>CM060902.1:1254623818-1257023818 GCA_030737815.1 Allium fistulosum | reverse complement strand
AATTTAAAAGCAATTAGTGAATATAAATTAATTTAAATCAAAACTTTTATGGTTTAAATTAATTTATATGGGTTAAATATATGTGATAAAATATATTAAGTAGAATAAATTTAACAATAATTTGGAATAAAGAAGAATTTAAACTGCTGAAAAAATATATGATTATAATAAAAGACTATTCAAATTTATGGTTTTAGAAATTGTAAATTTAAGATAATTGGATAATAAGATAATGAATTTAGAAATAGTTGAGATTGATTTTAGTGAAATCAAATGGATTAAATCAATTATTGAATATCAATTAATTTAAATTTGAATTTATATGGTTTAAATTAATTGTTATTTTGTATTTCAAATCTATTTTTCTTTCTGGTTGTTTCTATTCTCCTACCTCGTTCCTTTTCGGGGACGAAAAGTTTTGAGTGGGGGAGAGTGTAACGACCCGTAAATTTCAACTGTTTTAATAACGTAATTAGTTAAAATTTTGTGAAATTTTAAACGATAAAATTTTGAAATATAATTTTGATATTTGGCATACGTCTAGTTAAACATAGCGACTGGTAAATTTTCGTCCGAAAATATGAAGGTTTATTTCGCGCGTAAATTCACTTCAATTTAATCAGTTAAAAAGCAATGAAAATAAAATGTTTCTGAAACCTAAATATTTTTACATAGAAAAATTCTAAACCATCTTCTGAGCAAGATGTCAGTTTGTCATTTTTCCAAATTCGGACATCTTTGGCTCCGTCGATCTTATTTTTCAGTGTTTTTCTCGCATTTTTCGCTATTAGAAAATTCGAATTTTTATAATTCAATCGTACCACTGATTTCTATATACCATTTTGATCGTCTCGTCGTGCTAATCTCTACGGTATGTTCGATTGTCAAATTCGGAGTTCCATTGTACGTTGCACTTTGCGTAACGCCTATCGTATCGGTAGCCGGTTACAATCTGCTCTGAGACTTTTCGTTATCCTGCGTGTAATCCAATAGCCACTAGCATTTATATCTCCTTGTGAATCCAACAGCCATCGTCATTAATAATTTTCAGCTTTTGGTTTTTCCAATTCATCTGGTTCCAATATTTATTAACTGATCCCTCTGACCCTTCGTTTCGTTTGGCTGTTCATTGTTTTGAAATCAACATAACCATTCGAATTTGTTTGAGTAACTGTTCACTATATACTTGGATTATCCTTTCACATTTGTTTTGCTGTTCATATTCTTCCACCGTTCACTGTACAATAAATGTATGACAGAGCAGTTGCTTTGCCATGAAACCCGCATGTCTCTTTGCATTTCCCTTCCATCATTGTCTCCTTACTTGTGCCCATCACCTGAGCACCACCAACCGGCTACCGTGACCCGCAACCACCAACCGTGCTCCTCCCTCCGCCAGGCAGCTCACGCCGTACACCCTCCCTGACAACCCACGGCATGTAGACCGCTCCCCACCACCACGTGAAGCCTCGCCAACCTCCACCTTTCCCTTTCCCTTCGGCCCACCTTCTCTCCTTCCCACGAAACCATCTGCCATGTGCACAGCCTCACCGCCCTCCTCCCCTGGTAGATCGCCCAGCCTAGTCACCATCCGCCAAAGCCGCCTCTCCCTCCTCCCTTGCCCGCGACATCCCACTGCCTCAGCCCACGCTCGACCAACCGACCACCTTGGCCTGAGTGTCTGAGCCATCACCTTACCCTTCGCTCGCCTGTCAACCCATTTTCCCCTCCGTTTGCCTGCAACTGCCTGTTGCTCTTTCGGCCTTGCTTCCCTCCGACTCTCCCCTTGCCTGTTCCGCTGGCACTTAGTCTCAGGTAGGCAAAAGTAAGTTTATACTTTTATGTACAATCTATATAAGATAAAATATGGTATTGGTTATATATATATTAACTTTTATTTTTCAGTTCGTATTCATATGTTACGAAAGTTATTTATATTATTTATTTTCAGCTTAGTTATATGTAGGTAAGTTATAACCGTAGTACATTATAGAGTATAGATTGCACGTAATATGCATATTTATTCTTAGTATAGATAAACTAATATGTATATAGATTTTGATTTTAAGGTATTGTAAATTAAACATTTGATCTTAAGAAATAATACATGACTATCGTGCATCTTAATAATGGTATATAATTGTGTTTTCAATCTAAAATGTAGTAGAATATATATATCGTTATATAACTAAGTCTATAGTATGTACAGTGTGCTTATGTCTAGTTTAATAACGTAAAGTATATTTTATTTATGTGAGTCACATGTATATTTGTCTGCATGGCTATTTCATTAAATGTGTTTACAGATATAACAGTTTATGAATGTTATAATTTAATAGTATTTGTTGTTATACAGTTTATACGGTTTTGTCTATATGTTGTACGCATATATATTACATGCATATTAATTCATTTGGGTTCAGACTCGTTTTATACGTATGTATCTAAGGTTTTGTCGAAATGGTTTTAAGTATACTATGCACGAAGTTTTTGCCTGAAGCCTGTCTTATATTTAATAAATTTACTATGGCGTGCCTGTTATATTATTATTGTAGTGATCTTGGGATAAAATATGTATAGTACATTTTGAAGCATAAAGTAATATGCACACGTTTAAATATATGTTTAGTTAATAAAGTGATCTTGAGATATAAAGATCTTATATTGTCAAATGTATGTTTAAATATAATGTTGATTTCTATATATGTTTTGGTTAAACAATGATTTGAAGTTGAAAATAAAAATAAAATTTGTTTGTATATTGGTGCATAAATAAAAATTTATTTTGATTTGTGTTTACGTTGTATTTTGATTTTTGAAAGTTTAAATATATGTAAAATATTTTGGTTCTCATCGGTTCCCATCTATCAGCTTTTGATTCGTCGCGCCTGCTTTCTCCACCAAATTCGTGCTATCTCATTTTGCTTTGGAATTCGTAGCTTACTCCGTTGTCACACTCTCTAGCCTTGAAAGGTGAGCACTCACTCACGATTAACGTTCTTTTATTTATTAAATTTGATTTCAATTGAAACGACAATTGAAATATGCTGCTGTCAGTTATTTACACTGTTATATGTATGCTATTACCTGTATCAGTTCACCTGTGACATCTGACACCATTATCTGTTAATTATTTATGCGATGATAATATAGTTTGGCTGATAATTGATTGATTGTCGATATTTATATTGGACGTTAAATTGTTAATGTTAAAATGATAAATAGTATGAAATTGAACTTGATATAGGATAATTAAATGTTAAATTTGTTTAACTGACATTTGTATAATATGACCCCTTTAACTGTTGAATTTATTGACACGTAGGATTTGTTTAATTACATATTGAACCACTGAATGTATGTTGTTAAATTGATGATGTATGAAATTGTAATAGATGACAAGTGAAAAACCGTAATGTAATAATCTTTAATCTACATGAAATGATAGTGTAGATTATAGAAATAATTATATTAATTCGTACAAATGACAATACGAATTAATACGGTTATTTCGGGATTATTTGAATTGATGATTGGATTGTTATTGTTTGTTGTTATTGCTTGATTATTTACTTTGACACCATCCCAGTTATCACACTGCAAGTTCCCTTTACTATGTTTTGATTTTGAATTGAATTGGAATCGGGTTGAAATGATAAATACCCAAATTGAACTTTGACTTTGGATAGAGAATTAAATAAAAACCCGATTGGTCAATAATTTGATTTAAAAATTAACGAAGATTTTATTTAAATAAATAATATGGTTTTGAAATGAAGTTGAAATTTGAATTTTTAATGAAAGGAAAATGTTAATATTTAAAATCTGAAACAAAATATTAAAAATGAAATTGATGAAAGAATGTTGTTTAATTTGAGAAATTATTGAATTAAGTTTGAAATTATTAAACTTTGAAATGATTTAATAATTAAGTTTGAAATTGAATTAAGTTTGAAATTATTAAACTTTGAAATTATTTAATAATTAAGTTTTGAATTATTTAATAATTAAATGAGATTGAATTATTTAATGATTAAATTGAATTGAACTCTTTAATAAGTAAAATTGAATTTTTGAATAAGTGAATTTTACTTCGTAAATAATTGAAATTGAGTTTCTTTATAAATTAAGTTTTAGGAAAATTATTTAAGAAAGTAAATAAGTGAAATGGAATTTCTTTAACAAGAAATGAAAATGTAATATTTTGGAATTAATGTAAGACTTGTAATTGAAAGAATTGATTTGACGAATTTAATTTAATTCAAAATTGTAAGTTTTGATTTAATGAAGTTGAACTTAAGAAATTGATTTAATGATTTGGAAATTTAATAGAAATTGTTTTGAACGATATATTTATTTAATATTGAATGAAATCGATTAATGAATTGAAATTGATTTGAATGTTAAATTAAATTAATTTAATGATTTTGGAATGAAACTTATTTACGAACTTGAATCAATATTGAATTGATTTAAATAGAAATTGAAATTGTATTATAAGATTTTGAAATGGTAATTTGGAAGTTTTGAAACGTAAATTATGAAAATTGATTTGGAAAGACAAATGAAATGTTGGGGTATAAATTCTAATTGAAATTGAAATTGATTTGGTTTTGAAATAAATAAACGACCAATCGGTGAAATAATTTCGAAAGTTATTAAAGAGACCGGAATCGGTTACGGATATACTCTCTATCTAAACCGAAAACCACTTTAATAACTATACGCGGAGTGATGATCCAGAATGAAGTGGTTGGAATGATGTACGTGTTGACTGAAGAAAGTGAACGATAATGGATAGCCTTGACACTTGTGTCAAATTGGAAATGACTAAAACAGGAGCTGTGCCGGGCCAATGGAGGATTAGCTACCTCAAGTGGACACACTTCTTCGAACTACTTATACTTGTTGTCGATTGGTGCACCCTTGATTTTGGGAGTGTTATTTCACGGTGTTGCGGGCGCTGCGGCGTTGCGTTCTCACCAGTCCGGATCAGGCGAACGGTAGTATCACTACCTTGGGTATTGCCTCATGTGCCTTGTCATACTTGTATTCCATTTATGCGCGACCACTACGATTTTGATTTGTACCTTTAGTATATGGATTGCCCTCTGGTGACTTCCGGTTTTGGGGAAACTACGGTCTTGTATATGCTTTTGGGAATAAAAATGTGTTAAGGGTGGAATGGGCCATGACTTAACGCTATTTTGATATCTTTTTATATTACTGATAGACATTATCTACTTATCGTACACTACTACATAGTAGATAGTTTAACGGATCCTTAAAGGATGGTTATTCCAAACATCCTTTGAGTTACTTGTATTTCAATTGCTATTTCACTTGAGTTGGATTTATTAATATAAGAATGTTAATCCTGACTCGAGTGTTTTATATTTTGCTTTACGCTCGGGTCAGACTGAGTGGTTCAGCTTTTGAGACTCACCTTTGGAGTTAGAGCTTCGCTTGGAGATCCAGCTATCTATCCAGCTTTCAGATATTCGATGATTCCAGTGATGCATTCTGATTTGTATCTGATGTATCGTGTTACTCTTCCGTTGTATCTGGTTTAACTCTGATGTATCGTATTACTCTTATGTTGTAAACTCTGATGTATTTTATATATTCATATAGTAGCTTCATGAACTACTATCTCTTTTATTTCCGCTGCATTTATTACTCTGTGTCTGTGATCTGTGATCTGTGATCTGTGATTATTTATTTACTGTATATGTTCAGTTTTGCCAAATTTAAATTAACAACGTGGGAATTTGGGCAATTCAACTCCGGCATGAGTGTCTACCTATACACTTATAATGGATGCGAATGGTCCAAAATTCCGAGTCGTTACACTGACCATCTCTGTGTTATTCTTGTTTTTGCACTTGTACCCAGACTTTGATCTTCACTGACTTGCTGCTCCATTTATAATCTGCACTTGTACTTGATCATGGTTTTGGTTGCTTGTGTTTCCCTTTGCATTCTGACTTGTAGTCTTCATTTTGTCTTTAACATGCCTGGTCTCTGATCAGTTGACTATATACTTCAAGTAGTCTTCATGCATGTTGTACTGATGTGTATTTGAATTGACTTTTGTCCACTGTACTTCGAGTCATGTTGTCATTTTGATTTTGGTCGAGACCATTTGCACTCACTACAAGAAAATAGTTTATTGATAGCATTAGAGGATTGCACTGTAGCATGACTTGCTATCGTTAGCTATTTAGTAGTTGTTGATATTAAAATTACAACCCACTAACACACTATTGATTAAAAAGAAAAGGCGAGCGCGTATATTTTTACTCTCCCGGTCATATTTCATTCTTTACCGCGAATATCCATTTCACCCTTCACTCCCAAATTTATCAAATCCCTAAATTAATCTCGTCGTTCCTCAACTTCGCTGCTCGTCATTCCTCAAATTCGTTGTTCGTTGCTCCTCCGATCCCTCGACCTTGCCGCTGCTAGGATCCCTCGACTTCAACGTAGTGCTTCGATTCCTCAACTGCCGTGAACTTTGACCAATTTTTAGGGATATATTTTTCAACTTTTACGTATATCTCCATGTTTGATTTTGCTCCGCCTATGGATAATAGATTTTCTGAGCTGAAAGTTAAGTATTCTTTTTGTTATTAGTAGATGAATTATTGTTTCTTATTTTGTGATATTCGTGCTTAGCCAGTTTAGCTTTAAATTTTTGGTTTCCATTATTACTGTTGTAGTCAAAAAATTTCTATGGTGAGGAACAATTAAATTTTTTTGTGATATTCGTGCTTAGCCAGTAGATGAAAGCTACTCTCATGAAAGATTACTAAAGGAAAACGGTTGGAAAAACTTAATGCTCAAACGAATCTTCATAAAAGTAGTTTTTTTTGTATTTTGGAAAGGTTTAACTAGTTTTTAGCATTAACGTAGCTTATAACATTATAGCTTTTGACTATGAACTTACCAGCTAATTATGCAAGTGAAAATATAGTGCCCTGATATCATATACAAGTTATCTTAACCTCTGTAATAAATATTTCAGACACAATTAAAATACTTTGAACCTAGTCGCTGGAGTTCTAACAGAAGATCCCAATGCAAGATTAGAACTTGCAAATGAGTAATTGTTCATATACATTTGATTTTAGCTTCATGCATTGGAACATAATCTGATTACCTAAGTCAGCCTGCAAGTATTAGAACATACAAAGCTAACGACTCAAGTAATACTGGAATGTGGAGTTTGTTGCATTATGGTATAAAGCACAGAACCTTTGCTTGTTACAATTGTTTAGAAAACCTTACAGTCAATCATAGGGATCTGTATAACCCACTTAAGTAACAGTTTGGGCTTCTTTTTCAGAAAAAAACTTTTGCTAGTGCAAATAGTTGTTTCTTGTGATATATGGAACATAATTTGTAAAGCTGTTTGTTGTACATTTGATGACAAATAGTTGTTGCCATCTTTGGTGTGCTGCTGTGCATTGTTAGACAAGTTCTCCTTGCAAGGGACAAAGATGTCGGTTTTTAGATGAGGCCCCCAATACTTTTCCGTTTCTGATTCCTACTCTGGCACCACTATTGGACACACTTGTTTCTGATTCTCACTGTGAGTGTTGCATTGGAACAAAAAAATCAATTGTTTGATTGCCTGCATTAAAAAATTGATTTTTTTACTGTGTAATTCTTAAACAGTCGGTTATTCTGCTTATTTATGTTTAACTATTATTGTTGTGGTACAGTCTAACTTTTTATATCATCCTTGAATGCATCAATGAGAGTAGGATTCCAATGCTTGTGGTCGTTGTATAGTCAAAAACATGCATTTCAGGTTGGATTCCATTTTGTAATTACGGAGTCATTCATTGATGTTTGTTCCTCCATTTGTCACATTTTCTACGTTTTATCTCATCACTGCATATTTTATTATTACGGAGTTGTTAAATTTTGTTATTTTCATAAAATATTTGATTACTTGTATAATAAATTCAACCAAGAAGAAAGGGGAGAAAATTTGCTTTTGCTGCTGCCCATTGATGATAAATTTTTAGAGTGAATAACATCAATATTATAATATTATATGATGTTTCTCAAGGCATGTATGCGTTATTGGGTTAGGATGTTATTAATTAGAATGTATTTGCTTTTTAATTTCTCATTGATCAACTAAACAACATTTGGTCCATTTTGTTGGTAATATGGTTCGATGCTATAACCAAAATAACATTTCTATATTAGGTTTTGTAGCTACAGCCTTATATAACAGAACATATGATTTTCAATCGGTTTACATAAAAGTAGCTTAGTAATACAACTCTTGTGCAAAATATTATGTATATATCTCACCCATTTACCGATAAGTTATACCAAAAATGCAACGATTTTATTCAGTCTTCTTGCACTGAATTTCAAAAGCAGTGATTCAAACTCGCTTATCTATTTTGTAACTTCCAGTCTGTTTTAGCAGTAATTGAACGTGCCTTGAGATATAGAAATATTCCCCTGAAATACCAGTAACACGAAAAATTAATATTATTTAGCTAAATCATACATATATATATATATATAAACTGAACTATGAAGATTATGAATAATCTGAAACACACACACAGAGTCTCTCTCTTCCTCTCTCCCCTTTTCTCTCCCTTTTTTCTAATGTATTTCTATGTTTTATTTTTCTAGAACAAACAACTAGCAATGGTCAAGGAAATTGGGTGGAAAGCTTTCGCGAAAAGCTCACAAATATTTTAGTATGTGTGAAATCTATTTTTTTAAATCTTTTACTATGATTTCATGTATTACGTTTACAATTTTTCTACGCCATATAGGCTGGGTATACATTCTTTTGATGTATGATATTAATATATATGCAGGAATATATTAGTATTGCTTAGTACCCCTCTAAAAGATTATTGCTCCTACTACATTAATAGCATTTTACAGTTCAATACAATTAAAGGTAGGAGATCCTATTATGTTGCTAAGAAATTTGAATCAAAGTCCGGTCTTTGTAATGGTACATTATTAGTTGTCACTCAATTTGCTGAAAGGGTAATTGAAGCCGATAATTACTGGTAATAAAGTCGGCAGGAAGGTTCTTATTCCCAGAATCATTCTTACATCCTCTGGCACAAAATGGCCATTTGTTTTACGTTGAGAACATGTTTGTCCTATATCCTTTTTGCTTCATTGACAATTTCCCTACCGTTCATATTTAACTTTTTTTTCCTTTCTTTCAGTAATCATTTTTCTGCCTGATGTATGACTAATATTAGTCAACGATGTAATATCAGTTAACACCGCTTTGCATAAATATCTAATTTCTATAAACATTTTTTCTCTTTTGATTTTTCACAAGTTGGGTATTTTTTTAGATTTTAACAGCTACTTGTTTTGCATTTACAGATCCCATATATGGAGACATTTACAAGTACTTTTTTGTAAGCCATATTTATCCAAATGCAAATTATGACGGCTTTTGTATTCATTATCACTGGGTGAAAATTTCAAAAAAATCATTGTCAATACTATTGACAATGGTGTATCAAAATGATACACTACAAGAAAATGGTCTATTTATAAAACTACCTACACTTTCAAGTGAACATCTTATTGAGTTAAAACTGATAAATATTAGACTATAGTATTCTTCAAGTTATCAAGGCTGCCCACCTTGTTGGCAACTAAAACAATACATATAAGTTCTATTAATAGCTGAACTCTAGTTTGAATAGGGTCAGATTTCAGTTTTCTGAAGTTATTGTTTTTTTGTCTACTGTCTAATTGGATGAGAATGATGCATTGGTTCATCAAGCATGAAATATTGTTTGTTTTTGTTGGGCATCCTCTTGTCTTTAAAGTTTAATTGTTATAGCCTTATATTTCTTCCTTTTGCTCTTATGCAATAACAAGAGGTAGAAGTTCAGAATAAGGAAATATGTGTGGTTCATGTGAATGGGAATATGGATAAACAAGACATGTTTTAATTTTCAGTAACATTGTTATAAATTTTTTGTACATATGTTGATGTTTATTATAATTCATCGAATTAACTATTTTTTTCATTGATTTTTAACTACATTATACTTAATATTTAATTTATAATTTACCGAAATGCTCAAAACAAATACATATTAGGCTGAAATTATTTATATGTTTAAAGTTTGATTTGAGAGAAAGGGAAAATGAAGCGTTCTCATGTACTTGTAAATATGCTCTTGTCCACTTAAAATTGCATTCACAACAAATTTCCATTCATGAACTGCTAGACCATAGTTCTAATTATAAAATGCTATCTCCTAAAATATTTAAACTTTCAAGCTTTGCACTATTATAAACCATTTAATCATATTCGATACGCTTCTCATTTTAACATCTTCTTGCTTTACATATTTCAACAGCATGATGAAATGATGTTGCAACTTGTGGTAATCCAATACCAACATTTGCAATGGCTATAAGATTTATTGCGGGACGAGCTATGATGGCTGTTGCTTCTCTTGCTATTGGTTGTTGGTTTGAGAGGAACTGTCTTGCATATTGCCATTGTTCGGGTATTTTATTATGAAGAACGTTAAAAAATAGTACAATTTACTCTAAAGTTGTTTTAGTTGTTTGAAGCCCCAAACCCAACTCAATTTTATGTGATGCTATTATACTTGTGCCCATTGTAAATTGATAATTTTTTTTTACATTTTTTAGTGTAAAAATAAGTAAAATGCAACTGAATTGTGCACTTAGTTGCAGTGTGCAACTGTGTCGCGGTCAGTTGCTTTCAACTGAGTGCACAACTCAGTTACACACTACAACTGAGTGCATAACTCAGCGCAATTCAGTTGCAACAGCAACTGAGTTATGAACTCAGTTGCAGTGTGCAACTGAGTTGTACTTAGTTTCTTACTCAGTTGCAACAGTAACTGAGTGCAACTTAAGCACTCAGTTGAAAGCAACTGAGTGCAAATCAATTACACACTGCAACTGAGTTCACAAGTGTTCAATTCAGTTGCAACAGCAGCTGAGTTATGAACTCAGTTGCAGTGTGCAACTGAGTTGTACTCAGTTGCTTACTCAGTTGCAACAGTAACTGAGTGCAACTTAAGCACTCAGTTGAAAGCAACTGAGTGCAACTCAATTACACACTGCAACTGAGTTCACAAGTGTTCAATTCAGTTGCAACAGCAGCTGAGTTGTTGCACTCAGTTGCTTTCAACTGAGTGCGCAACTTCACATCTTCAGGATTTGTATCTTCTATGACATGAATCTCATTTATTAAATTATATGTTCGGTGAAGTTTTTCAAGAAGTATGATTCGTCAAACATCTATAACAAATATTTCTTGCTAATATATGTGTCATTTCGTTTGATCTTGATTTGTTGCAGGATGCTAAAGGAAATGATGTCGATCTTAGTATTTACAAAGGGAAAGTCCTACTGATTGTCAATGTTGCATCTAAATGGTATTGCTAAAAGTTTCTTTTTACCTGTATATTATATGATTTTAGTGAACTATATGTAGCATTCTCATTGTATGTGAATGTGAATGATTTGTAATTGTTTTTTTAGCACATGATCATTTTGTTTTGCTTTTGCAGTGGATTGGCTAATTCCAATTACACAGATATGAGTAAATTTTATGAGAAGTAAAAGGATCAAGGTATGGCTTTATTTGTTCAAATACATGGATCTTTTATAAATTATTGATGATTTACCCTGGCATATGCTATCAACGTCTGTTAACTAGTTATTTTATTTCCACAGTCTTGAATTGTTGGATGTGGCGGTGACTTTAAATAAGCACTCATTTAATTTACATAAATAAATCATCTTTATGTTAGACTCAGCATATATTTAACCGATACTGTCCATCATTTTGGTTAAAATAGAAACATGAGTAGCACTACTTTGCTTGGTCATGGATTAAACTGGTGGTTAACAAATGGTATCTGTAATGATGTGGGGAACATGCCTTTGCTTGTTAGAAAATTAAAGTAATATATATTATGTTGACAAAGAAATTAATATTGCATGGATATGTACACATATCACATTGACAGTTGGTTTTGTAGTATGGCTCAACCTTTTGATATTGATATAATAGTGTTAGCTACTAATGACTTTCATCATTTTTTCATGGAGTTGCTACTATCAGATTTTCTACTGTCATTTCAATAGTTACATCATTTTATAATTTTGTTGCTAATGTCAACCTCTAGTATGAATCTTTAACGAACTTGTCAAAGGATGGCAATTTCTCTTAACTTAAAAGCACTGTTGCCAAGTTTAAGAACATGGAGCCATGCTGCAGCGATAAAAACAAATCATCTTGATATTATGCAATACCCCAACAACACTTTAAGTTTCAATATCTTTTGTGCATTGGTGTCTGTCATATCTATTTTTTAGATAGGATATTGTATAATATCAGCTGCAGATGAAAATTGATAGGGACTTATAACTCGTGGCAAAGTGCTCATATCAATAGTCATCTCTCTATTACTGTAAGTATTATTTAAGATATTATTACCTCTAGAATGTCATATGAAAGGATTTAGCATTATATATGCTTATTTTTAATCAATTACACTGTTTTTACTGTTATCCATGTATTATTGCTTTATGAAAAGTTCTATACTCAGTTTCACATGAATTAATTACTTTGCATGCTAATCCAGATGGAAAATATAAAATATATCGTTTTGTGCTAGATAACCAATGGTTTCAACATGGTTTGGAGGAGAAATGAATGTAGAGGTTTATTTAATATAGTTGGATGCTGATATATATTTTGAGAGGGATTTTATTGATGATGTTGCTACAACTCCAAAAATTATTAGATTTGGGAAGAACCACTTTTGTTGTTGAATCACATTTTGCATTTAAACTGTATATAACGTGTTATCATTTTTAAGCTTATGCCAATGCATTTTTCCATTTTAAGCATCACACAAGATGGCTAGCTGAGAAAATAGGACAAAATGTAGTAAAACAGTCATGGATTCAATCTTAGTTATGATGGTTTAGATTCAATCTTAGTTATGTTTAATACATTTTTATAATTACCAGTCATAGAACTCTAAAGGATAGCTCTGACCAAAGCACGACATACCAAATGAAGGATGCAAAGGTCAGATCTAAATGACACTGTAAATCCTTTTGAGTAAAATGTTGTAAGGTTTATGTATAAAATAGGATAGTGTCCATTTTTACAAATACCAAAAATACTAGTCAAATATGATTCGGTAGGTAATATAGTCATGGTCTGTTCTAATGTTGATGTGTGTGTGTATCCAAACAGACTAATTTGACAGCATAGCACGTAATTCATTCATATATAGTGTGTGATTATTTTGCATTCTAATTATTCCTTTTACTTTGCTTTATAGGAACACAAAACATTGTTTTGCTATATGGAAGATTGCTAGCTACTATTGTATTATTTTGAAAAATAATTGACATAAAGTTTGTTCAGTGTGCATTAGTACTTCATCTATTTAGGTTGAAAAATAACCTATGTGCTTCGTTTTGACAGGTGCTGTATGATGATACCGGGGTTACTACAAGTTGCAAGGGAGGAAAAATTATTTTTCTGCATTCATTCTCTTTCAAATCGGTCTAAAGCTTGGTTTAATGTATTTTGTATTGACGTATATCTTTGCTTTTAGTATGTATCGTTTTGGTTAGCTACGGTTGTTATTGTTTTTTTTGAGATCACAAATATTTAATGTTTGAAACTTTGTTTACGAAATATTATGGATATATATATATATTGTGGTTTGGCTTATGTCTCCATTTGATTACGGACATCACAATGTGATAATTGTGTTTTTTTGAAATTTTATAATATATTCGTAGAATTGTAAATTGTAAGCTGGAATGTATGTAGCAACAATGATAAAAACTTATAGCATTTTAACTGTGCTATGGAAAGATGGTTTTTCCCAGTTTTAATATACTACAGCATTATGATAGTGCTATAAACAGTTTTCATAGCAAATAAACAATGCTATAAAAAACAGCTAAACGCTATAAAAAGTAGTTGTATTTATGCATACAATTTACGATTGCAGCCCAAAACGCTGTTGAATTTTGTTTTGTATAGCGTTTTTGGACGCTATTGTATATTTCGTATGTATGGCAACTTATTGTTATATAGCATTCATAAAAACGCTATAGTTTTACTTCATAGCGATTTTTCAAGGCTATTACAAATCATGTTTATAGCACTTTTAAACCGCTATGAAAAGTCATTGTCCATAGCGTCTCTTATAGCGTTTTTATGTTGCTATTATAGGTCACTGACCTATAACAACATGTTAATATACAGCGTACCAAAACACGCTATAGTAGCCTATAATTGCGTTTTTTCAACGCTAATAAAGGGTGTTTTTGTTGTAGTGACTTGAGTTGAATCTAATTTGGATTTGACCTTGTGAACATTTGTGAATTTTCATTGTGTACATGTGTGCACATTGTCCATGTCTGCCTGCTTTGACATTTGAGGCCGTGGCATTGAGATTTGAATCTTCATTTGATTTTGGTTCGTTGATCTTTTGTGTATTTCGGGTAGTAGTGGCGAGGCAGTATACGCGTGCGTATACTGCAGCCCTACCAGAATTGATGCTTTAAATTGATTATTTTGTGTTGTCTAATTATCTTCTAGATAAGTAGATTATGAGTTTCTAATTATTTATTTAATAATTAGATTTTGTTGTTAATTGCCGCTTAGGCAATTCTGATGTTTTCTAAATTATCTTCATTGATGATCTTTTCATTTATCTTTGTTGATGATTGGATTCTGCTGATTTGTTGTTTAACACTGTTAAGTGTTATATTTATCGTTATCCGATTTTTTTTAAAAAGAATCGGATATACGAGATTTCTGTGACTGTCGTCTATTCGTTATTTGATTATTATTGCTTCTGTGCATTAATAACTGAGTTTGAATTAGACTGACCCGTGTATTATTTTCTTTTGAATTTAATACTCGGGTCAGACCCGAGTTATTTCAGGTTGTAGATTTCCTGCTTTGAGTTGCTGTTTGAGCTATGAAGACTTTTCTCATCTTTTGAAATGGTCTTCGTCTTGTTGTAGTAGTCGTGTCATTGTATAGGATGATATGTACTCATGTATATTAGTTGATAATGTACTTGTGTATATAATTTCCAGAGTCGACAGTTGTAGTTGTACCATATGTATTGTGTCAACTGTATTGTAACTGACATCAGTTATATATATATGAGATTTTTATTATCCGTGTTCCGCATTCTTTTGTATCTGTGTTATTATTATATATATTGTCCTAAACTATTATGAACCATCGTAGTTCGTTTTATACTGGAATTGGGTATGTCGATGGGAGTAAATAAATAAGAGATGAAAAATGAAAAATATATACCACTCCTATCTAGGTAACCAATACTAGTGTAAGGCCAACTACGGATGGCCGCTCCTATCCAGCCTTATTCTTCGTGATAACAGACAGTATTTCTTTTAATACTCTTTGTTATTGTGAGCATAGAGGTGGGGCGTCACAGTTGGTATCCGAGCTTGGGGTTTATGGACATAATATAAAACGTAACCTAGATGGAACATATGTTACAACTATTGGTCGGTGTTTTTATTTGTGCTTTGAGTCAAAACTAAAATTTTGAAATTATGATGAAATTTTTAAATATCTTTATTTAAAAATAAAAGTGAAACTGTGTTTTGTTGATTTGATTAAATTGTGTTCTGTTTATCAGAGTGCGCAGCGGAAACAGTGAAACTGTCTTAGCTGAGTACAACTGATAATCTTTTTGATTTACAAATCAAAATATGAAATTGATATAAATTTCAATTGTTGTTTACATAGCTGTGTTTTTTTTGTTTTTTTTTAGAATTTCGAATCCGAATTGAGGACTCGAAACGATTGCAGTTATGTGATTCTTGTTGAGATTTTTGCTGATTTTCTTTTATGCTAATCACATGTTGATTAGATTTTTGCTGGTTTAAATTATCTTCATTGAAGATAATAGAGTAGTTTCTTTGTTTAGATTGTAGTGTGCGTGCAAATATGAATTGCACGTTACTGCATTAATTTTACGTTGAACCGATGCTTGGTTATGAAACGTATTTTGTTGCCGTTATTTTTATAACGGGATTTTTACACCAATGCTAAATTTTTGAAGCATGGTGTTTTGTGGCATTTTGATGAATGAAAATTCACTGATATTACATTTTGATGTAAATTATTTTGATGAGATTTTGACGTTTAAAAATTACTGTCGCTTTGGCTTCAGTAACCGTCAAATTTTAAAAGTGGATTTTCAAGCGGTTATTCCGCAATGCTGATTTTGAGATTCGTTTTACGGTGTTTTGGGAAGTACAATTTCCTTTCGAAATTGTTACTAATATTGCTGCTTTAATCATGTGATTGGAAAATCGTTTTATAAAAAATTTAACAATTTGCGCTTTCAAAAGGATGAGAAAGCGACTTAAACGATTCAGCAAAATCGAGGACTATGACCCCTTTCTTTTACTGTTTCGCTTAACTCCGGGCTTGTCCAGTTGAGAATGTGAATTGTTATTTTTATAAAATAAATAAAATTGCTTTCAGAAATTTAACAGTTTGCGCTTTCAAAAGAATGAGGAAGCGATTTAAACGTTTCAGCAAAATCGAGGACTATGACCCCTTTCTTTTACTGATTCGCTTAATTCCGGACTTGTCCGTTTGAGGGTATAAAATGTATTTTTACAAAATACACAAATTTTGCACTTTCAAGGAAACGATGAAGAGAATCAAACGATTTAGTAAAACACGTGGTATGGGACATGTGCGTTTGCTATTTCGGTTAATTCCGGACTCGTTAATTGAAATATTTGATGTTTTGATGATTTTGATGCTTTGTGTGCTTTCGAGCCACTATGTTGAACCTTCGGGTCATTTGTTGGACCTTCGGGTCATTTGTTGGGCTTTTGGGCCACTCTGATGGACCTTCGGGTCAAATACCAGTACTAGACCTTCGGGTCACTCTGCGGACCTTCGGGTCAATCTGATGGGCGCCAAAATTATGTTGAGTACTTGGTAGGCTTCGGCCATTTGTTGATGCACGTGCGGCGAACTAAAAACTCGCCATCTGATGGGATCGATCCAAGCTTTTATGTTGATTTTCTAGTCTTCTTAATTGATTTCTAGATATTTGTTGTTTCTAATTATCTGCAGGTAATTAGATATCTGATGTTATGAGGTTTAATTATCGTATCGATAATTAAATATTTGTTGATTCTGATTATCGTTTTTGATAATCGGATATTTGTTGTTTCTAATTATCGCTTGTGATGATTAGATATTTGTTGATTCTGATTATCGTTTTTGATAATCGGATATTTGTTGTTTCTAATTATCGCTTGTGATGATTAGTTATTTGTTGATTCTGATTATCGTTTTTGATAATCGAATAATTGTTGATTTGAAATTTGATTATCGTTTTTGATAATCGAATATTTGTTGATTTGAAATTTGATTGTCATTTTTGATAATCGAATATTTGTGATTTGAAATTTGATTATCGTTTTTGATAATCGAATATTTGTTGATTTGAAATTTGATTATCGTTTTTGATAATCGAATAACTGTTGATTTGAAATTTGATTATCGTTTTTGATAATCGAATATTTGTTGATTTGAAATTTGATTATCGTTTTTGATAATCGAATATTTGTGATTTGAAATTTGATTATCGTTTTTGATAATCGAATATTTGTTGATTTGAATTTTGATTATCGTTTTTGATAATCGAATATTTGTTGATTTGAAATTTGATTATCGTTTTTGATAATCGAATATTTGTTGATTTGAAATTTGATTATCGTTTTTGATAATCGAATAATTGTTGATTTGAAATTTGATTATCGTTTTTGATAATCGAATATTTGTTGATTTGAAATTTGATTATCGTTTTTGATAATCGAATATTTTGTGATTTGAAATTCGATTATCGTTTTTGATAATCAAATATTTGTGATTTGAAATTTAATTATCGTTTTTGATAATCGAATATTTGTTGATTTGAAATTAGATTATCGTTTTTGATAATCGAATATTTGTGATTTGAAATTTGATTATCGTTTTTGATAATCGAATATTTGTTGATTTGAAATTTGATTACCGTTTTTGATAATCGAATAATTTTTGATTTGAAATTTGATTATCGTTTTTGATAATCGAATATTTGTTGATCTAAAATTTGATATCGTTTTTGATAATCGAATATTTGTGATTTGAAATTTGATTATCGTTTTTGATAATCGAATATTTGTTGATTTGAAATTTGATTATCGTTTTTGATAATCGAATATTTGTGATTTGAAATTTGATTATTGTTTTTGATAATCGAATATTTGTTGATTTGAAATTTGATTATCGTTTTTGATAATCGAATATTTGTTGATTTGAAATTTGATTATCGTTTTTGATAATCGAATAATTGTTGAGTTGAGATTTGATTGTCGTTTTTGATAATCGAATATTTGTTGACTTGAAATTTGATTACCGTTTGTGGTAACTAAATATTGGTTGATTTGAAATTGATTACCGTTTGTGGTAATTAGGTATGTGCTGATTTGTTTTCTGATTATCGTTTGAGATAATTATATATTTGATGTTTTCTGATTATCGTTTTTGATAATTAGATATTTGCTGATTTGTTTCTGACTATCGTTTGGATAATTGAATATTGCTGATGATTGCATTTATTCAGTTTTGTTGTTTTCTGATTATTTAATTGATAGTTAGATTTTGTTGAGAATTTGTGAAATTCTTTTGTGGAATTAAAAGATTTCATTGGCGTTTGTATTCCCGACTTTTATTTTCTAGCTTAACCAGTTTAGGTTAGAAAAAAATTGTTATAGATGACTTTAAGTATGAAAATTGCGGGGACGCAATTTTTATAAGGAGGGGAGTCTGTAACAACTTGGGGTTTTGTAACAAATTTATAATCGTCATTAGACGACTTAATTTGATTGCTAATTTCTATTGGCATTTTAATGGGTTGTTGATTGCCGTTGGGTGTTATAATCTGTTATAAATCCTTTGAAAATTCGTTAAGTATTATTGAGCTTTGCAAATTTGTCTCGGCCCATTTATTCTTGGTACCAAATTATTTCGAGTTTAATACCCGTTTCCCCTTTAACCATTCCCATTCGTATGCCCTAACCCTAAATTGAACGAAAGAAAATAAATGGTGGCGCTCGTTCTCTTCTTCGTCCCTCAAAACTAGGGCTTCGGCTTCGTTCTTTGTGACTGGCGATTCTGGACTTCGGCTCCTCTTTGCTTGATTCTGGAACTAGGGCTTTGCCCTGTTGTTTATGGCTTCGGCCTCTCGATGGTTTGTTGCTCTGAATTAGGGCTTCGACTGCTCCAATTCGTGGCGAAGGTGAGTACTATTCTCACATCTAATTCAAGTTCAGTAAAGTGCTTCGGTTGTTGATTTAGTCTTGCCGATGATGATTTGGGTTTTGCTTAAGAATTGATTTCCTAGATGTTTATTAGTAAATTGGACACTGAAATTCTTAGAGTTTTATTTCGATTTAAGGTTGCCGGTAGATTTCTTGCTGATAGTTGATCCTTTTCTGATTTGATCGGTGCTCTAATATATTCATATATATTTCGAAGATCTTTGACGTTGGGTGACTTTCTGGTTTGGCTTGTTTGACATCTGACTTCGGTCGTTTTTGATTTTTGGTTGATGTAGATATTTTCGGACTTGAGACAGTGGATTTAAGTTGCATTTTTATGGTGACCTTGGCTTTGAATTCTTGGCAACTTCGTTTCGATGTTGCTGATTTCTTGTTTCTGATATTCACGGCATTGTTTTATTTCGTGACCCCATGGCTCGACCTCCATCTGACTTCGGTCACGTGGTTGCGTGAATTTGATTCCATGACTTTATTGAGTAGCTCATTGCTTCAACTTGATTTTGTGAAAACTATTTGAGATAAGAGTTTCATTTATTTTTGTGAAAACTATTTTGGGAAAATGTTTGGCTTCGGCCTTGACCATGTCAAACTCGATTTTGGAGTGTCTGCATTTGAACTTGATATTTTGAGATTTGGTCAATTGCTTGCTACTTGACTTTAATGGTAGCACCCGTGCACTTGTATGTGTGCTTATGTTGTTCGACTTTGTCGATTGTTGATGATTTCACTAGCTTTATCAATTTTGTATCATTTGGCATTTGATCGTATAGGGAACACTCCGGTTTATCACTTGCCACTGTATGTCTGTACTTTGTGCACTTTTCTATACTTGTGTACTCGATCATGGTTGCAGTTGTAATGGATTCACTGTTATAAGTGCATTGATGGTCTTGTTTTTCTGTTGCATTTGTACTTGATACCATTCCTGTTGATTTCACTTGAGTCTGGTCTCACTTCTGTAGCATCCAGTTTGGTTTGTTGTTTTGCTTCCTTGTCCTGTAGCCTTTGTGATTTTCACTGCACATTTACCTATGCTTGTCCACCTCTCTATTATGCACTGACTTGAGTATTTGTGCATTAGTCACTGATGTATTTGATTTGCAGTGCTTTGTGCATTCATGTAGTTTGGTTTCACATGCATACTGCCTGGTATGTTGGAGTTGCATTTGTGTTATTGTTGTCAGTAGTTCATCATGTTGCTCTGGCCACGGTTTTGGTTTGAGAACATACGGCTTTGATTTGTTTTCTGGTTCTGGTCATCTCGACTTCGACTTGAATCTTCTTCATGCAACACCGTTGCACTTGTACTCTCTGACCATCTCTGTATTATTCTTGTTTTTGCACTTGTACCCAGACTTTGATCTTCACTGACTTGCTGCTCCATTTACAATCTGCACTTGTACTTGATCATGGTTTTGGTTGCTTGTGTTTCCCTGTGCATTCTGACTTGTAGTCTTCATTTTGTCTTCAACATGCCTGGTCTCTGATCAGTTGACTATATACTTCAAGTAGTCTTCATGCATGTTGTACTGATGTGTATTTGAATTGACTTTTGTCCACTGTACTTCGAGTCATGTTGTCATTTTGATTTTGGTCGAGACCATTTGCACTTGAGTTGAATCTGATTTGGATTTGACCTTGTGAACATTTGTGAATTTTCAATGTGTACATGTGTGCACATTGTCCATGTCTGCCTGCTTTGACATTTGAGGCCGTGGCATTGAGATTTGAATCTTCATTTGATTTTGGTTCGTTGATCTTTTGTGTATTTCGGGTAGTAGTGGCGAGGCAGTATACGCGTGCGTATACTGCAGCCCTACCAGAATTGATGCTTTAAATTGATTATTTTGTGTTGTCTAATTATCTTCTAGATAAGTAGATTATGAGTTTCTAATTATTTATTTAATAATTAGATTTTGTTGTTAATTGCCGCTTAGGCAATTCTGATGTTTTCTAAATTATCTTCATTGGTGATCTTTTCATTTATCTTTGTTGATGATTGGATTCTGCTGATTTGTTGTTTAACACTGTTAAGTGTTATATTTATCGTTATCCGATTTTTTTTTAAAAGAGTCGGATATACGAGATTTCTGTGACTGTCCTCTATTCGTTATTTGATTATTATTGCTTCTGTGCATTAATAACTGAGTTTGAATTAGACTGACCCGTGTATTATTTTCTTTTGAATTTAATACTCGGGTCAGACCCGAGTTATTTCAGGTTGTAGATTTCCTACTTTGAGTTGCTGTTTGAGCTATGAAGACTTTTCTCATCTTTTGAAGTGGTCTTCGTCTTGTTGTAGTAGTCGTGTCATTGTATATGATGATATGTACTCATGTATATTAGTTGATAATGTACTTGTGTATATAATTTCCAGAGTCGACAGTTGTAGTTGTACCATATGTATTGTGTCAACTGTATTGTAACTGACATCAGTTATATATATATGAGATTTTTATTACCCGTGTTCCGCATTCTTTTGTATCTATGTTATTATTATATATATTGTCCTAAACTATTATGAACCATCGTAGTTCGTTTTATACTGGAATTGGGTATGTCGATGGGAGTAAATAAATAAGAGATGAAAAATGAAAAATATATACCACTCCTATCGAGGTAACCAATACTAGTGTCAGGCCAACTACGGATGGCCGCTCCTATCCAGCCTTATTCTTCGTGATAACAGATAGTATTTCTTTTAATACTCTTTGTTATTGTGAGCATAGATGTGTGGCGTCACATAATCTCTTCCTTGGGTGTTCCAACAATAATTGTCTCCCACCAATCCAATGCATCCTCCTACAACTGTCTCGATGCCAGTCTCGTCTTCTCCGCGGTGTTCAATCCTATGTCTTCAAATATCCATTCGTGGTTCCTTAGCCAGTTTAGCACCTCAACCATATTTCCCAAAAACACTTCCCTCCTAAACTCTTGTAGTCTTTACACATCTTTGGAAAATCAGCTGTGACACCCCACCTCTATACCCAAGCTAGCCAAGGACACTACGAGGTAGTGCCATCAACTAGCACGGAGAATAAGGCTGTTGAGGAGCGACCATCTGTGTAATTGCTTTGTGCGAGTACCGATATGCCAGATAAAAATATAACTTTTCATCTCAAGAGGAAATCCGACATATGGATACAAACTCAAAGCTACCACACAGTGGCTATATAGACTTCGGAAACAAATATAGAAATAAATATAACACAAATCAGTCACAGACAATTCATATCACAAAGGCGGAAATAGATATGAATATAACACATGAAAGTGTACATCAGAGTAGTGGTCAAATAAGATCCACAATAACACAAAAGAATAGATACAAGTGCAAGACAATAGAATACGTATACATCAAGGAGTCTAATCTCAAATGCATACAACAAAAAAAAACTACTAAACTAGAGTAGTTAACCAAAAGTCAGATGATGGCTCCAGATAAGAAGTCATGAGGAAGCACCTGAAAAATCTCAGTCTGACCCGAGTATTATTTAAGAAGAAAATAATAAACGGATCAGTCTAGATATAAATATCAGATAAAGTGATATAGAATAAGAGATATGACAAAAACGTATGATAACCATAAAGTCATACTGTGGTAAGTATCTAATCGAAAATCAATCCAGAGGTTAATCAATATCACAAGAATCTTTTCAAAGATTAAAAAGAATGTCATATTCTTAATTTAATTCACCAAACCACAATAAATGACATACGTATCAATGCCAATTGAAAAAGGTGGTGAAACATAAATCCCAGAAATCAACCATTAGAAATCCAGAAATCAAATAATCCAAAGCAACGACGTCGTACAACGTAACGTCCGATGATCCAGAAACACAATAAATAGGAACAACGACGTCGTACAGCGTAACATCCGACGAACCAAAGCAAAATAAAAAGGAACAACGATGTCGTACAGCGTAACATCTGATGAACCAAAGCACAATAAAAAGGAACAACGATGTCGTACAGCGTAACATCCGATGAACCAACACATAGGAAAATGGAACAACGACGTCGTACAGCGTAACGTCCGATGAGCCAACACATAGTAAAATGGAACAACGACATCGTACAACGTAACGTCCGATGAACCAAATCACCATAAAAAGAAAAGGAACAACGATGTCGTACGGCGTAACATCCGATGAACCAATACGTAGTAAAATGGAACAACCACGTCGTACAGCGTAACGTCCGATGAACCAAATCACGATAAAACGGATCAACGACGTCGTACAGCGTAACGTCCGATGGACCGAATCAAAGAGACATCGCACATTGCTAGTCTAAATCACAAGAATGATCGTCATGATCATAAGGAAGTGTCGATTACACTAAGCTAGTAAATATAAGAGTTTAGCTTCATGTCCCATAACCACTTGCTTAACTCAAATATTTACGAACAAATTGTAGATCTGCACTAGAAAATTGTCACAAGAGTTTCAATATGTGTGAATCGAAATCACACCAATGAGGTATAGACTAACCTTGAAGATAAAGAGATATGTGTGAATCGAAATCACACAAATGGTGTCTAGTCTAACCTCGCAAACAAAGAGACATCGCTCAATCGCTAGTCTAAATCACAAAAATGATCGTTATGATCATTAGGAAGTGTCAATTACACTAAGCTAGTAAATATAAGAGTTTAGCTTCATGTCCCATAACCACTTGCTTAACTCAAATATTTACGAACAAATTGTAGATCTCCACTAGAAAATTGTCACAAGAGTTTCAATCGAACAAGTCCATCAATTAACCGACGAAGTAAACGCAAGCGTTTCATACCACTTGTTTTGCTAAGCCGTTTAATTATATTTTCTCATACGAATGAGGTAAAGGTTTGTATATACTAATAGATTGGAAAACAGTTTTATAAACGAGTTTGATATTGAAAATAGAGTTGAAATCGTTTTAATGAAAGAGTTTTGATATTTAATACTAGTATAGAAAACCTTTATATTTTGAAGTGACAAATCATAGAAGTGATTGTAGAAACAATCAATCATAAAAATTCACGTTCGAAGACGTGAGTAAAGTTCAAAGAAATCAATTCCCAAAACCATCAAAGTAAGAAGTTCTGTTAAATGGTTTTCGGATAAGATTGCTTACGCAGAGTTGTACGGGGTTCGACCTAAGTGAAGGCAAGTGACCTCGTGAAGCCAAATGACCTAAGAGGAAGGCGGGTCGAGCGACATTCTCAAAAATCCCGAGAAGAAGTCATCAATGAAGAAAATAAATGATAACGACGAATCGGATAACCTTGAATCGATAGAAATTGGAATCTCGAGATAAATAGGCAAAAGAAAGTAAAGTAGAGCCGCTCACAGGCACCAGACATCTGAGGTAAATGCTCAGACGTCTGCAGGAAGTTTCGGGAACTTCCTGAAACAGACCCCAGACGTCTGAGCATACCTGCAGACGTCTGGTGTCAGGCTGAAACTGTTTTTCAGCCTAGTGGGAGAGCAAACTCCCCCACACTTTCACCCGATCGAGCAATGGACTTCGAGGCTTTTTGTCAATCGATAATACGGCCCTATAGGCTCCGATTCACAACCAAAAACATGTTCACAAATCAAAGAAAGGAGTTTCAAAGTTTTGACTTCAAAACATCAAATATTGAAACATTTGCCAAAGCAATTCAAATCAAAAGCAATTGAACATGAAATAGAGTTAGGAATTCATACCCAACATCAAGCATGGTTATAGTCATAGATGTGAGATAAAAATCTCACCTTTTACTCAAAAACAATGAAGAGGAAGCTATTGAGCAAGGCAAGGACAAACACTCTTCAATTCCAACTCAAGAAGCTTGAATCTAAGCTTAAAAGAGAAACGTTTCCTAAATTAGGTTTAGGAAATTTCTGAAATTGAAAGGAGAACGAGTTGGAGAAGAAGAAGAGGATGCTTACCTAAGCTTCTCTTGGAATTTGGAGCTAAAGCTTGGATTTGCAAATGAAACTAGGGTTTGCAATTTTAGTTTCCCATCTCTCCCACCATTTTTGCTTTAGAACTGAAATGAGGAGGAAGTGAGGGAGAATGGGGGAGAAGTGGTTCAGATTTGGGGGGTTTAAGTTGGCAAAGGGGCTGAACCCAAACCCAAACCCAAAGTGCAAATGGTCAAATTTTTGACTAGCTCCAAACATATCGAAGCTTACACTCAAAAAGATCGCAAACGACATTTTGAACTCAATGGAGGTGGTCTCGAGTCCTAATTCGACTGTTTGCAAAAAGTAACTTTTTGGACATACATCCGACGAACGATGTTATATTTAAATAAAACATTTAAATATCAAATCGATAAATACGCGGGTTGTTACATCAGCTCTTACAACAGTGGGTCCTAGTTCAACCACTTCAGGTACATTCTCCCTCGTCATTGAGTCAAAACTCTCTAAACAAGACATTCACATCCATGCCCGCCCAATTTACCGGCTGTGCAGCTTCCACCTTACTACTCTTGGAACTTCTCCCTCACTTCCTCATTGGTCAGCACACTTTCCGCATCTCTCCTTGCACTTGCCCCTCCTAACACAATTCACTTATTCCTAAAATCCTCTTGCCTTTTCTATTAAGCAAGTCTTTGTTAGAAATGAAAAGAAAGGGTGAAACAATAGTAGGAGCATAGATATATCTTCCTATGTATCTATACGTCAACTTACAAATACGTTATACGTATATAATGTTAGCACCTAAGATATTGGTTTTGGTGACAACAACTTTAGGAAATCATATAAATTATAAATACTAATGTTTTATCAAGGTATATAGTATACAGTATAGGATATTAGACAGGTATTGATATAAGAAGACTGTACAGTATCAAGTAAACATTAAAGAGTTAAAGATGTTGATATAGTGTAACGACCCAGAATTTTGAACTAATTAAATTGGAAATATTTAATTAATTTTAAATATTTGAACGATGATTTAATTTGAATTCCCGATATAGTTTTTAAATTGGCGATTAAATTATAAAATTTAATCTGTTGAATGTTGGATAAAAATTTAAAATCTTCAATTTTAAGTTGAAGAAAAATATTTCGAAAGCTTTTAAAATTCATATTGATAATACTAAAAATAACAGAAGCTTCAGAATTGTCTTTCAAAGTATTTCGTTCAGTTTAGAAATTAAATTGTTCGAATCAATATTTAAAAATAGTCATTTTTCAAACAGTCTCGGAATTCGACGAAACCAGTTCCATTGGGTCCGTAATATTGAATTATTATCGGGTTTCAAATTTCGTAGCGTTCGGAGTTGTTCTGTGAGCACACGACACCTAAACGCATTGGAATTTAATCAAATTAAATTTAAATTTAAAATTTTGGTCAACAGCAGCACGACATCTCCTTCATCCACGCCTTTAAACACGCCGAGCATCACGAAAAAAATCATGCAACCCATGTCTTCTGTCTCCCTCCTTCTATTTTTAAATCACCGATCAACTCAGATTCAAAACAAAACAAAAATTATCTCGTTCTCCCTCTTCAAAAACTCATTCACGAATTGAAGTTCATCCCTCTTCATAAATTAAATAATGGCCTCTGTTAAAATTCAAGCCCCCTTCTTTCAAAATCAAAAATCGCGACTTTCAAATTCTTCACATCCTCTTCCTTCCTCGTTTATAAATCGCGTTCATTCCACTCTCCTTCAATTTAAAGTTCGAACGAAAAAAAGAGAGAAGGGGCTACTGCGATCGAAAGTCGATCACGAATTCCAAGCAGCGACGACGATCGAAATTGAAGGTCAGTCGCGTGGATCGATCGCGAGTCACGTTCGAATGGTCGGCGATGAGGGGTGCGCTCTAGCGCTGTGGCTACTGTCAGAAGCGTGGTGGAGAAGCAACTGTCGAGACGAGCATATGAACAACTGAGATCGCGTTGATGGGTGGAGACTCTCGCGCGCGCATTGGAGGTCGCGACCACGGCAGTAGTAAATTAGCAGTCGAGTGCGCCCGTGATGTTGTCTGTCAGTCGCGATGCGGTGGTCGAAAGCATTGTGGCGACGAACTGGGGAAGCACTATCTCGGGTTTAAGGTAAAGTCACTGTAAGATATATAAAATGTGCAATTTATTTACTTTAATCTGATATCATATATGTGATTTTATAAATATGCATACAGATAATGTAAATTTACTAAGCTATAAAAAAATAAAATAAATTGTAAAACTGTTGTTTAAGTTTTACAGTAATGGAAAAGAAAGTATTTTGTTAAATGAAGGGATTAGTTTAAAATAAATTACTAGTTAATTAAATTATTAGAGGAGAAATTGGTTAAGTAAATAAATAGAACAATAATGTAAGTGTTCGATTTAATTCGAATATTAATAAAATTGTATAATTGTTTATACAAGGTCGAATACAACGAAGAAAGTTAAATCTGGATCGAAAATGGGATCGCAAAGCTAAGGTGAGATTTTTCTCACTCAAATAAATTTGGATTGCAGTTATTGACTGTTTGATTGCTATTGGATGTGATATTAGATATTTTAGGATATATCTATATATAGCAATATATACATATTGGCATATGTATATATTGGATTGATTGATTCCCGCCTCGTATAGCGGATGAGACCCTATTGCGCCGTTAGTAAGCGGATTATTTTTATAAAACCCATATACCGCGATATTCCACCTCGAAGTGGAATTGGTATTGTGCTAACGTTTTTGGATGCAGGGAAACAGGTTGGAGGGATCCAACTGGATTGCTCAACTGTATTTATTTATTTACAGATGTTGATATATATTCTGTTATCATATTGATATATGATGTTTGTTGTTGTGATTGACTAATTGGTGTTGTTGCATCATCGGATTCAAGTTTTGAAGTTTAAAAATAACGACTTTTACTTTAAAAGGATTTTAAAGTAATTTTTGAAAGTAGACGTTTTATTGACTTTTTGAATTTGATTTATTTCAAATAAATAAACGTCTAAAATTTTAAAGTTATAAAAGTTATAATTTTTAGTGAAATATAACCAAAGTGTCGTTTTTGAAATAAAAGTCGATTTATTTATAAAATGGTTTAAGTTGGGATTTTTGAATAACCATAAACGATTTGTATAAAAAGATTTATAAAAATTGATATTTATGAATCAAATATTGGAATTATAAAACGAGTTTTTATAAGTGTTAAAAATGAAATATTTATGGAATTCATAAGTAAATGAAATTTATATATTTATAAATTGTGAAGTTATAAAATGGATGAACTGTCGAATAGGAGATTTATAAGAAATTAACTTATAAATTGGATTTTTGCCTTTAAATGGAATATTGATCGAATTTGTTAATAGAAGAGATTTATTAAATCAAAGTTGTTATGAATTATGAAGATGAATTTATAAACATTGTTTTATGAATTCGAAAATAAATCAAATTTGATTGATTTTAAATATAGAGATTATTAAGGGAATTTATCCACGATTTTGGACAGTGGATAATTCTTGAAATAAATGTGTAAAAAAAGATTGAAATTTGGTTATTGAAGTATATTCACGATTTTGGACAGTGAATATATTATTGAGAAAAAAATAGTTATGTTTGGGAAAGCGATATTATAAATGAAGTTAATTGTTTTAAAAGATGTTTTAAAACGTGTGAACTATCGAAATCATAGATTTCAACATTTATTGTTGAAATAGACGTTTTCGAGAAATATAAGGAAATGGTGGACTATAACACTGTTGTTATAGTAAATGATTTCCGAAAGGAAATGTTTATATAGTATTTGGATTTACATATCTATCTTAAATTTCGAATCCCTATACTAGTGATTTTGAGTCGTCGTAACGATGTTTTACGTAACATTTGTTTTGACTCAAATAAATGTGCTTAAGAGAATGATTTCCTTAAAGAATGAAATGTATACTTAATTTTGATTTAAGTATATTGAATATTTTCTAACGTTGAAAATAAATAGATTTGTGAAATACTTATTTTAAATAAGTAAGGAAATACTTTTCCACTATGAAATGAAACGTTTTGAGATTTTATCTTCTTAAAGATAAATTGAAAATGAATATTGGAATCGATTTGAAAATCGTATATCAGTAGATATTTTTGAAATATAAATTCACTATGGAATTTATAAAGAAAGGGAAGTTGTTTAAAAATAAACGTTGATTTATTTTTGAAGTGGAAATTTTATATCTAGTAAAGATATTTTGGAAAAGAAATAATTTGGAAAATTATTTGGAATCTGATGATGTTGCGCATCTTTATTGATAGTTAAATAACCGACTATCAATAATTACCTTTAGATAGGTATTTGTTGTGAATTGGATGAATTTGAATGCCACACTTATTTTTGAATAAGCGCTCACTATTCGGGTTAGCCGGGAAAGGACCATGGGGTCGTATAACCCATTCCGAATATGTGATACGTCGTTATGAATTGCATTCGAAGACCGGTGTTGAAGACCAGATATTTTTGAAAACGGAAGGATTACCGTCGAGTTACTCTACATCGGCTGTTCTCCGGTTTAGAGGTTTTATCACCCTTAGTGACGGGAAGTCGGGACGTGATTAGAAAATTATCCGGATATGCAAGGGCTTCGTGAGAAGTGCCTTCGGTTCTGTTCGATCCCGGAACAGACTTGTATGGATTGTATGTCTGACGTTACAATTTGAGATATAAAGCTGATTTCTTTCAAATACATTTCTGTTGGTGGCGGAGAATTTATTCTCTTAGCTTAACACCCTTCTTTGAGACGTACGAGCTCAGAGGTTATGTAGTTGAAATTTATCAGCAATATACTCCCAATTTGGTAACGTGACATACTGAGTGTTGCTGTGAAATGATCAGTGTTTGATCATTTGCGATATGATCATTTGTTTGATCTTATATCTTTGTGATCATAGGTTGATCATTTGTTTGACCCGAAGCATGGCTTTGTAGAAAGCGTAGCTTTGTGGACGAGACTTCATCGAGCCTCACACCTCGGAAATGGTCGAAACAGGAAGGATGCAGCAAGGTTCTAGGGAGTAGCGCCCCTTAGTGTATGTCATTCCTTCTGGATAGAGGTGGTATCATGGTATGGAGCCCAGATACTTAACCTATGTGGTTGCTGCATTTTTACTATGTGGTTTGTTGGAAATCGGGGATCCTTGGGAAGATCGGTTACGATCGGGGGATGGCATACGCGTGTCAGTAGTTACCTACTTTTGCAGAGGTAACCCGGCCTTGTGTTGGCAGAGATCTAACCGTAATGTTAGGTTATTTCTCGGGTCGTCTATTCCAGGGACGTACCCATCGTGGCATAGGAAGTTCCTTAGCCTGACCATTTGTTGGAAATCCAAAGAAACAATACGTGACGTGTACGGTTTTAGTTGTATTACCTGCTATGGAATGTGGTGGTAACCTGCTATTGAACATAGTAGCTATAGTAGGCATACGATACTGGTCGTATGTTGGCTAAGATTAATATTATACTTTCAAACTGTTTTCTACACTATGCACTAATAATAATATCAAAAAGGATTTTATTTTTGCGTAGTAAGCATCTTTGACTATCATAAGAAGAAATCTCCTCCAATTCTGCGTTTGCATTGTGTGTGGCGGGAGGTCTTATGGTAGTTTCATTTTCCAAAAGCATTGCGAATTGACTTTAAAAATATTCCTCTGTTTATTTTAAAGATAAACTGTTTTACGATCTCACACCAGTCACCATGACTGACTCGGAGTTTATTGTTCCCTTCTAAACTCTGGGTGCCCACCAATTTCCACACGGGCAGTCTAGAGTTAGGTTATCAGGATATTCTGGAGCTTTGGAAGCAAGCTGGTTGGCGAAACGTAGTATTTGTATCTGATATTATTTATTCCGCTGTGTATTCTGTATGAGGACAAGTTTATATAACTATCCATTGTTGTATATTGACTCTGATGATTGATGTATGTATAAAATGATATAGTTCTTTGTTTTAAAGATTATTCATTTATCTATTATATATTGTTCCGCTGCGAATGTGAGATTCTGATATTGTTTCTGTTTCTGATTTTGTTCAGTTGTTCTTCTGCTTTCTTCTTCTTCTCTTCTTCTTCTACCTTTTTCTTCTATTTAAAACCCTCACTATTGAAGTTTCCGGCACTCGATTGCTCGGCAGTCGATAAAGTGAGTATCGATGTCGAATTTTCGAAAGTCGAAAATTTCGGTACGTGACAAAGTGGTATCAGAGCATATGGTTAAGCGACAACCCTGCTCTGTTGGGTGTTACTCATTAGAGATAGAGTCAGTAGTACTCTAGAATGAGTTGAGTGTAATAATAGATATGAGCGCGTATTTGTTATTGAATATAAAATTGTTTTGTATTGTGATGATTGATTTATTGAGTGGCATATGAACCTTCGTCGGCACAGTCTGCAAAACTGGATCGAAGGGGTTTCTAAACGCTTGAATAGAACAATTCGGCACAGTATTGTTTTGAATAGGGTGAATGAGATAATTTTGCCCAAAACTATTTTGTATAGAAGAGAAACGATTTTCTATGAATTTCTATAGTATATGGTTGCATGGTTGTTAGGAAAGTAATAATATTGAAATGTTATCATTATTATATGAAATTGAATAAGAAATTTAAATCGTAACTCCAAAAGTTAAGAAAATAAATTCATATACAAATGAAATGTAAGAATGTAAATTATAAATGTGAATTGTAATTTAAAACGGAATTCCAGAGAAGTTTTTGGAAATGTTTTGAAAAGAATTTGAAAATTTTGGAGATTTGGAAAGTTTAAATCTTTTTGATTTGAAAATGGATTTCAAAGGTTTTGAAAAGTATTTTGGAGAGATGAAAAGCTCTAAACTCTTTTCGGTCGTTGGAAAATAACTTCGGTAATGACTGCAGCATCATCGATGTTCATTTTCGGGTTTTCAAAAGAGGAAATTGGTGCCAAATTATTTTAAATGGAAGTGTTTGGAAAATTTGGGTTTATGTTTTAGAAAATTCAAAGGATAATTTGAACTGTTTTCAAAAATGGTTTTGGAAATGTTGGTAAACTCTGGAATACTATGTAGAAATATTTATGAAATATTATTAAGTTGATAACTTATACAATTTGAATTGATAGAATAAATTCAATTTAAAGGATGGAGTTAAATTAAATTAAGTGTAAGTGAATCAATTAAATAAAGTGAAATGAATTAAATTCATATGGAATTTGAAATCCAGTTTAATATGAGTGGTTATAAACCAAAATGGCAAATTGAAAATAAATTTTGGGAATGAACGAAAGAATAAAACTGGAATTGAAGATGAATGTAAAACTTTGTTTTGAATTTGTTAGTAAATGTAATTCAAGCTGAATATTGAAATTTAAAATGAATTAGTAAATGAAAGGTAGAATAGAATATAAAATTGAATTCAAATAGATTTGAAATGTAAAAATTGAACGAAACTGAATGATGTAACTTCAATAGTAAGCTAAAGATGTCTAAATAGCCCATATTGAAAATTTTGTAATAGAATTTGCAAAATAGTTTGAATATATGTAACTAGATATTATGGCTAGTAGGATATACAGGTGTAAAGGAATTGGGATTTTAATTTTGAAGAGAATTTGAATTGCTCGAAAAAGGTAAGTATTTAAATTTCGATATGAAATTTGCTAATTTCTTCTCTAGCCGCTTGGCCTTTTCTTTTCTTTTTGAAATCTGAGAGTCCGTAGGGACGTTTTGTAGTTGTACTGTATTAGCCGCGCAAAGGAGACGCTGGCGAAATTTTTCGGAAATTTAGGGCGTTAGAAAATTTTTGAGAAAATTTTGAAAATTTGAATTTAAATTTGAATTTTGAAGTAAAACAATGTTGTTTGAAAACTATAAAAGGGTTAGAAATTTAGTTGCATGATAATGAATCTTTAGTAGAAAGATTTATTTTGATGAATTGATAAAACTATTTAGATTGTGAAAAATAATAGACGAGTTAAGGACCATTTTTTCCTAACTTGTAATTTCGAGGACGAAATTCTTTTAAGGAGGGAAGTCTGTAACGACCCAGAATTTTGAACTAATTAAATTGGAAATATTTAATTAATTTTAAATATTTGAACGATGATTTAATTTGAATTCCCGATATAATTTTTAAATTGGCGATTAAATTATAAAATTTAATCTGTTGAATGTTGGATAAAAATTTAAAATCTTCAATTTTAAGTTGAAGAAAAATATTTCGAAAGCTTTTAAAATTCATATTGATAATACTAAAAATAACAGAAGCTTCAGAATTGTCTTTCAAAGTATTTCTTTCAGTTTTGAAATTAAATTGTTCGAATCAATATTTAAAAATAGTCATTTTTCAAACAGTCTCGGAATTCGACGAAACCAGTTCCATTGGGTCCGTAATATTGAATTATTATCGGGTTTCAAATTTCGTAGCGTTCGGAGTTGTTCTGTGAGCACACGACACCTAAACGCATTGGAATTTAATCAAATTCAAATTAAATTTAAATTTAAAATTTTGGTCAACAGCAGCACGACATCTCCTTCATCCACGCCTTTAAACACGCCGAGCATCACGAAAAAAATCATGCAACCCATGTCTTCTGTCTCCCTCCTTCTATTTTTAAATCACCGATCAACTCAGATTCAAAACAAAACAAAAATTATCTCGTTCTCCCTCTTCAAAAACTCATTCACGAATTGAAGTTCATCCCTCTTCATAAATTAAATAATGGCCTCTGTTAAAATTCAAGCCCCCTTCTTTCAAAATCAAAAATCGCGACTTTCAAATTCTTCACATCCTCTTCCTTCCTCGTTTATAAATCGCGTTCATTCCACTCTCCTTCAATTCAAAGTTCGAACGAAAAAAAAGAGAGAAGAGGCTACTGCGATCGAAAGTCGATCGCGAATTCCAAGCAGCGACGACGATCGAAATTGAAGGTCAGTCGCGTGGATCGATCGCGAGTCACGTTCGAATGGTCGGCGATGAGGGGTGCGCTCTAGCGCTGTGGCTACTGTCAGAAGCGTGGTGGAGAAGCAACTGTCGAGACGAGCGTATGAACAACTGAGATCGCGTTGATGGGTGGAGACTCTCGCGCGCGCATTGGAGGTCGCGACCACGGCAGTAGTAAATTAGCAGTCGAGTGCGCGCGTGATGTTGTCTGTCAGTCGCGATGCGGTGGTCGAAAGCATTGTGGCGACGAACCGGGGAAGCACTATCTCGGGTTTAAGGTAAAGTCACTGTAAGATATATAAAATGTGCAATTTATTTACTTTAATCTGATATCATATATGTGATTTTATAAATATGCATACAGATAATGTAAATTTACTAAGTTATAAAAAAATAAAATAAAATGTAAAACTGTTGTTTAAGTTTTACAGTAATGGAAAAGAAAGTATTTTGTTAAATGAAGGGATTAGTTTAAAATAAATTACTAGTTAATTAAATTATTAGAGGAGAAATTGGTTAAGTAAATAAATAGAACAATAATGTAAGTGTTCGATTTAATTCGAATATTAATAAAATTGTATAATTGTTTATACAAGGTCGAATACAACGAAGAAAGTTAAATCTGGATCGAAAATGGGATCGCAAAGCTAAGGTGAGATTTTTCTCACTCAAATAAATTTGGATTGCAGTTATTGACTGTTTGATTGCTATTGGATGTGATATTAGATATTTAGGATATATCTATATATAGCAATATATACATATTGGCATATGTATATATTGGATTGATTGATTCCCGCCTCGTATAGCGGATGAGACCCTATTGCGCCGTTAGTAAGCGGATTATTTTTATAAAACCCATATACCGCGATATTCCACCTCGAAGTGGAATTGGTATTGTGCTAACGTTTTTGGATGCAGGGAAACAGGTTGGAGGGATCCAACTGGATTCCTCAACTATATTTATTTATTTACAGATGTTGATATATATTCTGTTATCATATTGATATATGATGTTTGTTGTTGTGATTGACTAATTGGTGCTGTTGCATCATCGGATTCAAGTTTTGAAGTTTAAAAATAACGACTTTTACTTTAAAAGGATTTTAAAGTAATTTTTGAAAGTAGACGTTTTATTGACTTTTTGAATTTGATTTATTTCAAATAAATAAACGTCTAAAATTTTAAAGTTATAAAAGTTATAATTTTTAGTGAAATATAACCAAAGTGTCGTTTTTGAAATAAAAGTCGATTTATTTATAAAATGGTTTAAGTTGGGATTTTTGAATAACCATAAACGATTTGTATAAAAAGATTTATAAAAATTGATATTTATGAATCAAATATTGGAATTATAAAACGAGTTTTTATAAGTGTTAAAAATGAAATATTTATGGAATTCATAAGTAAATGAAATTTATAGATTTATAAATTGTGAAGTTATAAAATGGATGAAACTGTCGAATAGGAGATTTATAAGAAATTAACTTATAAATTGGATTTTTGCCTTTAAATGGAATATTGATCGAATTTGTTAATAGAAGAGATTTATTAAATCAAAGTTGTTATGAATTATGAAAATGAATTTATAAACGTTGTTTTATGAATTCGAAAATAAATCAAATTTGATTGATTTTAAATATAGAGATTATTAAGGGAATTTTATCCACGATTTTGGACAGTGGATAATTCTTGAAATAAATGTGTAAAAAGAGATTGAAATTTGGTTATTGAAGTATATTCACGATTTTGGACAGTGAATATATTATTGAGAAAAAAATAGTTATGTTTGGGAAAGCGATATTATAAATGAAGTTAATTGTTTTAAAAGATGTTTTAAAACGTGTGAACTATCGAAATCATAGATTTCAACATTTATTGTTGAAATAGACGTTTTCGAGAAATATAAGGAAATGGTGGACTATAACACTGTTGTTATAGTAAATGATTTCCGAAAGGAAATGTTTATATAGTATTTGGATTTACATATCTATCTTAAATTTCGAATCCCTATACTAGTGATTTTGAGTCGTCGTAACGATGTTTTACGTAACATTCGTTTTGACTCAAATAAATGTGCTTAAGAGAATGATTTCCTTAAAGAATGAAATGTATACTTAATTTTGATTTAAGTATATTGAATATTTTCTAACGTTGAAAATAAATAGATTTGTGAAATACTTATTTTAAATAAGTAAGGAAATACTTTTCCACTATGAAATGAAACGTTTTGAGATTTTATCTTCTTAAAGATAAATTGAAAATGAGTATTGGAATCGATTTGAAAATCGTATATCAGTAGATATTTTTGAAATATAAATTCACTATGGAATTTATAAAGAAAGGGAATTTGTTTAAAAATAAACGTTGATTTATTTTTGAAGTGGAAATTTTATATCTAGTAAAGATATTTTGGAAAAGAAATAATTTGGAAAATTATTTGGAATCTGATGATGTTGCGCATCTTTATTGATAGTTAAATAACCGACTATCAATAAGTACCTTTAGATAGGTATTTGTTGTGAATTGGATGAATTTGAATGCCACACTTATTTTTGAATAAGCGCTCACTATTCGGGTTAGCCGGGAAAGGACCATGGGGTCGTATAACCCATTCCGAATATGTGATACGTCATTATGAATTGCATTCGAAGACCGGTGTTGAAGACCGAATATTTTTGAAAACGGAAGGATTACCGTCGAGTTACTCTACATCGGCTGATCTCCGGTTTAGAGGTTTTATCACCCTTAGTGACGGGAAGTCCGGACGTGATTAGAAAATTATCCGGATATGCAAGGGCTTCGTGAGAAGTGCCTTCGGTTCTGTTCGATCCCGGAACAGACTTGTATGGATTGTATGTCTGACGTTACAATTTGAGATATAAAGCTGATTTCTTTCAAATACATTTCTGTTGGTGGCGGAGAATTTATTCTCTTAGCTTAACACCCTTCTCTGAGACGTACGAGCTCAGAGGTTATGTAGTTGAAATTTATCAGCAATATACTCCCAATTTGGTAACGTGACATACTGAGTGTTGCTGTGAAATGATCAGTGTTTGATCATTTGCGATATGATCATTTGTTTGATCTTATATCTTTGTGATCATAGGTTGATCATTTGTTTGACCCGAAGCATGGCTTTGTAGAAAGCGTAGCTTTGTGGACGAGACTTCATCGAGCCTCACACCCCGGAAATGGTCGAAACAGGAAGGATGCAGCAAGGTTCTAGGGAGTAGCGCCCCTTAGTGTATGTCATTCCTTCTGGATAGAGGTGGTATCATGGTATGGAGCCCAGATACTTAACCTATGTGGTTGCTGCATTTTTACTATGTGGTTTGTTGGAAATCGGGGATCCTCGGGAAGATCGGTTACGATCGTGGGATGGCATACGCGTGTCAGTAGTTACCTACTTTTGCAGAGGTAACCCGGCCTTGTGTTGGCAGAGATCTAACCGTAATGTTAGGTTATTTCTTGGGTCATCTATTCCAGGGACGTACCCATCGTGGCATAGGAAGTTCCTTAGCCTGACCATTTGTTGGAAATCCAAAGAAACAATACGTGACGTGTACGGTTTTAGTTGTATTACCTGCTATGGAATGTGGCGGTAACCTGCTATTGAACATAGTAGCTATAGTAGGCATACGATACTGGTCGTATGTTGGCTAAGATTAATATTATACTTTCGAACTGTTTTCTACACTATGCACTAATAATAATATCAAAAAGGATTTGATTTTTGCGTAGTAAGCATCTTTGACTATCATAAGAAGAAATCTCCTCCAATTCTGCGTTTGCATTGTGTGTGTGGCGGGAGGTCTTATGGTAGTTTCATTTTCCAAAAGCATTGCGAATTGACTTTAAAAATATTCCTCTGTTTATTTTAAAGATAAACTGTTTTACGATCTCACACCAGTCACCATGACTGACTCGGAGTTTATTGTTCCCTTCTAAACTCTGGGTGCCCACCAATTTCCACACGGGCAGTCTAGAGTTAGGTTATCAGGATATTCTGGATATTCTGGAGATTTGGAAGCAAGCTGGTTGGCGAAACGTAGTATTTGTATTTGATATTATTTATTCCGCTGTGTATTCTGTATGAGGACAAGTTTATATAACTGTCCATTGTTGTATATTGACTCTGATGATTGATGTATGTATAAAATGATATAGTTCTTTGTTTTAAAGATTATTCATTTATCTATTATATATTGTTCCGCTGCGAATGTGAGATTCTGATATTGTTTCTGTTTCTGATTTTGTTCTGTTGTTCTTCTGCTTTCTTCTTCTTCTCTTCTTCTTCTACCTTTTTCTTCTATTTAAAACCCTCACTATTGAAGTTTCCGGCACTCGATTGTTCGGCAGTCGATAAAGTGAGTATCGATGTCGAATTTTCGAAAGTCGAAAATTTCGTTACGTGACATATAGAGACTCAAGAATGAAGACTCATGAGAATTCAAGAGTTCAAGATTCCAAGATATTCCAAAGTTATGGAGTTTAGAATGTTTATTAAAATTCTGATAGCACTTGATCTCTCTCTCTATTTAGTTTTAAAATAGTTTTAAAATGTTTTGGTTTTTAAATATTCTTTTCAAAATAGCTTTTAATAGTTTTTAAAATTCTTATAATTATTATTTTAGTTTTTAATATTTTACCAAGTTATTGTTTTTATTAGATTTTTATTTATATTAGTTTATTTTTCAAAATTCTTATCATATAGTTTTACTTAAGTTTTATTATGATTATAATGTGTATATATATTATATTTAAACATGCTGTAATGACCCGTATTTTTAGCTATTTTAAATTATCACATTTAATGTAATTATTAAATAAAAATGGTTAAAAATAAAATTTAACAACTTATTAGTGTAGTTATTGAATATGAACTTGAATAAAAATTTGAAATAATAAATTCCGATGATTTAGGTAATAAAAACTATTGAAATGAAAATTCTATTTATTAAAGTATTTGTAATCGATGTCTGTAATTGAATGATGAATGTTGAATTATTTAGATGATAATAAAATGATTGTTAATAAATGGTGAATTATTTATTAATGGTGATTTATTGAAAATTAAATCGTTTAAATTTAATATTTGAATTATTTAAATAATTGAATCTTGAATTAATGTGAATGAAAATGATATCGAAAATTGATTTAGATTTTATTTAAATATGAATGAAGATTGTTAACAATTAAAATTGGATTTAAAAGTGAATAATTAGAAATTGGAAATTTTATCTTATAATTAACGAGTAAAAATAGCCATTTTGGCCACTGTCTTGGATTTCGACGAAACCAGTTTCATCGGATCCGTAATAGTGAATTTTTATAGGATTTCATGTTTCGTAGCGATCGGACTTGTCGTTTGGTCGTGCAAGCTTGAAACACGTAGAATTTAATTTCAGAATTTAATTTAAATAATTGATTTTGAAATGCTATCTTCTGCATATAATTAAATTAAGCCTTGAGACTAGTTCCATTACATTTGGAATGAGGGTAGAACATTACAAATGCCAGACGGAATGAGTCATTCGGAGTTCGGAATTTTCGTGGGCAATTGGTTAGATATTTTCTAATATTATATTATATTAAGTCAACCCTTAACATCAAGCCGCCTCCCTATTATCAACGCTCGTACCATTCCTCCTCTCTCCCTCTTATTTCAAATCATCACAGATCGATTCAAGAAAAAAAAACCGAAATCACTTAGCCGAAAAAAAACAACTCCAGTTCGATCAAATAAAAAAAATATAAATCGATCGCACGCGCCTGGACGAGGCGACGCGACTCACCGGAGCAATGGCATGAGTGCGCTGGGGCGGCGTCGACTGCAATTCTAGGGTTTTGAAGGGGATCGCGATTTATGCTCACGTACGCATGAGATGGTGGCAGGTGCGGTAGTTCGCCTGGACGCGGCAGCTCGCCTCCGATCGTTCTCACATAAAAAAAATATCTTGATCTGGAGAGGGTGTAGCATAACCAGACAATGAGCAGTGAACGAAGGTTGCGGGTCGAGCCTGGTGAGAGTGGAGGGTAACATTTTTCTTTATTTTTATTTTTTTTTGGTTAATTTAGTTGTTAATTAAATTTTAGTTATACCGTTATATTAATTATTTCATAATTCCTCCGTACGAGATCCGATTTTAACGAAACTAGAGACGTTGGAATCGTATCGACGGGGACTTTGGCATGGAATCGATTTAGTATTTTATTTAAAGCTGAAAATACTTTCAGTTTTAAATAAAAGGTAAGTGTTTTTAAGGCTCACGACGTACTATAATATTTTTATGTTCGTTAAATTGAAATCGTGAAGTTCTCTAATTTTATTGACTGTTGTTTGAAATTGAAATTGACATATGAATTGACTGTAGGAATTAATTGACCGTTAAAATTGAAATTGGGATTTAATTGCAAGTAGAATACCTGATATTGATAACTATGTAATTGTTGTGAATTATATTGAATGTTTGGATGTTGATTGTGATGGATGCTATTAATTGATATTTTGGATGATTCAGATGTTTATTTATTTTGATATATCCTGTTATCATCCTGTATATTATTTACAGTATATAAAATTGAAAACTGAATTATTTAGAATAAATTAAGAAATAGGTTGAAATGATATATACCTATGACATTTATTTTGGATTGAAATGATATATATCCATCCTTGGAATTAAATTGAAATAACTATTCACTTGGCCATAGGATAGAAAATTATATACGAACACCGGATTGGTTAAATTAAATGATTTTCAAGTTCTTGGTGTTAAATTTTTTTTAAGCGATTTTGATTTAAAGAAATAAAAAAATCAAATTTTTGAAGAATGGATTAATTACGAATTCGAGTTTGAAATGTTGAAATAAAATTTAGTTAAAAGAAATTGTTTTAAAGAATTTTAATTGAAATTTGAAGTCATGATTGAAATATGACTTGAATTATCAAAATTGAATTGTCAAAAGATTTGAACTTTTACTTGAACTTTGAAATATTACTGAGTAAAAGTAATTTAAATTGATATTTCAAATTTGGACTCGAGAATGGAATTACTTTTAAGTTTTGAATATAAATTCGAAATTTAAGTTTAATTTTGTAACGATCTGGATTTTTAGTCATTGATTTTGAATATTTAATTTACTTTAAATGTTGACTTTGAAGGGTAATTGGATTTTTAATATGAAGTTTATCGATCGAATAAGTAGAATCATATTTAAATTTCAAATATATCGATTATCGTAATACGAGTAGTGCAAATAATTGAAATTGAGTTGAATATGAATCGAAATGATTTCTAATGTTGATATAAATTCTATTTGAATTATAATTTAGTTAAGTAAGTTTTTAAAAACTGAGATTTCAAGTGATTTCGGCAACTTTTGGAATTGTCGATTTTATCGACGCATTAAAATAGCGATCCGGGGCACATTCTCAGAATTTGACGAAACCAGTTCCATTGGATCTGAAATAGTGTATTATTATCGGATTTCAAACTTCATAGCGTTCGGATTTACCATTTGGTCGTGCGATTTGAAAACGTCTAGAAATAATTTAATCAAATTTAATTTAAATAGTCGATTTAAAAGGCTATCTACCACATACGATCGAATTAAGCTTCGAAATTTGTTCCATTGGGTTTAGAATAGCGGTATAACGTTAGGGACGCTAAGCGGCATGCCTCGATAAGGGTTCAAATAAAATATCTAGATATTTTGGAAATTTTAAATTATATACATCTTATCATTATCACTTCAGCCCGCTAAACATTCCCATCAGCCACCCTATGCTACCCTTAGCCAACCTATAGTGTACCTGAAGCTGCCCTTACTTCATATAAGATATAAAAAAACTTGAACATAACTAAATATCATTGTTCCCTCTGCTCTTATTCTCATTTTCTTCTTCCCAGTAAATGAATAACGCAAACACGAAATGAAGCCTTCCTTTTTAAAGTACAAATCGAAGTAAATACTCCATCATAAATTCGAAATCGAATTCGGTTAATATCGAAGCCTGGGACGCGAGTTCAAGGAGGGCGCAGGCGATTAGGGCTTGAGCTCGAGGGCGTGGTCTTCGACGGCAGTGGAGTCGATGCCAGGGTGTTCGCGATGTTGGAGCGAGCGCGTGAGGGAGATGCGATCTTTGATCGTGTGGTGATAGGCGAGGGGGATGGTCGTGATGTGGGTTGCGCACACGCATATGCACTAGTAAGGGAAGGGTGAACTCGGGTTGCAGGCGCGATGATAGGCTGAGTGAGGTCATGGCTGGGCGTTGGTGGCCACAACGTAATGGGAGGTCGCGTGTGTGGTTCGTGGATGGTCTGGGAAGGGGTAGTGTGATCTAGAGATGGGCGAGCATAGGAAGAGGAGACTACGACTTGGAGGGTAGGCGAGGCGGCAACGTGGATGATGCTGGGTTCTACTTTTTCTCGATTAGCAGAGGTATATTTTTGAATTAATATGTAATTAGGTTAATTTCATATACATACATACATATATATATATAAAGAGAATTCGTTAACTTATATATGTCGAAATTGTTTTTACGAAGTGCAAATCGAATGTAACAAACCATGTTGGACTTGTATCGTCATCCTTTACGCGATGGAATTAATTCAGAGTCGACTTAATCTTAATGAGCATTTGGAAAAATTAAAAATCAAGGTGAGTAAATCTCACTCTTTTTGGATTGCTAGATTTAAATTGATAATAATTAAAATTAATTATTGGATGCTTGGTTGGATTTATAAGTTATTATCAGTTTGGATGTTATATATATATATAGTAGTATATACATTAGTAGTTGGATATATTTCCCACCGATTGGAGCGGAAGAGACCCTATGTGCCCCGCATAATAGCGGATGACCCTATATTACCGCGATATTCCGCCTTGAAGCGGGATTGGTATTTTTTTATGTTATCTAACATCTGTGGATGTAGGGAAACAGGTTGGAGGGATCCAACTGGATTCCTCAAAAATGTTGTTGTTAATTTCATATATAATGATATATGATGTGTGTGAATAATCCGATATAGATTTTGTTGTGATTGAATTATTGGATGATATAGTAGCATCGACCTTAATTTTAGTATTTTAAATACCATAAATTTTTTTTGGAATTTGAAAGAATTTAAAGGGAGATTTTGAATATAAAAAATATTTATATCGAAATTTGGATTATTTTAAAGAAATTGTTTTGGATAAAACAATAATTTGATTTGGGTTATACTTAACTAATCGTAAAATAGTTTAATATTGAGATTTTTAAATAATTTATATAAAGGATTTTAACAATGAATTTTTAAAATGGAATTTCTGGAAAAGAAGTTAAAATCGATATTTAAAATAGATTTGAAGCATAAATGAAATTTATAAGGAAATAGATTTATAATTTTTTTTTATAAATAAGTTTATATTTGTAAACAAGTAAAATCCAAACGAGTTTATAAATTTATAAACGATGTTTATAAACAAGGGAAATGATATCAATTGATAAATGTTGATAAGTTGGGAATATAACTTCACAGTGTGAATCTATATCGAGATATGAAGATAGGTTTTGGGGAAAAATAGAGGATTCTATTTTGGGAAGTGAAATGGTTAGGGAATCGAAATGAAATCGATGTGTTGTAAATCGAGAGGGATTTATAAAGTGAAATTGGCAATATCAGATTTTTAAAATAAATTTTTGATGAGAAATTGAAATTGTTTTAAATGGGATTTTTATTGATTAAACTATGTAGTTAGAAACTATTATTTAGATTAAAATATTTCAAAAAAGTTAGCTACTAAATATTTAGTGTTTATTGAAATGAAATTCTAATTTTTATAAATAGCTTTGTAAATCGATTAGTTTTATTTAAAATAAGTTGGAAATGAAGCATCGACAGTTATTTAAAATGTTTTAATATTTTAAAAAAATTACTTAAACATATTTTTAAAATAAAAATAAATTAATATCCTTTAAAATACTTATTATTATATATATAGAGTTTTGAAATGATTGAAATTTATTTATAAATCTTCTCGATATTTGGAAATGGAGTTTATTCTGTAGATGTGATTTTATAAGAGAAATTCTCAAAATGGAATTTAGGGAAGTGTAAGGAAATTTCAAAAGTGTTGAAATAAGAGAACTTCAAAAATTGAATTAGAATTCATAAAAGAAGTCAGAATTTGGGTAGTTGAAATTTATAAACAAGTGAAATCGATTTGGAAATTTAAAGGGAGTTAATTTATGAAATTCTAGAAACTTATAAAAATCAGTTATAGATGAGTGAAGGAATTTACAAAAAAAATTGTAATGATTCTGAGAAATAGGAAATAAATGGAATATTCCTAAGTATTGGAAATAAACCGATTAGGAAAATAATATACTAACGGAAATTTCCTAAGCATGGAACTGGAAGGATTTGAAATATTTCAACTATGAGATTATTATTATTAGGAATATTTTCATGGCATTAAATCATAAAATGGAATTGAAAGAAAATATTTCTAAGTATTGATACGAGTCGAAAATGTGACGCCCCACTCCGAGACCCATATTAACAAAGAGCATTATGGAGTAATACTGTCTGTTAATGCAGAGAATAGGGCTGTTTAGGAGCGACCATCCGTAAGCTTTGTCTTAAATAAGTATTGAATATGTCGATTGGGAACTTTAATAATTGTTTTCCTTTTACCTTTCTCAAGGGGATCGACATACTCGATAAATGTTTAACACAAAACTGCGATGGCTAACGGATCTAATAGAACAAAATGTATAATAATACACAGATCGGAGATCATAGAACAGTAATACATACGTACATGATCATAGATACAACAGGAGTACAACATATGAGTACAAAATAATCTCGGTTCTTATGAACCATATACATCGAGTCACCAAAAGAATATAATACATCGGAGTATGCCAAATATACATCAAAGTGATACACCAAACAAAACGCTAATACATGCACTACACACAAGAAGACACTAAGGTAGTCCATATATGGAAGCAAAGGCAAGATGAGCATCAAATACAGGGACTAACCTGAAACAACTTGGTCTGACCCGAGTATATAAAATACACGGGTCAGTCTAGCTTAAATAAACTGATTAGAACAAGATAGATGAAGTATAAGGATACACGATAATATTTCTTCTCGAAAGAGAAGAAGCAATATCAAATATGTATCAACTACTTCATATGAGATAATATCACTAAAATACATCATATGGAAGTTTCTCGAAAGAGACAAGATCAACAATAACATCAATTAATCACAAATAATCGCCTCATATCATCGGCATCTACAACAGCCAATATAATGGCTTCCATCAACACCATAACTCCTAAATAGGAAATCACAAATCTCAAAAGCATGACAAAGGATGGCAACCACAAATCACAATATGTAGAATTCGGTTAAGAGTTCAAATCAATAGGAATGAAATCACCATAAATAAACAACATGATAGCGCTTAGGCTATATATTTAAATCAACATCGGCAACCATGGTGAAAACATTCATAAATCATCTAAATTCTAGAAATCAACGGAAAAAGTTCTAGAAAAGCAACAATGTAAAGAATAGGACCCAATAGTCCAAAAATTAGCCCAACGGCTATATATGTAGATAGGACCCAACAGTCCAATAAGTGGCCCAACAGCCCGCCAAGTACTATTTTTAGGTGACCCAACAGTCTCAAATTGGACCCAACAGTCCGTGATTAGCCCAACAGCTATATATGTATATAGGACCCAACAATCCAAGTACTGGCAATACCAACCCGAAGGTCCAATATAAAGTGTCACCAACTTCCAGATAGTAACCAAATTAGTGACAATAGTGTGTCCCATACCACACGTTCTCACTTAACCGTTTACTATAAGGTAGTTAATTTCACTCTCGTGTATGACCTCAATCGAACAAATCCGGAATTAACTGAAAAAGTAAATGCATGTATCTCATACCACATGTTTTACTAAATCATTTAAATCTCTTCCTCATTCGCTCGAAGAGTGCAAAAATGTGTATTTTATATAGAAAATACTTTGCTTCGAGAAAACTAGTTTATAAAACAATTTTTGAAATCATTTGGAAAACATGGCTTTGAAATTCTCTTTATTACAAAGAATAAATACATATATTTTAAATAGCTTCAAAAATAATTATAAATGTTGTAAAAATATTTATTTCGAATGCTATTTTATAAAAAAATCATTTCAAAATCAGTTTAGAAAACCCGTGCTCGAAAACAACAAAAATCACCGAAAACGCCATAAAATCGGCATATGAAATCTACTCAAAAACACATCAATTCGGAGTACGGATCAACAATAATGTTGGTTTACCTATTGATAGGTTCAAGTCCTTCAAAACACTTCAAAATAATGCAAGAATTGATCACACAAGTCACTGGAATAAGCAAAAAGACAAAAACAGTGCACTGGAACAAGAAGAAAACAACCTGGACAAAAACAAAAGGCACGGGTCGACCTTTATATGGCCTAGGTCAACCCTAGGAAGGCATGGGTCGACAAATGGAGTGCCTGGGCCGACCTACAGAGTGTCTGGGTTGACCTGGAGAGTTCCTGGGTCGACTTGGAAGTCGTGAATGCTACAGGCATTTCTGCATGTTTCGTTTGCAACTTTGAGCACTGATTTCAGGCACTTCCAAATTGAATCTAACTATGAAATTTGGCATGCACATACAACTAAACATGGTCTATGATCCGGAAAATATTTCACTCAATTCCGGTTTGAAACCAAAGAGATATAGGTTAACAAAGTTGAACTCAGACAAGATTCTTACTGTAAACTAGAAATTTCACGTTCCAGTTTATAGTAAATCAAAAATCAACACAAACTGAAACAAATACTTAACAGGCAACTTGTTTTCGCTATAAATATGAATTACTACTCACCTTGTTATAATTTTAGCGATTTAAATTAGCAAGCTGTTGTCTTTTGGCCTTGGAAAAGCTTCAAATACCTGTAGACAGACATGCAACACAAAGAGAAAGTTACAAACACTGATTTTTCTCACAGTAAAAGAAAAGAGGATGAAACAAAGATTGTTTTGGTGGGATTACCTGTATTAGATTAGGATTTACTAATTTCACACCTTGATTTTCTTAAAATTTGAAGAGATTTAATTTAGAGAATTTGAAGAGGAGGCCATTTTCTCTTTTTATATTTTTTTTACAGAGGAAGCCAGCAAAAGAAAAGATGAAATGAACATACAGCTTTCCTCCCTTCTCTTTTGATCATTCTAGAAATGAGTTTTGGGCTAACCTATTACCCAATAGCCTAAATGATAATACTTAGTTAAATTTTAAACTAAGTTAATTTATGTTAACATAATTTCACCTTATTATACAAATCTTAACTAAATAAATTTATACAACATATTTCTATGTTTACAAAATGTTTTCCAACATACAAAAAATAATTTAGCCATTTAAAAACTATTTTCCATTATTAAAATTCCATTTTTACTTAAATACTTCAATTTACACTATTAATTACATAAAACAATATTTTTAACCCTAAAATTTTCACAAAAATCATTTTCTTGTCCAATTAAATATAGCAAACCTTATTAACATTATTTTTACATCAACATATTATTTTAGAACAATATTCCCCTTATTTATTTACAATATTTACCATATTAAATTCTAATATTTCAATAAAATTAATAAAAATCAACATTTGGTAATAATTTCCAAAATTATTGCATTTTATCAAGTGAAAACCATATAATGCTTATTTTTACCCCAAACTAACATAATAAAGTTTTTTTAAAACTTTATTTTCAGCATTTTGTATTTATTTCACCAAATTAATGTTGATTTAAATTATTTTATCTTTATTTAATTCAATTAATCACTAATCAACATATTTGTTTTATTCAAACTTAATTTCCAACCAAACCAACTTAACTCCATTTTATTTTACCAAAATCCATTGTTTATTTAAAATAAACAATTTTAAAAAAATTTACATCCCCAATTTATTTTATTTTTCCATTATTAAATTATAACCAGCGTTATAATTTAATTTCACAGGTAATCACCAAAACCAGGGTTGTTACAGAAAATATCCTATTATGGATATAAGTATTTGAATTTGTTCGAATATTGAAATACTGGAAGAGTTTTGAATATATATATATATATATATATAAAGATATTTTGAATGAATGTTTGAAGATTTATCAAACAAGGCCTAGTGACTGCTTATGGATGTTATTTGATAGTTAAATAACCGACTATCAAAGTTGGCCAAAAATTCGTTGATCGTTTCGAAGTGACCGGGATCAGATTTAATTATCCAAAAACCACTTCGATCTGGTTTGTGCATTATGAATTGTGATAACTTGAAGATAACGGAGATGGTGAGTTTGCAGATTCGGTTTGTTCAGACTCAGAACAACTTGTATGGATGAATGTTATCTTTGCTTTGTTGCTTGAAAGGCAGTGTTAGCATTCCAAGTATGAATGCTATTCTAAAGGTAAACGTAGCCTCAAGCCTCATCAACCAGAAAATGACCAAAATAGGGCATGTAGTAGGGCTAAGTGGGTCGCACCCAAGTAGGGTATGTTATCACTTTTCTAGATACCCTCGGATATATTATAATTATGGAAATGGATGTGCATGGAAAGAGAGCGCTCGATAAGGGTGGGAACACCCGGGGTGATAACATACTCGTTACTAGTAGTCAAGTGCTAGGCCGGTCTTGTGTGGCAGGGTACAAGATGTTCTTGTCAAACCCGAGTGCATTGGTCTAGAGATGCACTCATCGGAAGGTAGTTCCTTACCTGGTCATAGTATGGAATCCATTCTCCAAAAAGCACCGTACGACTTTGATTGTGCCCAACTATGTTGAAATGTGAGATGTAAGCATTTCAGCTATTTTCTAATTTACCTTCTATAAACACTATTATAATATCAGACGATTTTGATATAAAATGTTTTGGTTATCGTAAGGTTAAAACCCGTCATGTATATGTGTGACATGGTTTTACAAGATACCTTTGTTTTCAAATGATTTTGATAACAGTAAAAATTCAAATTGAGTTTGTTTTCTCACGCTGGTTTTCTAGACTGACACGGGTGTTATTTTATTATAATGCTCGGGTCAGACCGAGTATTACAAATTCAGGTTAGGATGTTATGGAGCTCAGGAGACGAGCTGGAGGTTTTTAGGCGTATATCATGTATGTGATTATATTCCACTGTGTGTGTAGACAGAATAGTTACCACTGGTGAGGACAAGTTATTATAACTGTCCAGATTGATTGTTGATTGTTGTACTCTGATGATTACATATATATATATATATATATATATATATTAACAGCTACAGAATCTTTGTATAAAAATCTGTTATTATATATAATATTTTGTTTCGCTGCGACTGTGAGATTCTATATTGTTATTTTTGATCTTCTATTTTTTCTTCTTCACCCCTAAAGATTCGTATATTTGTTCAACTTGAGTTGGATGCGTGTGATTTAATGTTGACTCAATGGTACGGAGATACAGCCCTTTAGAAATTTGAATTAAGTGATTTAAAAATATATTTTGGAATTGAACTCGAAATTCATATAAACTGGAATGGATTAAATTTGGGAATTGAATTAAACTTAAACTATGTGAATCAAAGTTGTAATTAATTCGAATTGAAATCGAAATTGAGATAAATTTGATTTGAAATTGAAATTAAGACCGATTTAAATTAGAATCGAAATTGAGTCGATTTAAATTGATTTGAGATTTAAGATGATTTTAAATTGAAAGATTTGAAATTGAATCGATTTGATTGAATTTGGACCTGGGTCCAGAATTGTTGAAATGGAAAGAAACAGTTTGATATGAAACTATTTTCAAACTAAATTATTTTAATATAAACTATTTAAAAATCTATCTTTTTAAATAGTCAAATTATTTTGATTTTTCTAAACTATTTTACTATATAAACCATTTTAATACTTAAACTATTTTATATCAAACTATTTTAACTATTTAAACTATTTTTAACTATTTTAACTATTCAAACTAGTTCAAAATTCAAACTATTCAAGATGGAAATTGTTTATATTTAAATCATGTATTTAAATGTGAATTTAGTTAAATTGAAGTTATAACCTAAGTTAAAATTCGAGACAGGTTTTAAAATGAATAAAATGATTTTGTAATGAAACTAATTTCGAAGTGGAAAGTGATTTTAAAAGGAAATTGTTTCCGAGTGGAAAATATATTTTGTATGAAATTGTTTTCGAAGTGAATATGATACTTTGGAATGAAATTGATTTTGAAACGAACATGATATTTTGATATCAAATATGAGCTGTTTTTGACATATAAGAGTACCAACTGGTGTATAAAACGATGTTTGGTTGTTAAAGAAACTGAGGCCTCTTATTGGCATACTCTCTATCAATGTTGGAACCACTTTGACAATTGTGTACGCGGAGGAGACTCCAGGACGAAGTGGTTGGATTTGGTGTCGTTTGCTGGATTTGAAGAAAGAGAACAATTATGGATTGGCCTAACACTTGTGTCAATTTGAAATGACAAAAACAGGAGCCGTACTGGCCAATGAGGTAAGCTACCTCTAGCAGACACACTCCTTCATATTACCATCATTTACATTGTGATTGATCGGTGCACACTCTCAGATTTTAGGAGTGTTGGATGCGGTGGGCCGTTAGAGTTATCACCAGCCGGGAAGGGTAAACTGGAACTATCCTGCCTTGGGCATCGCCTCACTAGCCTTTTCATACTTTTATCCTTATACGAGAACCCTACGATTTTGGTTTAGTGTTGTCGTATCACTGCGCATCACTGACTACCGACATGCTACTGGTTGTGTCAAATGCAAACTGTATGACAATGCTTAAAAACGCATTAAGGGGGATCGATGTAAAGCCTTAACGCTAAGAAAAATATTTATTTTACCGATTAGACATTATATATGTAGCGTATCCTACTACATAAATAATTTGACGGATCCTTAAGAGGTGGAAAATCCCGAAAGATGTCAAATGCAAACTGTACGACAATGCTTAAAAACGCATTAAGGGGGATCAATGTAAAGCCTTAAAGTTAAGAAAAATGTTTATTTTACTGATTAGACATTATATATGTAGTGTATCCTACTACATAAATAATTTGACGGATCCTTAAGAGGTGGAAAATCCCGTAACATCTCTTGAGTTATTACACGCATGTTATACACTAGATAGGAGATGTGAAACCCCGTAAACATCTCTGATGCCACGGTACTCATGTTATATTCATTATCGATTTAGCTCACATAATAATATTTTAGTCCTGACTCGATTGTTTTGTCTTTTCATTACACTCGGGTCAATCCTGAGTTTTCAGCGCATTGAAGATTATCTTCTGGAGGACGAAGACGAAGATTTGGTATATTATTATTACTATTATTATTCCATCACATTGTTGTCTGCTGCATTATTTATTTATCCCTGTTGTATATATAACTCTGATAAATGTTGTATAAATTATAATCAAATGTATAATATAAAAAGCTTCATGAACTGTTTATTTGATTATTATATTTTGTCATTCCACTACGAGATTCTGTGTTTGTTTTCTTCTTCTTTTCTTATTTTTCTTAATTAACCACAATGATTATCTATGTTTTGGATTGTTTAAGTTGGACATGTGTGGATTATTGTCGATTTAAACCTTCCGAAATGTGGGTCGTCACACATACTTACAAAGTATAAAATTATTTCATAAAACAATACATTTTCAAAATAATATTTTAAAGTTTTTCAAATTTACAAAGAGTATACCAACATACTCTAACCCTATATGTCAATATACTAGCAGTGAATTTCAAAATTCAATTTTCAAAAGAAGTGTCTATTCGTCGTATCTCTTCATGAATGACATGGCCGTTATTCTCTATAAATACCTGTGTTTCCAACGAATTTTTAAATCACTTTCATTGTTCTTCTCCCCTTCTTATTCTCTCTCATTTTATAAAGAAATTATAACCATACTCTGCCAAATTTCAACCAAAATCAAATACCATTGCCATTAGTTTGATTCTCTATTATTTTATCTCTGCCTATCATCTCTCTCACTCCAATCAAGGTCTAAGTTCTATTCAAGGATTATAGGATCATTTGTAGTCATGATTGAAGTTATGAGTTTCTAAATCTCTATAAAATCAAACTGATATACTTTTAGGTGTGATTGTTGCCTGTGAAATTAATTGGGTATGCTTAGTAGCTGTAAATCTAGTGGGAGTGCTTAGTAGCCCGTAAATCTAGTGGGTGTGCTTTAGCCGAAGATCAAGTGGCTCTACCCAAAGGCCAGCACTCTGGAGGGTGTGTCTCGTAGCCTAGAAATTGAGATTGTATTTGCATTTACTAGTTGAAAAGAATTTGGTACAAGGAATTGTGCAAGACTGGATGTAGGTAACTCCGAACCAATGTAAAATCCCGGTGTGTTCTTTCCTTTTACTTTTACTACATTTACTGTTTATCTTTGTTTTGATTATGTGATTGTTTATGTGATTGTTAATCTCATTATTCTAATCAAAAGATTTCAAAAGGATTCAAATAAATTAGAAAACACTATTCACCCCCCTTTGGTGTTAATTTAGCCTTAAGATTCTTATTCCATAATCTAACATTTGGTATCAGAGCATTGGTTTTCAAAGTATCCATAAACTAATTTTTGAAAAGTTTTAATGGCATTCTTTAATGATATTTTTAACACTATTTCTGAAAGGATAATCTGTAAAATCATCGTTACAACATTTCATAGATTTGCATCTATTCATTATGAAAAGTCATGGGAATAAGTTGCTGGAACATATGTGTTACATGGCTTTTGATGAACAAACATATGATAATCAGACACTACAGATCAAAAAGGATAAATGGATATTTGGTAGTGGTTGTTCAAGACACATGACTGGAAATCCGAAGGTTTTGAAAGATATAGTTTATAAAGTTAGAGGATTAGTCAATATTAGTGATAATTCTAAAGGATATGTGATTAGCATCGGCAATGTCGGTAATTCTAAAACTCCTACTATTTTCAATGTTTTGTTAGTTAGGAATTTAAAACATAATCTATTAAGTATTAGTCAGTTGTGTGATAAAGGTTTTTAAATTAAATTGATAAAAGAAAAATGTCATATTGAAGATAATAATTAAGTCAAACATTATGTTTAAAGTTATTAGGAAACGAAACATTCATATATTAAGTATGAAAATCTCAAATGATAACTTAATGTCTTTTGCTAAAACAAGTGACCTTGGATTTGGCATAAAAGGTTTGGGCATTTGAATTTCAAACTTACTTCTAAAAGTGGTAAAAGTGATTTAGTTAGAGGTCTTCCCAAAATGAACTTCAAAGTTTATAATCTATGCGATGCGTGCCAATTAGGTAAACTTAGAAAAAGTTCATTTAAATCAAAAGATATGTTTTCTACTTCTCATCCCATTGAACTTCTTCGCTTAGATCTTTTTGGTCCCTCTCAAATACAATCAATGAATCATAGTAGATATGTATTTATAATCGTAGATGACTATTCTAGGTTTACGTAGATGATTTTCTTAAAATTTAAAAGTGATGCTTTGGAAATGTTTAAGATCTTTGTTAAATGAACTCAAAATCAAATGCCCTGAAAAATTAAAACTATTCAAAGTGATCATAGTGAAGAATTCAAAATTGAAAATTTTGAGAATTTCTGTAATAAGAAAGGTATAACCCGTAAGTTTTCATTTCTAAGAATACCAAAACAAAATGGAGTAGTGGAACGTAAAATAGAATGATTCAAGAGTGCGCTAAAACTATGCTAAATGATAGTACCTGATAATTTTTAGGCTGAGGCAGGTTGTACGGCATGCTATATACTAAATAGAATTTTAATCAGAACATTAACTAAGAAACCTACAGTATCATATTTTAGAGTTTTTGTAACGACCCGTATTTTTGGCTATTTTAAATTATTAAATTTAATGTAATTATTTAATAAAAATAGTTAAAAATAAAAATTTAATGATTTTGAATGTAAGTTATTTGATATGAACTTGAATAAAATTTTGAAATAAACTAATTTCGAAGATTCAAGTAATAACAAGTATTGAAAGGTAATGCTATGTATTGATTGTGTTTACAATCAATAGTTGGATTAAATAATAATTGTTGAATTCATTAGATGTAAATAAAGTAATTGATTGATAACTAAAATTCATTAAAAATCTAATATTGCTATTTGTTGACAATTGAACAATTAATCTGTTTAAATTTAATATTGAAGATTTATTTAAAAAATTGGATTCTGGATTTAATATGATTGAAAATGATATCGGAAGTTGATGTAAATTTTATTTATACAACAATGAAGATTGTTAACATTTAAAAGTGAATAACTAGAAATTGGAAATTTTATATTATAATCGAGACGTAAAAATAGCGATCCGGGGCACAGTCTCGTAATTCAATGAAACTAGTTCCATTGGATCCAATAATAGTGTATTATTATCGAATTTCAAATTTTGTAGTGTTTGGAGTTATTGTTTAGTCATACGGAATAGAAACACGTCGAATTTAATATCGAAAATTTAATATTTTAATTTGATTCAAAAAGCTATCTTCTCCATACGATCGAATTAGGACTCGAAACCTTTTCCATTGTGTTCGGAATAGGGGTAAACATTTTAAACGCCAGGTGGCATGCTTCGTTTGGAGTTCATCCGGATAAAGTTGAAAATAATATTAAAATAATATGTTTACACTTATAAATACACGCATACGCACAGTAAACCCTAGTGTTTTCACAGCCGCGCCTCCAACATATTTAATGGCCGAAATTCAACACCATTTTATCCTAATTTTCTCTCTATCCATCAGCTTTCAGCGAAAACTTCAACTAGAAAGTTGTAGAGCATTGCGAGCTCGTCAAATCCAACGGTGGATTTATATTATCGTCGTCGATTGGAGACGAAAGGGGGTCGCGTTTGTCATGCGTTTCGGTGGGTTTTTCGAGTGCTGTGGGTGGCCGAGTGTCGTGTGACTTTAGGCGGTGGCGAAGTGGAGTGAGGCGCTCGCGTGAGAGGTTGTTGATCATCATAACGATCATCATGGTGGGAGCGGCGGTCGTGGAGAGTTCGTGCGTGATGGTTTCAGTTTTTACTAGGACGAACGAGAAGATGCGATGGAAGAAAGGTCTTGGGCATTGGATCTGAACGTACGGCCAGATTTAATCAAAAGAAGAAGAAAAGGTAAATTAAATTTTGTAGATTATTTATATTATAGAATCATGTAATCTTTAAAAGTGTATATCTTTTCCATACGTTGTCAGAATTAGACGAAACAAGAGGCGTTGGAATCGTGGCGATGAGTACTATGTCATGGAGTCAATTTGGAGACTTTTGGGAATAACTAAAATTTTAGACTAAATCGAACGTCGTTCGATTTGTTTTAAAATTGAAAACTCAAGGTGAGTGTTTTATAATGCTCACAACGTACTAGAATATTTTTATGCTAGTTAAATTCAAAATTGTGAAGTGATATAAATTTATTGATTGTTGTTTGAAAAATTTAATTATCATCTAAACTGTCATTGAATTAATGGTTAAAAATCAAAATTAATAGTTAAATTTGAAATAGGAATTTAATTGCCAGTAAAACAACCGATTTTAATAACTATGAAAGTGTTGTGAATTATATTGACTGTTTGGATGATTGATTGCGATGGATGCTAGTGGTTGATATTTTGGATGATATGAATGTTTATTTATTTTGAGATATCCTATTATCACCCTGTATATTATTTACAGTATATAAACTGTAAATTGAATTATTTCGAATGAATTAAGAAATAGGTTGAAATGATATATACCTATGACACTGTGATTTGGATTGAAATGATATATATCCATCCCTGAAATTAAATTGAAATAACTAATGACTTGGCCATAGGATAGGAAATTATATACGGACACCGGATTTGTTAAATTAAATGATTTTAAAATTTTTGATTGAAATTATTTAAATGGTTTGATTTAAAAGAAATAAAAAATGAAATTTATAGAAATCAAATTATTTTCAAACTTGAGACCTGAGTGTTAAAATTCTAATTTGGTAATCGAAATTGTTTAAATAATCGAAGTTGAGATTTTGAAGTTATAATCGAAATATAATTTGAATTTTTGGAAATCGATTTGTTTTAAAAGATTGAACTTTTATTCGAACTTTGAATATTACTAAGTAAAAGTGATATAAAAACGATATTTCGAAATTGAGCTCGAAATTGAATTATATTTGAAGATTGGGATTTAAAACTGAATATTGAAGGATAATTTGATTTAAATGTTTTGAATCAATATTTTAAAGATCGAGCTCAAAATCGTTATAAATTGAAATTGAAATTGAAATTAAATTAATTGTATTTGAATATGGAATTGAATTAATTTGAAATCAAAGTTGAAATTGATTTGAATTGAAATCGAAATTGAATTGATTGTATGGAAGTTGGAATTGATTTGAAATGGGAAGTTGGAATTGAATCGATTTGACTTTGAAACTATTTTGAAATAAATTATTTAATATAAAACTATTTAAAGGCTATCTTCTTAAATATAAAAATTATTTTGGTTTTCCTAATTATTTTGCTATATAAACCATTTTAATACTTAATCTATTTTATATTAAACTATTTTAACCATTTAAACTATTTTAACCATTTAAACTATTTTTAACTATTTTAACCATTTACACTATTTTTAACTATTTTAATTATTTAAACTATTTTAAACTATTCAAACTAATTTTCAAAAAATCAAACTAGTCAAGAGCGGAATGTTATTTTTAAATCATGGATTTAAATACGAATTGGGTTAAATGAAGTTATAACCTAAAATTGAAATTCGAAAACAGTTTTGGAAACGAAATCGAGATATTACGACGAAAAAGATTTTGAAATAAATGGTATATTTTGAGTAAATATGACGATATCGAAATGGATTTGATTTGAAGCAAATATGATATTTTGATATCAAGTATGAACGGTTTTCGAAATGTAAAAGTACCAACCGGTGTGTAAAACGACGTTTGGTTATTAAAGAGACCGAAGCCGGATATGGGCATACTCTCTGTCGATACCGGAACTACTTTAGCAACTGTGTACGTGGAGTGATGACCCAGAATGAAGTTGTTGGATTTGGCGTCGTTTGCTGGATTTGAAGAAAGAGAACGATGTTGGATTAGCCTGGCACTTGTGCTAATTTGAAATGACTAAAACAGGAGCCGTACCAGCCAAGTGGGTTAGCTACCCCAAGCGGACGCACTTCTTCGTATTACTATCATTTACATTGTGATTGATTGGTGCACACCCTCTGAATTATGGGAGTGTTGGATGCAGTGGACGATCATAGCTATGATGCATTACCACTAGTCGAGAAGAGTAAACTGGTAGTATCCTACCTTGGGCATTGCCTAACGTGCCTTGTCATACTTTTATCCCTACACGAGACCCCTACGATTTTGGTTTAGTGTTGTCGTATCACGGCGCGTCCCTATCCACCGACCGTTTAACTAGTGTTTTATATGCAAACTGTACGACAATGCTTAAAACGCGTGAAGGGGGATTAATGTAAAGCCTTAACGCTAAGAAAAATATTTATTTTATTGATTAGACATTATATATGTAGCGTATTCTACTACATATAAATATTTTAGCGGATCCTTAAGAAATGGAAAATCCCAAGTGTAAATATTTTAATGGATCCTTAAAACATTTTCATTAGAGGGCAATGAGCATCCCAAATGTAAATTTCTTGAAAGGTAATCGTAGCCTCAAGCCTCATCAACTGGGAAATGTCTAAAATAGGGCATGCGGCAGGGTTAAGTGGGTCGCTCCCATCAGGGTATGTCATCATCTTTCTAGATTACCTATTTTGATGAATTTGGTTGTGCATGAGAGATCTCGATTAAGGTTGGAAGACTGAGATGATGAAATATTTGGTACTACTAGCCAAGTGGTAGGCTTATCTGTGTGGCAGGGTACAAGATGTTCTTGTCAGACCTGGGTGCATTGATCTAGAGTTGCACCAATCAGAGGTAGTTCCTTACCTAGTCATAGTATGGAATCCATTCTCCAATACGTACCTTTACGGTTTTGATTGTAGAGCCTAGTATGCTGGATTTAATTGATGTAACAATTTCAGATATTTTAATAAGTATTTGTACTTGGACACTATTATAATATCACTGGATTTTCTATAAAAGTGTTTTGGTTATCGTAAGGTAAAAACCCATCCGTGTTTATGTGCGGCATGGTCTTACGAGATACCTTTGATTTCAAAGATTTTTATATAACTTTAAATCCAGTTGGATGTGTTTTCTCACGTTGGTTTTCCAGACTGACTCGGGTGTTATTTTATTATAATGCTTGGGTCAGACCGAACATATTACATATTAGATTGGATGCTTGGAGCTTCAAGAGACGAGTTGGAGGCCCAGAGACGTATTCATGTATATGGTTATATTTTCCGTTGTATTCATTGGTGTGTTATCAGAATTGTGAGGACAGACTGTTATAACTGTTCAGGCTAGAATAGGTTAGTATACTCTGATTGATGTTTGTATATATACATGTTACAGTTTTGCTTTTGTGTAAAGCCCTGTGATATATTATAGATTTTTCGTTTCGCTGTGAGATTCTATGTTGTTTAGTTTTCTTCTTATCTTCTTTCTTCTTTTCCCCTAACAATCGGGTTTTCCGACATTTGGTTGCCCGGTATGTGATACCGTGGATGTATTAGTGTCAATTTTTGAGGGTCAAAAATCCAGTTCGTTACATTTAGTATCAGACTTGAAGGTTAAACGAGAACCTTAGCTTTGATGGTGTAACGACCCGTAATTTTCGACAATTAAAAATAGTTAATTTAATAAGGTTTTGTGATTTGATGTAGGAAGAAATAAAAATTTATGATTTAATAATAAGAATATAACTGGAATGAAATGTAATAGTATTAATTTAAGGTAATTGATAACTGCTTTAAAATGATTAAAAAGTTATAATTGGTTATAGATTGTAAATTTATTTGTAATAATGTGTGTATAAATTGAAAACTGGAATAAAAGAGTAAGTGATAATTTAAATGTTGAATGAAATAATGGGTAGAAAATTGTAATTGGATAGAATTAGTATAGTGTAAGTTGTTATAACATTTGTTGTAAGTAATAAACTTGAAAATGTGATTAAATGTAGAAAAGGCGACAATTGTTATTTGTTACCAATCTATTTAATCAATTATAATTAAATGAAATTTAAAATGTTACGTAAAATGAGTTAAGACGATAACTATAAAAGGTGAATGCAATAAAATGTATAGAAATGTTAATTATAATTTCAAGGCAATAATTGATGTAATAATAAGGTTTGAAACAAGGATAAATTGATTTATTGGGATTTTAAATTATAATAGAATTGACAAAACCAAATGTAATTGAAATATTGCAATGAATATAGTAAAAGATGATAAATTGTAGAATATTAGTGTAATAAGATAAACAAATGTTAATTACAGACATGAGATGCCAATTGATTGAAAAATAAGATGGAAAGGCAAATAAATGGATTTATTGGAATTTAAAGTAATAATCACTGTATTTATTTCAATTGGAATTAAACACTGTAACTAGTAGAATAATTGACATTGGATTGACATGAGAATTTGTTTTAAATTATTGTAAATGTCTAAGTAATCAAAAATGATAAAATTGGTTAATTATAAGATTTGAAATTAAAAAGCGATTTAATCAATTTAATGATAATTTATTTAATTAACGTGAAAATAGCCATTTTGGCCACTGTCTTGGATTTCGATGAAACAAGTTTTATCGGATCCGTAATGGTGAATTATTGTAAGGTTTCAAGTTTCGTAGCGATCGGACTTTTCGTTTGATTGTACGGACTCGAAACGCGTAGAAATCAATTTAATTAAATTCAATTCAAATCAATTTGAAATAAACTAATTTTAAAGCTAACTTCTTCATATGATGGAATTAGGACTTGAAACATGTTCCATTGAGTTTAAAACTCTCGAAAACATATATTTTGATGTATGGATTGACCCACTTTCGTTACGGAGGCGGAACGGGCTTTCTGGGTCGCTATTTGTCGTTCGTACAAATCCAATATGCGTTTATATTTCTTATCGGGTTGTGTCGATATAAATAGATCTCTCCAAACCCTAACAGCCTTTTTATTTCTCATTACTGTACGTACAACTCCATCTGCTGTTCCTCCTTCTCAAATGGTAGAAACCCAAATTTCTAGATTCAATTGCAAATCAAAATCAAATCGAAAAATTAAAACTCCTCAAACTATATCATATTATATATCAATTTGAAGCTCTCGACGAGCGTAATTTACTGGTGTGATTCGTTTTTCAATCGGATTCATCGTTTGTTCACAAATCAAGGAATTAACATTGGCCGTTCATTGGAGTTTGATGATCACCGACAGATTGTCGAATCAAAGGTACCGGGTTGTGGAGAGCGTCTTGCGGAGTGCATAGGTGGTGACGGCAAGATCAGCGGAAAATCGCTGCTAGGGTTTCAAAAACGTGGCGGCGGCGGGGTTTCGTGGTGATCGGAGGTGGTATGAGGGGGGTGGCCAGGAGCGGCTCGACCTGACGAGCACGGTGGTGGGATTGGTGGAGGCCCTAGTGGCCTAGAGCGGTGGAAAACCCTGGTCAACATCGGCGATGTATGGGTTAGGGGTCATGTTCATTGAGTTCGGCTGAGAGCACGTGATTGGTATACGTGGCATCCTTTTATATTATTTTATTTTAATTTAAACTTTATTTTCAAATATTCTAATTGTTATAACTTTTACATACGAGGTCTGATTCATGCACGGTTTGTTATGCTGGGATCGGATCGAAATTCCAGACATTTTGGAACTGGTTGGACGAATTTTGAGACCGTTCAAATTTGGGCCTTATTTTGAATTTCAAATCGATTTGAAATCAAAGGTGAGTGTTTTGACCCACTCACAACTACTAGATTATCTTATGTTAGTTAAATTAAATTTATGATGTGATTATAAATTAGTTGATTGATGTTCGGTATGTTTAAATTGTCATTCTAGTTAAATTTGGCTTTTATTGCATTTTATCATTGTTTAATTTAATATTAAATTTATTTGTCAATTTAACACATGTTTATAGTAATCAGTTATCTATTGATGTTTATTGGTTGATTTGGATAATGATTGTGATGAATGTTTGATTGTCGATATTGGATGACTAGACGTTGTATATTATATTGTTATGACATTGCAAGTTCCTTATGGGTTGAAATGATACATACCCGAACGATCTATAGATTAGAGAAAAATCGTTATGGGTTGAAATGATAGACTCAAGCAATTTTATGGATTTTATTTAATTCGGGATTGCGGTTTGAAATGATATATAACCGTAAAATTTTAAATTGCGGATTGAAATGATAAATATCTGTATCACTTGACCATAGGATAGAAAATTATATACGGACATCGGATTGGTTTAAATTAAATGATTTTATTTCTTTAAATTTTGATTTCAGTTAACTGGCATTTTGAAATAGAAATTGATTTATATAAATTGAATTATTTTCGATAGTCCGAGTGTTAATGCTGAAATTGGAATTGATTTAATGAATTGTTCAAAGGATTTAAATTGGAATTTCAAAGTTGAAGTGTCAAATATAAATAAATTTATCGGAATTGAGTTATTGAAAATGTTTTGATATAACTTTGAAATCTATTTTAAACTAATTTAAACTATTTTAATTAATTTAACTATTTTATTCGATTTAAACTATTTTAATTTATTTTAATCTATTATAACCCATTTAATCCAATTTAATCTATTTTACCTATTTTAAACTAATTAAATTTATTTAATCTATTTTAAATTTATTTAATATAATTTAAATCTATTTAATCTATTTTAAATTTATTTAATCTATATAAAAATCTACTTAATATAGTTTAAATCTACTTAATCTATATTTAATCTATTTAAATCATTTTAACTCTAATTAAATCTTTTTAATCTATTTAAATCATTTTAAAACTAATTAAATCAAATTTAAATCTATTTAAACTATTTTTACTATTTAAACTATTTTAATCTATTTAAAACTATTTCTAAACTATTAAAACTATTTGTGACTATCTAAACTATTTTCTAAAATTTCAGACTGTGTAAAGTTGAAGTATTTATATTTAAATCCTTGATGATTATGCAACCTAAGTTGGAATTTGGAATTGATACCTTTTTGTGAAATGACATATTTGAGTAAATATGATGATTTTGGAACGAGGATTTAATTAACCTATCTTATCGATAAATTCAAAAGTGAATATGATTTTGAAAGTGAATATGATTTCGGAAGAGGTATGGTTTGAAATTGAATATGATATTTTGATATCAATTGTGAATTGACTTTTTGAATGTAAAAGAACCAACCGGTGTGAAATAAGCATTTGGTTGTTTTGAAAGATTGGGATCGGATATTGTCATACTCTCTGCCAATACCGAAAACCACTTTAACAACTGTGTATGTGGTGGAGATTCCAGAAATGAAGTAGGATGGTTTGGGGTGAGATTCTGTATAAGGTATTTATGTGACCCTAACTCCCATGAGTCAGCTTAGATGCGACTAAAATAGGAGCTATACCAGGTCAAGTGAGGTCGCACCTCCGATCGGGCACATTTCTTCGATACCATACTATTACTTTGTGATTGATTTGGTGGCTACCCCTCGATTTTGATTATGGGAGTGTGTTTCGAGGTGGGCGGTAGTAGCTGCTAGGCGTTACCACCAGTCCGGGAGTGCAATTGGTATATCTACCCTGGCATTGCCTCGAGTGTCGTGTTCACATGCCCTATCACGCCTTCTACGAGTTTGTTTTGTACCATACCTATGGAGTGCCCTCTATGTAAACCTCTAGTTTATAGAGGAGCGTACGGTGTTGTATAGACTATGGGAATATATAAATGTGTTAAGGGGGATATGGGTAATGCATTAACGCTATTTTAATACTTTACTTTACTGTAAACACTATTATAATAGAGTATTGTACTACATAGTAGATAGTGTAACGGATCCTTAGGAAATGGGAACCCCGAACATCTCTTAAGTTATTACGCTCACGTTAGACAGTGGATAGGAGATGTCAAACCCCGTAAACATCTCTGACGCCGTTACACTCATATTTTCACTATTGATTTAACTTACATAAGATCTTTTAATTCTGACTCGAGTGTTTTGTCTTTTCAATTCGCTCGGGTTAGTATGAGCTTTTCAGTTTATCGAAGACTGCTTTCTGGAGGATGAAGATGAAGATTTTGTACTATTATTACTTATTATATGTATTCCACTGCATCATGTTGTTCCACTGCATTTATTTATTTATTTATTCCTATTATATGTAACTCTGATTTTGTGTTGTAAAAGAATAATCAAATGTATTTGTAAAACAGCTTCATGAACTGTTATTTGATTATTATATTTTGTCATTCCGCTACGAGATTCTATATTTGTTTTATTTCTTTCTCTTCTTTTTCTTATTTACAACATAACAATCTGCCCCTTTGAATGGTTTGAGTCTGACGTGTATGGTTTATCGTCGATTTAAACCGTCCAAAAAGGAAGGTTGTTACAGATGGGGTAACTCATTAGAGATAGGGTCAGTAGCACCCTAGAATGAGTTTTAGTGTATATATATATGAGCGCGTATTTGTTAGTGATATAAAAATTGTTTTATATTGTGTTGGTTGATTTGTTGAGTGGCTTATGGATTCTGGTCAATACGAGTAATTAACGTCATTGATAGGGATCTCTAAACACTTGAACAGAGCAACTCGACATGGTATTGTTTTGAAAATGGGTAAATGAGATAATTTTACCTGGATTATATTTTATATATAAAGGAATAAATTTTCAGAAATTATAATTATATGGTGTGCTTGGTTGTTAAAGAATGATAATATTTGATTATTATCATTTGTTGTTGTTGTGTTCTAATAAAGTGGTTGATATTATAATGTAAGCAAGTCCAACAACAAAGAAATGATTTTATATAACCAAATGGAATTATAGCTTATCAATGTGATTTATAAGGAAATGGAATTCCTGAAGTACACTATAAATATGATTTAAAAAGGTTTTAAAAGGTTGGGAATTTGAGAATTTAAATCCCGTTGGTTTTGAAAATGGTTTTTCAAAGTTTTGGAAAATAATAGTGATATTATTTGGAAAATATTTTTGACTGGAAATAGAAATTTTTAAAAAGGGGTTTTAAAAGGAATAAAAGCACTGAACTCACTTCGGTCACTAGAAAATAATTTCGATGATGACTGCAGCATCATCGACATTCATTTTCGAGTTTCCAAAGGAGGAATTGCTACCATTGGAGTTTTGTTGGTAAAACTAATTTTGAATTTAAAATCCAAAGGAATAAATTGATATACCAAGGGAATTTTGTGTGTGTGTGTATATATATATATATATATGAGTTCAAATTAATTTGAAATAAATGAGAACTATGTGTTTAAACTCTAGAAAACTTTCATTGAGTATTTTATGGAAATATGAGAAAACAAGTTTGATAACTTATAAATTTTGGAAATAAGTAAGTTGAACAATGTTTTAAATTGTTGAATATGAATTTTAAGAAAAGTAAATTTGGAACTGAACTTGGGAATGAAATTTAACTTAAGATAAGTTAAACATTTTGAAAAGGAATTTGACCTAAGTTAGGATAAATGAAATAATTTTTGGAAATGGAATTGATTGAGATTTGAAATAAATTAATGATGGAACTAATTAAATTAATTAGTGAATTAGATATGGTTTGGAATGTTGATTAATAAAATCAAATGTTGAATTGGAGAATGAAATTGAATTTGGTTAGAAATGGATAAGGACTTAAGTTGTGAAGTGGTAATAAACATAAGAACTTTTGTATAAAATGTTTATAATAAACTTAAGAAAATTTGATGGAATAATTATTAAGGGATAATTAGTATTGAAAGGAATATACTAAGTAAATAAGGGAATGTGAATAATGCAATGTGAATAAATTGAATATAGATCAAGTGAAAGTGAATAAAAGGAATTTATTATAGTTAAGAATCAATTGAAATAAATATGTGGGTTGTACGTATATTATTTAATTCGCGAAATGGTTTGATCCAGATTCGAGCACAGGATTTTGAGATGATTTATATCGATCCGAGTTGGAATTTTTCACTAGATTCTCGATGGCAAACATTGGATATGGATTTTTGTTTGATTCTGGGACTCCCAATCATAGTATATGGCTATGCAAGGAGAATGACGGTTTCTAATCAAGGAACCAGATCGAAGTCTGCACTAGAGGGTCGTGTGAACGATACTAGTTCGGAAGTGAAATTATATGATTGAGTGAGCGATCAGATTGATGCTGTGTATGGATGATATATGTACAACGTACCGTTTTAGTGAAGTAAATATTGAAAATTGAAGTTGCAGAATAACATGATTATGAACTATATGATTGGATATCATTGGTAAATAAGATGTAGGTATTTAAAACCAAGAGCTAATTTGATGCCTTTGGTTTCATAAGTAAAATTTGGTTGCCCAACAAAAAGGTACATGTTTGAATCATTGTTTGATTTGATGGTTTTATGGTTGAGCCACTTGGCTTTTGTTTTCTTTTGTTGGTTTGGCCCAAAGTGGCGATTTGTAGTTGTTCTAATCTAGCCACGCAAAAGAGACGCTGGCGAAATTTTTCGAAAATTTAATGAGTTAGAAATTTTGAAGAAATTTTTGATAACTAAAATTGGATTAGGATTATAACTTGAAATGATTGATTGAATAATATTAGTTGGAACCTATTGATGAAATTGGGAACTCAGTAAAAGTGATAACAAGGTTTCAACAAATTGATTTTGGGAATTTAAAGGCTTAATGGATTTGGGAAGTAATTTCAACTAGTTTGTTTTAGAAAAGAAATGGGTTTGGGCATTTTTCCTATCTTGGCAATTTCGAGGACGAAATTCTTTTAAGGGTAGAAAACGTAATAACCCAGAATTTTTGTTATTTGAAATTGGAATATTTAATTAATTTTAAATATTGAAAAGTTAATTTTATAGGTTAAATAACTTAAATTCCAAATATATAATTTATTGGATAGTTTAACTATTGAATTTAATAATTGAAATCGTTTAAATAATTAAATATTGGATTTTTATTTGGATATGAATAATTTAGAAAGCTTATTTAATCACTATTTAATAAGAATGAAGGTAATAAAACTTTTAAATTGGATTTAAAAGTGATTTACTCGATTTTAAAAATAACTCGTTTTAATTAACATATAAAAATAGCCTTCCGGGCATAGTCTCGGATTTCGACGAAACCAGTGTCGTTAGGTCCATAATAATGAATTATAATATGCCGTCAAATTTCATAGCGATCAGATGCACCATTTGGTCGTACAGGATAGAAACGTGTTGAAATTAATATCGAAATTTTAATATAATAATTGGGTTCAAAAAGCTATTTTTTCCATACGATCGAATTGGATCTCGAAATTAGTTCCACTGCGTTCGAAATAGGGGTATAACATTAGGAACGCCAGGCGGCGCGCCTCAATTGGAGTCCGTAATTATATAGCTAGATATTTTGAATTTTAAATAATATATTATCTTCGATTTAACTATACATCGCCGTTGTTCTTTCTTATCAGCCACCCTACCCTGTATGAGCCGCACCTACCTGTTGACTTCTGTATCTCCCTCCCTTATTTAAACTTTGCTTAACAGAGGGAAAAAAATCTTGAATTCAAAATTTAAAATATGAAGATGTACTTATCTAAAAATCTTTAAAAAATTATATTTGGTCTTATTAGGCCATATGCTTCGATCTGGGATTACCCGAGTGGTGTTCGATCATTGTTTTAGGTGATGGCCATGTCATAAAGGGATTATGGTTTAGGTTTTTCAAAGTTTTAATCATTGATTCGAGAAACGGAGTTTGGTTTTGGACTTAAGAGGTGAAGGCGCGTCATTTGGTGGAGTTTCATGGGTCGCAATGGTGGTTGGTGGTTTGTGACCTGGGGATGTCAAGGGGTTGCTCTGCTGAGTCACGTTTTGATGGGGGGCTTCGGTCGTCTGATTTTGGTGTCCGGTAGATGGAGATTTGGTCGTAGAGTGCGATGGCGAAGTCAATTTGGGGTTTCGTCGAGGGAGAAGCAAGTATGGCGACGTATGTGCATGATTTTGGACATGAGCGTGCACAGGCATTCTCGTATCAGGTGGGAAGAGTGGAATTGGGGGAGACGAGGAGTAAGGGCATTTCTGTAATTTTTGTTAAGTTAATTATATTATATTCTAAATTATCAATAACTTAAAAATTCAATAACTCTTTCATACGAGGTCCGATCGAGATGAAACTTTTTGCGTTGTGCTCATGACGATGAATGCTTCGCGATGGAGCTTATTTGGATGGATTCAGAGGCAGTCGAATTTTGGGCTAAAATCGAACGTCGTCCGGTTCTAGTTCCAAACCGAAACGCTTTGGTGACAATAGAAAATTTCGGTGAGTTAATCTCACCTTTTTGGATAACTAGTATGATTTATGGTTGATAAAAATGGTAGAATGATTATTTGGATAAATTATTATATTTATTTGTTTGTTTGGATATATTCCCACATATTGCAGCGGATGAGACCCTATTGTGTTCCCGTATAAGAGCGGATGACCCTTTGTGTACGGATCCCGCCTCGAAGCGGTTGATTTATATTTTATGATTATCTAACATTTGTGATGCAGGGAAACAGGTTGGAGGGATCCAACGGGATTCCTCACTATTATTGAATTGTTCAATGATATTTCTTTTATATGGTTTATTGATTAATATATATGATTGTGGATGATGTGGTTATAACATCGTTGTATGTTTGGAGAAACCTAGTAGTGGTAAGAAAAATTAATATCGACATTGGTTAAGTGTTGGGTGGCTATTAGCCTCAAATTAGTATTTTAAAAATACTATAAACTGCTGTCAAGTCGGAATTGGTTTTAAAAGACACGAAATGATTTTTAAATCCGAAATCGGGTTTCGGAAATATTTTGTTCTAAGGATTTATTTATTTAATTTTAATAATATTATTTTTAGATTATTCAATTATATTAATGTTGTTTTATAATTATTTTATTTTAGTAATATTGTTTTAAAGTGTTTAATTAAATTAATATTGTTTAAAAATTATTTAATTATATTAATATGGTTTTTAAGTTAATTAATTATACTAATAAGAATTTAAGGTTATTTAATTATATTGGTATTGTTTTAAAAGTTAATTGTCTATAGTGAGATGGATTTAAGGAATTATCAAAATGTGATGAGGTTAAGTATTTAAGAATAATTATGGTTTGGAATTAATATTAAGGATTATTAAAAAGGTTTTAAATAAATTTTTATTATTTATGAAAATGGTAAAGGTTAATTACTACTTTTCTTAAACAATATTTTGAAGTCATGAATTATCATTTTTAAGACATTTTAAAATTTATAATGTTAATAATCATTATTATATAATGGTGTTTGAAATAAAATATTTATAATTATTTTTGAGACCCCGGGAATATATTTTAAAGACTTAGATTTTATAAAGGAATTATAAAATGGTTCGAAGAATTAGTAAGGGTTATTTGCAAGGTGAAAGAATTTATAAATGGTTAGATATTTATAAATAAAATTTTAGAAGCGAAGTTATAGATTTATAAAAGAAGTTTAGAAATGGTACATGGGTTCATTAAGAGTTATAAAAGATTTTGAAATGTACAAGACATTTATAAGTGACTGAATTCTTGGTAAAGGAATTATTGATGTTTTTCGGGGATTTTATAAGTTTATAAACGATCTTGGAGAACTATAAGGGGAATTATAAACGATTTGAGAATCGAAGAAAAAGGGAAGTATTCTAAGTTTTGTAGATATACTTATACCGTTGGAATAAGTATATGGCTATTTCTAAATATGGAAATACAGGGATTTGCGAGTATACCTTTTTAAAAGTGTTTATATACAAATAATTTACAAAGTAATTGTATGTATAAAGACTTATTAAAGGGGGCTACTGATTGCTTATATACTGAGCCAATGTTGATTTTCCAAAAGAAATAAATCCCTGATTGAATGTTTGTTACTCGATGATTAAATAATCGACTATCGAAAATAGACCCAACGTAACTTTGGAAATATCTAGGAGAAACACGTGAATTATGTGGCACAGTCATCCCGATAATGATGTACTGTGCATAAAACCTTGTTTCGTTCTTCTAGGACGATGATAAGGAAATCCATCCACTAACGGTTAGGAGGTGATCTCCGATCTTATCTTTGTCTGTTTATTTCCTAGAGAACTGGGGTTGAGTTTATTGGAAATTATCGAATGTTGTTTTGAAGAGAGCGGGATCGGATATGTTATCTGAAAACCACTTTGATCCAACGAATGTGTTTCGAAGTGAAGACATCGTGAAGAGCATGGAATCAAAGATATAGATGTGAAGTGCAAGGGCTAATCGCTACTAATCCTGAGGGTGATTCCAAAATGGATGTAGTAGGAATAGTGCCTTCGGTTTCATTCAGACCCAGAACGGACTTGTATGGATGAATGTTAAGCACATTGTCATTGGAGGGCAATGAGCATTCCAAGTGTAAATTTCTTGAAAGGTAATCGTATCCTCAAGCCTCATCAACCAGGAAATGACTAAAACAGGGCATGCTGCAGGGCTAAGTGGGTCGCTCCCATTAGGGTATGCCATCATTTTTCTAGATTACCCTATTTTGATGAATTTGGTTGTGCATGAGAGATCTCGATTAAGGTTGGAAGACCGAGATGATGACATATTCGGTAATACAAGTCAAGTGGTAGGTCGGTTCTGTGTGGCAGGATATAAGATGTTCTTGTCAGACCCTGGTGCATTGATCTAGAGATGCACCCATTGGAGGTACTTCCTTACCTGGTCATAGTATGGAATCCATTCTCCAATACATGCCTTTACGATTTTGATTGTAGAGCCTAGTATGCTGGAATTTAATTAATGTAACAATTTCGACTATTTTAATAAGTATATGTACTTGGAAACTATTATAATATCACTGGATTTTCTATAAAAGTGTTTTGGTTATCGTAAGGTTAAAACCCATCCGTGTTTATGTTCGGCATGGTCTTACGAGATACCTTTGATTTCAAAGATTTTATATAACTTTAAATCCAGTTGGGTGTGTTTTCTCACGCTGGTTTTCCAAACTGACTTGGGTGTTATTTTATCATAATGCTCGGGTTAGACCGAGCATATTACAGATCAGATTGGATGTTTTGAGCTTCAAGAGACGAGTTGGAGGCCTAGAGACCTATTCACGTAGATGGTTATATTTTCCACTGTATTCATTGGTGTGTTATTAGAAATTGTGAGGATAGACTGTTATAACTGTCTAGGCTGGAATAGGTTAGTATACTCTGATTGATGTTTGTATATATACATATTACAGTTTTGCTTTTGTGTAAAGCCTTGTGATACATTATAGATTGTTCATTCTACTATGAGATTCTATGTTGTTTAGTTTTCTTCTTATCTTCATTCTTCTTCTTTTCCCCTAACAATTGGGTTTTCCAACCTTTGATTGCTTGGCATGTGAAACCGTGGATGTATTAGTTTCGATTTTCGAGGGTCGAAAATCCGGTTCGTTACACTTCCCTTTCGTCTGCTTGTCACCCCCATACCAAACATGTAAAGCTCTCCGCTCTCTACAATGATGTGACCTAGAGCTCAGAACCCATGACCCCTCGATAATGCACTCCCTAATTCGTGACTACGCTCTACCAAATTTGCACCACGGGTTTTGTAACATCCCTTATCTTGAGGCCCAAAGCTAAGCGCTATAGATGTTGTAGTCATCTATAGTATTAACTTCCGATGATAAAATACGGTAATGTTAATGGTATCCATAATATCAGAAGCACATGAATATGAAACAAAATCATAGATTTCAAAAAAAACAACTTTTTTGATTACATTTCACAAAACATGTTTCATATTCCATTACATAATCACACTCGTTTCCAGGTTCAGATCAAATATAATTATTACATAAATACGCCAAGAGCGACATATGAAGATGCCCCTTAATTGATTAGAGTACTATATGGACATAAACTGTCTTAATACATAATAGCGGAATAAACAAAAACTCCTAAATATAACTAACATCAGCCTCCTGCTCATCTTCGGAAGCTTTATTCGCCCTCCTACTAAACCTGTAAACCCAAACTCTCAATCTACTCAAATTAATTTTCAACACCCGAGAGTTTAAGGGAAAACCATAAACTTCGAGTCAGACATAAATCCTGGTGTTAATAATACTATTACATCTCGGTTTAATGATATTAAGTGAGACCACACCGCTTAGCAGAATGGGTTTTCCCTCACTAATATCCATTTAAAACATATCGTTTTGCAAATCAAAACCTTGCAACCAAACTGGTTAATCAATCTGATTATATCAATAATAGCAAATATAATATATGTTCAAAAATAGGTAATGAATCGACCATCTGTTTGAAGCAATGTAGTTTTGTCTGTCCTTAACTTACTTCTCCAAGGGTCGCCCCTGATCCTAATGGTTTTTTGAGCTTACCAATAACCTATCCTTCTTCTATATATATATATATATATATTACTTTTGGTGTGTAACCATCATTTAAGTCTTATTTGTGACTAAGCCCTACACATTGGAATTTTGGACTAAATTAGCTAGAGGCTAATAGCTAATGAATAGGGCGCGACCCTATACCAGTCCTCTCTGGTATACAAATATTTGAGTCATTTTACTTAAGGTTAACTACCCTTTAAATTTTCCTTGAAATCCTTTTCAAATTGATTAACTCTTTAAATAATCTTGAACAAGGAAAATATACTATTTGCTTTACTCAAATTAGTTTGCCATGGTATATGCTTTACTCAAAATATTGTTGATGAAAACATTCGAAACCTTTGTTTAAACCTTTAAATAATTTCTTTCGAAACCATTGAATGTACCCCTTTCGACATAAGTAAACTACTTTACTTTATAACCTTAGGTCGAAAGGCTAAAACATACCTTTCGAAACATTGAAAATATCTTCTTCGAAAGCTTTATAAACCCTAGACATCCTCTTTTAAAGCAATTTAAATATGCCTTTCGAAACCATTGGAAACCTTCCATTTAAACACTAAGGTAAGCCTTTCGAAAACATTGAGGAATCACCCCTTCAAAACCTTATATATACATACCTTTCGAAAATACCGGGTAACCTCCCCTTAGAAACCTTTACTTGATACCTTTCAAAAGCATAAAAGTATACTACTTAAAACAAACCTTTCGAAAGATTTGGGATCAAGTTAAAATATGAAACCATTCGAAACCATTCCTTTCAAAACCTTTGGATTTAACTTTCATATCAAAAAGGGTCTTAAAACAACTAATTCGAAAGCAACTCTTTCAAAAGCAATTTCCTAAGTAAAGAAGTGGATGGTGTCGAAACCAATCGCTTCGAAAGCATTGGAGAAGCGGCTCTAATTTTTAAAACAAAGGGACCCTATTGGAGCACTGCTTCGAAAGGTAAAAAGGCAGTAGGTGGGGGTTTCGACCCCATACAAAGCATTTACTTAAAACAAAAGCGCAACCTATTTCAAAAGCCTCTTTCTTTAAAACAATTTGACCAAGTCGAAAGCTGACCAAGTCAAAAGCCATCTTATTTAAAAGCAAAGCAGACGTGTTTCCTTTAAAAAACAAAGCAAGGCTTCGACCCCTTCGGAACCCCTTGTTTCGACCCAATACCTTTTGCCTTTATCCAATTCACTACGTACCAAGTCTTTGATACCATCTGCATTGGTTTCGACGAAGATGGAGGTGGAAGTACTAGTCGAAAGGTTGGTGCCAAAAGTGGCGAAACAAAAAAAATATGGTAAAATAGATTTTTAACTTTAAAAAGTAATTTCTTTTCAACTAACCTGCTTTGTTTGTTAACATATAATTGGTTGTTAATTTTCTTTTCTAAATTCTTTTCTAAAAGTGCTGCCAAAATATCAGAGATAAATAACTTAAATTATTTACAAAATACCCCTTCTCCTTTTATAAATGTATAAAACATTTAAGTCTCATACCTTAAATAATTTTATATACCTATTAAAATACTTAGGAAAATTCTACAAAATTCCAATAAAACACTTTTAATATGTTTTCTAACATATTTAAATTTCTGACCCGAAAACAATATAATTTAGCCATAATTAATTTTAAGCCCAATTAACCCATTTTCTTCAATGGAAAATTAATAATAAATCCACATTAATTCATAAGATTATGAAACTTGAAAACCTTCTCTAAATTATCATTTCTGACCATATATTAAAATCGCAAGGCATATAGATGTCATTTGATAGGTTTTTCAATTCAAAACATGTCATAAAATCAATATGAATAAGCATAATTCATCAACAAGCATACATATATCTATCTAACATTCAAAACATGGAAATATACTTGCAAAAACATTCAGATCTGATTCTAGAAACCAAAACATCAAAAATATGAGATGTAACAATTATTCACCTTTAGCTTTGTTAAGGAGTTGAGATTTGATCTTGAATAAGTTTGATTAAGCTTTCTTCTTTTGATTTTTAGCTTCTCTTCTTCTTGCTTCCCTTAATGGTAGCCGGCTTCTCTAGGTTTAGAGTTGAATTTATGAACGTGTAAAATGAAATGGTATGAGGCTTAGGGTATATGAATATGACTCATTCCTATTTTACCCTTATCTAATTTCCCCTTCCTATTTCATTTTAATTCCATTTACTTCATTAGTTTAACTAGGCACGACTACCCTTTAAATTATACAAATCTCAATCCCTTAACCAACTTACATTATTTCATTTAATTTAACTAACTAAATGTCCTAGATAATGTTACTCAAAATTAGGGTTGTTATAGACTCCCCTCTTTAAAGAATTTCATCCTCGAAATTACGATAAGGTACTCATCAAAATCAATCAAAAAGGTAAAACATATCATGAAACAAGTCACGATAAGTATCTCGAATCTAGCTCTCAGTTTCCCAAGTACAGTCTCTCACATCGTTACTCCACTGGACTTTGACTAATATGACTGTCTTGTTCCTGAGTCTCTTCTCATCTCTCGCAACTATACCAACTTGTTTTCTAACTATAGTCAAATACGGTTCCACTACTAAGTCATCTAATACAGTCGGTGCTATAGTAGTCTCTGGATCTTGATTATACTTCCTTTGACGAGAAATATGAACAACATCATGGACTCCTGCCAAACTATTCGGTAACTCTACTCTATATACGATTTTCTCGATCCTCTTTACAATAGGAAATGGTCCAATGAATCTTGGTGCTAACTTCCCGATTTCCCGAGTCGAATTACACCTTTCATCAGTGACACTTTGACGAAAACATGGTCTCCGACTGAGAACTCTAAGTCTTTCCGTCTTCTATCGGCATAGCTCCTCTGCCTATACTGAACTTCCTTCATCCTAGCTCGAATGATCTCAATCTTTTATGCAGCTTCTCTAACTAATTCCAGACCAAACTAACCTATCCCCGGTCTCTAACCAACAAACTGGAGATTTGCATGGCCTTCCATACAAAGCTTCAAACGGTGCCATTGATAAATGTTGTTATACGAAAACTCTACTAAGTGTAGATCGCCTTCCCACGATCCTCCAAAATCTAGCACACAAGATCGTAACAAATCTTCTAAGACTTTGTTAACTCTTTCCGTTTTCCCATCTGTCTACGGATGGTAAGCGGTACTCATCTTGAGCTTGGTACCTAAAATCTCCTTTAGACTCTTCCAGAATTCGCTAGTGAGTAAGGAATCTCTATCACTTACTATACTACTAGGAATTCCATGCAGTCTAACTACATTCTTCATAAACAAAGCTAAAACAGGTGTCGTCCTGGTTGAGTTAACTAGAATGAAATGGGCACTCTTGGTCGACCTGTCCATTATAACCCATATACTTTCATTTTCGATGTTTGACATTGGCAACCCATCTATAAAATCCATTGAAATTGAATCCCATTTCCAAACTGGAATATCTAAAGGCTAAAGTAACCCACTTGGTTTCTGATGTTCGGCTTTTACCTATTGGCAGTTCAAACACTGCTTCACGCATAAGCCTACATCTCTCTTCATACCTTCCCAGAAGAAACTTCTCTTCATATCCTGATCCATCTTAGTTCCTCCCGGATGAATTGTGAACATCGAACGATGGCATTCCTTAAGAACTTCTTTCCTAATGTTTCCTACATTCGGAATACACAATCTCTCTTTCTTCCTCGACCATCAGTTTTGGTCAGGACTGAAATCCTTTAAGTCATCGCTCTCTGTTCCATCCCTTAACTTCCTGATTCGCTCAACTAATACTGGATCCTCTCCTTGCTTAGAAGCAATCCTTTCGATCATCACCAGCCGAACTTCTAAATATGACAACATAGCGGTTTCTGTACTAGACCTACTCTGAGATCTCCATTGTACTCTACATGTCATTAATGATTCTAAATCTTTCCACTCAGCTATCATTGCCAACACTACATTCTGATGTTTTCTTCTAAGCGTATCTACAACCTTATTGCCTTTTCCTGGTGTGTATTCAATACCAAAGTCATAAGCGGCTAAAATTTCTAACCAACTCTATTACCTCATATTCAACTCCTTCTGAGAGAATAAATACTTTAGCGACTTATGATCCGTATACAAATCAAATCTCTGTCCCATAAGGTAATCTCTCCACATCTTCAATGCAAAAATTACCGCAGCTAACTCCAAATCATGCATTGGATATCTAACCTCAAGCGGTCTAAGCTGTCGAGATACATAGGCAATCACTTTACCTCTTTGCATTAGCACAGCTCTTAACCCTGTTCCACATGCATCTGTATATACACTAAATTCTGATTCCCTTCTAGGACAACTAACATAGGTGCATTAGTCAATAAGTGTTTCAGCTTCTGGAATGCCTCCTCACACTTATCGGTCCAAACAAACTTCACATCCTTTCATGTTAGCTTGGTTATCGGTGCCGTTATCCACAAGAAATCCTTAATGAATCTCCGATAATACCCAGCTAATCCAATAAAACTCTTTATCTCGATCACTATTTTGGGTCTCTTCCAATTATTTACTGCCTCGATCTTGGTCGGATCTATAGACAATCCTTTCTTTGAGACTACATGACCAAGAAAATTCACTTCCTTCTTCCATAAATGACACTTCGAAAATTTTGCTTTCAGCAGATGCTGCCTCAACGTCTCAAGCCCTACTCTAAGATGAACTTCATGCTCTTCTTCATTCTTAGAGTATATAAATATATCATCTACGGAAACCAACATGAACCTTTCCAAATGCTCTCAGAAAACTTGGTTCATCAAATCTACAAAGAATGTTGGCGCATTAGTTAGTCCAAATGGCAATACTAACCATTCGTATGGTCCATATCTGGTTCTAAATGTCGTCAAAGGAATACTATCCTCTGCCACTCTAAGTTGATGGAACCCTATTGCTAAATCAAACTGGGAAAATACTTTAGCTCCACTCAACTGATCGAACAAATCGTTAATTCTAGGCAACGGGTAATGATTCTTTATCATCTTCTCATTCAGCTTACGATAATCGATGCACAGCCTTAACGATCCGTCCGGCTTCTTAGCAAACACTACAGCGGCTCCCCAAGGTGAACTGCTTTGTCTGATAAAAATCTTGCCCTCCAAATCCACCAATTGCACCTTTAACTCCCTCATCTCGGTAGGTGTCATCCTGCTTGGTAGTCTGTTCACCAGTTCTGTTCCTGGTACCAAATATATTTGAAACTCCATGGCGCGTTTCTGTGGTTGTTGTCACACCCCATCTCTATACTCACGCTAGCCAAGGATACTACGGGGTAATGTCGTCAACTAGCACGAAGAATAAGGCTGTTGAGGATCGACCATCTGTGTAATTGCTTTGTGCGAGTACCGATATGCCAGATAATATAAGTTACATTTCATTTCAAGAGGAAATCCGACATATCCAATACGAACTCAAAGCTACCACACAGTGGCTAGGTGGACTTCGGAAACAAATATAGAAATAAACATAACACAAATCAGTCACAGATATTCATATCACAAAGGCGGAATCAGATATGAATATAACACATAAAAGTGTACATCAAAGTAGTGGTAAAACAAGATTCACTACAACACAAAAGAATAGATACAAGTGCTTGACAAAAGAATAATTATACATCAATGTGTCTATATCTCAAATGTATAATATCAAAAACTACTGATCTAAAGTAGTTAACCAAAAATCAGATGAAAATCCCAGATAAGAAGTCAAGCAGGAGCACCTGAAATACCTCGGTCTGACCCGAGTATTAATTAAGAGGAAAATAATATACGGATCAGTCTAGCTATAAATATCATATAAAAATGAGATAGGATAAGAGATATGACAGAAACGTATGATAACAATAATGCCATACTACGACAAGTATACATCGAATAACACAAAAATCATACAATATCTCATGAATCTCAAAACACCAAAAAGAATCACATATTCTTTAAAATTATTCACCAAACACAAATATTGATAAAGCTTATCAATGCAATCCACGGAAATTGGTGAAACACAAATTCTAGAAATCATCAATTAGAAATCCAGAAATCATAAAGTGGGGAAGGCCTATCACAATCGGGAGCATGAAAACTCACCAACACGTGTATCACAAACGGAACACTATTCCATGGTCACTAACCATCAATTTTGAGCCAAAGCTCCACAAACAGCCCGAAGACCACGGGTCGCTACCCCACCAAATTTGAACCGAAGTTCCACAAACGGGGTTTTTAGTCCCCACACAAACAAATAGACATCGCACATCGCTAGTCTAAATCACAAAATGATCATCATCGATCAATAAAAAGTGTGAATTACACTAAGCAGTAAATAAATGAGTTTAGCTTCATGTCCCATAACCACTAGCTTACTTAAATATTTACGAACATATTGTAGATTTCCACTCGAAAATTGTCACAAGAGTTCAATCGAACAAGTCCAAGAATTAACCGACAAAGTAAACGCAAGCGTTTCATACCACTTGTTTTACTAAGCCGTTTAATTAGATTTCTCATACGAATGAGGTAAAGGTTTGTATATACCAATAGATTAGAAAACGGTTTTAAAGGAGAGCTTTATATTTAAAATAGTGTCGAAATCGTTTTGATGAAAGAGTTTGAATATTTACTACTAGTATAGAAACCTTTGTATTTGAAAGTCACAAATCACAAAAATGATTGTAGAAACAATCAATCACCAAAGATTCACATTCGAAGACGTGGGTTAAATCCAAAGAAATCAATACCAAATCCATCAAAGTGGATATTCCCAAAAATCCCGAAGAAGAAGTCATCAAGGTCGATAAAAGTGATAACAACTAATCGGAGCAATTAAAATTGATAAACAATTGAAATCCACATAAAAAAGCCTTAAAAGGCAAAAATGAACATTTCCAAACGTTTGGTTTGGAATAAAGACGTCTGGATTTGTTTTCTGAAAAATAGTTCAGAAAGCCACCCAGACGTCTGGAATAGCCAAAACAGACGTCTGAGCCATGACCAGATGTCTGGTTTAGAATCCAGACGTCTGGTTTCGTTCTCTGGAAATTATCCAGAGAACCCCCAGACGTCTGAAAACTTCAAGTCAGACGTCTGAGACTCATCCAGACGTCTGATCTTGAATTTCAAACGTTTGGAATTAGTTTCTGGCATTTTTTTTATAATCTGCATGCATACATTTTTCTCTCCAGGTCCAAACCAGACATCTGGACTTGGTCACCAGACGTTTGGTCACCTGGTCTGGGCAACATTTTGCCTAAGCCAAAGTGGCCAAAACGTATTGGGAGCGATCAGACAAGCAACGGCGACTAAGGACTTACGCCAAGCGACAACCCGGCCTTGTAGGCTCTTCGATACACCTCGAATATCAATGTCCAAACATCCATAGTAGGATTTTCATAAAATTGGACCAAAACACCAAACTTTGGAAAATTCACCAAATCAATTCAAATCAAAAACAAATGAATATGCACAAATGTTAGGAATTCATACCTAACAACAATGATAGCTATAAACATAGATGTGAGTTAAAGAACTCACTTTTAAACCCAAAAACGATGAAGGAGAAGCTTGAAAGCAAAGGAAGATCAACTACTCGTCTACTTCAACTCTAGAAACTCCAATCTAAGTCTAGAAGCAATAATTTCCCAAATTAGGTTATAGGAAATTTCTGAAATTGGAGAGAGATTGAGATGGAAAAGAAGAAGGAGATGCTTACCTAAGCTTCTCTTTGATTTTGGAGCTAGAACTTGAATTTGCAAAGAAACTAGGGCTTAGGATTTTCTAATCTCTTTTCTCTTCCCCCATTTTTTCTAAAGCTTGAAGTGTTAGGAAATATTAGAATGAATGAAGAGGAGAGGGGGTGGAGTTAGGATATAAGGTGAGTTGGGTTAGTGGGCTGAAACCCAAGCCCAAAGCCCTAAGTGAAAATGTCAAAATTCAACTCAACTCCAAACATATCGATGTTTATACTCAAAAATATTATAAACGCCATTTTGGACTCAATGGAGGTGGTCTCGAGTCCCAATTCGACTGTTTACAAAAAGTAGCTTTTTAGGCTTTAATCCGACTAACGATGCTATATTTAAATAAATTATTTAAATATACAATCGTAAAATATGTGGGTTGTTACAGACTCTCCTCCTTAAAGAAAATGTGTCCTCGCAATAATTAAGAGTAAGAAATAAAAAGTAACAACCATAAAAGCATATCAACACAAAAAGAAGAAATTTTGAAATGAGAAGTTCACCTTTAAAGAGCACGAGAGAGTAAGTCCGGATGTGTTCGCTCGATGAATTCTCTGGATTACCAAGAGCAATCCTTAGGATTTGAGGACCATTGAACTTTCACAAGAAGAACATCTTTATTTCGAAGGCGTTTAACCTCCGAAGCAATGATTCGAATAGGATGCTGCTCATAAGTCAAATTAGGCGAAACTTCAATTTCTTCAATAACACCGGGCTCAAGAACAGAATCGGAATCTCGAAGGCATTTCCGTAATTGAGAGATGTGGAATACATCATGAATAGCCAAAAACTGAGCCGGTAATAAAAGGCGATAAGCCATGGAACCAATGCGTTCGGTGATGGGAAATGGACCAATATATCGAGGTGCTAATTTTCCCGATCGACTGAAACGCACAACACCCTTTATAGGTGAAACACGAATGAACACCAAATTTCCCACTGAAAATTCTAATTTCCTTCTTCGTTTATTGGTATAGGATTTTTGTCTACTTTGAGCTTCTTTCATCTTATGATGAATAAGGTCAACACGAAGGAGATCGGCATGGCCTTCTGTATAGTGCCTCGAAAGGATCCATACCAATACTAGATTGGAAGCTATTATTATAGGAAAACTCAACAAGAGAAATATCATCTTCCCAACTTCCACCAAAATCAAGAACACATGCACGAAGAAGATCTTCAAGAGTTTGATTCACATGCTCGGTTTGTCCATCGGACTGAGGATGATAAGCAGTGCTAAAATTAAGCTTTGTTCCCAAAGCTTTTTGAAGACCCTTCCAAAATCCACTTGTAAATAATGGATCACGATCGCTAACAATAGAAGTAGGGACTCCATGTAATTTAACAATTTCTTTGACAAAGAGTTTAGCCAAAATAGGTACGGTCCGATTGGACCGAACGGGAAGAAAATGGACAGATTTTGTAAGTCTATCTACTATCACCCATAGGCTATCATGACCCGAACGAGAACGGGGAAGACCTTCAATAAAGTCTAGGGAAATTTGATCTCACTTCCATATTGGAATTTCCAAAGGTTGCAATAACCCACCGGGCCTTTGATGCTCGGCCTTCACGAGTTGGAAAGTCATGCAACGCTTAATAAAGTTAGCAATATCAGATTTCATTCCCTCCCAATAATAAAGTTGCTTCATATCCGCGTACATTTTACTACTACGGAGATGAATGGTAAATTTAGAACGATGAGAATCTTCTAAAATGTCTTTACGAAGATCAATAATATTTGGCATAATAAGTATACCAAATTTTCGAATACCGCCACGAGCATCAATATCAAAGTCCTTTAATCCTTCAATATCAATTTTATCCCTACAACTTTGGCTAAGGAGAACCAATTCGGGATCATGCTTTTGAGCTTCAAGAATGCGGTCTAAAAGAGAAGGATGAGCCTTAAGGCTACATAAAACAAGAGATGAATATGAATTGGATTCACGATCTCGAATCTAAAAGTGGATAAAGTCTCGAGATCATTCCACTCGGATATTATCATTGAGACAACCGCTTGTTGCTTACGACTAAGGGCATCGGCAACAAGATTTCCATTTTCGGGAGTATAGAGAATATCAAGATCATAAGATGCAAGAAACTCGAGCCAACGTTGTTGACGCAAATTAAGTTCCTTTTGAGAGAATAAATACATCAAAGATTTATGATCGGTGTAGGGAACAAATTTCTCTCCCAAAAGATAATGACGCCAAATTCTAAGGGCGAAAATAATAGCCGCGAGCTCTAAATCATGAGTGGCATACCTAGTCTCGGCAGGCTTTAATTGCCTAGAAACATAAGCAATAACACATTCCCTTTGCATGAGAATGGCTCCCAAACCAACACGACTAGCATCGGTGTAAACAATAAAGTCTTAGTTCCCATCGGGAATCACAAGAATAGGAGCATCAGAAAGGAGTTATTTTAGTTTCTGAAAAGCAGCTTCACATTTGTTAGACCAAATGTATTTAACTCCCTTCTTTGTCAAACTAGTAAGAGGTACGGAAATTTTAGAAAAGTCTTTTATGAACCGACGGTAATAGCCCGCCAATCCGAGGAAGCTACGAATTTCCGTCACACTCTCCGGTCTCTTCCAATTTTGAATCGCTTCTATCTTTGAAGGATCCACGGAAATTCCGAATTCAGAAATAATATGCCCTAAAAATTTCACACGAGATTGCCAAAAGTGGCATTTAGAAAATTTTGCTTTCAATTGGTTGCTCCTAAGAGTTTCCAACACAATCCGAAGATGATTTTCATACTCTTCCTCGGTTTTAGAATAACAAGAATATCATCGATAAAGATAAGAACAAATCGGTCGAGGAAGTCTTTGAAAACTCGATTCATAAGGTCAACGAAATAGGCTGGAGCATTCGTCAAACCAAATGGAATAACAAGCCATTCATAAGATCCATAACGAGTATGGAATGATGTCAAAGGAATGCTATCCTCTGCAATACAGAGCTGATGAAAACCGGTTGCTAAGTCTAACTGTGAAAAGACTTTATCACCATTAAGTTGATCGAATAAATCATCAATCCGCGGTAAGGAATATTTATTCTTGATGGTGAGATCATTAAGTTTGCGGTAGTCAACGCAAAGCCTAAGTGTATCATCCAATTTCTTCACAAAAATAGCTGAAGCTCCCCATGGAGAGGAACTAGATTGAATAAATTGCTTTGCTTCCAATTCGGATAATTGTTTACGCATCTCCTCATTTTCCTTATTGGACATACGATAAGGAGGACGAGTAATAGGTAGAGCTCCAGGGATTAGATTAATTCTGAACTCAATTGCTCGCTTAGGTGGTAATCCTAAAACGGGCTCAAATATGTCGGGAAATTCACAAACAATGTGAATGAGGGAAATGACATCTTCCTCATCATCAATATCGTCATCATGAGGATTTAGAGAATACAAGGATGCTTTCGAATTAGAATCTGAATCTTTAAGAACAAGAGAAATATGCTTAACAGATTGAGGATGTCGAAGATATATAGTCCGCTCGGGACATAGGATATGGGCTTCATATCGGTTAAGCCAATCCATCCCCAAAATCATTTTGAAACCAAGGTAACGCATAACATGCAAATTGGCACGGAAAGAGTAATCACATAAAATAATCTCGACATCTTTACACAGTAAACTGAGCGTTGCGGATCCACCAACCGGATTCGCAATTCTCAATGAAGTCGTCAAGCCAATAACATTCAAAGATAAAGCATCAACAAGTTCTTTTGATATAAAAGAGTGAGATGCACCCGTATTAAAAAGAACTCGAATAGGAAAATCACGAAATATAATAATGCCATCAAGGATAGAGTGAGAAATACCTTGACCACGAGAAGTGCTAGTAGGGGCTTGCATAACGTTTAACTTGCCTTCCTTTTTGCTTTGAAGTTTGGGACACAAAGATATAGTATGACCCGAACTCTTGCAATAGCGGCAAGAAAGAGACTTCGGACACTTGTTTGCATAATGGTCCTTAGAACCACAATTGTAACATTCTCCACGACGAGAGGTAGGAGTATTCGCTACCGAAGTTGCTTGATTCCCTTTCTTGTTGGGATTAGGCTTGAATTTAAAAGGCCTCTTCTTATCGATGTTTTGTTTGACTTCAACATCACTTTCTTTATCGGCCTCTTCGAGTCGAAGAGCGATATCAACAAGTTGATCAAAAGAAACTTCTAGTTTCAGAAGTAATGGATTTTTGAGGTTCTTATTCAAGCCATAGACAAATCTCTAGTTTTTCTTCAATGGGGTATTAATATACTCGACCCCATATTTAGATAGAGATTCGAAAGAAGCGACGTAGTCCGTCACGGAAGATTCCCCTTGAACAAGGTCAATGAAGCGTTGAGCTAGAGATACTTTTTCAGCTTCTGGCACAAATTTTAACTCGAATCTTTCCCAGAATTGCTCCCAATTAAGATCCGCTTCAATAATTTCGGAGATCAGAAGCTCATACCAGTCTAATGCTCTTTCTTGGAGCATGCTAGAAGCCACTTGGACTTGATGTAGGTCAATAAGATTCATGCGGGAAAAGATGCGATCGCATGTTCTAAGCCAAGCTTGGACTTCTATAATGCTCTCGGAACCCTTGAAAGGCTTTCCACCCAAGTTGGTGTAATCACTGCAAAAGCGTGCAAACCTAGATTTAGGATGAGTAGGCTCTAGAGTGGGTCTGATAGCTTGAGCATTTCTCACAATATCTAGAAGTTGCTGAGCAGACAAAAATACTCCGTCCTGAGGAGTAGCACTGGATTGACCGGCGCTGGGATGGCCTGGTCTAACCATTTCTCTTCTTTAAGAAAGAAAGAAGAGGAAAACAGTTATTCACAAAATGAATATCAAACAAATTTGATTGATAAAACAAGGCATCATAAAGAATATAGGATAGAACGGTACGAAGACTCGAATTAAATCCTATGGCACGATTCCTAAGAAAGACTTAGGACAATGATCCTTGCTAGATTGTTCTACATTGTTCCGAAGTTTGGCTCTGATACCAAGCTGTGATGCCCCACCTCTATACTCACACAAGCCAAGGACACTACGGGGTAATGCCGTCGACTAGCACGAAGAATAAGGCTGTTGAGGAGCGACCATCTGTGTAATTGCTTTGTGCGAGTACCGATATGCCAGATAATATAAGTTACATTTCATTTCAAAAGGAAATCCGACATATCCAATACAAACTCAAAGCTACCACACAATGGCTAGGTGGATTTCAGAAACAAATATAGAAATAAACATAACACAAATCAGTCACAGATATTCATATCACAAAGGCGGAATCAGTTATGAATACAACACATAAAAGTGTACATCAAAGTAGTGGTAAAACAAGATCCACTACAACACAAAAGAATAGATACAAGTGATAGACAAAAGAATAATTATACATCAAGGAGTCTATATCTCAAATGTATAATATCAAAAACTACTAATCTAAAGTAGTTAGCCAAAAATCAGATGACAATCCCAGATAAGAAGTCAAGCAGGAGCACCTGAAATACCTCGGTCTGACCTGAGTATTATTTAAGAGGAAAATAATAAACGGATCAGTCTAGCTATAAATATCAGATAAAAATGAGATAGGATAAGAGATATGACAGAAACGTATGATAACAATAATGCCATACTACGACAAGTATACATCAAATAACACAAAAATCATACAATATCTCATGAATCTCAAAACACCAAAAAGAATCACATATTCTTTAAAATTATTCACCAAACACAAATATTGATAAAGTTTATCAATGCAATCCACGAAAATTGGTGAAACACAAATTCTAGAAATCATCACTTATAAATCCAGAAATCACAAAGGGGGGAAGGCCTAACACAAACGGGAGCATGAAAACTCACCAACACGTGTATCACAAACGGAATGTTATTCCATGGTCGCTAACCATCAATTTTGAGCGGAAGCTCCACAAATGGCCCGAAGACCACGGGTCGCTACCCCACCAAATTTGAATCGAAGTGCCACAAACGGGGTTTTTAGTCCCCACACAAACAAATAGACATCGCACATCGCTAGTCTAAATCACAAAATGATCATCATCGATCAATAAAAAGTGTGAATTACACTAAGCTAGTAAATAAATGAGTTTAGCTTCATGTCCCATAACCACTAGCTCAACTTAAATATTTACGAACATATTGTAGATTTCCACTCGAAAATTGTCACAAGAGTTCAATCGAACAAGTCCAAGAATTAATCGACGAAGTAAACGCAAGCGTTTCATACCACTTGTTTTACTAAGCCGTTTAATTAGATTTCTCATACGAATAAGGTAAAGGTTTGTATATACTAATAGATTGGAAAACGGTTTTAAAGGAGAGCTTTATATTTAAAATAGTGTCAAAATCGTTTTGATGAAAGAGTTTGAATATTTACTACTAGTATAGAAACCATTGTATTTGAAAGTGACAAATCACAAAAATGATTGTAGAAACAATCAATCACCAAAGATTCACATTCGAAGACGTGAATAAATCCAAAGAAATCGATACCAAATCCATCAAAGTGGATATTCCCAAAAATCCCGAAGAAGTCATCAAGGTCGATAAAAGTGATAACAACTAATCGGAGCAATTAAAATCGACAAACAATTGAAATCCACACAAAACAGCCTTAAAAGGAAAAAATGAACATTTCCAGATGTCTGGTTTGGAATCCAGACATCTGGATTTGTTTTCTGAAAAATAGTTCAGAAAGCCACCCAGACGTCTGGAATAGCCAAAACAGACGTCAGGGCCATGACCAGACGTCTGGTTTAGAATCCAGACGTCTAGTTTCGTTCTTTGGAAAGTATCCAGAGAACCCCCAGACGTCTGAAAACTTCAAGTCGGACGTCTGAGACTCATCCAGACGTCTGATCTTGAATTTAGGACGTCTGGAATTAGTCTTTGGCATTTTGTTATAATCTGTGTGCATACATTTTTCTCTCCAGGTCCAAACCAGACGTCTGGACTTGGTCACCAAACGTTTGGTCACCTGGTCTGGGCAACAGTTTGCCTAGGCCAAAGTGGCCAAAACGTATTGGGAGCGATCGGACAAGCAACGGTGACTAAGGACTTACGCCAAGCGACAACTCGGCCTTATAGGCTCTTCGATACACCCTGAATATCAATGTCCAAACCTCCATAGTAGGATTTTCATAAAATTGGACCAAAACACCAAACTTTGGAAAATTCACCAAATCAATTCAAATCAAAAGGAAATGAATATGCACAAATGTTAGGAATTCATACCTAACAACAATGATAGCTATAGACATAGATGTGAGTTAAAGAACTCACTTTTAAACCCAAAAACGATGAAGGAGAAGCTTGAAAGCAAAGGAAGATCAACTACTCCTCAACTTCAACTCTAGAAACTCCAATCTAAGTCTAGAAGCAATAATTTCCCAAATTAGGTTATAGGAAATTTCTGAAATTGGAGAGAGACTGAGATGGAGAAGAAGAAGGGGATGCTTACCTAAGCTTCTCTTTGATTTTGGAGCTAGAACTTGAATTTGCAAAGAAACTAGGGCTTAGGATTTTCTAATCTCTTTTCTCTTCCCCCATTTTTTCTAAAGCTTGAAGTGTTAGGAAATATTAGAATGAATGAAGAGGAGAGGGGGTGGAGTTAGGATATAAGGTGAGTTGGGTTAGTGGGCTGAAACCCAAACCCAAGCCCAAAGCCCTAAGTGAAAATGTCAAAATTCAACTCAACTCCAAACATATCGATGTTTATACTCAAAAATATTGTAAACGCCATTTTGGACTCAATGGAGGTGGTCTCGAGTCCCAATTTGACTATTTACAAAAAGTAGCTTTTCGGGCTTTAATCCGACTAACGATGCTATATTTAAATAAAATATTTAAATATACAATCGTAAAATATGCGGGTTGTTACAGTTGTCCTACTACAGGTCCAAAGACATCTTCGAGTTCTCTAACAACAAAAACTCGATTCAACTCGTCTTCTACCTCCAAAACACCCAACAAGGCACTAACCTCACAGCTAGGGTTTTCTATGGAACATACAATCTGATCACAACAGTTCGGGTGTCTAAGCAATATTTTCCTATCATGGCAAAATATCATAGCATCGTATTTACTTAACCAATCCATACCCAAAATAATTCCAAACCCTACGAAATCAAACACATGTAAACTGCAAAGAAATGCATGACCTAACAATTCAAACTCTATGTGGTCACACTTCATCCCAAGTGTCACTAACCCTCCTATCGGATTTGCAACCATTAAGGAAGTAACTAGGTTTGAGGGTTCTAATTTAAGCTTATCTACCAAAAAATGAAAAGAAGATTTTTATAGTGGTTCAGTTGTAAATGAAGCTTACGTCCACTTTATAACTTTCTATTAACTGATTGGTGTTACAAGTTGAAGCTGATTACAACATGATTGAATCTCCTAAGTTAGATTAAGTCGCTAGTGCAAGAGTTCACAGGAGAATCACAGTGAACCCCTAGATGACTCTTGTGAGGGAGGAGGAAGAGAGTGAAGAATAGTTCCTACAGAGTTTCAACAACCAGTTTAAAAGATCCCATTTATGTTGTAGGTTGGATTGTATTTATAGGGGTTGGAGAGCTATTTTTAACAACCAAAAATTCTGGTCATCTGATTTTAAATGTTTAATTAAATTTAAATATTTAAATAATTGGATTTTGGAATTTAATAACTTATAATGTAAATATAGGGAATAATTAAACATTAAAATTATGAAATTGAATGTTAATTATATGAATTTAATAATTTTATTCAACTCTTTTCAATTAATAAATAATATAGGTGAATTCAATATGTAAATTTATTTACAAATATAAATAGATCGGATAAATATCGATAATTGGATCGAAAATATAAAACGATGTTTAAATTTGTGAAATTAGCCTTTCGGGGCACTATCTCGGATTTTGACAAAACCAGTTTCATTGGATCCATAATAATGAATTAAAATATTCTATCGAATTTTAGGGTGATCAGATGTATTGTTTGGTCGTGCGAGTTCGAAACGCGTAGAAATTAATTTTGGAAATTTAATATAATAATTGGCTTTGAAAAGCTATCTTCTGCATATGATTGAATTAGGGCTCGGAACTTGTTCCATTACGTTTAGAATAAGGGTATAACATATAGAATGTCAGGTGGCACGTCTCGTTTGGAGTTCGAGATTTTCGAGCGTTTTTTGAAATTAAATGATATATATTCCTTATATTCAGCCATGCTTGCCCATACCCATGCCATACTCCTCATGTACACCCATAGCCCCATCACATGGCTGCCATACCTCCTTTTTCTTATATGGTGTTTCCTGTAACCAAAAATGGAGCTTCCTCTTTGGAATCCAAAACTTCAAAATTGAAGAACTACATATATACTCAACAAAAAATCATGAAACAAAGTCCAATGAGATTGTTTGGATGTTGGCTTCGATGCTATAGCCTCGATTTGGTGGATGATTATGTTTTGGGAGGCTCGATCTCAATTCCAGTAAACTAGGGTTGGATTTTAAGGGGATTGTGGTCGTCGATTCGACGAATGGATCTTTGATTTGGACTTGAGGTAGCGGAGTGCAGCTTGTTGTCGAAAATAGTGGAGTGCGGCTCATGATTAGGAATCACGATATTGGTAGTGACGAGGCAGAATCATGGTTGGGTTGCGTTTTTCTGGTGGCTCTGAGGTTGTCGCCATGGAGATGGACGCATAGAGGAGGAGATGAGAAGCTCAACGGTGAAGACAGAATTGAATTTCGTCGAGTTTTGCTCTTTATCACTTATTCATCGTGCATGGTCATTTGGGTTCATTGACATTTCTATGCACATTCATATTGGGGGAAGAAGATGATGATTTTTTTAAGGGGAGGATGGTAATTAAATAATGAAATTGGTTAATTAATTTTATTATTTAATTCGTGAAACTTATAAAATGTGTATCTCACTCATATAAGATCGGATTCGAACGTCGTTTTTTACGTTGGACTCGCACCGATGAATACTATGCTATGAATTTGGATTGAATGAAATTGGAGCTTATTGGAATTTAGGCTAAAATCGAACGACCGTTTGGTTTTAGTCCAAATCGGAACATTTCGACGAAAACGAAAATTAATGTGATTTTAACTCATATTGAATTTTATTATATAACATCTATGATGTTATAAATTATTATTGATTGTTTGGATGTTAGTTAAATTGTTTGATTGATTATTTGGATGAATTTCCTTTTAGAAAATGGGTGACATATTTATTTGATTGTTATGAACCCATATAATTATATATGTTATTCGTAACAATTGTTTTGCAGGGAAAATTTATAGAGAGACCCTGATGAGTTTCTCGCCAATAATTATTTATTTACATCCTTATGTTGTTATATTGGTGATTAATTGAAATAAATCATGATATTCCATTTAAATGTCGTTATAGCGATTTTCGATATACCGTCAATTATTCACTTTCATCCCCAAAAACCTTGTCATGTGTGTTTTGAACTTGAGCTTGTGTTTTCACTAAACAGAATTTTAAAATTTATTAATCATTTTGATTAATGGTAATTTTAAATAATTAATCATTTTAATTAATGATTTTGAAATTAGTTAACCAATTTATTAAATGATGTTTAAAATTGGTTTATCGTTGATTTAAATGAGATAAGATTTAATTATTCATTTTAACTAATGATTACTTAAGTTTGATTAATTATTTTTAATTAATGATAATTGAAATTAATAATCATTATAATTAATGACATTTAAAAGTAATTAATCATCTTTACTACTAATAATGAGAACTCATTAAATAGATTTACTTGGTGTCTTTTTGAAATTCCAAATATACCCTTTTACATCTCATAGCGAAATAGTATTCAAATATGGGGATATAGCCTGTTATTTTCGAAGTACAACTATTAGTCACCATGGAGAACTATAGTGTGCATTCATAAGATGAAGTATCCGAGTGTACCATATTGTCTGTAATTTAGATGGGAGTTCATCAGTCAAAGTTTCGTCCGATTCCGAGTTAGTATGAAGAAGTTATTGCAGTACGAACAAATAAAATAGCACCTTCTACCTAGGAGGAGTTCAAATACGGGAATGTAGCCTGTTAATTTCTAAGTACAACTATTAATCACCATGGAGAACTATAGTTGGTGTTCACAAGATGAAGTATCTGAGTGTACCATATTGTCCGTAATTTAGGTGGGAGTTCATCGGTGAAAGTTTCGTTCGATTTCGAGTTAGTATGAATGCAGTATGAACAAAAAATTAACGGCTTCTGCCTAGGCGGGGTTCAAATACGAGTATGTAGTCTATTATTTTCTAAGTACAACTGTTAGTCACCATGGTGAACTACAGTGTAGGTCGCATGATGAAGTATCCGAGTGTACCATATTGTCCATAATTTAGGTGGGAGTTTATCGGTCGAAGTTTCGTCCGATTTCGAGTTAGTATGAAGAAGTTATTGCATTATGAACAAAAAATAGCGGCTTCAGCCTAGGCAAAGTTCAAATACGAGGATGTAGCCTTTTATTTTCTAAGTACAATGTTAGCCACCATGAAGGAATACAGTCTGCATTCACAAGATGAAGTATATGAGTGTACCATATTGTCTGTATTAACATGGGAGTTCATCGATTGAAGTTTCGTCCGATTCCGAATTAGTATGAAGAAATTAATGCACTATGAACAAAAAAATAGCGGCTTCTGCCTAGGCGGAATTCAAATACGGGGATGTAGCTTGTTATTTTCAAAGTACAACTGTTAGTCACCATGGAGAACTACAGTGTGCGTTCACAAGATGAAGTATCCGAGCGTACCATGTTGTACGTAATTTAGGTGGGAGTTCATCAGTCGAAGATTTGCCTGCTTTCGAGTTAGTATAAAGAAGTTATTGCAGTCGGAAGAAAAAAATAGCGGCTTCTACCTAGGAAGAGTTCAAATATGAGGATGTAGCCTGTTATTTTCTAAGTACAACTATTAGTCACCATGGAGAACTATAGTAAGCGTTGAAGTGGGGACATAGCCTGTTATTTTCTAAGTACCGTTAATCACCATGGGGAACTACGGTATACGTTCATAAGCTGAAGTATCCGAGTGTTCTATATTCTCCGTAATTTAGGTGGGAGTTCACGGTCGTAGTTTTGCCCGATTTCGAGTTAGTATGAAGAAGTTATTGCAGTATGAAAAAAAAATAGCGGCTTCTGCCTAGGCGGAGTTCAAATACGGGGATGTAACTTGTTATTTTCTAAGTACAACTATTAGTCACCATGGAAAACTACAGTCGGCGTTCACAAGATGAAGTATCCAAGTGTACCGTATTGTATGTAATTTAGGTGGGAGTTTATTGGTCGAAGTTTCATCCGATTCTGGGTTAGTATGAAGAAGTTATTGTATTATGAACAAAAAAATAGCAGCTTCTGCCAAGGCAGAGTTCAAATACGGGGATGTAGCCTATTATTTTCTAAGTACAACTATTAGTCACCATGGAGAACTATAGTGAGCGTTGAAGTGGGGGTATAGCCTGTTATTTTCCAAGTATAACTTTTAACCACCATGGAGAACTACGGTATAGGTTCATAAGCTGAAGTATCCGAGTGTTCTATATTGTCCGTAATTTAGGTGGGAGTTCATCGATCATAGTTTCACCCGATTCCGAGTTAGTATGAAGAAGTTATGGCGGTATGAACAAAAAAAATAGCGGCTTCTGCCTAAGCGGAGTTCAAATACGGGGATGTAGCCTGTTATTTTCTAAGTACAACTGTTAGCCACCGTGGAGAACTATGGTATACGTTCACTAGATGAAGTATTCGAGTGTAACACCCCATATTTTTGGTAAGATTATTTAGGATATTTAATTAGTTAAATTAAATAAAATAATGTGTTGATTAGGGGATTGAGATTTGATTTAACTAAAGGGTAGCCGTTCCATTTAACCTATGAATTAAAATAAGAGTTAAACTGAAATAGAGGAGGGGTAAAATAGGAGAGAGGCCATTCCTATATCCTAAAACTTGGTCGTGTATTCCTATACACGTTCATTTCATTTTATCAAAAAAATTAAACAAGAGGCCGACCAGCATTAACAAGTGAAAAGGGAAAAAGATAGAGAAAAGGCAGCAAGAAGCTTAAGCAAATCAAATCCATTCACATCTCAATCTCATTAATCTCTAAAGCTAAGGTGAATAATGTTTACATCTCACGGTTCTTTTGTTTGCGGTTTTAAGACGAAATCCGAAATATTTTGCATTGTTGCCATGTTTTTGAATGATGGAATGATTATATATACCTGTTGATGATTTATGATTGTTCATACAAATTTTATGACATGTTTTAATATGAAAACCCTAGTAAATGACATCCAAATGCCTTCTGAATTTTTATACAGACCAGAAATATTATTTTGGAGATGGGTTTCAATTTTCAGATTTTTTTTGAATTTTTATGGAACTTATACGAATTTTCTAGTAAATAAAATGTTGATTTGGATTATAAATTATTTACGGTTAAATAATAAAAGGTTTGGATTTGAAATTTTTATGTATTGGAAAACATATTAAAAGAGATTTTCTGGAATTTTTGTAGAATTTTCCTAAGTGTTTTAATGGGCATATAAAATTATTAAGGTATGAGATTTAAATGTTTGATATATTTATAAAAGGAGAAGGGGCTTTTGCAAATAATTCAAATAGTTAGTTCTGAAAATTGCAACACTTTTTAATGGTAAAGAAAAGAGGCAACCAATAAAATTTTTACATGTAAAGCAGGTTAGTTGAAAAGAACTATTTGCTACATGCTTATTACTGTTTTCTTGCTTTCGACACCTGATTCTGCCTTGGTTGGCTTTCGACCAAGTCCCTCCGCCTTTAACTCCATCGAAACCAATATACATGGTATCAATATATTGGTACGTAGTGAATTGGATAGAAGGCGAAAGGCATGAGGCTGAAACCATTGGTTTTGAACGGGTCGAAGCACCACTTTACTTTTAAATTAAAAATGCGCCTGCTTGCTTTCGACTAAATGGCTTTCAACTCAGTAGCTTTTGACTTGGTTAGCTTTCGACCATGTCAAATGGATTTAAAGAAATGGTTTCGATTGGGTTGCGCATTTATTTTTAAACAAATGCCTTCGACTAAGTTGAAACTTTTTACTGCCGCCTTTTTACCTTTCGACCCATATGGTTTCGAAGGGGTTGCTTTATTTTTAAAATATGGCCACTTCTCCAATGCTTTCGAATGGATGGTTTCGACACCATCACTTTTTTGCTTAGGAAATGGTTTCGAAATAGATGCTTTCGACATAAATGTTTTAAAGACCATTTTTCTATGATTGAAGTAAAACCCAAATGGTTTCGAAGGAGACAGTTTTAAATGGTTTTGAAATAGTTGCTTTCGACTTTAATGGGTTTTTGATCCTTTTGCTCTACTTGAAGCATAGTTCAAATAGTTTCGACTGAGACAATTTTCGAAGGTTTCAAAGGGGTAAATTTTTGAATGGTTTCGAAAGGTTTCCACATATTTTAAATTAAACCCAAGTGCTTTCGAAAGGTAGGTTTTGACACCTTCGAAAGGTTTTAATGAATGGTTTCGAAGGGGTGGTTCCCCAGGGTTTCGAAAGGCTTGAAAGGAGAGATTTTTCCTATGTTTTCGAAAGGCAATATTTAAAGGTTTTAAAAGAAGGATGTCTAGGATTTTAATAGCTTTCGAAGGAAAGGTTTTTATGCTTTCGAAAGGAAGAATTTGAGTGGTTTCGAAAGGAAAGATTTGGCCTTTCAGCCTAGATTAAGTAAGGGATTTTACTTGGTTTCGAAAGGGTTACTTTCAAGTGTTTCGAAGGGGTTGTTTAAAGGTTTAAACAAAGGTTTCAAATGTATTAAATAAGCGGTATAGCCTAAGTGTTTTCAAGTTAAAAAGAGTTTTAACTTGTTTTGAAAGGATAGTTAATCCTTATTAAAATCCATCAACATTATTTTGAGTAAATTATATATAATATGGCAAAGTAGCTTAGAGTAACGCTAAGAACATATTTTCCTTTTAAAGGTATGATTTAAAAGGTTGAATAATTTTGAAAATGTTTTCAAGGAAAAAGATGAAGGGTAGTTAACCCTAAGAAAATGATCCGGACAGATAGTCCATTTTGATTCGTACAGTTAGTCCAGTTTGCGAACAATTAGTCCAGTTTGTGGACAGTTAGTCCAATTTGCAGCCAGTCGGCCCATTTTTTGGACAGATAGTCCATTTACTACTTATGGACAGATAGTCCATTAGTTACCTGATTATAGCTTAACGGACTTAGCTATTATTACCATTATTATACCAGTTAGATTAACTAGTTTGGTTGCAGGAAAGGATTTGCATAATATATGTTTTGAAGAGCATATTAGTGAGGGGAAACCCGTTCTGCTAAGTGGTGTGGTCTCACTTAATATTAGTAAACTGATATGTAATAGTATTATTCACACTAGGCTTTATGTCCGACTCAAAGTTTTTGTTTCCCCTTTAACTCTCGGGTACTCAAAATTGATTTGAGTAGGCCGAGGGTTAAGGTTTTCAGGTTTAGAAATTTTGGCGAGATAGCTAATTAAGAGTTATTGTTTTATCTTGTTTTGATTCCGCTAAGTATATTTAGTCAGATATGACTATATTGACTCTGTTCAACCAACGAGGCATCGTCATATGTTGCTCTTGGCGTATTTTGTAATGATTATATTTGATCTTTATTTGGGAACGATTATTGAATTATGTAATTTGGATATGAATTTGTTTTGAAATTTAATCAGTAAAATGTTATTTATGGAAATATGTGAATTTGTTCATATTCAAGTACTTCTGATATTATGGATACCATTAGCATTACCGTATTTTGTCACCAGAAGTTAATATTATGGATGACTGCAGCATCTTTAGCGCTTAGCTTTTGGCCTTCAGATACAGGATGTTACAACTTGGTTTCAGAGCATAGGCTTATGAAAAACTTTAAACTTAACATGGTTTTTTAAACATAATCCCAAGGAATTAGAGTAAGATTGGGGTATGGGATAACGCTATAGTAACGTACTTGTATTTGCTATATATAAGTGTACGCTTTATCTCTAGTCTCCTATCTTTGTTAGGGTATTTTATGTGTCTCGTGAGGTTTGAATACAGATATGGAAGGTAGAAGGGGAAGAGTTAACCCAGGAGGGGAGGGCACTGATGGGAATTCCAGACCTAATGCGAGGAGAACCCAAGGTCAGGCACAAGCAGAGAATGTAGGTGCTGGAGTCCCGCAAGGGGACAAGGGAGCTATGTATCGGTTTTTTGTGAATATGATGCAAGCTGGAATTGCAGCTGGAGTGGTAGTAGGAGATGCTGCAGGGGTAGGAGTTCCGAAAGTTCCAGTAATTAACCATTATGCTAAGCTGAGCGGAGATTACGCTAAGCTTGGGGGGAAGTCATTTCTCGGAACAGAGGATGCTATAGAGGTGGAAAATTGGTTGCTGCACTGTGAGAGAATCTTTGCAGATTTGGGGCCCAATGATGAGCGGAAGAGAGGCTTGCTTCGAGACAGCTCCAAGAAGCAGCTTTTTTGGTGGAACAGTGTGACGGCTGGTGTGGACGAGGAAACCTTGACATGGGCAGATTTCAAGGGGAGGTTCCATCAGAGGTTCATGTCTGCAATGACACGGTCAGCTCTGATCAGAAAGTTTGTTGAGTTAGAGAAGGGAGAGATGTTTGTTCTGGAGTATGCTAGGAGATTTGAGGAGTTGGCCAGATATGGGTATGCTCAATGAATACAATAATGAAGAGGAATGAGAAGTTCATCAGGGGGTTGAAGCCTGAGTTAGCTAGGGCCACATTACCTCATATTAGAGATCCTTCTGACTTTGTGGTGGAGATGGCCTTAAGCACTGAGAAGATCCTTGATTCTCTAGAGAAGAGCAAGGTTAAGGAGATCTAGGTTGGGAAGAATCAGAAGAGGAAGTTCTTTCCTAAGAAGGGTGCTCAGAAGGGTGGAGCAGCTATGTCTGAGATTGTTTGCTTCAAGTGCGACAAGAAAGGTCATTTTGCTAATGAGTGTCATGCTGGAAAGGCAAAGGATGTAGCCAAGAAGAAGAATGTCAGGTGCTTCAATTGTGACCAGATTGGCCATTATAGGAACTAATGCAAGGAGCCCGCTAAGGATGGAAAGGGCAAGGTGTATGCATTAGAGCCTGCCACTTCAAAGCCAACAGCTCAGGAGAAAGGAAAGGCAGTTTTGGGAGGTACGCTTCAGATTCATGTTATGTCTGTTAGCGTTCTATTTGATACTAGTGCATCGCATTCTTTTATATCTAGATGTTTGATAGATAAGCTTAACCTAGAACCCACATATTTAGTTACTTCCTTACAGGTTGCGAATCCAATAGGAGGGTATGCAACTCTAGGGTAGAGGTGTGACCAGTTAGAGTTTGACTTTTTAGGTCATGCTTTTGTTTGCAGTTTGCATGTGTTTGATTTTGTGGGGTTCGGGATTATTCTTGGGATGGATTGGTTAAGTGAGTACAATGCTAAGATATTTTGCCAGGATAGAAAAATATCACTTGGGCACCCTGATTGTAGCAAACATATTGTTTATACCATAGAAGCTTCTAGCGGTGAGATGAATGCTTTGTTGGGTGTTATGGAATTGGATGATAAGTTGAGTAGAGTTTTCGTGGTTAGAGAATTCGTGGATGTTTTTGAGCCTGTAATTGATTGCCACCGAAACGAGCCATTGAGTTTTAGGTAGATTTGGTTTCGGGAGCAGAACTAGTGAGTAAGCCGCCAAGTAGGATGACTCCGATAGAGATAAGGGAGTTGAAGGTGCAGTTGGTGGATTTAGAAGGCAAGAGTTTTATCGGGCCGAGTAATTCGCCTTGGGGAGCAGCCATAGTGTTTGCTAAGAAGCCGGAAGGATCGTTAAGGCTATGTATCGATTATCATAAGTTGAATGAGAGGACGATAAAGAATCGATACCCATTGCCGAGGATTGACGATTTGTTCGACTAGTTGAGTGGAGCCAAAGTGTTTTCCAAGCTAGATTTGGCGACAGGTTTCCATCAGCTCAGAGTTGCAGAGGGTAGTATACCTTTGACGACATTTAGGACTAGATATGGGTCATACGAATGGTTAGTTATTCCGTTCGGACTGACTAATGCGTTAGTTTTTTTGTGGATTTGCTGAACTGGGTTTTCTGAGAGCAGTTGGATAGGTTTGTATTGGTTTTTATAGATGATATCTTGATATACTCTAAGGATGAAAGAGAGCATGAAGTTCATCTTAGAGTGGTGCTTGAGACGCTAAGGCACATCAGCTGAAGGCGAAGTTTTCGAAGTGTCATTTCTAGAAGAAGGAAGTGAATTTTCTGGGTCATGTAGTCTCGAAGAAAGGATTGTCAGTAGATCCGACTAAGATTGAAGTAGTGAATAGTTGGAAGAGACCCAAGACAGTGACGGAGATAAAGAGTTTCCTTGGGTTGGCTGGTTATTATCAGAGGTTCATTAAGGATTTTTCACGAATAGCGGCACCAATGACCAAGCTAATGAGAAAAGATGTGAAGTTTATGTCGTCGATAAGTGTGAGGAAGCATTCCAGAGTTTGAAACACTTATTGACCCATGCACCTGTGTTAGTTATTCTAGAAGGGAATCAGGATTCGGTGGTTTATACAGATGCGTGTGGAAAGAGATTAGGAGCTGTGTTGATGCAAATAGGTAAAGTGATTGCCTATGCTTCTAGACAGCTTAGACCGCATGAGGTCAAGTATTAGACGCATGATTTGGAATTGGCTACAGTGATTTTTGTGTTGAAGGTGTGGAGACATTACCTTTTGGGAGAGATGTTTGAGTTGTATACAGATCATAAGTCGCTGAAATATTTGTTCTCTCAAAAGGAGCTAAACATGAGACATCAGAGGTTGTTAGAGTTTATTGCCACTTATGATTTTTGGATTGAGTACACACCGAGGAAAGAAAATAAGGTTGCAGATGCACTTAGCAGGAAACATCAGAATGCAGTGTTGGCGATGATTGCTGAGTGGAAAGATTTGGAAGCATTAGCAGATTGTAGAGTGCAGTAGAGATCTGAAGCTGGGTCCTAGCGGAGAAACCGTAGTGTTATCTTGTCTGGAAGTTCGACTAGTGATGATTGAAAGGATTGCTTCTAAATAGGAGGAGGATCCAATGTTAGCTGAACGGATCCGAAAGTTAAGAGATGGAACCGAGAGCGATGACTTGAAAGATTTCAGTCTTGACCAGAATGGGATGTTAAGAAAGAAAGGAAGATTATGTGTTCCGAGTGTAAGAAACATAAGGAAAGAAATCTTGAAGGAATGCCATCGTTCAAAGTTCTCTATTCATTCAGGAGGAACCAAAATGTATCAGGATATGAAGAGGAGTTTCTTCTGAGAAGGTATGAAGCGAGATATTGACTTATGGGTAAAGCAGTGCTTGATTTGCCAATAGGCAAAGGCTAAACACCAAAAGCCAAGTGGGTTGCTTCATCCATTGGATATTCTGGTATGGAAATGGGATTCTATTTCTATGGATTATATTGACGGGTTGCCGAGGTCAAACAAGGGAAATGAAAGTACATGGGTCATAGTGGACAGACTGACCAAGAGTGCCCATTTTATTCCAATTAAGTCAGCTAGAATGGCACCTGTTTTGGTGAAGTTGTCTATGAAGAATGTGGTTAGACTGCATGGAATTCCTAGAAGTATAGTAAGCGATGGAGATTCCTTATTCACTAGCGAGTTCTGGAAGAGTCTACAGGAAGTTTTGGGAACCAACCTCAAGATGAGTACCGCTTACCATCCGCAGACAAATAGGCAAACGGAAAGAGTTAACAAAGTCTTAGAAGATTTGTTAAGAGCTTGTATTCTAGATTTCGGGGATTATGGGAAGACCATCTGCATTTAGTCGAGTTTTCGTATAACAACAGTTATCAGACTAGTATTGGGATTGTACCGTTCGAAGCTTTGTATGGAAGGCCATGCAAATCTCTCCCGTATGTTAGTTAGGGACTAGGGATAGATTAGTTCTTGGTCCAGATTTGGTTAGAGAAGCTGTAGAAAAAGATTGAGGTCATTCGAGCTAGAATGAAGGAGGCTCAGTCTAGGCAGAAGAGTTATGCAGATAGAAGATGGAAAGATTTAGAGTTCTCAGTTGGAGATCAGGTTTTCGTTAAAGTGTCACCGATGAAGGAAGTGATTAGATTTTGGAAATCAGGAAAGTTAGCACTAAGATTCGTTGGACCTTTTCGTATTGTTGAGAGGATCAGGAAACTCGCATATAGAGTTGAGTTACCAAGCAGTTTGGTAGGAGTCCACGATGTTTTCCATTTTTCTCATCTTAGAAAGTGTGTTTAAAGACTTGGAGACTACTATTGCATCGACTGTGCTAGAGGACATAGTAGTAGAACCGGATTTGACTATAGCGAGGAAGCCTATTCGTATTATTGTGAGAGATGAGAAGAGGCTTAGAACCAAGACGGTCAGATTAACCAAAGTCCAGTGGAGCGACGATGACAAGGACAGTACTTTTGAGATTGAAAGCAGGATTCGAGATACTTATCCTGACTTGTTTGATTGTATGTTTTACCTCTTTGATTGATGTGTTGTGTACCTTATCGTAATTTCGAGGATGAAATTCTTTAAGAAGGGAGTTTGTAACACCCCATGTTTTTGGTAAAATGATTTAGGATATTTAATTAGTAAATAAAATAATGTGTTGATTAGGGGATTGAAATTTGATTTAATTAAAGGGTAGCCGTGCCATTTAACCTATTAATTATAACAAGAGTTCAATTGAAATAGAGGAGAGGAAAAATAGGATAGAGGCCATTCCTATATCCCTAAAACTTGGCCGTGTATTCCTATACACGTTCGTTTCATTTTATTAAAAAATTTAAACAAGAGGTCGGCCACCATTAACAAGAGAAAAGAGAAAAGATGGAGAAAAGCTAGGAAGAAGCTTAAGCAAATCAAATCCATTTACATATCAATCTCTTTAATCTCTAAAGCTAAGGTGAATAATGTTTACATCTCATTTTTCTTTTGTTTTCGATTTTAAGGTGAAATCCAAAATATTTTGCATTGATTTTCCATGTTTTTGAATGATGGGATGAGTATATATACTTGTTGATGATTTATGGTTGTTCATATTGATTTTATGACATGTTTTGATATGAAAACCCTATTAAATGACATCCAAATGTTTTTTGAATTTTTATATAGACCAAAAATATTATTTTGGAGATTGGTTTCAATTTTCAAAATTTCTGAATTTTTGGGGAATTTATATGAATTTTCTAGTAAAGAAAATGTTAATTTGGTTTATAAATGATTTACAGTTAAATAATAAAAGGTTTGGGTCTGAAATTTTTATATGTTGGAAAACATATTAAAAGAGTTTCTCTGGAATTTTTGTAGAAATTTCCTAAGTGTTTTAATGGGTATATAAAATTATTTAAGGTATGAGACTTAAATGTTTTATATATTTATAAAAGCAGAAGGGCTATTTGCAAATAATTCAAATAGTTAGTGCTAAAAATTGCAGCACTTTTTAGTGGTAAAGAAAAGAGGCAACCAATCAAAATTAGACACGTAAAGCAGGTTAGGTGAAAAGAACTATTTGCTACATGTTTATTACTGTTTTCTTGCTTTCGGCATCTTCTTCCGCATTGGTTGGCTTTCGACCAAGTCCCTCCGCCTTCAACTCCATCGAAACCTATGTGCATGGTATCAATATATTGGTACATAACGAATTGGGTAGAAGGAAAAAGGCATAAGGCTGAAACCATCGGTTTCAAAAGGGTCGAAGCACCACTTTGCTTTTAAATTAAAAATGCGCCTGCTTGCTTTCGACTAAATGGCTTTCGACTCAGTAGCTTTCGACTTGGTTAGCTTTCAACTAGGTCAAATGGATTTAAAGAAATGGTTTTGATTGGGTTGCGCCTTTGTTTTTAAACAAATGCTTTCGACTAAGTCGAAACCTTTTGTGGTTGCCTTTTTACCTTTTGACCCAGATGGTTTCGAAGGGGTTGCTTTGTTATTAAAATATGGCCACTTCTCTAATGCTTTAGAAGGGATGGTTTCGACACCATCACTTCTTTACTTAGAAAATGGTTTTGAAACGGATGCTTTCGACTTAAATGTTTTAATGACCCTTTTTCTATGATTGAAGTAAAACCTAAATGGTTTCGAAAGAGAGTTTTAAATGGTTTCGAAACAGATGCTTTCGAATTTAATGGGTTTCTGATCCTTTTGCTCTACTTAAAGGCATAGTCCAAATGGTTTCGATTGAGACGATTTTCAAAGGTTTCGAAGGGGTAAATTTTTGAATGGTTTCGAAAGGTTTCCACATGTTTTAAATTAAGCCCAAGTGCTTTCGAAATGTAGGTTTTGACATCTTCGAAAGGTTTTAATGAATGGTTTCAAAGGGGTGGTTCCCCAGGGTTTTGAAAGGCTTGAAAGGAGAGGTTTTTCCTATGTTTTCGAAAGGCAATATTTAAAGATTTTAAAAGAAGGATGTCTAGGATTTTAAAGGCTTTCGAAGGAAAGGTTTTTGTGCTTTCGAAAGGAAGAATTTAAATGGTTTCGAAAGGAAAGATTTGGTCTTTCGGCCTAGATTAAGTAAAGGGTTTTACTTGGTTTCGAAAGGGTTACTTTAAAGGGTTTCAAAGGGGTTGTTTAAAGGTTTTAAACATAGGTTTCGAATGTATTAAATAGGCAATATAGCCTAAGTATTTTCAAGTTAAAAAGGTTTTTAACTTGTTTTGAAAGGATAGCTAATCCTTATTTAAATTCATCAACATTATTTTGAGTAAAGTATATATAACATGGCAAAGTAGTTTAGAGTAAAGCTAAGAACATATTTTCCTTGTATAAGTATGATTTAAAAGGATAAATCATTTTGAAAAGGTTTTCAAGGAAAAAGATAAAGGGTAGTTAACCCTAAGAAAATGATTCGGACAGATAGTCCATTTTTATTCGGATAGTTAGTCCAATTTGCAGAAAGTTAGTCCAGTTTGAGGACAGTTAGTCTAGTTTGCAGGCAGTCAGCCCAGTTTTCGGACAGATAGTCCATTTACTACTTATGGACAGATAGTCCATTAGTTACCTGATTATAGCTTAACGGACTTAGCTATTATTACCATTATTATATCAGTTTGATTAACCAGTTTGGTTGCAGGAAATGATTTTCATAATATATGTTTTAAAAAGAGGATATTAGTGAGGGGAAACCCGTTCCGCTAAGTAGTGTGGTCTCACTTAATATTAGTAAACCAAGATGTAACAATATTATTCACACCAGGCTTTATGTCTAACTCGAAGTTTTTGTTTCCCCTTAAACTCTCGGGTACTCAAAATTGATTTGAGTAGGCTGAGGGTTAAGGTTTTTCAGGTTTAGAAATTTTGGCGAATAAAGCTTCCAGAGACGAGCAGGTGGCTGGCGGATAGCTAATTAGGAGTTTTAGTTTTATCTTGTTTTGATTACGATGTGTATATTAAGTCAGATATGACTATATTGAATCTGATCAACCAAGGGGGCGTCGTCATATGTCGCTCTTGGCGTATTTTGTAATGATTATATTTGACCTTTACTTGGGAAACGATTATGGGATTATGTAATTTGGATATGAATTTGTTTTGAAATGTAATCGGTAAAATGCTGTTTTTGGAAATCTATGAATTTGTTCATATTCAAGTGCTTCTAATATTATGGATACCATTAGCATTACCATAATTTGTCACCAGAAGTTAATACTATGGATGAGTGCAGCATCTATAACGCTTAGCTTTTGGCCTCTAGATACGGGATGTTACAGCCATATTGTCCGTAATTTAGGTGGGAGTTCATCGATCGAAGTTTTGCTTGATTCCGAGTTAGCATGAAGAGTTATTGATGTCTGAAGAAATAAAACAGCAGCTTCTGCCTAGGCGGAGTTCAAATATGAGAATGTAGCATGTTATTTTCTAAGTACAACTATTATTCACCATGGAGAACTATAGTAAGCGTTGAAGTGGGGACATAGCCTGTTATTTTCTAAGTACAACTGTTAATAACCATGGAGAACTATGGTATATGTTCATACGCTGAAGTATACGAGTGTTCTATATTGTCTGTAATTTAGGTGGGAGTTCATCGGTCGTAGTTTCACTCGATTCTGAATTAGTATGAAGAACTTATTGCAGTATGAACAAAAAAAATAGTGGCTTCTGCCTAGGCGGAGTTCAAATATGAGGATGTAGCCTATTATTTTCTATGTACAACTGTTAATCACCATAGAGAACTACAGTACACATTCACCAGATGAAGTATCGAGTGTTCCTTATTGTCTGTAATTCAGATGGGAGTTCATTGGTCGAAGTCTCTCCTGATTTTGAGTTAGTATGAAGAAGTTATTGCAGTTTGAACAAAAAAAGAGTGGCTTCTGCCTAGGGGGAGTTCAAATATGAGGATGTAGCCTGTTATTTTCTAAGTAAAACTATTAATCACCATGGAGAACCATGGTATATGTTCATAAGCTGAAGTATCCAAGTGTTCCATACTGTCGATAATTCACGTGGGACTTCACGGTCGAAGTCTAGCTCGATTCCGAGTTAGTATGAAGAAGTTATTGCGGTATGAACAAAAAAATAGCGGCTTCTGATTAGGCAGATTTCAAATATAGGGATGTAGCCTGTTATGTTCTAAGTAAAACTATTAATCACTATGGTGAACTACAATATACTTTCTTAGGCTGAAGTATCTGAGTGTTCCATATTGTCCGTAATTTAGGTGGGATTTCATTGGTCGAAGTCTCGCCTAATTCCGAGTTAGTATGAAGAAGTTATTGCAGTTTGAACAAAAAAAGAGCGGCTTCTGCCTAGGCAGTGTTCAAATATCGGGATGTAGCTTGTTATTTTCTAAGTACAACCATTAGTATCCATGGAGAAATATAGTATGCATTCACAAGATGAAGTATCTGAGTGTTCCATATTGTCCATAATTTAAGTGAGAGTTCGTCGACCGAAGTCTCGCCCGATTCCGAGTTTGTATGAAGAGGTTATTGCAGTACGAAGAAAAAAAATAGTGGCTTCTGCCTAGGCGGAGTTTAAATATGGGAATGTAGCCTGTTATTTTCTAAGTAAAATTGTTAATCACTAAGGAGAACTACGGTATACGTTCATAAGCTGAAGTATCCAAGTATTCCATATTGTCCGTAATTTAGGCGGGAGTTCGTCGGTCGAAGTTTCGCCAGGTTTCTAGTTAATATGAAGAAGTTATTGCAGTCTGAACAAAAAAGAATAGTGACTTCTGCCTAGGCGGAGTTCAAATATGGGGATGTAGCCTATTATTTTGTAAGTACAACAGTTAGTCACCATGGAGAACTACAGTGTGCGTTCACTAGATGAAGTACCCGAGTGTTCCATATTGTTCGTAACTTAAGTGGGAGTTCATCGGTCGAAGTCTCACCTGATTCCGAGTTAGTTTGAAGAAGTTATTGCAGTCTGAATAGAACAAAAGCAGTTTCCGCCTAGGTGGAGTTCAAGTATGGGAATGTAGCATGTTATTTTCTAAGTACAACTATTAATCACCATGGAGAAATATAGTATACGTTCACAAGATGAAGTATCCGAGTGTTCTATATTATACTTAATTTAGGTGGGAGTTCATCGGTCGTAGTTTCTCTCGATTCCGAGTTAGTATGAGGAAGTTATTACAATATGAACAAAAAAATAGCGGCTTCTGCCTAGGCGGAGTTCAAATACGGGGATGTAGCCTGTTATTTTCTAAGTACAATTGTTAGTCACCATGGAGAAGTACAGTATACGTTCACTAGATGAAGTATCCGAGTGTTCCGTATTGTCTGTAATTTAGATGGGAGTTCATTGGTCGAAGTTTTTCCTGATTCCGAGTTAGTGTGAAGAAGTTCTTACAATCTGAACAAAAAAGAGCGGCTTCTGCTTAGGGGGAGTTCAAATATGAGGATGTAGCATGTTATTTTCTAAGTAAAACTGTTAATCATCATAGAGAAATGTGGTATACGTTCATAAGCTGAAGTATCCGAGTGTTCCATAATGTTCGTAATTTAAGTGGGAATTCATCGGTTGAAGTCTCGCTCGATTTCGAGTTAGTATGAAGAAGTTATTGTAGTATGAACGAAAAAATAGCGGCTTCTGCCTTGGCGGAGTTCAAATACGGGGATGTAGCCTGTTATTTTCTAAGTAAAACTATTAATCACTATGGTGAACTACGATATACTTTCATAAGCTGAAGTATCCGAGTGTTCCATATTGTCCGTAATTTAGGTGGGAGTTCATTGGTCGAAGTCTTGCCTGATTCAGAGTTAGTATGAAGAAATTATTACAGTCTGATCAAAAAAAGAGCAGCTTCTGCCTAGGCAGAGTTCAAATATGGGGATATGGCCTGTTATTTTCTAAGTACATGTGACGCCCCACCTCTATACTCACGCTAGCCAAGGACACTACTGGGTAATGCCGTCGCTAGCGCGAAGAATAAGGTTGTTGAGGAGCGACCATCTGTGTAATTGCTTTGTGCGAGCACCGATATGTCAGAAAATATAACTTTTCATCTCATTTCAAGAGGAAATCCGACATATCCAATACAAACACAAAGCTACCACATAGTGGCTAAGTAATCTTCGGAAACAAATATAGGAATAAACATAACACAAATCAGTCATGGCAATTCATATCACAAAGGCGGAAATAGATATGAATATAACACATGAAAGTGTACATCAGAGTAGTGGTCTAACAAGATCCACAATATCACAAAAGAATAGATACAAGTGCTAGACAAAAGAATATATATACATCAAGGAGTCTAAATCTCAAATGTATACAACAAAAACTACAAGCTAAGTAGTTAACCAAAAGCCAGATGATGGTTCCAGATAGGAAGACAAGAGGAAGCACCTGTAATATCTCAGTCTGACCCGAGTATTATTTAAGAAGAAAATAATAAACGGATCAGTCTAGCTATAAATATCAGATAAAGTGATATAGAATAAGAGATATGACAAAAACGTATGATAACCATAAAGCCATACTATGATAAGTATCTAATCGAAAATCAATCCAAAGATTAATCAATATCACAAGAATCTTCTCAAAGATTAAAAAGAATGTCATATTCTTAATTTAATTCACCAAGCCACAAATAACGACATACATTTCAATGCCAATTTGTAAAAGTTGGTGAAGCATAAATTCCAGAAACCAACCATTAGAAATCCAGAAATCAAATAATTCGAAGCAACGACGTCGTACAGCGAAACGTCCGGTGCTCCAGAATCACAATAAATCGGAACAACGACGTCGTACAGCGTAACGTCCGATGAACCAAAACACAATAAACCGGAACAACGACGTCGTACAGCGAAACGCCCGATGAACCAAAAATCCAATAACATGGAACAATGACGTAGTACAGTGAACCAAAAAATCCAATAATAGGGAACAATGACGTAGTACAGAGTAATGCCCGATGAACCAAAAATCATATGGAACAACGACGTAGTACAACGAAATGCCCGATGAACCAAAAATCCAATAATATGGAACAACGGCGTAGTACAACGAAACGTCCGATGAACCAGAAGCACAAATAATTCGGAACATCGATGTCGTACAGCGAAACGTCCGATGAACCAAAACAAAGAGACATCGCGCATTGCTAGTCTAAACCATAAAATGATCATCATCGATCATCAAGAAGTGTCAATTACACTAAGCTAGTAAATATATGAGTTTAGCTTCATGTCCCATAACCACTAGCTTAACTTAAATATTTACGAACAAATTGTAAATCTCCACTTGAAAATTGTCACAAGAGTTTCAATCGAACAAGTCCAAGAATTAACCAACGAAGTAAATGCAAGCGTTTCATACCACTTGTTTTACTAAGCCGTTTAATTAGATTTCTCATACGTGTGAGGTAAAGGTTTGTATATACTAATAGATTGGAAAACGGTTTTGAAACCAAGCTTTATATTTAAAAATAGATTTGAAATCGTCTTTGCAAAAGAGTTCGAATATATACTACTAGTATAGAAAACCTTTATAATTTTAAAGTGACAAACCACAGAAATGATTGTAGAAACAATCAATCACCAAAATCCACGTTCGAAGACGTGAATCAAATCCAAAGAAATCGATACTGAATCCATCAAAATGGATATACCCAAAAATCTCGAAATAGAAGTCATCAAAATTGATAACAAATGATAACAACAAATGGAGAATCAAGAATCGATTAAAAATTGGAAACTCAAACACAAAAGGCAAAATAGGCAGAGAAAGCAGATTCAGTCGACTGGACCAGGGTGGTCAGTCGACGGACACAATCCTGGAAACTTTATGTTTCCAGGCTCGGTCGACTGAGCCAGGGTGGTTGGTCGACTTAATCGTGCCTGGAAACTTTCTGTTTCCAGGCTCGGTCGACTGACCAGGGTGGTCGGTCGACTGATACTGGAAATTCCAGTATTCTCAGCCTAGCCCCCAAGGGGAAAAATCCCAAACAATTGGCGAACAGATGAGCGATGGGCGCTAGGGGTTTACGCCAATCGGCAACCCAGCCCTATAGGCTCTTCGATTCGCCAACAAAAACATGTTCACAAATCAAAACAAGGATTTTCAAAGTTTTGACTTCAAAACACCAAAAATTGAATTGTTCACCAAATCAATTCAAACCAAAAGCAATTGAACATGAATATGTGTTAGGAATTCATACCTAACATTAATGATAGAAATAGACATAGATGTGAGATAAAAATCTCACTTTTAAACCCAAAACAAATGAAGAAGAAGCTATAGAGCAATGGCAAGAACAATCACTCTTCAATTCCAACCCAACAAGCTTGAATCTAAGCTTAAAAGAGAAACATTTCCTAAGTTAGGTTTAGGAATTTCTGAAATTGATAAGAGAATGAGTTGGAGAAGAAGAAGAGAAGGCTTACCAAAGCTTCTTTGAATTTGGAGCTAGAACTTGGATTTGCAAAGATGATTAGGGCTTGGAGTTTTAATTTCCCATTCCACTCTCCATTTTTGATGAAGCTTAAGTGATAGGAAATGAAAGTGAAGCAATGAAGAGTTGGAGTGGAGTTGGGTTGATAAAACCAGAATTGGGCAAATGGGCTGAACCCAAACCCAAAGCCCTAAGTGAAAAAGTATCAAAATTTCACTAACTCCAAACATATCAATGTTTATACTCAAAAAGGTCGCAAATGTCATTTTGAACTCGATGGGGATGGTCTCGAGTCCTAATTCGACTGTTTGCAAAAGGTAGCTTTTCGGACTAAAATCCGACGAACGATGAAATATTTAAATAAAATAGTTAAATATAAAATCGATAAATATGCGGGTTGTTACAAACTCCCCTCCTTAAAGAAATTGCGTCCTCGCAATCTTAAGAAATAACTAAAAAGTAACAACCATAAAAGCATATCATCACAAAAGAAAGTTTGAAATAAGAAGTTCACCAAAAAGAGAAATTTGGTGAAACTTCAATTTCTTCAACAACACCAGGCTCAAGAATAAAATCGGAATCCCTAAGGTATTTCAGTAGTAGAGAGACGTGGAAAACGTCATAAATAGCAAAAGATTGAGCCGGTAATAAAAAGGCGATAAGCCACGGAACAAATACGTTCGGTGATGGGAAATGGACCAAAATATCGTGGTGCTAACTTTCCCGATCAACTGAAATGCACAACACCCATCATAGGTGAAACATGAAAGAACACCAATAAGATCTGGACCTGAAACCAGCTTTAAGCCAACACAAAGAGAATCGGCATGGCCTTCCGTAAAGTGGCTCGAAAGGTACCATACCAATACAAGATTGGAAGCTATTATAGGAAGAAAACTCAACAAGAAAAATATGATCTTCCCAACTTCCACCAAAATCAAGCACACATGCACGAAGAAGATCTTCAAGAGTTTGATTCACACGCTCGGTTTGTCCATCGGATTGAGGACGATAAGCGGTGCTAAAAATTAAGCTTTGTTCCCAAAGCTTTTGAAGATCATACCAAAGTCCACTAGTAAAATAAGGGATCACGATTGCTAATAATAAAAGTAGGAACTCCATGCAATTTTAGTTTGACATAGAGTTTAGCCAAAAGAGGTATGGTCCAAAAGGGAAGGACGAGCCTCACGGCTATACAAAACAAGAGATGAACATGAATTGGATTCACGATCTCGAATCTCATAAGTGGATAAAGTCTCGAGATCATTCCATTTGGATATCATCAAAGAAACAACCGCTTGTTGCTTACAACTAAGGGCATTGGCAACACGATTGCCCTTTCCGGAAGTATAAAAATATCAAGATCATAAGATGCCAGGAACTCAAGCCAATATTAAGTTCCTTATGAGAAAATAAATATTCCAAAGATTTATGATCGGGGTAGAGGACAAATTTCTCCCCGAAAATAATGATGCCAAACAATAACAGCGAAAACAATAGCCGCGAGCACTAGATCATGAGTGGCATAGCTAGTCTTGATCGGCTTAAATCATTTAGAAGCACAAGGGATAGCACGTTCTCTTTTGCAAGAGAACGGCATCCAAACCAATACGATTAGCATTGGTACAAAAGATAAAGTCTTGGTTCCCTTCGGGAACCACAAGAATAAGAGTATCGAAAAGAAAGAATTTCTTTTAAATAATCTTCTTTCCCAAAAAGCTAAAACTTTTAAAATTACATTTATCTTTATGTAGAAATCTTTCTAGAAAAATTTACATTTTTACAAGTCAATATATTGTGTCTAACTGTCTCATCAAAGCGTTTAGGAGATTCCTATCGATAACGTTGATCAAACGCATCGACCAGAATTCTTAAAGCACTCAATGGGCAATACAATCACAAAATCATCTTTTATATGATAACCATGTTTCTTAAAAACCTTTAAGAATATTCTTTGCTCGTTTAAGAGCAAAATCAAATTGTACTTATAAATAAATCTTATGAAAATGATTTGCAAAATTTTAAATTGTTGTTTTCATCCAAAATCAATAAATACAAGAATGGAGTCATCAAGATATTCGTAGAATACTCGATTCATAAAATGGATGAAATAAGCTGGACAAACTGAATGACATAATAAGTCACTCATAAGAATCATAACGAGTGCGGAATGTGGTAAGTGGAATGCTAACTCCTGCAACTCGTAGCAAATGAAAATCGGTGGCAAGGTCGAGCTAAAAAGACCTTAACACCACTCAAAAGATTGCTTAGGTGATAATCCTAAGACAAACTCAAAAATACCGAAAAATTCTCAAACTACATGAATGAGATAAATAACACTTTCCTCATCATGTGAGCTTAAAGAATAAAATGATGCCATCAAATTGGAATCAAAATCACAAAGGAAAAACAGAAATCTGCTTAACAGATTGAAAATGTCGAAGATGAATAGTCCACACGGGACAAAGGATATGGCTTCATAATAATTAAGCCAATCCTTACAAAAGTCAATTCCGAAGCATAAGTAAAAATCGACTCGGAAAGAAAAATCACATAAAATAATCTCGACATTTTCACAAAGTAAATTGAGTGTTGCGGATCCATCAATCGAATTCGCAATTCTCAATGAAGTCATCAAGCCAAAAATTTAAAAAGAGAAAGAATCATCAAGTTCTTTTGATATAAAAATAATGAGATGAAACCCATATCAAAAAGAACTCGAATAAGATAATCCCAAAACAAATATCGTCAAGGATAAAATGAAATACCTTGACCAAGAGAAGTGTCACTAGAGGCTTGAACAACATTTAGCTCTCCCTCTCTCCTACTTTGGAGTATGGAACATGTAGATATAAGATGGCCCGAACTTTTGCAATAACGACAAAAAAATGGTTTCGGGCACTCATTAGCATAGTGGTCCGTAAGACCACAATTGTAGCATCGTCCACGACTAGAGGTAGGAGTCTTTGCTACCGAAGATTCTTGCTTCCCTTTCTTGTTGGGATTGGGATTGGGGCCTTTGAACTTAATAGGCCTTTTCATGTTGTTGTTGAAGTTTTGTTTAGCGCCCACAACTTCAACATCACACTCTCTATCGGCCTCTTCAAGACGAAGAGCGATATCAATAAGCTGATTGAAAGAAACTTCCAATTTCAGGAGTAATGGCTTCTTGAGATTCTTATTCAAGCCATAAACAAATCTCTGATTTTTCTTCAATGGGGTATTAATGTATTCAACCCCGTATTTAGAAGGAGATTCGAAAGATGCGACGTAGTCCGTCACAGAAGATTCACCTTGAACAAGGTCGATAAAACGCCGGGCCAAAGTTACTTTTTCAGCCTCCGGCACAAATTTCAATTCGAATCTTTCCCGGAATTGCTCCCAAGTGAGATCCGCTTCAACGATTTCAGAAATAAGAAGCTCATACCAATCCAATGCTCTTTCTTGGAGCATGCTAGAAGCCACTTGGACTCGGTGGAGATCAACAAGATTCATGCGAGAAAAGATGTGGTCGCATGATCTAAGCCAAGCTTGGATTTCAATGACACTCTCGGATCCCCGGAATGGCCTTCAACCCAAATCGGTAAAATCTCTACACAAGCGTGCAAAACCGGATCTAGGATGAGTAGGCTCTGGAATGGGTCTGATAGCTTGAGCATTCTTAACAAGATCTAGAAGCTACTGGGCAGACATAAATACTCCCTCCTGAGGAGTAGCACTGGATTGACCGATGTTGGTACGGCCAGATCTAACCATTTCTCTTCTTTAAGAAAGAAAGAAGAAGAAAAAGTTATTCTCAGAATGAATATCAAACAATCATGATTGATAAAACAAGGAATCATAAAAGAAAATAGGATAGAACGGTACAAAGACTCGAATTAAATCCTAAGGCACGACTCCTAAGAAAGACTTAGAACAATGATCCTTGTTAGATTATTCTACATTGTTCCGAAGTTTGGCTCTGATACCATGCTGTGACGCCCCACCTCTATACTCATGCTAGCCAAGGACACTACTAGGTAATGCCGTCGACTAGCACGAAGAATAAGGCTGTTGAGGAGCGACCATCTGTGTAATTGCTTTGTGCGAGCACCGATATGTCAGAAAATATAACTTTTCATCTCATTTCATGAGGAAATCCGACATATCCAATAAAAACACAAAGCTACCACACAGTGGCTAAGTAATCTTCGGAAACAAATATAGGAATAAACATAACACAAATCAGTCACAGGCAATTCATATCACAAAGGCGAAAATAGATATGAATATAACACATGAAAGTGTACATCAGAGTAGTGGTCTAACAAGATCCACAATATCACAAAAGAATAGATACAAGTGCTAGACAAAAGAATATGTATACATCAAGGAGTCTAAATCTCAAATGTATACAACAAAAACTACAAGCTAAGTAGTTAACCAAAAGTCAGATGATGGTTCCAGATAGGAAGACAAGAGGAAGCACCTGTAATATCTCAGTCTGACCCGAGTATTATTTAAGAAGAAAATAATAAACGGATCAGTCTAGCTATAAACATCAGATAAAGTGATATAGAATAAGAGATATGACAAAAACGTATGATAACCATAAAGCCATACTGTGATAAGTATCTAATCGAAAATCAATCCAGAGATTAATCAATATCACAAGAATCTTCTCAAAGATTAAAAAGAATGTCATATTCTTAATTTAATTCACCAAGCCACAAATAACGACATACATTTCAATGCCAATTTGTAAAAGTTGGTGAAGCATAAATTCCAGAAACCAACCATTAGAAATCCAGAAATCAAATAATTCGAAGCAACGACGTCGTACAACGAAACGTCCGGTGCTCCAGAATCACAATAAATCGGAACAACGACGTCGTACAGCGTAACGTCCGATGAACCAAAACACAATAAACCGGAACAACGACGTCGTACAACGAAACGCCCGATGAACCAAAACACAATAACATGGAATAATGACGTAGTACAGCGAAACTCCCAATGAACCAAAAAATTCAATAATAGGGAACAACGACGTAGTACAGCGAAACGCCCAATGAACCAAAAATCCTATGGAACAACGACGTCGTACAACGAAACGCTCGATGAACCAAAAATCCAATAATATGGAACAACGACGTAGTACAATGAAACGTCCGATGAACCAGAAGCACAAATAATTCGAAACATCGACGTCGTACAGCGAAACGTCCGATGAACCAAAACAAAGAGACATCGCGCATTGCTAGTCTAAACCATAAAATGATCATCATCGATCATCAAGAAGTGTCAATTACACTAAGCTAGTAAATATATGAGTTTAGCTTCATGTCCCATAACCACTAGCTTAACTTAAATATTTACGAACAAATTGTAAATCTCCACTCGAAAATTGTCACAAGAGTTTCAATCGAACAAGTCCAAGAATTAACCGACGAAGTAAATGCAAGCATTTCATACCACTTATTTTACTAAGCCGTTTAATTAGATTTCTCATACGAGTGAGGTAAAGGTTTGTATATACTAATAGATTGGAAAACGGTTTTGAAAACAAGCTTTATATTTAAAAATAGAGTTGAAATCGTCTTTGCAAAAGAGTTCGAATATATACTACTAGTATAGAAAACCTTTATAATTTTAAAGTGACAAACCACAGAAATGATTGTAGAAACAATCAATCACCAAAATCCACGTTCGAAGACGTGAATCAAATCCAAAGAAATCGATACTGAATCCATCAAAATGGATATACCCAAAAATCTCGAAATAGAAGTCATCAAAATTGATAACAAATGATAACAACAAACGGAGAATCAAGAATCGATTAAAAATTGGAAACTCAAACACAGAAGGCAAAATAGGCAGAGACAGCAGATTCAGTCGACTGGACCAGGGTGGTCAGTCGACTGACACAAATCCTGGAAACTTTATGTTTCCAGGCTCGGTCGACTGAGCCAGGGTGGTTGGTCGACTGAATCATGCCTGGAAACTTTCTGTTTCCAGGCTAATGCCTGAAAACTTTCTGTTTCCAGGCTCGGTCGACTGACCAGGGTGGTCGGTCGACTGATACTGGAAATTCCAGTATTCTCAGCCTAGCCCCCAAGGGGAAAAATCCCAAACAATTGGCGAACGGACGAGCGATGGGCGCTAGGGGTTTACGCCAATCGATAACCCAGCCCTATAGGCTCTTCGATACGCCAACAAAAACAAGTTCACAAATCAAAACAAGGATTTTCAAAGTTTTGACTTCAAAACACCAAAATTTGAAATGTTCTCCAAATCAATTCAAACCAAAAGCAATTGAACATGAATATGTGTTAGAAATTCATACCTAACATTAATGATAGAAATAGACATAGATGTGAGATAAAAATCTCACTTTTAAACCCAAAACAAATGAAGAAGAAGCTATAGAGCAATGGCAAGAACAATCACTCTTCAATTCCAACCCAACAAGCTTGAATCTAAGCTTAAAAGAGAAACATTTCCTAAGTTAGGTTTAGGAATTTCTAAAATTGATAAGAGAATGAGTTGGAGAAGAAGAAGAGAAGGCTTACCAAAGCTTCTTCTTTGAATTTGGAGCTAGAACTTGGATTAGCAAAGATGATTAGGGCTTGGAGTTTTAATTTCCCATTCCACTCTCCATTTTTGATTAAGCTTAAGTGATAGGAAATGAAAGTGAAGTAATGAAGAGTTGGAGTGGAGTTGGGTTGATAAAACCAGAATTGAGCAAATGGGCTGAACCCAAACCCAAAGCCCTAAGTGAAAAAGTATCAAAATTTCACTAACTCCAAACATATCAATGTTTATACTCAAAAAGGTTGCAAAGGTCATTTTGAACTCGATGGGGGTGGTCTCGAGTCCTAATTCGACTGTTTGCAAAAAGTAGCTTTTTGGACTAAAATCCGACGAACGATGAAATATTTAAATAAAATATTTAAATATAAAATCGATAAATATGCGGGTTGTTACAGTACAACTATTAGTCATCGTGGAGAACTACAGTGTGCATTCAGGAGATGAAGTATCCAAGAGTTCCATATTGTCCGTAATTTAGGTGGGTGTTCATCGGTCAAAGTCTCGCCCGATTTCGAGTTAGTATGAAGAAGTTATTGCAGTATGAAAAAAAATAGTGGCTTCTGCCTAAGCGGAGTTCAAATATGGAGATGTACCTGTTATTTTCTAAGTAAAACTTTTAATCACCATGGAGAATTACGGTATATGTTCATAAGCTAAAGTATTCGAGTATTCCATTTTGTTTGTAATTTAGATGGGAGTTTATCGATCGAAGTTTCGCCTGATTTCGAGTTAGTGTGAAGAAGTTACTGCAATCAGAACAAAAAAAATAGTGGCTTCTGCCTATGCGGAGTTCAAATATGAGGATGCTACTATCAAATCTACTTCCATAGGTATAACTAAAAATGCATGCACGTTGTGTTTAAATGCAGGCTCACCTAGGCGTGCATATGTACTCGTTTTAAATAATTATATTTGAATTTAATTTATCATTTTTAGTTAATGATGTTTTGAAATCTATTAATCTATTTGATTAATGAGATTTGAATTTAATTAAATCATTCTAATTAATGATCCTAAACTTTTATTAATCATTTTAATTAATGATTGTTTTAAACTTAACTAATTGTTTTAACTAACGATGTTTGGAATTTAGTTAAATCATTTTAATTAATGATGTTTTACAGTTAAATAAATCATTTTAACAAATGATGTTTTAATTAATCGTTTTAACTAATGAGGTTTGAATTTTGATAATCCAATTAATTTACGATTATTTGAACTTAATTAATTACTTTAATTAATGATATTTAAAATTTGTTAATCATAGTAATTAATGATGTTTGAGATTAATTATTAATCTTATTTAATGAATATTGGAATTCAATAAATCTTTTAATTAATGATATTTAAAGTAGATTAATTTAATAAAAGGGATTAAAGTGAATTAACTAATTTGATGAAAGTGTTTTAAAGTTAATAAACTAATTCAATAATGGTTTTAAAGTTAATTTACTGATGGTATAAAATTGTTTTGGAAATAAGTAGCAATTTTATTTAAATATGCGATTTGTTTGTTTAAAAGAGATTATATTAATTATATTTTGGGATAATTAATATTGTTTTAAATTTGTAAAGGTCTTTAAATTGCTTATTTATCTTTTGGGATAATAAACATTGTTTTAAATTTATAAATAATGGTTTATAAATGAGAAAATCCTTTAAAAAGAATTATTTATAAATAAAGCTAAGTGTAAATTGTTTTTGGGTTTATAATAAATAATGTTTTAACGACAATTATTTTTTACCATTGTTTTTAATACACTTAGTATTATAAATATTGTCTTATAAAAGAACATTTTAAAAGAGTATTTCTAAAAATGTTTTACCAATGCTGTACTATGGAAATCAAGCATAAGTTCAGCTTTTAAAAGTTAAAGTTCGATTTCGGTTATGAAAGAATAACTCTTTAAACGATATCGCTTATATGGAAAGGATTTAATCATACTTTTAATGCTAGACGTCGAAGCTTGGACTTGTTTCTATCTTGAAAGTTAAAAATGTCATCAAGGCAATGCCTAGAGGTGACAGTACCTCAACTTGCCTGGTTTCATCTTGAACCGAGAGATAACACTTGTTTGGAATCAACAAGTAGTGATAAATGTATGATATTTAATTTCCATATACGATCATTTCAAATATCCCATATAGTTGATTTATTAATTATCGGATTCAGCTTTCTTCATGGTGGTCACCTTAAAAACGGTTTGCTGCTCTTTTGAGCTTTATTATCCTTTGTCGAAAATGACTAAACTCAAAGCGCGAGAGGAAGCTAAGCAATATGGGGTTGCTCCCATCATGGTATTTTCACTTCTCATCTAGATTTTGGTGTACCGTCGCCATAAAACAGTTAAGATTTAGATGTGAAATATTTGTATACTTGGTAAGGTTTGGCGAGGTCCGGTTTGGTATTGTCCGAGAAGTGTCACAGAGTATATGAGCTTCTCAAAAGTATATTACTAGAGGTATACTTCAAGGGGGTGCACCTTCTTAGTCATTTGTTGGAAATTTTCCTTTCCTTATTTGATTCGAACCCTTGAATCTGTTTATCTTTAAATTGCCACGAGAAGTGCCAACCACTCTTCGCGGCGTTTAAGTATTTATTTTGTCCATTCTATTAGGTTTGGACTGTGACTTTATTTTATCCATTCTATCAGGTTTGGACTGTTACCTTGTTTTATCCATTTTGTCCAGATTGGATTTTACTTGGGTTATTTTCATTCCTTCAAGTCTGGTTTTAATATTATTTATGCCCATTCTTATTTGGATTTGTTTCCTGATGTTTATTTCTGCTCTTGCATGTATGGATGTTATTCCTATGAGGTAAAAACCCATTCCGTGTTAGCGGCGTGATCTCACGGAACTTTATATGTTCCCCATTATTTGAGTTATCTCACGTTGGTATTTCCAGATTGATCCGGGTGTTATTTTATTATAATGCTCGGGTCAAATCGAGTATTTTCCCAAGTTGTTTTTGGTGTTATGGAGATCTTGGAGGGGAGCTGGAGATTCACCTATCGTAGCGTTTTATTTTCCACTATATTATATAGTATCCATATCAGCATTTGTAAGGTCAAGATTTTATAACTCTCCAGTTGATAAGGTTTGTTTCTAACTGTGATATACTCTATATTATTGGAGTGATGGTTTTTCTGTCCTTGTTATATTATATGTTGTCGATTCCACTATGAGATTCTGATTTGCTCTATTCTCTGTTCTTTTCTTTTTTATTTACCCTAACAATCTGCCCTTTTGTTGATTTGAATGCACGACATTTGGACACAGTGGTAGTGTTCGGTGTCGACTTTCGATGGTCAAAAAAGTGGGTCATTACACTATTGGGCTAGGCCAATTTGTCAGGAGCTTGCATTTGAAGGAATGAAGATTCTCCCAAAGTTTCATAGTGAGACGACCTAATATGATGGTACATAGGGCATGGATTGCTAACGATCCATGTAGTTAGGTTATTTTCAGCTCTTTTCGATTGGACCTTGTTCCTTGCCTTATGTAGGTACTCTCCATACAATTTCATGACCAGATGCCTTTTTTTTATGATGATTCATGTACAGATTGCATCGAACTATTACTGGAATCAAATAAATGCCCAATTCCTGAATTAACTTGCTTGGAATATCATAAAACTTGGCGGACAACTCTAGAAAACATATTAGATCATGTTGGAAGAAGAATGATTGTCCCATGAGCGATATTCATGGATCCCTAGCGATCCATGGGTGATGGATCACTAGCGATCCATCCTCTTAAGCTATTTTTGTTTTTTTGTCTCTTGAGCCTTTCTTGGTTCCTTCTCCTGGTGTTTTGGTTGATTCTTGAGTTGTCTCATCCTACCATGGATGTTCTAATTCCCTTTGAATTATACTGGGTTAAAAATTCGGTTAACATTTGCCCTCAGAGGCTTCCTTCGCTGGAACAAGACGTGCTCTGGAAGTAATTGCTTCAGAGTTTCCCTTTAGTGAGGTTCAATTGATCGCATTGAGGCCATCATGCAAATTTGGCTTTGGCTATTTAGCTATCTGTTGGGTTCTGATGTGAATTGTCGTTGCTTGTAACAATGAATTAATTTTAATCCCACAACTTTTCCGATGCTTGCAAATAACACGTGGATCATGCTTGGCGAGTTTGGAGAAAATTGGTTGTGATTTGATGGGTCGCTAACGATCCATATTCCATGGATTGCTAGCGATCCAAGCACTTAGCAGATTTTTTGTGTAATCTTCTATTTAACATCACACGCGCCAACTTTCCACCATTTTATACTTTCACTTGCGAGACGAGCGTTTTACCTTGCGACCCGATCCAAAGTCTTTAAAACTCTAAATTCGCTTCCTCCATCGCCGCCATTGATCTATACCGCTAAAGCTTCTTACCATCGACCCCACTAGACTTCGCCATCGCCTTGATTTACCCCTTAGCTTCTAAAACTTTGTCTATTTGGATCGCCGCCGACCCTGCCCACTTGGATCGCTGCCGACCTTATCTGCCTTAGGTTGCCAACAACCTGAGTTCATCCATGTTCGCCTTTTGACTTTTAACTAAAGGTGGGTGACATAGATTTTGGCATTTGTTTAGCGATTTGGTGATGAAGTTGTGTTGGTGACGGATGCAATAGAGAATTCATGTTGATTGTGATTTTGTGGAAGAAGATAGTAAATCGAGTCTTGAGTTCTTCACGGAATGAAGCTCGGGTCTTGCCCAGGTGCTTGACATGTTTTGCTATTTTTGTTCCCAGGATCAGAATTAAATTGCACCAAGTCACATCATCGATTTAGTACGATGTCTTGCGGATTGATTTTGGTTTTTTTGGGAGGTGATAATAGCTTAGGTAGCATCTTGTATACAGCTCATGATGTTACCCCTTTCCAGGAAACTGAAATCGACTTATGCTGAGAATTATTTGCTTAATTAGGACCCATTGATCTACAGTTGCTCACTTTGGATTGGTCCTGTCATTGCATAGTCGGTGTAGCTAGAATAGGAAGAGCTTTCCATGTCGCTTTGGATAGTGGATCCATTATCGATCGTTGGTCGATAACGGGTAAGTGTAGGAAAAATAACTTTAATAAATGATACGAAAAGCTCTTCTTTTTCTTCACTGCGAGTGAACTATCAACATAGGATAGAGCATTTGTAGTGTTCAGGACTCTAAGCCCATCCCATATAGATGACATACTGCACTTGCCCCAGTCAACGCTTGAAACTCGATGTGTTGGCACAAATTGATATTTTTTTGGAATTCAAGTGTTAAGCGTAGGGGGACATTTAGTTATAAATAGAATTACCAGACCGCATTAGATACAAGTTCAGTTGTATAGAATAAATCACCTGTCATCTCGTCGTAAACCCAGTAGAGGAAGTTCGGCACTCTAAGAAGCCGAATCGACATCAGTCACGCCTTCACAAACGGTTTCAGTAGCGCCTACTTCTTCAACACAACCAGCTGAATACGGTCAGTTGGTTCCCGTTGGTCCGGTTGTAGATCGAACTCCTCCAAACTTTATAGTTCTATTCAACCCTCCGAAGAGAGCTTCTTTCATAATCTCTGCTAAAGTTCTGCATAACATTTGTTTATAGCATGGCATTACAGATGACGACGTACGCCTTTCATCGAAAAATGAGTTTGCACATATGCCACCTTTGAGGTACCCCACTTGCCAACGGTCATATGCTTGAATGGAGCAATGCCCCCTTCAATCACTTCTTGAGAGAGACTCTTCTGAATTTAGGAATTGCTCCATTTAAGATTCACCCTAACGGATACGCGATTTTGACTTGCCTTCACGTTTTATTTATGCGAACATTCAATCATGCCCCAAGCTTTGATCAGTTGAGATATTTCCTCTCATTCAAAAAGAGAGACGAATGTCCATCCCTCATGATCATCGAGGCTCAAAGAACAGCAAAATCGTATTGCAGCTTCAAAGTAACCTGTCCCAATTTAAGACCCAATGTTTTTTCGTTAGGTATCCTAAGGGAATTGATCGTCTTTGGATGACAGGGGGTAAGTCTTCTCTTTTACTCATTGAGATTTAATATGTTGATGTGGGATTTTTGATAGATTTAATAATCCTTGCAGTTATTCCAAGATCAAATAAAGATCCATCACTCGATCCCATCTTTCATACTCTGAAGGTCGTAGATGCTAAAGAGAGATCGGCCAAATTTTTTTCCAATGGATGAGAATTTGCTCCGGTATGGGTTGTTGCATCCCGGGAGATCTGCCGTAGGCGTTGAAGTTCCGTCTCCTTCCTGTTCCAAAATTCGTACTCGCTCCACTTCTTCATCACATGGCTCCAAAGAGGTCGATCTTCTAGAAGGAGAAGGTCCGTCTGGCAGTCAACCGAAGAAATTCATAAAGGAAGAGGCATTACGACCAAAGCCAATTGCCCGATTAGGATGCCCCCGATCCCGGAGGAGCAGGAAGAAGAATTCAAGCAACATGAGGGTAAGGCTGCAGTGATAACGGACAAGGAGGAGGGTGAAATTAAGAACAGCAGCAGCTATGATTTCTCCTCTAATGATGAGGAATTTGATGCAAGTTCTGGCGAATAAAACTTTGAATCATGCAACGAAACTTCGGGAATGAGTCCTATTCTCCTGCATTCGCCTCCCTAAGAGATTCCTACTAAAGATGCTCCTCCAACAGCTGAGCGACTTCATGGTTCTCCACTTAAGGAAACCGGTATTAGCTTTGGGGATTTGAGCAATGTTTATGTTGACATTGATGAACTAATGGGAGATGATTTCGAGTTTGAGCGGTTGTCTCCTAGCCCCGGTCACGTTATGTCTACAGTTAGCCCGACTCCTACTTTGGTGACTTTTCGATCCGGTTTGTGAAGTCCTTTTGGGCCGCCTATGACACGTTACAAATTTCACTAAGGTCATGTTTACTTATATATGCATCACTTAGGTTCATTTCCTGTCGCTAAAGTTCTTTATTTATTTTTTATATCAGGTACTATAAGAGGCCGTGGACTTTATGACGACCTTGAACAATTTACTGTTGCACAACGCTGGTCAAGACGGAGTTCAAGCCGCCATCAGCCCCGAGAAACCAAGGAAGAGTGGAGAAGGAGAAAATATTTGGAGACTGAAGTTTGTCATCGGGACGACGGGGACCGAGGCAGAGTTTACAGGAATGGTTATGAGAAGAGGAAAACTCCTGGTAACCGGGAAGAGCTATCCAAGAAATCAAAGGTAGATCGCGGTTCTCATCCTTCCGAGCACCAAGCATTTTCCCTGGCTCCAATCTCTGTTGGAATTGAAGTTTCGAATTCTACTGTTCAAGTTTCTCCATCAACCCAGGCCCCATCAACTCACGTGGTGCCTATTTATGGTTCTTCACGTCCCTGTAGGAGGCTGACTTATATTCTCCCGTCTGGTCCCCCTAAGCTTGAAGCTGTGCTCCCTGGATAGTTTCTGAAGGGAGTTAAATTTGCTCGTAACCTGCGCCTAATCTGTAAAGATTCTTATTTGCCCCATCTCTAGGCGATTCAAAGCGATTTGGATCAAGCTAAAGGATGGGAGAAGTTACGCAAGCAACCGACAGACACCAACCGTAATAACTACCATGAGATCCTTTCCTTCGAATCAGAAAAGGATGATTATGAGAGGATATTAACAGAACGTGATGCCAGAATCGAGCAATTGACAAAGGAGAGGGACGATGCACTCCGACAGAGTAAGAGCAACGCCAACTTGCTGAAGGAATTGAGAGAGGCCCATGCCAAAATTGAGATCATGTTTCGAGACGAAATCAAGAAGGCCCATACAAATGAGGTTAAGTTGAAAGAGGAGCTTGAAGCCCATGACGAGATCATCGAAGCTCAGAAAAAAACTATTGTTGGTCATAATTAATCCGTCAAAGCTTATAAAATGTCAATTGTTGATCATGCGGGAATGATGGAATCCCATGACAAAACCATTTCTGATTAGACCCAAATGATTGCTTCGCTCTAGGAAAGAGTCGCGTAGCTTAACATTGAGAAGACCCAATTTGAAGTTTATAAGGCTGCTGTGATAGTGAACTACTTGGAATTGCAGGGTACTTTCGGAAGGAAAATGGAGAAGATGGATGGCACCATCTTGAATTTCTATGTTAACTCCTTGCTGCATCAGAGTAGCCTCAGCTACCTAGGCTCGAAATTCCTGCGTACTCTTACTGTGGTTTGGGAAGAAGTTCTGGCCCATTTCTAAGAGAACAGGGATGATACACTTGAGCAAGAGTTGGAGGATGCCTATCTCAATGTAAAGTAGAATAAGGCTTTAGTAGAGGGTAGGGAGAACATTCGGATTGAGAGGGAACAAGAGGCTGCCGATGCTATTGCAACTATCACTGCTAAAGCGCTATCAGAGCCTTTCATTTTCGAGCCTGGAGAACATCAAAATAGCCTTGCGATCAATTAGGAACTATTCTGAGTTCAACCAGTGTTGCCTTGTTGTTTGCCCCTCCAGTAGCTGTCTCGTAAGCCTCGGGTGGTCTTGGAACTTCTCCAAAGATCATTCAGCCATCCAAAGAAGGAGAAGGTGGGCAGTATGAGATTGAAATTCTCGGCTACTCTTCTGATGCAGGTAACCTTCTTGTTTCCCTCGAGTTTGAGAATTTTCATCTTACGGCGCAAGAACAAGACGAATTTAATACTTTCATTTTTGATCTTATAGGTTCATCTTCTTTGCCTACCGACGTGTCGATCTCTTTCGTCCCTGGGCCTACTGCTATTTCAACTGCCTCGATGCTTGTTTCTGTAGCTGCTTCGATTGCTGCGTCCATGCTAGGATCAAAACCAGGGCCGGAATCCAAGAAGTTTGCTGCATTGCATGGCCTGGACGACCCTTCCGTATATATGGAGGGATATTTCACAGCAGCTGAAGCTCGAGAGTAGGAAGACCAAACTGGCCAGCTAAGTAAAACTGAACAGCAGATGGTGGCCATTAAGAAGGAAAAGATTTAGGGGAGAGAGTCTTCAAGGAGCTCCCGCAAGTCCCGGAAGAGCAAGACCAAGGGGGAGTCTTCCGAGAGGGTCAGAGAACAAGGAGGAGATGATGGCATTGAGGCGATAGTTGATATTTCAGGCAGTGACACAACTCCTAGTGAGGATTCTGAGGAGAAGAAGAAACTTCCAACCAAAGTTGGGAAGGGAAGCGGTGGAAAGAAACATTGACAGGCTCGAGTACCAGTGGAGTCGAATATTGGGACATTCTGATTTGTTTGATGCGTGTTTTGTACAATTGCAGAGTCTACACTTATTACTGTTGTTATTGTAGCATCTGTATTTTTCTTTTTGTTGGCCGATATTGTGTGGGTACGAGCCCCACATTTTGACTTCGTACATGAAATGTTATAAGGAATGAAAAGGTTAATGTTTCAACTGTCTTCTCTTCTGTGTTCTTCCTTATTTGTCACGTACTTAACTTTTTTTCATTATTTACATATGCACATGGCACGATTACTTGTCCTGCAATTTCTATACTTCACATTATCACGCCATGTTTCTCGATATGCAGTGCCTTTATTTATGTGATTTTACGCACTATGTATGCACCTTTTTTAACTTTTATAACTAGATCAATTGTGATTCCCAAAATTCTTTGTTTGGAAAAACGTGTCTGTGAGGTAGTTTTCCTTTCAACTAAACGTTGGTATGTGTGTGCCCTTTACTTTATAGGGTTGTTTTCTTCGACACTTGACAATGACTGATTGATCCAAGCGATCCCTCAGATGTCAGTGGCCGAATCTACCTTACGGTTCCTATCTTCAGGAACTTGTGATTCGAGTGTCTTGACTTCGAGGATTTTGTTGGTCAATAATCAGAATTCTTTACCGATTTCTAGTTATGCGATATTGATGGACCCACATCGATTAATTTTGATAGTAGGAGTGGATTCTTGTTAGTCTTGCAATAGACGAGTTTTCCGGCATTGTCGAGACAATACCGGTACTTAAAAGTGTGTGCGGCTTATGAAATGCACGGCTTTTAAGAGTGTGCGTGGCTTATGAGATGCACGGCTACTGTGAGTGTGCGTGGCTTATGGGATGCGCGACTTTTGGGATCGAAATAACTCATCCATCCGGAACGGTTTGGAATTTCTCAACGTTATCAATCTTCGGGTAAGGTGAGGAGCTCATGTTTCGAGAGCATGGTCCCAAGACTCCAAAAGTAATGCATGGCTTGTAGGGGTGCGTACCTTTGATTGGGACCTTCCCGGTGTTGCCAGAGCAACACTAGTTCTTAGAAGGCAGGGATCGATTTCCGTCGATCCAATAGTTTGAGTCGATTTGCTTCCGTTGACTCGGCAGGTAGATGGGGCGTACTTGAGTATGGTTCCACTATCTCAAGCAGTGATTGGACGGTTTTGAGTCAATGTGACCCCGTCGACTCAGCAGGTTACTTTTGTGAACACAGTTTTATTAGTTCATAAAGCAAAGCAAATTTATTAATAAAAGTTGGGCAAGTTTTGCTTATTTACAATGCCTCCTCTATTCCAGGATGGCTTATTTGTGGGAAATAGGAAATACATAAAACGGTCTTAGATAAAGTGACAAAGCAGTGATTCGCTGTTTCAAGCTCAGGGAATTTGAGTTCCATCTAAAGTTGTTGACTTGAATGTTCCATCCCCCAGCTTCTGGTCGATCACATAAGGCCCTTCCCAATTCGGTCTGATGTTCCTGGTACAGGGTAGACCCATCTGAGGATAAGGTCTCCCACTTCGAAAGTGCGGTTACGAACTTTGGAATTGAAATATCGTGCGACCTTTTTTTGGTGAGCACCGGTCCTTAACTTGGCTTCTTCCCTTTTCTTATCGATCAAATCGAGCGACTTAAGTAGGAGTTGCTCATTTTTCCTTTGATTGAAGTTTTTCCTTCGATGAGAGAGGACTTCTAGCTTGACTGGGATCATTGCTTCTGAACCATACGCCAGGGTGAACGGGGTGTGCCCGGTTGCAGATTTATGCATTGTCATGTAAGCCCATAGTGCGAGTGGAAGTTCATCAACCCAATTTCCTTTAGCTTTAGTTAGCTTCATTTCGATGGTGGACTTAATGATGTTGTTCACTGCTTCCACTTGCCTGTTTGCTTGCAGATGCACAATAGTGGAAAAGCTTTTCTCTATTCGAAAACATTTGCAAAAGTCTTTGAACTCAACGCTTTCGAATTGAATCCCATTGTCCATGATGATCTTTTATGGCACTCCAAACCTACAAATTGTGTTTTTAGTGATAAAATTAATTACTTTCTTTATGGTAATAGTGGCCAGTGGTTCCGCTTTGACCCATTTGGTGAAATAGTCAACAGCAACTATAGCATATTTGGCTCCTCCTTTGGCCATTGGTAGTACACCAATCAAATTAATTCCCTAGATAGTGAATGGCCACGGTCTGACCATCATGTCAGTTCTGTCGAAGGAGTTCTTTTGATCTTGCCGAATCTTTGGCATTGGTCGCACCGCCTAGCATAAGCTGTTGTGTCGCGGTCTAGTGTTGGCCAAAACTACCCATATCGAAGGACTTTCTTTGCGAGGGTTTTCCCTCCAGTGTGATCTCCGCGATCGCCTTCATGAACTTCCTTGAGGATTCTTCCGGCTTTATCGTTGGTCACACACCTGAGAAAGGGGGTAGAGAATTCCCTTCGGTGGAGCATCCCATCTTGTACTACAAATCACGATGCCTTTAAAAGGAGCTTTTTCCATTGATTCTTGTCTATAGGGAGTGTTCCTTTGAGCAGGTAGTCCTTGATTGGTGTCATCCACGTTTCCAATTCTTCGGTTGTTTCAAAAATCCAATCTATATCCATCTCGCTTGTGCTTGGAGCGGTCAGAGTTTCGATTGGGACTAGCCCTAAGGATTGAGCTTCTCTAGAACTAACCAATTTGGCTAGATAGTCCGCCTTTGTATTTTGTTCCTTTGGGATATGAGTTATGGTGTAATGATCGATGTCATTCAGCAATTCCTGCACTTTAAATAGATACGAGTGAGGTTCTCTCCCCGAGCTTGGTATTCGCCTCTTACCTAGCAGACAACTAGCCGAGAGTCGCTATAGTTGTGTATAGACTTTATCCCAAGTTCCATTACAACTTTCGGCCTGGCTATCAACGCTTCATATTCTGCTTCGTTCTTTGTTGTGGGAAATTCCAAGCGTAAGGCATAGCAAATGGATCAACGTTCGAGAGTCTTGAGCACTACTCCTACCCCCGAGCAGAAGTTGTTAGATGCACCATCGATGAACAATTTCCAACGTGTTTCCACTTCTGGGTCTATTCCTTCTTCGTTATCTCGTATCGTAAACTCGGCAATGAAGTCCACCAGCATCTTCCCGTTGGTCGCCCTTCACGAATGGTAAGTAATTTTATATTGACTCAACTCGATGTTCCATTCGATAAGCCGCCCAGAGGTCTCGAGGCGGTACAACACTTGCTTGAGGGGTTGATCTGTTAGTACTTTAATCAGGTGTGCCTGGAAGTATGGTCATAACTTTCTGCATGCGATCAAGAGGCAATATGCTAATTTTTCCAATTTCGGATAGTTTTTCTTGACTTTAGTGAATCGTTTGCTAATGTAATCTACAGGTCAATGGATCTTAGCTTCTTCTCGTATGAGCGTGGAACTTAATGCATAAGGCGAGACCGCTAAGTAGATAAACAAGTCTTCTCATCTACCGGCTTGGACAGGATTGGCGTCATTTCCATATGTCGCGGCAGCTCTTCGAACGCAGTCTGACAAGCTTGATTCCATTTGAAGTTCTTCTTTCCTTCTTTAGCGCATCAAATAATGGTATACATTTGTTGGTTGCTTTTGAGATGAATCGGCTTAGTGCTGCAACTTTTCCATTCAAGCTTTGTAACTCCTTCTTGTTTCCCCATGCCTCAACTTCCCACAAAGCGATAATCTGTTCGGGATTTGCTTCGATGCCTCTGGCACTTATAATGAATCCTAAGTGCTTTCCAAAGGCTACCCCGAATTGACACTTAAGTGGATTGAGCTTCATTCCATATTTGTGGAGTATTTCAAACATCTCGGTGTGGTTGCTCAAGTGATTTGTAGTTAATGCATGATTTAACCAACATATCGCGTACATAAACTTCCATAGTTTTCCCGATCTGCCGTTTGAACATGGCATTCACTAGTCGTTGGTAGGTTACCCCAGCATTCTTTAAGCCGAATGACATTACTTTTTTGCGGTATAATCCTAGATCAGTAATGAAATTGGTATTTTCCTGGTCAAGTTCATGCATCATGATCTGGTTGTACCCCGATTAAGCATCCATAAATGATAGTAATTCATGTCTAGCTGTCCCATCCACAAGTTGGTCGATTCTAGATGGAGGAAAGCTGTCTTTTAGGCAAGCTTTATTTAGGTCCTAATAGTCGATGCAGGTTTTCCATTTTCCATTGGACTTCTTGACTAAGACCAGGTTGGATACCCATTCGGGGTATGTTGCATCACGAATAAAATCATTCGCCATTAGCTTATCCACTTCTTCTCTTAGTGCTTTGGACCGTTCGGGTCCTAGGCCGCGTCTCTTCTTCTTCACTGGTGTATACTTGTGATCAATATTAAGTGTGTGGCATGTAATCTCCGACGAAACCTCACATATCAGAATGTGTCCAAGCGAATACATCCAGGTTGGCGCAAAGGAATTTAATGAGTTCCGGTCGCATCTTGTTACAAAGATGTGATCCAATCTTCAGGACTCGATTTGGATCATCCATATCAACTGGGATAGACACCGTCAATTCTGCCGGTGTTGCCCGTTCCTCCCCTGAACTCTTCTTTCTAGGGTCCAAAGCCTTCTTGAATCGGCTATGGTCCCTAAGCCAGGGAGACTCTATAGTTGCTATTCGGTAGGCTCATGAATGTGGAGAGTTCTCTCCCACATTCTTCCCCTTTTCTTTTCTTTTAGACTCGCATAGTTTGGTGATGTAGCACTTTCTAGTGGTACTTTGATCTCCTTTGATCACCCCAACTCCATTCTGTACTGGAAATTTCATGGTTAGACACCACTAAGCTAAAGCAATCCTAAAATCTACCAAAGCGGGCTGACCCAAGAAAGCATTGTAGGCAGATAGTTCATCTGCAATCATAAAGGTTTGGATGAGGATGACTCTTCAGTCACCTTCTCCGAGTTCTATGGGTAAATTGATTATTCCGACGGGCTGTTTAGGTTCACCAGTAAATTCCTGGATCTTCGTTCGGCAAGCGGATACGTCTTTCATATTGATCTTCATTTTTTCAAATGTGTGTTTGAAAAAGATATTCATAGAACTGCCACTGTCTGCCAATACTCGTCGGACCACAGTTGGTCTGATTCCTACTGTCACGATCATGGGGTCAAGGGTTGGAGCTTCTATTCCTTCAGTATCTAGATTCCAGAACACTATGTCAACGTTCAGGGTCCTCTGTTGCTTGACAGAAGTTCCGTCTTTGAGCATAAAACATGAATCTTTCGAAGCGTGTTTTAGTGAGTTCGCATATCGTTCCATCTCTCCCCAACTCTTCCGTGCAGGATAAGGTCCTCCAAATATTATTCTGATAATAAGTCTCTAGTCAGTCCGTCTGGATCCCTCTTCGCTGGTTGCAGTTTGGTTTCGCCGATCTATGGGAGCTTGGAGTGCTGCAAGCTGGTCCGGATTTTACGGCTTCCTTACATACTGTTGAAGCTTGTTTTCCTGAATCAGTTCTTCGAGTGGCGGAACTCATTCATGTTATGACGATGTGTTTCATGGAAATGACAGTACTTTCAGGAGCACTTTTGTTGTTCATTCGCTTCCTTTTAGGCGGCTTCTTGTACTCCTCCGTCCTTTGTGTCACCAGGTAGATGTTCTCTAAGTATCATTGAGCGGGGTGTAGTCTTCGGGTCTGAAACCTTTAAGTCGCTTGCAACTTCTGTTTCGCTTGTTGGAATTCTGGTTTTTTCTTTTCTGACTCCCGTTCTTTCCCGCATTTCCTATGGCAGCACTGGAGGTATTTACATTTTGGTTTGTCTCCATACCATTCTGCCCAACGTTGGTTTGTTGTAGGTTAGTAGGTCTTTCTTCTAGCTCTTCTGCTTCTTCCAATCTCAAGTACTGGCTCGCCTTTCGATTAAAGTCCTTCCTGGTGATACGTTGCTTCATTTTTATCCACTTCCCGAACTCAGTGTCGGGATGAATGGCGTGGACCAGATCTATGAAGACCATATCTTCATTTGGATTACTTACTTCGGTGACCGCGGTGTTAAACTGACTCATGAAGGATTTCAAAGATTCATTTTGTCCTTGGAATAAGCCCGATAAGGACATCGCGTTTTTTGGTTGCGCCGTATGAAGCCTAAAATGATCAAGGAATCTCTTTGCTAATTCACCAAAAGTGGAGATGGATTTAGGTAGGAGCCTGGTGAACCACATGGAGGCGATTCCCTCCAGAAAGGTTGGAAAACACCTACACCGAACAACATTTGAAGCATTCGCTCCGTCCATGTACCAGCTATACTTATACAAGTGCGGTTTCGATTCCCTAGTTCCATCGTAGGACGGGATAGTTGGCATAATGAAATTTTTAGGATATTATTCATTTAGAATATCATCGGTGAAGGGAGTCTGGCTTGGGGCGGATCCCCATTCATCATCTCTTCTTTTTTTACTTTCGTCCATTAGGCGCTTGACCATGTCCGCGATATACGCCTCAGATGTCCGGTAACCCATGGGTTGGTTGTCAATGACTGTACTAATTGTTTGATTTTGAAAACGGTCTTGGTTAGCGGGCTGGAGCCTAGGCTCTCCTATCTTCGGGAGAGACACTCCCTCGGAGTTCCGTTGGCTTGCGGTTGCGAGGGCAGTTTGGACCTCTCTGCCGGTATTTAATACGTTAGTGTTCTCTTTCAACTCGTCATCGTCAATTTGTTCTCCATCCTCAGAATCAGAGAGATCCAGTGCTATATCTTCCCATGGGGTTTTCATCCCCAGATTCAAGTTTACGGCAGGCTACTTTGCAGTTGGTGGAGTGCTTGCATTCCCTTCTATAGTAATTCTTGTTGCTCCACCTACTACTCCCTTTTGTTGCTGCTTTATGTTTCACTTGTTTAGGCCAGAAACGAAAGAGTTTTCATGCCCTGTGGAAGCAGCAGGCTCTGGCATGGTTCTCGGAGCAGCAAGCGATTGCAAGGTCAGAAGGGCATTTAATTTTTCCATTAGATCTTTTTGCTGTTCTCCATCTTTTGATTGACTTCATAAACCATCTTATTTAACTCGCCTCTAGTAACAGCTTCATGCTGGATAGAAGATCCCAGCATCTGATCCCCTTTGTTGGCGTCGTTGACTTCAACTTGTTGAGAATTGGTTTCCTCTATAGCTATTACAGCTCATATGGATCTTCCAAAAGCAGTTCTCTTTCTTCCTGGTGCCATTGATTCTCAACAGCAAATTTTCTAAGCAAAAGATCGGGGATCTAACTTCTGAACTTGTTTGATCCAAAACAGATAGCTAGATTTAAGCCTAAGTTGGGTTCTCAGTGAAAGCAATAAAATGTTAACCCAAAAAATGGACTAACACCTTGGGTTGAGCGTAAAAGGACCAGCCCTGTTCTTGCAGAGTAATAATATAGAAAATAGATGTAAAAAGAGCATAAGTAGTAAAAGACAAGAAGATTTTTATAGTGGTTCGGCTGTTAATGAAGCTTACATCCACTTTATAACTTTCTATTAACTGACTGCTGTTACAAATTGAATCGGATTACAATATGATTAAATCTTCTAAGTTAGATCAAGTTACTGGTGCAAGAGTTCATTGGAGAATCACACTGAACCCCTAGATGACTGTGTAAAGGAGGAGGAGAGTGAAGAATAGTTCTTGCAGAGTTCTAGCAGCTAGTTCAGAAGATCCCCTTAATGTTGTAGGTTGGATTGTATTAATAGTGGTGGAGAGCTATTGGCTAGGCCGCTTTGCCAGAAGCTTGCATTTGAAGCTATGAAGATTATTTTAGAGTTTCATAGAGAGACAACATAATATGATGGATCACTGGCGATCCATAAGGCATGGATCGCTAGCGATCCATGTAGTGAGGTTATTTTCAGTTCTTTTCGATTAGATCTTGTTCCTTACCTTATGTAGGTACTCTCCATACAATTTCATGACCATATGCCTTGTTTTGATGATGATTCTTGCACACATTACATTGAACTATTACTAGAATCAAATGAGTGCCCACTTCCTGAACTAGCTTGCTTGGAATATCATGAAACTTGACAGACGACCCTGGAAAACATATTAGATCATGATGTAAGAAGAATAATTGTCCCATGAGTGATATTCATGGATCGCTAGCGATCCATCCCCTTAAGCTATTTTTGTTTTTAGTCTCTTGAGTCTTTCTTGGTTCCTTCTTCTGTTCTTTTGGTTGATTCTTGAGTTGTCTCATCCTATCGTAGATGTTCTAGTTTCCTTTAACTTATACTAGGTTAAAAACCTGGATAATAGATACAGCGTTTGATCTAACAAGGAATAGATGCAAATAGAAAGAGAAAGAGATGTGTAAGATATGAATTCATTGTAGTTTACACTGTCTATTTCAGCAATGAAAAGAAATAATTATTCCTTGTAATTTCAAACGATGTGCTTTTTTATATTTTAAAGTTAAATATTTTGTTTTGGACTAATTTATGGAAATTATAGCGGATAATTTTTTAGATATGATTCCAACAATTTAACATTGCAAAGTATATTCTAGTGAAGATATATAACTATAACATATTTAATAAAAGTAAATATTTGTACGTAATTGTCGCGCTTATAATAATTAAATAAAAAGCTAATAATGACGATTGCATGTAATATTCACGTTTAGGATAATTAACTAATGGGAAAATGATTTAAAAGGTTGCAACTCTAATAAATGGTAATAAATATGTGAGTTGCAATAATTTAATAGGGTAAACAGATTAATGGGACTGATAAAAATGACAAAGATATAAAAGGTTACTAATTTGAAATTAGTAATCACACATAAATGTCTTAAGAAATGTCCGTTAGGATTTTATAGGCAAATTGACATTTATGAGTATTAAGCGGGGATTTATGGGTAGATAAATATTTAAGGTAAATCTTATTGCCTTAAATAAGAAGGAAACTAGTAAGCTAGGTCTAATTTCTACCTAAGATAATATAAACAATGACTTAGGATGGTTAATTGAACTTAGTGGGTTGGTGATGCGAGGTCGGTTGAGTCACTCGACAAAAGACTGCCCTTCACTTTGAGGCTATCAACAATCAGGTGTACATACAACTAATGTGAGATATCACTAATCCTAGGACCGATGACGACATGAGAGATTGGGCTTCCTTTCTTAATTGGAAAGTATTAAATGGTCCAAATTTGGAATTAGGAGCGGTGAGGGATATCTCCATAGGGGTTCGCTTCTAGTTTAAGGTCTTAAGTGGCTGAAGGGTCTACCTCTCTTCTAAATGGAAGTATTAAGTAACCTAGTGAGATTCCAAATAAAAAGATGTCTCTAAAACGGGTTTACTTCAGTGTTGAGGTCTTAAGTAGCTGAAGGGTCCGCCTCCTTACCAAAAGAAGTAACCTAATGAGATGTCATATTTATAATTAAAGAGAGAGTGGATATCTCGAGAAGAGTTCGCTTCAGGTTTGAGGTCTTAAGTTACCGTAGGGTCCTTCTCTTTTCTATAAAAGAAGTATTAAGTAGCCCAATGAGATTTCCAAGCAATGACAGCTATACAATACCATTGAGGAGCACGCTTCTGGAAATAGGTCTTAAAAGATGGGGTCTACAATTAAGGTCTTAAATGAACAGAGTCTACCTATTTTCCACTTGGAAGTATTAAATGGCTTGGGTACGGTCTCTTACATTGCTAAGGCCGTAATAACAATGGTACCATTTAGGAGCACCCCTTGGGGGTATGTCTTAAATGATGGGTCTGCCTTAGTTAAGGTCTTAAATGGCCAGAGCCTGCCTATTTTCTAATAAAGTTATTAAGTGGCTTGGGTACTGTATATTACATGACTATGATTTTATCGGCGATAGATGCGGTAACAGTTGGACATTAAATGTCTGAAGCCTTAAATAGTGGTTAGAGGTCATATAGCTAGCACTCACCGACCATTGACAACATTGTTAGGAAACCACCTTGGGAATAGGTCTTAAATGATGGGATCTACCTTGATTAAGGTGTTACGTGGAAGAATTTTCCTATTTCTCTTTTTAAAAGTATTATAGAAGCCCGCTTCATATTAGAAGTGCTAAGTGGCTATAGGTTTGGAAATATTGGGTGGTTGATATGGCTTCATTAGTATTTCGTACCTTGGGAAGGGGTAAGTATGTAAACGTGTGTACAATGCAAGGTTAGATTAGAATTGCTAACCTTAATGGACATAACAATTAAATGGAAACTAATCGGTATAATTTTATGTTATGGACAGTTTATATCTCCAATCACCAGAACATTGTTCAGACCCCTCCTTATTACAACTCACATGATAGAATTTAGAAGAACAAGTCACTGAAGCTGGATGTGTTTTGTTGTTGAAGAAGTCTTCTTTCTCTCATGCTCGATGCTGATGTAGCAAGTTGCTATTCAAGGAATACCATTAATTACAAAGTAGGAGTTATAGTCAATTTCTTATCCTATTATTGTTTCCACTGTGATTTTATATTTTTATCAATCTCTGATAACGCTCATGCTTATTTGCAGATACCAAATCCAACGATTTGTGCTTTGATGGACTTGGTTTCAATTTTTATTGAAATTGGGCCCATTGAGGCGTGGGTTGTTACATTTGGTATCAGAGCCTATGTTGGTAGATCAGAGGAATTAGGATAAATTGAGAGAACGTATTCGTACTTTCCTATCTAGTAATACTAGTGTGTGACATGTGCTACGCAACTGACAGTGTTGGTACCTTTAGCTCGACAATTGTTTGTAGAAAGCGGTTGTTTCTTATTTCCGGTTATTATACATCTGTTAGCTATACGCCATTTTGATTGTTTTATGCTTACTTTTTATGTACAGATAAGTTGTAAAGGTGAACAAATATCCAGAGTAGGTGGTGTTGGAAATTTTGTTTAAAACATTATAATATTATTAGTAGACAGAATAATACTTGATACAATAATATGAAAGTATAACTTCTAAATAAATGATACAATATCTAATTTATAATTTTATATATAGAAACATTGCATACAATTTTATATCCAAGGAGTTGGCTTGATTAAGCATTCGCTTCTACATCCTCTTGAACATTATTATGGTGCGTGTAAATGATACATTAAAATTTGTATGGGAAACAAAAATTTCCAATTAACTGGTAAAGTAAATTAATAAATACATCTTATGTTTTATTATGTAGCAAATAATGGGACTCATTATGTAAAGCAATTGTTTAATTTAACCATTATTCCTTCACAAAATTATAACAAAATCTAGTTTCCTTTGAATATATGTTTGGTAAACATATAAATTACATAAAAAGTGAGCGAGTCATGTACTTTGGTTACAGCTTAAATGTACAATCTCAAGTTGATATTGTATCTCCTACTTCTCAAACTCAAGTCGTGCAGTTCTACTCTTCTATTTCAAGCTACTGACTGTGCATCCACACACTCTATCCTTGTTAATGAACATCCTGCTATTGTTACTCATTCAAATGCTCATAAAGATGCTCCAGTTGGTCTGGTGCTAGTGTAGATTGCAGTTCCTCCCGAGCATGCTCGAGTTGCTTCCCTATCTGCTGCAAATGCTCTAAGATCTTCATGCAAATTCTAATTTAATGTTCTCTAATACAATATTATGTGGATTAACTCATTCCCATATACATCCTGCAAGTTCTGATATGTTGTGTGGATTAACTCAAGCTTAATTTCCCCATGCTCCTGCTCTCGATCGTCATCCTAGCCTATCTGATCATGTTCAGTCTGCCGTAGAAGCTTGCGCATAACCTTATGCACCATCAAATGCTCAACCAATTGACGATGCACCTCATCCCCATGCCACTGTTACTATTGAACTTCAATCTAATGCTATGTTGCTTGGTTCGCTTACTCCTATTGCTTGATTGCCTAATGATGTGTGCACATTCTTCCACAAATCATGCTCTAGTCCCCATATCTATTCGTGTGTACCACACAGTTATTTCAGCTAGTAGTACCTAGTTTGCTGGACTGGATATTCTTATAGTTTATTGAATTGAACATTCTTATAGTTTAGGATCACATGCAGTTCATGTTTCTGCTCTCATTTTCGACCAATCTCCTCTTACTCTTGCTCAAGCTTCTGTGGCCTCGGTCATTCATCATCTCGTTTAATCCGATGCACATACTGATGACCATCCCGATCCTCATCTTTCTACTCATGTTCAGCCAGAACACCATTAGACTTTTGGCAATGCACCTATTATGCATGTCTATGATCACATCCACAATTCAAAAGATTTCTTTTTCACAGAAACTCTATCGCAGTGTGCATTTCATGCACACTCTGATGCAATGGCAAAGCTAGCTTCAAAGATCAGCTAGGGCTGAAAATGAAAACAAACCGATAGTCCCACATTGCCTAAAATTTGTAAAGCTGTATATATATCGGTATGTGCTCTTATAGGTTGAGCAATTAACGATGGTTTGAGGTAAGATGATAGCTGCTTGGACTCACCTAGGGCAGAAGTGCTGATTTTAGCTGTGGCGGAATTGGTGAGCTTTGTTTTTTGTTAATGTAACAATTAATATTGAGGTAGGGCCAAGGCCCCACCTGGCCATACCTTGCCTCCGCCCCTGCTCTGATATTTGGTCTAATGCATAAGTGCACAATTTAAATGATACACATTTCCAAGTCGTGGAAATGCATATGGATTGGAAAACCGCATGCCTTTTGTATCCTAAAAGACAACATTTTATAACCCTTCTTGGAGTTGGAGAATTTTTTGAACATGGGCTCAACTTCTTGTAATGCTGCATAAAATAAGAAAACTGTTAAAAACTATCCCACTTTGGTAATATCTAGTGAAAAATATAGCCAATATAATGAGTTTAAAATGGTATTATATGCTAACCATTGCCAACTTTGTTGATGGAAAATTTGACAGCTTTGAATTTTCGTAACTTTAGTGCATAAAGAAGAGTTACATTAATTAATTTTATACCATAACTTAGGTTTTTTATGATGCAAAAAGATTTCAGATAGTAGAATGATGTAGTGATGTTTTATTTCATTTTCAGAGTAAACCAAATAAAATCATAAAAGTTGTGAAAAGAAATAAAGTTAAAGTGATCTAAATTTATCAAAATATAAGCATTATACCTATTGTCGGTAGGATTAGTAAGTACTGTAAGGTGCGTTGGCTATCAAAATCATTTTTTGCTTACATTCACTGTTTTACTTATGCACATGGGTACTTTTAAAAAGAGAATATTGCACATATGCTCCTTGCATTGATCCTATGCTACACACATCGTTTTATTTTTGAATCTTATTTAAATACAGTTTAGTTCAACCGCCAAACCCGCTGAATACAGAAAACCTAAAATGAAACTTGAACGGAATTATAGAATAAAAACCCTCTTAATTGTGCTTTGAACTCAACATGAAAAAATGGCTCATACCAAAGAAAACGAGTGTAAAGGTTCCTAGTCGCTTGCTTAACTACATAATGACATATTTATATTATACTTTGCAAAACCTATTCATCATCACAATAAAACTCAAAATCAATGCTAAGTATCTCAAAATATCTTTCCAGGCATTTTATTCTTTATGTAGATTGGTTTTTCATTATTTTCTTTTTATTATACTTATTTAGTTCTTTCTAAAGAACTTACAACAAAATCACGGTAAAATACTTTATTTATTGGTTTTCAGTGTACATGTTTACTGATATAATTATTTGCAACAGAAATTACTTTGCAATTAAGTCTTGATAAAGAGCAAAGTTTACAATCACCATAACTTTTCTACGACTTAATTTCGAAGTTTGCATTCAAACTCTAACCCACCAACGTACTGCAGGTACATTTCGTCCAAAGGAATAATAGCTTGCGCTGCAACTTATGAGACAAAGAAATTTTTTATCCCATTTCCTCTCTATTTTTACCAAAAGCTCAGTAGAATCAGTAAAATAATAAGCCACTCTAATTAGCTTGAAATAGATTCCAAAGTCAACTAATAATATGTTTACAATAAAATAAGTTGTATCATAATGTGTGCATGTAAATACATTTATGCATACACACACATGTGTATATACATATACGTCTACGCACGCACATATATATAGGAGTGTTCAATGGCACCGCAAACAGTGCAACACCCTTAGAGCCTCCTGATTTCCATCACACAATCCGAATTAAATAATATGGCTTTCCATATTATTTAATTTGGGTTGTGTGGTAGAAATCAAAGGGTCATAGAGGTGGTATTTAATGCTCCTCATATACATACATACATACATACATACATACATACATACATATATATATATATGTATGTATGTGTGTGTACACACACATATATGTGTGTATCAAGGTTTGAGATTTGGACCGTAACACCAAGATTACGGTCGTTCCGTTTATGTTTCAGTAAGGACCGAAACGAAACAAAACTGAAATTCGGGTTAAATAAAAAACTATTGAAATTCAAATTTTACAAAAAAAAATCTCAAAAAAAAGAATTAATTTGAGTTTCAAATATATGAATATTCAAATTTGCAATTCTAACTTAGGAAACATATACATTCACAAAATATGTGAATCGGGTAACTAAAAAGGGTGAAAACGAAATAATAAATAAACATTTTTTAGTTTTATAAATATTTATAATTAATTAGTATTTTTCTTTTATATTTTATTTTTTAATTAAATATAAATTATACGTTTTGTTTCAATAAATTAAACAAATATATATGTATTTTATACAAAAAATAAATAATGATATATAAAACTGAAACTGGAGTCGAAATTCCCAAAATTTACGAATTACATCGAAATTCCTAAAATTATAAAAGACCGAAACCGAGATCTCGAAACTTGGTATATATAATGATTGAGAAAGTTTTAATAACGCCCTACTTTTAGCACCCTTTTAGCTCAAAGGTAAAGAAAAAAGTTCTGATGGTAAATGTTGACTCAACTTTGAAAAGGTTAGAAACTTCAGAGTGGTTACATTTATAGCATTTAACTTATTATAGTTTAAAATATGATAGGTTTGCTTCAAAAAGTGGGTGACATGGAACCTTCATCATATATATACATATAGATAGATATATACAAATTGACTGGACCAGCTACATCTATATGTTACACCTTTTGTGCTACACCCCTTATGCTAGACCTTGATGTTTTCTTGGAGTTACGGTATTTGAAATGAGATTAAAATTTGTGCATATTTTTTTATCATTTCACTTCAATAAAATTTAATTTATTTAGGTACATGTCATATTTTGAAAGAATATGTACTTCAAAGTGGTGCTTAACCAATGGTTGACAGTAATAAAAATTTCTTTAAAAACTAATTTTTTTTAAATGATTTCGATTTTTGTGAAAATGATCTTGAACATTATTATCCATCTATAAAATCTGATTCATAACAAATTGTATAACTCAAAAAATTATTTAGGTGCAATAAAAGGATATAGTTAATACTTCTTCTTTTTATAGTGCTTTTATTTTACAACACGTTTAAAGTAATGACTGATGATTCATAAAACACTATTTTGGATATTTTATAAATAACATATATAACAATACTATATAAATCACATATAAAAAGCATATACAATAGTATTGTAGAAGAGAATATTCTTGGTGAGAAGTTGCCTCATCAATTCTAATGAGAAGGCACTTATATCGGAAGTTGTTATTGGTTACTAAAAGTATACTATAATTTCAATAACCAATTTGAACCTCCAACATTAGAAACTTCTCATTAAAAATAAATAGAGGATTTTTTTAATTATTTAGGTTTATAATGTCAGTATGGTATTGGTTCTTTAAAATCATATGCAGTTTGGAATATTTCATATCATTTCAATACTGGTACAACATGATACTTTATAGGCACGTTCTTTATTGAGCGGACGGGGTTCTTGAAAGGGATATACAGAAGAGGCATAAATGAATAAAGTTCAGCGAAAGGAGAATGCGTTTTTGTGATATGAAAGATGTGGCAAATGATGGATGACTGTATGTTTATATTGTATTTTAAATTTATTAAATGTTTTTGAGTAACTATTAACAATTGAGATTACATTATAAATTAATGTGAAATTGCAAATTAAAAAATAAATACATTGACAAAGAAATTTGTACATCAAGATTTAAAAAATATAGCAGATGTATACAAAAACACAAAAGAAAATTATAAGTTAGAAAGTAATAGGGCAGAAAGTGAGTAATTGTTTTTTTAGCAAATGTTTGTCTCTGCACAAAACTGCCATTCTGAAGGGAATAAAGTAGGGTGGCAACCCCACTCGGTGAGGGTGCAGGAGCAACGTTGCTAGGAATGGGGTGTCGGTCTCGTCTTCTTTCAAACAGTCCAATTTCCTTGCGCTCCAACACCTGGATAAATGGAGCTTTGCCCAATTCAAAATTTATGACCCATCGGACCATTGATAAAATGAATTCCCATTTCAAGTTTGAGAACGCAACCTATAAGGTTTCATAAGAGGACGGCTGTGAACTATTTTTCATTTAACTCTTCTCTTTCTCTCTATAATTCTAGCATTTATATTTTTTCTCCTCATTCAGTATATATTTATTGTAGTACTTTTCATACGTAGTTATATTTTCTTTTCAAAGTTTAAAAATAGAAGTAGCCTTCCTTTTTTTCCCCAACGCTTTTGAAATGGAAATAGGGTAAACAAATTCTTTTTTTATTTGTTCCTGAAAATTGCATGTTTTTCAATTATTAATCGAGTGAATTGATATTTTGAATTATATGCATAAGAATTATGGATTCTTGATCTGTAGATGCACATAATTATTGCTTCAAGTAGTTACAAACAAAGTGATATAAAGTAATTGTGTTAGTGATTGATTGGTGTTTTGGTCTACCACCAAACACTTGGTCTACAAAAAAAAATTCAACAATTTTTGATCCATTATATATTGTTCATTAATGGATAACTATATTTCAAAAATCCATTGTTTTACATCAACGATAGTAGAGTAATTAAACCTATGCTTGGAATGAGAAAATTGTACCACGTACCATATACATTTGTTATTCCTAAATTAACATTTTAGCATTCATGATATGAATAATTAGATCCTTCATAGTTTTTCCACAACTCAATCTTGACACAATAAAATATCTTTTAAGATCATCAAATGCAAGATATGTGTGCCTGGTTGGTGCGCTAGATCCAATGAACATGGATTCATTGTAGAAATATTCAAGTGAGTTCTTCGACTTACCTAAAACCATGATTGGGTAAATAGTAATATTAAAAAAAATTAACAGTAAATTACTAAGAACACTTTAGATTTGTCATGTACACTAATTACTATATGTCTTATAAGTTCCCAATTACATTGAACCAAGTTGAACCTATGCTTATATTCCAAGAACAACATGTAAAATGAGGTTGACCTGATCAGTAGATGCTTGCCAAATAGAGATTGAGAGTTGAATTGGGTGCGGAATAACACAAATTCTATCTTAAGACTTAGTGGATGTACTTTAAATAGGTAAAAGCAACACATATAAGTACAAATTATCAATTTTTTTACGCATAAATTGAAAATATTCAATTGCAAATCCTATTTAATCTTTACTTCAAAGTACATAGGTATACCTTTTCATATATAATGATAAATTCTAAATTTGAGATGTAATATGTAATACATAACATGGTAGCTCTTACAACAATATCAAAAAATAGTAATTTGACTAGAAATAATGAGATGATAAATGAGAAAAGAAATATTGCACTAAAGTAAGGAAAAAATATATATCAACTTAAAAGATAATGTTCTCATTAATATCTAGTAACTGTGTCAAAACATCTTATGATTTTCAAACAGATACAATGTTCCACGAAGTTGGAATCCAGAATTTACATAATTTGTGATATCATAACCTACTATAGTTAGAGTTCATCAATTTTTCTATTCCAATCATACAATAAATCGGCATATAGTATTTTTCATAATAATATAGCATGACATCCTACCTATTCATTAAATATAAAATCAACAGAGTGCTATATTCAAATGAAAAATCGGAGAATGAAATTGTAGTAAATTGGTTAAAGGCATGAGAAATAATAAAAGTGGTATATAATAGTATGAATAACTTACCAACAATCGACTGATGAAGAAGCGGTTAAGACGATGAAATTCTGGACGACACATAGACATATGCAAATATTTGAATAAAGATGCGATTTTCTATTCGTCGACCACAACCATCATCCTCGTTAACAAAGTATAACTGTTTAAGAAAAGGTAAAATTATAAAAATCCCCTAAATCCAAGTTTTTGCGTTGTTATGAGAAAACCAAAACTTCCCCCAAATCAGTCTTTTCGAATGGTGCCCCGTACCTTATTTGGTAGAAAATAACTGCGGCAGTGACGATGAAAATTGTAACGACCCTTAATTTTTTGGAAATTAAAATAGTTAATTTAATAAGGTTTTATGATTTAATATTGGAAAAAATAAAAATTTGTGATTTAATAATAAGAATATAACGGGAATGCAGTGTAATGGTATTAATTTAAGGTAATTGATAACTACTTTAAATGTAATTCCAACTAATTGAAATGATTAAAAAGTTATAATTAGCTATAGACTGTAAATTAATGTTAATAACGCATGTGTTAATTTATAATTGGACTTAAAGAGTAATTGATAATTTAAATGTTGATTAATTAATGAATAATGTGTAATAAATTGAAATTGAATAAAAATCAATGTTGTAGTTGTAATTATAACATTTGGGATGTTATTAAATGTAGAAATGGTGACAATTGTTATTTGTTACCAATTTAATTAATCAATTACAAATAAATGTTACATTAATGTGAGTTAATACAATAGCCGCAAATTGGGAATGTAACAAAATGTGTAGAAATGTTAATTATATTCACAAGGCAATAATTGAATTTATGAAAGAGTAAACCAAGGATAAATAAATTTATTGAGATTTTAAAATTATAATAAAATTGACAAAAATTCAATATAATTGAAATATAGTAGTTAATACAAATAAAAGATGGAATTTGTAGCATATTTGTGAAATAAGATATAAACAAATGTTAACTATGTTATTAGGGTAATAATTGATTGAATATAAAGACTGAAATCAAATTAAATCAATTTATTGGAATTAAATTAAAGATTAATTGGATTAATTGTAGTTGAAACTGAACACGGTATTTTGGAAAATAACTAACATTGAAATTATACATAAACTTGTTTTAAATTATTAAATGTCCTAGTAATAAAAAATGATGAAATTTGTTAGTCTATAAATATTGAATTAAAAAGTGATTAATTAATTTATTTAATTAACATGAAAATAACCATTTTGGCCACTGTCTCGGATTTCGACGAAACTAGTTTCATCGGATCCGTAACAATGAGTTATTATGAGGTTTCAAGTTTCGTTGCGATCGGACTTGTCGTTTGATCGTACGGACTCAAAACGCGTAGAAATTAGTTTAATTAAATTTAATTGAAATCAATTTGAAATAAGCTGATTTTAAGCTAACTTCTTCATACGATGGAATTAGGACTTGAAACCTGTTCCATTGAGTTTAAAATTATCGAAAACATCTATTTTGGTATATGGGATGACCCACTTTCGTTTCGTAAGCGAAACAGGCTTTTGGGTCGTAGTTATCGTTTCAATCCAAATCAATCTAGTCCATTCATCCTATTCCCGATCTACCTATATATAGCCTGTTATAAACCCTAATTGTTTCTCATATTCTCATTTCAGTACGTACAATTCTGTCTGCTTCTCTCTTGTCAATGGAAGAAACCAATTCAAACTCGAAACCCTAATTGCCAAATTGCAAATTCAATTTCAAATTCAATTTCAAATTCAATTCCAAAATCAAACTCCTCCAAACCCTATCAAATTATATATCGTTGGAAAGCTCTCGACGAGTGTAATCTTCTACAATAATTCGTTTTTCATTTTGGTTCATCGTTTGATCAGAAAACGTCGAAGAAGTCTCGGCCATCGAAACTAGGGTTTGTCGTTTAACGGTGGATCGTCAACCGTTTGACGATCGGTAGGCGCCACTGTGTAGAGGAGAGCATGCTGGGTCGGTCGGCATCGTTCGTTGGTGCTGCAGGTCGACTGAATCGCTATAAAATGGCCTGGAAGCTCGCGGTGGGGGGTTGCTTTTGGTGGCGTCTCAGGGCGCCACGTGTGGAGCCAGGGGTCGGCCTGAAGAGAGGTGGCCATTGTCGTGCTCTGATCGTGATCTATAGGCTTCGTGGTGGCGCGACAAGTCTCTAGATGGCGGCTGATCTAAGGAGTCGCGTACGAGAGTATCGGTTAGGCTAGGGTTTGAGAGCACATGGTATTCTTTTTTTTATTAAGTTATTTCACATTAAAATTCAAATGTTCTAACGATTGTAACTTGTACATACGAGGTTCGATTTACGCATGGTTTTCTCCGCTAAGATCATATCGAAATTCCAGACATTTTGATGCTGGTTTGGACGAATTCTGGGACTATTCAATTTTGGGCCATAAATTTGAATTTTAAATCGATTTAAATTCAAAGGTGAGTGTTTTGACCCACTCACAACTACTAGATTATCTTATGTTAGTTAAATTAAATTTATGATGTGATTAGAAATTAATTGATTGATATTTGGTATGTTTAAATTGTCATTCTAGTTAAATTTGACTTTTATTGCATTAAATCATCGTTTAATTTAATATTGAATTTAAATTGTCAATTTAATACCTGTTATTGATTATCAGTTATCTATTGATGTTTATTGATCGATTTGGATGATGATTGTGATGGATGTTTTATGGTTGATATTGGATGATTGGATGCTTGTAATTTTTGTTGTTATAAACTGCAAGTTTCCTATGGGATGAAATGATACATACCCGAACAATCTATAGATTAGGGAAAATCGTTATGGGTTGAAATGATAGACTCGAGTGATTTTATAGATTTTTATTTAATTCGGAATTGCGGTTTGAAATTATATATAACCGTAAAATCTTAAATTGCAAATTGAAATGATAAATATCTGTATCACTTGACCATAGGGTAGAAAATTATATATGGACACCTGATTGGTTAAATTAAATGATTTTTAATTCTTTAAAGTTTTGAATTCAGTTAATTGGTATTTTGAAATAGAAATTGATTTATATAAACTGAATTATTTTCGGAAATCCGAGCGTTAATGCTGAAATTGGAATTGATTTAATGAATTGGTCAAAGGATTTTAAATTTGAATTTCAAAGTTGAAGTGTCAAATATAAATGAATTTATCGGAATTGAGTCATTAAAATGTTTGGATATAACTTTGAAATCTATTTTAAACTAATTTAAACTATTTTAAACTATTTAATTAAATTAACTATTTTAATTAATTTAAACTATTTTAATTTATTTTAATCTATTATAACCAATTTAATACAATTTTAACCTATTTTACCTATTTTAAACTAATTAAATTTATTTAATCTATTTTAAATCTATCAAATATAATTTAAATTTATTTAATCTATTTTAAATTTATTTAATCTTTTTAGAAACCTATTTAAAATAATTTAAATCTATTTAATCTATATTTAATCTATTTAAATTATTTTAAATCTAATAAAATCTATTTAATCTATATTAAATCTATAAAAAAATCATAAAGTCCAATTTAATCAAACTTAAACCTATTTAAACCATTTTACTATTTAAACTATTTTAATCTATTTAAACTACTTAACTATTTTAAAACTATTTTAAACTATCTAAACTATTTCTAAATTTCAGATTGGGAAAAGTTGAAGTGTTTATATTTAAATCCTTGCTTAAAATTGGTTAAATGAAGTTATAACCCAAGATGGGAATTGAAATGATATTTCCTTGTGAACCAATATATTTGAGTAAATATGACGATCGTGAAAAGAGGATTTAACCTATATTTTCGATATGATTTTGGAAGTGCGTATGATTTGGAATGATATGGTTTTGAGAATATGATATTTTGATATCAATTGTGAATTGATTTTGAGATGTAAAAGAACCATCTGGTGTGAAATAAGCGTTTGGTTGTTAAAGAGACTGGGATCGGATATTGTTATACTCTCTGTCAATACCGAAAACCACTTTATCAACTGTGTACGTGGTGGAGATTCCAAAAATGAAGTAGGATAGTTTGGTGAACGATTCTGTATGAGGTATTTACGTGACCCTGACTCCCGTGAGTCAGCTTAGATGTGACTAAAACAAGAGCTATACATGGGCCAAGTGAGGTCATTCCTCCGATCGGACATGCTTCTTCGATACCATATTATGACTTTGTGATGATTTGGTGGCCACCCTTTGATTTTGATTTGTGAGTGTGTTCCGAGGTGGGCGGTAGTAGCTGTTATGTGTTACCACTAGCCCGGTTCTGCAATCGGTAAATCTACTTAGGCATTGCCTTGAGTGCCGTGTTCACATGCCCTAGAGCGCCTTCTACGAGTGTGTTTTGTACCGTACCTATGGGGTGTCCTCTGGGTAAACCACCGATTTGGTGAAGCCTACGGCATGTATAGACTACCGGAATATATAAAATGTGTTAAGGGGGGTATGGGTAACGCCTTAATGCTATTTTAATACTTTACTTTATTGTAGACACTATTATAATAGTGTATTGTACTACATAGTAGATAGTTTAACGGATCCTTAGAAGATGAAAATCCTGAACATCTCTTAAGTTATTGCACTCATGTTAGACACTGGATAGGAGATGTCAAAGCCCGTAAACATCTCTGATGCCGTTACACTCATATTTACTTATCTTTGATTTAACTTACATAAGATCTTTTAGTTCTGACCCGAGTGTTTTGTCTTTTCAATTCGCTCGGGTCAGTCTGAGCTTTTCAGTTTATCGAAGATTGCTTTCTAGAGGATGAAGACGAAGATTTTGTACTATTATTACTTATTATATGTATTCCACTACATCATGTTGTTCCGCTGCATTTATTTATTATTTGTTCCTATTTTTTGTAACTCTGATTTTGTGTTGTAAAAGAATAATCAAATGTATTTATAAAACAGCTTCATGAACTGTTATTTGACTATTATATTTTGTCATTCCGCTACGAGATTCTGTATTGGTTTTACTTCTTTCTCTTCATTTTTTTTACCCCATAATAATCTGCCCTTTTGAATGGTTTAAGTTCGACGTGTGTGTCTGCTTAAACGTCCAAAAAGGCAGGTCGTTACAAAAACGGGGAAAGTTGAAAGAAAACATGAGGTTGGAAGAAACGGACGTAGTGGAAACGTGTTGTTTGAAGAAAGCAGCCGGTAACTTTTTTGCCTGATAGTTGGAATAAACCTAGAGTGCTACTTGGCAAGATGTGGTTTAATGCAAATTATGGTTTCTCCTATCCAATATAAATAATAATTGATTATATTTTAACCCTAGAATCTAAGAGTTCTGACGATAGAAGTAGTTGTAATTCCACTACGAAGGAATGCACAAAGTAACTATGAGTTGCAATTATCTTAGAGTTAAGATTTTCATGCCGACTTAGAAGTACACCACAGAGCGCTGGCGATGTGTAAATCGTTATTGATGAAGATCATGAGTATTACATATGGCTGAATCCCAGAGATCTAGCTACCTTGTGATTTTGGATTTTGACTTCCAGTCGGAGACACACAATTATTCCAAATTGATGGGAAATTAGAGTCTATATGTCGAATTGTCCAGAAGAAAATTTTGCTAGGGTGCACTTATTGATCACCTCTTTGATGGCAAACTAGATTTTTATTTGAATAATTAATGTTAATTTCTTAGTATAAAACCTATGAGAGAATTTTTATAAAGTAGATTTTGGAAATACTTTAGATTTTTGAAAAAGGGGTTTTGAAATGATTTCTTTTCCTAAAGATTTATTTTGAAATTTTTTCTTTAGGAAAGTTTTGAAATTTTAATTTTCAAAGAAACATGTATACCACTAGATTGGTTGTGTTAAGAAATTCTTAGTTTATAAATGATTAATTCTTTAAATCCTTATATATATATATATCAGTAAAGGCTTGATATTTATTTTGGCAAGAAAATAGTTTTCCAATTTGGGGAATTTGTGTTTTAAAAGATTTTTGGAAACCTTAAAATATTTATATATATATAAGTTTGACTTTTAAGGGAAGTTTTGGTATGAAATGGTTTTTGTTATTTAAAAACAAGCATAAAGGAGCATATATTTAGCTAAGTGATTTTTCAGTTTATAAAATCGAGGATTTTATATTTTCTCTCTTTAAGGTACGGAAAAAATAAGAACGACATCAACTTTATTAGGGTATGTAATTTGAAGTATTGTTGTGCCCACCAGCTATTAGAATAAATATTTCTATATGAAGTAGACAGGAAACAGCAGCTAGAATATTTTTTGGATTTTGGAAGTGTTGTTGGTTGTAACAGTTTTGTTGAGGCTACCGTAATCTTGCCAAGGAAGGGTCTACACAGTAAGCTAGATACCATTGTGTGGAAGGTATAATTTTTTTGGATATGTTAAGGTGAAGATGGTGTGCGGAACGGTCATTAGAGTATTAATTAATTTAACCGACCCTATTGGGTCCAGATTTAGGCCCCGTCCAAATCTGGGCTAGTGGTCGACCAAGCGGTCGACCGATTGACCTTATAGCGATCGACCGCTAGGTGGATTCGGGCTGAACTCGAACCTGGGACATGACTATAAGTCGCGTCCAAACCTTCAACCGTCGCACCCCCTCACTCTCTTCCTCCTCTTCAGTTTTTTTAGCCGAACCCATTTCCACCTTCCCATTCCTCCGCTTAATCAAAGTCTCTCCCCTCTATTCCTCCAACCGACGCCAAAATTCTTGTGCATCGGATCTTGCCCCACCACCACTCCGGATCTAAACTATTTTCTCCCTTTTTCCAACCGCCTCTTACTCATGGCACTACCACACATCGATGGCTCTTCCTCTCATCAACTCAGCCTCACTCCGTAAGAAGCCGCTTGACTTGACTGGAGCGAGCAGAAGATCGCCACCTATCTCGAAATGGCGGACATTGATTTTCTTTACGAGCGACCGGTGAAATTCGAAGATTTAGCCACTCTTAGGCTTGAAGAGTTTTTCATCGCGGCAGGACTTACACCGATCCTCCACTTCGAGACTTATGAGCGAGAATATTACCCATGCTGCATCCGTCTTTTCGATGCACAGGTGGTGCAGAATTTTGATGATGGCAGCAGCTATATCGAGATCGAGGTGAAGAGAGCTCGGATTGAGATGTAGGATAATGATCTTGTTGGGATTTTGGAGATATCTATAGTAGGCGCATATTTGGATGACATAGAGATGACTGATCCTGAGATTCTACACCGGATCTTTTTAGAAATGTCGGTGATTAAAGGACCGACAATTTGCACGGTCCGTCTCATCATGCGCATCATTCATCATAACATCATTCCAAAGACGAGGACCCTTGACCAGATCTATACCTCAGTGCAGAGAGCCGCCTAAGCTATAATTTGCGGTGTAGCATCAATTGGGCTCGTGTCTTGATCCTCCATATGGCCGATCAAGGAGTTGGTACACCAAGGACTCACTTTCCATATTGCCACTTGCTCACTCGAGTGTTTGGGTATGACGAGGTAAATTTAAGCGGAGAGCCAGTAGTGCGGAGGGTCCCTCTCGCCATCGACCAAACCACCATGAAGAGGATGAATATTCTTTTGCCGCCTGTCACACCATCTATACCAGCACTAGAGCCACAACACCAGTAGTAGGGGATAGCGCAGGGCATCAAGGGATACATGAGTCCTAAGCTTGTTGCTATCCTCCAGGTTCAAGCAGACCTCCGAGAGATTAGGACGGAGCAACAGTATTAGAGGCGTGAGATTGGGTGCATAGCCACCATGCTACGATCATTCCACGGTCACAGCAAAGGCACGAGTTCCAACCGAGAGTGAGACTTTCTCACAGTTCTTAGGCGGTGTTCTATTTAGGGTTGTTGTATCTTTTATTTCTAGCATTTGTTCTTTTTTTGGGTTGCTAGGTTGTAAAACTGTTAGTTGTCTCTTATAAAAGTCACGCACGATATTATGAGTTTCTATTCATTTTCTATGTTATTTTTTTTGGATATGCAAACCGCTCTTATATATATGCATAGTAGAGAAATAATATAAATATGAAAATCTCATTAAGGTAGTTAACTAACAGTAAAAGCAATGTAAGATTGGAAGTTTAGAATAGTTGGAAATTTTAGCAAAAGACATGATAAAGTTGTTTCGATATTATGGGTCATTGACCATGTTCCTTAAAAGCTAATAAAATTGAATAATAGATGTGTTGACATTTTAAAATAAAATATCAAATTTTTAGGTAAAGTTCAATTGTAGAATTTTGGAATTTGGTTTATGCGTTTAGCGCGTAACCGACTTCCAACTACGCTGAAATTGTAGCTTGATTTATCAAAATTTTTAAGAATGAAAATATTTTGAAAACTTTCCCCTTGATTTGAAAAGTTCCCTTTTAAAAAAAATAAGAATTTTTTTTGTGTTTTAGCTATTATTGACTCTTAAATTATTTTTAGAGTTTTTGTTCAAAATTTTATTTTAAGAGAAAATATGCGTCTAAATATTTTGAAATTTTAATTTCCAAATGACGTACAAATTTGAAAAGCGAGAAAGATTTTTATGAAAACTTTGATTTTGAAGGCCACATGTTAGGAGTAGAGAAGTCATATGGAGATAGAATTTGCGAATTTAGCGATGCAATAGAGTCGACGATGCGATAAATGCAATCGATAACAAGGAATAAGCTGTTTTAGCCTTGGAATTTCTATTTTCATATATTGTCAATGACGCGCGCAAGTCTATTTTTAGACTTAGTTCCATTTTAGAGCTTGAAAATAAGCCTTCTTAAGCGTTTTGTACGTGGAAAATTTGGAATAAATTAGGGGCAACGAAGAAATTTCCACAGTACTACGGGAATAGGAAGATTATAGTGTGGTAAGAATGTTAAATTCTTCACCTAAACTCCTTTTTTAAGCATAGAAGTAAAGTTTAGAAAGCAATTTTTCGATGCGTTAGATTATTGGATAGTAGGAAGTGGATGCAAAATTTGTTACTTCATACTTCTATTTATAGGAGTATGAGAGTTTAGGTTAAAAAGATTTTTAAAAATGCCGCATGCATGTAGAACTGCCAGTATATATGTAGGTTGTTTGCATCATGTTTTAAAAAATGTTTTCTAAAGAAATGCATTCATGTAGGAGGATACGATTTAGAATCATTCTATATACATATTTTCTGTGTGGTGATACAGTAATACACTATGCACTTATGCACGTTTGGTTGCTAAATTTGTTGTACATTCAGTGGTTGCGCAGTTCAGGATAATTAGAAGCTAAAACCTTGACTTAGTCATTGGTGAAATTTTGGGGATGAAATTCTTTTTAATGGGTGAATAATGTAACATCCCATAATTTGGCGTTAGTTATTTAATTAGTTAGTTAGTTAATTAGGCTCTGAAAATGAAATTTGTGTAAATGATGTAGTTTGACCATGAAACTTACACCAATGCGATCACGGCAAAATTCTGAGTAACTTTCATAATTGGAGTTTTACGATCAGAGTCCAAATGAAGAAGTTAGGAACGATAAACGAATTCGGAACAAAAATAATTAAATAAGAAAAATTGAAGTTTTATATTAGTTGCCTGAGCCAATATGCCAAACCGTTATTGGGGACGGTCAACCGGTAACCTAAAGGCAGTCGACCGATGGTGACCAGGCGGCTCCAATAAACTTTAGCTGCAACGGCCCAGATTTAATATATTTGTATCTATGTTCTCTTCGAATCCCAAATCTCTTCTTAGATCTGTAATTCTAATGTATGTATATACCGTTTTATACATATCTCTTGGATTAAAAGGGATTTAGAGATGAATCAAAGGTTCTACTTCAGATCTAGTGATTTAGATCGCTTTTAAAAGGTGAGTGGGAAATTTTATAGATTGTTATAAGGTGAAAATTATCCCGTTGGTGTTTATTTGATTTTTATGCTTAGTTAGATAATTGTATATGAGTTATAGACAATGAATTGAATATGATCTGAATATAATAAATATCGCCTACATATTCTTGTTAATGAATTGATTAAGCACCGTATACAACCTGATCTGGAAATCAATCCCAGTGGTATGAATTTAGAATATTGATTTGAATGAAATTTATTTTAGATCTAAAATAGATTGTATACAATGTTATAAATTTGGATTATTACCCTAATCTTGTTAAAATATAAGCTTTTCTATATTTGGAATTGTTGGAATTTAGATCCATTTAATATTTACAAATTAGCTTAATTTCTTTCCGTTTTAAAAAGATACAGCTTTTGATCTAACAAGGAATAGATGCAAATTGAAAGAGAAAGAAATGTGTAAAGTATGAATTCATTGTAGTTGACACTGTCTATTTCAGTAATAAGAAGAAATGATTATTCTTTGTAATTTCAAACGATGTAATCTTTTATATTTAAAAGTTTTGGAGTAATTTATGGAAATTATAGCGGATAATCTTTTTAAATATGATTCCAACAATTTACATTGGAAAAGTACATTCTAGTGAAGATATACAATTAGAACATATTTGATAAAAGTAAATATTTATACGTAATTACTACGCTTATAACAATTAAATAAAAAGATAATAATGACGCTTGCATGTAATATTCATGTTTAGGATAATTAACTGATGGGAAAAGAATTTAAAAGGTTGTAACTCTAATAAATGATAATAAATATGGGAGTTGCAACAATTTGATATGGTCGATGGATCAATGGGACTGATAAAGATGAAATAGATATAAAATGCTACTAACTTGAAATTAGTAATCATACATAAATGTCTTAAAATGTTCCTTAGGATTTTATGGACAAATTGACATTTATAACTATTAAGCGAAGATTTATGGGTAGATAAATATTTAAGGTAAATCTTATTGCCTTAATAAAAAGGGAATTAGTAAGTTAAGTCTAATGTCTACCTAAAATAATATAAATAAAGACTTAGGATGGTTAATTGGACTTAGTGGGTTAGTGATGTGTAGTCAGTAGAGTCACTCGATGGAAGACTGCCCTCTACTTTGAGTCTACCAGCAGTTGAATGTACTTACTACTGATGTGAGATATCACTAATCCTAGGACCTATGACGATGTGAGAGATTAAGCTTACTTTCTTAATTGGAAAGTATTAAATGGTCTAAATTTGGAAATAGGACCGGTGAGGCATATCTCGATAGGGGTTCGCTTCTAGTTTGAGGTCTTAAGTGGCTTAAGGGTCGCCTCTCTCCTAATGGAAGAATTAAGTAACCTAGTGAGATTCCAAATAAAAGGATGTCTCTAAAAAGGGTCTAATTCAGTGGGTCTTAAGTAGTTGAAGGGTCTGCCTCCTTACCGAAAGAAGTAACCTAATGAGATGCCATATTTATATTTAAAGAGAGAGTGGATATCTCGAGAAGGGTTAGCTTCAAGTTTAAGGTCTTAAGTTACTGTAGGGTCCTAATCTTTCCTATAAAAAGAAGTATTAAGTCGCACAATGATATTTCCAAGCAATGATAGCTAAATAGTACCATTGAGGAGCACGCTTCTAGAAATAGGTCTTAAATGATGGGGTCTACCTTAATTAAGGTCTTAAATGACCAGAGTCTACCTATTTTCCACTTAGAAGTATTAAGTGGCTTAGGTACAGTCTCTTACATTGCTAAGCCGGTAATAACAATAGTGCCATTTAGGATCATGCCTTGGGGGCAGGTCTTAAATGATGGGGTCTGCCTTAGTTAAGGTCTTAATGACCAGAGTCTGCCTATTTTCTAATAAGAGGTATTAAGTGGCTTGGGCATTGTTTATTACATGGCTACGATTTTATCGGCGATAGATGCGGTAATAGTTGGACATTAAATGTCGGAAGCCTTAAATAGTGGTTAGAGGTCTTGTAGCTTGGACTCACCGACCACTGACAACATTGTTAGAAAATCACCTTGGAGATAGGTTTTAAATGACGGATCTACCTTGATTAAGGTCTTAAATGGCAGAGTCTGCCTATTTCTCTTTTCAAAAGTATTATAGAAGTCCGCTTCATATTTAGAAGTACTAAGTGGCTAATGGGTTTGGAAGTATTGGGTGGTTGATATGGCTTCATTAGTATTTTGTGTCTTAAGAAGGAGTAAGTATGTAATCGTGTGTGCAATGCAAGGTCAGATTAGAATTGCTAACCTTAATGGACATAACAATTAAAATGGAAATTAATCGATATAAGTTAATTTTATGCATAGTTTATATCTCCAGTCACCAGAACGTTGTTCTGATTTCCTCCTCATTACAACCCACATGATAGAATTAGAAGAACAAGTCACTGGAGCTGGGTGTGTTTTGTTGTTGGAGAAGTCTTCTTTCTCTCATGCTCGATGCTGATGTGACAATCTACTATCCAAGGAATACCATTAATTACAAGGTAGTAGTCATAATCATTATTCTTATCCTATAATTGTTTCCGCTATGTGTTTAGATTTTTATCGATCTCTGACAATGCTTATGCTTATTTGCAGGTACCAAATCCAACGATATGTACTTTGATAAACTTGGGTTTCGAATTTTGTCAAAATTTGGGCCCATTAAGGTATGAGTTGTTACACTAGTTTTAAGACCTTTAAAAACCAATTATTCAATATTTAGAATTAACTAAATAATCAAAATCAAAGGACAAAAGTCCAGGTCATTGCAACTTTTATATTTGAAAACTTTTGGCTAAATTTTGTAAAATATTATTTAAATCAATTAAGTTTCATAAATTCATAACATCAAAATATATATCATATAAAATAAGTTTTAAACTTTATAGAATTAAATTTATACTTAATATACTTTCAAAAATAAAAATTATAATATAAATTGATACTGGAAAATAGTGTAGAGGACAAAATTCATCAATTTTTTAGCTTTAAAATACTAAAATTCAGAATTATACTGCATAAATTAATTTTATTTAATATTAGGTAATTTTCAAAGTGAAATTCTATTTATTAAATAGTTAAAATTTAAATTTATAAAGAAAAAACTATTTTCCCATAAGCATTATTATATATATATATATTACGTACATATATATATATATATCATTATATATTAACATATATATATATATATTAGTAAATCATTTATAAGCAAGCATATATATATATTATATGTTTATTTAAATAAAAGATTCAGTTACATTTTTGGATTTTGTGACAAAATAAATAAATAAATTATAGTATATTTTAAAGATTTTATATATATATACACACACACACATACACATAATTATATATATTAATACACACATTTATAAATTTCATTATATATATATGAACTATTTAAAATGAAATATAAATAACTGTGTGTATATATATACAAGTCACATAGTTGTTATATAAATATTAAAGTATATAAGAATACATTTGGACGATATATTTTATACTAGAGAGGCAAACATGTCTATTGCAGTGTAAATTTCACCACTTATACATCGACATATCAAACCTTGCATGGATTACTATGTTAAACAGGAACACATGTATATATGTGTATATGACACACACACACACACACACACATATATATATATATAATGTAACATTAATTACATAATATAAAACGATATTATAAATTTAATAAAATAATAATTTTATTTCAAAACAATATGGAAATTACATAGCCCAATAATGATCCGAAATGGTAAAAAAAAATTGAAATTGACCCTTTTCTTCCACTGTAGGCTGGCCCAGTTTCAATAAACCTATGGTTCGATAGGCTTTTACTGGGTCGAAAATTAGGCTAATTTCGGAGAGTGTTGTTACAACAAACTTTACAATGTTTATTGCACGTTGAAAACTTCCAAATAGCTTTGTCTGTCTCTAGACAAGAAATAAGAATTGAAGATGCTGGTATGAAGAAGTTCATTGTTGGAAAATATCTCGATTTTAAGATGATTGATATGGAACAGTCATAAGTCGGATTTAGGAACTATAAGTGACAATCCATAAAATACACAACGAAGGGATACCCTTGGCGAGTCATTTCAAGTGGCCACTGCTATTAAAAAGTTACCCCCTTTTTAGAGGGATTTCAATAATTATCTCAAACGTAAATGAAAAGAAGTGACTATTGAAAATTTTATCGTTCGATTAAAGATTGAGGAAGATAACCAAAATATGAAAAAATGGCGACTCCTTTACTAAAGTGTAGAAAAAGCCAATGTAGTCGAGAGAAAACTGTAGCAAGAGGAAGCATGAATACAAACCCAACAATAAGAAGTAAAAGAAGTTCAAGGGTTCATGCCACAACTATGGAAAGAAAGGACATAAGGCCAGTGGATCGAAAACCATCAAGAAATGGAAAGCTCAAGTTAACATGACTGAGTTATATTAACTATCAAATAGTGTTGCAAAAATGAATTTGTCGATAGTAGTTTCTGAATGCAACCTGATTAGAAATTCCAAGGAATGGTTTGTAGACACAAGGGCCACACGAAACTTTATGCAAATAAATAGATGTTCTCTAACTACAAACCATGCTTCTCAAGAAGAACAGTTATTCATGGGAAGCTCCTCTACGTCAAAGGTTGAAGGAAAAGGGAAGATCATTCTAAAGATGACATCTAAAAAAGAACTTACTCTAAAAGATGTACTTCATGTTCTAGACATCCATAAGAGCTTGGTATTTGAATCATTGTTGATAAAAAATGGCTTAAAAATAATTTTTGTACCGGATAATTTTATTTGTTAAAGAATAGGTGTATATAAGAAATATGTAACGACCCGCAAATTCATCACTTTAGAAACTTTTTGAAATATTCAAATATAATATATTTTTTAACATAAATGACAATGTTTTGAACAATAAATAATATTGGCTATCTTATTTTGAATAAACATTTAGAAAAAATATGTTTTGGAAGATATAACGATAAAATGACCGAAAACCGTTTTATCAATAAACAGCTCTTAGACCATCCAATATCGTGCATGGAGCTAGATACATATACTCATTTGTATATATGCGTGAGAATATGTAATGAAATTATTTATTTTATTTTTGAAATTTAAATCTCTTTATGACATCATCAATGATATCACTATTTTGGCATAAATGATTTTTCAATTTAAATTGAGTTTAAATGATTTAATAATTAGTCTAATTATTAAATAAGCCCATTTAATTAGTATATAATGATAGAAATATTATCATCAAACTTTGTTTACAAATATATATGTACACACACACACACACACATATATATATTAATAAGAAGTGAAAATATGATTCGAAATCGAAATCCATAACGATTCAACGTTGAAAAGTTGGGCAAAGTTGTGAATCATTTGAGATATACATATGCATGCATACATGTACATATACATGAACACATTCACATGCACACGAACACATATATACATACAAATATACTTATACATTTAAATATATATAATATAAAATATCCAAGATATTTTCCTAAAACTTAACACTTAAGCAAACCAAAGTCAAACTTTGACACACTAAGTACAAGCATATGGGTACATACATATGGGAAGAGCACGGCCAAACATGATGAAGGAGGTGAGGTATAGTGGTGATGAAATAGTGATGTGTTTGTGTGGAAATATCATGATATTTTCCTCCTTACTTTTGCCTATAAATATCACCCACCTCTCTTCACTTCATGATAACTTCATTTCTTCATAAAATTCCTATGCTTCTTCACTTCTTAAACTTTACATTAATGGCCTCTTTCCTAAGAAAAGTTATGTCAAAAATTACGAAAAAAAGAAATTAAAATTATATAGTAAGTATATATTATCAAAACTCTTCAAAAATTCCAAAGCAAATCCACTCTTTCTCACCTATACAACACCTTCCACAACCCAAGGCCGAGTCCACCTCCATTAGCAAGCATAGGCTGAGCCTTTCCAAAGGTCTAAGGCTCGATTCCATAGGCTCTAGGGTGATCGTAGCGGAGCTATAGCCGTTTTAAAGTTAGTCCAATCGAAAATCAAGTGAGAAACTCTATATTTATATAATATATAAAATGATGATGTGATACCATTGCTATGGTTGTTTACCATGTGTTTGTTCATCAAGTTTGAATGTTGATTATATGTTTATTTTGATGTTGAAACAAGTCATGTTTAATACACGTCGAGTATCATAAAGGAAATCACTTTACTTTAATAATGAAATGGTGTATATGAGATTATTAAACCTCTTTAAAATGACTTACAATGGTTTAAAATGGTTTATAAATTTTTTATAAACACTAAAATCCAATTTGATGAAGTTTTGACAAGTTATGAAAATTGAGTCAAAAATAGGCACGTCGCGTAACGGCAGTTCGCGATTTTGCGCCATAGAAAGTTAAATCCATTTAAACAATGGATTCGGAGTTGGAATTCTTTGAAATAAGAATTTTTCAAACTCTTATAATCATAGTTTTCAAACAAAAGAAAACGATCGAGATTTCGTTTAGTAGATTTTTAAATATGAGCAAAACAAGTTTTCAAAATAGTTGCGGTTTGGCAGTTCAAAAATCAAAGCGACAAATTCTTTTAAAATGATATTTTTAATTCTTTAAATATATGGAATAAATTCTATAAACCTTTTAAAATGTTTGAAGAGAATGAGTTATAAAAATGAATTTCAATGTGATAGAAAAGTCATTTTGATCAAATAAACCTTAAAAGCACTATTAACAACACTATTCGCAGCACTTTTAATAACTTTTGGAATATGGCTTTAAACTTAAGCATTCTTTTCCAAATCTATTATAAATATTTTTAAATAAATAATTAACTATTTTAAAGATGATTTGAAGGTTTTATAATTTATTTTAAAAAGTTTAAATAAATGGTTTAAAGAAAAGCAGTTATAATCAAGTGATTTAATCTTGGCTCTAAAAGCCGATGAGTAGAGTGGATTTTTCTATTTGTGAGATCCAAATGTGAGGTGCTTAAACTAAGGAGATGTTCAGGAGCAACCAGTGCCTTGGCTCAACTGGCCTTTTCCCAGGCAAGGAGTAGATAAGGTCAAAATGTCGAAAACGAGGCTAGTAAAAAGATTTCAATTTTCAAATTTAATACCACTTGGATTGCATAGAAATTATCTTCTTACGCTTGATATTAGATTACGTGGAGGGAACCCATGATATCCATGTGATTTTAAAAGGCGATTTTACCATTATTCAACAGATAGTAAAAGTTGAATACGGAAATTGATGTTGAGTAGAATTATTATAATTTCTATCGACCCTATTTACTTAACAAGGTTTTGCAATATGATTTATGAGAAATGATTTTGATTTGGTATTGCCAAAGTTAAAGAGAGGTTTAATGATTCTGTATATACCGAAAAGTAATGTTTTAAAGATAAATATCTCTAAAAGATATTTTTGATAAAAAAGAAAGTAATTAATCAAATGATAAGCACTATTTACTTAACATCTTTTTATCGATGATAGGTTCGAAGGAACCAGGATTGGATTTGAGTGATTCTTATCCGAAAACCACTTCAAAGCAATTTACGTATGCGAAGTAAAGACTTGGAGGATAATAAATGAAATGAAGGGCTGCTTGTCACTGAAAAATTTCCCATATCGTATATATGTGGCAGTAGTATCTTCATTTGATCTTCGATGCAAGGGTTGCCCGCTACTATTCTTAGGGATGATTTCCGATAGGATGTGGTAGGAGAGTTCTTTCAGTTTTTCCTGTTCCTATACAACTTGTATGGATGAATGTCTGACATTGCATTTACAACATACACGTACATTGATTTTTACGAACGTACATCTGTTTGGTGGTGTAGGAAGTAACTCTCCTATACTTAACACTCTTCTCTGAGACATACGAACTCAGAGGTTGTACATTTGTGGAAATCAATGGTGTGTGATGGAATTGGCAATGTGGCATTCAAAGTGGAATGTGCTATGTGAAAGGTAATCATTACCTCGGGCCTCGTCCCCGGAAAGTGGCTTAAACATGGCATGTCGTAAGGCTATGTGGTTCGCAACCACTAGGGTATGGTCATCACCTTTCTAGATTATTCTATATATGTCGAGTATGTTGTGTATGCTATGGAATCCTGGATAGGACGGTTACGACCGAAGTGATGTCATATTCGGTTCTATCCTCCACTAAGATGGGTCTGCGGGTAGGTCCGTCTTGCCAGGTGCAGAGGTTTCAAAAGTTGTTAATCCTCGGTACATCCCTCTAGAGATGTATTGTACGGAATGTAGTTCCTTACTTGCTATTGTATGAAAATCCATTCTCCAATAAGTGCCTTCGGACTTGATTGTAGAAACTATTATGCTGGAATTTAATCAATATAACAATTTTGGCTAAGATTATATAAGTTTACTTGAAAAGTGTTTTTAAAATAATGTCATTAAAAATAATATTACCAGATTTTACGTAGTAAAGATTTTGGTGATCATAAGGTAAAAACCTATTCCGCGTTTATGTGCGGCATGGTCTTATGAGATACCATTTGTTTTCAAATATTCATATTTTGAGTTTCTCATACTAGTCCCATGACTGACCCGGAGTTTATTTTCCTTTTCTTTTAAACTCTGGGTGCCCTATTTTTTCAGGCTACCAAGTAGTTAGGTAGCATGGAACATTTTGGGAGAAGCCCAGAGCATTTTGGATGGAGCATGAAGCTGGATGGCCCTATGTAGATAGTCATCGATTTCTAATACCGTTGTATTTTTTATTAAGTATCTATCAACACTTATGAGGATATGTAGTTATAACCATCCTGGTTGGATAAGTATACTAGAACTCTGATGGAGCAATTTAGAGTAATTGCATGTACTACTCATATGTATAACTAAATGTTGAATGTGATGTGAGATTCTATTTTGTTTTGTCTTCTATCTTTATTTTCTTTTACCCCATGATAATCTGTCTCTCTGGCACTTGGATTTATGGCATGTGAATACCGGAGATATACTAATGTCGGTTTCTAAGGGTTGAGGAGGTGGGTCGTCACATGTTATGTGAGTGATGGTTTGTTTAAAGTAAATGTAATGACCATTGCCTCCAAAAATCATTCTTCTAATTAGATGGCTTGAAATTTAAATAGTAACAAAGGAGAAAATTTACAATAATATTTCATACCTTTGTACCCAGTTAACCTCTATATAAAGAATTAAATGTATTTGATGCAATAGTTCTGAAATGATTTTTCTAGAATATTTACATCTATTGAATCAATTTTTATAAAATATTAATGTCCTTATTATTTGGGTTTTAATATTTTTTTCCTTTTTTCCTAACGTAAATGATTTATATAGAACAATTATTTTTCCATTAGTTCTGACTTTTTCCTTTTAAAAATCAATTGTTTTATAAAAATTTAAAGCTTCCAATAAAATAAAAAGCTAACTCGCTTGAAAATATAGAATTTTAGTGGACTTTTTAAGATTATACTTGTATTTACTTTTAATGCAACCTTTCTTCACTTTTATTGGTGGTTAAAGTTTTTATCAATTTTTTGTTTTTGGTGGCGAAAGGCTTTGATTGTACCATATAACTAGTGTGTAAACTGTGTGTTGCACAAGATAAAGTTATAAAAGCACTATATTCATAAATATTAATAAAAATAAAAATTATTTATGTAGTATATGATAGAAATTTTGTCTTATCGATTATAAATCAAAGTTTTTATCACTGTTTATGTATGTAACATTTGTTAAGTGAATTATGTATTTTTGTATTCGAATGAAAATTTGATTTTACCATTTTTTTAATAAGAATGTAATATGTATATTGAAATTGATAGCTTTTAAGGCTTATTGGAAAAATTAATAATTGTTATTTACTTGAATTTATTTAAATGGTTTATATTTAAGTATTAAATAAATTAATTAATTTAAATATATGGACTTGAATGCAAAATAATAAGTTCAAATCAAAGGAAACTTTTGCTATTAATATTATAAAAATGTGGGTATTTTAGCGTAAAACCATGAAAAGAATTAATAAACATTGTATATATTTGTAAAAATGACAATTTACCGAATTAAAAAATATATTATTAGAGAATTAAAGGGGGCAAAATTTATCTAATGAGAGGGTTAGAATTTCTCTACCCTACTATTACTTATTTAGTAGATAATTTGTTGAGATAAAAAAAATATAAATTAAGGTTGTTTTAAACGTCTATGTATGCAGTTTTTATTATGTGATTTATATATTCTTATAATTGAATATATAAAAAAATTAACTTTTCCACTTTTTGTTAATATAAATGTGATGTAAATCTTTAAATTGTTATTTTTTGTGATCTACTTAATAAACAAAACAATGAATAATAGTCAATTGAGTTTATTTTGAATAGTTTAAATTATGATATTTAATTATTATATATAAAGATTTAAATGTAATATGTTGCAGATAATCGAGTAGAATATTTTGACTCTAGAAATTATAAAAGATGAGTATTTGAATGTAATATGGTTAGTGTGAATTAATAGAACAGTGTAAATCTAAAATCATGAATTATATAAAATAAATGCTATATACATATTAAAATTGTTATTTTTTGTGATCTAATTAATATACGAAATAATGAATAGGTTTTAATTGAGTTTATTTTGAATAGTTTAAATTAGGATATTGAACTTAAATGTAAGTTTTTAAATGTAAAATATTACAATGTAAGGACTTAAACGTAGAATATTGCAAATAATTGAGTAAAATAATTTAACTCTAAAAATTATAAAAGATGAGTATTTGAATGTAATATGGTTAGTGTGAATTAACAGAACAGTGGATAAATTTAAAAATCATGGATTATATAAAAATATTTTGAAACAAAATACCATGAGAGAATTAGAAGAGAGAAAGTTGTCAGAAGTGCAAATTCACGTGCTATATAATTATGCTAGTTTATAACTCGTGCATTGCACACAATGATACGGTAAAAAGAAGTATTTATACTTTTAATGTTAAAATGAAAACTTTATTATGCAATGTATGATAAATTCAGTGAAATAAATGAACTATAAATTAAAACTGTCATTATTGTTTGTGTGTAATTTATGTTGTGTAGCTTTTTTTGTGTAATAGCAATACTTGGTTTTGAAACTCTTGAAATATCTAGTTTTTCCCTTAATTACTAACTCATTTAAGATCATTTTTGCAATTATTCTTTCCCACGTTCTTACCTTTTATCTCACGTCTACAGCTGCAATAAAGACATTTCTTCCTCACCATCACTTCACATAATTTACCCTAAAATTATTTGAAGATCCTCCATAAAAACTTGACAGATCTTCACCATCATTACAATAAAGCATTTTAATCATCTTGGATGATTAACTGTTGCAGGATCAACTAGATCCAGAAAAAAGGAACAAATTATGGCAAAGCAAGCCATTAATCATCTTGAGAATCCAAGTCAACAACCAACCAATAAAGATTTGAATGAACCGAAGCCCTAAATGTGTTAACGGAGATTCCTCCTTTTAATTTGATTTTAGATTAATATCCCAATATTTTTTTTAATTTGGGTTGTGATTTTTTATTGAAGAACATAATATTGTTATAACATTCCATATCACACTGAAATCGCCTTAAAGGCGGAAGAAATGCATTCTTCCTATAGACAAGATTGGCAATCTATATATTAATATTAGTTTGTTTATTTTACATTTAAATGAAAAAGAAATTTCAATTCATCGAATTGTTATTACCAAGAAAGAAGAAACATGCATGCTGTTATGCAGCTTTAAAGAAATTTTTTATTGCTTCGACCTCTTTCGACATGCTAAGATTAAGATTATAAAGAGCCTACCTAATGCTTCTGCATTATTGTTATGTTTTAATATATTTTTGTTGTTGTTATTATTTTTATTATTCTTCAATCTCATTTTCTACATTACATCATATACTCTCATTCCTAGTAGTAGTTAGCATATCATCACTTTTATCTTATTGCTTTTTATATCTTTTAGGAAGTTGTATCATAGTACTATTTATAGTGTTTTAACTTCTAAACTGTTATGTACTATAGGCATATCTTATTTGTCAAAATCAAACGATATATAGTGAAAAATAATATATTTATTGTATGCATGCATTTTGTTTGTCTATTATAACAGATGGATAAAAATAATGGATGATGCCCTTTAACAGTTATAATATCCATTTCCCCTTTCAACTTCCAGTTCATGAATATGGAGAAAGGATTTCCATTTTTAATTTACAAGTTGTGTACAAGTTGTTTAAATGATTGTTCCAAGTAGAACCATCACATTGCATCATCCTTTTTAGCAAAATGAAATTGAAACGTTATTATATTAACCCAATTTAGGTAGAACCATATAGCAAAGTACAATTCTATAACGAAAGAGAATGTATGCAATAACAGAAAAATGTTTGTGAAAGTTTAAGGTTTAGTGAGTTAAACTATGGACAAGCTTTTCTTCTTTATTTATATCTCTTTTGTGTGCAGGGATGAGTTTGACATGATGACTTTTGCATCAAATGTCGCTACAATTATTTTTCTATCTTATAGTGCTTGAAGTGGAAATTTTGAAGGTAAATAGATCCATACCATGTCCCATTGTTAAACATTTTATGTGCTGCTTATACATAAAAAAGCATTAAATTGCAAAGTTGTTTGTTTTTGGGTATATATATTTCATCTTCGATTGTACCATGAAAGACATAGATCAAGTGTTCTCTCATTAGTGCATTGAATCTCAAATGCATCAAATGATACATGAATTCTATCAGTACAATGAGTTCATCTAGTTACAATATAGTTATACCATTATATATTAAAATTTATAAATTGTTATCCCGCCTTTTGGCAAGGCCGTGACACCAAGGAATTAAATAGTAACCAATGACGGCCCGTCCTAGAGATCAATTATACACATGCTCACTATGGATATCGACGAATTTTGTCCGAGTCCGGATCGAGCCAAAATTGGTAGGACATGACAAGCTAAGCCATGAGAGCCAACATTCCAAATCTCGAGTCAATCCGAGTTCGTATGTTCAAGTTATGAACGATACAAAGTTGGATGAAAACCAATCATCGGTCGACTCGCTCCCTTCGACTCGCTCCGCATCCACCAGAAATGACTCCTTCGACTCGCTCCACTTCGTGTCCATCATGGAACCTTTGTTCAAATCCCTCAGGACACCCCACTTCGACTCGCTCGACCAGTGCACGCTTCGACTCGCTCGACCAACACACAGTTCGACTCGCTCGATCAATACTCACTTCGACTCGCTCCGCCTCAAGCCATACTTCGACTCGCTCCACTTCGTCGACTTCGCAACCATCTGAAGGCGTCTACATCATGTCCATTGATGAGGAGAAAAGCACAATAGTTAATACAGGTTAACGCCACGTCACCGAGTCATGCAGAACCGAGTCGAACAGAGCGAGTCGAACCAAACAGCCTACTAGGAATCCCATTCTGTATCGATCATATCTCCTAATCTACAAGTCCGAATGCTATGAAATTTTCACAGAAGACTACGTGCATGCTAAAGAATGTCCACGCCAAATTTCGACTCCATTGGATGAGATCTTGATCGATACGAAATCTGTTCGTATCGATCACGGATCGGACCGAAACTTCATGGGCTTGGGCGCGCGGGCCTGGTCACGTGCCAGAGTGGGTCTCCCAAGATCTGAACAAAATATCAGCCTCCTACACCTATAAATAGACCCCCAAAGCCAACAGAAAAGGGGTTCTTCTTTCTCTTTGAGATCTCCAACGCCCGGACTCCGCCAGATCCAGATCTGAACTCCATTGCTGCTGCTACCAACGAATTTCACCGCTGCAAATTATTGTTATTCGCTGTAATTTGCTGAAATCAATTGTAAACATCAAAGAAAGATCAATAAAGCAAACTACTTCATAGTGGACGTAGGCAATATGCCGAACCACTCTAAATTCTTGTGTCTCCCTACATTTTAATTATTCTCATTTCTGAAATTTGGAGTTTTTGTTAGATAATTCCTATTTTTCCATTTAATTTTTTCACTTTATCTCTTCAAAGACTTCCGAAGAGTGTTGTGCCCAATTTTGGTACAAACACTTTGGTGCTTTCACTGAGAAAAAACCCAATTTTTCTCCTGCTCTTTGGATCTCTTATCTATATTAGATTGCATAAATCTAACAAGAAGATCCAGATCTAGAACTTTGAAGCCCTTCCATTCTATTCAGATTTGCAATCAAATCTAGGAAAGGACTTCATCAATTCATTATGGTGAGCACACATACCACTTCTACAGCTGCTGATCAAGGAGCACGGGACCGGCAAAATCCCGTGCAATCACCTCCATCCAACCAAAATGCTGTAGGACCTTCAGATCCATCAGGTCCAATCACTAGACAAGAATTCCAGACATTGCTTCAAGAGTTGACCCAAAGTCGACAGCAGCTGACTGAACAACTACGCACCAACACAGAGTTGACTAACCAGCTAAATCGCCAAAGGCGAAGAAGATCCAGAAGAGACCAAGGTTCTCATTCTTCCACAGAAAGTTCAGCCTCCTCCGATGGCGAAACCAGATCCACACGTCCACGGCTAGGTATAAGCTACACCCAAGCCACGGGACACCAACCTGCTTCGAACCTTGGGCAACCTAGAGCTGGACCATCTGCTAGTCTCCGTACAGAACCTTCAACTCGAGGAGGAGCTGCTCCTTACCATGTTACCGGCAACATTGCTACTACCACCACTGCCGGATGGGGAGGTGATGCTAGAAGCCAAGCTGATCCTCAACGTAACCAATGAGAGCAGACTCATGAGCCTTATGTCTCTGAGGATGTTGAACCAAGGAGGCGAGGCACGGACCGTCGACCGCGTCCGGTCCAGACTCGCACTGTGGAACCCGACCACACCTTGGCACAACATGCTCAAAGTATCCGAATGCAGGATATACCAGCAATGATCCGCCAAATGATCCGTGAAAGTCAGGGTCTCTCTAATGACGACTGGGGAATCTCCCGAAGTCATACCCCTTTCACCGATGGCGTTTTATATGCTGAACCACCTCGGCACTTTAGGATGCCAACTTTGCCAGTTTATGAAGGAAGTTCTGATCCCAATCAACACGCCCTGAAATACGAATGGCTGATGAATGCTGCTAGAGCTGATGATGTAGTAAAGTGCCGTAGTTTCCCCATTTCCCTAGGGGGCATCGCTACCATGTGGTTCACTCGTTTGCCACCGTGATCCATCTTTAACTTTGACCAGATGGCCACCAAGTTTGTCGAACAATTCCGTATGCATGTGGCGAGGCCTAAGGACGTTAACACTCTGTCTAGTGTTACGCAAGCTCCCGGAGAAACACTTAGACGTTACTTGGAGCGATTCCATGCTGCGTGTGCAGAAAAAAGCAATCCCAATGATAACTCTATCCTGATGACATTGACTAAGGGAATTGATGCCGATTTCGAGTTCGGAAATTGGTTAGCTGGGAAACCACATGCGTCATTGGACCGTTTCTATTCCAAGGCAGCCCAATTCCTGAGAAGGGAGGATGCGAAATAGTCTAGGAAGCAGGATGACGCAGGGCCCAACATCGAAGGTATCCAAAGTAACGTCGTTGTTAAACAGTCCGGAGATAGTTCAGGAAAAATTCAATTGAACGTCCAAAATAAACAGAATCAGCAGAGAGACAATGGGAATCAGAACAAAAAACGCAATCAGAATCGTGGTCCACGGCGGAGAGCTTCCATGTATGATAATTACACTCCATTGAACACGTCATTGGAAAATGTGTATTTGCAGACCTGCAATACCATGCAATACAAGAAACCTGCCCCAAAACCGCCAACTGAGAGACAAATCCAAACAGGAAAATTCTGTAGATTCCATGAGAGTTATGGCCACAACACCAATGAGTGTCGTCACTTACAAGACCTCATTGAAAAACTGATACGTGAGCGGAAGCTGGATCAGTATGTGCGGGCGCCGCAGTCTGGTGGTGCAGGCCCATCAAATCAGAATCGTGCGCCGAATCAGGAAAGATAGGAGGAACCCACTCGTACAGGCGGGATGTTGATTATCAATACGATAAGCGGTGGTCCTCCCCCCAGCAGATCGAAGCTGGAAGAAAATGGAGTCATATGCCAGTTCTATCAGGCATGCGGACTTCGAGTGTTGCAGTAACTTTGATGAAGGAGCTCCGGCCAAGCAACAGAGGACGATGACAGATGACATCGTGTTCAAGAACAGAGACGTTGATAAAGTCGAAGCCCCCACTATCGATCCACTGGTCATCTCAGCACAAGTAGGTCCCGCTTGGATGAAGAGGATCTTAGTTGACAGTGGGAGCTCTGTGAATATTTTGTTCAAGCGAGCTTATGATCAAATGAAAATGGAAGCCACGATCTTGAAGCCTTGTCAATCTCGAGTCCATGGTTTCAACGGAAGTTCTACTATACCCACCGGAATGGTGGAACTGCCTGTAGAATTGGGAATTGGAGAACGTCGGAGAGTACGGATGTTACAGTTCATTGTTTTGGACATAGACTCCCCTTACAATGCTTTCTTGGGCCGACCGGCCCTCGCTGAATTCAGGGTAGCCATCGCCCTGTGGTGTTTGACTTTAAAGTTTCCCACTGATCATGGAATAGGAATCATTCATGGAGATTAGGCTGCTGCCAGAGCCTGCTATGTTGCTGAGCTACGGGAGGCGTAGTGAAAGGAAAAAAGGAAAGGGCGTGGAGGAATCTCTCTGCGTCCGTTTTACCGATAATTGACAATTAACGCCCGGGCCCAGGCCCGGGCACCCCAGCCAATTCCTCAAGGATCTTGACCCGAGAGAAACTGAAGACGAAGGAGAATCTAAAGAAAGTCAAGCATCCCCGGCCGAACTGACGATTGATGTCCCAATTGACAATAACGATGATTCGAAAATGATAAAGATTGGATCTCAGCTAAGCTAGCAAACTCAGGAGGAATTGGTTGAATTTCTGTGGGCAAATCTTGACGTATTTGCCTGGACACATTCTGATATGTGTGGGATCTCGCCGGACATCGCGAGCCACACTCTGAACATTGACCCGCGGCATGTCCCGGTCAAACAAAAAAGGCGCAGTATGGATCCAGAGAGATCTGCCGCCCTTAAAGAAGAAGTGGAAAAGCTTGAAGCGAACGGATTCATTCGAGATGCGCTATATCCTGAATGGGTGTCAAATCCCGTGCTCGTCCGAAAGCCAAACGGGAAGTGGAGAACATGTGTCGATTATTCCGATCTGAATAAAGTGTGCCCCAAAGATAGTTTCCCGCTTCCTAGAATTGATCAGCTAGTGGATTCGACGGCTGGACATGAACTCTTATCCTTCATGGACACGTATTCAGGCTACAATTAGATACCGATGCATTTACCCGATCAAGAAGATACCAGCTTCGTAACCAATCTAGGACTTTACTGTTACAAGGTAATGCCATTCGGACTCAAGAATGCCGGGGCTACCTATCAACGATTGGTCAATCAGATGTTTGCCCATCAAATCGGGAAAACAATGGAAGTACGTATATGTAGACGACATGCTTGTGAAGTCATGACTCTCCACCGACCATGTTAAAGACCTGGAAACTATGTTCAACATACTTCGAGAATACAAAATGAAGCTCAACCCACTGAAATGTCACTTTGGAGTTGCATCCGGAAAGTTCCTTGGGTTCATCGTTAACGCTCGGGGAATCGAAGCTAATCCTGAAAAGATTTGGGCAATCAGAAATCTTGAAACGCCAAAGACTATAAAGCAAGTCCAGAGTCTCAACGGAAAGGTAGCGGTATTGAGCAGGTTCATTTCAAAGTCCACTGACAAATGCATTCCCTTCTTCGATCTGATCCGAAAAGGGAAGCGAAACTTTGAATGGACCACGGAGTGTGAGGGCGCTTTCCAAGCACTAGTTCAAAATCTATCCACACCTCCAATACTGTCAAAGCCTATTGATCATGAGAAGTTGTATACATACTTGGCGATATCAGAAAACGCTATCAGCGCTGCCTTGGTTCGAGAAGAAGACGGGATACAGAAGCCAGTATACTACGTCAGCAAACGATTGACTGGGGCTGAAAGGAACTATCCGAAGCTAGAAAAGTTGTCATACTGCCTTGTAATTGGATCAAGAAAACTCCAACCGTATTTCCAGGCACACCCCATTGTTGCTTACACCGACCAGCCGTTACGACAGGTCCTTTCCCGGCCTGAGATGTCTGGTAGGTTACTCAAGTGGAACATCGAACTGAGTCAGTTTGATATTACTTACACTCCAAGACGAGCAATCCAAGGACAAGTCCTCGTTGATTTCATAGTTGAATTTACCATTCCAGAGGACTTGCCCGAAACCAGTAAATCCCCCGAATACGTTTGGAAGCTGTATACTGATGGTGCATCAAACGACCGGTGTTCGGGCGCTGGTGTTGTACTCGAAACCCCCGAAGGCCGATCCATATGCTATGCTGTGAAGTTCAATTTTCATGCGACTAATAATGAAGCTGAATATGAAGCCCTCATTGTCGGACTAAAACTTGCCAGAGATCTGAAAATTGTCGTTGTGGAAATTTATTGCGACTCACAACTAGTCGTGTGTCAAGTACGGGAAGAATATCAAGCAAGAGATCGAAGGCTGGCTGCTTACTTAGCTCGAATGCAGGAAGTACTGAATTAGTTCGATTATTACGCCATCTATTGTATACCTCGAGAACACAACCAAAAAGCCGATTCATTGGCAAAGCTGGCCAGCACAGGTGAAGCTCAGCAAATGGGACTCGTTCCCGTAGAAACGCTATCTTCCCCAAGCATCGACCGGACAGAAATAGACTGGGTATGCGAAACCGTTCCCGAAAAAGATTCATGGATGACTCCACTCAGAAATTACATTGAGCACGGAACCCTGCCGGAGCACAGGAGTGAAAAAAGACAAGTCCTCCGGAAGGCCTCAGGCTTTACCATCCAGGATGGAATCATGTACAGAAGAGGGTACTCAGTCCATCTACTCCGGTGTATCGCTCACGATGAAATTAAAAGAGTATTGCACGATGTGCACGAGGGAGAATGTGGCGATCACACCGGGGGGCAAGCACTTGCCAAGAAAATACTTCGATACGGATATTACTGGCCGATCGTGAATCGTGATGCGTCAGATTATGCAAAGAAATGTGATAGGTACCAGAAACATTCCTGAATTCCTAGAGCTCCCCCTACCGAGATAAAGCAAATGGTCAGCCCATGTCCATTTGCAATGTGGGGCATCGACATCATCGGTGCTCTACCTCTGGCAAAAGGTGGTGCGAAGTACGCCATCGTCGCAGTTGATTACTTTACAAAGTGGGCTGAAGCCGAAGCTCTCGCTACTATTACAACGAAGAAAGTAATCAACTTTGTGGTTCGTAATATCATCTGTCGATTCGGTCTCCCGCACACCATTATTACTGACAACGGAACCCAATTCGACAGTGCTGAATTTAAAGATTTCTATAAACAATTTCACATCCAAAAGAAATTCTCTGCGGTTGCGCACCCTCAGGAAAACGGACAGGTCGAGGCAGTTAATAAAGTTATAAAATCCATCCTGAAAAAACGACTGGAAAAGGTCGGGGGCAAGTGGGTTGATGAACTTCCTATGGCTCTATGGGCTTACCGAACAACCCACAAGACTGCGACCGGTCACACTCCATTCTCTCTTTCTTACGATTCGGAAGCCGTTTTTCCAATCGAGCTAGAAGTACCTTTTCATCGTGTGGCATACTACGATCCAAAGACAAATGCTATATTACTTGCTGAATCTCTCGATCTACTAGATGAGAAGCGTGAAGAAGCTGATTTGAGGGCAGTTGGGCATCGAAGTCGAGTCGCCCGATTGTACAACGCCAAGGTCCATCCGCGAACCTTCAAACTGGGAGATCTCGTCTTAAAAAGAATCTATCTCGTTCCTTCGCATATGAAGCCGACATGGGAAGGACCGTATGTCATTGAACGAAGGCTCGGAGATGGCACATTCAAGTTATCAACCATCGACGGTCTTACTCTGCCAAGAGCTTGGAATAGCGAGAGCCTTCGCCGCTATTACACATGACAGGCTATCTTTATCCATTTAGTTTACTTTCCTTTTTTGCAATTTGTTTCTGCATTTCGAAATTTAAACTTGTAATAAGGCAACTGACTTTGCCATACTTTCTTATTTCAGCAATAAAATGCAATCTCTTCGAGCCAGAGCTGTGATTTACTTGAAATGCTTCATATGACCATCACTATGCACGGAGAGCTAAGTTTCACCGTACGGTGGAATTTATTCAAATAAAGAGTGGCTGCGATGCAACCAATCACTCGCTAAGTGAAACCCGAGCTCGGGGGCAAGCCATCACACCAAAGTCAAAAAAGGTTTGATACACGACAATCCTTCATCAACTTCGAGTTCCCAGAGTGCGAACCGGAGTATGAACATCAACTCCATATTCCCAAAGTGCGAAGCGGAGTATAAACATCAACTCCGAGTTCCCAGAGTGCGAACCAGAGTATAAGCATCAACTCCGAGTTCCCAGAGTGCAAACCGGAGTATAAACATCAACTCCGTATTCCCAGAGTGCAAAGCGGAGTATAAACATCAACTCCGAGTTCCCAGAGTGCGAACCGGTGTATAAACATCAACTTCGTATTCCCAAAGTGCAAAGCGGAGTATAAACATCAACTCCGAGTTCCCAGAGTGCGAACCGGAGTATAAACATCAACTCCGAACTCCCAGAGCACAGGCCGGAGTATGAACATCTACTCTGAGTTCTTAGAGTGCGAACCGGAGTATAAACATCAACTCCGTATTCCCAGAGTGCGAAGCGGAGTATAAACATCAACTCCGAGTTCCCAGAGTGCGAACCGGAGTATAAACATCAACTCTGTATTCCCAGAGTGCGAAGCGGAGTATAAACATCAACTCCGAGTTCCCAGAGCGCGAACTAGAGTATAAACGTTAACTCCACATTCCCAGAGTACGAAACGGAGCGTAGACACCAACTTCAAGTTCCCGAAGCATGAATCAAAGTATAGATATCAACTCCAAACTCCCAAAGCACGAGTCAGAGTATTAACATCAGTTCCAAGTCCCCAGATCGCGGGCATATGGTTGAAACTTAAGCCGGCGTGACCAACCACCAATAAACAAATAGGATCCCCCAGAGTGTGGATATGATCATCGACAATCAAACAAGCATGGATGCATTACTCAATCTCCGCTTGCCTCAGACATCCGCCCGGTGGCACTAGACTCAACATGTTATAAGTGAGAAACGATCGTCGACTGATGATCCACAACTCACCCCCAAGACTGGGTGCAGGACTTAAGCATCGACCATTGACTGAAGCGATGCGATGTAAAAATTCAACTCGTTCCCCGGTCACAAACCACGTCCATAGTTTCCGAACTTGGCGAACAAAAACAAACTTTATTCGGAAGCTGAAACTTCACAAGTGCATTTCAGACATCGAAACACATAGGCAAATACACAATGACAGAAAAGAAGCCAAAAAAGAGAAGTTTCATTTCTATTCTTTGTAAAAGAAGTTCGTGTACAAGTTTCCAAAAATTCCTGCTAGCAGGAGCCGTACCCACATCTATACATGGCTAACAAAATGCAAGTCAAAATGAGCCGGGGAAGCATGTTTAATCTTTCTTCTTCCTTGGCTTCCTTCTCGGTGTAGACCCGCTAGAGCCACCGCTAATCTTCCTCTTCGAACCTTTTCTTTTCGGCGGTTGGTCTTCAGGCGAGGGCATTATATCAACATCCTCCTCCGAACTCGAGTGGATAGGAATGCTCCCTGCGGGCGGAGTCGGAGGGACAGGATCAAGTACAGAAGGTGGAATGGGCACGCTGGTAGTGAAAACAGTACCATTGGGAGATATCATGCTAAGCGGAGCAGGTCCCGGTGCTACCATCCCACCTCCAAAACTGCCACCATGAGTCGCTGCTGCCATTTCAGCATCGATTTGAGAAAACATCTCCTCTTCAGTTACTGCTCGAGCCCCCCTGGCGGCGTCAGCAGTCGGCATTGAAGAACTTATAGTAGGATCAGTTCCACTCATGACAGATGACAAGTCAGCAAGAGGATCTCCCTGACGACGAAAGAGTTCATCCATTAGCTGCTCGTCAAACATAATTGTACCTACCTGCAGATCGTCAAGTGGGGCAGTTGTACTCATGGTGATTCCTTCGGTCGCAATAGCCTCCTGCGTTTGATATGGCTCTTGAGTAGCAGGAGGCATGGCCGGTGTGGCATCGATCACTGGACAAAGAATGAGAAAACTGTTAGAACTTAACTCGATCGAAGATTTCGACTTAAGAAAGATATGTGGAATGTTCAGAATACCTTCCTCAGTTTGACTCATAGGCGGCAGAGCGGCATCAGTGACTTGCGCTACAGCCGAAGACATCTGCGGTTGATTTGGATTATAAGCAGGAACGGCCTGGGGATCGACCGCAGACGAGGATTCGGGCTGGGTTGACGCGGGAACTTCAAGACTTGCTTCATGGTGGTCAACTCCAGAGCCCTCTCCCACTTCAAAGTGTTGGGCGCCAAGTCTTTCCTTCTCATGCAGAATCATTGACTCGTGGAGAATCTTCTTTTCATCCTCAGTCAGAATGCGATTCTCGAGTTCGAATTCAACCACGGACTCGCACTGATGCGCCTCCTTCTCCTCCTCGACCAGTCGGCCCCAAGCATTATAGAGATGCGTCGGAAAATCATCGAGCCAGGCTAGACCCCTGTGCCTCAACACGTTAGCGTTGTAAACAACAAGAAGGTCTTCGATGTCGGCCTCTAGCCTGGACTCGGCCAACTTCACTTTTTCCTCCACCTCAGCCTCCACCTTGTGGACTTTAGCCACGGCCGCATCCCGTTCGTCCCTGAGCAGGACAGCAAGTTCGCATGCCTCCTGGGCTGCGTTGCTCGCATCATCTTTTTCCTTGGCCATGTCGGCGAATTTGGCCTTAAGTTCATTAAGTTCCTTCACCGCCGCATCCCGCTCAGCGGTAACTGTAGTATTCCGGTGGCCCATCTCCTCCACCAAGGCAACGTGAGTCTGTCCTAACCTCTCCATTGCCGCCTTCGCTTCATCAGCCTTTTTTATAGCCTCAATCTCATATTTCCGAGAAGACTCGGACTCAGCGGTGAGTACTTGAATAATCCGATCCCTTTTTGCGAGCTCGGTCTCCATCTTCTCGAGCGCTTTGGCTCGCTCAAAGGCCACTTTGGAAGCTTTCTCGGCAGCCTTTGCCCACTCTCGGTACTGGGTGTATATGTCATGAACGAAATTGTGCACCGTGTTTTCCACCCCTGATGGAATTCTCTTTAAGTGTGGTGGGAAGACATAACCGTCGAAACAGATGTTCAGAAATTCCTTCCTCATCTGAGCCATTAAGGGCCCCTTCTCCAGTGGGGTCAGCTGGGACCTGCTCTATAATCATGGAGGCCGTGGTCTCGACTCTCTGAAGATGAGTTTCGGACCTAAAAGCATGAGAAGACGACCTGTGACGAGGAGGCTCTGGTGGATTTGAAGTTTGAACAGGAGGAGGAGACGGAAGTCTAAGAGGAGGAGAGCGTTATTTGGATCGATGTCTATACTCTCTGTCATGCCCATACCTGTCCTGGTTAGAGTATTCGCGATCGCGATCCCTATCTGAATCCCTCCTGCGGGAATCATAGTAACCAGAAGCTTTTCGGGCTAAGCGAAGATTCCCAAGCATCGATCCTCTTCCGGACATAGTACCTGAGAATAAGAAACGAAGAAAAAGTTAGCAACTTCTTGAGTTGGTCGATTTACAGTCATGAATCATGCAGTGTAGTGAAGTGTATGAATGTGCAACCCCCCGACTAACCGGAAATGTCGGCCGCACTCGTGGCAAGCGACCCGCTCAGTTCAAGAGCGATATCAAGCTCCTCCATCCCGGCGTCGTGTTGAGACGAAACAAAATTCGGAATCGGAACATCGGCAAGCCCTTCAAAAAGATTATCTACCGGCGGGGGAGAAGCCTCCGCAATTCTAATCCCCGGGACGGGCAAAGACACGACCACGGATTTAAATCTCTCGGATTTAGAGCGTTTGTGAGCAACAGCCTTGCCTTTTTTTCCTCCGGAATCTTGAACATCGGAAGAAGGCCCGGCAGGGAGCTCGGTATCGGTAGGCGTCCTCTCCGGATCAACTTCCTCAGTTATCACGACTGTGGGCGCTTTGCGCTTCACCCGTCTCTTTGGGACCACTCTATGTGTCCCTTCCAGATGTATGCTGTAACGACCCAGAATTTTGACCAAATTAAATTGAGAATATTTAATTAATTTTAAATATTTGAATGATGATTTAATTTGAATCCCCGATTTAAATTTGAATTTGGCGATTTAATTATAAAATATAATCGATTGGAAGTTGAATAAAAATTTGAATCTTCAATTTAAAGCTAAAGAAAAATGTTTCGAAAGCTTTTAAAATTCGTATTGATAACACTGAAGATAATTAAACTTCAGAATCGAATTTGAAATAAATTTGATGAGTTTGAATTTAATCGTTCGTATCGATATTTAAAAATAGTCGTCCGAGGCACAGTCTCGGAATTCGACGAAACCAGTTTCATTGGGTCCGTAATATTGTATTATTACTGGATTTCCAATTTTGTATTTTTTCGGAGTTAATACATGGCTATACGGCGAGCAAAAGCATCAAAATTTAAATTAAATTAAATTCAAATTTAAATCTAAACTTGGTCAAACGACATCACGTTATCTCCTAAATCGCGCCTGATATCACGCGATGAGATCGTGTGACCCATGCCCCTTCCAGTTTAAATAATCCTCTTCCTCTATCTGTTCAACAAATTCGAACGAAAAGAAAACAAAAATTTAACGCTCCCTCCCTTTGTCTTCTTCAATTCATCATGGCCGATGCTCGAAATCGGAAAAAGTAAAATGAAAAGCTAAACCTTTCGTTCAAAGTCAAGTTCAAAAATCTCGTTCCCGTTTGAATCGCGCACTCCTATTTTCTCGTTTCTTCCCCAAACTTCAAGCAAGCCAAAGATCAATTCCTTCGTATAAAAGAGATGGGCTCGACTTTTCCCTCGAGAGGCAAGCGGTTCGTATCGCGATTTAATGGAGGTTAAGCACGGCAGCGAGGGGATAGGCGAAGCCGGGGTTTCGCGACTCAATTCGCGAGCATCGCGAGCACGAGGCTAGGGTGGAGGCATTCACGGCGGCACGTTGTCTGATAGTCGCGAGCTCGAGATTTGGGGTTTGAACAGTGCGACGTGGTGGCACTCGAACTTCGTTGTGGAGAGGGGTTTGCGTGCGGCGACGATAATCAATGGTGGAGTGTCAGTGGGGAGCTTCGTTCTCGAGGCAATGACTGGCAGTCGTGAGGTTGGTTCGCACTTGCGAGGGAGGAGCATGGTGTTCGGTGGCATCGACTAAGGCAGTTCGAAGATGGTTGGAATCAAGCTCGCGTTCGAGGCAGATGGCGGCGACATGGATTCGTCGACATCGCGAACAGTGAGGTATGATTGTCAATCTGTTTTAAAATTTAAAATTTTATGTTAAAAGATGAATTTATTTCTTTAGAATAAGAATATATAGACATAACATTATTTGAAAATTACAGTAAAGTTTATATAGATTAAAAAGTATTAACAGTGAAATTAATTTCTGTTTTATAATAAATACTATTACGATTTTACAGTAGAGATAGACAGGAAAATAATTAATTTAAACAGCTAGATTTTTATTAAGTATGTATACATAAGCAGTTTTCAAATTTTATATATATATATAATATCATTGTAAAGTTTTGTATAAAGATAATCTGTTAAAGGAGAAATTAGTTTTAAATTTAATTTCTTGTTAAATAATTCTATTAAAAAGGATATTTAATAATTAATTAATTCAATCTATCAAAATGGAAATTGAACTGTTCGATTTGATTCGAATATTAATAGAATTGTATAATTATTTATACAAGGTTAAAAATCAAGAAAATCGGGTCAAGAATGGAAATTGGATTGCAAATAAAAAGCTAAGGTGAGATCTTCTCACTCAGATTTAAATTTGGATTGCAGTTATTGATTGCTATTGGATGTGATATTAGATATAGTAGGATATATCTATATATATATAGCAATATATACATATTGGCATATGTATATATTGGATTGATGATTTCCCGCCTCGTATAGCGGATGAGACCCTATTGCGCCGTTAGTAAGCGGATATTTTTATAAAACCCATATACCGCGATATTCCACCTCGAAGTGGAATTGGTATTGTGCTAACGTCTTTGGATGCAGGGAAACAGGTTGGAGGGATCCAACTGGACCCCTCACATTGATTGAATTTATTTCTACTGTGATGTGATAATCTGTGAATGATTATATTGATGTTATTGATCATATCGATGTCTGGAAATTGTTTGAAAGCTATAGATTTAGCTGAATGGATGTTTGATATCATTGGATTCCAAAAATAAACGAAATTGAATTTTTGAAATCAAAATAGAAATTTCTAAGTGAATTAATTTTAGAAATTGAATAAATTTTGAAGAAAGGAATTTTTAAAGTATAAAAAAAGTTAATTTTTATAATCTTATCGAATTAATTCCAGAATCAAGTGAAAATGTTAAATAAATGGATTTCGTAAAATAGTGATTAAAATTTGAAGAATTTAATTTAAGAATTTGGATTTTTAAATAGATTGAAAGAAACGATTGGAATTTATTTCCTTAAAAAGGAATTTATTAAAAGAAGATAAGTTGGAAATCCAACTAGAAATTAAATTGGTAAATTGAAATAAATTGGGAAATCAATGTAAAATGATTTCAATTTGAAGAATCCATTTTAAAACAGAATATTGAATCATTTGAGAAAAAATGAGGAATTTACTTAGTAGTGATAAATAAATTTTTAAATCAATATTGAAATTGATTTGGTATTGAAGTTTTTATAAATAGAATTGGGATTTATAAAAGTTGTTTATAAATCCGAAATCACTTATTTTGATAAGTAAAAATATAGAAGTTGATAAAAAGAAGATTTATAAGTCGAAGTTGTTATTAAAATAGAAATAGAATTTATAAACGTGTTTATAAATTCAAAATCAGTTGAATTTGAGAAATTAAATATAGAAGATTTTTAAAGAAGATATATTCGCGATTTTGGATAGCGAATTTTTATTGAAATAAAAATGTGTAGAAATGATTGAAATTGGGTTAAGTGAATTATATTCACGATTTTGGACAGTGAATATATTGTTAAGTAGAATAGATATGGTTTTGGGAAAGTGATATTTGAAATGAAGTTAATTGTTTTAAACGATGTTTTAAAATATATTGAATATCGAAATCATAGATTTCAACATTTATTGTTGAAATAGGCGTTTTCAAGAAATAAGGAAATGGTGGACTATAACACTATTGTTATAGTAAATGATTTCCGAAGGGAAATATTTTATCTAGTATTGGGATTTATATATCTATCTTAATTCTGAACCCCTATACTAGTGATTTTGAGTCGTCGTAACGATGTTTTACGTAATATCCGTTTTGACTCAAATAGATATTGTTATAATAAATGTTTTCCTTAAAGAAATGAATATATACTTAATTTGATTTAAGTATATCGAATATTTTTCAAATGTTGAAAATAAATGATTTGTGAATTACTTATTTTCAAATAAGTATGGGAATGCTTTTCCAATATGAAATGAACTGTTTTGAGATTTTATCTTTTAAAGATAAACTGAAAAGTGAATATTTGAAAATTTGTTTTCAAACGGTTAAGTGTAGAAATTATATATCTAGTAAAGATATTTTGGAAGATTAAATAATTTGGAAAATTATTTGGAATCGGATGATGTTGCGCATCTTTATTGATAGTTAAATAACCGACTATCAATAATTACCTTGAATTGGTATTTGTTGTGAATTGGATGAATTTGAATGCCACACTTATTTTTGAATAATCGCTCACTATTCGGGTTAGCCGGGAAAGGACCATGGGGTCGTATAACCCATTCCGAATATGTGATACGTCGTTATGAATTGCATTCGAAGACCGGTGTTGAAGACCGGATATTTTTGAAAACGGAAGGATTACCGTCGAGTTACTCTACATCGGCTGATCTCCGGTTTAGAGGTTTTATCACCCTTAGTGACGGAAAGTCCGGACGTGATTAGAAATTTATCCGGATATGCAAGGGCTTCGTGAGAAGTGCCTTCGGTTCTGTTCGATCCCGGAACAGACTTGTATGGATTGTGTGTCTGACGTTACAATTTGAGATATAAAGCTGATTTCTTTCAAATACATTTCTGTTGGTGGCGGAGAATTTATTCTCTTAGCTTAACACCCTTCTCTGAGACGTACGAGCTCAGAGGTTATGTAGTTGAAATTCATCAGCGATATATCCCAATTTGGTAACGTGGCATACTGAGTGTTGCTGTGAAGTGATCAGTGTTTGATCATTTGCGATATGATCATTTGTTTGATCTTATATCTTTGTGATCATAGGTTGATCATTTTGTTTGACCCGAAGCATGGCTTTGTAGAAAGCGTAGCTTTGTGGACGAGACTTCATCGAGCCTCACACCCCGGAAATGGTCGAAACAGGAAGGATGCGGCAAGGTTCTAGGGAGTAGCGCCCCTTAGTGTATGTCATTCCTTCTAGATAAAGGTGGTATCATGGTATGGAGCCCAGATACTTAACCTCTGTGGTTGCTGCAAATTTATTACTTTGTGGTTGTTGCGAATCGGGGATCCTCGGGAAGATCGGTTACGATCGGGGGATGGCATACGCATGTCAGTAGTTACCTACTTTTGCAGAGGTAACCCGGCCTTGTGTTGGCAGAGATCTAACCGTAATGTTAGGTTATTTCTCGGGTCGTCTATTCCAGGGACGTACCCATCGTGGATAGGAAGTTCCTTAGCCTGACCATTTGTTGGAAATCCAAAGAAACAATACGAGCCTTGTACGGTTTTAGTTGTAGAACCTGCCATTTAATATGGTAGCTATAGCAAGCATACTATAATGGTACCTATGCTGGCTAAGATTTATATTCTACTTTCGAAATGTTTTCTACACTATGCACTAATAATAATATCAAAAAGAATTTGATTTTTGCGTAGTAAGCATCTTTGACTATCATAAGAAGAAATCTCCTCCAATTCTGCGTTTGCATTGTGTGTGTGGCGGGAGGTCTTATGGTAGTTTCATTTTCCAAAAGCATTGCGAATTTGTTTTAGTTTCTTTGTGAAAAATAACTATTTTACGATCTCACACCAGTCACCATGACTGACTCGAAGTTTATTGTTTCCCTTCTAAACTCTGGGTGCCCACCAATTTCCACACGGGCAGCCTAGAGTTATGTTATCAGGATATTCTGGAGCTTTGGAGATAAGCTGGATGACGAGACGTAGTATTTGTATCTGATAGTATTTATTCCGCTGTGTATTCTGTATGAGGACAAGTTTATATAACTGTCCATTGTTGTATATTGACTCTGATGATTGATGTATGTATAAACTGATATAGTTCTTTGTTTTAAAAGACTAGTAATTATCTATTGTATATTGTTCCGCTACGATATGTGAGATTCTGATATTGTTCTGTTTCTGATGTTGTTCTGTTGTTCTTCTCTATTTTCTTCTTCTTTCTTCTTTCTTCTTCCTTCTTCTTCTGCCTTTTTCTTCTTTCTTAAACCCTCACTATTGGAGTTTCCGGCACTCGATTGCTCGGCAGTCGATAAAGTGAGTATCGATGTCGAATTTTCGAAAGTCGAAAATTTCGGTACGTGACAGCGTGGTATCAGAGCATATGGTTAAGCGACAACCCTGCTCTGTTGGGTGTTACTCATTAGAGATAGAGTCAGTAGTACTCTAGAATGAGTGTGAGTGTAATAATAGATATGAGCGCGTATTTGTTAGTGAATATAAAATTGTTTTGTATCGTGTTGACTTATCGGTTGATTGTTTATGGATTCTGGTCGGTGCAGTCTAGCTAACTGGAATCGATAGGGGTTTCTAAACTCTAAACAAGATAAACCGACACAGTATTGTTTTAAAATAGGGTAAATGAGATAATTTTGCCCAAAACTATTTTTGTATAGAAAAGAAATGATTTTCTATGAATTATCATAGTATATGGATGTTTGGTTGTTATAAAATAATAACATTGAATTATTATCATTGTTATATGAAATGGAATGAGAAATTAAAATAATAACCAAAGATTTGGAAATAAATCCATTTAACGAATGAAATTTATAAATGTGAATTGAAAGATAAAGAGATGAATTCATATACAAATGAATTTAAGAATGTAAATTATAAATGTGAATTGTAAATTAAAACGGAATTCCAAAGAAGTTTTTGGAAATGTTTTGAAAAGAATTTGAAAATTTTGGAGATTTGGAAAGTTTAAATCATTTTTGATTTGAAAATGGATTTCGAAGTTTTGAAAAGTATTTTGGAGAGTTGAAAGCTCTAAACTCTTTTCGGTCGCTGGAAAATAATTCCGATGATGATCGCGACATCACCAGTGTTCATTTTCGGGTTTCCAAAAGAGGAAATGCTGCTAAATTGTTTTAAATGAAAGTTGTTTGAAAATTTGGGTTTTGTTTTGGAAATTAAAAGGGTAATTTGATTTGTTTTCAAAAATGGTTTTAAAAAGGTTGGAAAGACTCTGGAATCCTATTTAAAATATTTATGAAATATTATTAAGTTGATAACTTATACAATTTGAATTGATAGAATAAATTCAATTTAAAGGATGGAGTTAAATTAAATTAAGTATAAGTGAATCAATTAAATAAAGTGAAATGAATTAAATTCATATGGAATTTGAAATCCAGTTTAATATGAGTAGTTATAAACCATAATAGTGAATTGAAAATAAATATAATGTGTATATGGAATATTTACATTGAACTTAAGAAATGAAGTGTGAAATTCTTAAGTAAAATTTTATGATTGAACAAAAGAATAAAACTGGAGTTAAAACTGAATATTGAAAACGAATTTGAATTGTGTGAAATAAAATGAAGTTAATTGATAAATTCAATATTCAGAAGTTAAATTGAATCCAAATTAGATTGGAATTGTGAATTGAATTCAAATGGAATTTGTAATGTAAAATTGAATGAAAAGAATATATAACTTCAATAGTGAATTAGAGATGATATAAGAAGTATATATTGAAAATTTTGTAATAGAATTTGCAAAATGATTTGAATGTGGTAACTAGATATTATGGCTAGTAGATATACAGGTGTTATAAAAGGAATTGGAATTTTGATTTCGAAGATAATTTGAATTGATCGAAAAAGGTATGTATTTAAATTTGAATATGAGATTTGATGACTTATTTCTCTAGCCGCTTGGCTTTTTCTTTTTCTTTTTGAAATCTGAGAGTCCGTAGGGACGTTTTGTAGTCGTACTGTATTAGCCGCGCAAAGGAGACGCTGGCAAAATTTTTCGAAAATTCCGGGTGTTAGAAAATTTTTGAGAAAATTTTTGAAAGTTTAAATTTGAATTTGAATTGTTAAGGAAAACAATGATGTTAGAAAATTACGAAAATGTTTAGAAACGAGTTGAATAATAACGAATCTTTAGTAGAAAGATTTGTTTTGAAAATTGATAAAACTGTTGGACTGTGAAAAATAGTAGACGAGTTAAGGATCATTTTTCCTAACTTGTAATTTCGGGACGAAATTCTTTTAAGGAGGGAAGTCTGTAACGACCCAGAATTTTGACCAAATTAAATTGAGAATATTTAATTAATTTTAAATATTTGAATGATGATTTAATTTGAATCCCCGATTTAAATTTGAATTTGGCGATTTAATTATAAAATATAATCGATTGGAAGTTGAATAAAAATTTGAATCTTCAATTTAAAGCTAAAGAAAAATATTTCGAAAGCTTTTAAAATTCGTATTGATAACACTGAAGATAATTAAACTTCAGAATCGAATTTGAAATAAATTTGATGAGTTTGAATTTAATCGTTCGTATCGATATTTAAAAATAGTCGTCCGAGGCACAGTCTCGGAATTCGACGAAACCAGTTTCATTGGGTCCGTAATATTGTATTATTACTGGATTTCCAATTTCGTATTTTTTCGGAGTTAATACATGGCTATACGGCGAGCAAACGCATCAAAATTTAAATTAAATTAAATTCAAATTTAAATCTAAACTTGGTCAAACGACATCACGTTATCTCCTAAATCGCGCCTGATATCACGCGATGAGATCGTGTGACCCATGCCCCTTCCAGTTTAAATAATCCTCTTCCTCTATCTGTTCAACAAATTCGAACGAAAAGAAAACAAAAATTTAACGCTCCCTCCCTTTGTCTTCTTCAATTCATCATGGCCGATGCTCGAAATCGGAAAAAGTAAAATGAAAAGCTAAACCTTTCGTTCAAAGTCAAGTTCATCTCATTCCCGTTTGAATCGCGCACTCCTATTTTCTCGTTTCTTCCCCAAACTTCAAGCAAGCCAAAGATCAATTCCTTCGTATAAAAGAGATGGGATCGACTTTTCCCTCGAGAGGCAAGCGGTTCGTATCGCGATTTAATGGAGGTTAAGCACGGCAGCGAGGGGATAGGCGAAGCCGGGGTTTCGCGAGTCAATTCTCGAGCATCGCGAGCACGAGGCTAGGGTGGAGGCGTTCACGGCGGCGCGTTGTCTGATAGTCGCGAGCTCGAGATTTGGGGTTTGAACAGTGCGACGTGGTGGCACTCGAACTTCGTTGTGGAGAGGGGTTTGCGTGCGGCGACGATAATCAATGGTGGAGTGTCAGTGGGGAGCTTCGTTCTCGAGGCAATGACTGGCAGTCGTGAGGTTGGTTCGCACTTGCGAGGGAGGAGCATGGTGTTCGGTGGCATCGACTGGGGCAGTTCGAAGATGGTTGGAATCAAGCTCGCGTTCGAGGCAGATGGCGGCGACATGGATTCGTCGACATCGCGAACAGTGAGGTATGATTGTCAATCTGTTTTAAAATTTAAAATTTTATGTTAAAAGATGAATTTATTTCTTTAGAATAAGAATATATAGACATAACATTATTTGAAAATTACAGTAAAGTTTATATAGATTAAAAAGTATTAACAGTGAAATTAATTTCTGTTTTATAATAAATACTATTACGATTTTACAGTAGAGATAGACAGGAAAATAATTAATTTAAACAGCTAGATTTTTATTAAGTATGTATACATAAGCAGTTTTCAAATTATATATATATATAATATCATTGGAAAGTTTTGTATAAAGATAATCTGTTAAAGGAGAAATTAGTTTTAAATTTAATTTCTTGTTAAATAATTCTATTAAAAAGGAAATTTAATAATTAATTAATTCAATCTATCAAAATGGAAATTGAACTGTTCAATTTGATTCGAATATTAATAGAATTGTATAATTATTTATACAAGGTTAAAAATCAAGAAAATCGGGTCAAGAATGGAAATTGGATTGCAAATAAAAAGCTAAGGTGAGATCTTCTCACTCAGATTTAAATTTGGATTGCAGTTATTGATTGCTATTGGATGTGATATTAGATATAGTAGGATATATCTATATATATAGCAATATATACATATTGGCATATGTATATATTGGATTGATGATTTCCCGCCTCGTATAGCGGATGAGACCCTATTGCGCCGTTAGTAAGCGGATATTTTTATAAAACCCATATACCGCGATATTCCACCTCGAAGTGGAATTGGTATTGTGCTAACGTCTTTGGATGCAGGGAAACAGGTTGGAGGGATCCAACTGGACCCCTCACATTGATTGAATTTATTTCTACTGTGATGTGATAATCTGTGAATGATTATATTGATGTTGTTGATCATATCGATGTCTGGAAATTGTTTGAAAGCTATAGATTTAGCTGAATGGATGTTTGATATCATTGGATTCCAAAAATAAACGAAATTGAATTTTTGAAATCAAAATAGAAATTTCTAAGTGAATTAATTTTAGAAATTGAATAAATTTTGAAGAAAGGAATTTTTAAAGTATAAAAAAAGTTAATTTTTATAATCTTATCGAATTAATTCCAGAATCAAGTGAAAATGTTAAATAAATGGATTTCGTAAAATAGTGATTAAAATTTGAAGAATTTAATTTAAGAATTTGGATTTTTAAATAGATTGAAAGAAACGATTGGAATTTATTTCCTTAAAAAGGAATTTATTAAAAGAAGATAAGTTGGAAATCCAACTAGAAATTAAATTGGTAAATTGAAATAAATTGGGAAATCAATGTAAAATGATTTCAATTTGAAGAATCCATTTTAAAACAGAATATTGAATCATTTGAGAAAAAATGAGGAATTTACTTAGTAGTGATAAATAAATTTTTAAATCAATATTGAAATTGATTTGGTATTGAAGTTTTTATAAATAGAATTGGGATTTATAAAAGTTGTTTATAAATCCGAAATCACTTATTTTGATAAGTAAAAATATAGAAGTTGATAAAAAGAAGATTTATAAGTCGAAGTTGTTATTAAAATAGAAATAGAATTTATAAACGTGTTTATAAATTCAAAATCAGTTGAATTTGAGAAATTAAATATAGAAGATTTTTAAAGAAGATATATTCACGATTTTGGATAGCGAATTTTTATTGAAATAAAAATGTGTAGAAATGATTGAAATTGGGTTAAGTGAATTATATTCACGATTTTGGACAGTGAATATATTGTTAAGTAGAATAGATATGGTTTTGGGAAAGTGATATTTGAAATGAAGTTAATTGTTTTAAACGATGTTTTAAAATATATTGAATATCGAAATCATAGATTTCAACATTTATTGTTGAAATAGGCGTTTTCGAGAAATAAGGAAATGGTGGACTATAACACTATTGTTATAGTAAATGATTTCCGAAGGGAAATATTTTATCTAGTATTGGGATTTATATATCTATCTTAATTCCGAACCCCTATACTAGTGATTTTGAGTCGTCGTAACGATGTTTTACGTAACATCCGTTTTGACTCAAATAGATATTGTTATAATAAATGTTTTCCTTAAAGAAATGAATATATACTTAATTTGATTTAAGTATATCGAATATTTTTCAAATGTTGAAAATAAATGATTTGTGAATTACTTATTTTCAAATAAGTATGGGAATGCTTTTCCAATATGAAATGAACTGTTTTGAGATTTTATCTTTTAAAGATAAACTGAAAAGTGAATATTTGAAAATTTGTTTTCAAACGGTTAAGTGTAGAAATTATATATCTAGTAAAGATATTTTGGAAGATTAAATAATTTGGAAAATTATTTGGAATTGGATGATGTTGCGCATCTTTATTGATAGTTAAATAACCGACTATCAATAATTACCTTGAATTGGTATTTGTTGTGAATTGGATGAATTTGAATGCCACACTTATTTTTGAATAATTGCTCACTATTCGGGTTAGCCGGGAAAGGACCATGGGGTCGTATAACCCATTCCGAATATGTGATACGTCGTTATGAATTGCATTCGAAGACCGGTGTTGAAGACCGGATATTTTTGAAAACGGAAGGATTACCGTCGGGTTACTCTACATCGGCTGATCTCCGGTTTAGAGGTTTTATCACCCTTAGTGACGGAAAGTCCGGACGTGATTAGAAATTTATCCGGATATGCAAGGGCTTCGTGAGAAGTGCCTTCGGTTCTGTTCGATCCCGGAACAGGCTTGTATGGATTGTGTGTCTGACGTTACAATTTGAGATATAAAGCTGATTTCTTTCAAATACATTTCTGTTGGTGGCGGAGAATTTATTCTCTTAGCTTAACACCCTTCTCTGAGACGTACGAGCTCAGAGGTTATGTAGTTGAAATTCATCAGCGATATATCCCAATTTGGTAACGTGGCATACTGAGTGTTGCTGTGAAGTGATCAGTGTTTGATCATTTGCGATATGATCATTTGTTTGATCTTATATCTTTGTGATCATAGGTTGATCATTTTGTTTGACCCGAAGCATGGCTTTGTAGAAAGCGTAGCTTTGTGGACGAGACTTCATCGAGCCTCACACCCCGGAAATGGTCAAAACAGGAAGGATGCGGCAAGGTTCTAGGGAGTAGCGCCCCTTAGTGTATGTCATTCCTTCTAGATAAAGGTGGTATCATGGTATGGAGCCCAGATACTTAACCTCTGTGGTTGCTACAAATTTATTACTTTGTGGTTGTTGCGAATCGGGGATCCTCGGGAAGATCGGTTACGATCGGGGGATGGCATACGTGTGTCAGTAGTTACCTACTTTTGCAGAGGTAACCCGGCCTTGTATTGGCAGAGATCTAACCGTAATGTTAGGTTATTTCTCGGGTCGTCTATTCCAGGGACGTACCCATCGTGGATAGGAAGTTCCTTAGCCTGACCATTTGTTGGAAATCCAAAGAAACAATACGAGCCTTGTACGGTTTTAGTTGTAGAACCTGCCATTTAATATGGTAGCTATAGCAAGCATACTATAATGGTACCTATGCTGGCTAAGATTTATGTTCTACTTTCGAAATGTTTTCTACACTATGCACTAATAATAATATCAAAAAGAATTTGATTTTTGCGTAGTAAGCATCTTTGACTATCATAAGAAGAAATCTCCTCCAATTCTGCGTTTGCATTGTGTGTGTGGCGGGAGGTCTTATGGTAGTTTCATTTTCCAAAAGCATTGCGAATTTGTTTTAGTTTCTTTGTGAAAAATAACTATTTTACGATCTCACACCAGTCACCATGACTGACTCGGAGTTTATTGTTTCCCTTCTAAACTCTGGGTGCCCACCAATTTCCACACGGGCAGCCTAGAGTTATGTTATCAGGATATTCTGGAGCTTTGGAGATAAGCTGGATGACGAGACGTAGTATTTGTATCTGATAGTATTTATTCTGCTGTGTATTCTGTATGAGGACAAGTTTATATAACTGTCCATTGTTGTATATTGACTCTGATGATTGATGTATGTATAAACTGATATAGTTCTTTGTTTTAAAAGACTAGTAATTATCTATTGTATATTGTTCCGCTGCGATATGTGAGGTTCTGATATTGTTCTGTTTCTGATGTTGTTCTGTTGTTCTTCTCTATTTTCTTCTTCTTTCTTCTTCCTTCTTCTTCTGCCTTTTTCTTCTTTCTTAAACCCTCACTATTGGAGTTTCCGGCACTCGATTTCCCGGCAGTCGATAAAGTGAGTATCGATGTCGAATTTTCGAAAGTCGAAAATTTCGGTACGTGACATATGCTCTTCCTCCGTTCTATCAGCCCGACAGTCCTCAAATTTCTGTCAGACAGAACCAAGTCGATATGCCTCTCTTTGCCCAGAAACGCTTGAAGAATCCGAACAAGCTCTCTGAAGTATGCGCCATCAGGACGAGAGATGGAAGCTATAAAAAAGGAAAAGTTTGTCAGTTTTGAAGTCCGTTACTAATATCTCAATGATTCAAGAGAGAAATGGCAACACTTACGTCTATCCAACCACCGCCTAGCAAATCCAGGGGGGCACCGAACGTAGAACCATTCGGTTTTATAATAACTTAGCCTTTCCCAGGAGCCCAATACAATGTGGCAGTTTCTGACCGCTTCCAAGAAGGTGAAAGAAGGGTTGTCTCCACGGCTCTTGACGTTTAATAAATATCTGATTTCGATCGGCTTCGGCGGTCGAAAGAGGATCTCCATAAACAGGACAAAGGTGTTGTTCAACAAGGCATACCCGTTGGGATGTAGCTGAGATGGAGCTATGCCAAGAAATGATAACATCTCCCTTATATATTGATTGAAGGGAGGGAGTGTTCCCGCTGTGCAAGCGTGACGGTTGAAAGCAGTAAACCCCTCCGGGGGATCATGCGGCCGGTCATTTGGCCCAGGAAGTAGCACGTCATCGAGCGATAAACCGTGCCTTAAACAAATCCGTCCTAACATATCTTCAGAGATACCCGACGGCACAGAATCTTGCGGATTACAAATGAACCGAGCCCCTAGACGATCGTCCGGGGCCGGATCTATAACTTCGGCTTCAATAACCGATATCTCGATGGATGGAGGAATAGAACTCGGGAGTTCCTTCTGCTGTGAACTTGAGGGTTCCATGAATATCTAGCTCATGAAAAATCATTGTTAAACAAGCAATAACGCTCGTGCGTCCCCCAGTGTAAAGTGTGTGAATATGTGATGTGCAGTGCAGTATTGTATATCATTTGAAGAGATCTACGGGATTGAGGAAAACATGAAAACGACGAGACTTCGGAATTCAGTCGGAAGGACCGTCATCGCTGACCGTCGCAACCGTGCCATCCAGTTATTAACTGTCACTCTAAGTTAAAATCTGTTATTAGTTCGATAAGTTCCAGTTTCATTGACGAACTTCGATAGGCAATCAGATATGCGGTGAATCTATTAAGTCCAGTTATGCAAGTTTGAAGCTCGCCGGAGTCAATTTTTCAAATGTGCAGAAAATTTCAGATTTTTTAAGTGTTCAATTCGTATTGCTCACGAGAGCTGTGTTCGCATCAATCAGTTATGGTCGTGTGCGTATGAGTCAGACTCGGTCAAAAGGATGGAATGCAGGTTCGACTCGATCAAGGGGCTAAGGATTTTGATACGACCGGAGCGCAACACTCTGACTCGATCCCAAAGCCTCTAGTTCGACTCGCTCCCAAGACTACGCAGTTCGACTCGCTCCCAAGACTACGCAGTTCGACTCGCTTCCAAGACAACGCAGTTTGACTCGCTCACAAGGCTACGCACTTCGACTCGATCTAGAGCCATCCACTTCGACTCGCTCTGAAGCCACCCACTTCGATTTGGTCGAAGTCCATCATTTCAAATCGATCAGACACAGCCCCTTCATATCGATCCATAGATTCAAAGCATTCGACTCGATGCGGAGCTCCACCATTGATCGATACGAAGGCCTCCGCCTCATCCTCTCGAAACTCCTACTCAGATCGACACGAAGCTAAGGCCATGGAACTTTCGATCGATCACAACTCTAATTGATTTGATGTTGAAAACCAAGTCTCATCGCTTACGCGTTGGGTCCGCTTAAAGGATTACCTAAATCTATCAGTTAGTTCAAGCAATTTAAGGGATAAATTAGTTCAAAGGCAAGATCGTTGTCTTCTTTCTTCTCTAGTTTCTGAGCGATACGAAGGCAAGGAAGGAAAGTGAAAGGTAAAAAGTGGAAAAACGACTAAGTACAAAGTATTTATATGGACTTGAAAACGAAGGGAATAAATGATTCGTATCCCGGTGGATTCGAACACGTGTTTCGACTCCCTCTCCAGTGCGTTGGTGCGAAGCTCTCCATCATATCGCTTGTCTTCGACTCCGTCTCCGATGCAGCAATACAAGCCATCATTTCGACTCGCTCCTCCGTCTCCTGTGCACTTCAACTCGCTCCTCCGTCTCCTGTGCATTTCGACTCACTCCCCTTTGACTCCGTCTCCTGTGCGTTTCGACTCTGACACCTATGCAGTTCGAATCCAAGACCAAGTCGAACAAAGCAGTTCGAACCAAGACCGAGTCGAACAACCAGTTCGAATCCATAAATCCATGACTTCTAGAGGCCAACTCCATCGAGTCGAAATACTCACTTCGCATCCACAAATTCAATGAAAGACATCCTCAATGCTTCAACCCTTCACATCGATTCAGGAGAGGATCGTTACGAAGGGACATTCAAAAAACAACCATCGAGCGGTGTTACAGCGAATTTCACGTCGGTTCAGGAGAGGATCGATACGGAATTCCATATAAAATAAACTGGCAATGACTCGTGAGCGTACAAACGTCAACGAGAGTCAGGTTAACCTATATGCATGTATGTCGGACTACTATTCAATATTCCAGATTCACGGGAAACAGAAACTCGACTAATAACGATTACAACAGCGAACAGCTAATCACTAACATACAGCAGGTAGTTACAACAATACTGGGTACAACAGTTGACGGTCAACAGTTTACATTATCGAGAAAAACAGTCGAAGATTACAGCTTTCATCGAAAAGACGATGACTATTCAGAACAAAGATTGCAGCACTTCAAATCACATCATGTTTTCACAAGACGTACTTTGGGGGGCAAATGTTATCCCGCCTTTTGGCAAGGTCGTGACACCAAGGAATTGACTAGTAACCAATGACGGCCCGTCCTAGAGATTAGTTATACACAGGCTCACTATGGATATCGACGAATTTTGTCCGAGTCCGGATCGAGCCAAAATTGGTAGGTCATGACAAGCTAAGCCATGAGAGCCAACGTTCCAAATCTCGAGTCAATCCAAGTTCGTATGTTCAAGTTATGAACGATACAAAGTTGGACGAAAACCAATCACCGGTCGACTCGCTCCCTTCGACTCGCTCCACATCCCTCAGATGCCTACTTTGACTCGCTTCACATCCACCAGAAATGACTCCTTCTACTCGCTCCACTTCGTGTCCATCAAGGAGCCTTTGTTCGAATCCCTCAGGACACCCTGCTTCGACTCGCTCGACCAGTGCACGCTTCGACTCGCTCAACCAACACACACTTCGACTCGCTCGATCAATGCTCACTTCGACTCACTCCGCCTCAAGCCATACTTCGACTCGCTCCACTTCATCGACTTCGCATCCATCTGAAGGCGTCTACTTCGTGTCCATCGATGAGGAGCAAAGCACAACAATCAATACAGGTTAGCGCCATGTCACCGAGTCATGCAGAACCGAGTCGAACAGAGCGAGTCGAACCAAACAGCCTACCGGGAATCCCATTTCGTATCGATCATATCTCCTAATCTACAAGTCCGAATGCTATGAAATTTTCACAGAAGACTACGTGCATGCTAAAGAATGTCCACGCCAAATTTCGACTCCATTGGATGAGATCTTGATCGATCGAAATCTGTTCGTATCGATCACGGATCGGACCGAAACTTCATGGGCTTGGGCGCGCGGGCCTGGTCACGTGCCAGAGACGGTCTCCCGAGATCTGAGCGAAATATCAGCCTCCTACACCTATAAATAGACCCCCAAAGCCAACAAAAAAGGGTTTCTTCTTCCTCTTTGAGATCTCCAACGCCCGGACTCCGCCAGATCCAGATCTGAACTCCATTGCTGCTGCTACCAACGAATTTCACTGCTGCAAATTATTGTTATTCGCTGTAATTTGCTGAAATCAATTGTAAACATCAAAGAAAGATCAATAAAGCAAACTACTTCATAGTGGACGTAGGCAATACGCCGAACCACTCTAAATTCTTGTGCCTCCCTGCATTTTAATTATTCTCATTTCTGAAATTTGGATTTTTTGTTAGATAATTCCTCTTTTTCCATTTAATTTCTTCACTTTATCTCTTCAAAGACTTCCGAAGAGTGTTGTGCCTAATTTTGGTACAAACATAAATATTATTTTATACTTTTCTTTTAAATAATATAATATAAGAAAACCCATTAGCTATCCTATATGTGGATTTACGTTTATTTGTTATATTATTTTAACTTTGTTATATTATTTTATTGTTTACTATAACTTATCGATTTGATTATGCATATTGTTAATGTTTGTTATTGGAAATAACTGGACATTATTAATGATGTCTTTTTCCAAATGGTTTTTGCATATACTAACTAGTGTTCGGATTTGAAATCGAAGATTATGTCAAATATAATGGATAATAAATTTGAAGCTTAATGGTTAGCACTAGGAGTTGTGTCAAAATATCCCTTAAATAACGTTTTTAACTCCGTCGAAATATACCTTCATTAGCCCATGAGATGTTCGTGTTCCTTATGACTTCTTTGATAAATATTAGTGAATTTTTTACACAATATATTTATCCCTTTGTTATTTATACAATAACCAAATTTTATGCATAAAACAAATATATCAAGTATTGTGCATGTTCATACATATTATTTTGCACTAAAAAGAAGTTGACTCGCATTTTTCTTTGCACATGTCCAATGGAATGGACATGCCTTACGTAACATATGTTATAATGAGAAAACCTCATTTTTTGAAGCTTTTTAAATTACACAAAATGATAGCTTGCTATTAAATAAAAAAGGTACTTTTGTAGTTTCCATCGTTTAACTACGTTTACTCAAACCACAATATCTGCACATCTTAGCTTATCCCAAGTTCAATGGCTTCTCCGTCTTCTTTTAACTTATTTAATTTATTTAAGGAATAAATCAATTTATAAAGTGATAATATTCGGCCTTTGAAAGTTGTCCCACTTTTCCAATTGTAGAGGTAATGCATTATCAAATTTCATACTCTTACTATGATTTCTTTCGTGTTTAAATTGTTAGTTCCTGGATGATGGTTTTGATGACAACAAGCTTAGGACTTTTATAAAATATAAATACTAATATTCTTGTCTAGATATATATGTATATGCATGATATATATATATATATGCAGGTACTGAGAATGAAGACGGTACAGTATAAAGATTCAAGACTGAGTATAAAGATTCAAGACTGAGTATAGAGATTCAAGACTGACGAATTCAAGATTGAAGAAACCAAGACTGAAGACTCATGAGTATCAAGAGTTCAAGATATCAAGATAAGTAATAGTGTCTAGATTTATGTTAAAACTTCATAATAGCACTAAAATATTTATTCGAATTTTAATTGTGGAATGGAATCCACCTTCTCGCTTTAATAGTGGGATGGAACCCACGATCTTTTTAGTGGGATGGAACCCACGACCTTCTCTAGTGAAATGGAATCCACGAAATTTTCAAAATAATTTATTTTAAATATTTTTCCAAAAACTTTTTAAAAGTCATCTCTCTCAGTTTAAATTTTTAGCCTTAAACTATTTTTATTATCTTTTATATCTTGATTTCAAAAATCATCTCTTGTTTTGAAACTATCTCCTGGTTTTAATATTATAAGCTTTAAATCTCAAAAAAATATTCTATACTTAGTTTTTAATATTACTTTTATATTATAGATTATATATTTTTAATATTACTTTTTAAATCTCTTTTATAAGTTTAAACTATGTTCAAAATGATTTATAAACTTCGGAAATTGTTTTGACAAGTTTTAAAAAGAAAATCTCTTTTAAAAACAAAAATCAATTTTCAAAATTTACTAGGGCTTGTCGACATACTCCATCCCCCTATGTCGACATGGTAGCCGTAGAATTCAAATTTCAAATTTTCAAATGAAGTGTCTATTCGTCATAACATTTCACGAATGGACATGACTGTTATTCTTCTATAAATACCAGTTGTTTTCAACGAATTTTAAGTTAGTTTTTCTTCATTTCTTCACTCCTTCTTCTCCACTCAAATATTCTCTTATATTTTAACAAAACTCTATCGAAATCCTAAGTGAATCAAACTTGATCATCTCTAGTTTGATTCTCTGCCACTCTCTCTCAAAGATCTTAGTGCTATTCAGAGTTATATGATAATTTGTAATCAAAGAAGTACATCGATTCTCTCTATCTATCAAAGTGATATTGGAAACGGTGTGATTGTAGCCTATAAATCAGTTGGTGTGATTGTAACTCGTAAATCAATTAGGTGATCTTGTAGCCTAGTTAAATCAAGAGAGTTTGCCCTGGACTCGGAGATAGGAGGGTGTATCTCGTGGCCTTGAAATCGAAGTTGTAATATCGACATTATATTTGAAAAGAAATTCGCACAAGAAATTGTGTGGGACTGGATGTAGGGTAACTCCGAACTAGTATAAAATTATGATGTGCTCTTTCCTTTACTGCTTTTATTTACTATTTGCATCTGTGTCCGATTCTGTGATTGTCTCTGTGTTTGTGAAATTGCATCTGTATGTGTTTAATTTGAAAATATTTCAAAAATTCCATAAAATCCATTAAACACTATTCACCCCCCCCCCCCCTCTCTAGTGTTAATCCAACCTTAAGATCTGTAATCTGCAATTCTAACATTTGGTATCAGAGCATTGGTTTTCAAAGTTTTCATAATTTTATTTTTGAAAAAATTCAAATGGCTGCGAACACTGGTAATGTCAACACTATCACTAGTTCATTTGTAGAGGGTCATTCTATTGCTAGACCACCACTTTTTAATGGCAGTAACTATGCATATTGGGCATGTAGGATGAAAATATGTTTACAATCAATAGGATTAGACACTTGGAATATCACACAAACTGAGTGCATTGAACCCACAACTGATTTTGCACAGTGGACTACTGAGCAAAAGACTGTAGTGCAAAACAATTCCAAAGCCAGGAATATTCTATTCTATTCACTCTTGATAGGAATAATTTTAATAGAGTGTTTGTTTGTAAGTCTTCATATGAAATCTGGAAAACTTTGCAAGTTACTCATAAAGGAACAAGCAAAGTTAAACATACCAAAATATCTATCTTGACCATTCAGTTTCAATTATTCAAGATGAATCCAAATGAGTCCATTTCAAACATGTACAGTAGGTTTCAAGACATTGTGCACTTACTAATTTCATTAGGAAAGAACTTTTCCGAAGAAGATCAAGTTAGAAAAATTCTGAATTCACACACTCCGGAATGGGATCGGAAGACTCTAGCAATTGAAGAGGCTAATGATATTAGTACTCTGAAAATTGAAGAATTGGTTGGGAATTTGATGTCGTTTGAAGTAAAAATGCAAGGGAGAAGAGAAAGCAAGGCCTCAAAAAAGAAGTCAATAGCGTTCAATGCAATAATAGATGGTTCAGACTCAAACAGTGACGACGATGAAGAAATAGCCTTGATGACAAGAAATTTTAGAAAGTTTCTGAAATACAGAAAGATGAACAACTACAAGAGAAATAATCACAAGAATTTTGGAAATAATAACAAGACTCTCAACAACGTCCGATGCTACAATTGTGATGAGCCGTGCCACTTAAAAAGAGATTGTCCGCACCCGGATAAGTAAAAATTTCCTCCCAGTAATGATTTATCAAAGAAAAGGAAGAGAGCACATACTGCTACACTAGACGATTCAGACTCATCCTCCAGTGATGAAGATCAAAAGATGGAAAATTCAAATATGTGCTTTACAACTATTCACGAATCCGATGATCTCGGGAATACGGATCTAAAAATAGGTACGCATTTAAATTATATTGGTTGAAATTGTTTGCTTGAATGTTTGAATGTTTGAAGGTTTGATTGTTTGCATGTTTTGAAATTTTTTGTTGTTTGAATTTAAAATTTTGATTTCCAAAATAATATTATTTTAATAATATTTTTAATATTAAAATAATAATATTAAAGTGTTATTATATTTATATTATTTCAGATAAAATATAAATTAGATTATAGGATATATATATATATGTATATTAAACAAAATAGAAAAAAAATTAGTCACATGTATTATAGGACCCATGTCGACATGGTCCTACCCCCTATGTCGACATCCATACCAGAATTTTGAAATTCAAATTTGAATTCAAAACTTTGAATTGCCCTCCACCTTTTCACCAACTCCAAAGCTCTGAAAACATGTCTCTTGACCAGAGAACATGACTATTGAATATCTATTTATCTCCTCAACTTTATCCTATCTTTTCGCTTTCATTTCAAAATTCAAACCCTCTTTCAAACTTTCAAGCTCTCTGCTCTCTTCAAAAATGGCTTCCTCAAGCACCCCATCCACCATTAGGCTGTCCAAAGCCATCAAATAATTCCTCTATAATGACCCAGAAGCTATCAAAACTTACATAAGCTATGTAAACTTTGAAAAAGTCCATACGGGAAAATTTGCAATCTTTAATGATTTTCTTTCTTATAAACTCAATATTCTTTTCGAAGAGAATCAAATTCTTAGTTTAATTGATGATTCTCAAAACAATTTCATTTGTTATCCTAATCTTGGTAAAATGTTTTATGCAAATTTGAATCGTGGTTTTTATGATGGTAATGAAGGGGAAGTTTGGAGTAGTGTTAAAGGAACACAAATTGTTTTAAATAGTGAGATTTTGGGAAATATTTTGGGTTGTAAGTATATGGGAATGAATCTTTTGGATTTTCAAATTGATGAACATGATCGTGAGACATTTCTTCGCATTTTTGAAGGAGACGATAACTTGAATTTATAAATCGAAATGTCCATCCTAAAGCAAGAATTGTTAACCTTCTTTTGCAACATACCATAACTCCAAGATCGGGAAATTTCAATCACCCGACATTAAAAGTTTGTAAGGCTCTTTTTGCTATTTATGGGCACTATGATATTAATTGGGCGCAAGTAATTTTGGATGAACTTCGTCCCAAAAATTTTACTTTAGAAGAAAACACTTTGTACATGGGATTTATCTTACTCGGATTTTTAACTATTTTGGAGTTGATTATAAGAGAGAGGAGTTTATTCTCGAAAAGTGTTTAACCATGCAAATATCTCTCTTATGAAAATCCCACTTGTGTTTCAACCATATGAAACACTTACCGAAAAAGATGAAAGGTTGGCTCATGAAGAAATGGAAGAAGAAGAGGAGGAGGAAGAAGAAGGGAAGGAGATTGAAGAAGAAGGAGGGGAGGAAGAAGAGACATCATTGGAAAGTATTGAATACCCTATCACTCCTAACAATCCATCCAACAAGACACTTCTCAAAAACCAAAAGATTATCGTGGAAAACCAACGGATTCATGGATTCTCAAAAGATTCGTTAGTAAAAAATTAAACAAAATTTCCACCAAAATGAACAAGTTCTTCGGGAAACTGAGTCGTAAACTTGGATTATCATCATCTTGATCATTCTCTATCGAATTCTAGTTTTCATTTCAAGTTGTATTAGTTTGTGTCGTTCGATTAGTCAATGTTATGTATTGTTTATGTAATGTTAACTAAAATTTATCAATGAAAATCATTTATTTCTGTTCATTAGCTCTAAAATATCTCTGGAATGCTTGTTATTATATTATATAAGTTTATATATATACCTGTACATAATATAAATAAACAATGCATATTGCCAAAATCAACAGGGGCATGTCGACATCCCCCTACCCTCCATGTCGACATGCAACGGCCAGAAAGTGATTTTTGTTTTGAAATTGAAATTGACATAACTACCTTGTGTCTATTCATTTCAAACGACTTTCTAACCTTATAAGTACCTGTTTCTTCCAGAAAAATGCATACTTTCAAACTCTCCTTATTTTCTATTGAATTTCTTCATATTTCATCAAAAAATACCTCTCCTATTCATAATCCTATTGAATTTTGCAATCAACGACACTTAGAATTAAGCCAAATGCAGATGATAAAGGAACAAGAAAGGAACTTCGATGTCATTCGATGGATGATTTCAACCCTCAACAAAGAAGAACTCGAAGCGAATCCAGAAGGAACTCTTAACAAGGATAATGAAGAATGGGATGCTATAAAGTCAGATCCTATCTTTGGTGAAGAAGGATGGGTTGAAGTTTCAAGAAATGTTTGATTTGACTTGTATGGTTTGATTTACTTTGATTTGATTTGGTTTGATGTGGTTTGAATTATTTGGTTTGAATTGACTTGATTTGAATTGTTTGAATAGATTTGAACATGGTATGTAATATATGATTGAAATGGTGTGGTTTGATAAATATACTGATTGGTTTTGTTTGAAATTTTCATATCTCTCACATTTACCTTACTATATTTTACTCTTATTATTATCTGTCTCATTTATATTCTTTTATACTGTATTATTATCCTATATAGTGCTATTGTATTAGTTTAAGGGGAAGTTGTGTAGTTTAGGATTAGTTTTTGTTGATGACAAAGTGAGAGAATTATAAAATAGGTTAGATAGGCTTAGATTAGGGGGGAGTTAGTAGATTAAAGGGTAGTTATTGGAATAAGGGGGAGTTAGAGTAGAATTAGAGTTTTGTGGAGTAGATTTTATAAACAAAGGTTTTCATCATCAAAAAGGGGGAGACTGTTAGTTCCTGAGATGATGGTTTTGATGACAACAACCTTAGGATTTGTTATAAAATATAAATAATTATATTCTTGTCTAGATATATATGTATATGCAGGATATATATATATATATGCAGGTACTGAGAATGAAGACTGTACAGTATAAAGATTCAAGACTGAGTATAAAGATTCAAGACTGAGTATAGAGATTCAAGACTGACGAATTCAAGGTTGAAGAAACCAAGACCGAAGACTCATGAGTATCAAGAGTTCAAGATTTCAGGAGTTCAAGATATCAAGATAAGTAATAGTGTCTAGATTTATGTTAAAACTTCATAATAGCACTAAAATCTTTATTCGGATTTTAATTGTGGAATGGAATCCACCTTCTCGCTTTAATAGTGGGATGGAACCCACGATCTCTTTAGTGGGATCGAACCCACGACCTTCTCTAGTGGAATGGAATCCACGAAATTTTCAAAATAATTTATTTTAAATATTTTTCCAAAAACATTTTAAAAGTCATCTCTCTCAGTTTAAATATTTTAGCCTTAAACTATTTTTATTATCTTTTATATTTTGATTTCAAACTCATCTCTTGTTTTTAAACTATCTCCTAGTTTTAATATATAAGCTTTAAATCTCAAAAATATATTCTATACTTAGTTTTTAATATTACTTTTATATTATAGATTGTATATTTTTAAGATTACTTTTTAAATGTCTTTTATAAGTTTAAACTATATTCAAAATGGTTTATAAACTTCAGAAATTGTTTTGACAAGTTTTAAAAAGAAAATCTCTTTTGAAAACAAAAATCAATTTTCAAAATTTACTAGGGCTTGTCGACATACCCCATCCCCCCATGTCGATATGGTAGCCGTAGAATTCAAATTTCAAATTTTCAAATGAAGTGTCTAGTCGTTGTAACCTTCATGAATTGACATGACTGCAATTCTTCTATAAATACGAGTTGTTTTCAACAAATTTTAAGTAAGTTTTTCTTCATTTCTTCACTCCTTCTCCACTCAAATATTCTCTTATATTTTAACAAAACTCTACCGAAATCCTAAGTGAATCAAACTTGATCATCTCTAGTTCGATTCTCTGCCACTCTCTCTCAATGATCTCAGTGCTATTCAGAGTTATAGGATCATTTGTAATCAAAGAAGTATATCGAGTCTCTCTATCTATCAAAGTGATATTGAAAACAGAGTGATTGTGGCTTGTAAATCAATTGGGTGCGATTGTAGCTCGTAAATCAACTAGGTGATCTTGTAGCCTGGTTAAATCAAGAGAGTTTGCCCTGGACTCAGAGATAGTAGGTTGTATCTCGTGGCCTTGAAATCGAGGTTGTAATATCGACATTATATTTGAAAAGAAATCCGCATAAGAAATTGTGTGGGACTGGGTGTAGGGTAACTCCGAACCAGTATAAAATTCTAGTGTGTTCTTTCCTTTACTGCTTTTATTTACTATTTGCATCTGTGTCTGATTCTTGATTATCTCTATGTTTGTGAAATTGCATCTGTATGTGTTTAATTTGAAAATATTTCAAAAATTCAATAAAATCCATTAAACACTATTCACCCCCCCCCCTCTAATGTTAATCCAACCATAAGATCTGGAATCCGCATTTCCAACATAAATAACTTCATATCGTAACTAATTAATCTGCTTTCCTAATTATTTACATATGGAAAATGTTAGCCTTGAGTTAGCCTAATGGCTTTTCAGCAACTTGGGGGATTTAAGGGGTATTTTCTACACATCATGCATTTTAGTATCACATAGATTATGCTTTGTTTTTATAAATTTATCTATAGTTTCTATATTTTATTTCTATGCTTATAAGATGGTGTGGATTAGGTTTTTATTAAGCATTTTTTGAACTATTCTAACAGCTATAGTTCAAATCGCGCTGACTAGCTTTAGATGATGTCTAAATGGATAACACTGGAAAACGACCAATGCTACAGTGCTATTGGTACATTCCAAACCAAACATTGTTCGCTAATTCTTCTACCTATTGCATAAGGATAATCTTGAGTAAATTAATTGAGGTCATGTCCTTCATCTTGAACATGTTTATGATGCTCATTGATAGGCATATTTTCGTCACTATTTGATGTTACATGACTTTCATCACAAATGCAACTAAAATTTTATGTGAACCCGGTGAGTAATTTTACTGATACATACTCTTAATACTTTCAGGAATACCTAGAAGTGCATGCTTATTCATAGAGAAGTTGTAGCTCCTAACACTCATGGAAGAGACGTCATAGTACTGTGTACACCAATAACTTTATTTGTTTTTTTTTGAAAAAGGTACTTTATATACGAAAGAGAAGAGCATATACTTTCATGATATGCCTCGTTAAAACCTTGCAAACCCCCTAACCTATATGGGTACCTTGTAAGGAAAAAGAGTACATATCACATCCATATATTAACAATACAATAACATCCAGACTGAACCAAGTTGCCAAATAAATGGAGGAGTAAGCAAAAGGGAGTACACTCAAAACCATCCATACGACCAACTTGGGTCAGTGAACAAAACCAAAATCAAAATAAATAAATAAAAATACAACAAAAGATCAAATAACAAAATACACGTGGAGCCAAGAAAGAGAAAGAACTAAAAATTCTCGAAGTCTCTAATGAGCTGCATTCCAAAGAGATAGCATCAACAACTTTCCCAAATTGAACTGAGATAAACATATTCGTGAACTTTAACAAAATGTCGGTGGATAAATTCCCTGAAGACATGAATTGACCATTGGTTGCAAGCAGCCAGTACCAAAAAAATTTATGCATTTGATTTTGTATAGTAATGTTGTGAATTGTATTGTGAATCTGAGTAGGAATATGATCAAAATTGTGTTTCCACTCATTACCTGACTGGAGCATTGATACCTTTTTGTTACAACCACCATAAATTGACATATAATTCCATCCAAACTTATCAATCAGTGAGGATCCATTGATCTATGGGTCGAACCAAATGTTTGTATTTTCTCCATTAACAATCTTCCTATCAATTAACCCTTTACACTAATGTTTGGCTCTAAGAAGTGATTTCCAAATGTATGAATCATTATTATTTATGGTTGCAGTCCAGAAGCTAGTAGATTTGCAGTATTTATTTTGCATCTATTTTGCCCAAAATAAATCTCCTTGAATATATTTCCATAATAATTTCACTGCTATTGCTTTAGCAATTTCATCTATTCTTCTAATACCAAGTTCACCCTCACTTTTTGTTTTACAGACATCATCCCAATTCATGTTATGTGCTTTAGATTTCCAAATAAAGTTAGCACAAATGGAATTAGTTTTTTGAATGATAGACATAGGGAATTGTGTGAATTGAAGCAAAAAATGAATTATTGGAAAGATGACAGTCTTGACTAATTCTGTCCTGCCAGCAATATTGAGCATTTTGCTATTCCAATGGTGATTTTTTTTGTTAATTTTGTCAATTAACCATTCAAAATCCCTGGCTTTTAATTTGTTATTTGATAGTGGAATGCCCAAATCTATTATTGGAAGATTTCCAATGCTGATCTTTAAAATGTTAGCGATATGATGCTTGTTTTTGCACCCTTATTATAGAACAAAGAAGACTTATTTTCATTTAAGTCAAGATCAGTAAGATTTTCCGGATTCTGAAAAATGAGTTTAATTCTTTTCGCATTTTTAATGGTAGCTTTAACCAAGATTAAAATATCATCCGCATATAGTAAATGTGTGATCAATGGTTATGTTTGATAACTTCGTTTGTTTGTTTTTTTAGTCAATATTTATCCAAACATAAAGTTATTAAATAGTTTTCTTTCTTTAAACCTGATTCGTGGTTGTACACCATTCCTTAAGAGTATTTAAACCCTACGCTTTTAATAAAAAATGCAAAAGAAACATGAGATTTCTTCTACCGCTACATTTTTGATATATTAGTATATAATTATTTAGGGATCTAAATGGGTTTAAAATATAAAGAGATTTTTTTTTCATAGTTAAAGTTAAAGTAAATTAAGTTTCCATGGTAAAATTTGGAAACTGAGATGAATTTTTTACATGTGGAGTTCACTAAACCGCTTAAGCTGTTTTCTATGTTTAAGGTTTTTTGTTCAATGAAGGATGTAAAGAGTTATTGTCGGTGATATTTGATTCTTGATTGAAAGTTAGAAGGAGAATTAGTAGCATGTCAAAATTCATATTTTATAGAGAACGATTAGGTATGAAAGATAGGATTTTCACTATGTCGTTGAACTTTCGAGTTCTTTTGATACGACCTTTTCTCATAAGCAATATGTTCTATGCAGTTGAAAGCAGTGACTTCAAGCACAATGATGACTATGTTGTGTGAGTTGGACATTGGAAAAATAACAAAAAATTTCCACAAAATTACCAAAGCTTGCAAATGAGAGACTTCATCCTTTAGAGATGGATAATAACAAAGAAGCAGATGCATTTGACAATATGCTTAAGCCATTGTTCATGCATGTTGTGGGTGTAACTATAAATTTAATTTTAATGGTCACTATCTTAAATGTTGATAGTGATTTTAGCTTCATGTTAATAATGCAATGTGCATCCAATGCTAATAAGAAAGATATGAGATACACTCTTTAGTTCAATTATTAGCAGAATAGTCTTATTTGGATGTTTCAAACAATCATTATTTTAAGTTCTATTGATTCCTTATGAAAGTATCATAGTTGACCACGTTAATGACCATATACATTATCCTATTTTTGAACATGGTTCTTTCTTGATTTATAAAACATTCAAAATACTAAACTTACAAAATTAAAATTTATAAATGCTTACAAAAATGATGCGGTTTAGTTGTGGATACGTGGAAACTACTCTCATATTATACCAATGCTCCAATTGATGTATTCTTACATTTTTGTTTTACACTTGACTTTTTCCTTTACCACGCACATTTCATGATATTAATATGCAATAATTACAGACACATATTAAGCTAAATAAAGTTCATAAATTAAGAAGAAAAACACAGATAATGAAACAAAGACCGCAGAGAATCATGTAGTTACTTAGATATACATCTAAACAAAGTTCATAAACTAAGAAGAAGAAAAAATATCACGTAACGACGATGATACACATTGCATTTTTTTTAATATTTTCCTTTGCACATGTCCAACGGACATGCCTAACGTACTATTTCACGAAAAGAAATTAACTCACATATTTATACATGACAAGTAGAATCTATGTTTATGACCTTTTTTTCAAAATGCATAAGCTTTTTTCCGATTTATTTTGCACACGTCCAGCGGACGTGCCAAACGTACTGGTGTGCGTATGTGTATATATATATATATGTATATATGAATGTGTACGTATATATGTATGTATGTGTATATACATGAGAAATAAAATAATTTTAACATTTTTATTGCATGCATATAGTACACATGATGAAACTGAAGTACGGTAGTGATATCTATTCTATTATATAAGAAACTTAATATGAAACCAATATTCATCTATCACCACAATTAACCTCTTCTAAAATACTAATTTATTAGAATTTCTACCTACAGTTTTTCACCGTAGTCCCTCCGCTCCTATGAAAATTTACAGGTTTATTTATTTCAGTTTATGCTGCTTATTTGTAGAAGGCCATACTAATTACTAAGACAGGTGCCGTTCTTTTTGCAAAATGAGTAGTTAAAGTCCGCGTCTGCATCAGACGTGTCCTAAGCGTCCGACGCGTCCACTCCCCAGCCCAGTTCGCACAAACGGTTCAAAATGAAGCTTTCTTTGGCCGGTTTGTTTTCCCCCTATTTTACACCTCGTGCCTCTTCTCCATGCCCCTTTCATGTACAAAAAAGAACACATTATCATTTCGCGAACCAACCTTTTTCTCTTCCCCTTTCCCGTGCCCATTTCATTTGCCTATGTTCGTTCAAAAAAGAAAGGTACCTAATGGCAATGAAGATGAATGGCTTTCTGTTTCCTCCATCAACCGCAGGTTCTAAAGGCTTGAAATTCCAATTACAATCAACTTCAAATGCCAGTTATTCTTTTTTTTTTCTCAATTTTTACTCCTCTTTCCCTTTATTTCATTTGACTATTTTATAGCTTCCCCTTCGAAATGGATTAGTTCATCCAAATTTTTGTTTCCCTAGAATTCCAAGCGTTAGGAACAGCAGATCTGAGCTTCACCAAAGGTCGCAAATTCATTTTCAAATTGCATTCCCCAATTCTACTTATACTTAATACGAAACCAATATTTATCTATCACCACAATTAACCTCATCCCAAATACTAATTTATTAGAATTTCATAGTAGTCCCTCCGCTCCTATGAAAATTTATAGGTCTATTTATTTCAATTTATGGTGCTTATTTGTAAAAGGCCATACTAATTGCTAAGGCTGCGTTTGTTTTTAATAAGAAGTTATGAATTTAAGTTCTGATTTAAAAATCAAAACTTGTATGCTGTTTGTTTTTTATCAATGTTCTGAATAAATCTATCTATTCGGACAAAATAATTAAGAACTTTTTTAGGATTTATTTTTTATTTTGAATGTTGAATGTTGTTTTTAGTTCTGAATGCTGAATGAAAACAAACAAGTAAGTGATTATTCAGAATTCAGCATTCAACGATCGACATTCAGACTTTAGAGTTCAGCAATCAGAATTCAAAATTCAGCATTTTAATCAAACGAGCTTAAGACATTAATGCAAAAGAAGATGAATGGCTTTCTGTTTCCTCCATCAACCGCAGGTTCTAAAGGCTTGAAATTCCAATTACCGATCAACTTCAAATGCCAATTATTCTTTTTTTCTCAATTTTTGCTCCTCTTTCCCTTTATTTTATTTGACTATTTTATAGCTTCCCCTTCGAAAACCCTAATTCATTCGAATTAGTTCGTCCAAATTTTTGTTTCCCTAGAATTCCAAGCGTTAGGAACAACAGATCTGAGCTTCACCGCAGGTCGCAAATTCATTTTCAAATTGCATTCCCCCTTTCTACTTCGCTCCAAATGTTTTGACCACTGTCGGGAATTTCAAAGGTGAGATCTGCATTTTTTTTAAGGATTTTCAAGTAAATACACCGTAGTGTTGTTATTCGTGTGATCTTTTTTGGTTAAGTAATTGTTTGGTTTCTATTCCAGTTAATTTTTTTTAGCTTTTTTTAAGTTATTGTTTGGCTGTATCTAATTTATAACCCTGGATTTAGGTTGCAAGGAGGAAGTAGTATTGTTTCTAAAAGGGAAAAAGGAAGTCTAATGTCTTCATGCCCCTAGATTTAGGTGAGATGATAATTGTTTAGTATTTAGACAGAAAGTTTAACAGTTAATTTTTGATCATTTATTTCCAAAGCCATGTCATTGTTAACATGGTTTAGACATCCATACATTTCAATGTTACCTAATCCATTTGAAGATCGGCCCAGAGCTATATTAATTTCAATGTTATGTATGTGGATACTTTTTTGACTTATCACTGTACCATGTAGTTTGATTTTTAGAAGGGTAACTTATGTGATGTCTAAGCAATATAAGCCTTTTGCAACATTCTCAAAAGAAGCATTCATCAATGACAATTATTCATGCAACCAATACAATTGGACATAAATCCATCTTTTCAACCATCATCCGACATGTAATAATACTCTAGAGACGGTTTTTGTCGTAATCTGTTAGTAAATCTTAATTAGCTCACATTGTCGTAGGTGAATATTGCTAACTTCTTATAGTTTCCTTTTATATTTTACAGTTTACATTCAAAGTGCTTTAAGAGATCAAATGTATAAGACCCCTGGAGATAAGCTTGGGCTGTTTAGGCATTTATTATAAGTTGGCTATGTCCAGTTCCTCTTTTTGTTCCCATCCATGGTTCAAAAATGCTCATGATAGTGACATTTTCTTTTCTCACATCTTCCACTCATAGCTGAAGAATGGTTTGCTAAGTTCATTTACTGTTTCTTCCCTTGCTTTTAGTTTTTGTTAACTACTTATTGTTTATTCATGTATTTATTCCGATGATTGTTGCTTTTGATTTTAGGTTAATTCCGTCTTCAATAAAAACCAAATTTGGAAGATTTTTTTTGGTATTTCAATTATACTCTACTTCATCATTATATCAGCCTCAAGTATTGTTATCTATTCCTTGCTATTTTATTTCCTTCTTATGATGGAATTAATTGAGATTTAACTTTAGTGTGTTATTTTAAAACTATTACCAGCAATGTTTCTTCCTCATGCTTGAATAGAATCAAACAGTATACAAAAGTCCGATATATCAATGACACTGTACAACAATATTAAAATGATTATAATATTTTTATTGCGTTTATTAATTATTTTAATAAAATTTTCTTATGAAAAATGTACTAACGTTGATCTTTTGGATCCTTTCGAATGATCAAAAGGTATTGGAATGTTTAGTTTTTATTTAAAGCAACAAAACTAAATGAAATAGATTTAATCAATATGTAGAAGGAAATTGGATTGTTCAACTTAAACACAAATGAATTAAATATCATCACCACTAATGAAAATATTAGAAGAACATAAACCACCAAATAGAGAATGAGTTGGTGTCAAGTTTTGGGGCTTAGAATATGTAACGACCCGTAAATTTTAACGGTTTTAATAACGTAATTAGTTGAAATTTTATGAAATTTTAAAATAAAAATTTGATATTTGGAATGCGTCTAATTAATTATAGCAACTGGTAAATTTTCATCAGATAATTTGGAAGTTTATTTTCTAGTGTAATTTTATTCCAATTTATATCAGTTAAAATTGATGATAATAAAATGTTTTTCAAACCTGAATATTTTTACATAGAAAAATTCTAATTCATCTTCTGACTAAGACGTCATTTTTCATTTTTCCAAATTCGGACTTCTTTAGCTCCGTCGATCTTATTTTTCTGCGTTTTTTCTGCATTTTCCGCTAGTAGAAAATTCGAATTTTATAATTCAATCATACCACTGATATCTGTATACCGTTTTGATCGCCTCGTCGTGCTGAGCACTGCAGTATATTCAATTCTGTGTTTTGAAGCTCGGTACATAGCGGAATCTGCGAAGCGGTTAACTGTAACGGTCCGTTTTGTTTCTCTATGATCATTCGTTATCCAACGTTTAAAACGAATGGACAGTTGCTTTTATTTCTACTTGAATTCAGCTGTAAACTTTTATCTATTCCCTATGTCCTTTTTTAATACGTTGGTTCATTCATTTTGTTTTAATCTCTTCGTTTCTTTGCCTGCTGGTATTCACTCTTGCCTGAGAGCTAGTTTGTTCCCAACCTTTGCTTTCTTCCTCCTGCTTTCATTTATTTATTTATTTTTCTTTTCTTTCTCGTTCATGCGGTCGAACACATCGCCTCTAACATTGAACCATCGCCCATACTTTCATCACCCGAAGCCTAGCAATCATCTCTCCCCACTTCGTTCCCTTCCCACGTCCAAACCCACATCGTCCCATTCTTTTCTTGGCCGAAACCAATCACCACCGTCCATGCGAACCCATCCTTTCCCACGCAAGCTGCTCACAGGCCAGCCGAAGCCTCTTGCTTCATCTTTCCCTTCTCAATGCCGAACTCAAATTTTTCCGAAGCCATTTGTTTTTCCTCCGCAACCCAAAGCTGCAACCTCTCCTCCATCCAGGAAGGTATGCAATGGTATATCTATGATTTGCTTATATATAAACTTGTCTAAGTTTGTACATGTCTGAGTTAGTATATATACTAGTTATATAAGATCTGTTAAGGCTTTAGTATAGAATTTATAATAGTTATATATAATGACAGTAGATTTATATAAAGTAAGAAATGTATACATAGTTGTTTTGAAAAAAATAGGTTGGTATATATATATTTGGTTTTGCGTCAGTTCTGTTTGGTAATTTGCATAAGACTTGTTATAAAAAATATTGTATACTGTTCACAGCTTATAGTTTACGGTAATATATTATATAAGGTTTATATATATTAGTTTACACTTTATCAGTTAGTATTTGTAAATGTTGTGATAGTTTAAGTATATATATGCATTGATTCAAGAATATAATATGTATATATATGTTTAAAGTGATTTTTAAAGTAATATATATATATATGTATGTGTGTTCTAAGCATTGACCGTATGTGATATTTATATATATTATATATAACGTGTGTAAAGTATATATATACAGTGAAAATTTGGATGGGATATTCAAACAGTTTGCATATTTGTTTTATATATTAAGGTTATATATAGTTTTGGGATATATGTTGTACGGTATTTATTGTATAGTTGTTTGTTGTGTAAGTGTATATAGTTTGTTCATATCCTGTTGCTATATATTATAAAATATGAAAGTTATCTAAATTTATACAAGTTGCAGATGAATTGTTTGTTTATATGTGTATATCTAAGTTTGTATAATTTTATTATATGTTAATATATACATATCTATTGTTTTGATGAGTACAATATATATATATATATAAATATAGTCGCAGCAGGTTATATTTTATAAACTTACATTTTTAATTTTATGACCGAGTGTTTAAGTTGATATATTATATAGATAAGCTTTTGTATTCATTTTTGGTGAAGTCTGCATACAATAACATGCGATTTGAACATATAATTGAAAAAATTTAGTGTCTGCGTGAGTATGCAGTGCTATACATTTGTGGTTAGATCTTTACAATGGTTTTGTAATAGTTTCTATATATAATTTATGTTAATGATTTTGAAATGAATATATATATATATATATATATATTGTGCAGTTTACATTGGATATGTTTTGTGTTATATATATACAGGTTATATAAACCTTATATGATCTTAGTTTATGATATATATTTTTATACGTATGTTTGTTTGTATATCTTATTTTTGTGTGAGTTTATATATAGCTTTCTTTTCTTTTCTTTCAATAACTTGTAGTTAGATAAAATGTTAGTTTATAGGTATTTAAATAAATGTAAGTTTGCAAGTGGTATTTCTGTTGCTTATGGATATTGGTTTTTTTATAATAAAATAGTATATAATTTATTTCGGTCTATATCAATTCACTCATATAACTGATCCTCACCAATCCAGTTCTGATTTGATTTCGTCTATTTCTATTGTCAGCTCTATCCGTCGAATTCGTGCCAATTTAGCTTTGCTTTGGAATCCGTACTTGGACCTGTAACTCATCCCGCTGTTTTCTCTCTAGCCTCGAAAGGTGACCAATCGGTGTGATAATTACGTAGTTATTGAAGAGTCCGGGATCGGTTAGGGACATACTCTCTGTCCAAATCGAAAACCACTTTAATAACTATTATACGCGGAGTGTGATCCAGAATGAAGTGGTTGGAATGATGACGTTGCTGGATTTGAAGAAAGAGAACGATAATGGATGACCTTGACACTTGTGTCAAATTGGAAATGACTTAAACAGGAGCCGTGCCGGGCCAGTGAGGTTTGCTATCTCTAGCGGACACACTTCTTCGTAAACTACTCATTACTTGTTTTTGATTGGTGCGCACCCTTGATTTGGGAGTGTTGTTTCGCGGTGTTGCGATCGTTGCGGCGATGCGTTCTCACCAGTCCGGATCAGGCAAACGGTAGTTTCACTACCTTGGGTATTGCCTCATGTGCCTTGTCATACTCGTATCCCTATGCGTGACCACTACGATTTGTTTTGTGTTATACCTATGGAGTACTCCTTGATAGCCCACTAGTTTACGGTGGAGTTACAGTGCTGTATAGACTATGATGCTTATATAAAATGTGTTAAGGGGGATAATGGTAACGCCTTAACGCTATTTTGATACTTTATATTACTGATAGGCATTATCTACTTAGCGTACACTACTATATATTAATAGTTTAACGGATCCTTAGAGGATGGTTATCCCAAACATCCTTTGAGTTACTTGTATTTCAGTTGATATTTCACTTGAGTTGGATTTATTGATATAAGAATGTTAATCCTGACTCGAGTGTTTGTGTTTTGCTTTACGTTCGGGTCAGACTGAGTGATACAGTATTCGAAACTCACCTTTGGAGTTGGAACTTCGCTTGGAGATCCAACTATCTATCCAGCTTTCAGTTATTCAGTTGATTCCAGTGATGTATTCAGATCTTGTATTTGACTATTGTATTGAGATATCTATTTTATTCGAGACTTCTGTTGTATCTTGTTTAACTCTGTTATATATATATAGTAGTTTCATGAACTACTATTCTTTTGTTTCCGCTGCATTATTGGCATATTACTCTGTGATCTGTGATTATTTTATTTACTGTATATGCTTAGTTTTGCCAAATTTTATTTACAATCCAATGTTTTGAATTATTCAAGTCCGGCATGTGTGGATTTATTGTCGATTTGAATGGTCCAAAATACTGGGTCGTTACAGAATGAATGCACCCTAAATATGCTGCCCACCATCTTTACTAATGATGTATGAAAGTAATAGCACATAGATAATAGAGGATGTCTTTCTCTCTTTATATCCAATCCGTTTATTTCAAGCGACTGAGATTGAGTGAGATGTGGTAATTTATTGATTCAAAAGTAATAAAAATTATGAAATTTAGTATGGTCAAGTAGAGTTCTCATCCTGGTAATTTTAACTTTTTTGTGATAAGAATACCCTATGTCGTGTAATAATAACAGACTAGTGTGTAACCCGTGCGTTCCACATGGCAATGTTTTAAAGTCATAGTATTTATATTTAAGTATAAGTTTTTTTAACCGTATTTTAAGTGTGAAAATGCATGGTAAAATTTTTATTATTGTTTATGTAAGTATTATAGAGCTACTCAAAGGCATGAAAATAAATTTTTTTTTACTATTATGGAAGTTAATCAGGCATATATAGAATTGTCATTTATAGGATTTATGTCATGAATTAATGAATATTAATTAACTGGCTTTATTTAATAAGTTTAAATTTAAGATATTTAACTAATTGAAATGACAATTAATAGGAGAGACCAATGAAAAGCTTTATAAGTATATATAAATATTTAAACATGGGGTATTTGACTGTAAAATATTAATGAGAATTAATAAAACAATGTAGAAAGTTTAAATTATCATAAACTATTTAAAGATAATTTGTGATAAAATATTAGGAGAGAACTAAAGAAGTAAGAAATCGATAGTAGTAGTAAGAAGGGTAGAAATTCTTTTATTTTAGTGTTATTTAATAAATCAATTGATAATCAATTTTTCTTACTTAATTATAAAGTAAAGTTGTTATTATTGATAATTTATTGAGATGAATGAACCATGAAGTAAAATTGTTATTGTTGTTTGTGTTTATAATTTTTATGTGCTTAACATTTTTTTTTACTACTTTGGTTAATATGAAAATGATGTACATATTGGAATTGTTATTTTTTGAATTTATTACTTTTGTAAACTATACATGTTTTTTTAAAAAATAAAATATAAAAGTATAATCATTTATAAAATGGATATCTTGTGATCAATTTTTTAATTGGTTTGTGTTAATGAATTAATGTAATTTTATAGCATATTACAAATGAAACTCATATTTTCAAAAAAAAGTTACCGTATCTTTTGAAATTGAACTTCATAAATGAAGGATGATTAATGTTAATGAATTGCCATATGTTTAATAGTATAAAATGAAGGTTAATTACTTCAAATTTTTACAAAATGCAAAATAAACCGGATTGAGAAAATAATTGAAAGCTCTAATATCATATGAATATATTTGTACAGCCCAACTAACCCATCAAGCAGGGAAATTATATGAAAAACAGCAGTAGAATGAACCGCTAAGATACAATCTAACAGCAAGGGTAAAACGGAAATTTCGCATTTAACGCAACAATATCCTAAACCTAGCCGTCTTTCTCTTTTATCCCATTCAGTACATATGTTGCGAAGATTTTTTTCCCCAAACAGCAGAATAAAGAAAGGGCGAAAATCATCATAAATTAAATGAAAGCAATGTGAAATCTTCATCAATTCAATTCCGCGCATATGAAAGGTACTGTCTCCTATCTTGTCCTTAGGTTAAATTCCACGAATATGAAGATAAGCTGCTGTGTATGAAACTTACACTAATTAAGAGTCTGTAGGATATAATTTTTGAAAATGAGTTGCAATAGTAATTCAATCTATAAGAGTGTATTGCACGAATTTGGTTATGTCCTTTTTTGTACTTGTAAATTACTAATTTCAATTTGGTAATTTCTATTTGATTATTTCAATCTGTAAATGTTTTTGAAAAAGAGTCTGTAGGTTATATATTCATTTGGGTAACTTAGACTAATTTCAATTTACATGCGATAGTATTTCAATATATAAAAGTGTATTGCATCATAAATTCGTACGTTACATTTTTTGAAGATAAACTATATACGAAGAAACCTGGAATGTGGTAATTCTATTTGGTTATTTCCCTTTTTTTAATTGTAAATGAATTGTAGAGTGTAATCTCATTATATTATGAATTATTCCACAAATTTTATATAGCTTTGGGTATGTTGGAATATAAGGTTATTATAACAATGTGGAATTGATATAACCTTTTTTCTATTTTTTCTTTTATTTTTTTTCTTCGGATCGAGACAATGGTTAAAAGCAATAATGACTTTGAATTTGTATTCCATTTTGTATGGCGGCAGTAATAATGGTCGAAATATTAAAAGCACTAATAACTTAGAATTTGTATTCTTTTTTGTCTGGCTGCAGTAATAATGTGATTGCAAGCACCAAGCATTTTGTTGGAGATGGAGGCACAGAAAAGCGAAAAAATGAAGAAAATACAGTCTGCAGCTTTGGTGACTTGGAAAAAATTCATATGCTGCCTTATCTTGATTGTCTTGATCAGGGAGCTAAGCATACAAGCTGGAACGAAAGGCCATTACATGCCGAACAGTATGTAATTACTAATACTTTGAAGGATAAGTTAGGATTTAAGGTAGTAGTTCTCCGTGGACTTTGCTTTTAAATAACATTCTGAATTTGTGATTTTTTAACGTCGGAATCATTTCTGAAATTGAAATGAAACAAAAACTTACAAAAACTTTCTGAAGAGAAATTATAATATGCATTATACCATATATGAACAGGATGCTATATTTTTTCATTTCAAATGCATGATGCTATTAAAGTTGTTGAACCATCTGAAGCACATACAATTTATATGCATAAAACATTACATTTTAATCTTCTGGTTATTGTATTGCAATATATCATCAAATTTAAGAATTTAAATTATATTGTTAGCAAGACTGCATACATTATCGAATAATTTAAATCATATTATTTGTAATTAAAATCTTTTTTTTTATAATTTAATATACGAACAGTTTGTTGAATTTATTTAAATACTGTTAATAATATGTAATTCATTCCAATATATGGACTTCAGTGTGAATGTAAGTAGGGGAGGTAGTGTAAATGGCTATTAAGTTTCTAAAATGTCAACAGTAGTCGTAAGAATAAATTTTGAAATTATTGAGATAAACGGATTTAATTGAATTTATGAACGGATATAAACGAAAGCAAAGATATGTTAACCGTCGATAATGAATACAATGATATTATGCTAAGTAGTGTAGTTCATTCTTTTCAGATATCGTTTATATCAGTGCAAACGGTTCAATAACTAATTAATTGTTTCATTTTACAGGTTATTGACATTTGGGAAAAATCTATCTAGTAACAAAACCGTTTTAAATCGATACTTCAAATTTCAAACAGGTATTTTTCTATCCTCAATTGAACTTAGATGCATGCAATTCAGCATCAACATTTATTGACATGGTTCATGTGTTTTTCCCTCCTGATGTGATTCTGCAAAGTTGCAACATTTATCTTAAAAAAAACCAATGACATAAACTGGGATAGCTCACTATTTTTCAATTCTGAGTATAATTGGCGAAGATATGAGCCACATGTTGATCTGTTGCTATCAGTTCACCTCGGTAATTATTTGTTTTTGTTACCGAGGTATGTCTAAAAATATTGGAAAGCTTATCCTTAAATAATTTTCAAAGGTACACAAAAATTAGAATCTCGACAATTCTTATAACTTGTTCACCTCTGCATTGCAAGTTATCCTTTTGCGCTAAAATTTAGTAGCATACATGCATATATAATCATTCCTTAGTTTGTATATACATGTATGAGCATGCATACATAGTATTTTATGTCTTGTATAAGTAATTGTTTATATGATTTCAGAAATAAAAGTGGTAGAGGTTAAATTATTTATGCTATGTAGCATTTTTTTTTGGGTCAGAGGCAACAGATAATAATTGGGAAAAATAATATGCATTTAAAAATATGTTCATTTTAGTATAAATGGTTTCAGTTGATAATTATTAAAAGTTGATATGCATTCAAAATGAACCTTTTCACTAACCTCATGATGAGCATGTCTTTTTTCTGATTTTGTAAATATGTTTTATGCAGCATATAATTTTGATATGTTGGAATATATCCAAATTTATCTTAACAAAGATGAAGTTTGAATAATTGTTTATAACTGTTTGAAACAAAGTAATGACAAACACAGCGAAGATAACGTAAAAAAGAAGTATTGAATTTTAGACTGAAAATTCGGAGAAACCGAGATTAAATTAACCTTGGTTTAGCAAAACCCAGTTATTTTCTTTTTTTAATTGTAAATTACTAATTTCAATTTGATTATTTCAATCAATAACAGTTTTTGAAAAAGAGTCTGTAGGCTATAGATTCAATTTGGTAATTTATACTAATTTCAATCTATATGCGATAGTATTTCAATCTATAACAGTGTATTGCATAATAAATTCGTACGTTACAGTTTTTGAAGATAAACTATATACGAAGAAAATTGGACTATGGTAATTTTATTTGGTCATTTCCCTTTTTTTTGCAATTGTAAATGAATTGAAGAGTGAAATCTCATTATATTATGAATCATTGCACGAATTCTATATAGCTTTGGGTATATTGGAATATAATGTTAGTATAACAATGTGGAATTGATATAACTATTTTTCTAATTTTTTTTTTCGTGGGATCGAGCCAATGGTTGAAAGCTCTAATGACTTTGAATTTGTATTCCCTTTTGTCTGGTTGCAGTAATAATGGTCGACATATTAAAAGCAGTAATGACTTTGAATTTGTATTCCTTTTTGTCTGGCTGCAATAATAATGCGATTGCAAGCGCCAAGCATTTTGTCGGAGATGGAGGCATAGAAAAAGGAAAAAATGAAGGAAATACAGTTTGCAGCTTTGATGACTTGGAAAGAATACTTATGATGCCTAATCTTGATTGTCTTGATCAGGGAGTTTGTACTGTTATGGCTGAGCATACAAGCTGGAACGGAAGACCATTGCATGCCGATCAGTATCTAATCGCTAATATTTTGAAGGATAAGGTAGAATTTAAGGTAGTAGTTCTCCGTGGACTTTGATTTTAAATAACATACTTAATTTGTGTATTTTAATGTCAGAATGCATTTTTGAAATTTATATGAGACAAAAACTTACAAAAACTTTCTGAAGAGAAATTATAATATGCAGTATACCATATATGAACAAGATGCTATATTTTTTCATTTCAATGCATGATGCTATTAAAGTTGTTGAACCACCTGAAGCACATACAATTTATTTGCATAAAATATTAAGTTTTAATCTCCTAGTTATTGTATTGCAATATATCATCAAAATTAAGCATTTAAATCATACTGTTAGCAAGACTGTGTACATTATCGAATAATTTAAATCATATTGTTTGTAATCAAAATTTTATTTTTTTATAATTTAATAGATGAACAGTTTGTTGAATTTTTTTAATACTGTTAATATTATGTAATTCATTCCAATATATGGACTTCAGTGTGAATGCAAGAGAGGTACTGTAAAAGGCTATTAAGTTTCTAAAATGTTAGCATTTGTCGTAAAAATATTTTTTTTTTGACGGGCTACATGATGAAATTATTGAGATAAACGGATTTAATTGAATTTATGAATGGATATAAAAGAAAGCAAAGATATGTTGACCGTCGATAATGAATATAATGATATTATGCTAAGTAGTGTAGTTCATTCTTTTCAAATATCATTTATATAAGTGCAAACGGTACAATAACTAATTAATTGTTTCATTTTACAGGTTATTTACATTTGGAAAAATCTATGTGGTAACAAAACCATTTTAAATCAAGACTCCAAATTTAAAACCGGTATTTTTCTATCCTCGGTTGAACTTAGATGCATGCAATTCAGCATCAACATTTATTGACATGGTTCATGTGTTTTTCCTTCCTGATGTGATTATGCAAAGTTGCAACATTTATCTTTAAAAAACCAATGACATAAACTGGGATAGCTCACTATTTTTTAATTCTGAGTATAATTGGCGAAGATATGAGCCACATATTGATCTGTTGCTATCAGTTCACCTTGGTAATTATTTGTTTTTGTTACCGAGGTATGTCTAAAAATATTGGAAATCTTATCCTCAAATAATTTTCAAAGTTACAGACAAAAGACAATCTCGATAATTCTTATATCTTGTTCACCTCTGCATTGCAAGTTATTCTTTTGCGCTAAAATTTAGAAGCATACATGCATATATAATCATTCCTTAATTTGTATATACATGTTTGAGCTTGCGTACATAGTAATTTATGTTTTGTATAAGTAATTTTTTATATGATTTTAGAAATAAAAGTGGTAGAGGTTAAAAAAATTTATGCTACGTAGCATTTTTTTTACAGGTCAGAGGCAACAGATAATAAGTAGGAAAAATAATATGCATTTAAAAATATGTTCATTTTAGTATAAACGGTTCAGTTGATAATTATTAAAAGTTGGTATGCATTCAAAATGAACCTTTCCAGCAGGCTCATAAATAGCACGTCTTTTTTCTGATTCTGTGAATATGCCTTATGCAACATATAATTTTGTTACGTTGAAATATATCCACTTTTATAATGAAAACGATGAAGTTTGAATAATATTTTAGAACTGTTTGAAACAAAGTAATGACAAACACAGTGAACATAAAGTAAAAAAGAATTCTTTGAAAGTGCGAACATAATTTGGTTTAAGCAAACACACATATTTAGAGTAATAGGAAAACCATTCAGCCTCGGACTTAAAACATTTAGTTCTTCCCTTTGTAGATGTTTTGACTCCTTGAAACAGGTAGGTGTAGCAAGAGAGTATGGAAAGATGAGCTAAAATCCAATTTTGTTATCCTGTGAAAATAACATAACATATGAATATGGAATTGAATTTGGAAGTAGTAGTTGTTTTTTGAATGAAGAAAATTAATATATCATAAATGAAACTTAAGACATTACCTTTAAGGTTGTTGAAAATCTCCTTGTATACAATATTTTGTGTGTAGCCCTTTCTTTCTCCATTCTTATTATTGATCAAAATCTTCAACCCTTTTTGTGTCGTTGTGCGAGAAACGGCAACATATAACTGGCCATGAGTGAATATAGGACGTGGTAAATAAACCCCAACATTTTCTAGTGTTTGACCTTGACTTTTGTTGATTGTCATTGCAAAACATATTTTTTTCGGAAATTGACGACGCCTAAGGAGAAAAGGCCATTTTGTGTCTGCTGAGGACATAACTATTCGTGGAATTAAAACCTTATTACCAATATTATTTCCAGTTATTATTTCCGCCTCTATTACTCTGGATGCAACCTGTGTTACAATTAATCTTGTCCCATTGCAAAGACCTAAATTTTGATTTAAATTACGGAGAAGCATTATTGGAACCCCAACCTTTAAACGAAGTTCATGATTTGGTATTGAAGCTAGCTTTAGTGTATTAAGGAATTCCACGGGATACAAAAGATTTTGTTCCTCGACGCCTTCCGATATTGGACTAATTGAGTCTGCACTTAGATAGGTACACAATTGACCAGGCATTTTATCAATAATAAATGAATTCACTTCATCCACGCATTCATTAGTCGGTGCCAATATACAACGACTTCTTAAGTAGTCTTGTTCATCCAGCCTTTTCTCAAAGTCTGGATAAATGCTATCAACAATTTTTTGTATGGGATTATCATCCCATTCAATTATGTTTTCCCTTGGAATTTTTACCCATATTGGCTCCTCATTATCATACATTGCTACAGTTGGAAGCAGTCTATCCCCCATATCTAAAATCCATTTACTAAAATTTGCAATTTTATTCATCTCCTCATTAGTTGAACATTCACTTAAAAGGCGCATATTTTGTGTAAGAGTAAAAATTTTACACTCGCTCCATAAACGTGATCGATTTATTGACGAACCAACAATTGTCTCCCTTCCCCCTTTATCAATAACCGGTAGTATTTGCCTAAAATCACCACCAAGTAGAACAGTTTTTCCACCAAAAATTTCACCACCATTTCCAACATGTTCCATTACATCTCTTAAAGTTCTTTCTAATGCTTCTAATGCATTTCTATGTGCCATTGGCGCTTCATCCCAGATAATTAGATCAGTTTTTTTAATTAACTCACCTAGTGAAGACTGTCTTGTTATATCACAAATAGAATCCTCATCTAAATTTATTGGAATTTTGAAACGTGAGTGTGCAGTTCTGCCACTCGGTAGTAATAACGCCGTTATACCTGACGTTGCAACTGCCAATACAATTTTACCTTGTGATCGCAGTTTTGATATTATTGTTTTCCATAAAAATGTTTTCCCGGTACCTCCACTACCGTGACCAAAAAAAATCCACCAAAATTTCCATCAACCACATTTATGACTTCATCAAATATTTTCCCTTGTTCAACATTTAAACAACACCTCATATTTACATACTCTTCGTAGAGTGCATCATGGTTGTACATTTGTTCCTCCCTTATAAGTCTGTTTTGAAATCTTTCAAGAAACATCAAATTAGGAAAGGGAAACGTAGGATATTCTTTTAGAGATCTGTTACTCTTATTCATGATTTTTTCAATTTCATACAATGTGTAATTTTGCAATTGGCATTGTGTCATAGTTAGCATATTGTTTTATAGAACTCTTCTTTGCATATATAACATATCATCTGACAGTAACTCCCAATGGTTGTTCCAAAGCTCCAGGGGATTTGAAATTTCACAAAATAATAGTAAGGTAACAAACATTTCCCGTAGGGATTTTGCTGATGACCATCTTCCAGCTTCCACAATTGCATCATTCCATTCATTATCATCTTCCAACAAACCTCGTGCCATACATGCAGTTTTAAAATCATTGAAAATTGTACCGTTAAAAGTTCGTATGTCTTCATAATTTGTAGGTCCTTTCACTATGTTTAGCAACATACGTAGATAGAATCTTTCTCCGAAAGTTGGATGGGCATAATAAATTCTTCCAATTGTATTACCTTTTTGTCTCCTTTTCCATTTTTTATTTTTTTTATCCCACACCCATTTTGTTGGAAAATCAACATATGTAAGGTCTCTTGCATCTTCGTTCAACCTATTTGTTTCCAACCACTCTGTAAATATTGACTTTTTAATATTCGGTCGATTAGTAATATCTTCTAAATTGTCTGTATCATGAAATAGAATCGATTGTTCATTGGGTAAATGAAATGACAATCGTTGCACTGCAGGTGTGCGAAACTGAATATCGAATTCAAATATACGCCAGCAAGATTCGGAGGCTGAAATATATCGACAATCGAGGTACGTTTTTATTTCGTCAACTTCTCGTACATTTAGTCCACCATCTTCAGTATTTTCTTCAATTACAACCGTTGCACGATCATATCCCTTATTGATATATTTGAACAAATACTTTACGGATCGGGTTTGATTACATATTTCCACATTTATGTGTGCTTGATATTTTATAATTAGATCCGTGTTGTGTGGAATTACCCATTTATTATCAAATTTCATACCCATTACTGTTACATATCTATCATTTACTCTTCTTCTGTACACAGGGAATCCATCATCATCGAATGTTGTGTTGGAACAATTTTCTTTTGGATAATGTTTTGAACAATGACCTTTAACCATGCAGGAATTTTGTGGATTAGCTGCACCACATGGTCCATGCATCATAAACTGTGAGACGGATTGATATGCTAGCGGATCTACTTCTTTATTTGGTATTTCAGCTGTAATTATGCTATCAACATCTGAAGTTGTTTTAGGCTTATCGGCAGAATGAAGGAACAACAATATATGCGCATGTGGTAGGCCTCTTTTCCGAAATTCAATTGTGTATACCACTGTAAAAACATGCAAAAAGATATCACCCCTAGTTAGATAAGTGAATAAGAAATTTTTCTCATCAAATTATACAAATGATAAAAAATCATCAATCAATAATTCCATATTGCTCAGTATCCCAAGAATAAATTACATTTTATGAGATTTTGTATCTATGAAATATTGAATAATAGTGTACTTGTTCTTAAAAAAGTTCTTCGTACGATAACGATTTATCATTTTGTGTACTAAAATCATGTGGCATGCTAGCTATATTGGCTTTAATCATATAAAGATTATTGGGTGAACTGTGATTCAGTAGACCTGACAGTAATCAAGTGTAGAAAACTGGTTTCGAGTTGATCAAATTAGAAAATGAGAAATCCTAGAAAAGATTATTGGCTTTAATCATACAAAGATTATTGTCACTACTTGATACATGAGACGGTTCCAACATCTAACTTAAGGAGACCGAGCTGTTAGTAGGAAGTGCGTATAATTAATTGTTGCCTTATTTCAAAATCCATTTCTTGGGAGAAACAACACAAGTGAATTCCTAATCAACCTTATGACACTGTCAAACTTAGAGTGCAATGGCATGTTGCACTGCCAAATCTTTTTTGTGTATAACCAATAGGCTATTTTTTCCACCTTTTAGTGATAAACTTAAGTCAATTATCTTCACAGGATATCATATCTGATTGGCACAATGTAATTCAAAATCCGATAGCTCAAACAAATGGTAAATGGTTATTACCATGGTTTCGTATGGTAAAAAATCATAGCGATCTTGAACTTTTTTTCATATTTATCATGATTGTTAACCGCCAAAATATTTTTCCTTATAAGAAATTGATGTGTGTTGTGTATGAGTAATGCACATAAGCAACTGTGAGTTTTACTGTCTAAAGTGATCCAACCTTCTAACAGGAAACCATTCCAATTGGATTCATATCTCTATCCTGCATTCATTTCTATAATTAAAGATCCCGATCAACATAGAAAGAACAATATGTAAAGTCAGCCCAAGCACAAGGCGGTTTGCACATCACAAACATGGCTGGTTTGGTGACCTTGGTGCACCTCCATTATCTGCTGTCAAAGGATATTCTCTACATTCTAAATACAACGCTAAAGCAAATTCTCTCAATCTTTTGGAGATTGCTGAAATGAAAATTGTGTAAGTTTTTTTCCGATATCCATTTGGTACTTTGTCTAATTGAATGAAGCAAATATTTTCTTTTTGAGTAATTGCACAAGATTTGGGTTGTTATTAAGTTTGCTAAAATATATTCAGGATATTATATAAAGATAAATTAATTCACTTTGCAACATCAAATTTTATGAATATTTGTTTACCTATTATATTTTTTGGTGTTGTTGAGTTGAGAGGTCCTATTTCTATAAATTCAAAACATTATTAAAGGAAATATGATAGTTCTATTTTTTTTTCTGTTAGTCTAATTGAAGAATCATTTAAGTAATATAAACGAAACAAATAGTTGGTAATAATGGAAAAAATATGAATACCTGCGTGAACAGAACCAAAATGTTTCCCTTCTCTTAAATCTGCCATTAGCTGATCGAGTTTAATTTTGAAAACTCTAGCTACAATATCTGGTCTATCTTGTATAGTTTGTCCAGGAATAAGTGATACAAACTTTTTAATCTCTATCCAATTAGGATTGCATGTGAAAGTAATGAATAAATCAGGCTGGCCTGCTGCTCTACAAATTGCAATAGCATCTTGATAGTTTTGTATCATATATCGAGGACCTCCTGTAAATGAGGAAGGTAAGACCATTCTTTTTCCAATTGAAGATGCATTTGTATCACCTGCTACTACTGCATCTCGAAGACCTTTATACAGATCAGATCTAATATTAGATTGATTGTTGCGTACCCATCTTTTCCTATCTTCATCTATGCAGGTGTAGGCATCCACCAGAAATTGTTGAAATAATCGACCGCCTCTAAGTAATGTTTGCCCTTCATTTGGCCTTTGTTGGATACGAAATGCATAGTACTCCCTCATGGTAAGCATTTTCTCCTCACTTTGATCACTTTCATTGATTGCTTGTTCATCATTTATGTATCTGTGTGCGATATTTAATCTAAAGCCATCTTCTCCATAAGGAAATAATATAGGATATTGCATTTCCATAAAACTTGGATGTTTTTCAGTTATTCTTCTTAAGAGTCCATTTTTTTCTTCTAATACGATGTCCCTGCATGCATCATTTTGAAAACCATCACCTACTATTATAGCTGCTATCTCAGAAGATGTTGGCAAATTATACGTTCTACCATCATTTTGTCGTGAACTAATCAACCGCAGCCTTACAGATTGAAAATTAGTTTCTTTAAATCGATCTCTTGCCATCCTAAATGCTTTTGTGAGTTCATTGCACTGATCAAACATGCTCATTAGTTCTCTAATGATGCCTTCATCCAGTTCTGCATCGTTGTTCGTTCTTACTACATTCATTCTATTTGACAATTCATTTTCGGTGTCATAAATATAAAGTTGTGCAAATTTAGGTTGGTTGTCTATTGGGAGAAGTGAACCGATTTTGTGATGGTTTTGGCCATTTATCCGAAAGACATAAGGGCCATGACCATCATTTATGGTTTTTTCAACATTACCTCCCATAGAGGTGAAAGAAAATATAGAGTTGTACAACCTTATCTTTTCTCTAAATCTTGATGCTCTTGGTCCACCATTATAATCTAATAAATGTTTTAAAAAAGAGGACAGTGTTTCAGTATAGGAAGTTCTACTTTCCCTAAACGACAACATAGGGAAAATTCTGGGTTAGGCGTGGCTTTTGATTTTGTATTCCTTTCTTCGTACCATAGTATGGCATTGCAGTTTGAACATGTATGCGTGGGTTCACCAATTTCCCATATTTTAAACATTTTCCCTGCAATATGTGTATATGTTATAAATTTTAAGATATATGATGTACATGAATAAATTATTCCTTTGATATAAAATGAGTCTTCGCTTACTTGTAATTGTGTCATAGGTAGTTGATGGTGGTTCTGGTATATAAGTTTGTCGACTTGGTTCATCTTGGTCAAGGGATGTATCATTAGACACATGAATTTGTTGTGCTGGCTGCAAGTTTATGCCACTTCTTTCTACTGCTAACATACAATCATATTATATGATGAAATACTTGATATATTATTGTAATATTAAATTTCTTGTTAAAACCATAGGCACTTACTTGTAGTTGTGCCATATCTACTTGGTGATGTTGTCACTGCCACTTTCTGAGCTTGTTGATTTTGATTATTTTCAATCGATCTTAAATCGTTGACATTTCTATGTGGTGCTTCTTGCAGGTTTGCATTGATTCCTTGAATATGTACCATGGAATTATTATTTTCTTTGGGTGGAACAACAATGTCATCTATGTTCAACACTTTGATGATTAGGTAAATACAGTTAACTAAAGGACTTATTTTATACAGTATTATTCTGTATTGTGTATTTGAACTATTTCTTACCAAGATTGCGGATTTGGTTTGCACTCCGTTTCTTGTGGACTTGGTTTTCAATCCGTTTATTCTGGAGGATACGACGCCTTTCCTGTCGCTTGTGCCATTGAAGTACCGTGATCATTTATTTTCAAGGTTAATATTTCAATATTTGTTTAGTATATTAAATTTATTGTTATCATATTGTAAGTAATGTGCACCGTTTCTCCTTTTATAAATTGCAGCAGATTCTATGGTCTGATCACAGCAGGTATCTTGTGAGTATACCTCAGATCTTTTAGTTGGAAAAATCAAATTATAGGTTTCTATGGTTGAATCATTAGTTGAACCTAAGTTTGAAACTTTCATGATCAGGTCCATTACATCAAAAATAAAGAATATTATTTACTGTCAACATCATATATGCATTGAGTTTAAAGCGTCTCTTACTTAGATAACATATTTGTTATGCCTTTCGTTTGTTGTAAAGGATACGACGCCTTTCTTGCCGCCTTTGCCTTTGGGCTATGATGGACATTTGTATCAAAGGTGAGTGCGTCAATAAATGTCATTTATTTTTCACATTTGTACTCATAATATATTAATTTTACCTGATTTTATGATAACAAAATCTGCTTCAATGGCATCGAAATTTGAAGTGGAGCAAGAGCCAGTTGGAATTTTAGGTCCTCCGAATCGTTTAAAGGTATGGTTTTGGTATCTTTGTTCATTATCTTCCCCATTTCCTTCTCTACAGATGTTTAGATTTCTACCGCGCTTACGTGCTATCTATGTTTTACCTACTTCAATTGATTTAACCATTTATCTGTATTGATGATACCATATAATATAAGTTAAAAGGAAAACAATCAGAAGTAGTGTTCAACTATGTTGTAAGGAAAATTAAGCTTTGTTAAAGGTTTTAACTGGATTGTATGTGTAACATTTAAAAGCAACAATCTAAATTATTGTAATAAAGCTGTTTATGAAAATAATTATCATGTTGAAAAATAAAACTAATCACAATGCAATTGATTTCCAAAGATTAACAGAGAATTCCGCTTCAAAAATAATGAACGAAATATCTTCGTGTAAATAACAAAATTTTGAAATTAGTTTGTAGTATATGAATATAAACTTCAACATCGTAAACAATTATCATAAACATAAACTGACTAAATGTACTGATCTATTTTATTATCACTCTAAAACTGTTTACACTTATAATCTAATATCATTTTACATTATTTCTTTATCCTTGAAATAAATTGATTTCCTGTTTTTTTTCTTCTTTTTTGACTATTTTCATTCTAAATAAAATCCATACTTGTTTTTGTAGGGCACTGCGATTTTAGATGAATGCTCGGGTTTTCTTTTTAGGTAACGAACGTCATGTACCTTTTTGTGTAAGAATTTAAAATTGACATTATAAGTCTGATTTTATTTTTGTACTTGATGTATTACACTGTCATTTCTCATTTTATGATTGTAACTGTAGCAAAACAATCAAGACGGCAGTGGTACAATATACTTTGAGGAATTTGTTAATATGATGATTGGGAAGATTGGAGAACGGGACACCATAGATGAACTTATGAAAGCATTTTGTATCATAGGTGAGGAAAAAAAGTAAGATTTATTCGTATTATTGGTAATTACTTAATTAATATGACTATGTTACAACACATGTTTATTACACGATTAACATATATGGATGGATCAAGTATATAGCTAAGATATATACATACCTTTCGTAGTAGTTCAGATCCTTTTTTCAAATGATAGCGCACCGAGATATGAGAAATATAACCTGAAGATTCGAAAGGGAAAAAAAATTGTTTAGATATTTATAGAAAAATCGGTAATGTGATCAATATAATCTGAAGTAATTAATGTATGTATCATATTCTTCCCTAGTATTTGCAGAAAAAGAAAAATAATCTTGATAATTGAAGTTCAATAAAAAAAGGTAACTCATGTATGTGCATACCCTTAGGTTATTTCAATTATAACATATAGAGGAGGGAGAAATAGCATAGAATTTTCTGTAAAGTAAAATTCAGAAGCTTCCTGGGATTTCTATTGAGAGAAAAAGCAAGAATCTTTTGAAGTTGTTCGTTTTGGAGAATGACTTATACAAGATAAGTAATCAAAAAAAAGAATAAGTCAAAAAGCATAGTACTAATACTATGATATTTAAATTCAAAAAGTATAGTAATTATAATGTGATATTTAAATTCCTGTTATGAAGAATAGGAATATAAAGATATTTTTGTTATTTGATTTATTCAAACGATGTTTGCAATAAAATTTTATCTTTTTTATCCGTTCTTTTAATTTTATACTAATATATGAATTTTTGTCTAATACTAATTTTTTTATTGCTTCAAATTGTTCTCATATAGAGTTACATGCTTTGCTTTTAAATCTACAGTTCAAAAAAATAAGTAGCCATAAACACATTAGTTTTTAAAAAATCTCCCCCTTTTAGGATTAAGTGACTACCAAAAAATAAGTAGCACACATTTATGTGCCACTGATAAAATAGCACACATTTATAATTAGCATTTTCCTCTGGAAGCTTGAGTTGTTTCAGTAGTCAAAAAGCATATAAAAGTTGGTAACTCAGAAGTTTGTTTATGTTCACCTGAAGGGCAGTTTATCTGATGTTCTTTTATTTAGGAGAATTTCGTAAGTTAGGAATCCAAACTTCCTTGACAGAAATCTTCTATCAAAACGAAGCTTTGTGAGACATTCTTTGAACACGTAGAATTTCAAGAGCTGTTGGTTCATCTAAAAGATTCAATGTTGCATGTGGGTGCTTTATATTCGCTTAATAGTTATATGATTGACCATATTGAAGTGGTTATCCATTGAAAGTATATGAAGTTTCTGCCTTCTATTTCTTTAATTCATCTACCATCTATCCTGAATCATTTAATCATTTTCCATAGAAGATAATTTCAAAATCTATATTTCTTTAGCATTGAGCTATTTTGGCATTCGTAGTTGTATTTAAGTTGTGGACCACTGTTTTGAAATTTTTTTTGACTTGTATTTTATTATGCACTCAGGGATGCCTTCATTAATTACTGGATTGATAACAACATTATAACAATGCAAATCACCACGCTAATATATACTACTCTGAAGCAGACAAATCTATAGTACCTCACTCAGGTATGTACTGTGCTTAGAGGGAACACTTGCTGCTATACACAAGATTTTGAACCTTAGAAATTTTGCTTAAATTAGGCTAGTATAGAGTATTTGTGTAATGACCCGTATTTTTAACGCTTTAAAAATACTTAATTAAATAAAATTTTAATTAAAAATCCGATAAAAATAAAATTTTACGATTTATTAAATGGAAATCTCTTTGTATATAAGTTACAAATCCAAAACCAAATTCGTTGACGACCAATTTCGATAAGACCGATAGTGTAATACATATTAAAAACGTAATGTAATAATATGTTATAGTTGGAACCAATAGCAGAAACCAAAATAATAATTTTAACGTAAGAAACGTGCGTTTTGCGTTAAATGAAATTTTCGTTAAATAAAAATAAACAATAAAATTTCGCAACGAAAATTCGATATTTAAAATGCGTCTATTTAAAGATAGGAAGTTGTAAAGTTTCGTCAAAAAATATGAAAGTAAATTTCAGTCATGTTATTTCGGTTTTTATCAGTTAAAAGGTAATGAAAATAAAACGTTTTCGAAACCCGAATATTTTTACATAAAAAAATTGTAAATCACCTTCTGAGCAAGACATCATTTTTCGTTTTTCAAAATTCGGACTTCTTTAGCTCCGTCGATCTTATTTTTCTGTGTTTTTCTGGCATTTTTCGTAGTAGAAAAATTCGAATTTTTATAATTCAACCGTACCACTGATATTTGTATACCGTTTTGATCGTCTCATCGTCCTGATCTATACGGTGTATTCGACTCTGTGTTCTGAAGTCCGTTTCGCTACGGAATCGATAAAATAATTTTGTATCGATACCGATTTTAAACCTTTTGATTCCTTGTGTCCATTCAAAATTTACCAACCGTTGAAAATAAAATAGTGATTAGCATTGAATACTTCCTAAATTCTTGTGCATGGCTTTTTACAATTCCTAGAAATTTATTAGCATTGCCTGTTACCATTTCCATATTTATATCTAAGTTTGTTGTTCTTGTATTTCAAATTATATTTGGGTCTTCGTTTTACTCAACTGCTGTTCTTCATTCCTCATTTCTTTCCAACTCTTCCTCGTCATTCCACATTTTCTTTCGCCTGCTTCCACGAAAAAAAAAGCTTCGCCTCTCCAACCAAGGCCGACGGCCGCACGCCTCTCCCCACCACCACCTGCTCCAATCAACAGCAACCACCCTCTGCCTCTCGTTTTCCACCAAACTTACTCCGCCTTTGAACGCCATCTCCAACCCTCGACCCGACCACCTTCCTCGGGAATCAGCACCGCCAACCAACAGCTCTCACAACCATTACTTTTCCGAGCTAGCCGATCTTCCACCTCCGTCTTCCTCCCCTACGCCAGTGAACCCAACGAGCCTCCTCCCTTCCCTTCGCCCGAACACAACCCTCCTCCACCCGATCCACCACCACTCCGGCCTACCGCCTCCGCATTTACCTGCCTCCCTCTTGAGCCACCCAACCGAGCTCGGCAACCAAAAACACAGCCTTGCAACGCCACCTGTTCGTCCTGTTGATGCTCTGGCTGAAGACTCCCCCTAGCCTTCTTCCTTTAGGGTAATGTATGTATATATGTATCTGTATATATATTATAAGATAACTAGAGTTATATATATTAGTTATAGGCTTTTGCATTATGTTCTTTTTCCTTTTCTTAAAGTATATAAAGTGATAAACGTTGATATTTGTTTCTGATGAAAGTTAGAATGTAAATGTATAATACGTGTTTAATAATTGTAGATAGTTCAAAAATTTTATTTATCTATTTATATTATATGTTAAAGTATGATATATTGTAAGTCATATGCGTTATTATTATTATATATTATTATATATTTGGGTGAGCATATACGTATGGATATTGTTTATGTATGTGGTATATAAATAATAGTTATATAAGTAATATATATCTGTTGTTATATTTGGAAGTTTACAAAACTATATTACTTATAAACAGTTGCTGCATGTATATTTTTAAATGAAAGATAACAATGTGTTTATGAAGTAAATGTCATATTATAAGCTTTGCTGGATTTGATCGATTCTTATAAATATAGAGGTGTTATATGTTATAAGCCTATTATATATATAGTTACAGTATAAATATGTATGTCAATTGTGTAGTATAAACTTTGTTTACAACTTTTATATATAGTATATATTAATTTTGTTTAGTGATATACGTACATATATTCTGTATATATAGATTGTTGTTGTATTATTAATGTTAGAGAGTATATATGATTCCTTCATCGTTCTATATAAAGGTATATATATATAATTTGGTGTTTACAGTATATATATTAATATGTTAGTTTATAAATGGGCCATATTTTTGTTTATGTAATATAATTCCGAGCAGTAGTTGTTTTGTTACTGTATATTTATATATAGTTATATAAATGTTTATTTTATTGATATTTTATATAGCAGTTTATTTAGTATGAAAATATTTATAATTGTGTTATTTGCATTATTTGTGTTGTGTACATATATTCACTCTGTTGCTATTTATATAAAACTGTATGAGTGATATAGTTGTTGCTCACATAAATAAGTGTATTTTATAGTTTAGAGTATGTATATCTGATATATAGTAGTCTAATATGATTTAATGTAGAGGTATCATAGTTTATTTTATAAAAAGGTTACAGTGTATACTATATAAACTAGTAGAATATATGTTTTATTTTATATGTTAAAACTATTAATTTTTGTATTGGATTTAAAATGTAAATTTTATATCTACTTCGACTTTAAAATAAATGTGTTTTAAGGATACAATATTGATTTTAATAAAATAACAAATATTTTGTATATATCAAACTGATTCTGATTCAGTTCATTATTTCTTATCTATCAGCCTTGATCGTCGAATTCGTGCCTATCTCACTTTGCTTTGGAATTCGTGTTCGGATTTGTGACTCAATTTCAGTGTCTATCCTCTCTAGCCTCGAAAGGTGAGCAATCACTCACGATTAACGTTCTTTTATTTATTAAATTTGACTTCAATTGAAACGACAATTGAAATATGCTGCTGTTAGTTATCTACACTGTTATATGTATGTTTTACCGGTATCAGTTCACCTGTGACATCTGACACCATTATCTGTTATATATACAATGATAATCCAGTTTGGTTGCTAAGTGATTGATTGTTTGATGTTGACACTGGACGTTAAATTTTTAAATGTTGTAAGTGATAAATAAATTGAAATTGAATTGACGTAGGATAGTTAGATTTGATATATGTGTTAAATTTGATTTGATGACATTTGCATAATATGACCCTTTAAATGTTTAATTACTTGACACGTAGTAATATGGATAATTACACCTTGAACCATTTGAATGTATGTTGTATAAATTGATGTAGAATGAAATTGAATAATAGATATCAAGTGAAGAACCGTATAAACATTAATGTAATAATATTTAATCTACATGAAATGATAGTGTGGATTCTAGAAATAATTATATTAATTCGCACAAACAGCAATGTGAATTAATACGATTATTTCGGGATTATTTGAATTAATTGTTGGATTGATATTGGTTGTTGTTATTGCTTGTTTATTTAATTTGACACCATCCCAGTTATCACACTACAGGTTCCCTTTGTTATGCTTTGATTTTGAGTTGAATTGGAATCGGGTTGAAATGATAAATACCCAAATTAAACTTTGACCTAGGATAGATAATTAAATAAAACTCGATTGGTCAATAATTTGATTTAAAAATAAAATAAAGATTTTATTTGAATAAATAATAAGGTTTTGAAATGAAGTTGGAAATTAAATTTTTATGAAGGAAAATGTTAATATTTAAAAATCTGAATCAAATATTATCATAGTAGTTGATGAAGGAATGTTGTTTTAAATTTTATTAATAAATGAGTTTTGAAATTATTTAATAATTAAGTTTTGAATTTATTTAATAATTAAATAAAGTTGAATTATTTAATAGTAAATAAAATTGAACCTCTTGAATTAGTGAAATTTAGTTCTTTATTAATTGAGCTTTGAAATTGTAACTAAGTAAATGAATAAGTGAAATTTAATTTCTTTAACAAGAAATGAAAATGTGATTTCTTTGAAATTAATGTAAGACTTGTAATTTAAAGAACTTGATTCGACGAATTTAATCTAATTAAATTTTTAAGTTTTGATATAATAAAGTCGAACTTAAGTAATTGATTTAATGAATTGGAAATTTAATAGAAATTGTTTGAATGACAAATTTACTTACTGAATGTTGAATGAAATCGATCAATGAATTTAAATTGATTTGAATGTAGATTAAATCATTTTAAATGATTTCGGAATGAAACTTATATACGAATTTAAATGCATATTGAAATTGTTTAAATAGAAATTGGAATTGAATTATAAGATTTTGAAATTATGAATGTGGAAGTTATGAAACGTAAATTATGGAAGTTGATTTAGAAAGAGAAATGAAATGTTGATTTACAAATTTTAATTGAAATTGAATTTTGTTTGGTTTTTGAAAATTTATTAAACGACCAATGGGTGTAATAATTACGAAAGTTATTAAAGACACCGGAATCGGTTAGGGACATACTCACTGTCTAAACCGAAAACCACTTTAATAACTATACGCGGAGTGTGATCCAGAATGAAGTGGTTGGAATGATGTACGTGATGACTGAAGAAAGAGAACGATAATGGATAGCCTTGACACTTGTGTCAAATTGGAAATGACTAAAACAGGAGCTGTGCCGGGCCAAATGGGGTCAGCTACCTCGAGCGAACACACTTCTTCGAAAACTACTCATTACTTGTTGTCGATTGGTGCACCCTTGATTTGGGAGTGTTGTTTCGCGGTGTTGCGATCGCTGCGGCGATGCGTTCTCACCAGTCCGGATCAGGCAAATGGTAGTTTCACTACCTTGGGTATTGCCTCATGTGCCTTGTCATACTTGTATCCCTATATACGCGACCACTACGATTTATTTTATGTTATACCTATGGAGTACTCCCTGATATACCACTAGTTTACGGTGGAGTTTACAGTGCTGTACAGACTATAACTCTTATATAAAATGTGTTAAGGGGGATAATGGTAACGCCTTAACACTAGTTTGATATTTTATATTACTGATAGGCATTATCTACTTATCGTACACTACTACATAGTAGATAGTTTAACGGATCCTTAAAGGATGGTTATTCCAAACATCCTTTAAGTTACTTGTATTTCAGTTGCTATTTCACTTGAGTTGGATTTATTGATATAAGAATGTTAATCCTGACTCGAGTGTTTTGTGTTTTGCTTTACGCTCGGGTCAGACTGAGTGTACCAGTATTCGAGACTCACCTTTGGAGTTGGAGCTTCGCTTGGAGATCCAGCTATCTATCCAGCTATCAGATATCTAGTTGATTTCAGTGATTGTATTCAGATTCTTGTATTTGACTATTGTATTCGAGACATTTGATGTACCTTATTTAACTCTGATTTGTATATAGTAGCTTCATGAACTACTATCTTTTGTTTCCGCTGCATTTATTACTCTGTGTCTGTGATTCTGTGATTATTTATTTACTGTATATCTGAGTTTTGCCAAATTTAAATTAACAATTCGGTATTTTGAATTATTCAAGTCAGACATGTGCGGATGCAAATAGTCCAAAATAGCGGGTCGTTACAGTTGGTATCAGAGCTTTGGTAGCTCTAGGCAAAACTCAGCATATAGGGTAAATGTATTTACAGAATCACTTTCATTCGAGTTTGAATATCTTCCTTTTGACTCGATTCCTTTGAATTTTGGAACGTTCCCTACGGTCCCAAAATCCATTCGTGTCCCTCACTATTCGTCTTCTTTTAATTCTGGAGTATCCCATAACTCCACTTCGAATGATCTTTATATTGAGTTGGCGGTCTTGCCAATCTCAAATTAATTTATAAAGGGGTGAAACTCCTTTACAATAGACATCGATTTACCGGAGATTTCTGTATCCTTGGTTTACGATGCTATCTATCTCTTGCTATACCTGAATTCTAGTTCTTGAGATCGAATGTAGATTTGCCTCGAAATTCTACATCGATCTTATTATTGAAGTCACGGTCGACCCGGTTAAGGTTGCCCGCAATTTGATAAGCTTATCCATCTCCCGATTCTGTTAATTGAATTATCCTATTCTCTGTTTCGAACTTATTTTCGAATCAAAATTCTCTTTGATTTGATTTCCATCAACTTTGAATCGCTATACATGTTTTGAAATCTATTCTTGTATCGTCGAGCGAGGAATTGTATTTGTAAAATTATATTTAAAATGTTTTAAAAATATATTGTGTTGTTTGAGTTGTTGATGTTGATTTGGATTTTCGATCGATTCGTCTGATCAACGCTATCGATAGGATTTCCAAAACACTTTAACAGAGCAAACCGACACAATATCGTTTTCAAATTTGGTAAACAAAATAAATTTTTGAATGATTATATTATATATACAAGTATAAAAATTTTCTGAAATTAAATTGTTAATGATTTGTTGTTCGAAATGATAATATTTAATTTTCATTTATTATTTCATAAACCATTGACTATTGGATAATATAAATAAATGAATTTATAAAAATGGGTTAAAATTGATTTTAAATTTAAATGGATTTAAACTAAATTTGAGAATTTAATATTCGGTGGTTTCAAACTTTGATTTGAAAGTTTTATAGTATTTAAATATCTTCAAAAAGAATCATTCCAAAGAATTTAAAGTCTAAATCAGTGCTCTTCTCTTTATCGCTGGAAAATAATTTCGGTGATGACGGCCGCATCATCGACATTCATTTTCGAGTTTCGAAGAGTAGAGACCATCAGTAGCTTGCTACACTTTTGTTTTGATATGAATTTGTTTTGAATTTTTAAAGTATGACTTGATTTAAAAATATTTATATACATATATATTAGTATTTAAGTTAGATTTGACTTGGATATATTGTATGTATATATTTATCTCTAAATTGTTTAAATTTAATCGGAAATTTAATTCTAAATTTTCTTAAAGGATGATTTTCAATTATAAATGAAGCCAAATTCTTTTATAAATACTTAACTTGAAATAACTGAATTGAAAATTTTACTTGTATAATACTCAATTGCATTCAATATAACTTACCTAAATTTTCAAAAGTTAACTATGTAATTGAATATTATACAGCAGAAAATGATATCAAAAGAAATTTTAAATAAATTTGAGTAGTTAAAATAAATGTAAATATACTTAATATATATGTGATAGGATATATTAAGTAGAATAAATTTAATAATAATTTGGTATGAAGAAGAATTAAATTTGTCGAATAAAGTGTGATTATAATAAATGACTATTCAAATTTAGGACTTTTGAAATTGTTAATTTAAGAAAATTGGAGAATATACAATAAATTGTCTTTATAAATAAAATGTGAGTGCGTATAATAAATGTTATTTACTTAAAATTTAAACTATAAAATGTTTATGGACATAAATAGAATAATAAGTTAAATAAATAATAGGAATGATTAATAGAAGAAAATTTGTATTGAAAGTTAATAAATTGAATTAAATCAACTTAAGGGAGTATCTTGGATTAATTGAATTTAAATTGAATTTCATTTGGAAGAAATCTTTTGTACCTAACATTAATAAATGTGAAATCAAATCAATTTAATGAAAACCTTGAATTTAAAAAAAACAAATTGTTGAATATAAATTTATTTAAGTTGAAATTTATATGTTAAATAAATTGTTTTATTTTGTTTTCAATCTATTTTCTTCTGGTTGTTTCTATTCTCCTACCTCCTTCCTTTTCGGGGACGAAAAGTTTTGAGTGGGGGAGATTGTAATGATCTGTATTTTTAACGCTTTAAAAATACTTAATTAAATAAAATTTTAATTAAAAATCCGATAGAAATAAAATTTTACGATTTATTAAATGAAAATCTCTTTGTATATAAGTTACAAATCCAAAACCAAATTCATTGACGACCAATTTCGATAAGACCGATAATGTAATACATATTAAAAACGTAATGTAATAATATATTATAGTTGGAACCAATAGCAGAAACCAAAATAATAATTTTAACGAAAGAAACGTGCGTTTTGCGTTAAATGAAATTTTCGTTAAATAAAAATAAACAATAAAATTTCGCAATGAAAATTCGATATTTAAAATGCGTCTATTTAAACATAGGAAGTTGAAAAGTTTCGTCAGAAAATATGAAAGTAAATTTCAGTCATGTCATTTCGGTTTTTATCAGTTAAAAGGTAATGAAACAAAACGTTTTCGAAACCCGAATATTTTTACATAAAAAAATTGTAAATCACCTTCTGAGCAAGACATCATTTTTCGTTTTTCAAAATTCGGACTTCTTTAGCTCCATCGATCTTATTTTTCTGTGTTTTTCTTGCATTTTTCGTAGTAGAAAAATTCGAATTTTTATAATTCAACCGTACCACTGATATCTGTATACCGTTTTGATCGTCTCATCGTCCTGATCTATACGGTGTATTCGACTCTGTGTTTTGAAGTCCGTTTCGCTACGGAATCGATAAAATAATTTTGTATCGATACCGATTTTAAACCTTTTGATTCCTTGTGTCCATTCAAAATTTACCAACCGTTGAAAATAAAATAGTGATTAGCATTGAATACTTCCTAAATTCTTGTGCGTGGCTTTTTACAATTCCTAGAAATTTATTAGCATTGCCTGTTACCATTTCCAGATTTATATCTAAGTTTGTTGTTCTTGTATTTCAAATTATATTTGGGTCTTCGTTTTACTCAGCTGTTGTTCTTCATTCCTCATTTCTTTCCAACTCTTCCTCGTCATTCCTCATTTTCTTTCGCCTGCTTCCACGAAAAGAAAAAAAAGCTTCGCCTCTCCAACCAAGGCCGACGGCCGCACGCCTCTCCCCACCACCACCTGCTCCAATCAACAGCAACCACCCTCTACCTCTCGTTTTCCACCAAACTTACTCCGCCTTTGAACGCCATCTCCAACCCTCGACCCGACCACCTTCCTCGGGAATCAGCACCGCCAACCAACAGCTCTCACAACCATTACTTTTCCGAGCTAGCCGATCTTCCACCTCCGTCCTCCTCCCCTACGCCAGTGAACCCAACGAGCCTCCTCCCTTCCCTTCGCCCGAACACAACCCTCCTCCACCCGATCCACCACCACTCCGGCCTACCGCCTCCGCATTTACCTGCCTCCCTCTCGAGCCACCCAGCCGAGCTCGACAACCAAAAACACAGCCGTGCAACGCCACTTGTTCGTCCTGTTGATGCTCTGGCCGAAGACTCCCCCTAGCCTTCTTCCTTTAGGGTAATGTATGTATATATGTATCTGTATATATATTATAAGATAACTAGAGTTATATATATTAGTTATAGGCTTTTGCATTCTGTTCTTTTTCCTTTTCTTAAAGTATATAAAGTGATAAACGTTGATATTTGTTTCTGATGAAAGTTAGAATGTAAATGTATAATACGTGTTTAATAATTGTAGATAGTTCAAAAATTTTATTTATCTATTTATATTATATGTTAAAGTATGATATATTGTAAGTCATATGCGTTATTATTATTATATATTATTATATATTTGGGTGAGCATATACGTATGGATACTGTTTATGTATGTGGTATATAAATAATAGTTATATAAGTAATATATATCTGTTGTTATATTTGGAAGTTTACAAAACTATATTACTTATAAACAGTTGCTGCATGTATATTTTTAAATGAAAGATAACAATGTGTTTATGAAGTAAATGTCATATTATAAGCTTTGCTGGATTTGATCGGTTCTTATAAATATAGAGGTGTTATATGTTATAAGCCTATTATATATATAGTTACAGTATAAATATGTATGTCAATTGTGTAGTATAAACTTTGTTTACAACTTTTATATATAGTATATATTAATTTTGTTTAGTGATATACGTACATATATTCTGTATATATAGATTGTTGTTGTATTATTAATGTTAGAGAGTATATATGATTCCTTCATCGTTCTATATAAAGGTATATATATATAATTTGGTGTTTACAGTATATATATTAATATGTTAGTTTATAAATGGGCCATATTTTTGTTTATGTAATATAATTCCGAGCAGTAGTTGTTTTGTTACTGTATATTTATATATAGTTATATAAATGTTTATTTTATTGATATTTTATATAGCAGTTTATTTAGTATGAAAATATTTATAATTGTGTTATTTGCATTATTTGTGTTGTGTACATATATTCACTCTGTTGCTATTTATATAAAACTGTATGAGTGATATAGTTGTTGCTCACATAAATAAGTGTATTTTATAGTTTAGAGTATGTATATCTGATATATAGTAGTCTAATATGATTTAATGTAGAGGTATCATAGTTTATTTTATAAAAAGGTTACAGTGTATACTATATAAACTAGTAGAATATATGTTTTATTTTATATGTTAAAACTATTAATTTTTGTATTGGATTTAAAATGTAAATTTTATATCTACTTCGACTTTAAAATAAATGTGTTTTAAGGATACAATATTGATTTTAATAAAATAACAAATATTTTGTATATATCAAACTGATTCTGATTCAGTTCATTATTTCTTATCTATCAGCCTTGATCGTCGAATTCGTGCCTATCTCACTTTGCTTTGGAATTCGTGTTCGGATTTGTGACTCAATTTCAGTGTCTATCCTCTCTAGCCTCGAAAGGTGAGCAATCACTCACGATTAACGTTCTTTTATTTATTAAATTTGACTTCAATTGAAACGACAATTGAAATATGTTGTTGTTAGTTATCTACACTGTTATATGTATGTTTTACCGGTATCAGTTCACCTGTGACATCTGACACCATTATCTGTTATATATACAATGATAATCCAGTTTGGTTGCTAAGTGATTGATTGTTTGATGTTGACACTGGACGTTAAATTTTTAAATGTTGTAAGTGATAAATAAATTGAAATTGAATTGACGTAGGATAGTTAGATTTGATATATGTGTTAAATTTGATTTGATGACATTTGCATAATATGACCCTTTAAATGTTTAATTACTTGACACGTAGTAATATGGATAATTACACCTTGAACCATTTGAATGTATGTTGTATAAATTGATGTAGAATGAAATTGAATAATAGATATCAAGTGAAGAACCGTATAAACATTAATGTAATAATCTTTAATCTACATGAAATGATAGTGTGGATTCTAGAAATAATTATATTAATTTGCACAAACAGCAATGTGAATTAATACGATTATTTCGGAATTATTTGAATTAATTTTTGGATTGATATTGGTTGTTGTTATTGCTTGTTTATTTACTTTGACACCATCTCAGTTATCACACTGCAAGTTCCCTTTGCTATGCTTTGATTTTGAGTTGAATTGGAATCAGGTTGAAATGATAAATACCCAAATTAAACTTTGACCTAGGATAGATAATTAAATAAAAACCCGATTGGTCAATAATTTGATTTAAAAATAAAATAAAGATTTTATTGGAATAAATAATAAGGTTTTGAAATGAAGTTGGAAATTAAATTTTTATGAAGGAAAATGTTAATATTTAAAAATATGAATCAAATATTATCATAGTAGTTGATGAAGGAACGTTGTTTTAAATTTAATTAATAACTGAGTTTTGAAATTATTTAATAATTAAGTTTTGAATTTATTTAATAATTAAATAAAGTTGAATTATTTAATAGTAAATAAAATTGAACCTCTTGAATTAGTGAAATTTAGTTCTTTATTAATTGAGCTTTGAAATTGTAACTAAGTAAATGAATAAGTGAAATTTAATTTCTTTAACAAGAAATGAAAATGTGATTTCTTTGAAATTAATGTAGGACTTGTAATTTAAAGAACTTGATTCGACGAATTTAATCTAATTAAATTTTTAAGTTTTGATATAATGAAGTCGAACTTAAGTAATTGATTTAATGAATTGGAAATTTAATAGAAATTGTTTGAATGACAAATTTACTTACTGAATGTTGAATGAAATCGATCAATGAATTTAAATTGATTTGAATGTAGATTAAATCATTTTAAATGATTTCGGAATGAAACTTATATACAAATTTAAATGCATATTGAAATTGTTTAAATAGAAATTGGAATTGAATTATAAGATTTTGAAATTATGAATGTGGAAGTTTTGAAACGTAAATTATGGAAGTTGATTTAGAAAGAGAAATGAAATGTTGATTTACAAATTTTAATTGAAATTGAATTTTGTTTGGTTTTTGAAAATTTATTAAACGACCAATCGGTGTAATAATTACGAAAGTTATTAAAGAGACCGGAATCGGTTAGGGACATACTCACTATCTAAACCGAAAACCACTTTAATAACTATACGCGGAGTGTGATCCAGAATGAAGTGGTTGGAATGATGTACGTGATGACTGAAGAAAGAGAACGATAATGGATAGCCTTGACACTTGTGTCAAATTGGAAATGACTAAAACAGGAGCCGTGCCGGGCCAAATGGGGTCAGCTACCTCGAGCGAACACACTTCTTCGAAAACTACTCATTACTTGTTGTCGATTGGTGCACCCTTGATTTGGGAGTGTTGTTTCGCGGTGTTGCGATCGCTGCGGCGATGCGTTCTCACCAGTACGGATCAGGCAAATGGTAGTTTCACTACCTTGGGTATTGCCTCATGTGCCTTGTCATACTTGTATCCCTATATACGCGACCACTACGATTTGTTTTATGTTATACCTATGGAGTACTCCCTGATATCCCACTAGTTTACGGTGGAGTTTACAGTGCTGTATAGACTATAACTCTTATATAAAATGTGTTAAGGGGGATAATGGTAACGCCTTAACACTAGTTTGATATTTTATATTACTGATAGGCATTATCTACTTATCGTACACTACTACATAGTAGATAGTTTAACGGATCCTTAAAGGATGGTTATTCCAAACATCCTTTAAGTTACTTGTATTTCAGTTGCTATTTCACTTGAGTTGGATTTATTGATATAAGAATGTTAATCCTGACTCGAGTGTTTTGTGTTTTGCTTTACGCTCGGGTCAGACTGAGTGTACCAGTATTCGAGACTCACCTTTGAAGTTGGAGCTTCGCTTGGAGATCCAGCTATCTATCCAGCTTTCAGATATCTAGTTGATTTCAGTGATTGTATTTTGATTCTTGTATTTGACTATTGTATTCGAGACATTTGATGTACCTTATTTAACTTTGATATGTATATAGTAGCTTCATGAACTACTATCTTTTGTTTCCGCTGCATTTATTACTCTGTGTCTGTGATTCTGTGATTATTTATTTACTGTATATCTGAGTTTTGCCAAATTTAAATTAACAATTTGGTATTTTGAATTATTCAAGTCCGACATGTGCGGATGCGAATAGTCCAAAATAGCGGGTCGTTACAATTTGCTATAAAATTATGCATTTTAGTACATATATGTTGACATGAATTTCCCAACCAGTAGCCTAACAAAATAGCAATTCGTAATGTAAGTATTTGCAGCATGACTATGAATAATTTTTTTGTCTTATTAACCCAATTGCATAAAAAAATCATGGAATGATTACGAAACAATCGATGAATGAATTTTTTTTTGAATGTAAGTATTGTCATACTTTATATGGTTTTTAAACCTTTACTCCACCGAGTTTTAACTCGTGTAACGTTTCATATTTCTTCCATGCAGTATTTCTACTTCATCATTGTGTTGGCGATCACTGTATGTAGCAGTAACCTAGTGGTACTAAAACTTGTAAATGCATTTACTTTCTTTGTTTACGCTGCAATTAGTCATATATTTTGAACGCAACACATTCTAAAGTTAATATCTATTGCATTTTCCAGTGTTCACGGAAAAAGTAATGGTGGAAATTAAACATAAAAGAATTAAGGTCTGACACCAATGTTTACCAGGAATAATACAGAGGAGCGCTGTTATAGTGGTAAGTTCTTTTGAGCAAGGTTTTAAATTTTCGCCCCTACTAACATTATCATCTGGAATATATCAAGCAGTATTTACACACATTCCAAAAAAACATTACCTATGCAAAATATAAAATTTAGGTACAGTGTTGTCCTATAAGCTACTGGGATACTTGATCTTGTTTTCTTTATACGTCTGACAGTGGATCCTCACATATAATTATACTTTTCAAAAGAAAAAGCACAAATAACGTATTGTAATAAATAAAATTACTAAAATACCCTAAAAAATTAATGAAGTATCACACTACATAATTATTAATAAAAACATAAAAAACTATTAAATAAAAATCATTATTTTATTCTAAGCCAATGCAATTTCTCTTGTAGACAGTCATGTCCTTGTCCAAGTTCTCTTTTTCCAATGTTCTTTTCAATTTTCATGGTTCAGATTTAGCCTCCTAAAACAAATAAAAATATGTTCAGTTATTAGACTGGTTTTGGAACATCATTAAATTTTTAATGCAGATTTACCTTTCTCTTTTCTTCCGTGTTGCTAAAAGTTTTTTTTATCGGCAATGACTGTTTGAATTTTATTTGCAGTTAATTTCCTCTTTTCCCAATTATTAATACAGTAATCCGTCTTTTTTATTTCGAAGACTATTTTTGTTCCAACCAAATCACCGAATAGCGAAGCATTCTTTTCCTTTCCATTTTCCCATTATTATCAATTGAATTTCAATTAAATGAGATATTAATATATATATATATATATATTTTTATGTGAAATATATGATATATATTGGACATAACCTGTGATTCAAGTTCAGTTAACTCTTTTACTGTATATTTTAATAAATGTTCGGCTTCTTTCTCAAATGCGACCAAATCAACCAATCCAGAATCATCCTCAATTTGAATATTCAGCTTGTATCTAAAAGAACCATTATAGGTAAAACATATGTCAAATTATTAAATAGTGATAAACTTTGTAAAAAATTTACCGTAGAATTGGGCATCTAGTTTCAGTTTCACACTTGTTGCAGTAAAATACTTCATCTATCTTTTCCACCATCTTCTTGCATTTGGGGCAAGACATATAACTCCAACCATATCGATCATAAATTTGTGATATACTGGCATGACAATTAAACTTAGTTCCCTATAAAATGAAAAAAAAATCATTATATTTAATGACTTGCTTAATTTAATCGAAATAAAATTTGGGTATCTTAGAAAAAAAATGTAGATGAAGGCAAATCATACTTTGTTGTTTGGATTTTTCATTTCTAACAATAGTTCCTCCAATGTTTTTTCCTCCACAATTGCTTCCGTGGTATTATTCTTTTTATTGAGAATTTGTACCGTTGATTCATTTAAAGTAATCGTTTTTCTGTAATGTTAAAGATGTGAAAACAAAATATGCATTGAGGATCAAAAGTATCAAATTAAATCATTACTTATTTCTTGCTAAAACATACCTTGTTAAAACGGAAAAAACTTCTGGCACGTCCAAATTGATATACATTTTGGAAGCATTTGTTGACTGCAAGAAATATGAACCTGTTTATAAAAATATAATAGTATTTCAGTAATAATTATTTAATAAAGGAAGAATCATTATTTGATGGGGTATTTTTTTTTACCTCCATAGCTTCTGACGGTAGTAGAGGTAACTATTATGACAATGGTTCCTTTAATTTTTGAAATATCTTCTTCATTGCATTGTTCAGCTAAATCTCCCCATAAGGTAATACGAATTGTTTTACCACTGCAGGGATAACATAATTCTTATCTACAATTTTCTGTGAAGATAATAATGATAATAAAGATTAAACCATTACCTGGAATTTGCAATGATAATATCGCTTTTCAAACTTTTGCTTTTTAGCTCGTCAAACTTGGTTACTTCTTCAATATTTGACATGGAACACAGTTTGCCAATCACATCTAGATAGTTATTAATACATTGTTAACTAAGCGTGATTCAAGTGATTCGTTATACCAATGTATATTTGTACGATCATACCTAATAGATATGTGTCATTTCCGTACTGCGATTCTATTTCATCCAATGGAAAAAACTCAAATTTGAATTTAGGAATCTCTGTTTCACCGTCAAACATCTTTATTATGCATGTGTTAGCACGAAATTCAATATTGTATGGCTTTTCCACGACCTGATAAGATTTCCTTTGATTTTTGATGCTAAAGTTGCTTATTTCAAATATTGATCCCTCTGCAACTTTAGATTGGAACCTGTTCATTAAAAATTTTGGTATGACTGCAACCATTTGACATCCCTGATAAAAAAAGTACTTTTTTTAAAATATGGTGAAGATAATTTTGAATAGTTACTTTCAGTAATTCAGTGCTTACCTCTTCATCAATAAGCAGCATGTTAATCACAAAAGTTTCATTGTTCTTCAAGTTAATCGACTTCCATATTCTAGAAACCCTCACTTTGATTTTGCAGTCCTTTGTAAATGTGTGCAGAGACTGTAAACTGCAATAGTTGTCTTTCATCTTTTCTGTTCCCTGTGAACATAAACTATTAGTAATAATTTTTTTAAACTTAAAAGGTAGCAAATCAAATGAAGATATGATGAACTTTTTTGAAATTTTTTTATTATTCAAATTATAGTTCCTTTTCTGATGAGAAAATAGGTTTATCTTCTATGCATAATAATGTTTGTAGAAATAGGTTTATCTTCTATGCATAATAATGTTTGTAGCAGAGAGCTAAAATGTTTGTAAAAACTACACTGTATTATCAGGATAATTAAACTGAATAAAATACAAAATGAGAAAGCTAATTATACTTACATTGTATATAAAAGTATTTATTTCATTATGCATAAAAGTAAGGAAATAACACATTAGCTTAAAAAATTGAGATATGGAGAAATACCTAAGTGGAGCAACAATAAAATAGTGATCCGAGCTTGTGTAGTGATTATTGTTTACAATGTTCTACTTATATAGGAAATGTGATAAGGATATGAAACTGTTGAAGCAAGATAATTGCATTGAATGAGAAAAAAGAGGAAGACTCTACCATATAATAGGTGATTTTTTTTGAATTTGAATGAAATATACCATATTGAACCATATGTGTACCTTTTATTATTGCATACAAATCTAATTAATTTGTTTCTGACCTTTGGGCATTAATTTCTTTACGCGGTAATTTATTATTTGATATAAACAATTAATTTTAATTTGGTTTCTTATATGAGTAGAGGTATATTTACTTTAAAGTTTTTTTGGTTACTGTAGATTGGATGGACTGGCATCAAAGAAGAGGTTGTGCTAGGGAAGATTTGGACTCTATAGTTGTACAAAGATTATGGTGTATTTTTATGTTGTAATGTGAGCATCTTGAACAAAACTAAGTATAATGTTAAATGGTGTCAACTTGTTCTGTATCGGATCTTGTATGAGATCTTAAAAAATATATGCTTTGAATAATTTGATTTCAAATGTATTAAGGCTTCAAGTACCTTTGCATGGTTACAAAAATAAGTTTTATACGTTTTATTAGTATAAAGCTTTGAAAGATATTAGCTTGGATTTTTATGTGTGTTTGTTTTGATTATCACAGTTCTCCAGCAACTAAAAGATCAAGTGAGTGGAAGCTGTCCAAGTATTGGACATGCAATTTTAAAGTCAAGGAGGCGCTAGGAAAACTACCGCCAGTCTCATATGGGGATTTTAGCTGAGTTGATATGCTTTCTTAGCAACTACAATATAAAAAATATTATGTACTGAATTTTTTTGCAAACGGTCATTGTATTTTATTCTAAAATATCTTCTATTACAGGTAGATTTCAAGTTTGAGAGCATAAGTAATACATAAGCAGAAAGGTTTTAATTCTGGTTCTCCTTTTGAATGTTAAGTATGCAAGTGCTTATTTTACCTTTTGTTTTGTATCATCATATGGTTGAACCTCATCTAAATCATTAAATATTGTATTGGATTTTTAACGCTCACTACTTCTAATTGTATCCATATAGTACTATGTGGCTATAGTGAAGGACTTCAAGGATATTTTTATGCGAGCATAATCCTTTTCCAAGCAATTTCTTCCGGTATTGTGTGGTAATCACAAATTTTAACTATTCAAGTTGTAGGCTTTGATAGGTCCCATTTTATGGATATTTGGAATGACAATCTTTATGTGTATGTGGTAATAAGTTTTAGATACCACTGAGATATTTTTGTACTCTTTAAGAATTTTATTATTTCTTTGTTCATATTTTTTTTAAAGTTTGAGAAATGGTTAATCATTATGATGAGCTATTCCTGTTTAATTATAGCGACCAATGAAGAAAATGTGAAGGTAGATGGTATTAAAATGAGCAACGACATTTGCATATAAGCAAAAAAAATTGAATCTGAATATTAATGTGAGTTTATGCATGTTTCTTATGTTGGTATTGGTATAGTTCCACATTTGGCAGTTTGTAAAATAAATTGTATATAATACTAAGATGTCACTCCGTTCTCTAATGCTAATTTAGTCCTATGAATACCATATATTGGTTAGTCCAATAATGTATAGGATATTCGGTTTTAGTGGAAGCGGTTTTAACATTTTATCTATAATAACTTTTTAGCGTATATATGTTTATATTTTATGTAATGAATTAATGGCTTGAAGTAATTTTTAAGCGGACTGTCTACCCCCACAAATTGAAGAAGCACAGAGGTGTGAGGTAAAAGCGTCTCAACAACCATTGATCACAAAACTAGGAGCACTAAAACACAAAAGATACGTAACAATCAGATGTGCCCATATACTACAGTTCCGAATGAAAGAAGAACAATTTCCCAAATTTCAAATTTTCCTAGGTCGAACGCGAGCTAGCAGAATTCCCCGCTAACACCAAAAGATGCCAGTAAATTCTAAAAGAAGCTGATCACCAAGCAAAGATATATATACTGATATAACAATTTCTAGAAAATGATGTACCAAAAATAGCGACGGAGGAAGATGAGCTCCATCACGCACACCAAACATCAACCGGGATGCTCATGAAGCATGACAAACACGCACCCAAGGGCTCCTACCAGCTGGCCAAGACAATCCCCATCGAGCAAGGTGAGGATGAAAAGAGGCAAGGCCGATGATAGACGTAACTCACTGAAGCAGAAAAACAACCTCATCCTACCTAGCAAGACCAACCATCACGATCACGATGAAGGAGGTATAATCCAGAGAACATGATACCCAAACCGATTACAAACTCAGATACTCGTGCCAAAATACATTACAAACAGCCAAGAACTAATTACAAACAACGATACCCAACCCAACATGACACAAGCACACACTTACAAACAAAAGCATAACGCTGCATAACAAGACCGCCCGCAACAGCGATTCTAAGCACATCAAAGTAGAAACACTAACAAGCAAAACAACGAATCTAATCAGAGATGAACGCACACCAAAACTGTACAAACCATTATAAGCCTAAGAAAAGTCACGAGCATTGAAGGAGGAATACTCCTCCGTTGCAATTGCAATCGCAATCGCCAAGGAGACACTCAGATGAAGAAAAATTCCGATGAAACAAAGGAACGAGGTCCGGCAGCGTGACACCTTAAAGAGACGCGAAGATAGAAGACCCAGACACTACAAATACCCCCATAATCTCGAAAGGAGAAGTAGCACAAATTGCAAACTCAGCCGCCGCAAGGAGAAAGGAAGGTCGAAGCCCAATCGCGGCTTGAGACGTAAGATTTTATTTGGGTGGAGGCGGAGCAACAAATTACGGAGCTGGAGAAATGAGAAAGAGGAAGCAAGGAGATATGTGAAATAATTTTGCAACAACAGGAAAAGCTGGGGAAGATGTGGATCGTGGTGGAAAGGCGATCGAAATGGAAGAAGAATTGAAGAGTTGCAGATTAGGAATACAAGTGGCGGCGATAGAAAAATGGAGGGCAAACCTTGTCCCCACCGATGCAAGAAAAAGCATTTACAACTTTACGCTTGTCCCAAGCCTGTCATGAATTAACAAATATTATTTAATAGAATTTGTTTAATTAAGTTAAATTTAAAATTATGTAATTATTTTAAATATATGGACTTAAAAGGTAAACTATAGAAAGAATTTGAAAAGAATCTTGTAGAAAAAATGCATAAATTTGATGTGTAGTTATTGAAGTCAAAAAATAATTATGTAATATAACGTATGATAAATTCTTGATATAAACGAATTATAAATGTTTTACAAACTATTTGTAAATAGTTGTATAAACTTTAAAATATCTATATTGGAATGTAAAATGATCGTAGAAAATTGGTAAAATATATGTAAACTGAGAAACTAAAGGACTTAAGAATAAAATATCAAGAAAGAGAATAAGAAGAAGATAGAAAAATCTTAGAATCAGCACAGAGCTATGACTTTGTTCTGTAACATATGATAAATTCAATGAAATAAATGAATTATAGTATAAAATTGTTATTATTATTTATGTATGATTTATGTTATTTAGCTTATATACCTTTATATTTGAGTAACAAATTATTCTATCGTTTTTATTAATTTCAATATTGTATACATGCTGAAACTAACATATTTTAATGATTTATTAAATGAATTAACAAATAATATTTAATTGATTTTTTTAAGTGTGTTAAGATTCAAAATTACGTAATTAGTCTAAATATATGAAATTAAAGGTAAATAGTAGAAAGAATTGGGAAGGGTTTTCTAAAAACTATAGAAACATTAATGCTTAGTTATTTGAAATTAAAATCGGAATTTTGCAGTGCAATGTAGGATAAATTTCCAACATAAATGAATCATATTAATTGATCTGCAGATTAAGTTTATCATGATTTTTTATGGACATAACTTATGTTTTGCGATCTATATATCTTTGTAGTTGAATAAATGATTTTACCATTTCTGTTAATTTGAAAGAGAGAGAGAGGCCTATACTTTCAGTAATTTATTAGAAGAATAGACTAAATCTTTACAAAGATTATTTAAATAGTTCAATTTGTGATTTTGTAAATAGTTTAAATATATTGATTTAAATATAAAATATTTGAAAAGGATCGAGGGTGTGAATAATTATAGAAAATGTTAAAATATAGGTATTCAAAGCTAAAAATATATTTTGCAATGCAATATATGAAGAAAAAAATATTGAGATAAACGACTAATAAATTAAATTTGCTAATGCTGTTTGTATATATCGTTCATGTTATGTGATCATATATGTTTATACATGAATGAAAAGAATAACTTTACCACATTCAGTGATATGAATATGATACGTATACATATTGAAAGCATCGTATTTTAGGATGTATTAGACGAATTAACGAATATTTGTTAATTGAATTTATTCGAATGGTTTTAATTCAATATTACATAATTAGTTTCAATATACAGACTTAAATGTACAATATTATGTGATATTAAGGAGGATTTTGTAAATAACTATAAAATTTTCAAAATGTAGACAATTAATGTTAAAAAAGGAATTTTATTGTGCAATACATGGTAAATATATTAATATGAATGAATTATAAATTAAATTTGCGATTATTATTTATGTTACGTGATTGTTTTATCTATATTTTTAAATGAATTTTTTATCGTTTTTGTTAATATAAATATAATATAAATGTTGGACATATTTTTATAATTTATCAAGCGAATCAACGAATAATAGTTTATTAAATTTACCCAAACAGTTTTAAGATTACGCAGTTAATTCTTTTATATGAATGTCATGCAAAATATTAGAAGTGAATTGAGGGTTTTGTTGATGATTATAAAAAATTTAAAATGTAGGTATGTAGTAAAAAACAAAACTTTGTAATGCATTATATTATAAATTTATCGAGATAAAATATAAATTGAATTTGTTATTTTTGTTTAGTATACACTTTAAGTTATGGGGTTTATAGATCTTTACATTAATGTAAAAAATAATTTCTCAGTTTTGTTAAAAATTTAGTCTCAGGGACAACAAGTTTGTTTTTTAGTCTGAATGACACTTTTTTAATGTGAACAGAAAATTATAGTTGCAACTATCATTCTGTGATTTATACTAAAAAGTGTCTTTCAACCTAAAAAACAAACTTCTTGTCTCTGAAACTAAATTTTTCTTCAACATTTACCTTGAGCCTAAAAGCCCCTTTCAAAATACACAGTCTCCTCTTTTTAAAAAATAGTTTTTTTTAAATCCATATTTTTAAGTTTCGGGATATTTACAAAAAACTTTACAAATATTTGTAGAGAACTCAAAAAATATTAGCGGAGAAATTTAAAAATATTTGAAGTTTTTGAACTGCAGATATTTGTAGAGTTCTCTGCAAATATTTGTATTTTTTCAAAAAATTCATAAAAATTGTTTGCTTATAGAAATATGCGATTAATGTTAACATTTAATTTTTGAAAAAAATCAATACTTTTACCAATATTAAAAATATAGAGGTGTAATTTAAAGTATGTTTATAAGAAAAGTTTTTCACGTACAAAATCTAAAAATAAGGGCCGGAACCATATTTCTAGTTTTCATAAATTAGTAAACGAATTAACTAACATTAGCTAATTGGATTTGTTTAATTTACTTAAATTTAGATCACTTAATTAATTGAAATACATGGAATGAAATGCTAAATATCAAGAGAAATGTGATGTAAGTTCTATAAATAATTATGGCAATTGTTAAACGTTGGTATTTGAAGTTCAAAGTAGAACTTACAATGAAATGTATAATAAATTTATTGAGATAAATAAACTATAAATTATTATTGTTTTATTGTTTTATGCGATTTATATATCTTTATAGTTGAATGAAAAATTAGTTTTACCACTTTAGTTGTTGCTAAAGTGATACACATATTTAAATTGTTCTTCTTTAGTATTTATAAGAAATATTAATAATAAATATTAGTTAAATGAATTTATTTAATAGCTTACATTCTTGATTATGTAATTAACCTAAATGTATGGACATAAATACAAAATATTAGGAGGGAACCGATAAATTATATATATAACTAATATATAGACTTTAGAATATCCGTACCAAAATGTAAAAGAACGAGAGAGTATTAGTAAATTAAGTGTAAATGAATAAATTAAAGAATTTCAAAATAAAACATCTAGAGAGAAAATTAAGGAGAAGGCAGAAAACTCATAGAATTAACGAGAGAGCCGGAAATCTTTAATATTATTTAATTTAACTAGTGTGTAATATGTGCATTACACACGGTAATATTGTAAAATATAGTATTTATACTTTTTATGTTAAAACTAGAACCTTGTTATGTAATGTATGATAAATTCGGAAAAATAAGTGAACTATAAATTAAAATTATTATCATTGTGTACGTATAACTTATGTTATGTAGCTTGTATACCTTTATATTCGAGTAAAAGAAATTAGTGTTGTACTATTGGCATCCACGTTTTTCTTCAAGTCACCAAAATTAAAGGCCGCTTTAAACAATTCTATTTCCCTCTTCCTAACACCAATTACTATTTTCTTCACGTAAACAGATACCCAAAATTCAAAACGCTTATTTCTCATTTTTTTCCAGAAGAACGTCATCGCTGGTGGAAAAATGAAGAAGTCAAGTCGTCTTTCGGCTAGTCAGAAGCTTACCGCCTCTCAACAACCTATACAGTCATCGAGTAAGCGTTCCTCCAGTTTTTTAGCGAAACCCTAGATTTTCAAATCTCGGTTGAATTGGAGGCGGTTGATTGATTTATTGAAAATTCAAAAAACTCTAAATAACGTATCTATGATTGATTTTCGAAGAAAAATATATTTTAACACATGAAAAGGAAACTAACATTTTTGTAATCATCACAGTTAGGATCATCCGCTAAATCTTCATCTTCCATCATCTATTAGGCAAAAAAAGTTTATTTTTTTGGGTTTAGGATATGGAATTTTTGAGAAACATGTAAATTTTATTGAGAAGAGATCTGATGTATGACTATGTAACGCTAAGTGAAAGAATATAATATGGCGGCCAGAAGTACAAAAAAATATTGATGTCCAATAAAATTATACTGGTAGCCAGATGAAAAACTTGGTTAACGGTAGCATACAAAATTTATGATTTCTATTAGTATGATTATGATATACATGTTGAAAATGACATATTTTAATGATTATTAGATGAATTAACAAATATTACTTAGCCAATTTTTTTTTAAATATGTTAAATTTAAAATTGTATAATTACTATAAATATATGGACCTAAAGGTACATGTAGAAAAAAATTCAGAAGGATTTTGTAAAAAAACTACAGAAATCTTAATGCGGAATTATTTGAACTAAAAGGCAGAATTTTGTAATTCAGTGTATGATAAATTTCTGAGATAGATAATTATAATTGATTTAAAAATTAACTTTGTTATTATTGTTTGTGTATATAATTTAATGTATGTGATTTATCTTTTCTTTACCGTTAACAATAGTTGTAATACATTTGTCTCGTACTTTTTTTTGCGTTAGCGTGAACTACTAAAAATGCCCCTTTACAGATTAGACTTTAATACCACTTCAAGATAGGATCTAACAACTAAATTTTCTTTACAAATTCAAAATGTCCATCTACAAATATGACCATATCATATTATTAATTGAAATTAGGATCTAACAAATAAACTTTTTTTACAAATTTATTCTTTATTAATAAATAATAAAAACAAATATTCAAACTAACAAAAAATTAGATGTTGCAACTTATAAATAAAAATTCAAATTAAGTACACATAATTTTAATGGAGGAACATTGTTAAATATTTATGCAAATCATTTTCTCTTAAATGTTTTAAACATATATAGTTTGTAGAAAGACAATTAACACGTAAAGCGCATGCCGTAACGCTTATCATAATCGATTTTTTTTTAATTTTACCATTTTTCTTGGTACAATGATGGTATGTATATTGAAATTGTTATTATTTTGTATTTACTAGAAATATTAATAAATATTAGTCAACTTAATTTATTAAAACGAGTCTAATGGCACGCGCTTCGTGCGTGAATTATTTTCCTTATAAATTGTATATGTTTAAATCAGTTTTAAAAAAATGATTTTTTATTTTCAAGTGATATTAAGATTTGTATAGTTGTAAAGAAGTATTTTGAATTTATAAAGAAGTTTAATTTTAGCTCATATTTTTTAAAACGTTTTGAATTTATAAAGCATGTTTAATTGTTAGATCCTATTTTAGTGACATTTGAATTTGTAAAAAAGTTTAATATTAGATCATACTTTTAAACAATTAAGATTTGATAATATATAGAGGGTTGTTTTAGATAGTCCACGTTGATATCAAAAAAATATAACACAGAAGCTATTACAACTATTATTAAATATGATTTTTTATTTTCAAGTGATATTAAAATTTGTATATTTATAAAGAAGTATTTTGAATTTGTAAAGGAAGTTTAATTTTAGATCATATTTTTAAAAGCGTTTTGAATTTGTAAAGCATGTTTAATTGTTAGATTCTATTTTTAGGGGCGTTTGAATTTATAAAAGAAGTTTAATATTAAATCCTATTTTTAAATGATTAAAATTTGATAATATACAGAGGGACGTTTTTGGTAGTTCACGTTGATACCAAAAAAGTGTGACACAAAAACTATTACAACTATTATTAAAGATAGTTTAAATGTTTAATTATGTAATTAACATAAATAGGTGGACTTGAATATAAAATGCTAGGAGGTAATTGATGAATTATTTGTAAATAATTTTAGCAATTAAATTAAATCATCTTATCATCTTAGTAATTAAATCATCCTACCAAAAAAATTAATTAGTGTTATAAATATCTGCAGAAGGTCCAGTCAGCCATTCGTAACACCATCGCTCGACTGTACCCTGAATACAAAACCAGTAAACAATTCGCGTGATTCCTATTTCAAAAAACTGTGAAAAACCCTTTAAAAACGAAAAACCTAAAATCCATTAATCTACACCGGACTGAGCGATGGCTGTAATCGAGGACGTCACAGAAGGCGCCGCAGATAGCCGCGATCAGGAACATGATGCTAGCTCTAACGAACAAGTTAAAGAGTTGTCAGTGTTGGTTTCAAAATTGAATCCAATGGCTAAAGAATTCGTACCCAATTCAGCGATTTCGACGGGTCATCGTCATGGGTTAGATCACACTAATGGAAATACCGCACTGAACGAGGGAGCAAATGGGAATTTTTCCAGAAAGGTACATCTTTTAGACAATTTTATAAGGTTTTTATGTTTATATAGTATATTATTTTAATGCTCATCATGTTTGTGTACTTGTCATAGTGATTTTTTTGTTCAATGTATGTAGAACAAATTTGGGATTAACCAAGAAACAAGAAAATATAATAGCAGGACTAGTAAAGCTCGAAGAGAGGATGCAATTAGAAGGACTGTTTATGTTTCTGATATCGATCCACAGGTGATCAATTCAGTTTATTGTTGCAATGTAGTTTGATCCGTGATATAATTATGTGTATCCCTTCAATTGGATGTGGACTGATTGATTGACATCCCATTTAGTTGATCCATTTAGTGCAAGGTTATTTCAGAGAATTAATTTAAAGAACATGCTAAGGTTTGTTATTGACAAAAGGGGGGGCAAAAAAAAGTTTAAACCTAAAATCAACCTTTATAATTGAAGTATTTGAGTAATATGTCACAAGGACATTTCAATCAAATGATTATTCTTAAGTGCGTGTCCAATATGCACATGTTAACATTTTTCTAGGTAAAGTCATATGTCTTGAGGAGCCAATTTCACATAATTTTGAGTGAATTGTTTATGCAGTTTTCTTTATTCTTTGTGATTACCTTTTTTCCCTCCCTCTTCCTCTTCTTAGCTTCCATCAAAATTACTCCTGGGGTTTATTTTGAAAAAAGAAATGCTTGAAGGCCAAAACAAATTAGGGCAAATTGCCAGGCATAGAGATAAAAGTTATGGGACCCCTGGCCTCAAATTCCCAGATCTTCTAGCACTGCTCTTTTGAAAATTTTGCAATCTCACTTGTTTAATTGAGCCAAAGGGTTTTTTTAATATTCCCAAGATCGTCGACAACAAGATTGATGAGCATCATGCCATTGTTCATCATTTGACTTTGGACCAAGCTAGGATGGTAGGAGTCAATTTCAAGGCTCTCAACGGATATCCAAAATCTAAAATCCATCTACATCCATCTCTGAAAAGCGGATAAATACCTGGTATCCAGAAAAGCGGATAGAGATGTGGATACAAAGGCATCCGCATCAGAAAATTATCTGTTAAGATTATAGTTTATTTTGTGTATTTTAGTACAATGAAAAATATGTATTTATTGTTTTATTAAGTTAATAGTTTATATTATATACATTTAATGCACATTGACCGCTCAAGACTATTTATTATCTTCATATTTGTTGATTTTGCATATTTTTATAACCAATGAGATTGAAAAAAAAATTCTGTTAAACCAAAATTTTCTATTTATATTTTTTGATTTATTGATCATTAGAGAATAACATAATTATCTGATATTCGTCCGTATCCGCATCCATCTGAATGTATCCGTTAATAGGCCTAGTCAATTTTTCATGTAGGATGCAAGTCAAACGAATCGTTATGTTTACTAATTGACATCATCTGCAAGAATGTATTTGGCATATTTGTGTCATCATAAACAAAAACGTGGAAATGCAATTTCAAAACATATTTTATGAACCAAAATAAATTTCCTTTGCGTACTCTACGTGCATTTGATGATATTCTCGTTCTGTTCTATTTTCACTACATCGATTAAAGAAAGTGTTGTTTTGGTATGTAGGTAACCGAAGAACAACTTGCGGCTCTCTTCAATTATTGTGGGCCGGTTAGACCCTCATAAAATTAGCTATTTTGCCTTTTCTTATGTATCTGTAAATAAGATTATAATTCCTGCCTACTGTGAAGGTTGAAGATTGTCGAGTTTGTGGTGATATGAATTCTTTTCTTCGCTTTGCTTTTGTAGAGTTCACCCATGAAGGTACTGCTCTGTACCCAATCACCAATGTATCACTATCAATCACCAATTTGTGACTTCGACCATTTAGAGTGATATATCATCATCATTTTCGTCCTTGCTGAATTTTTTTCAAAACGACTGGGGTCTGGATATCCGTTGCTGGCTACTGAACTGATCTATTGAGAAAAATGGATAATTGAACCAAGTAGAAATTACACATTTTTTAGGATTACAATGATTCGCTCAGTGGGAAGGCATCAATGTGCTGCTTGATCAGTAGGGTGAAATTCAATGGGTATAAGTGTATACAACCATTTCTTGTAACACTGGCTCTTTGAAATGTTTGTTCATCTTAGGTAGTGCGAAGGCTGCTTTAAGTATGTCTGGAACTATGCTTGGATATCACCCAGTAAAAGTTCTTCCTTCAAAAACTGCTATAACACCAGTTAACCCAACATTCTTACCAAGGGTATGCAGATATTCAAAGCTGAACAGCAATAACTCTACTGTGAATTTGTGATGTGTTAAATTGCGACTAATTATGTTTGTTGACTTCAGACTGATGATGAATGGGAGATGTGCACAAGGACTGTTTACTGTACAAATATAGACAAACAGGTTTTCTTTTGTTTGTTTATCTGTTTATTTATTTATTGTTAGCATTGTTTTAAAAATCTCGCATCGATACTCGTCTCGTGGAGCGAGCGTCTTGAGGAAATGAGATATAAAACGCATCGAGGTTTTCTTCAAAAGGCTTTTTACCTCTAAAACTTATGTCTCAACAACTTGAGGCGTACAAAGCGTACAAAGCGCACGCCTCGCACGCCTCAAACTGCCGAGACATGCGACTCGATATTCTTTTTACCCTTAGTTGTAAATATCGACACTAACAGAAGTTATTGAACTTAAATTATTTAATGGAAAACAAAAAATTAAATTAATTAAAGAAATGGAAGTTAGGTGTGTTTTTTTACCTTTTAATTTCAATATTGACATAAGTAAGACTGTTACTGAAATAATGATCAAGAGCTATGTAATGTATTTTCACATTACTATTTAAAGAAAATTTCTTCATAGACTTCATTGAGTCTCTAAATAAATTTTACAAATCGATTTGAATTGGTAGAAGGAATCGAAACTGGAATTTTGCAGAATCGAAATTAAAATCTTATGGATTCCAGTTATTTATTTTGAATCCTAAAAAAAGGAAGAGATACCTGTTCGGAGTCAAATATGAATGATCTGTTTTTTATATTTTACATATGTTAATTTAAAACGTCAAATTTCATTATATGTTTTGCGTTTTATTTTCATCCAAAAAACTTACACCTCAACACTTCGAAGCTTACGTCTGGCCTCACGGTCCTGAAAATGGCTCATATACGTTGTCGCGTTTTAAAACAATGATTATTAATTAACTTTAATATTTCATGTGCATTGTCCACTTATTAGTTCACTTTGTAGGTTTCCCAGGCAGAGTTGAAGCGCTTTTTTGAGACAGTTTGTGGAGAGGTTAATTTTCTTTGCATGGTTTAAAAAATTCATTGGGATTCGTGCGTACAATGATCATGTTTATGTTGATGCTGAAGGAGCTTGTTGTGTGTTTTCATTTGATAGGTATATAAAATGAAGCTTCTTAACGACCGGAATCATCCATCGCACATTGCTTTTATTGAGTTTTTAATGGTTAGCCATCTTGCTCTATAATTTATTCTACTAAATACTAATATCTTCCATTGGTTCTTTCTAAAATATCATACACCTACGTTAACTCCAATTAATTGTGTGTGCCATGAATGTTTCATGGCATTCTCTTTGTTGCACACCTTTCATATTTTAAGCTACGTTACTTCAAATGCTACAAAACCTTGGAAATATTTTTATCATGTTTAAGATCTTCTAAACAAAAAATTGACTCCTTTGAGTATTCCTACAACAATAAAACTGATGTTCTAAACCTATGGTTTAAAATATACGTTTCACTGGTTATTATTGATGTATAACTTTGAAGGGACTAGAAATTTTTAAATGGTTTCAATTTTTTTGAGATGATAATCATAACATGGATTGAACAGCTTCAAAATTTTGTTGCACTTAGAACATCATAGCTCAAGAAATGAAAGTTGTACTTATATATAATTATATATAGACACACACTCACATACACATATACATATATGAAGAGGGGTCAACTACAATCCTTATTACTTATGCTACAACCCTTGCGCCACTCATAGGTAGTTTTTCAAGTCAAAAAATTCAAAATGAAACTGAACTTTAAGGATATCTTTTTAATTAAAGATAATCTTCACAAAAAATTGACCTGTTTAGATAATCTTAACATTTTCAAAACAATATTTAATTGAAGGTTGGATTCGATGATTAATATTTCACTTAACATTTTAAACTTGCTAGAAATTTTGAAATGATCTCATATTTAGTGGATATGATGTTCCTAGTTGGATTGAACATCTCTAAAATTTTATTAATTAATTTTGAATTGTGTAGTTCTGAAATACATAAAGGTGTGATGGGGTGTAGAGAGAGTGAGGTGTAGCAAATCCTTATCCTGTATGGAGAAGAATGGCTACATCCCTTATGTTACATTTTTTGCGCTACACCTTCATATTTTCCAGCTAAAAAATTCGATGAAATTGAACTTTGGAGATATGTTTTCATTATAATTAAAGATCATCTTCACGAAAAGTTGACTTGTTTAGATAATCTTAACATTCTTCAAAGACAATATTTAAAGTTTAAGTAAGAAGAACAAAAATGCTCATTTTGTAGATACCATGAGATTATTATAACATGACGGGAGCTCATATACAATCAAAGACCTGGGATGAAGACAGTGGGTTGGGGATGGTATATATTAAAGATGTGATATGCATGTCTATACTATCAAAGCTAGAACACTTCATTGAATTGTGAAAACGTGTAAATCTATCAATTGGAAGCCACAAAACACCATCCAAATACTAAAAACTTGCAGCCTTGCTTACTTACTATGAAGTGATAATACTAAGTCAAGCCGTTCAAGTAGTATATCATGTCCTATGTTAACAAATGACTTCAAGAATTGCTGGAATAAGTAGATGATGAATAGGGTTGCACGGACATATGCAGAGAGCATAGTTCTATAGTTACTCTTGTCTCAAGGTTCGTTACAAAAAATGCTTTCTATTTAATATAAGCTATACCTAACTTCAGGATTTCTCATTATCGCATGCAATAAAATGATAAAGGGTATTAAAATATAACATTATTTTAAAAAATTAGAATGAAATAAACGAGTTCCTTAGAATAGGTACTATATTGCAAGTTATGAAGTCTACATTAAAGCTTCCATCTTCCAAGTTTCAAGGACATAAAATATCTTGTGTTATCAGTAAAGTATCAAAAATTAAAATCAACCAAACTTACTTATAAATGATTATTAGCTTCAACGATGCTTAATGTTTTTGAAATCAGTTTGTAACTAAAAGAAAATTGGTTAGCACTTAGTTAGGTCACAATTTTTCTTAAAGAGCATTTTACGCTAAAAGAATTTTTTGAATGTTTGTTTTCTTCATCGAAAATGAAACAAATTATCATTGGTAAAAAGATAATACAACAATATATCTAATAACTAGCTACGAGAAACAAACAGTTCACACTTCTCTTTTTTCAAATGAGTATTTGAATAAATCTAGTATCAATCAAAATATGCAAACCACAACCAAATCAATGCTGTCATAATAATAAAGTCAAAAACCAAAACAAACAAGCCCTACAATCCAAAATAAGTCAAATTATGACTCCAGATAAGCTCGTTGTTGAGATGGTCAATTTCTGATGGTAATAGTGTAGTCTCTGGCCAAGAAAGCAAAATAACAATTGGATTATACATAAAAAACAAGTGAAATTTGTGGAATACAAACAAAACAGAGGAGTTGAAACTAAATTTACCTTGGGATTTTTTTCCAATGTTGGAGAAAATTGTTTGACCATTTGACATTTTTTCCCCTTGTTTAGAATGTTAAGTAGGAATTACTGAATGATAAAAGGAGAACAAGTGATGGATATGTTTTCTGCGCAGGAATTTTTTTTGACCCATTGCCTTCATCGAAATCCAGCTTTTTGCACTTTACATTAGTTTTTTGCGTAAATCTAAACACGATTGTACCATTAGTTTTTTGAACCTTACATTAACATAAAAAATAGAGTTTGGTGGAGAATTAAAGCAGTATAAAGTATAAACAAAATTGATGGCTGTTTAACACGTAAACCTTAACCTGAATCTGGTATAATCACCTCAATTTTAATAATAAATAAAATTTGTAAGTGTAATTTGAAGAGCACAAAGGTTCTAGTCAGCATAAATATTCAATAATAAAGGAGTAGGAAGAGATCATATTCACAATAAAACAAACTTGTTTAATCAGAAGATTCAGTAAAGAATCTAAATTTATCCATCGGATGTTAAAAGCTAATAAATGATAGATTTTCAATCATGTTTGTTTGACATTAAACATTTATTGTTTGCATTTTCATCCAACATATTCCAACTCCACACAATAATGGGCTGACTGGGTATCAACATAAGCAATCATATATACAAAGGGGAGAGAAGAAGGGTGCAAAATTGATGCTTATGACCAGAAACATCAGAGGCGCGAGAGATTGAGAAACCCTAGATATCGATTTAGCATCTAAGCCATTTTCTAGTAGGAAGGATTGAGATATGGATTGACTCTGTATGCAATATGAAATGGGGCTGATCCATATGTACCAATAGAATATACGAGTCCAATGGTTTAAGTGATTAAGCCATTCAATTTTTTTAATTAGTTGGGTTTTATCCAACTTATTTGAATGACCAACTGTTTTGGGTATTAGGATTTAGTTAACTTTTAACATATCCACCAATCGTTTCCCACTCAACATCACAATAACCTTCTTCCATGCGAAGAATATTATCTTAATTAACAACGGGCTTTTAAAACCATTTGAATTATTCATATTTGTGCTTAATTATGAGGGTGAGGTTAGTGTTACCGGCCAAGATATAGCTGCCAACATAGCCTTCATTTTTCTTGCCACTGGCTCTTTTGTTCTTGGATGTGTTACTTCTCTCTATATTTACATTTACATGATGTTGTAGATCCCATCAAACAGTTGTTCTCTCTAAGATTTTTTTTTTTAATTTTTAATTTTTTTATTTCTATTTTTATTTTTATCTTTGGTACTCATCTTGTTTTGTGTTCTTCTGACTTTATGTTCATCTTTTGTTAACTATATATCCATTAGTTATTCACCAACCAGTACAGTCATCCAAATTTCATTAGTTATAGATAATAATTATGAGAATTAACCAAATTAAAATTCAAACTGCCTTTGTTGCTTTTTCACCAAACAGTTGATTCTTCTGCAGGCAAATAGCGCAATTACTGCTCTAAACTGTAGTGGTGCGCCATTGGGATCCTTACCGATAAGGTTTCAAACTATGTTAACTATACTCACATGTAAATTTTGTTATCCACGTTGCATTTGCCTAATTAATCAACTTTTTTATGTTTTTAGGGTAAGTCCTTCAAAGACTCCAGTACGCTCTCGCGCACCTAGACCATCAGTGCACTGATATCATAAAAGTGGTAAGAATGTTCAAACATACATGCATATAAATTCGTCAGTACACATTTTCTTGATGTTAAGGTTTAGATCATTTATGCAGAGTAGCTTTTTTTTTTAACCGAGTTGTTTATTTCATCCAATTTATTTATAGAGCAATAATCTTTGTATTTAGATTTTTTTTTTAGCTCGTTCGTAGCATTATGTTTAGTTTTGTATCTTACGAGAAACTGGATTCTGGTATGCTACTTTCTGGTTACTTGAAAATCTTGCTGTTGCTTTGTTATTTTCAGTTTACAATCTTGTATTCATATTACTCCAGAAAAGTTAGTTACTTTGCTGCTGGAAGAGAGCACAGAATTATAGGTAGAACTAGGATTAAGAAATCCAGGTAAAGTTCGCTTTCAAAACGAGTCTGTTTTCACCGAGCACTTTAAATAAAAAATCCAGGTAAAGTTCGGTTTCCAAACGAGTTGTGTTTTCAACGAGTACTTCAAAAAATGCGCATGCGCATAAGAGGAGAAGAAGGTGAAAAGTGGTCGATTTTGAAAATTATTTTTGACATATAAATTTTTAAATGATCTTTTATTGTTTTTCATCTTTTGAGAAACCTAAAAAACTATCTTATCTCTCCTTTTTTCCTTTTTTGGAGTGAGTATGAATTTCGAACGAATTTCGAACTTCTCATTCTCTTCCACTTCATTTGACATGCGTATTGAAAACGCTAGGGGTGAGCGCAGGTCGGTTTGGTGTGGTTTAGAGCTCAAACCGTTTTTGCACTGCATCAAACGGTTAATAAAAAATACGAATCATTATACTAAACTTTTAACCGGTTCGGTTTTGATGTGATACAGTCCGGTTTTGGTTCGGTCCGGTTTGAACCCATATTAAATATGTAATAAGAGAATTACTTCCGTCAACAATCAATTTACGAAGGCAACTATGTGAAAGTTTTACACTTAAATGTTAAGATGCACAATATTATACTGAAACGAAAGAGTTGTTATTAATTGTATGAATATTCCAATTTGACATTTATCTACAAGTGAGATCTTTTACTAGATTAATCAAACAACAACGTTAATCAATGTTTAATCATTAAGTAAAATGATTAGAATAAGATTATAATTAACATTTGTCCAAAAAAAATGAGATGAAAAATATTATACTAAAACTATAACTTCTTCTTTTATGACAACGATTATTATTAATACGAGTATATATGCATGCTCAGATAGGCCTGTATCTAATCACAACGTGCATGCATTTATAGTTGCATACGTGGAAGTAGATTTAACAGTAGCATTGCCAGTATAAACTGAACCTGAAGCAACGACCGAGAAGACTGAGACAACTGAAGAACATTCATAGAACCAATAACTTGAAAGCATTCGTAGTTTTATCATTCATTTCTTTTGTTTTAGTTTATTTTATACTACTGGAACTGGAAATAATACTTGTATTTTTACGTGCTTATGCCCTTTTGGCTAATGTGAGCTATGAGCAAAAATGTATTAAAATATATCAACGATTAATTGTACACCACTCTTTTGTAGATTTTTGTCTTTTATGCTTTCAAGTTACTTTTTTGGAAACCAACTTTCAAATTACTATTTTTTCTTTTGGAAACCAGTAATTTCTTATTTGTCTTTCTTAAGTTTGTACCGTTTATTTTAATAGAGTTAATTACCCGAGTAAAATCTTTATATTTTATTTCATTTTAATGATCTTTTTCTTCATTTGTTCCGACATTCAAAAAAGGAAACATGAACCTCAAAGAATAGACATGAAAATAATCAGAAAAATAAGTATAAAAGAATTATTGGTTTGTACATGCAAACCTAGTATTCAGATAAGGGCAATAATTCTTGACGTTATACATATAATAAATCCCAGAAGTGTATTGATGTTGTTCTACTATTACAATTAAAATATGAAAGTCAATATCTTCCTTAACATAACATTGAATGAAATATATCCCGAACTTAATGCATATACAACCTTAACAAAATAATATACCAACAGATAAGCCTAAGTAGAAAAGTATCCATAAGAAAAAAAACAAATGAATAACAGAATAGAATTATTCACAAGCAGTAAGCACACCTTACTCACTTAATAAAGAATTGAAACGGGAGCAAACAGTAAGTACATGTCAGAGTAAATTATTGATTTATTCTGCTCCTAAAACAAAAAACTCCAAAAAAAAATTTAGCATTAAAAAAAACACCATCTCTCTACATTTTTTATTTAACAACACTATACTATATTGTTTTTTTGAGTGCAGCTGTGTACCTCCATGCTAAAAACTTTTGGATGAAAGCAGTGAGAGCTGTATTTCATCCAATAAATAACCTGGCACTTAAATTCCAAGCAAATACGATTGCAATACAAAACATATAAAGCATAATAACCATTTAATGGTTCATCACACAAAAATAATGCAAAATACAATTATACATACAACTCCACAAACTAAGAGAGACGAAACAGTAAAAATGATTCAACAATTGTTTGTCATAAATCATAACCACCATTTGCGACAATTTTGGTCATGAAGATCTTGAGGTGGTAACTTCATATATATAATTGGTCATCCAAATCATCTCTAAGAAGAACGATTGATATCATAAGGATTAATTTAGGTCATAGATAAAAGAGGATCCAAAAAAGCTCGCTAGAGATTTACATAAATTATCAGTAAAAAATTAAGGTCAAACAATAATGGTAAAAATATGAAACAGAACCATCAAATCTACAACTGAGATACACCAATTTAAAAGATGAAGGTTAAACAAAAAGAAGTAAAAAAAAACATATTCAAAAAGTATGAAATCACAATGAGCAAAATAGAAAAAAACTCTTACAAATCATATAAAATAAGTTTAGGTTTAGATCTACAATGACATCATTTAAATAATTCTAAATATTGTTTATATGAACTATCATGTAATGTATACTATTTAAATATTTCATCTTCAATAACATTGATGATAAACAGTTAGCTACGTCTAACAAATGCGGACAATTAACTTAAAGTCTTAAATTATTACATGCTCACGTGTAGCATACACACATACATATATATTGTGCTATAATTGTCCTGAAAAATATAATTAAAAATATTTGTCTAATGTATCCAACTACAATGCACAAAGTAAAGACATACCAATAGCACTAACCCTAACGTAACTTCCTTACAACCAATAAGTTTCAACTTCACCAACCTTTTACACCCCTCTATGAATATAGTCAACCCAAATCGTGTAACCCTTACTGCATTTATATCCACCCAATATCTTGTAACTCTTACCTAGAACCACCACATCAACACCTGCAAATTATTATTGATGAAATATATGCAATGTATACTTTACAATAAATTTTGATTGTAATTCAAGTAATCCATGCCAATATATTGAGATCTAGATATGAAAGTATAAAACTGTCTAAGGGAGATCAAGAAGCGGAGTCAAAAATCATATAAACCATATAGCTATGCAGCCATAATCAAGGGTGTAGGCCTATGAGCTTTGTCATCTAGATATTAAGATGAATGTATTATCGATTTTAACACACGAATTGTCTCGGAAGCCGAATGAGTAGATGATACAAAATGAATTATCCACGTAATCTATGGTGGTCGTTTCATTGCCAAACCATTATTCATGCATAAAAACATGACATATCTAATAATAAAAAAAATCCACTCAACAAATATTTAAACATATCAAAAAATAATCATTAATAGTAACGTACCTGCAAAAACAAAGCATCCAGTGAAGAAGTTTGTAATTGGTAATGACAACAAATTGAATTTCAATCTGAAGAAGAACGAAATGAATTTATAAATCCTAAAGTGGCCGATTTAACATTAAGGATCTTCTCTGTTTTGGATAGGCAGAAGAAACAAAAAATGTTGAAAACCCTAACGTTTGGGTACCATTGATATTGGAGAGAGCAGTTAACCGAGAGAGAAAATGAAATGAATAGGAAGAGAGAGGAAGAAGCTAATTTTGAAAGCAAGTAATCGCAAAGTAAATTAGATCGTGGGAAGTCCAATTTTCAGTTGTCAATTTAATTTTCTCAACAATTTGATACAGGTGTTGCAATCATGCATGTTGGATATAAACGAAAACTTAAATATAGTCCATTGTTTATCTCTTTATCGTTGTCCTAGGCAACATTAAACAAATTCTAATTGTTTTAATTAGTCTCACATCGTCCAAAATATATTAATTGTAGTTGTATATAAGCTTGGCGATGAAGAAGGAAGTTGTTCCTATAACATCTAATTGAGCTGAGATGATGCCATGAAGTTTAAAAATACGGCCCACGAACAGTTGGCACGCAAATTGGGAGATAGTTCAATTCAAATAATTTTAGCAACTACAGCTGACCAAGGATCCAATTACCATAAACCTGTCAAAATATGACCCAACCCATTTATGAAGCTTTATTAAATGGGTAATAAATAGGTTGATCCATTTTTAAAAGGGTTATAAATGGGTAACCCATTTATTAAAAACTTAAAATTCGAAAATATAAATTTTGAAAATAAGAATTTTGAATTTTTTAATTTTTTAATTCCGATACTTCATCTTGTGAACGCACACTGTAGTTCTCCATGATAACTAACGGTTGTACTTAGAAAATAACCGTCTACATCCTCGAATTTAAACTCCGTCTAGGTAGAACCCGCTATATTTTTGTTCAGACTGTAGTAACTTCTTCATAGTAACTCGGAATCAGGGGAGATTTTAACGATGAACTCCCACCTAAATTGTGAACAATATGGAAAACTCGTATACTTCAGCTTATGAATGTATACTATAGTTCTCCATGGTGACTAACAGTTTTAGTTCGAAAATAATAGGCTACATTCCTATATTCGAACTCCACTTAGGTAGAAGTCGTTATTTTTTTGGTTCAGACTGCAATAATTTCTTCGTACTAACTCGAAATCAGGCGAGACTTTGACCGATGAACTTCTACCTAAATTACGAACAATAAGGAACACTCAGATACTTCATCTTGTGAACACATGCTGTAGTTCTCCATGGTGACTAACAGTTGTACTTAGAAAATAATACGCTACATCCTCATATTTGGACTCCGCCTAGGCAGAAGCTGCTATTTTTTTGTTCAGACTACAATAACTTCTTCATACTAACTCAGAGTTAGGCGAGACTTTGATCGATGAACTCCCACATAAATTATGAACAATATGGAACACTTCGATCCTTCAGCTTATGAACGTATATTGTAGTTCTCCATAATGATTAACAATTGTACTTAGAAAATAACAGGCTACATCCCCATATTTGAACTACGCTTAGGCAGAAGCCGCTATTTTTTTGTTCTGATTGCAATAACTTCTTCATAATAACTCGGAATCAGACAAGACTTCGATCGATGAACTTCCACCTAAACTACAGACAATTTGGAACACTCGGATGCTTCATCTTGTAAACACAATGTAGTTCTCCATGGCGACTAACAATTGTACTTAGAAAATAACAAGCCACATCCTCATATTTGAACTCCACCTAGGCAGAAGTCGCTTTTTTTTGTTTAGATTGCAATAAGTTCTTCATACTAATTCGAAATCGGGCGAGACTTCGACCGATGAACTTCCACCTAAATTACGGACAATATGGAATACTTGAATACTTCAGCTTATAAACATATATTATAGTTGTCCATGGTGATAACAGTTGTACTTAGAAAATAACATGCTACGTCCCTGTATTTGAACTCCACCTCGGCAGAAACTGTTATTTTTTTGTTCAGACTGCAATAACCTCTTTATAATAACTCGGAATCAGGCGAGACTTCGACCGATGAACTCTTACCTAAATTACGGACAATAACAATCAGATACTTCATCTTATGAACGCACACTGTAGTTCTTCATGGTGACTAACAGTTGTACTTAGAAAATAATAGGCTACATCCCCATATTTGAACTCCGCTTGGGCAGAAGCCGTTATTTTTTTGTTTATACTGCAATAACTTCTTCATACTAACTCGAAATCAGGCGAGACTTCGACCGATGAACTTCTACCTAAATTAAAGACAATACGGAACACTTGGATACTTCATCTTGTGAACGCACACTGTAGTTCTTCATTATGACTAATAGTTGTACTTGAAAAACAACAGGCTGCATCCCTATATTTGAACTCCGCCTTAGCAGAAGCCGCTATTTTTTTCTTCATACCGCAATAACTTCTTCATACTAACTCAGAATCAGACGAGACTTCGATCGATGAAATCCCACATAAATTACGGATAATATGAAACACTCAAATATTTCATCTTGTGAACGCACGTTGTAGTTCTCCATGGTGACTAACAGTTGTACTTAGAAAATAACATGCTACATCCCCATATTTGAACTCCGCCTAGGCAGAAGCCGCTATTTTTTTGGTTCATACCGCAATAACTTCTTCGTACTAACTCGGAATCAGGCGAGACTTCGACCGATAAACTCCCACCTAAATTACGGACAATATGGAACACTCTGATACTTTAGCTTATGAACGTATATCGTAGTTCTCCATGGTGATTAACAGTTGGACTTAGAAAATAACATGCTAAATCTCCGTATTTGAAAGCTATTTCTCTATGAGATGTAAAAGGGTATATTTGGAATTTTAAAAGGACACCGAGTAAATATATTTAATGAATTCTCTTTATTAGTAGTAACGATAACAACAATATATCTAAAAATAGAATATACATATTGGAATCTAAAATGAGATAGAAGTTGCTTATATTTTTATCATAAGATTACTAGTGTAAATTTTCAGCTCGATCCGGTTTATTATGATCGATTCAATCGTCCAAATCGCAACCGAACCGTATCGATGCGGGTCGGTCCAGTTTGGGGTATTTGTTTTGGTTAAAAGATTCGGTGCAGGTTTCTGCATCTTTTTTGCAGTCCGTCGCGGACGGTTTCTGTATAACAGTGCGGTTTATGCCCACCCTTTGAAAACGCAAAACATAAAATTGATGTTCAAACCAAACGCTAGCTTATATTTCGGTCATGGGCATGAATGGAAAAAAGAGACGTTGGGAAAGGATCCGTAAAATGTTACGGTTAAAATTAAGAATTAATTAATTTAAAATTGCTAGCCAAATTCCAACCTTAAACATATTTACGTTTAATGATCCAAAAATGAGATTAAGAAGGTAATTAAGGAAAAATGCAGTTGCTACTTTATTTTTATTTTCATCTTTTTCCTCCTAAAACTCTACAAACTCTATTGAGATATAATTTGTTAAAATCTACTCAAATCTAGTCAAATAAAGTAAATAAAAACTATAACAACAGGGATTAAAGGGACAAAATCTAATTTAACAACTAAAGGCTTCGATTTTTAGATTTTATTAAAAGGGGAACAAATCTCGTTGATCCTAACTTGAAATTGGTGATATTTGATCATATTTGGTTTGCATGGAAAACTCATATCACTTTTTTTAAACTATATTTGGTATTTTTAGTTGATTAAATGTATTTTTATTGTTGTTCTATAAGCTGGGATCTGAATTATGGTTATTATTTGTTGATTAAATCATTAGAACATATGTTAGATCATTTAAACCCATTATATCATGTTGCCGTATAAATTTGTTATCAAATTCTCATGCAATGATAGGATCCTTGTAAGGCTGTCAATGAATATCCGAAAAATTTGAAATCCGTCTACATCTACATCCGAAAAGCGAATAAATATCGATATCCAAAAAAACAAATGTGGATGCGGATACGAAGACATCCGCATTCGAAAATTATCCATCCGGTTTTTGTCAAGATTATAGTTCAAATTATGTCTATTTTAGTGCAATGAAAGATATTCATTTATTATTTTATTAAGTTAGTAGTTTATATTATATGTACTTAATACTTATTAACTGTTTGAAACTATTTATTATCATCATATTTGTTAATTTTTAGAACTTTTACAATCAATGAGATTGCAAAATATTAAAGTTAAACTAAAATTTTCTTTTTATAATTCTTGATTTATCGGTCGTTAGCGGATATGATAATTATCCTATATCCGTCCGTATCCGCAGATGCGAATATTCGATATCCGAAAATGATTTTGGATGCGGATGCGGATATGGTACTATCCACATCCGAAAACATCCGTTGACAGGCCTAGATCCTTGGTATTTTTGTGTTTATTATTGCATAGAATTATTAGTCTGTGAGTATTTTAAGTGTTGATAAAATTGAATTTCATTTGTTGAAGATCATTACGTGGATTGACGAAACATACCTAAGGCTTTTGAAATGAGCAAGTGAAGAGGAGTGGAAAAATAGATCAGTAAATCGTTAGGGAGTCCCATAAGGTTATTTGGTTAGGTATTTTTTCTATTTATCGTTTTTCCAGTATATTCCTTCCACGAATTTTGATGCTTTTCGATTTTCATGTTTTTCCTTTAAATATAGAGAAGAAAGTGGAAATTTTCACCGACTTTGAAACAATTTAGCTTATAAATCATTATTTAGAAAATCTATTTTGATGTTCTTTTACCAAAATTCATACTTATACCATGCATTAAAATGCAAGCGGAATCAAAATATACTTAAGCATGGTGATTGGAGAAAACACATTTCATCAATTGAATTTGACGAAATCTTTTCCCATCAAATTTGAGATTTCCCATCAAATTTTCTTTAAAAGTTTCTACTTTTTCAACTGCACTGATCTTCTTGTCGAAGACTTACCTACAACTGATGGATCTTATCCTTTAGTTTACATCTACCAAAGTCTAAATTTTATCATTGTATCTGGTATCAATTTTAGGCTTAAAACATCATGACAAATGGAAGACTCTATGCTCCACATGGCTTGTTGGCAACTAAGGGATTATTATTAGTCAATCCACTTTCTTACCATCAATTAGAAACTTATGGTCTTTCTCCGATGTGCGAGCGTAACGATCTATACTTTTATATATCGATAGGTAGATAACATATTATTTATATAACCAAACTACTTTAAAATGAGCTAAAACTTTGGGTAATGTAGTAATTTGATATTTTTGGGCTTTAGAATAACATGGAGAGATTTTTGGTCCATAATACTTGAATGATCATAACTTTTGATAGCGGTCGAATTTGGATTTGATTTGATTCTTGTTCCAAATGAAAGATTCGGTGATTTCCCTTTTTGTAGATTTTTCATAATAGTAATTTAGTCCAGCTGTTTAAGAGATATTCAAGTTTTAAGTTGGGCATATTTAGGCAGATTTTAGTCATTAGGTCAAAGCCCATAATTAAGGCCTAATTAGTAATTTCGGGAATTACGCTAATCCTATGGTTAGTATAGCCATCAAATCATTTTCCTAACTTTCCAAAACAAATGTAAACCTCCATTAATCATCTCTCTACCCAAATCTTCACTAAAACTTAATGCTTCAGGATAAATACAAGAGATTAAGGGAAATAACCTTAGGGAATTCATTAGAAATTATAAAATCATCATTTGTGGGAGGGTATTTTTAGATCATTGCTGTTTGGATTTGGATTTGAGTCTATTTGGGTTTATTCCATTGATTTTACATTAATAGGTGGGTTGTTTATGACCTATTACATGTTTTATGTCAAAATATATGTTTGAATGTGTTTTGAATCCATTTTTCAAGTCAAAAATGTTATTTTCAGATTTGGTCGGATTTATGAACGAGAATTAAAACATATTTAATTGATTTTAGAAGGTTTTAATCCTGTATATGATGCTATGATTGGTACCTGTATGTTAGGTTCAAGGTAGAGTGTTTATATGGATTTTTATGCTTGATATGGTTGTATGTTTGTTGTTGTTGTATGCTATGTTTGAATGGATGAAGGATTGTAGCCGTAGAATATGCTTTGATGGATCAACTCTAGACTGTTTGGAGTTGATCGTTGCAAAAAGGGATGCACACAGATCAATGATGCAAGAAAGAAGATGGACCGATGATTGTGGATGCCATGATTAGGGTATTCGGCAACAATTTGGAAGAACCTTATCTATGGGGTTTTGATGATAACAACCATAAGACAATGCTACTAATGTGTTTATTTAGTTATTTCAAGTCAGATAGTGGTAATACAGTTACATGAAGGCAAAGAAATTTAGAAAAATAAATTGTTAAAATTATACGTACAGGGTGGGATACGAACCTAGGCAGGCCAAGAACATAGCATACGTCTTTACCATTGCACCATACAAGATTTTGATTTGAAGTGAGTCAATCGACTGAATGGACTTCCCAATCGACTGTACTCAGTCAACTAAATACACTGTTTAGACTACTAACTTTGGTTATGGTATTGGGAATGATTTTTTACAAAGAGTTGGTCGGCTGAACTCTATCTCCAATCGACTGAATTCACATAAAACGACTAGTTCCTGAAAGGTGTCTTCACATCTCTTCGTGCCTACAGTTTCTTCTATTTGTTGTTGGATGCTTTTGAAAGATTGTGACCCTTTTTTAGCATCCCTACAACACCTATAAAATCCCCTAACCATCCCTAAATCAAGATACAACTCAATGCTATGAAATTCATATCTAAACTCTCAATCCCAAAAGCATTTACCCTGCTCCTCAAAAGATTCAATTGAACAGTGAATATCGACTACTATGCTTCATCTCCACATCCCATATTCTTGTCGAGTAAACTCCTTTAGCCTCTACGCCTCCACTCAATATCATCTGGTTTGGTTATAGGAGTCCTTATACTAAAATGTGACAATTTGTATATAGAAGGTATACGGTGTCAAGAAGTAAATTTTGTTACATTGATTTTGTAGTCATGTTCGGTTGTTCAGGCGGGGTCATCGTAAGATACCCGTTCCTTTAGGTTAGGTGAGGGTTGCTTAGTTAATTTTAGAAGGAATCTGGGATTGGACGTAGGACGGGAGGTCCGAACCAGTATAAAATCGACTGTGTGGTCTACTTTACTATTTTCGATGAATTTACATTGTTTATTACTACTGGCCATTTTTGATCCTGTGCATAACGACTAACAAGTGGTATAAGAGCCTAGTGTTCTACTGATCATAACAACATCCTAGAACAATAATCAGAAAGAGAAGACCCAATCAAAGCTCAATGACAGTCGAGAAAAAGCAAATATTTAGGAGTAAGCAATAGTCTATGGAATCAAGATACATGTAGTGTGGCTAATCTCAAATCAAAATTGGTATGCTTAGATTCTTTATATAGCAATCTTTTACAAACGCATGAAAACTTACTAAAAGATTTTAAAGCGTCACAAAAGGTCAATTTTATTACTTTAGCTAAATTAGATGATTGTGAGCCTAAAATTAGTATTTTAAAGTACGAATATAATTTTTTAGTAAAACAAACTGAAGTTTTTGAAAATACATTGGAAGAACTTGTTTTACAAAAAGAATTTCTATTAAAAGAAGATAATGAGCGTTTAAATGATAAAAATATTGATCTTTTGAAGGAAATCAAGGTTTTGCAAAATAAAAATATATTTTTGGAAAATTCTTTAAAAGATTCTAATTCTATACTTTTGCCTCTTGAAAAAGAAAATAATGCTTTAAATAATAAGAATCTAGAATTAATTAAAGAGTGAACTTTTCAAAGATAATAATATTATTATTTTATAAAAGAAATTTGTGATTCTAAAGTTTTTTTTGATAAATTAAATGAAAAAATCACAAATTTTAATAGAATAGATGATTTATCTTCCTTAATTACGAATACCAAAGCTCACAATGATAGAACTGGTTCATGCTATAAACAAGACAATTATAGAAATAGTACTAGACATACTTTTATGTATATACATTTTAATACTATTACTAAACACCAAGATAGTTCTAAACCCCTTATTGTCATGAAAATACTCTATCTAGAAATAGAAACCATTCTTTAAGTACAAAACAAATGACATGTGATTTTAAAATATGGGTTCTCGCTAATTCATGCAAAAATGATAAACAACTATATATTAGCAATATTTTGACTCGATTATAAATAATGAAAATTATATTTTCAAGGGATCAACCACATTCACTTGGATATGGTTCCCTAAGATGTGAACCCCAGATTTTTTTTAAAATATAAGTATCATTGTGCTTGTAATAGATTTATATATTATATACACATTACTTTGATATATGGTCAATACTGCATGTTAATTATTTTTATTGACTTATCTATGATACTTTCTATCTCTTTTATAAAGAGGGAGAAAAGTACACATATATATTTCTTAAGAGAGATATATTATATTTAGGAGGAGTTTATCACATATAATGTCTTTGCTCCTATCTTTTTTAATTGATGACAAATTGGAAAAGAACGCATGCTCTACATATTTTATATTGGCATTATATAAAGTTGAGGAGAATAGGCTTATTATACATATAACATATATTTAGGGGGAGCTATTATTTAATATTATAAAGTAGTATGGTTGTCATCATCAAAAGGAGGGAAAATGAAAGAACCATATCTATGGTGTTTTGATGAAAACAACCATACGACAATCCTACCAATGTGTTTATTGAGTTATTTCAGGTTAAATAGTGGCACAAAGTTACGCGAAGACAAATAAATTTTGAAAAATAAACTGTTAAAATTGTATGTACAAGGTGGGATTGGAACCCAAGCATGCCGAGAACATAACACACTTCTTTACCACTGCACGATACAAGATTTTGATTTGAAGCGAGTTAATTAATTAAATAGACTTCACAGTCGACTAAATTCAGTTAAATAAATACACTATTCAGTCTACTGATTTTGGCTATAGTCTTAGGATTGATTTTTATAAAGAGTTAGTCGACTGAACTCCATCTCCAGTTGACTGAATTCACAAAAAACAGCTAGTTCCTGATAAGGCGTCTTTATATTTCTTTGTGCCTACAGTTGCTTCTCTTCGTTGATGGATATTTCTAAAAGATTGTAACTCTATTAGCATCCCTACAACACCTATAAAGTCCCTAACCATCCCTGAATCAAGAAACAACTCAATGCTATGAAATTCATATCTAAACTCTCAATTCTAAAAGCATTTACCTTTTGCTTCAAAAGATTCAATTGATTCAGAGAATATCGACTACTGTGCTTCATCTCCAATCCCATATTCTAGTCAAATAAACTTCTTAGCCTCTACACCTCCACTCAACATTCTTTGGTTTGGTTACAAGAGTCCTTATACTAAAAAGTGACAATTTTTATAAAGAAGATACACAGTGTCAAAAAGTAACTTTTTGTTCCATTGATTGTTGAAGTCATGTTTGGTTGTTCAGATGGAGTCGTTGTAAGGTACATGTTCCTCCAGTTTAAGTAAGGGTTGCTTAATTAATTTCAAAAAGAGTCTGGGATTGGACGTAGGATGTGAGGTCCGAACAAGTATAAAACCGACTGTATGATCTACTATATTATTTGTAACGTCCCGACTTCCTACGCCCAGGAAATCGTATCGTTTTGAAGAAAAGAAAGAGGTGAGAAAGTAGAAAAGAAAGAGAAGAAGAAGAAACAACATCAGAATCTCAACAGCGGAACGAATAAAATATAATATATCACATAGATTAATATATAGTATCATATACATCAGAGTTACACAGACAATACATCACATACTAGACAGTTATAAAACACCTGTCTAGTTAATACAACTCACACATCACAGAGATACAACACAGCGGAATATAGAATAAACTCTAATCTCAGCGGAATCACTATACATCTACACGCTGAAGCCTCCTGCTCCATTGCTCCTCCAGACGTTCGTCAAAGCTAAACCTGAATCCCTTGACTACCCGTAAAAATTTGGGTACTCGAGAGTTTATGAAAAACAGAAATAAACTTCGGGTCAGACATGGGTCTGGTATGAGTAACAGGTTAAAGTTGTTTAACTTTGAAAATCATTTGAAACAAAGGTATCACGTAAGACATCCCACACATAAACATGGAAATGTTTTTACCTTACGCTAACCAAAACATTTTTATAGGAAATCCAGTGATATTATAATAGTGTCTAGGGTTTTCAAGTAAAATACAGAAATAGCTGAAATGCTTACATCTCACATTTCAACATAGTTTGGCACAATCAAAACGTACGGCGCTTATTGGAGATTGGATTCCATACAATGGCTGGGCTACTGGGGTACCGCCCGTCACAGTACGTGGCCTAGATCACCGTACCGAGGAGTACGCCCGCTCCCCTGCAACACAAGGCCGGACCCATCCCTTACTGGACAGTTCCAAATAAGATCACCCCACGGTTGGCGCGACCAACCGTACACTAAACCGAAATAAATAGGGACATCTAGACAGGGGTAAACCTTACTCTCAAGTGGGGGCTACCCACGAAGCCTTGCTGCACCTCCCCTGTTTTAGCCATTCCCGGTTGATGAGGCTTGAGGTCACGATTACCTTTATAGAATTCATCCCTTAGAATGCTCATCGTCCGCCTGACGATGTTCTGAAAGCATTCGATCCATACAAGTTCGTTCCGGGTTCGAACGAAACCGAAGGCATTATCTCGTTACACTCGTATTGGAATCACCCTCAGAGTTAACGACAATAACCCTTGCATTCTGAATCACCATCTCGAATCTATAAGTACTATCTCCATCAAACTCATTACGGAATCACCCACAGAGTTATACTGACGAATAGTTCTTATACCTCGAGTCTTCACTTGCTCCATTTGAATTTCACGACCTAACGTTATTTTGGATCGATGTGGTATTCGGGTCTCCAGACCTGGAATCCCGGTATACGGAAACCCGATCCCGGTCTCATCGAAATCCAAAACGTGTCTTTTAAGGCCAAGTTGTTTTAAAGGTTTAAAACAAATCAATTCAATTATCTATATATCAACACAGATAGATAAATCACAATATCACAGATAGATGATCACATATCAGCATAAATGGATAATCTATATCATCACACTTCAAACAAAGCATCCATATCACAACAGATATTACTCATTTCATATCTGAGATTAATCAATCAATGGGAATCTATAACAATCATCAGACATAGGCAAGGATAATAATCATATCATTGATAATCAATTTAAAATGAATTAAATTAACTATCTTATCTTTAATTAATTTAAAGTTAATTAAATTAATCATCACATCATTATTAAACCTGCTTATACTTCTATTAATTAATTATCAATCAATTAATTAATCATCATCCCGTTATTCATTTAATTAATCATCCCTGATTAATTTTCTTTAATTACATTTAAGTAATTATCTTTAGATTATTCCCACGGATTAATTACTTTGATCCAATATAGAAATGCATCTTTACATTACTTCATTTCTTAATTAACTAAAGTTAATTACATTACTCAATTAATTATTAATAAATTTCTGCATTTAATTAATTATTCCAAATAAATCTATTTTAAATTCCAATAAATCTCAAATTACATTTCCAGTTAAGTTAATTACATCAAAGTAATTAAATCTTTAATTTGAACCAAAACATTTATCACCTTTGATTAATCCCAATCTAGTAATTAACTCCTTTAATTACTTCATTAATTGCTCAATAATTTATTATCTCTAATTAATCCTTTGATTAATTATATAAAGTAATTATACTCAAATTACTTTATTAACAACATCATTTTATTAATTACACTCTGTAATTAAACATCAATTACTTTTCTAAGTAATCATAATTATCACATCATCAATTGATTTATCCAAATTAATTAAAATAAATTAATTAACCCAAATAATCAAATTACTTAATTAATTAAAATGAGTCATTACTCCTTAATTACTTCCCATTTATCATTTACACTTAAACAATTAAAATGTTGATTAATACATCAATTTATCCAATCAATTTATTAAAATCAATTACATTAATTTATTATAAAATAATTCAGTTAATGACCTTCATTAACATTTATTCCATTTACTGTTCTAAAGCAATTAACTTATTAATTATTAATAAGTTTAAATTTACCATTTATAAATTAAGTTAAGTCTCGTCTGTGACTTAAATATTATATTAACTACTTCACTAAGCGATTTTACTCGATTAATTATAAGTGATTATCTTTAATTTCATAAATAAATCACTCCATTAATCATCACATAATCTTTAATTCATTTATTTCTTAATTTCATTCATTCCACTAATTACTCCATTTAATAATCCATCCTTAATTACAAAATGTAATTAAACTTTAATTTTTTTAATCTATTGATTAATTATCCTTAATTAATCTCAACATATCTAATTAAAAATTAACTAATTAAAAATACTTGTATTTTTATTAAATACTTGCTCCTACCATTTACTTCATTAAAACCCATTTAGAAATAAATTTTGAAATATAACTTATTTAAACAAAACAATTCACATTTAATTTTATAGATTTAAATCTTTGAAAAAAAAACATTTCTAAACATATTAAATCAAATTAAATAATTATTAATTTACAACATGCTTTAAATACTTAAAAACTTGTCCTTGCTTTAAATTTTTAAAACTGAGATATGATTTGTTTTAAAATTTCAAACCAGGTTACTTAAACAAAGCACCCCGAGTAAACCCCTCAAAAACCACGTGCCTGCTCCGAGTTTTCTCGCGAGAAACTCGCGTACACCCCTGCTTCGAGTCGTAGCTCCATTTACTCGAATGTAATCCCGAGATCGAACTCGTCTTCCCCAACTCGAACTTCCAGTGCACACGAGAGATCACCGTGCACATGCACAACCTACCCTCTTCCCTCCGATCATCCAACTGATCGCCGACCAGTCACACTCGATCTCGTCGACTCGTTCCTCAACCCAGATCGTACGAAACACGTTCGATCGAAATTCGAACCTCCAGCTCGAATAACTGCAAAAGCATGAACCACAAACCCATCGCCACCGGCCAACCTCACGCCGATGAACCTCGCCGTCCCCACCATCGAACCCCACGACCATGAGCCACCTTCTTCCCAAAAGCGAACGCCTCCGGTCCTATAACCAAGTCGCGAATGCCACGACAGTTCAACCCAACCAGCAACCAACTAAAACCCTAACTTCTTCGATTTCGAGCAAATCGATCATAGGAAAAATTCTACAACATTTTTCCCTTCATCTACAACCCACAAGCAAGCTACTACCCAGATTTCAACTTCAAACACTAAATGGATCATCGGCAATTCACCAAATTTCTGATACCGTTCATCTCAAATTTCCCGAACAAATATCAACTTAAAAATCTGGAAATGCATTTCAAAAATCATAATTTTTAACTACGAATCCATCTATACAACCCAAAACAGAAATTAAAGATGTTAAATTTTGTCATGTATCAGTGTTTACTGTTATTTTCCAATTTAAAAATTAATTGTTAAATTAAAAATCTTCAAACCATTTTTAAAAGTATCTTCACATCCTAACAAACAACTTTCGTTTATATATCAAAGTCAAATATAAATTCTATTGTGAGATTTCAAATTTTCTTTTAAAACTGGAACAAGAACAGAGCATAAACACTCAGGCATCCAGATATTTGCACTTACCCACATATGTCAGATACATCACAAAGGAAAGCATTTCATAATAACTAAGATATAGATTTAAAATATATGTTACTCACCAGTTAACAAAGAAGAATAGAACTTCTTGTTTGTAACAGTTTTGGAAATTCTGAGAAAACTGGAAAGTGCTTCCCAATTTGATCATCCTGTCAACCATCTTGCTTCTCTGTTTTAGTTGAAATTGTTTGATGTTTAGGTGAAGATTTGTTTAAGCCTTAAAAATGGAGTTTACTTATTTTTTTGTTTTCAGTTCGAATGAAGATGGAAGGTGATAGAAGAAAGTATATAGGCTGAACAGTTTGAAGTTTTAAAACATTTACAGGGTTTATATTTTTACTTTTCTTCTTCCAAAAAGAAAGCCAGAGATATTTTTTTATAAAATGTAGGCTGATATGAAGTTTGATACAATTCGAATTGGTCTTTGTTGGCTGGCATTTAATGTTTGTTGTACCTTTTGTTCTCATTTTATACTTATCTATATTTTATAACTTGCCTGAGACTTCTTTCTCAAGCTACAGGTATGTCTCCTCTTTCCTTTATATTTGCTTTTGTTTTCCTTAAGTATTGCAGGCATGTTTATATTCGAACAGGTTTTTATGCTTACCTATACAAGCCTACTTAGCTATGCAAAACATTTTGAGGCTGGGAAATCATTTTCTTATGTGTTATGTAAAAGTAAGTCACTGGTTAATAAAAGATTGTAAATGAATGTTGTCTTCTTTTGATGGTGTAGTATAAATGTTACTCTTGTATATTGTTTGATTATAAAATGTATTTTTTAATTATGTTCTAATATGTTGTTTAGATGTGTAAAGTATTTGTTTAGATATTTTAGTATGTCGTTTTATAATTTATAAATTTTACTTGTTTCATTTGTATTGTTGTTAGCTTGCTATTTTAATATGTATATTTGTTATTCGTATTATTGTGTTGTATTTCCAGATGAATACTATATACTATTTTTATCATTTAAAAATATCATTTAAAACAGATTACACATTTAAATCAATTTGAGACGATTCATAAAAGAATTTATATTTTATTAATATTATAAATGTTCGTTGATCAAATTTAAAATAGTTAAACAAAGAAATTATCTCTTTTATCATCAACTGCTTGTTTTATAATATACCTTAAAGTGATATTTGACAAAATTACATTGAAAACTTGTATATATATTTTTAAACTAAAATCTTACAAGTTACACTTTTGTAAAGAAAAGAAAAAATGAAATTCTTTTATAAATAAATATAAATCTGAACCAAATTGGAATAAGTTTAAAACAATTTAACCATTTATCTGAATATTTAAAACCATATATATATTTATTAAATAGCTTTGAAAAGTTATTCCAAAATAAATAATAATTTCCAAATCCCTAGAATATATATAAGAAATTTGAAAACAAAATTTATCAATTAAAATTTAAAACAGAATTTACCTGTCTACGATATATACCAGTATATCCGTTATAAACAGAAAAATCATTTATTAGTTTTAAAAGATATAACTCACAAATATGATATTTATCAGAAGAAAATATCAATTCAAGTATTATAATTCAAAAATATATCACATCAATTTAATATTTAATATAAATTATTAAATTGATATTGCTCGAAATTCCGGGTCGTCACATTCCTCCCCCCTTAAAAGAATTTCGTCCCCGAAATTTAAACAAAGGTAATTTAATAATCTACTTAAAATTTTAATTTTAAAACGCATGCATATATCAATCAATGCTAACAACCATAACATCCAATCAAACAATCTACCCATCCAGACAAAAATTCCGAATAGGATTCTCTCGAGTTTTCCCGAATATAAGTACCGGGTTACTCGCTCTATAAAATCCAAACAGTCAATATCACTAAGCTACGGAGCTCCTACTCATCTAGATCTACATTATAAGACAAGATAGGATATCAGACTACAGACGAGTCAGACTCACAACCAAAACTTCCTGAACAGCTGGTTCCAGAACCAGAAATAGAATCTTACACATACTCCCTCAGAGATATGTGAAACACAATGAATCACAGCTATCCAAACTGGCAATTCACTCCAGAAGAACAAACACTAAACTTTTCCAGAACACAGAGAAAAATCTAGAACACCTCGGAACTCATTTCTCAGACTTACCAATCTATATAGCTCCTTCAATCAGAGAAAACTCATTCAAAATCAACTTCCCGATTCTGAAATCCAAATTCCTTCGTCCCCTATCCACCAAACTTTTCGGACGATTCAAATCTGCTTCATCACTATCAATCAGCTAAACCTCTGTTGATGCCTTCCAGAACAATCTGAATCTAAAAACAATCCAGTAGACGATCTTCTCCCTATCAGCCAAAATCAAGAACACAAACCCTGCCATCACCCGTAGAAATAACTTCTCTTTTCCCAGAAAAGAAAAACAGACGCACTTCCAACTGCTTCCGCTGCACAACTCTGATATGGTAGATGAAATATAGATGATGCACACAAGCACAAACTCCCACTAGTACCAACTGTGATGGACCTAGGCTTTGCAACCATCAGTCAGAAATCACAACTGGTAAGCCTCCCAACTATTCCGAAAATATGGTTCAACAGATCCAAAATAACTCAGAAGTTCCTCCAAAAACCATTCTACTACTAAGTTAAACCATCGGTATCATTCCTAGAATACAGTCGATACCAAACTAAATCTCCAGATGTTAACAAAACACTGACTTCCATCCATTACCACTCAATTATAAATTTGTTTGTTTATTCATAAATTTAGTTTTCAATAAATAAATTTTGTTTCCCAACACTTATTTCTTCCAGTCTACTTTAACTAATTCTACACTTCACCTTCATTTGACATGATTTAGTTACATTCCAATTTAATTCAAACTTTAAGTTTTCCAAACCCATTTATTCCACAACATTTTAAATTTACTTCCAGAGTTTAAGCAATTTCCAAAGTACAAAACCACCTTTGAAATAAACTATATCCAAAATTCTTTGGCAATTCAAATATTCTTTTGAATTTCAAAACCAAACCCAGTTCACAAACAATTCCAATTTAAAATAATTTGGTAGCAAACTTTTCTCTCGGAAATTCGAAAATGAACATCGATGATGCTGCAGTCATCACCGACGTTATTTTCTAACAACCGAAAGAGTTCAAATGCTTTTATTTCTTTTAAACATCTCAAATATTTTTAAATTTTAAATCTTTCCAGATTTCAAATCCAACTCAAAAATATCCTTGAAATAATACCATATTTTTTCAGAACCTTTGAAAACATTTCCAAATCCAAAAGAATTTAAATTTTCTCAAAATTCCAGATCCATCCAATTTCTATTCAAACATTACCCTGGAATTTTATTTCAATTTCAATTGCAAATCACATTTATAATTCACATTTACAAAAATTCCATTTGGTTATATGAATTTATTTCTTGACTATTGATTAAATTCCAATTCTTATTAAATTTTCCCAAATGACAATGATAATCGTTCAATATTATCATTTCCTAACAATCAAGCAACCATACATAACTATAAAAATTTTCGGAAAATCATTTCTTTTATATACAAAAATAATTTGGGTAAAATTATTTCATTTACCCTATTTTAAAACAATATTGTGTCGGTTTATCTTGTTAAGAGTTTAGAAATTCCTATCGATATTGTGGCGTCCCACACACCGACCAAAATCTATAAACACCTAACCGATAAGTCAACACAATATAAAACAATTTTATATTCACTAACAAATACGCTCTCTCAGGAAAGAAATCACTTAAGAGCCTAGGTATTCGCTCAACCTAGTGCTCTGATACCAACTGTAACGTCCTGACTTCCTACGCCCAGGAAATCGTATCGTTTTGAAGAAAAGAAAGAGGTGAGAAAGTAGAAAAGAAAGAGAAGAAGAAGAAACAACATCAGAATCTCAACAGCGGAACGAATAAAATATAATATATCACATAGATTAATATATAGTATCATATACATCAGAGTTACACAGACAATACATCACATACTAGACAGTTATAAAACACCTGTCTAGTTAATACAACTCACACATCACAGAGATACAACACAGCAGAATATAGAATAAACTCTAATCTCAGCGGAATCACTATACATCTACACGCTGAAGCCTCCTGCTCCATTGCTCCTCCAGACGTTCGTCAAAGCTAAACCTGAATCCCTTGACTACCCGTAAAAATTTGGGTACCCGAGAGTTTATGAAAAACAGAAATAAACTTCGGGTCAGACATGGGTCTGGTATGAGTAACAGGTTAAAGTTGTTTAACTTTGAAAATCATTTGAAACAAAGGTATCACGTAAGACATCCCACACATAAACATGGAAATGTTTTTACCTTACGCTAACCAAAACATTTTTATAGGAAATCCAGTGATATTATAATAGTGTCTAGGGTTTTCAAGTAAAATACAGAAATAGCTGAAATGCTTACATCTCACATTTCAACATAGTTTGGCACAATCAAAACGTACGGCGCTTATTGGAGATTGGATTCCATACAATGGCTGGGCTACTGGGGTACCGCCCGTCACAGTACGTGGCCTAGATCACCGTACCGAGGAGTACGCCCGCTCCCCTGCAACACAAGGCCGGACCCATCCCTTACTGGACAGTTCCAAATAAGATCACCCCACGGTTGGCGCGACCAACCGTACACTAAACCGAAATAAATAGGGACATCTAGACAGGGGTAAACCTTACTCTCAAGTGGGGGCTACCCACGAAGCCTTGCTGCACCTCCCCTGTTTTAGCCATTCCCGGTTGATGAGGCTTGAGGTCACGATTACCTTTATAGAATTCATCCCTTAGAATGCTCATCGTCCGCCTGACGATGTTCTGAAAGCATTCGATCCATACAAGTTCGTTCCGGGTTCGAACGAAACCGAAGGCATTATCTCGTTACACTCGTATTGGAATCACCCTCAGAGTTAACGACAATAACCCTTGCATTCTGAATCACCATCTCGAATCTATAAGTACTATCTCCATCAAACTCATTACGGAATCACCCACAGAGTTATACTGACGAATAGTTCTTATACCTCGAGTCTTCACTTGCTCCATTTGAATTTCACGACCTAACGTTATTTTGGATCGATGTGGTATTCGGGTCTCCAGACCTGGAATCCCGGTATACGGAAACCCGATCCCGGTCTCATCGAAATCCAAAACGTGTCTTTTAAGGCCAAGTTGTTTTAAAGGTTTAAAACAAATCAATTCAATTATCTATATATCAACACAGATAGATAAATCACAATATCACAGATAGATGATCACATATCAGCATAAATGGATAATCTATATCATCACACTTCAAACAAAGCATCCATATCACAACAGATATTACTCATTTCATATCTGAGATTAATCAATCAATGGGAATCTATAACAATCATCAGACATAGGCAAGGATAATAATCATATCATTGATAATCAATTTAAAATGAATTAAATTAACTATCTTATCTTTAATTAATTTAAAGTTAATTAAATTAATCATCACATCATTATTAAACCTGCTTATACTTCTATTAATTAATTATCAATCAATTAATTAATCATCATCCCGTTATTCATTTAATTAATCATCCCTGATTAATTTTCTTTAATTACATTTAAGTAATTATCTTTAGATTATTCCCACGGATTAATTACTTTGATCCAATATAGAAATGCATCTTTACATTACTTCATTTCTTAATTAACTAAAGTTAATTACATTACTCAATTAATTATTAATAAATTTCTGCATTTAATTAATTATTCCAAATAAATCTATTTTAAATTCCAATAAATCTCAAATTACATTTCCAGTTAAGTTAATTACATCAAAGTAATTAAATCTTTAATTTGAACCAAAACATTTATCACCTTTGATTAATCCCAATCTAGTAATTAACTCCTTTAATTACTTCATTAATTGCTCAATAATTTATTATCTCTAATTAATCCTTTGATTAATTATATAAAGTAATTATACTCAAATTACTTTATTAACAACATCATTTTATTAATTACACTCTGTAATTAAACATCAATTACTTTTCTAAGTAATCATAATTATCACATCATCAATTGATTTATCCAAATTAATTAAAATAAATTAATTAACCCAAATAATCAAATTACTTAATTAATTAAAATGAGTCATTACTCCTTAATTACTTCCCATTTATCATTTACACTTAAACAATTAAAATGTTGATTAATACATCAATTTATCCAATCAATTTATTAAAATCAATTACATTAATTTATTATAAAATAATTCAGTTAATGACCTTCATTAACATTTATTCCATTTACTGTTGTAAAGCAATTAACTTATTAATTATTAATAAGTTTAAATTTACCATTTATAAATTAAGTTAAGTCTCGTCTGTGACTTAAATATTATATTAACTACTTCACTAAGCGATTTTACTCGATTAATTATAAGTGATTATCTTTAATTTCATAACTAAATCACTCCATTAATCATCACATAATCTTTAATTCATTTATTTCTTAATTTCATTCATTCCACTAATTACTCCATTTAATAATCCATCCTTAATTACAAAATGTAATTAACCTTTAATTTTTTTAATCTATTGATTAATTATCCTTAATTAATCTCAACATATCTAATTAAAAATTAACTAATTAAAAATACTTGTATTTTTATTAAATACTTGCTCCTACCATTTACTTCATTAAAACCCATTTAGAAATAAATTTTGAAATATAACTTATTTAAACAAAACAATTCACATTTAATTTTATAGATTTAAATCTTTGAAAAAAAACATTTCTAAACATATTAAATCAAATTAAATAATTATTAATTTACAACATGCTTTAAATACTTAAAAACTTGTCCTTGCTTTAAATTTTTAAAACTGAGATATGATTTGTTTTAAAATTTCAAACCAGGTTACTTAAACAAAGCACCCCGAGTAAACCCCTCAAAAACCACGTGCCTGCTCCGAGTTTTCTCGCGAGAAACTCGCGTACACCCCTGCTTCGAGTCGTAGCTCCATTTACTCGAATGTAATCCCGAGATCGAACTCGTCTTCCCCAACTCGAACTTCCAGTGCACACGAGAGATCACCGTGCACATGCACAACCTACCCTCTTCCCTCCGATCATCCAACTGATCGCCGACCAGTCACACTCGATCTCGTCGACTCGTTCCTCAACCCAGATCGTACGAAACACGTTCGATCGAAATTCGAACCTCCAGCTCGAATAACTGCAAAAGCACGAACCACAAACTCATCGCCACCGGCCAACCTCACGCCGATGAACCTCGCCGTCCCCACCATCGAACCCCACGACCATGAGCCACCTTCTTCCCAAAAGCGAACGCCTCCGGTCCTATAACCAAGTCGCGAATGCCACGACAGTTCAACCCAACCAACAACCAACTAAAACCCTAACTTCTTCGATTTCGAGCAAATCGATCATAGGAAAAATTCTACAACATTTTTCCCTTCATCTACAACCCACAAGCAAGCTACTACCCAGATTTCAACTTCAAACACTAAATGGATCATCGGCAATTCACCAAATTTCTGATACCGTTCATCTCAAATTTCCCGAACAAATATCAACTTAAAAATCTGGAAATGCATTTCAAAAATCATAATTTTTAACTACGAATCCATCTATACAACCCAAAACAGAAATTAAAGATGTTAAATTTTGTCATGTATCAGTGTTTACTGTTATTTTCCAATTTAAAAATTAATTGTTAAATTAAAAATCTTCAAACCATTTTTAAAAGTATCTTCACATCCTAACAAACAACTTTCGTTTATATATCAAAGTCAAATATAAATTCTATTGTGAGATTTCAAATTTTCTTTTAAAACTGGAACAAGAACAGAGCATAAACACTCAGGCATCCAGATATTTGCACTTACCCACATATGTCAGATACATCACAAAGGAAAGCATTTCATAATAACTAAGATATAGATTTAAAATATATGTTACTCACCAGTTAACAAAGAAGAATAGAACTTCTTGTTTGTAACAGTTTTGGAAATTCTGAGAAAACTGGAAAGTGCTTCCCAATTTGATCATCCTGTCAACCATCTTGCTTCTCTGTTTTAGTTGAAATTGTTTGATGTTTAGGTGAAGATTTGTTTAATCCTTAAAAATGGAGTTTACTTATTTTTTTGTTTTCAGTTCGAATGAAGATGGAAGGTGATAGAAGAAAGTATATAGGCTGAACAGTTTGAAGTTTTAAAACATTTACAGGGTTTATATTTTTACTTTTCTTCTTCCAAAAAGAAAGCCAGAGATATTTTTTTATAAAATGTAGGCTGATATGAAGTTTGATACAATTCGAATTGGTCTTTGTTGGCTGGCATTTAATGTTTGTTGTACCTTTTGTTCTCATTTTATACTTATCTATATTTTATAACTTGCCTGAGACTTCTTTCTCAAGCTACAGGTATGTCTCCTCTTTCCTTTATATTTGCTTTTGTTTTCCTTAAGTATTGCAGGCATGTTTATATTCGAACAGGTTTTTATGCTTACCTATACAAGCCTACTTAGCTATGCAAAACATTTTGAGGCTGGGAAATCATTTTCTTATGTGTTATGTAAAAGTAAGTCACTGGTTAATAAAAGATTGTAAATGAATGTTGTCTTCTTTTGATGGTGTAGTATAAATGTTACTCTTGTATATTGTTTGATTATAAAATGTATTTTTTAATTATGTTCTAATATGTTGTTTAGATGTGTAAAGTATTTGTTTAGATATTTTAGTATGTCGTTTTATAATTTATAAATTTTACTTGTTTCATTTGTATTGTTGTTAGCTTGCTATTTTAATATGTATATTTGTTATTCGTATTATTGTGTTGTATTTCCAGATGAATACTATATACTATTTTTATCATTTAAAAATATCATTTAAAACAGATTACACATTTAAATCAATTTGAGACGATTCATAAAAGAATTTATATTTTATTAATATTATAAATGTTCGTTGATCAAATTTAAAATAGTTAAACAAAGAAATTATCTCTTTTATCATCAACTGCTTGTTTTATAATATACCTTAAAGTGATATTTGACAAAATTACATTGAAAACTTGTATATATATTTTTAAACTAAAATCTTACAAGTTACACTTTTGTAAAGAAAAGAAAAAATGAAATTCTTTTATAAATAAATATAAATCTGAACCAAATTGGAATAAGTTTAAAACAATTTAACCATTTATCTGAATATTTAAAACCATATATATATTTATTAAATAGCTTTGAAAAGTTATTCCAAAATAAATAATAATTTCCAAATCCCTAGAATATATATAAGAAATTTGAAAACAAAATTTATCAATTAAAATTTAAAACAGAATTTACCTGTCTACGATATATACCAGTATATCCGTTATAAACAGAAAAATCATTTATTAGTTTTAAAAGATATAACTCACAAATATGATATTTATCAGAAGAAAATATCAATTCAAGTATTATAATTCAAAAATATATCACATCAATTTAATATTTAATATAAATTATTAAATTGATATTGCTCGAAATTCCGGGTCGTCACATTATTTCCATTGCATTTACTTTGTTTATTACTCATCTTCGATTCTGTGCATAGCGACTAACAAGTGGTATCAGGGCCTGGTGTTCTAATGTTCGTAACAACATTTACAACAATAGCCTGAAAGAGAAGATGCATAGGAGTTTAAAGAGAGTCGAGAAAAAGCAAATTTCTAGGAGCAAGCAATAGTCGATAAAATCAAGGTACATGTGTTGCATGGCTAATCTCAGATCAAAATCGACAGGCTTAGAATCTTTATATAATGAGCTTTTGCAGACGCTTGAGGACTTATTAAAAGATTTTAAAGCGTCACAAAAGGTCAATTCTATTGCTTTACCTAAATTAGATGATTGTGAGCGTAAAAGTAGTATTTTAAAGGAAGATTTTTTTTTAAAAAACAAACTGGAGCTTTTGAAAATACATTGGAAGAACCTGTTTTACAAAAAGAATTTGTATTAAACGATATTAAGCGTTTAATTGATAAAAATGTTGTTCTTTTGAAGGAAATTGAAGTTTTATAAAATAAAATATATTTTTAGAAAATTCTTTAAAAAATTCTAATTTTATACTTTGCCTCTTGAAAAAGAGAATAATGCTTTAAATGATAAGAATCTAGAATTAATTAAAGAGTGTGAACTTTTAAAGATAATAATATTATTTTGCAAAAAGAAATTTGTGATTCTAAAGCTGTTTTTGATGAATTAAATGAGAAAATCACAAATTTTAATAGAAAAGATTATTTATCTTAGTATGAATACCAAAGCTCACAATAATAGAACTAGTTTAAGCTATAAATAAGACAATTGTAAATAGTACGCGATATGCTTGCATGTATACACATTTTATTACTGTTGCCAAACATCGAGATAGTCCTAAAACCCCTTTTTTTCATGAAAGTGCTCTACCTAGAAATAGAAATCATTCTTTAAGTAAAACATATGACATGTGATTTTAAAATATGGGTTCCCACTAGTTCAAACAAAAATGATAAACAACTATATATTAGTGACTATTTTGACTCAGTTATAAATAATGAAAATTATATGTTTGAGGGATCAACCATATTCACTTGGATATATATATATATATATATATATATATATATGGATTCTAAGTCGTGAACCTTAGATTATTTAAATACGAGTATCATTATGCATGTAATATTGTTTTTATTGACTTATCTACCATACTTCATATCTCTTTTATAAAGGGGGAGAAAAGTACACCTATATATAGAAAAGATACATAGATATATTTCTTAAGAGATGTATGACATTTAGGGGGAGTTTATAACATATAATATGCCTTTGCTCTTATCTCTTTTTATTAATGAAAGGGGGGGGGGAGAATGTATGCTTTACATATGTTATACTGACATTATATAACGTTGATGGAAATAAACTTATTATATATATAGCATACACTTAGGGAGAACTATTATTTTATATTATAAATTGTGTGGTTATCATCATCAAATTAAAATGGGAGAATGAAAGAGCCATATCTATGGTGTTTTGATGATAACAATCATACGACAATGCTATAATGTGTTTATTGAGTTATTTTGGGTCAAATAGTGGCACACAGTTACATGAAGACGAAGAAATTTGAAAAAATAAATTGTTAAAATTATACGCACAAGGTGGGATTCGAACCTAGAAGGGCTAAGAATATAGCACATGTCTTTACCACTACACCTACAAGATTTTGATTCGAAGTGAGTCAATCGACTAAATGGACTTCCCAGTTGACTGAACTCAGTCAACTAAATACATTGTTTCATCTATTGATTTGGTTAGGGTCTCAAGGTTGATTTCTACAAAGAATTACTCAACTGAACTCCATCTCCAGTCGACTGAATTCACAAAAAACAGCTAGTTCCTGAAAATGTGTCTTCAAATCTCTTCGTACCAAAGATTGCTTCTCTTCGTTGATGGATACTTTTAAAAGATCGTGACTCTATTTTATCATCCTTACAACACCTATAAAATGTAACAACCCGTAAATTTCGAGTTTTCAAATTTAAATATTTAATTGTAACAACCCTAAATTTTGAGAGGCAATAAATCAAAGTTTGTGATAGTTAAGAAATATAATATGATTTTATTTGATTATTTCTATGCTAAAGATGAGAATATATGTTTTCTGAAAATAATTTCATTTGCTCAACTTATTTCACGAGCCCAAAATTCATCAAGGCTTTATCTAGGCTTGTTAACTCTAGAATTTTCCCTTAGCTTCTTAAATACACTTTATGTTTGTTGATAGCTTCTTTTGGAAGCTTTGTTTTGATAGCGTTGCTTGAAAACTCTGTTAGCTTCTTTTGGAAACTTTGTTTTGATAGTGTTACTTGAAAGCTTCTATAGCTTCTCTTGGAAGCTTTCTTTTGCTTATATATATATATATATATATATATATATATATATATTTCATTTGCAAAAGAGGCATAACCAATTTCTTAAGTTCAAACAATATCTAGAAATTACCCCTACTTGTTTTGGCTATATCTTTCAAAATAATTATCCAAATCAAGTGATTATTTTTTTGTTAGAAACATATCTAAATAAGGAAAAACTTTTATTTAAACCACTTTGCAAGATTCATAGTGGATGATTATTAAAAATCGCTTGATAGTGAAGTTATTTTCTAGGCCAAATTTTATTCCTAGAAATACATAATCTCGGTTTTTAACTCATAACTTTCGTATTATTTATCCAAATTCAATGATTCTTTTTCTGTCGGAAAGGTAATTCAAAAAGCAATAATTTTCATTTACATCACATTCTCTAATTCGAAAGTTATCCTTGTCAAAATCAGATTGCAAGACAGATCATTATTCCGATCGAAGTTTTAAAGCAGAATATATACCTCAGCTTGCAAAAATCATATCAAATCCAACAATGATCCAATCAACATCAAATTTTTGCTAAAGCCACCCTCTATCCACGTCCAGTAAGTGGTGTGGCATTTTCTAGGAATAATTTGGAGGAATGGAGGCAAGAAGCAGTACGACCGTGAGCATGAGAGAGAAAGGTGGAGTATGACTTAGATTCTTTGCTTTTGGTGATGGTGGAAAGGTTCTAGGGTTCTTGCTTTAGCTTAGGAGGGCTTGGCCATGGATTTTTGGACTTAGCTAGATGTTGCTGAGATATTTACAATTTATTTGAATTATATAATATAATATAATATATGCAAGTTTAATGCAAGAATAGTAAACTTAACACATTAAAAAGTTAAGTTTAAAACCTTTGGCTCTTAAAAGTAAATAGGGTAACTCTAAATTAATTATTATCACTTTTATACCTTTTGTAATAGGTGGCATGGGCTACACTTAGTATATGAATGCTTGGTTGAATGATATGTGAAGTTAGAGAAGTGTTCATAAATATCCAATAGAAGGAAGTGTGATTACCATTCGTTGTTATATTTATTTCATTGATTGATTGTTTGATATATGTCCGACCTTATTTTATGAGTAATTCCTTTTTTCAAGACATGTGTTGGGTAGAAATAATTATGAGTATTTAATAGTCTACACCTTATGATTTAAATTTTATAATTTGACTATATGGTGTTTAACAATAACAGTTGATTATGGTAGACAATATTTACATATGAATTGAGAACGAACAACTTGTGATTAAAATCCCACAATTTGACTATAAGACGTTTGAATATAATAGTGGTTAAGGAATTAATTATAATAAAAGTATTTTGAAAATAAATATTTATAAAAGTGTTTTTCCATATTTTGAATATTAAAGATATTTTGGGAATAAACGTTGGTTCTAAATGTTTTGGATTAATGAAGATTTGAAAATTTATTATTTCAAAAACTTAAATCCCAAAGAAAAAGTATGCTTTGGTACAAAAGATGTATACATTGTTATTTCAAAGGTTTTGAAATGAAACCGGGAATTTAGTTCAAAGAGATTATTTTTGAAAAGGATTATATTTTGAAAAATAATAAAGTTAATTAGATTTAAGGAATCTAAATGTAAGGGTTAAGTCTAAGCAGGTAGATTTGGAAGCTACATGCTATGTAGTTAGGGAGTTGTATTTATGTTTGTGCATCGTAGGCTCTTTGAGTCCTATTTGTGGTAGGAGAACTACATTGGCCTGATCCCGTATCTGATTGGCTACCAATTAGATAGGGGTATGTAGGCAATCACAAGTGGTAGTGATGCAACCCAAATAATAATTTAACATTTTTCTATATATTGTTTGCCATTTATTTTGTACTGATATATCTTTCCCGCTTTCCAATTTATTTCGCATTGACCTATTTATTGAGTTTAGAGGAATGGATATTACTGTTTCTCTCATCAGAGTTGCGCAGTGGTAAAATTTATAGTTTTGAGTTTGGTATGTATTAAAGCATGTTTGAATATATATAAACAAATACTTTGATAAGTTATAGAATTGAAAATTTGTATCCTATACATTTAGTAGTGATGTATATTTATCAATTATGATATGTTAAAATTAAAATGGTAGTTGTCATTTGTTTGTTTTATTCTTTTATGAAGGGGTTTTTGGCAATTTGACTGGTCCAAAATTTTGGGTCGTGACAGTTTGGTATCATAGCTTAGGTTAGGTGCCTAAGTTAAATTTCACCTAAGATTAGTAAATCATCCTAAGAATAATACTACCTTAATTTGATATATAAAATGGATATGATAAAGCACCATACCTCTGACCTGGCTTATGGGTAATATTATTTTTGGCGGGTTTAACTTTTGTTTACTATTTATACTAACAAGTATAATGTGTTGATCCATTATCGAGCACCGTATAGAGAGGCCTAACAAAATTTTAAGTATATATATTTATGTTCGTACATTTATCTACATATTTTCTTTTAGTTTACAAAACTATTTATGTTTATGAACATGTAGGTTAGGTCACCAAGTAACAAAGAAAGGAATGTTCTTATGTATAAAATGACAAGTATAAATAAGCTAATTTATTATCTGAATTTAACCCATGCATACATTTGTCATATTAAAAAGTAACTTCAAAAGGAAGGAATGAAGTGGCTTGTGAAAAAAGGAATGAAGTAGCTTAAGAGGGAAGGAGAATAGTGGCTTATGTAGAAAGAAATTAAATGACTTAGGACGAAAGAAGTGGCCTCGTTGCAAATAAGATCATCCAATGTGCTAAGTGAAAAATATTGCACTCATAGATAAAGGGGCATTCTCTCCAATTGGAAAAAAAAGCAAAGGCATGCAAAGTAAGGAGGATCAAGAGGAGTGAATTAAAGGCTACATTTACACAAAATTGAGGTGAGAAAAGTTATAATATATGTGTTTATGTCACTCCATGATGTGGTAATTAAATTATTTAGTGTTGATAATATGGGTTCGAAGTTGTTAAACACTTCGTAGTAATTCGGCCATACCTTTTGCATATCTAATCGAAATTTAGATTTCTTTAATGTTTTGGAAATTTAACTCAGAGAGCTACAACTTTCATGTTTATAACTTTTCCAACTTCGAATATCTTAATAGCCGAAAACGAGGAGCAAAGTCAAGCTTTTCTTAGGCCGAAATGATTAAAAGGTCCATTATAAACACCTTGTAGTATATAGACCATAACTTATTATTCCTTGAATGGATTTGGTCGACATTTATCTTGCTGGAAAGCTAGTTTAATTATCCACAACATTTACTTTATATACTTTTTTAATTTCAAAAGATTACTATACCAAAAATCTATTGCAAAATGACCTAAGTTTTGGATATAATCTATAATTTGAAATTTAACACCTTTCCAATGCAAGTCCTAAATCTTTTGACTCATAAAATAATCTTAAGATCTATCAAATAATTTAAAAAGATAATTATGTTGGATAAAACTTTCATAATTAATACCTTTAAGATGATTTCCTAAGTTTAAAGTTTGGATTTTTTCAAGAGAAAAGAGTTACTTATATTGGAAGATGATTTACAAAGTATAAAAGTATTTTGGGAATTCTTTGCTTCTACTTATGAAAGAATTTTTGTGGATCATTTCGTCAATGATGGTTAACTTCAGATGATGGATGTGCGGTGTAAGATTGTATATCTTAGTTAGTGCACTATTACTCTATGTTGGTAATGAATTAGGAAGAGTACATCCTTACTTGGTGTTTGGATGCTGGCCATAATAGGATCTAATCGAAACTGAGTGTGCGGTTTAGATCCATGTGGAGTAAACCGAGTGTCAATGCGGTATAGGATTATAGATCTTGGGTAGTGCACTATTACTCTATGTTGGTAATGAATCAAGTAGAGTACGTCCTTACTTGGTGTTTGGACGTCGGCCGCAATAGGATCTAATCCAAACCGAGTGTGCGGTTTAGATCCACGTGGAGTAGACTAAGTGTCAATGCGGTATAAGACCATAAATCTTGGGTAGTGCACTACTACTCTATGTTTGTAATGAAACAAGTAGAGTACATCCTTACTTGGTGTTTGGATGCTGGCCGCAATAGGATCTAATCCAAACTGAGTGTGCGGTTGAGATCCATATGGAGTAAACCGAGTGTCAATGTGGTATAAGACTGTAGATCTTCGGTAGTGCACTATTACTCTATGGTGCATGTTGGTATTGCAAAAAGTATAGTACATCCTTACTATGTGTTTGGATGCTGACCACAATAAAATAAAATATCCTAGGACCTAATCCAAACTGAGTGTGTGGTTTAGATCCCTGTGAAGCAAATTAATTAAGTAAATCTAATCCAAATTGAATGTGCGATTTAGATTCATGTAAAGTAAATTGGATGTCTATATGGACTGGGATGCATACGATCTTGACTATTGGCATAAGAAAAGAACTACGTTGGGCCTGATCCTGTAATAGGTAGATGTTGAACCAAAATTGGGAAAGAATAAACAGGAAATACCTCTATGAGTATTCTTGCAAGATGATTAGAATACGTTGGTTTAATCAATAACTATTCACCACTATGATGTTCACTTAAGATATTGACTAATATCGATCCTATCACATCTCAACTGATTAATTTATAAGAAATGCTTTATCTTGTTGATATATTATGCAATTGTTGCGTAGTTAGTAGATGGGTTCCATCCTCAGCGTATCACTGAAATGTCTTTAATCATATAATATTCAAGTATACCTTAGATTTAATTTCGAACTCTAATTTAATGAAATTGTTTTGGAAGATGGTAATACTTTCAAGCTAAACCGAACATGGGTACATAGTATTACTTTTACTAAATATTTGGCTTTCATTATATTTATCGCTCCACAGAATTTCGAGGACGAAATTCCTTTAAGGGGGAAGAATGTAACAACCCATAATTTTTGAGTTTTCGAATTTAAATATTTAATTGTAACAACCCTAAATTTTGAGAGGTAATTAATCATAGTTTGTGATAGTTAAGAAATACAATATGATTTTATTCGATTATTTCTATGCTAAAAATGAGAATATATATTGTCCGAAAAGAATTTCATGTGCTCTACTATTTCATGAGCCCAAAATTTCATCAAGGCCTCATCTAGACTTATTAACTCTAGAATTTTCCCTTGACTTCTTAAATACACTTCATGTTGGTTGATAGTTTCTCTTGGAAGCTTTGTTTTGGTAGCTTTGCTTGAAAATTTTGTTAGCTTCTTTTGGAAACTTTGTTTTGATAGAGTTGCTGGAAAGCTTCTATAGCTTCTCTTGGGAGATTTTTTTTGCCTATACATACATACATACATACATACATACAGTTCATTTGCAAAAGAGGCATAACCAATTTCTCAAGTTCAAACAATCTCTAGAAAATATTCCTACTTATTTCGGCCATATATTTCATTCTTATCCAAATCAAGTGATTCTTTTTTTGTTCGAAACATATCCCAATAAGGAATAACTTTTATTCAGACCACTTTGCAAGATTCAGAATGGATATATGGCAAAATCGCTTGAAAGTGAAGTCATTTTCTGGCCCAGATTTTATTTCTAGAAATACATACTCTCGGTTTTAAGCCATAACTGTCGAATTTCTTATCCAAATTCAATTATTCTTTTTTTGTTGGAGAGTTGATTCAAAAAGAAAAAAAATTCATTTGCATCACATTCTCTAATTTAAAAGATATCCTAATCAAAATTGGGTTGCAAGAGAGATCATTTTCTGGTCGAAGTTTTAAAGGCAGAATATATACCTCAACTTGCAAAAATAACATCAAATCCAAAAATGATCCAATCAACCTAAAATCTTTGCTAAAACCACCCTTATTTAATCCTCTATCCACATCCAATAAGTGGTGTGGCACTTCTTAGGAATAATTTTGAGGAATGTAGGCAAGATGTAGTACGACCGTGAGCATGAGAGAGAAAGGTGGAGCTTGTCGTGGATCTTTGCTTTTGGTGATGGTAGGAAAGTTCTAGGGTTCTTGCTTTGGCTTAGGAGGGTTTGGCTATGGATTTTAGGACTTGGCTAGATGTTGGTGAGATCTTTACAATTTATTTAAATTATATAATGTCATATATGCAAGTTTAATGCAAGTACAATAAATTTAACACATTAAAAAGTTAAGTTCGAAACCCTTAGCTCCTAAAAGTAAATATGTAACTCTAAGTTAATTGATATCACTTGTATACCTTTTATAATAAGTGGCATGGGCTACACTTAGTATATGAATGCTTTGTTGATTGACATGTGAAGTTAGATAAGTGTTTATAAATATTCTATGGAAGGAAGTGTTGATTACCATTCATTGCTGTGTTTATCTCATTGATTGATTGTTTGATATGTGCCCAGCCATTTTTATGAGCAATTCCTTTTTTCAAGATATGGGTTGGGTAGAAATAATTGTGAGCATTTTACAGCCAATACCTTGTGATCGGAATTTTATAATTTGACCATAAGGTGTTTAACAATAACAGTTGATTATGGTAGACGGTATTTACATATGAGTTGAGAACGAACAACTTGTTATTAGAATCCCACAATTTCACTATAAGACGTTCATACATAATAGTGGTTAAGGAATTAATTACAATAAAAGTAGTTTATTATAATATTAAAAAGATATATAAATATCCTCGAACGAAATGTTTTCTAAAGAAATATATATTTTGAAAATAAATATTTATAAAAGTGCCTTTTCATTTTGAATATTAAAACTATTTTGGGAATAAACATTGGTTTTAAATGTTTTGGATCAAAGAAGATTTGAAAAGTTATTACTTCAAAAACTTAAATCCTGAAGAAAAAGTATGCTTTGGTACAAAAGATGTATATATTAAAGGTTTTGAAATGAAACCAGGAATTTAGTTCAAAGAGATTATTTTCGAAAAGGATTATATTTTGAAAAATAATAAAGTTAATTAGTTTTAAGAAATCTAAATGCAAGGGTTAAGTCTAAGCAGGTAGATTTTGCATGGAGAACTATGTTGGCTTGATCCTGTATCTGATTGGCTACCAAATGGATATGGGTATGTAAGCAGTCACAAGTGGTAGTGATGCAGCCCCAATAATAATATAACAATTTTCTGTATATTGCTTGATATTTATTTTGGGTTGATATATCTTTCCTTCTTTCTAATTTATTTCGCATTGATATGTTTATTGAGTTTGCAGGAATGGATATTGTTGTCTCTCTCATCAGAGTTGCGCGGCGGTAAAATATATAGTTTTAAATTTGGTATGTATTAAAGCATATTCTGATATATATAAATAAATACTTTGATAAGTTATAGAATTGAAATTTTTTATCCTATACATTTAGTATTGATGTGTATTTATCAGTTATGTCATGTTAAAATGGTAGTTGTCATTTGTTTGTTTTTATTCTTTTATGAACGGGTTTTTGGCAATTTTGACTGGTCCGAAAATCCAAGTCCTTACATAAAATCCCCTAACCATCCCTGAATCAAGATACAACTCAATGCTATGAAATTCATATCTAAACTCTCAATCCTAAAAGAATTTACCTTTCTCTTCAAAAGATTCAATTGATTCAAAGAATATCAACTAGCGTGCTTTATCTCCATATCCCATGTTCTTATCGAATAAACTCCTTAGCCTCTACACCTCCACTCAGTATCATTTGGTGAATCCTTATACTAAGAAGTGACAATTTGTATGAAGAAGATACACCGCGTCAAGAAGTAACTTTTTACATTGATTGTTGAAGTCATGTTTGGTTGTTTAGGCGGAGTCGTTGTAAGCTACATTTTCCTCCGAGTTAAGTGTGTTTGAACTAGACAAGCCCGCAGTGGAAATTATGGGTGAATTTCTAAATTTTTACCCTATTAGATCTTTATTGGGCCTGTAAAGTCTAATTTATTTAGAACATTTCTAAATTTAATTTAAATAAAATCTTTATTTAATTTAAATTATAATTAATAGATTGAATTTATTTAATTTATATTTTAAATTAAGCATAATGGTACACATATGTATCATATACATATGTGTATGTGTGTGTATGTGTAACATAACAATTCGTGCAAGGTATAACATGCTCGTAAATAAATGTTGGGATTTGCATCGCAACGAATATGCTAGCTCATCTTTTATATATTATATGTTGTCCAAATGTATGTATGTATGTATATACATGCAAACTTGTCATTTTATAATGAGTATTAAAACAATGTTTGCATACACACACACGCACATATAATATGTATTACGTAAATGTGAAATATATATAAATATATATTATGCAAAGTTACTTTTTTTAATTTATACATGTATGTCCTAGAGCAATATATATGTATATATTTATTTATAATTATATTTATAATAACTTAAAATATTTATAAAAGTATGTGTATGTACATATATATAACTGTATAAATTATAAAATTAATTAAAAATAAATAAATAAATAAATATATATATATCTTATAACATTCCACAACCAATACACAGGATAAAAAATATTTTATTGTAATTTATATTACTAAATTATTTGTTTACAAATTTATTGGCCGAAAAACATTAAAGTAATTTTAAAAATAGTTTTGTTACATATTTTTCAAATTATAAATTTGTTTAAATTTGAATATGATATTATAAGGTCATGGAAAAATTTCATAATTTTTTGAGTTGAAATTATATTTTTTTATTATTTAATTAATTTTGGTTGTCATTATAAATGATTTTTAAAAAATAATAAATTTGATTTTTAAATTTGAATCATATATTATTTTATATTAATCGTGTTGGCAAGTAAATTTGCTAACTTAAAAGTGCTCAGAAAACTTGATTGTTCAAGAAGATACCCTGAAGAGGCTTGTCGAAGTTATCAGCTCAGTAAGCGTTGATGTATACGTCCTTGATCTTGTTGTTATAATCGAATTCATGTGTGCAAGACGAGCTTAGGTTCGAAGTCATATTTGCAATGAAAGTTCAAGATGGAAGTCCCTAAGTCAAAGTCAATTATGCTATGCCAATCATGAAGTCACAATAGTTCAAATATGCGAAGTCACCAGTATGTTCAATTCATAAGTTTGAATCGATTACACATATGCTATGTGATGTCCTTTTTTAATGTTCAGGATTCTACGTGTACAATGTTCCAAATATCACAATATGCTCTAAAATCCCTAATTTGATTTAGGGTTTAAAATGTAAGGAACGAGAGTGGAGAAAAAAATCCATCCCCAAAATGGCCCCTCTAGGGCCAAATTTATAGAGGTGCGGTGGGGTCACTTTACCTTCCAGGTCTTCGGCGTGCTTGACTTTGGCAGCGCCGGGCTGGTATTGGTTCAATTGCCGTGGAAGCAGCATTACCTTACTTTCAGTGTCTTGGACGTGCTTCAATATGGACATCTTCAAAAATGTTGGTAACAAGGTCTTCAATAACTTCGGCATTACTATGTGCAAGGTCTTCGTGGATATCGATAGTGTTTGCTATCAATACCACTTACATACGTTAGTGCGATGTCTTTGGTGTGCTACCCAGAGAGGATATACGAAGTAATCTCTGTCGAAGAGCAGCATGGTTTTGTATTCCTTTAACACTGTTGAAGAGCGATACCTTCGAAGCGCTTTGTGAAATGTAGTACTTCTCCTTTCTAATTGATAGCTGGTGATACTAGTGAGCTATGAAGAGGTGAAGTAGTTTGATTGTCGAAGAGGTCATATAGGCAAGGAGGTTATATTAATGAAGAGGCCATATTGACGAAGATGTCATCTTTTACTCTTGTAACGTTGCTTTATTCTTGTGTCTTCGACACCAATGGTATAAGTAGTAATTGGCGTGGTCGAAAAGCAGTATTTCATCATGAATGACAATGTCATCCAGTGTTCCTTTTCATACATCTTCGAAGTCGTCCTTATATCCTTTCGTTAACGAAATATTGTACCCTCTTCGCAAGTCTTAAACTTTGTTTGGGCCGAAGTCCCTCGTCGATGGTTATGGTAGTAATATTTGCCCCCTCCTAGTGTAGAGGAGTCCTTGACTTTTCAAGTCAATAGCTTCAACATTCTCTTTCTTTTGCCTATCAGTCTTCTAGCGCTAATCTCATCCGTTTATTTAAAATCAATTTGATGATTTCCATTATCCCTTCCTTCTATAAATACATGGGCTCCTTCTCCTCATTCTCTAACCTACAATAGGAAATCTTCGAGCAAAAATCAATTTCTTAGAATCGTCTTTCAACCTGAGTTCTTTAGCATCGATTCTTATAATCCAAGGTATGATTTTTGTTTAATCAAGTCATCAATTGGTTTACACAGTTTTTATGCTGAAATCGTGATTAGGCTTTAAGCTAAATTTCATTATTTTTGATTCTGCATTTGGGTTTAGTCGTTCGACTGTAATTCCCAAATTTTATTATTGAATTTCGATTGATAATTCTATTAATGTTAAGTATGAGATACTACTTAACAGATCTTAAGTTGCTAATCGGTTTGTAAATACTGATTTAGTGATTTGAGAAATTTGCTTGGTTCATGGGTTCAATCTAAACCTTATTGATTATTAATGTTTGGATTAGATTCTAAGGTTTTAATGTTTATCATTTTTAACGAAGGTGAACTTAGGTTGGATTATTAGCAGCTTTTTCACTATTAATTGGAGTAGGCATTTCATCAAACATGCTCTAGGTTATTTAGCGAGAGAGATAATTCATTTGACTTGCAACCCGTTATCGAACAACCTTGATGATACTTATAGTTTTATCATGACATTCAAAGTCAATATTCCTTATTACTTGGTTAGTTCATTCATTAATGATTTTAGTGGGCGAAGTGACTCATTTAAATTCATGCACATCATCGATTTTTGGTAGTGTTTTTTGTGAGTCAATCAAGGCTAACAATGCCAAAGCCCTCTCGCACCTTGTTGACTAAGTCGAAGTACAGTATCTTTTAATTGGGAACTTAGAAGTTGTCAACGTGTTTTCTTCGATTAGACGCGATGTAAATGACTTCGATGTCAATCAAGTACAAACCATATGTGTAACGACCCGGAATTTTGGTCGTTAGATTTTGAACATTTAATTCATTTTAAATGTTGAATGGGAATTATAATTTGATTTTGAAATAAGGAGATTTTGGTTAAATCAATATAAGTAGTTAAAATTTCAAATATGACAATTTAATTGGATTTGAATAATAATATAATATTTGGAATTGGGATAATTGGTGAATCTCGGTGTAAATAGATACAAAAATGGTTTCTAAAATTTATTTTAAATCTAGTTTGGTTTAAATTTTAATATTGGACTTTTGGATGGAATCAAAAGTTGATAAGTTAAATTTGAAATTTTATATTAATTTAAAAAGGAATTTAATATAATAATGCAAATAATCAGATTTTGATTTAAAATGAAGCAGAATGATTTCTAATGTGAATATAAATTCTATATGATTTATAATTAAGTTAGTAAAGTTTTAAAAGTGAAGTTTTTATAAAGGATTTCGACGATTTTAAAAATCGCTCGAATTCATCGACGAGTTAAAATAGCCTTCCGGGGCACAGTCTCGGAATTCGACGAAACTAGTTCCATTGGATCCGTAATAGTTAATTATTATCGGATTTCAAATTTCGTAGTGTTTGGAGTTACCGTTTGTTCGTACGGGTGAGAAACGCGTTGAAATTAAAATCGAAAATTTAATATTTTAAATCGATTCAAAAAGCTATCTTCCACATATGATTGAGTTAGCCTCTGAAACACGTTCCATTGTGTTCGGAATGCGGGTAAAACCTTATAAACGCCTGGCGGCATGTCCAATTTGGAGTTCGTTCGGAAATCTTGTAAAATTTGAGAATAATATTAAAATAATATTAATAAACGTATATATATACGTGCATAGCCGAAACCCTAACTTCTCTTTAGCCCTAACCGCCGGCAATTGTTTAATGGCCGATAATGGCTCGTTTTCTCTCTCGATTTTCTTCCTATCCACTCACCTATATCAAAAACTTCCAACGTGAACATTGTAGAACGTGAGAAGACCTACAGATCCAACGGTGGATTCATGTTATTGTCGCCGATCGAAGGTGAAAAACCACCGCGTTTCTCTTTTGTTCGTTCACGTCATTCGAGGAAATGGAGGCACCGTTGTGGTGCGGTCTCTGGGCATGGATGTGCATGGAGATGGGCTACGACGTGGGCTCGGTTGATCAACTTCTAGATGATCATATAGGGTACGACAGTCGAATTTTTTTTATCGACGATGGGTTTCGTTGATTCTGGGATGTACGAGAGGGAAGGAGGGCAAATTGGCGGCTCTGATCTACTATATCAAATTGAACGGCCGATGGTAATCAAATAATAAAAAAAAGAAAAAGAAATTTAGTTTAAATTATATTTAAAACCTTTAAAACTGAATATCTTTTGCTTGCATAGTTGGATTTCGACGAAATTGGCGGCGCCGGAACCGCAGCGAGGAGCTCTATGCTGCAGTTCAGACCTGAGATCGATTATAGTTCATGAAGATTTTAGATTAAATCGAAGGCAGTCGATTTAATTTGAAATTGAAACGCTCGATGAATTCAAGGTGAGTTAATCTCACTCACATATGGAATTTCAGCTGATTTAATTAGTTAATAATTTAAATGATCATTTGATTGGTTGAATGTGAAAAGTATTATCAGATTGAATCGATATTTTATTTGTTGTGCTAACATCTGTGGATGCAGGGAAACATGTTGGAGGGATCCAACGGGATTCCTCACAAATAGAAATTATATTCATGATTTTTGATATATTTCACTAATATCCTGTCACTATAACAAAACAGTCTTTTTACAATGGGCAATGCCCGTTGTAATATGGTTTTCACAACGGGCATGTGCCCGTTGTAATAGGCCTCGTTGTAATAGATCCACCACATTTTACAACGAGCAAAGCACGTTGTAAAAACCGTTGCAGTATACCTTATTACAACAGGCTATGACCGTTGTAATAGACTATAATACAACGGCCAAAACCCGTTGCAATAGACCTGTTTCACAACATGCATTGACCGTTGTATAAAGCTCATATAACAACGCACATTGCCCGTTGCAAAATAAATGCAAATTTAAAAAAAAATTACAGCAGCATCCATGCAATACATCCATACTAATATTAAATATTGTCCTAAAATAATTAAAATAACAGGAATCCACTGCACAACAATTCAAAGAAGAAAATTGGTATAATTTCAATAATCCTATACACATTTTCTAAAGAAAGAAATTAAAATGACATGAATCCTATATAAATTTTCAATTTCCATATAAATCATCAAGCATTGTAGACACCCTTCTTATTTTCATCGATCTAATCTCAAACTCACATAGTCAAAAGGATCATCCAACTTCCAATATAATATATTCAGAACGGAGACTAACCAGCAACCTTTCTGGAAAAACGCTTAACAGAAGGAGCATCATCGCTCGACCTTCCCAAATAGTTTGATTGCCTGTGCCATCCTCCTGCCTTCATCCCTGCAGGAGGAGGCGGCGAAGGCTTCACTTTCTTCACTTGACCGGTTAAGGAACTCATGCTCATCTGCGACAGCCGTGCAGTCACTTCAGACACCTTTTTAGACCTTTCCATTTTCTGACCTAGGTCTGATGATACCTTACGGATTGTGTTTCCCGGTTTGGTTCTGACTGGAGAATCGTGTAGAGAATGCCTGGGTTGTTTGGAGATGTTCTTTGTGGAGTTCACGTTTTTCTTGGTTTCGTGACGGTCCAGCTCTAGTCTTCTTTGGATCACTGTTGTGGTCGATGAAGCGGTTGTTTTTGTTGATAGCATTTTGGTTGGAGGTTGTTTTGTGTTTGAAGGGTTTCTTCTTGCGTTTTTCTGGTCTAGAGCACTTTTTTTTGCAAGGGTTGAAGGTGTTTTGAGGGCTGCTGTCGCTTTTACTTGAAGAGGTTGTGGGACTTGAGTGCAGGCCTGGTAAAAGATAGGCAACAATCAACAATTTATTCTTTTGAACAAAAAAAACTAAACTAAACTAAACTAAACCTTCTTCAATCCGCATTCTAAAACTTAATATGAAATAGACTCATTTGGCAAAAACATTTCCATCCTTGAAATACGTTTTGAGATGAATTTGATTTTGTTATAAGTTTCAAAAGGTTGTCTAAACAGAAAATGAAAAGAAAAAAAAATCCTGAATAAAATTGGAGAACAAGTAATCCAGGGATACATTGGTTTGGATCTGTTATATTGTAATCCAAATATAGTAAGATATTAGATTCCGTCGGTACCTCTCATAAACTTTATTGTGTTTTTGTGCTATTGATATGGTAACTATACCGAGGATTTATTATAATTTTATTTATTTGTGAAAATAAATAAATGTATTAAGTAACTTTTGGATCATGTCCTGATATCATATAAGGGATATGAAGAATCTAAGAGCACCATAAATTATTTCATTTACTATTTAACAGAAACTGAATGTAGCGGGACTTCTGGAGATAAATCTTACCTGGAAGAATGGATGTTGAAGGGCCTCAGCTGCAGTAGGCCTTTTGCAAGGATCCCAAGAGCAAAGTAACGATATTAGATTGGAAGCTTCTTCACTTGCTGATGGTAATTGCAACGACAAATCTCCTCTTGAGAATTGAGGAAAGCGATAATTCATGGACTCCACAAGTTGCAATCCTTCTGGCCAAGAATTCTGATCTGGACTACCGATGATACTGCATATTTTGTGAATTTCATCCGCTTCACTTCCTCAACAGCGACCGCAGCATTGTTCAGATCCACGACCTCGGTCTCCCACTGCCTACTGCCTGCCTTCACAACTTCACTGACAAGCTCCCCCTTCTCACTGTTTCTCCACCACAAAGCCATTTTACAAGTTTAAACTACCTCTTACCTGCACGCCCTCTTGCACTAACCATCACTGCCCTGTCAACTGCTAATACCACCAAAAGTGCATACAGCTCATTCCCCTTCCTTCTAACACCACTGCATACCTTCCATATTATTCTTACATCACCTCTAACAACAACCTTCATACTGAACGTAACTATACGCTCTTGTTGTAGCACCTTCTCAAATTCCTGTTCTTTTTCTTCAATTGCAATGTGAACTTTCTCCATCTGCTCCTTGAAAAATCGCTCTTGGTAGTCCCTCTGTTAGCAAAATAATAGCAACAGGGAGCTAAGTTACTAACAAGTAAAAGAACAAATGGTGCATTAGTAGTTACTGAGAAGAACAAACAGTAATCGCTAATGATTTACACATACTAGTATTAGTCAACATATTTAGGACAATGGTTAGCTTATTGACAGGGGTCTGATAGTAGTACCTAACATACAAATGACACCAACGATGTATCCTTCAATTGGAACACTAACATACAAATGACACCAGCTAATGGGATGACCGTCGCACTAGTAGGAAAACAATACGATGGAGTCTTGAGCCTCCATCTATCTACTTATGAAGTTACTAGCGTACAATCTATTTTAAACCTAATAGTTGCAATGCTGGACTCTTAGACTGAATATCTTTTTCTTTGCTTGAATGACTGACAACTACATCTTTCTACACAAGTCCAAAAAAATAGATAGATTTAAGTGAAAACTAGCAAAATGTTTAACAAACAAACAATATACAATTTTGAAAAAATTATCAACAACATCATTGCCCATATGTTCATTTTGTAGATTGACATTTGAATCTATGGTTGCATTACACATGGACGAAATTGGAAGTTGCATCGAGAAAAATTACGAAATCATAATCGTCAATTCCTCAGCCACGCAGTTTTCTGTTTAGTGTGTGCAAACACACACATACATACATCGGCTACAACTCATTCCTGCTACACCTCATTTTTCCAAAGATGGACAAGTGACAAGTTATTCTTATATCCAAAACCATCTATCACTCAAAACTAAATTAAATTTATGAGTTAAAGGTGGGAACCGTGCATCCGACGGATTTTTCTATTAAAATTTGTACCAATTTTTAAACTTACAAGAAATAAAAAAATATAAATAAACTACAGAGGTGTACAAACTGGATTTACAATAATTATGGAAGTAGATTTTGATTCAGGACTCAGGGTAAAATTTCTTGATTTACAAATGTATTGCATGGATTATTACACAAATGAACCACTGTCATGCAACGGTTTTCTCCGTAAATTTCAAAAGGAGAAAATATATTATGACCCTTATAGCATGTACAGCGTTCCGGTCAAACGACCTCAAAAATATTAGTTACCTCAACAACCAAGATTGTTATCATCTTTTCTTTTCAGGCCCTGCTGCCAAATAAATAAAAGAAATATAGATGTAAAATATCGAAAAAATGCTATCAAATATACGGACCATATATCAAGGGATGGAATGCAAATACTAACCAAATAAAGTAGATTTCAGAGGGAAACGATCCAGTACACCCTTTGATTTAAATTCTTTGAGCTGCCTTCGCTTACCTGATTTTTCATTTTTTGCTACTGTGCTGTTATCTTTTCCTGCTAGTAGGCTGCCACTCTTCTGAACTTTTTCATTATATACAGCTGGAGGAGAAAGCTTTAATTGAGGAAGAATTTCAGTCTGAAGGTATTTTCTGGACTTTTGGAGGTTGCTCAATATTTCAAACTGAAACAAAACTGAACACTATCTAACTGGAAGACAAACAAAACTTAACAAAACTAAAACAATGGTAGAAAAGTACTCCATGATCAGCTCATATTTGGTAGAAGTAATTAATTGACATTATGTTTAAGTACTAATTAATTAACTAAGCTTGCACATGGTAGGATAGCAGTCAGTTTATTTATTGCTTACCTGGAAATGAACGGTGAAAGTTACGATGTTGATATAGTGGGCATGGTAAGGCATGCAATAGAAAGATGAGAGGCGAGTTGATGGGCTTCGGTTCAATCCAAATCTTCTGTTCTGTTGCATTGTCCCCTCCCACTATGGCAGCGTATAAGCCTAAATGATTTTATTATTTTACTACTTCAATTAATCTTACACATGTTTCTGCTTTGCCTCTATTGCCTTTTCAAAGCCACATGCAGACGAATTATTTACGGTTCCGAACGTCTCCTTCCAGTGACTTTTGACTATCATGAATTCTTTGCTTCACTAATGTACCAAACTACAATAGTATGTAAATATTAACATATGTGTTATTATCAAAATGGAGAGACTCTGTGATATTACAATAAATTTCTGTTTGATATTAATACACATATGTTTGTATTTAATATGTTTGTTTGGTATTGTGTATTTATAAGATAACTAGTTTTTTTTTCAGTTGGCTTCGAAGATGAATCAGTTAGTGACATGGATATATATACACACACATACTACATACACACACTTGTTGGCATCAAATCCACTCAAATGTTGGTATCAAATATGATTTCTCTATCATTTGCAAAAGGAAGTTCACTTAAATTGCTGAAAATATTCAAACAATATCACAATGTGGAAGGGTTCAAACGGCAAATACTCAAGCATCAACAAATGAAAAATTCAAGTGTCAGAATCATTTATGAGTGTGTGCATACACACACTAAGACTTTGAAAAATCAGAAGGTGCGCACAGATATTCTTCAAACAAAATCTCTCATCACGAAATAAAATTCAGATTGCATCAAAACAAGTAAATCAAAATTTCCTGACATGAATTCAAATTATCAAGCTCATCTTTGATTTATCACTCAAAACTGCAAACAGCATGGATGACCAGTACTTCAGTTACACCAAACTCCAACAACCGTTCAAGGCTTTAACGTCATTCTAGATAGAACAATACAAAAATCAAGCATCACTCAAACTTTTATCAATCAACAACTCATACCTTCACCAATAAAGCATCTCACATAGAACAATAACAACATCAAGCATTGCTTATGTTTGAGGCAAACTGAGTTCAACATTGATAAGCAAAAGGGCAAGGTTTTTTAATACAAAAGTGGAAAGTCCAAAATTAAGTAGTACCTTTCCAACAACAACTTATAGTTGTGCTCTGCCCTAGTTGTTTTGAGCCTGGAGTTTTGCTTTTCCCGTCGATTGGAGTCTTTGGAGATGGAATCGTTATCAATTGATATGGAGATGGAGTCGTCGTCGCCTCGCCTTCTTGGTGCAATCGCAAGTCGCCGTGCTACTGAGCCTCGATCGACGATGGCGATTCGCGATTTCTTCCTATTCGCCATGCTACTGAGCCTCGTTGGTATATAAGGGGAAGATCGAAGGCGGTGCCCTAGATTTTATTGTTATAATTTTATTGTTGGAATGGACCGGAAGAAACTGATTTAGGATTTGGGGCAAAGGATAAAAGCGGAGAGGAAAATTTTGGACTAAAAGAAGAGGGACGTAGTGAAATATTTTGATATGACCGCTCAAAAACTTACAACGGGCAAACATTGCCAATTGTATAAATGGGGTTTACAGGGCATCTATTACAACGGACCTAAAAGGACCGTTGTAATAGAACGCTATTACAACGGACAATTATGCCCATTGTAAAAAGAACGTTGTAATAGGGTATTTTTGTTGTAGTGTGCTATTATAACTGGTAGTGATGGTTAGGGTGGTCTTAGTGGGGTACCACTAGTGGCGATAACTGACAGTCAACGACTCCAGTGTTAACAGGATCCCCTCCAACACTATCTCAACCAACCACCACCAGTTATGACAGCACTGCTACACAAGCCCCAACACCTCCTCCAATACTTCCATGCTGCCATACCGTGCAACCGAGATGGTGACCAAGGAGGTTTATATATTATTTACCATATAATACATTGATAATTTTTACTAACGATGGGCGTCACTTTATTTTTTGTAGATTCTACCAATGTTTCGACCATATCCATCAAATGATTTATGAAATTTGCAAAAGAGAAGTGACACCCATCATCGGAGAAAACTATCATTGTATTAGATAGTGAAAATAAAGGCGGTCTAAACCATAACAGTGATGACGAAGCATGCGTAGTAGTATTGTTATAACTGGTGATGGTGTATGGGGAAGTGCTAGTGGCGATACTGCTACCACTGGTGGCAACAACCAACATCACTGATAATCAACTTCCAGTGTTAATAGCATCCTCTTAGCACTTCCCCAATCCACAATCATCAGTTATAACAATAGTATTACGCATACTCAATCGCCACTACCATGGCTTTAGGCCGTTTTTGTTTTACACCAACAAATACAATGCTAGTTTTTTTCGATGATCGATGTCACTCCTTTATTGCAGATTCTATCAATCTTTCAATGGATATGATTGAAACATTGGTAGAATCTGCAGAAAAAAAGAGCGACACCCTTCATTAAAACAAACTATCATTGTATTATATGATGAAGAATCTTCTAAATCTTCAAGTGTAACATGTTCAACTGCAATAGAAGCGTTCCAACATATTTCACATGATGGTATTATTAATTCAAATTAAACTTTCAGTATGAAAACAAAGTGCATACATTACTAGTACTACTCATCAAAATATATCTTTTCAAATTTTATTTGGCTCAAAATAGTTTATCAAAACACATTTTCAATTTTAAATCATAAAAATATTTTTAAGTCATAATCTATTTCTTCTTAAAATATTACATATTCAGTTTTCTATTCTTATTCCTCAAATTTAAATTTTAACCCTCTTTTAATCAATAAAATCGTCTTCTTATCTTCCAATATGAAATTTAAAAAAATATTCCATAATTTATAAAATATTCAATTATTTCTTCATAAATCAAATTTCAAATTTAACATAAACTTGTTTGTATTTATGATTCAATTTTAAATAAATCATACCGATGGAGGGGGGTGCTTGCGGCGGCTTAGAGGCTTGGGCCTACGATGGTGGTTGGCTGAGTGGCGGTGGCTTGGAACCTTATGCGACAACTTGGAGGCGGCTTTGGACTTCGGTGGTGGTGACTTCATCTTGCGGTGATAAGGTGGTGGCTACGCTTAGGAGGTGGGGAGTTGGGCTTGCGGCGATAAGGCGGCGGCGTTCGAAGTCGACGTCGGTTGGAGGAAGAGACGGGTTGAAGGCTTTCGTGGAGGAGAGGCAGGCTGTAGGCTCGCATGGTCTGGAGGTTAGGCATGCATGGCTGGAGACGTGGGGGCTGGAGGCACGATGGGGGGAAGGGAGGGACTGAAAGGTAGAGGGATAGATAAATTTATGATTTGGAAAAACTGATGGAGGGGAGGACGTCAGGTGTGATTTTATGTTTGCTATTGACGCCTTACTGACGCCCCGTCGACACTATAAGGAAGGCATCGAAAAGACATGGGTAAATTCTCATAGGTAGGCCACTCCTGACACCTTATCGATGCCCCGTCGACGTTCAAATATGGGGTGTCGGAAATACCATGTAGGTAAATGATGCATTTTTTAGTAGTGCAAGTGCTATGCAATTTAGAGGCGTAGGATTTGGAATGACATAAATTTCCTCATGTCTCTCGCTTTCGAGTCCTGGATCATCGGTGGTGATTTTAACGTTGTGTCAAATGACGATTAAAATGTTGGAGGTAACCCCTCTAATATCCCATCGATTAACGCTTATAACTCTGCAATCTCCTCGGCTGGTTGCATGAAATTCCTTTTTTCCCCTCTGCTTTTACCTGATGCAACACTAGGGATGGAGATGCCCATATATCTATAGACTAGATCGCATACTAGGGAATGAAGGCTTGTTCAAATATCCCTTCCTATCCTTTGTTGATCACCTCCACTGCTCGAACTCGCATCACACCCCCAAGATTAGTTTGGACTCAAACTCGAATATGACCCCTAAATCCTTTAGATTCTAAAACATGTGGAATACTCATCATATTTTTATCAATATGGTTTAGGTCGCATGGGCTCTCCGCCCATGGATCTCCTTTAATCCTCTTTGTCTTTAAGCTTAAAAATGTTAAAGACTGTGCTCGTATCTAGAACAAAAACACCCTCTCTAATATTTTTGATCGGACCATGAATGTTGAGAAAGAAGTGGTGTTGAAACCTGCAACTTATGGTAAAGATCTCTCTCTTCTTCACCACCTGGAGTGGACCCAAGCAAAGGAAAACTTCAACCAGGAACTCCAAATAGATGGGATGTATTAGAAACAAAAGGCTTGCACCAAATGGACCATGTAACGCGATACAATAAGTTCTTTCATTCTATGGTTAATAAGAATAAAAGCAAACTAGCTAGCCCTTCATAAAATCATGAAATTTAATGAAACTTAGTCCACTTCCGAACAAGAGATGGTAGAGGTGGTTTCTACCCATTTCCGGGAGCTTTTAGGAGCACCATCTTCTACCCATTATGGCATGGATGTCCTTGATCACATTTGCTGCCATCTTGATAATTCCTAATTGTTATTCCTATGCCGATGAGGTGAAAATGGATGTATTCAAGCTTGACAAAAATAATATTGCTGGTCCTTACGCTTTTAGCGACTGTTGGGATATCATTAGGTCCAGACTTCATCTCCACTATGCAAGCCGTTTTTGTTTGCACCCATCTCCCTCATAGTTGGACATCTAGCAATATTATTCTAATCCCTAAAAGTGAAAACCTTAAAACTTAATCTGATCTAAGATCTATAAGCTTATGTAACTTCAACTATAAAGTTATCTCTAATATCTTAGCGATTGGAATAAATCATATCCTCCAAATGATTAAATCCCCTCCGTAGGATGGTTTCATTAAGGATAGACTAATTACCGATAACATTTTCCTTGCATAAGAACTTGTCTCCCATATCAATCGCAAGATTCTAGGATTCAACATTGTGATTAAACTGGATATGGTAGGGCCTACGATCGCCTACCCTAGTTTTTTGTAATTCGAGTTTAGAGGGCCTTTGGCTTCTCTAAACCAATCGTAGACATGGTTTGGAGACTTATATCAAACTGTTGATAGTACATTCTTATTAATGGTACTCCTATATACTATTTCAAATCAGGCAAAGACGTTAGCCAGGGCGACCCTTATCCCCTTCCTTCTTCATAATTGTGTTAGTCGTTATGCATACGATCGAAGATGGCCAATGGTAATAAATAATGTAAATGCAGTGGAAATAGTAAAGTAGATTACATAATCGATTTTATATTGGTTTAGACCTTCTGTTCTACGTCCAGTCCTAGATTCCTTTTGGAATTAACTAAGCAACATTCACTTTGATAGAGTTACAGATATGCTCCAAGGCCAATTATGTAATTTTTACATATATCTAACTCAATAACCAATCTTGTTCAAAATAAAAGGTATTTTCTTTCGATTATATACCTAATATAATATGTTATATTAATTAATCAATTTAATTAAAAGAAAATTTAATAAAAAATTCGTAAATGGTATATTTTGTGATAGTAGTTGCAAAGTGTTATAACCATGAGTAATTTATCACAATGAAAATAAATATATCATTTTAAATGTTTTTAGTCAAGATGCATTGAGACTGGATATCGATGTATTTGTTGAGACTATATTATGTGACGCTCTCCAAACGTTGGGCAGTATATTACTCATGGCTGCTGGGGACACCTAGAGATTACATACCGATAGTTATTGGATAATTATGGAACGACTCGCTCGATATTTTTCCGTTGGTTAATATAACCGAAGTCAAACAGAAAATATCGATGCGACTGATTCACACAGTTTTCTCGACTTAAGAATGCTATGGATCTTAAATATGAAAGCTCCGCTTTAATTATAGTCATATCATGGCATGACGTCCATCGAGTGACTATAGTTGGGTCGAGTAAAAGTATTGGAAGTGAAGCTCTATTCAAGAGAGGATTTATCTCCTCAATTATACGAGGTTAGTATTATGGGCATCTCAAGTCAACTCAAAGTCAAAGTCTCTGGTCAGAGCATGTCGATCGATAATAATTGTTATTATTGAACCAAAGACTTTGAGTTTGGACTACAGAGTTGAATATGGACGGTGTTGGAATTTTGACCATTACAAAATTCAATAAGTCCAAAGTTCTATGGTTTTGACGAAGAGAATTGTTGTAAATAAATGTCACAACCGGGTAGTGCTTAATTAACTAAAATTTGATTTTATCGAAACAAAATAAGCAATGAATTTGGCCAAAATGTCACACCACCTGCTAAGTGACATGTGAATGTTAACAATCGAATAGTTCGATGTTAATCGTTGACCAAATTTAAACCTGACGAGTCAAACAACTGAAATAATGAAGTCTCTTTAGACCAAACGATTTTAGTTTATAACTGTTATAAATTAATTAAATTAATTAAATTACTTAATATTTATGAAATATTGATTATGAAATTTTGAATGTAGTTTGAGGAATAAATATTACTGTATAAATATATTGATCGATATACGATATCGACAAGCAATTAATTCAGATTTAATTACTAATATTTATTTGGACCTAAATTGGCTACTAGCCCATGATGAATGATGATATATACGGTAATAATATACATGATGGTGGTGGCTAAAAGATAGGTAGGAGGATCTTTGATGGAAGGCTCTGATTTAGGGAGAATAATTAAAAGATTTGATCCACCTTTCTCCCTATTCCTTCCACTATAAAAGAACTCATAACCCTAATGCATTAGAGACTTTTTGGCCGCCATTTTCATCTTCTTGCTGGCTGATCCCATCTAACAAAGCCCATCAAAGCTCATCTCAAATCAATTTCAAATAAACAACTATTGGATAGTCAATGGCTACAATTCACAGTTTAGCAATTTGCCGAATTGAGAAGAGTTCTAAGGAGGTATATTCATCATAGCAAGGTGTACTTTAAGGCATAGTTATGGCTTGTTTTCTTATTTTATATAACTTATAATTCATATATAATATTCCATTGCTTGTATGTGTGTGTGTGTCATATTTATATTGTTAGTTAGGTGAGATTCCTATATGTATTAATGATGTCACATATCAATGGTTGTGTTAGTATGTTACTTTTTTTATTTGGATCAGATGTATACACGGTCAAAATTATTTATTTTAATTTATATATATTTATAAATTTATTATATTTAGATTAATAAGTCATATTACACATTAAATAACCATAATTCATTGTGTCACCATATAATATTAAAAATTGATCTAATATTTTATATACGCAAATTTATACTAAATAACTATTTTCAATATTATTTAAATCGAAATAAAGGTTATACTAATATAAAATAATATATGATTCAAAATTTATATTTTAAATTTTATAAAAATTTCCATCATCATATTAAATTTCAGCCAAAATTCCAGAATTTAAAATTTATATGTAACAAAATTATTTTTAATATTATTTTAATGTTTTTCGACTAATAAAAATATTTTTTATGATATGTATTGGATCTGGAATGTTATCAGATATATATATATATATAATTTTAATTAAATTTATAATTGATATAATTATATAATATAAATATATATATATATATATATTTAAATACATACATTTATAAATATTTTTAGTTATTACAAATATAATTAAAAATAAATACATATATATATATGTTAATTTTATTATTGTAAAACATACATGTATAAATATAAATATATAAAAAAACAACATTGCATAATTTATATATATGTGTGTCTATATAGATTAACATATAATCATTCATTAAATTATTTTCTAATTTAATATATAAATATATATATAATATTTCACATTTATGTAATACATATTATATATATATGCAGATATTTATATTATTTTAATACTCATTTTAAAATAACAAGTTTGTGTGTGTGTGTGTATACATATACATACATATATTTGGACAACATATAACACATATAAGACGAGCTAGCATGTCCGTTGCGATACAAACCACAACAATTATATACGGACAAATTATACCTTGCACTGATTGTTACGTTACACATGCACGGACATATACATATGCATATGATACATATGTGTACCATTATGCTTAATTTAAAATATAAATTAAATAAAATTTCATCTATTGATTATAATTTAAATGAAATAAAGATTTTATTTAAATTAAATTTAGTAATGTTCTAAATAAATTAGAGTTCATAGGCTCAATAAAGATCCAACATGGTAATTTTTTTTGAAATTCACCTACAGCTTCCGCTATGGGCTGGCCCAGTTCCAACAATGGTATCAGTGTCTGATAGCATATGCAGTCTAAATTAGCCATGTTAGGGTTAACTATTAAGCTCATAGCCCAAAGATTGTCCCTAATAGGAAAGGCTCAAATTTGAATTTGGCCTTGGGCTAATTTTCAAAATTGTTTGAAAACTAAAATATAAGATTTTAAATTAAAAGTTAAATTTAAAATAAGATATATGTATATTATAAAAGTTATAATATAATAAATTTTTTGAAAATGTTTGAAAATATTAAATATTGATTTCAAAATTTTAAATTTATTAACAAGATTAACATAATTAATTAAGTTAATTAATAATATATATATATATGCGTGTGTGTGTATTATATATGTTTGATATATGTAATGATACTTTAAAATGTTTAAGATATCATAAGTATATATGTATGTATATAATATGATTTTGGAAATTAATATAATTTAAATAAAATTGTTAAATTAAATTAATTAATTAAAGGTTAGTTGATTAAATAAATTAATTAAAGGTTAATTGATTAAATTAATTAATTAAATAAAAATGCATAAATATGAGATATATTGTTATACTATAAAGATTATAGTATATAATAAATATTTAATATAAATACTATATCAAAATAATATAAAATTAATTGAAATGTAAAGTAATTAAAATGAATTAAATAAGATTTAATTAATATATTATTATACATAAGACTATTAAATAAGTTAATTAAAATATAAAAGTTATATGATAATAAAACTTATATAATACGAATACTAAAGGTGGAACATCTAAGAAACCTAAATAGACTTAAGGAATAAATATATACGTAAATGTATGTTACCATGATTTCAAGTGTGTCTAACACTTGAATCACGAGAGTAATTCATAAAGAATTATATTATTTCATAAGTCGATATCACTCAATATATAATATTAAAGATTATGAATCTTTAATATTATGATGTCCTCTACCATATATATATATATATTAATAAATTACTTGCATACTCCTTAGTTGTTGAGCAGACTCAAGCCAAGGATGTTATGTGTAGTACTATTAATATATTGAATAGACAAGGTAAGACAACTATATGTATTTGTTGAGCAGACTCAAGATACATATACTACACTTAGGCCATCGCGATATGGTAGGTACGAGTGAATAATTTCATTTTGATTTGTTGAGCAGACTCAAGGTCGAAGCATAATTAAGACAAGATACCAAAGAGTTAGGAGTTGTATATGATACAACTAATATGGAGTTATGCATTGTCTATGGAGCTATGACTTGTTGAGCAGACTCAAGGTCAGAATTCCAAGACGGATGAGTCCTAACACTTACCGGTATCGAAAGACTTCTATGTTTCGCTTAGTATTTGGTGAAACATAAAAGACTAGTGGGAGCCTTATTAGAAAATGAAATGATAATATTTAACCTTACTAATATTGTAAGAACATATACTATATAATGTTATAATAGTCTATATTAATAAAATTTGTGCATTTAATATGATTGATAAAATGTTTATCAACAAAGATATACAATTGAACTGAATTGAAGATTGACAAATAGAAATATAACATATACTTACTAATAAATGCTTCTTGCATGTTAATATTTCAATACCCACGTAGGCACCTAATTTTACAACTACTAAATACATTTATATTTTGGACACTTATACATTTATTTGGTTGAGATCATGTATTGCATTCTATGAGTTTTAAACTCTAAAGCATTATAAATTATGGATATTTGATCCACATACTATTTCATATAAGTGTTATATGGGAAATGGTCATAATTCGTAATGTACGATACTTCGATGAAGTTAGTTCATTTGAAATAAGCTAATAAATAGTCCTGTGAGATTAAATATTCAATTTGATTAATTACAAAAGGATCGTATTGTGTTAAATGTAACATAATACCAAAACTACAATATGAATCTAAGAACTTGATCGCTGAAATGTTAGTTTGATCAGTTTACGCAAGGTGCAATATATTTGATGTCCTTAAATGTTAAGGATGATCGAGTGCACTTCTCGTAAAGAGTTCGTTGATTTTGTAGTAAGGGTATTCTTTTTAAATGGTTTGGCCATTTGAAAGGAAAACGAACGTATAAGATTAGATGTAATTTAAGGTACAGTTGGGATGAGAAGAGCGAATAGTCACTTCTACTTCATAAAGAGATAACGAAAAAGTGAGTTGTAATAATAATGATTAATACTTAACATTGGAATAAAAAATATGACTTCTATTCCAAAATGTATTTTCATATAGAAAATTATTTTCTATGAGATTTATTTCTTTGAGTTCAAGATATTTGATCAAAGAACTCTTCGCTATAAAGTAGTTGTAGTATATGAAATAAATAAATCTATATAAAGTAGTTCAAAAATATGCATCCATCCATCTCATTTCAAGTCAAAGGGAGGTCATCCCAAATCAAGGTGCACCAATTGAAACCAACATAAAAAATAATAATATGGACCAAGTCCAAGAATAAAATCGAAGAATGAATGTCCACTAGGGGTAGCTAACCCACTTGGCCCTGTCAAGCCGTCCTGTTTTAGTTATTTCAAATTGGCACAAGTGCTAGGGTCTATCCATCATCGTTCTCTTTCTTCAAATCCAGCAAACGTACACCAAATCCAATCACTTCGTTTTGGAGTCTCCTCTGCGTACACATTTGTTAAAGTGGTCCCAATATTGACAAAGAGTTGCTAATAAGAGGCCCTGGTCTCTTTAACAACCAAGCGTCGTTTTACACACCGGTTGGTTCTTTTACATTTCGAAAACGATTCATATTTGATATCAAAATATCATATTCACTTCAAAATCAATTTCTTTTCAAAATATCATATTTACTTCATAATATGTCAATTTCACTTCAAAATTCAATTCCAATTAAAATTTAGGTTATAACTTCATTTTAACCAAATTCGCATTTAAATCTACAATTTAAATATAAACATTCCACGCTTGCATAGTTTGAATTTTTAGAAAATAGTTTGAATGGTTTTAAATAGTTTAAAAATTAAAGTAGTTTAATATAAATAGTTTGAGTATTGAAAATGGTTTATATAGTAAAAAAGCTTGGAAAATCAAAATAATTTGAATATTTAAAAAGATAGATTTTAAACAGTTTATATTAGAATAATTTATTTGAAAATAGTTTCAAAGTCAAACTGATTCAATTCCAAATCTTTCAATTCAAATCATCTTCAATCTCAATTCAATTCAAATCGACTCAATTTTGATTTCAATTCGAATTAACTTCGATCTCAATTTCAATTTAAATCAGTTTCAATTTTGATTTTCATTTCGAATTAACTTCAATTTTGATTTCATTGATTCTATTTAAATGGTTTAAGTACCAATTCAATTCTCAATTTTTAAACCATTTCAGTTTATATAAAGTTTGAGTTCAATGTCAGAATATCGATTTAAATCACTCAAATCAAATTAACTTCAATATTCAATTTAAGGTTCAAATCGTTTAAAACAAATTAATTTCAATAATTCCAATCATATTCCAATTATAACTTCAAATTTCATTCTTTACACAATTTCGTTTAACTAATTTTAATTTCAACATTTCAAAAATCAAATTCGAAATTAATTTATTTCAATTCAATTTTATTTATAAAATGAAATCATTTGAATAAATTCAAATCCAAGAATTTAAAACCATTTAATTTAACCAATCTGATGTCCGTATATAATTTTCTATCCTATGGCCAAGTTGAAAGTACTGCTATGGATCGTAATATGGAATATAATCAAAGTTATCTACTAGTGCAGAACATAAATATAAACAGTAAACATCAAAGTAAATGATACCAGGATTTGTATACTAATTCGAACTCCCGTTCTACGTCCAGTCCCAAACTCATTCTGGAATTTAACTATCAACCCTCACTTAACCCGAAGAAATAGGTATTACACCACCTGAACAACCGACCAAGACTTCAACAATACAATAAGTTTTCTTGACTAGTTGTGCTCTGTAGATAGCACAGATATGTCTTTAGAGTACACCCTTCCTATAATCTTCTCCTTTATGGTATATAGTGTAGTACGTGAAGATTGGAAGTAATTTTAATCACAAATAAATTTGTGCTTGAATGTGCAAGTGATTTGAATGTGTTTATGAAAGGAAATTGCAGAGTTTAGATAGCAAAATATAGAATAGAATCAGAGAATTAAGTTATTTAAACAACTGAATTCAAGGCTATATATAGAGTTTAAAAGATGTAATTATTCATGAAAAGTTTCGACCAAAAGATATGGAAACAACTATTGTATTAAAAGTTGTTTCTGTTCGTTAAAAGAAGGTGACCGTTCAGAAAATAGTCGTTATGAATATTCAGTCGACTGAGGAAAGAAATTCAGTCGTCTGAAAATTCTAACAATTTTGAATTTTAAATTTATTTTGAAAAGACACCTGGTTCAGTCGACTGAATGCAGGTATTTAGTCGACTGAACCTTCAAAGTTATTTATGCACCTGTGCATGTTTCAGTCGACTGCACACCCATGTTCAATCGATTGAAACATGTGTTTTCTGCCATATAAACTTCTTGTTGAAAGGTTTTTTTTAATAACTTATTATAATTAATTTCTAAGGTGTGTATATGATTTTGAAAGTAATTTTAAACCATGTGTGTGCATATACCACTTAGGAGAGATTATAACATTGATTAACTACTAAGTAGACTATAGACAAACCATTTATAAAAATTTGAAACTTTCTCTTTGAAATCTTGGTCTTCAATCTATCGTCGAGTAGAATAGTATCTTCTCCTGCAAATTTGGTTAGTTCATATAATATATACTCATATAGTTGTCATGATCAAAATATTAAAATACAAGGTTTTAACATTCTCCCCTTTTTTGATGTTGACAACTGTGTAAGTTTAAAAGTTTATAAAATTTATAAAAGCAATTAAAACTCCCCCTGAATCAATGGACTACCTGCTTATCTTCATATTTCTCCCCCTTTGTCATCGAAAAAAGGAATATTGATTGTATAACCAAGAGAATATGGTTGAATATGAATATTACTTAACAATGATAACATGATAAACATGAATAATGTGAATCAAGAACAAAAGAAATTAAACATCATATTACTTAACAATACATCAAGAGAACAACATTGAATTAAAAACAAACATACATAACAATAATTGTTCATGGATACATCATAACAAACAACAAAAAAATAGAAAAACATGCATAAGCATAAGATAAAAATGGACTAAACTTCCTTGCTATTAGATTCTTCCTCTTCTTCCTCCTCGGATATCGTCCAAAAGAAAGGAGCAAGGGGATTTTCGGCAACACTTGTAGAAGTAGAGCCTGTGCAAGAGATTTTTCCCAAATTTTATTTAAGAAGCCCTTGATGGAGTTGAGCTTCTTATTGGTCTTGACGACGGTTTTCTTGATATTGACAAAACGTTGATTTAGCTTTCTTTAATTCCTAGACACAGTTATTAAACCTTGCTTTAGAGGAAAATCACCATGGATCTCTATGATGTCGTCGTCTTCTTCTTCTTCGACTTGGTGGGAAGGTCGGGAGGAAGAGGAGCCGATATGAGTCTTATGGGGTTATGGAATCCCTTGAGCCTGATTAGCTGCCCATTATTGGAAGCTAATTATTTCTTGAGGCGGTGGGCGTTTTGGCAAGCCCATAAGACTTAACGTCTTAGTGTTTAGCTCACTAACGATAATGAAATCGACGTCGGGGAGAGTTACGCAGAAGTTCATGAGAATCCGCATAATGTAGGCTCCGTAAAAGATTGTTTTGTAGCTCATCTTGTGATTAACCTTGAGTAATTCATCAAAAATTACTCTAGCCCAATTGACGTTTTGAGAGGAGTAGATGGCATAGTGGGCTTGGAAGTCTTTCTTGTAGACCTTCTCGTAGCTTTCGGTACGAGGTTGAATGGAGCGGATGAGGGAACGACGAAGGATGCGTGCCTTCGATCATAAGGCGACAGATTTGAAAATGGTCATATCATCGGAAAGAAATCGATGAGAGACATCATCTCGGTTATCCATATCGACTTCAACGTCATTGATGTCGACTCCTTCATAGGGACAATGAAGAATATAACCAAGGTGTTGGAGTGGAAGGTAGATTCGGACGTCGCAAACTAGTGTCCAAATGCAATCGTCCTTGTTTCTTGGATCTTGGTGATCCAAGTTCATATTGGCGAAGAAGAGTTTGATTAGGAGGGGGTAGATCTTAACGTTGTTGGCATCAAAACTAAGCAAGCTTTCAAGACCACTTACTTCCGCAGTTTCTCGGATTGTGTAGGCATTGAAATCCGAATACTTGACAAAGGAACCATCAAAGATTCTAGAGCTCCACATGGCATTAAATGGGTAACGGCAGTTTCATTGCGGAGCCAAGACCTAATTTGGATTCGGATGGTCCAACGGATGATTGTCGAGGTCTTTTTATTCTTGGAGCCATTTGATTTGAGTTGATTTAAGATAGTAAAAATTGGATTGAAAAAATATGGGGGCTAGGGCTTGCTTTCAAAAATGGGGTAGGGTTTTGGAATGAAGGAGATGTATTTATATGGTTGGTGAAACGGTGGATTGGGAGTTGTGTAATATTATTTAAAAAACCAGAAAACACCAATTCAGTCGACTGAATTTGGGGCAGTCGATTGAATGTTACAGGTTTTCGACCCGAAAGTTTTGCCTAAAATTTGATTAATTCAGTTGACTTAAAATATAGGATTAGTCGACTGAAATCTGAAAATTTTCAAAGTTCTCAAGAATGTTCAGTCGACTGGAATTAAAGTTCAGTCGACTAATGTGCAGAGAAATTTTTCTCGCATAAAATAGCCTGAAAAAGTCCTAATTCAGTCAACCGAATTATCTAAGGCAGTCGACTGAAATTCCTTATATAAAAATTTTTGCATTGAAGTTTCAATCGATTGGGAAGATAGGTTGAGTCGACGGAAATTGTGCTTATATGCATTTTCACCCTATCATGCTAAATATTTTCTTATAAAAACAAAATAATATTAAAACATTGGTAATTTTATAAATGTTATATATTAAAAACATTATTTTAAAACATATAGAACATATAAAAATACAATATACATAAAACTCTAATTTCTTGAGGAGCGAGAGTGGTCAGAGTGCGGTTCAATCTTTGTTATTTCTTGTAATGGTTGGATTGGTGACCAAACATTACTGCGTTCCTAGGAGTTCGGTGACACCTGAGGACATTGTGGGCTTCGTTCCCAAGAATTCGGAGGAGCTTGAGAACGTTGAGGCGAAGGTTGATGTACGCACTGTTTCGATGAAGACCCGCAGAACTTTAATGTGACTTGTTCCAGAAAACTTAAACGCTTAGCGTTTACTTTCTGTTTGTAATATAGTTCAAGCTGCAGTTCCAAAGTCTCTCTTTGTTAATGATGAATATCGTCTATTTTCTCCTTCGTGGATGGAGAACCAAAATGTAAATTACGTTTAGTTCGTTTTCCTTAAGGAGTATATCCAGTATGATGAGTAGGAGATGGACTAATTTTAACAGGAATATAAACTGGAGTGGTAATGATGAAAGTGCTGAAAATGATGGATGATTGATTGGATTCATCCTGTGAAGACATGTTGATGTTTGTAGAAAGAAATAATAAAAAGAACTTAAGCTTTGAAAAATTGTATTGAGAAATCATGATGTGAAAAGGGATGAGTTATGAGCCTTTATATACAGAAGTAAAGACTATTTTCAAGTAAACAAGGTTTGAGAATGAAAATTCCTGAACGATTATGGCCAGAAACCTATATGAGGTAGGAAAAGGTTAAGAGATAAGAACCATTCAGGTAATATGAGGAAGATAGTAGTTAGTTTTCCTAATTGACAAGCATCACAAATATTTTTTACTTTAAATTTCATCTTTGGTAAACCTCTAACTAAATTATTCTTAGATAATTTGTTAATAGCTTTAAAATTTAAGTGACAAAATCTTTTGTGCCATAACCAAGGATCATTATCTTTGGCTACTAAACATATATTTGTTTTATAATTGACTTTCATATTTAATATATATAAATATTTCTTTCTCTTGTTCCTTCAAATATAAGGTTATTATTTGGATCAAAAATATTGCATTATTTTCTAAAAAAAGTTATATTAAAACCGTTAAAACAGAGCTGACTATACTTAGTAAATTATGTTTTAAATTTTTAACGAGTAAAACATTTGTAATGAGAGGTAAGTTAGATGTACCGTCATTGCTTACATCGCCTTTTCCGATGATATAGCCTTTGGAGTTATCTCCAAATGTGACATATCCTCCATCCGAGTAGATAATGTTGCCAGCATATCTTTGTTTTCTTGTCATATGTTTTGAGAAACCACTGTCTAGTATCCACTTTCCTCTTTCTTTAGTCGGTACCTGCAAAAACAATATAAGGGACGTTGGTACCCACCTTTTATTAGAGTCCTAAGAGTTAGGTCTTAGGAGACAAACCCAAGAGGGTTTAGAATTCCTTTTATATACTTGTTTCTGATTAGATTATTATTGGTTTTTGGTACCCAAATTTTTATAGTATTTGTTTTACTAAATTCTTTCTTTTGAGTAACAACCTTTGGCTTTGGCTTTGCTTTTACAAAATTATTATGCAAATTGAAATTTTTATAAGATATATTATTCTTCTTTGATTTTAAAGAATTTTTATATCCTAATCCATTCTTATTAGTGGTGGATTGAGAATTACTAATAATTTTAGAAAGATTTTCTCTTCCTTTATTAAAATTAGTCACATTTTTACTAATATTCTCTAACTCAGTATTGAGACTGGTATTTTTCAATTCAAGAATTTTGACATTTGATTTTAAATCATGATTTTCTGAAGCTAATGTCATATTCTTTTCTTTCTGCACTTCTACTTCATTTGATAGCATAGTGAGTTGAGAAGAAACATTAGACAAAGATTCTTGTATATTAACAAGTTCTTCTTCTAAAATTTTCTTTTCATCTCTTAGCATATCAACTTCTATTCCAGTTATGTTTAGTTTCTCTAATGTATCTTTATACTTTCTTTTAACTTCCTTGAGTTTATCTAACAATTCTGAGTGTATATCAGTTAAATCATCAAAAGTTAGATTACTTACATCGTTAGTTGAAGCCATAAAACAGACGTTGGCTTGTTCAGAATCGCTATCCGTGTCACTATCTGATGATGAAGATGATTCTGAATCATCCAATGTGACTGAGAAGCCCTGCTTCCTTTTGTACTTGTCCTTCTTATTTTTAAATCTGTCTTTCTTTCTATCAGGATAATCTTTCTTCATATGGCCCTTCTTATGACATTCGTAGCATTCAAGATTTAAGACGGGCAATTTACTAGAGTTGTCTTTTCTATTGTTTCCAAACTTCTTATTCTTTCTGAATTTTAAAAACTTTTTGAAATTCTTTACGATCAATGCCATGTCATCATCATCTGAATTTGAATCCTCTTGTTCAACTTTGAATGCGATTTTATCTTGTGCTTGGTCTCGCATAGCCTACAAATTTATTTTATATGACATGAGATTTCCAATTAACTCTTCAGGTTTGATGGTAGAAATATCATTAGCTTCTTAAACAGCTAAGACTTTTCGTTCCCATTCATCCATTAAAGAGTTTAGAATTTTAGAGACAATATCAAAATCTGAAATAATTTCTCCTAGTGCCAATAGTGAATGATGTATGTCTTGAAATCTAGAATACATGTCATTTATAGTTTCATCCGGTCGCATTCTGAAATTTTGAACTGATTTTTAAGCATGGAAATCTTACTTTGTTTAACTTTATTAGTTCCTTCATGTGTGACTTTATGAGTTCTCCAAATTTCATAAGCAGTTGTGCATATGCTAACTCTATTAAATTCATTTTTGTCTAATGCACAAAATAATATATTCATAGCTTTTGCATTTGATGTAGCATCAGTCTTTTGTGTATTTGACCATTCTGCAAATGGTGTAGTAGGTATAGTGTATTCATTTTGAGTAATATTCCAAGTGTCATATCCATTTGCTTGCATAAAAATTCTCATTCTAGTTGAACAATAATTATAGTTCAAACAATTAAATAGTGGTGGTCGTGCAGTGGATTGACCTTCAACAAAACTTCTGTTAGTGTTATTTTCCATATTAATCTATGTATCAAATAACTGTGTTACGGTTATAAGATAAACTTGCTCTAATACCAAATGAAAGTACAGCTATTGATCGTAATATGGAATATAATCTAAGTTATCTACTAGTGTGGAATATAAATATAAAATGTAAACGGTAAAGTAAATAACACCAGGGATTTTTATACTGATTCGAACTCTCGTTCTACGTCCAGTCCCAGACTCCTTCTGGAATTTAACTAACGACCCTCACTTAACACGGAGGAACAGGTATTACACTGTCTGAGCAATTGAACAGGACTTCTACCGTCTAGACAACCGAATAGGACTACTATTGCCTGAGCAACCGAACAGGACTTCAAAAATACAATAAGTTTTCTTGAGTGATTGTGCTCTGTAGATAGCATATATATGTCTTTAGAGTACACCCTTCCTATAATCTTCTCCTTTGTAGTATATATAGTGTAGTACGTGAAGATTGGAAGTAATTTAATCATAAATGAATTTGTGCTTGAATGTGCAAGTGATTTGAATGCGTTTATGAAAGCAAATGACAGAATTCAAATAGCAAGAATATAGAATAGAATCATAGAATTAAGTTACTTAGATAACCGAATTCAAGGCTATATATAGAGTTTAAAAGATGTAATAATTCGTGAAAAGTTTTGGCTAAAAGATACGGAAACAACTGTTGGATTAAAAGTTATTTCCGTTCGTTAAAAGAAGGTGACCGTTCAGAAAATATCTGTTATGAATATTCGGTCGACTGAGGAAAGAAATTCAGTCATTTGAAAATTCAAACAATTTTGAATTTTATATTTATTTTGGAAAGACACCCGGTTCAGTTGACTGAATGAGGGTATTTAGTCGACTGAACCTTCAAAGTTATTTGTGCACCTGTGCATGTTTCAGTCGACTACACACCCTTGTTCAGTCGATTGAAACAGGTGTTTTCTGCCATATAAACTTCTTGTTGAAAGGTTTTTGTTTAGTAACATATTGTAATTAATTTCCAAGGCGTGTATATGATTTTGAAAGTAATTTTAAACCGTGTGTGCATGCATATACCACTTAGGAGAGATTTTAATATTGATTAACTACTAACTAGACTATAGACAAACCATTTATACAATTTTGAAACTTTCTCTTTGAAATCTTGGTCTTCGATCTATCATCGAGTAGAATAGTATCTTCTCCTGCAAATTTGGTTAGTTCATATAATATATACTTATATAGTTGTCGTGATCAGAACATCAAAATGCAAGGTTCTAACACAAGTGATCGGTTATTTTTATTTTAATTTCAGGGATGGATATATACCATTTCAATCCAGATCAAAGTGTTATATGTATATATCATTTCAACCTATTTCTTAATTTATTTGAAATAATTCAAATAACAGTTTATATACTGTCAAATAATATACAGGGTGATAATAGGATATATAAAAAATAAATAAACATCTAAATCATCCAAAATATCAACCAATAGCATCCAATCTCAATCAACATCCAAATCAGTCAAAATATCACAACCATTAACTAGTTATCAATACTGGGTGTCTAAATGGCAATTTAATTTCATGTTCGAATTAAACTGTCAATTTAAATTTATATCAGTTCAATTCATATGTCAATTTAAATGTCAGTTAAATTACCAAACAACAGTCAATAAAAATAAATAACTTCACGACTTCAATTTAACTAACATAAAATATTTTAGTACTTCGTGAGCGGTTTAAAACACTCACCTTTATTTGAAACTGAAAATTTTTCAAAGTCAAATAAATTCAAGTTCGATTCCATGTCGTAGACTTCGTCGAAATGAATCCAATGCAACTCGTTTCGCTTGAATCGGACCTCATACGAACAAGATACGATTTTATTAGCATAACGATAATTAAAATTATCATTAACCACTTAACTAACAAACTAAACACTCACCTCACTAAACCCCTTCCTCTCCCCGTATACTCCAGGCCCACGTGAAACAACCAGCACGTATCAAATCTCACGACGCACGCAACCCAGACCACCGAAACCTTGATCAACATTAGCCATCACGCACGCCTGCCTCCGTCCTAACATCGCTAGTAGCCTCCCCCTTCCCACCGCCGTCGTTTGTCCTCGAGAAACCAAAACATGCGCGAACTTCAAACAAAGATCTTGGCGATTTCGAAGCGTATCGCCTCGATCCAACCGGTCATCTTGTAGAGCTCGTCGAATTCTACAATTTTCCTTTTGGAGTCGTGCGAGTTCGTTGAGTGGATTGAGAGAAATCGAAGAAAGAAGGTCATGAATTTTCTGCCATTAAACGATATAAAGGAGCAGCTGCGTTTTCTTTTAGGGTATATAGAAGTTTTGCAAAACACTATTCGCGTCTGAAAATTCCGAACTTCAAATGAAGTGTGCCGCCTGGCTTTTTATATGTTATACCCCCATTCCGAACACAATGGAACATATATCGAGAGCTAATTCCATCATATTCTGAAGTTAGCATTTCAAAATCAAATTATTTTAATTAAATTCTAAAAATAAATTCTACGCATTTCAAGCTCGCATGACCAAACGATAAGTCCGATCGCTAAGAAATTTGAAATCCTATAATAACTCACTATTACGGATCCGATGAAACCAGTTTTATCGAAATCTGAGACAGTCGCCAAAATGGCTATTTTTACACGTTAATTAAAACGAGAAATTTTCAAAATCGATTTAATCACTTTTAAATTCAATTTTAAAAGTTAACAATTTTCATTCTTGTTTAAATAAAATTTAAATCAATTTTTTTAAAATCATTTTCATTCATATTAAATTCAGAATTCAATTATTTAAACAATTTCCAATATTAAATTTAAACAATTTAATTATCCAACAAATTACATTAATAAATCATTAAATTTTTAATGAATTTTAGTTATCAACAATTATTTTATTTCTATCTAAATAATTCAATATTCATTATTCAATTTCAGCTATTGCTTAGAAACACATTCCATACATAGAATTTCATTTCAATACTTGTTATTGCCCAAATCTTCGAAATTGGTTATTTCAAAATTTGTTCAAGTTTATATTAAATAAAATACATAAATAAAAAATATATTTTTTTATTTTTGACCATATTTATTCAATAATCATATTAAATTTAATAATTTAAATATAGTTAAAATACGGGTCATTACAAAATCACTAGCGATTTGCAAGTCCACGAAGAATAGTTTTTGAGAATGAAGGCCCTACAAATCAAAAGTGAAAAGAAACAAATCAACCTTTACAATCTAGACAATTGGAGTATTAACCCATTCCATATTGGCCCTACTCCAATTTTTTCTTTGGAAAGGGAGGCCCTAAGAAAGATAATTTGTTTCTAAAGATAAGAAGAGCCATTCAATTCCATGCCAAGGGGACTATATTTGAGAAAGGGATCACAAATGATTTTGACACATTTGCTCAGAAGTTGCACAAGGTCATGAGTGATTTATTGGCTCCAAGTGAGTTTCAAAGGAACTTGAGGAGAAAATTAATCATTGAAAGTGAAATGCCAACACCAAGCAACAAAAGAGCTAGATATAAGCCAAAGAGACTAGCCTTCAAATCGTGACTTCTAAAAGATTGCAATCTCACCACCTATCTTGAGAATATATACTTCTTAACCAAGGATAAGCTTGATTATTAGCCTTGACAAAAGAAAAGACCCAAGTTCGAAAGGAATCTTGGAGGATCATATTGCAACTACCATCTTAAGACAGAGAAAGCTTGACGACTTTGTAAAAAGATATTAGACAAGTTCAGTAATAAAAGAAATTCTCCAAATGAGCGATTCTACATGGTTGAGGAGTAAGATTCTCCTAGTATAATGGAAATGCTAAATCACTACCTAAGATGGTAGTAAAGGGTTAAAGCCTTTGTCTCCGGCTAATACGAACCTAGACAAAGCACCTTCTAGAGGGAGGATGGAGTAAGCCTTTGGTCCCGTCTGAAACGGCCTAGCCAAAACACCGACTAAGCCTACGATCCCGCCTACGTGGCCTGACCGGAGAATAAGCCCTTAATCCTATCATCAAAGGCCCGGTTAAGGCGCCTCCTAGAGGAATGCCAGAGTAATCCTTTGGTCCCATCCGAAAGGACCTATCTAAAGTTTTTGCAAGCCTTTAACCCCTACTTATGTGGCGTGGTTGGAGCGCCTCCTAGAGGGAGGGCAGAGTTAGCCTTTAGTGCCATCATCAAAGGCCTCACTAAAGGACCGAACCAGCCATCAGTGCCTGCCTTCAAAGTCCTCATTGAAGCGCCTTCTAGAGGGGGGTCGGGTAAGTCATTGGTCATGCTTAAGATAGCTAACCAAACGCACCGTATAACAGACCTAAACCATGACCTAAGATGATGGTAAGGGTCCGAGCCAAAGTAGTGCTCCTGAATCAATCAAAATTGGAGCCAAGTAGTGCTCTCAAATATCAAAACTTAAGCCAAAGAAGTTCTCCCGAATCAGTTGAAATCAGAGCTAAGTAGTGCTCTCAAATCTATCAGCCAAATACGTGCTCCTGAATCAATCAAAATCATAGCTAAGTAGTGCTCTCAAGTCTAACAAAGTTTGAGCTAAGTAGCACAAAAATCAGTTTTCCAGAGAAAGATCTAACGAAATCTAAGCCAAATAGCACTTCAAATATATCTAGCCCCCAAGAAGAAAAGATCTTAAAATATTCCATTACCAGATATAAGTTTCTGATTTTCTGCTATTACCGAATATAGATTTCCGGTCTTCCATTATCCTATATATAGATTTCTGGTCTTCTATTATTTCAGATGTGGATTTCTGATATTCTATATTGTTACAGGACCTGATATCATTTAAATGGAAATATCCGTTATTAAACATCTGCTTTGAGTTATAAAAGGCTCGATCAACAACAATCTTAATTTTACAACCATGCAGAAAGTGAGCTCAAAAACCCAAAGTATGGAAAAGTAAAATATTAACCATCATGCAGTTTCAAGTCAGGATCAAAATTCAGTTCCTTTACATACCAAGGTAATATTCATTTAACTACAAAGTGTTTGTTGAATATGCGAGTATATGATTTTTGTTTGATGATAATAAACATATATATATATATATTCAATTAAATGTATTTGTTAATGTACTATTTTATTTTTCACATAATTAAATAAATATTTGCTGAATAAAATAAATAACACAGAATTTAAATTCAAACAGATATTTTATTCAAACAAATATTTATTACAACTTTTGAATAGTACAAATTTGAGCTCTCACTATATATATACAATTCCAATTACAATAAAATTTTGATTACATCACAATTTTCCATTTACATTTGCACCTCACTACATTTTCACTCATTCACTCGTATTTTACTCTTCAATTCTATTCCAGTCTGAATCCAGCATCTGAGTTATCTGCAAAATAAACACTAACGCAGTAAAATTGAAAAGAAAATATTTTTGCAGTATAAAATAAAATGTGTATTTTGAAAATAATATTTGCCTCAGTTATTTGGGTTGTTCATCATCATTTAATTTTGAATTCATCATAAACGAACAGCTTGTGACATGCACAGTGTATCTCTATACACGCCACAAGGCCGTGCACACCAACATACACTAGATAAAATTACAGGGACAGGTGAGCACAAGGTCAAACCCAAATCAAAAGCCGGGTTCAACTCAAGTGAAATACAAATAAAGTCACGACACGAGCACAAGGTCAAACCCGAGCTATAAGCTAGATTCAACACAGGTGCAGTCCAAAAATACAAGCAGAATATGTACAAAGTCAATGCAACAGTGGTGAACCATGAAGAGAACAAGACTACATCAAGTAATCAAGTCAAGCAGACTGTACATGAAGACAAACTCAAGTGAAGCAAAAGTCAGTGATGTACACATATCGACTAGGCACTAAACAGAAACCGAGTACACACACAAATATACACATGGTGACATGCAACAAAGGCCACAATTATGAACTGGTCAGAAGCAACAAAGATATGTACTATAACAGGCCTCAACATCAAATAACAAACTAACTCAAACTTGAAGTGACAAGAAAGTTCGACTCAATCAATCAAGTTTCATAAAGATCAGACTTCGAGTCAAGTAGTGGATAGGGAAACCAAGTGTATACAACAAGTATACATGTGCATAAGGACCAGACTCAATGAAACAACACTGCAACACTACAGATGCAAGCAGACTCGAGTCACAGTGCAGCTAGAACCAACAACAAGTCATGAACCAGTTCATATGCAAACCCAGACTTGAGCACACATGTAGCAGTTCAAAGTTTCAGTTGCAATACGACTCAAATGAACAAAGTGCAAACCCAGACCAACATATACAACATACATATATACATGTATAATCACACACGTATATACACAGTGCATATATACAACAAGCACATAGCATCATCAATGGAACCAGACTCAAGCAAATATACAACATACATACGGTTGCAGTGAAGACAGAGCTAGAGGCTACAACCTAGACAACAAATGCAGTAACAATATACACGTACTCGAGGCAACATGGAAGCAGTGTAGCAGTTCAAAATGGCAACATACAGAGTGTTCAAGGCTGAAACAAACACCATAATCGAAGCCAGCAAACAATTGATACAAATAAAGTCAAGTAGCAGTTTCGAACAAAGACAAAGGAGATTTCAAAGCATTTAACAGTTATAACAAAGTCAGGCCAAAGTCAAGGTCGAACATTTTTAATAGCAGCAGTTTCAAAATATCAAGGCAGAATGAAATTTATCAAAAAATCAAATTCGAATAATCACATGAAGTCGTAAGCAATTGACCGAAGTCAAAGAGAATGAAGAACGGAACTAAAATCAAGTGACAGAAGATCAAAACCGTGATAGCCAAGAAAACGAACCAAGTCAGAAATCAACACCGTGTTAATTAAGTAAACGAAATTATACGAAGTGAACAAGTCAATTCAAATCACAGCATTCGATCAAAATCAAACGGCCGAGCAAATTATCAGACGAACGAAAATTTAAGGATTCGAACCCTATATAAAACCCAATCATCATCGGCAGAAAAACCATCGAGTTCAAACAAGCTAACCAGTAAAGCAAAAGGAACAAATTACATACCAGTAAAATCGAACTCGATCGAAGCAGCCAAAGCCAAGCTACGAAGAGACGGTCGATCAACAGAGCAAGGAAAGCGAAATCACATATTCGATCAATCAACTAAAGTCGGCAGCTTCAACAAAGTAAAACCCTAAATCTGGAAAGGAACGAACGAAGACAAAGCAACCATTTTTTTATCACAAACGAAAGAAGACATGGCCGATAGAAATAAAAGAGAGAACGAGAACATTTTATTACATATTTACATTGGGACGGCTTCTTTTATATTGGGCTTTAATTTTTAGGGTTTATTGTTTATAATTGTTTTAATTTGTATTTTCTTTTAAACATTTGTGATTTCTAGTCGTGTGACTAGGGGACGAACTACAGTGGTGTAGTTCGAGAATTTGTAACTCAGTGGCTGAGTTGTGGCAGGGTTTTGAGTGTAGTGTTAGGTTAGTCGGTAGTGGGTGTCGCGAGTTTATGTGTGTAATCGTCTGACTACTTAATTTCTAGTAGAAACCTTGGGGGCAGCACGTAGGCAGGGTTTTGTCGAAGCTGGGTAAATCTGTGTGTTCAATTTTCTATTCTGCTATTATCTGTGCTGCTATAATTCTGCTATATCCGTGTTGAAATAATTTATATAAACTTCCACAATAATTTTTTGAATTAATAGTATCACCCTATTCACCCCCCTTCTAGGGTGAAATCGATCCTATAAGTGGTACCAGAGCCAAGTTCAAAAGCCATTTTCTGTTTTAAAATTTTGAGTTTATAAAAACCAATTTTTGTTTTAAAAATTTGAATTTTTAAAATGGTTTCTTTTAATAATGCTTTTGCTAAGGGTCAGTCCATAGTTAGACCACCAATGTTTAATGGTGAATATACTTACTGGAAAAATAGAATGAAATTTTTTCTAAAAAACCATTTATGCTTGGAATATAGTTGAGACAAGTTATATAGCACCAACTATAATGGTAGATAATCAAGAAATAGATAAACCGATGGATCAATGGACAGATCTAGAAAATAAATTACAGAATGCAAATGCCAAAGCTATGAATTCTATTATTTGTTCATTGGATCAAATTGAATTTAATCGTGTCTCACATTGTCTAACTGCGCAAAAAATCTGGCACACACTAGAAGTGACTCACGAAAGAACATCTCAAGTCAAGGAATCTCGCCTTGCCATGCTGAGTAGCGAATACAAGAATTTTACAATGGGCAAGGAAGAAAATGTCAAAGAGATGTACGGACGACTTTCCAATATCGTATACAAATCAAAAGCTCTCGGAAAATCATACACAGAGTTGGAAATAGTTCGAAAAATCATTAGAGTCCTTCCACGGAATTTTGAAGCAAAAGTCACAGCCATTCAAGAATCAAAGGATTTGAAACAGATTAAAGTTGAAGAACTCATTGGAAATATCACCACTTATGAGCTAGAGATGAAATTCAAGGAAGAATGAGAAGGAGGTGATACTCGAAAGAAATCAATAGCTCTCAAGGGAACAACGGAAAGTGATGATAATGATGATGATGGAGCAGCTGAGCTGGCACTACTAATAAAAGGATTCAAAAAGTGGAACCGCAAATACGGAAATCCAGCTCTAAATCAAAAATTGAAAAGTAGAATAGCCAAAGCACTAGACGACTCAGAAGAACGGGAGATCATCTGTCACAAGTGCAATAAACCTGGCCACATCAAGCCCAATTGTCCTCAGAATCGACACGGCCAAGAAAAGAGATCAAAAAGAAGAAGTTTTGCAGCCACGTGGAATACAAGTGATGAAGATAATAAAAGCACTAGTAGTGAGAGTGAAAAAAAGGATCTGTGCCTTCAAGGTGATATAACTGATAGCGATGATGACAAGCCAAGCGAGGTATCAAAACTCACTCACTCAGAATTACTTATATATTTCCACGAAGTAAATGGCTGTTTTGAACGACTTAGGGAGAAATACGCTAAAATTGAATCACAAAGAGATACTCTGATAGATTTAAATAAACAACTTGATCAATTGGTTAAAAACTATCAAAGCAAGAGCCCTAAGTGTGATAAGTGTCCATCATTTGAAGAAGAGATTAAAAATCAGAAATTAAAATCAAATCACTTGAAAATGAAATTCTGATTTTAAAAGAAAGTGAAAATACGAGGAGAGAAAATTATATTAAAAAGTGCACACAATTATTAAATGAAAATGAATCTCTCAATACACAAGTCCAACAACTGTCTACGACTTTAGGAAAATTTTCAAAAAGAGAAAGATTGCTAAATATGCTATTAGGGAAACAAACTATTAATACAAATAGACAAGGACTTGGATATAATCAATCAGAACGTGATAGAGGTGAAATTAAACAAGTCAATTCCATGTGCACAATTTGTAGAAAATTTGGATACAATCAAAATAATTGTTAGTATAGACCCAAACACGTGAAAACTATAACAATTTGGGTTCCAAAAGGCACGAATATAAAATCCCTCAAAGTTAAACAAATTTGGGTGCCGAAAGGAACATATATAAATAGTTTTGGGTCTCCACAAAATTATTTTTTAAAATCATTTGCCACTAACAATCATGGACCTATAAAAACAAATAGGTCACAAAAATCCTTTATTGTGTAGGCGTGGTGGCAGGCTAAGGAACAACAACAGTGTTATCTGGATTCTGGCTGTTCCAGACACACAACGGGCGACAAATCAAAGTTCCTTAGCCTAGTACAAAGATGGTAGAATCATAATGAGCAACAATGAAATATTATTGATAAAGGTAAAATTGGTAACGATATATATATATCCTGAACGATTTATTAAATGTGATAATCTGCACCATAATTTAAATCAGCCAGTTATGTGATGAAGAAATAAATGTTGATTTTGATTCTGACTTATTCTTATTTGATATGTTCTTATTTGACTTGTTCTTATTTTTGATTCTGATTTGTGCAAAAATGTTGACAAATCATCGTTTCATTCTTGAACCAGTTCATATAGTTTTTGTTTTGGACTAATGATGGTGTTTACTCTTGATACAAGTGGATATATTTGACACTATGTTCACTGCTTGTTTATCTGCACGGGTTCAATTCAAATTCAAAAGAATTTCATTTAAATGCTGTAAAAAAGATCTTAAGGAATTTTGTTGCACACATCATGGTCTGGTCCATAACATCCAACTAATGATAATCTTGAGTCAAAGAGGAATTCAGATGCAGATTACACTGGTAATCTAGTTGATAGAAAAAATTACTAGTGGAACGTGATTTATGACATTCAATAGTTGCATCGCTTTCAAAGAAAATATCTGCATATTTTTCATTTCAAAAAATTTTCAAATAGGTGACATTTTTTCTAAAACCCCTTCCAGAAAATCATTTTTGTTGACCTTGTTCAGATTAGTCATTTTGGAAAATTTGATTTTATAATTATTTTTGGACTACATTAACTAATATGACCCCCTACTAATTACTGATAAGATAAATAGTGATTGAAAAAGTGATGAGTGTTGATATTAATCATATATTATAACCTGAGACAGTATAATTAGAAAATTTCTTTAGAAATTTAAACAAGAGTTTTAATAACTTTTTGTTGGTAAATATTCCATGACCATTTCTATTTCTATCATATTTCTATCGACCATCAGTCATCGTAATCCAATATAGTTTGTCAATATGTGGTATTTTAAACGGGAAATTATTTGCTTTCATTTCATTATATATATATTTTTGCAAATAAAAACATCCAAAGTATTCACTCTCATTTAAAAGTCCTCATAGTTATGCATGGGTGAATTACTTGGAATTTTTGATTATGTGCTTCCATGCTCATTTAAAAGTCCTCACGGTTATGCATGTATGGAATGCATATCAAAATTTATTGACTAAATAGACAAGTTGATTCTAATCCCATTTAAAAGTCCTCACGGTTATGCGTGGTTAGAAGATACTTGAATTCATTTTTTAATATAAATTTGGAATATTACTAATCACATTTAAAAGTCCTAACGGTTATGCATGGTTAGTAGATATTCAAATTCCTGAAATAAATATACCACAAATACACACAACTATATGGTTTTATATGATGACATCATCCCTATCACTCTAAAGTGGAATATGCATCAAACAGAGTATTTATGATTTTAGTTTGATTTTTTATTGAAATTTAATATTTATACCTGATTGAGTATTAATGTTGTTATTAATGTTTATCAATTTATCTCTATTTTTCTAACACTATTACTCTTTTGCTGAAAACAAAAGGGGGAGAGAAAAGTTAAGATTTTTGCAAATAAAGGTCAAATATTTTCTATTTGCATCTAGGCTCATTTGAGTGTTTATTTTCATGCATATATGAATGGGGAGCTTTGTGTAGAGAGAGAGCATTCAAATAGGGGGAGAAAATTGAATAATCAAATACATCAAATAAATTCAAAATCTTAAATATATGTTTGTTATCATCAAAAGGGGAAGATTGTTGAATATGCGAGTATATGATTTTTGTTTGATGATAATAAACATAGGCATATTCAATTAAATGTATTTGTTAATGTACTATTTTATTTTTCACATAATTAAATAAATATTTGCTGAATAAAATAAATTACACAGAATTTAAATTCAAACAGATATTTTATTCAAACAAATATTTATTACAACTTTTGAATAGTACAAATTTGATCTCTCACTGTATATATACAATTCCAATTACAATAAAATTTTGATTACATCACAATTTTCCATTTACATTTGCACCTCACTACATTTTCACTCATTCACTCGTATTTTACTCTTCAATTCTATTCCAGTCTGAATTCAGCATCTGAGTTATCTGCAAAATAAACACTAACGCAGTAAAATTGAAAAGAAAATATTTTTGCAGTATAAAATAATATGTGTATTTTGAAAATAATATTTGCCTCAGTTATTTGGGTTGTTCGTCATCGTTTAATTTTGAATTCATCATAAACGAACAGCTTGTGACATGCACAGTGTATCACTGTACACGCCACAAGGCCGTGCACACCAACATACACTTGATAAAATTAAAGGGACAGGTGAGCACAAGGTCAAACCCAAATCAAAAGCCGGGTTCAACTCAAGTGAAATAGAAATAAAGTCACGACACGAGCACAAGGTCAAACCCGAGCTATAAACTGGATTCAACACATGTGCAGTCCAAAAATAGAAGCACAATATGTACAAAGTCAATGCAACAGTGGTGAACCATGAAGAGAACAAGACTGCATCAAGTAATCATGTACAGTCTGCTTGACTTGATTACTTGATGCAGTCTTGTTCTCTTCATGGTTCACCACTGTTGCATTGACTTTGTACATATTCTGCTTGTATTTTTGGACTGCACCTGTGTTGAATCTAGCTTATAGCTCGGGTTTGACCTTGTGCTCGTGTCGTGACTTTATTTGTATTTCACTTGAGTTGAACCCGGCTTTTGATTTGGGTTTGACCTTGTGCTCACCTGTCCCTGTAATTTTATCTAGTGTATGTTGGTGTGCACGGCCTTGTGGCATGTACAGAGATACACTGTGCATGTCACAAGCTGTTCGTTTATGATGAATTCAAAATTAAATAATGATGAACAACCCAAATAACTGAGGCAAATATTATTTTCAAAATACACATTTTATTTTATACTGCAAAAATATTTTCTTTTCAATTTTACTGCGTTAGTGTTTTTTTGCAGATAACTCAGATGCTGGATTCAGACTGGAATAGAATTGAAGAGTAAAATACGAGTGAATGAGTGAAAATGTAGTGAGGTGCAAATGTAAATGGAAAATTGTGACGTAATCAAAATTTTATTGTAATTGGAATTGTATATATATAGTGAGAGCTCAAATTTGTACTATTCAAAAGTTGTAATAAATATTTGTTTGAATAAAATATCTATTTGAATTTAAATTCTGTGTTATTTATTTTATTCAGCAAATATTTATTTAATTATGTGAAAAATAAAATAGTACATTAACAAATACATTTAATTGAATATATATATATATATATATGTTTATTATCATCAAACAAAAATCATATACTCGCATATTCAACAAACACTTTGTAGTTAAATGAATATTACCTTGGTATGTAGAGGAACTGAATTTTGATCCTGACTTGAAACTGCATGATGGTTAATATTTTACTTTTCCATACTTTGGGTTTTTGAGCTCACTTTCTGCATGGTTGTAAAATTAAGATTGTTGTTGATCGAGCCTTTTATAACTCAAAACAGATGTTTAATAACGGATATTTCCATTTAAATGATATCAGGTCCTGTAACAATATAGAATATCATAAATCCACATCTGAAATAATAGAAGACCAGAAATCTATATATAGGATAATGGAAGACCGGAAATCTATATTCGGTAATAGCAGAAAATCAGAAACTTATATCTGGTAATGGAATATTTTAAGATCTTTTCTTCTTGGGGGCTAGATATATTTGAAGTGCTATTTGGCTTAGATTTCGTTAGATCTTTCTCTGGAAAACTGATTTTTGTGCTACTTAGCTCAAACTTTGTTAGACTTGAGAGCACTACTTAGCTATGATTTCGATTGATTCGGGAACACGTATTTGGCTCAAATTTTGATAGATTTGAGAGCACTACTTAGCTCTGATTTCAACTGATTCGGGAGAACTTCTTTGGCTTAAGTTTTGATATATTTGAGAGCACTACTTGGCTCCAATTTTGATTGATTCAGGAGCACTACTTTGGCTTGGACCCTTACCATCATCTTAGATCATGGTTTAGGTCTGTTATACGGTGCGTTTGGTTAGCTATCTTAAGCATGACCAATGATTTACCCGACCCCCCTCTAGAAGGCGCTTCAATGAGGTCTTTGAAGGCAGGCACTGATGGCTGGTTCGGTCCTTTAGTGAGGCCTTTGATGATGGCACTAAAGGCTAACTCTGCCCTCCCTCTAGGAGTCGCTCCAACCACGCCACATAAGTAGGGGTTAAAGGCTTGCAAAAACTTTGGATAGGTCCTTTTGGACGGGACCAAAGGATTACTCTGGCACTCCTCTAGGAGGCGCCTTAACCGGGCCTTTGATGATAGGATTAAGGGCTTATTCTCCGGTCAGGCCACGTAGGCGGGATCGTAGACTTAGTCAGTGTTTTGGCTAGGCCGTTTCAGACGGGACCAAAGGCTTACTCCATCCTCCCTCTAGAAGGTGCTTTGTCTAGGTTCGTATTAGCCGGAGACAAAGGCTTTAACCCTTTACTACCATCTTAGGTAGTGATTTAGCATTTCCATTATACTAGGAGAATCTTACTCCTCAACCATGTAGAATCGCTCATTTGGAGAATTTCTTTTATTACTGAACTTGTCTAATATCTTTTTACAAAGTCGTCAAGCTTTCTCTGTCTTAAGATGGTAGTTGCAATATGATCCTCCAAGATTCCTTTCGAACTTGGGTCTTTTCTTTTGTCAAGGCTAATATTCAAGCTTATCCTTGGTTAAGAAGTATATATTCTCAAGATAGGTGGTGAGATTGCAATCTTTTAGAAGTCTCGATTTGAAGGCTAGTCTCTTTGGCATATATCTAGCTCTTTTGTTGCTTGGTGTTGGCATTTCACTTTCAATGATTAATTTTCTCTTCAAGTTCCTTTGAAACTCACTTGGAGCCAATAAATCACTCATGACCTTGTGCAACTTCTGAGCAAATGTGTCAAAATCATTTGTGATCCCTTTCTCAAATATAGTCCCCTTGGCATGGAATTGAATGGCTCTTCTTATCTTTAGAAACAAATTATCTTTCTTAGGGCCTCCCTTTCCAAAGAAAAAACTGAGTAGGGCCAATATGGAATGGGTTAATACTCCAATTGTCTAGATTGTAAAGGTCGATTTTTTTCTTTTCACTTTTGATTTGTAGGGCCTTCATTCTTAAAAACTATTCTTCGTGGACTTGCAAATCGCTAGTGATTTTGTAATGACCCGTATTTTAACTATTTTTAAATTATTGAATTTAATATGATTATTGAATAAATATGGTCAAAAATAAAAAAAAAAAATTTTATTTATGTATTTTATTTAATATAAACTTGAACAAATTTTGAAATAACCAATTTCGAAGATTTGGGCAATAACAAGTATTGAAATGAAATTCTATGTATGGAATGTGTTTCTAAGCAATAGCTGAAATTGAATAATGAATATTGAATTATTTAGACAGAAATAAAATAATTGTTGATAACTAAAATTCATTAAAAAATTAATGATTTATTAATGTAATTTGTTGGATAATTAAATTGTTTAAATTTAATATTGGAAATTGTTTAAATAATTGAATTCTGAATTTAATATGAATGAAAATGATTTAAAAAAAATTGATTTAAATTTTATTTAAACAAGAATGAAAATTGTTAACTTTTAAAATTGAATTTAAAAGTGATTAAATCGATTTTGAAAATTTCTCGTTTTAATTAACGTGTAAAAATAGCCAATTTGGCGACTGTCTCGGATTTCGATAAAACTGGTTTCATCGGATCCGTAATAGTGAGTTATTATAGGATTTCAAATTTCTTAGCGATCGGACTTATCGTTTGGTCATGCGAGCTTGAAATGCGTAGAATTTATTTTTAGAATTTAATTAAAATAATTTGATTTTGAAATGCTAACTTCAGAATATGATGGAATTAGCTCTCGATATATGTTCCATTGTGTTCGGAATGGGGGTATAACATATAGAAAGCCAGGCGGCACACTTCATTTGAAGTTCGGAATTTTCAGACGCGAATAGTGTTTTGCAAAACTTCTATATACCCTAAAAGAAAACGCAGCTGCTCCTTTATATCGTTTAATGGCAGAAAATTCATGACCTTCTTTCTTCGATTTCTCTCAATCCACTCAACGAACTCGCACGACTCCAAAAGGAAAATTGTAGAATTCGACGAGCTCTACAAGATGACCGGTTGGATCGAGGCGATACGCTTCGAAATCGCCAGGATCTTTGTTTGAAGTTCGTGCGTGTATTGGTTTCTCGAGGACAAACGACGGCGGTGGGAAGGGGGAGGCTACTGGTGATGTTAGGACGGAGGCAGGCGTGCGTGATGGCTGATGTTGATAAAGGTTTCGGTGGTCTGGGTTGCGTGCGTCGTGAGATTTGATACGTGCTGGTTGTTTCATGTGGGCCTGGAGTATACGGGGAGAGGAAGGGGTTTAGTGAGGTGAGTGTTTAGTTTGTTAGTTAAGTGGTTATTGATAATTTTAATTATCGTTATGCTAATAAAATCGTACCTTGTTCGTATGAGGTCCGATTCAAGCGAAACGAGTTGCATTGGATTCATTTCGACGAAGTCTACGACATGGAATCGAACTGGAATTTATTTGACTTTGAAAAATTTTCAGTTTCAAATAAAGGTGAGTGTTTTAAACCGCTCACGAAGTACTAAAATATTTTATGTTAGTTAAATTGAAGTCGTGAAGTTATTTATTTTTATTGACTGTTGTTTGGTAATTTAACTGACATTTAAATTGACATATGAATTGAACTGATATAAATTTAAATTGACAGTTCAATTCGAACATGAAATTAAATTGCCATTTAGACACCCAGTATTGATAACTAGTTAATGGTTGTGATATTTTGACTGATTTGGATGTTGATTGAGATTGGATGCTATTGGTTGATATTTTGGATGATTTAGATGTTTATTTATTTTTTATATATCCTATTATCACCCTGTATATTATTTGACAGTATATAAACTGTTATTTGAATTATTTCAAATAAATTAAAAAATAGGTTGAAATGATATATACATATAACACTTTGATTTGGATTGAAATGGTATATATCCATCCCTGAAATTAAAATTAAAATAACCGATCACTTGTGTTAGAACCTTGCATTTTGATGTTCTGATCACGACAACTATATAAGTATATATTATATGAACTAACCAAATTTGCAGGAGAAGATACTATTCTACTCGATGATAGATCGAAGACCAAGATTTCAAAGAGAAAGTTTCAAAATTTTATAAATGGTTTATCTATAGTCTAGCTAGTAGTTAATTAATATTAAAATCTCTCCTAAGTGGTATATGCATGCACACACGGTTTAAAATTACTTTCAAAATCATATACACACCTTAGAAATTAATTACAATATGTTACTAAACAAAAACCTTTCAACAAGAAGTTTATATAGCAGAAAACACCTGTTTCAGTCGACTGAACAAGGGTGTGTAGTCGACTGAAACATGCACAGGTGCACAAATAACTTTGAAGGTTCAGTTGACTAAATACCCTCATTCAGTCAACTGAACCGGGTGTCTTTCCAAAATAAATTTAAAATTCAAAATTGTTTGAATTTTCAGATGACTGAATTTCTTTCCTTAGTCGACCGAATATTCATAACAGATATTTTCTGAACGGTCACCTTCTTTTAACGAATGGAAACAACTTTTAATCCAACAGTTGTTTCCGTATCTTTTAGCCAAAACTTTTCACGAATTATTACATCTTTTAAACTCTATATATAGCCTTGAATTCGGGGTTCTAAATAACTTAATTCTATGATTCTATTCTATATTCTTGCTATTTGAATTCTGTCATTTGCTTTCATAAACGCATTCAAATCACTTGCACATTCAAGCACAAATTCATTTATGATTAAATTACTTCCAATCTTCACGTACTACACTATATATACTACAAAGGAGAAGATTATAGGAAGGGTGTACTCTAAAGACATATATGTGCTATCTACAGAGCACAATCACTCAAGAAAACTTATTGTATTTTTGAAGTCCTGTTCGGTTGCTCAGGCAATAGTAGTCCTATTCGGTTGTCTAGACGGTAGAAGTCCTGTTCAATTGCTCAGACAGTGTAATACCTGTTCCTCCGCGTTAAGTGAGGGTCGTTAGTTAAATTCCAGAAGGAGTCTGGGACTGGACGTAGAACAAGAGTTCGAATCAGTATAAAAATCCCTGGTGTTATTTACTTTACCGTTTACATTTTATATTTATATTCCGCACTAGTAGATAACTTAGATTATATTCCATATTACGATCAATAGCTGTACTTTCATTTGGTATTAGAGCAAGGTTATCTTATAACCGTAACACAGTTATTTGATACATAGATTAATATGGAAAATAACACTAACAGAAGTTTTGTTGAAGGTCAATCCACTGCACGACCACCACTATTTAATTGTTTGAACTATAATTATTGTTCAACTAGAATGAGAATTTTTATGCAAGCAAATGGATATGACACTTGGAATATTACTCAAAATGAATACACTATACCTACTACACCATTTGCAGAATGGTCAAATACACAAAAGACTGATGCTACATCAAATGCAAAAGCTATGAATATATTATTTTGTGCATTAGACAAAAATGAATTTAATAGAGTTAGCATATGCACAACTGCTTATGAAATTTGGAGAACTCATAAAGTCACACATGAAGGAACTAATAAAGTTAAACAAAGTAAGATTTCCATGCTTAAAAATCAGTTCAAAATTTCAGAATGAGACCGGATGAAACTATAAATGACATGTATTTTAGATTTCAAGACATACATCATTCACTATTGGCACTAGGAGAAATTATTTCAGATTTTGATATTGTCTCTAAAATTCTAAACTCTTTAATGGATGAATGGGAACGAAAAGTCTTAGCTGTTTAAGAAGCTAATGATATTTCTACCATCAAACCTGAAGAGTTAATTGGAAATCTCATGTCATATAAAATAAATTTGTAGGCTATGCGAGACCAAGCGCAAGATAAAAGAAATATCGCATTCAAAGCTGAACAAGATGATTCAAATTCAGATGATGATGACATGGCATTGATCGTAAAGAATTTCAAAAAGTTTTTAAAATTCAGAAAGAATAAGAAGTTTGGAAACAATAGAAAAGACAACTCTAGTAAATTGCCAGTCTTAAATCTTGAATGCTACGAATGTCATAAGAAGGGCCATATGAAGAAAGATTGTCCTAATAGAAAGAAAGACAGATTTAAAAATAAGAAGGACAAGTACAAAAGGAAGCGGGGCTTCTCAGTCACATTGGATGATTCAGAATCATCTTCATCATCAGATAGTGACACGGATAGCGATTCTGAACAAGCCAACGTCTGTTTTATGGCTTCAACTAACGATGTAAGTAATCTAACTTTTGATGATTTAACTGATATACACTCAGAATTGTTAGATAAACTCAAGGAAGTTAAAAGAAAGTATAAAGATACATTAGAGAAACTAAACATAACTGGAATAGAAGTTGATATGCTAAGAGATGAAAAGAAAATTTTAGAAGAAGAACTTGTTAATACACAAGAATCTTTGTCTAACGTTTCTTCTCAACTCACTATGCTATCAAATGAAGTAGAAGTGCAGAAAGAAAAGAATATGACATTAGCTTCAGAAAATCATGATTTAAAATCAAATGTCAAAATTCTTGAATTGAAAAATACCAGTCTCAATACTGAGTTAGAGAATATTAGTAAAAATGTGACTAATTTTAATAAAGGAAGAGAAAATCTTTCTAAAATTATTAGTAATTCTCAATCCACCACTAATAAGAATGGATTAGGATATAAAAATTCTTTAAAATCAAAGAAGAATAATATATCTTATAAAAATTTCAATTTGCATAATAATTTTGTAAAAGCAAAGGCAAAGCCAAAGGTTGTTACTCAAAAGAAAGAATTTAGTAAAACAAATACTATAAAAATTTGGGTATCTAAAACCAATAATAATCTAATCAGAAACAAGTATATAAAAGGAATTCTAAACCCTCTTGGGTTTGTCTCCTAAGACCTAACTCTTAGGACTCTAATAAAAGGTGGGTACCAACGTCCCTTATATTTTTTTTGCAGGTACCGACTAAAGAAAGAGGAAAGTGGATACTAGACAGTGGTTTCTCAAAACATATGACTAGAAAAAAAAGATATGCTGACAACATTATCTACTCGGATGGAGGATATGTCACATTTGGAGATAACTCCAAAGGCTATATCATCGGAAAAGGCAATGTGAGCAATGACGGTACATCTAACTTACCTCTCATTACAAATGTTTTACTCGTTAAAAATTTAAAACATAATTTACTAAGTATAGTCAGCTCTGTGATAAAGGTTTTAATATAACTTTTTTAGAAAATAATGCAATATTTTTGATCCAAATAATAACCTTATATTTGAAGGAACAAGAGAAAGAAATATTTATATATATTAAATATGAAAGTCAATTATAACACAAATATATGTTTAGTAGCCAAAGATAATGATCCTTGGTTATGGCACAAAAGATTTTGTCACTTAAATTTTAAAGCTATTAACAAATTATCTAAGAATAATTTAGTTAGAGGTTTACCAAAGATGAAATTTAAAGTAAAAAATATTTGTGATGCTTGTCAATTAGGAAAACTAACTACTATCTTCCTCATATTATCTGAATGGTTCTTATCTCTTAACCTTTTCCTACCTCATATAGGTTTCTGGCCATAATCGTTCAGGAATTTTCATTCTCAAACCTTGTTTACTTGAAAATAGTCTTTACTTCTGTATATAAAGGCTCATAACTCATCCCTTTTCACATCATGATTTCTCAATACAATTTTTCAAAGCTTAAGTTCTTTTTATTATTTCTTTCTACAAACATCAACATGTCTTCACAGGATGAATCCAATCAATCATCCATCATTTTCAGCACTTTCATCATTACCACTCCAGTTTATATTCCTGTTAAAATTAGTCCATCTCCTACTCATCATACTGGATATACTCCTTAAGGAAAACGAACTAAACGTAATTTACATTTTGGTTCTCCATCCACGAAGGAGAAAATAGACGATATTCATCATTAACAAAGAGAGACTTTGGAACTGCAGCTTGAACTATATTACAAACAGAAAGTAAACGCTAAGCGTTTAAGTTTTCTGGAACAAGTCGCGTTAAAGTTCTGCGGGTCTTCATCGAAACAGTGCGTACATCAACCTTCGCCTCAACGTTCTCAAGCTCCTCCGAATTCTTGGGAACGAAGCCCACAACGTCCTCAGGTGTCACCGAACTCCTAGAAACGCAATAATGTTTGGTCACCAATCCAACCATTACAAGAAATAACAAAGATTGAACCGCACTCTGACCACTCTCACTCCTCAAGAAATTAGAGTTTTATGTATATTGTATTTTTATATGTTCTATATGTTTTAAAATAATGTTTTTAATATATAACATTTATAAAATTACCAATGTTTTAATATTATTTTGTTTTTATAAGAAAATATTTAGCATGATAGGGTGAAAATGCATATAAGCACAATTTCCGTCGACTCAACCTATCTTCCCAATCGACTGAAACTTCAATGCAAAATTTTTTATATAAGGAATTTCAGTCAACTGCCTTAGATAATTCAGTTGACTGAATTAGGACTTTTTCAGGCTATTTTATGCGAGAAAAATTTCTCTGCACATTAGTCGACTGAACTTTAATTCCAGTCGACTGAACATTCTTGAGAACCTTGAAAATTTTCAAATTTCAGTCGACTAATCCTATATTTTAAGTCAACTGAATTAATCAAATTTTAGGCAAAACTTTCGGGTCGAAAACCTGTAACATTCAGTCGACTGCCCCAAATTCTGTCGACTGAATTGGTGTTTTCTGGTTTTTTAAATAATATTACACAACTCCCAATCCACCGTTTCACCAACCATATAAATACATCTCCTTCATTCCAAAACCCTACCCCATTTCTGAAAGCAAACCCTAGCCCCCATATTTTTTCAATCCAATTTTTACTATCTTAAATCAACTCAAATCAAATGGCTCCAAGAATAAAAAGACCTCGACAATCATCCGTCGGACCATCCGAAATCCAAATTAGGTCTTGGCTCTGCAATGAAACTGCCGTTACCCGTTTAATGCCATGTGGAGCTCTAGAATCTTTGATGGTTCCTTTGTCAAGTATTCGGATTTCAATGCCTACACAATCCGAGAAACTGCGGAAGTAAGTGGTCTTGAAAGCTTGCTTAGTTTTGATGCCAACAACGTTAAGATCTACCCCCTCCTAATCAAACTCTTCTTCGCCAATATGAACTTGGATCACCAAAATCCAAGAAACAAGGACGATTGCATTTGGACACTAGTTTGCGACGTCCGAATCTACCTTCCTCTCCAACACCTTGGTTATATTCTTCATTGTCCCTATGAAGGAGTCGACATCAATGACGTTGAAGTCGATATGGACAACCGAGATGAGGTCTCTCATCGATTTCTTTCCGATGATATGACCGTTTTCAAATCTGTCGCCTTATGACCGAAGGCACGCATCCTTCGTCGTTCCCTCATCCGCTCCATTCAACCTCGTACCGAAAGCTACGAGAAGGTCTACAAGAAAGACTTCCAAGCCCACTATGCCATCTACTCCTCTCAAAACGTCAATTGGGCTAGAGTAATTTTTGATGAATTACTCAAGGTTAATCACAAGATGAGCTACAAAACAATCTTTTACGGAGCCTACATTATGCGGATTCTCATGAACTTCTGCGTAACTCTCCCCGACGTCGATTTCATTATCGTTAGTGAGCTAAACACTAAGACGTTAAGTCTTATGGGCTTGCCAAAATGCCCACCGCCTCAAGAAATAATTAGCTTCCAATAATGGGCAGCTAATCAGGCTCAAGGGATTCCATAACCCCATAAGACTCATATCGGCTCCTCTTCCTCCCGACCTTCCCACCAAGTCGAAGAAGAAGACGACGATATCATTGAGATCCATGATGATTTTCCTTTAAAGCAAGGTTTAATAACTGTGTCTAGGAATTAAAGAAAGCTAAATCAACGTTTTGTCAATATCAAGAAAACCGTCGTCAAGACCAATAAGAAGCTCAACTCCATCAAGGGCTTCTTAAATAAAATTTGGGAAAAATCTCTTGCACAGGCTCTACTTCTACAAGTGTTGCCGAAAATCCCCTTGCTCCTTTCTTTTGGACGATATCCGAGGAGGAAGAAGAGGAAGAATCTAATAGCAAGGAAGTTTGGTCCATTTTTATCTTATGCTTATGCATGTTTTTCTATTTTTTTGTTGTTTGTTATGATGTATCCATGAACAATTATTGTTATGTATGTTTGTTTTTAATTCAATGTTGTTCTCTTGATGTATTGTTAAGTAATATGATGTTTAATTTCTTTTGTTCTTGATTCACATTATTCATGTTTATCATGTTATCATTGTTAAGTAATATTCATATTCAACCATATTCTCTTGGTTATACAATCAATATTCCTTTTTTCGATGACAAAGGGGGAGAAATATGAAGATAAGCAGGTAGTCCATTGATTCAGGGGGAGTTTTAATTGCTTTTATAAATTTTATAAACTTTTAAACTTACACAGTTGTCAACATCAAAAAAGGGGAGAATGTTAAAACCTTGTATTTTAATATTTTGATCATGACAACTATATGAGTATATATTATATGAACTAACCAAATTTGCAGGAGAAGATACTATTCTACTCGACGATAGATTGAAGACCAAGATTTCAAAGAGAAAGTTTCAAATTTTTATAAATGGTTTGTCTATAGTCTACTTAGTAGTTAATCATGTTATAATCTCTCCTAAGTGGTATATGCACACACATGGTTTAAAATTACTTTCAAAATCATATACACACCTTAGAAATTAATTATAATAAGTTATTAAAAAAAACCTTTCAACAAGAAGTTTATATGGCAGAAAACACCTGTTTCAATCGATTGAACATGGGTGTGCAGTCGACTGAAACATGCACAGGTGCATAAATAACTTTGAAGGTTCAGTCGACTAAATACCTGCATTCAGTCGACTGAACCATGTGTCTTTTCAAAATAAATTTAAAATTCAAAATTGTTAGAATTTTCAGACGACTGAATTTCTTTCCTCAGTCGACTGAATATTCATAACGACTATTTTCTGAACGGTCACCTTCTTTTAACAAACAGAAACAACTTTTAATCCAATAGTTGTTTCCATATCTTTTGGTCGAAACTTTTCATGAATAATTACATCTTTTAAACTCTATATATAGCCTTGAATTCAGTTGTTTAAATAACTTAATTCTATGATTCTATTCTATATTCTTGCTATCTAAACTCTGCAATTTCCTTTCATAAACACATTCAAATCACTTGCACATTCAAGCACAAATTTATTTGTGATTAAAATTACTTCCAATCTTCACGTACTACACTATATACCATAAAGGAGAAGATTATAGGAAGGGTGTACTCTAAAGACATATCTGTGCTATCTACAGAGCACAATCAGTCAAGAAAACTTATTGTATTGTTGAAGTCTTGGTCGGTTGTTCAGGTGGTGTAATACCTGTTCCTCCGGGTTAAGTGAGGGTTGATAGTTAAATTCCAGAAGGAGTCTGGGACTGGACATAGAACGGGAGTTCGAATTAGTATACAAATCCTGTAACATCCCAAAATTTTCGACTTTCGAAAATTCGACATCGATACTCACTTTATCGACTGCCGAGCCATCGAATGCCGGAAACCCGAAAAGTTATGGTTTTAAAAAGAAGAAAAAGGTAGAAGAAGAAGAAAAGAGTAGAAGAAGAAGAGAAGAACAACAGAACAACAATAGAAACAGAAAACAATATCAGAATCTTACACATCGCAGCGGAACAATATATAATAGATAACACTAGTCTTTTAAAACAAAGAACTATATCAGTTTATACATACATCAATCAGAGTCATATACAACAATGGACAGTTATATAACTTGTCCTCATACAGAATACACAGCGGAATAATACAAAAAATATAGGTGATACGTTTCGCCATCCAGCTTGCTTCCAAAGCTCCAGAATATCCTGATAACATAACTCTAGGCTGCCCGTGTGGAAATTGGTGGGCACCCAGAGTTTAGAAGGGAAACAATAAACTCCGAGTCAGTCATGGTGACTGGTGTGAGATCGTAAAACAGTTTATCTTTAAAACAAACAATAGGAAATTTTTTAAAGTCAATTCGCAATGCTTTTGGAAAATGAAACTACCATAAGACCTCCCGCCACACACACAATGCAAACGCAGAATTGGAGGAGATTTCTTCTTATGATAGTCAAAGATGCTTACTACGCAAAATCAAATCATTTTGGATATTATTTTTAGTGCATAGTGGAAAACATTTCGAAAGTAGAATATAAATCTTAGCCAGCATAGGTACCATTATATTATGCCTGCTATAGCTGCCTCCTGAGGAGACAGGTTATACAATTGAAATCGTAAAGGCTCGTATTGTTTCTTTGGATTTCCAACAAATGGTCAGGCTAAGGAACTTCCTATGCCACGATGGGTACGCCCCTGGAATAGGCGACCCGAGAACCTAACTGGATCTCTGCCAACACAAGGCCGGGTTACCTCTGCAAAAATAGGTAACTACTGACACGCGTATGTCATCCCCCGATCGTCACCGATCTTCCCGAGGATCCCCGATTCGCAACAACCACAAAGTAATAAATTTGCAGCAACCACAGAGGTTAAGTATCTGGGCTCCATACCATGATACCACCTTTATCCAGAAGGAATGACATACACTAAGGGGCGCTACTCCCTAGAACCTTGCCGCATCCTTCCTGTTTTGACCATTTTCGGGGTGTGAGGCTCGACGAAGTCTCGTCCACAAAGCTACGCTTTCTACAAAGCCATGCTTCGGGTCAAACAAAATGATCAACCTATGATCACAAAGATATAAGATCAAACAAATGATCATATCACAAATGATCAAACACTGATCATTTCACAGCAACACTCAGTATGCCACGTTACCAAATTGGGAGTATATCGCTGATAAATTTCAACTACATAACCTCTGAGCTCGTACGTCTCAGAGAAGGGTGTTAAGCTAAGAGAATAAATTCTCTGCCACCAACAGAAATGTATTTGAAAGAAATCAGCTTTATATCTCAATTTGTAACGTCAGACACACAATCCATACAAGTCTGTTCCGGGATCGAACAGAACCGAAGGCACTTCTCACGAAGCCCTTGCACATCCGGATAATTTTCTAATCACGTCCGGACTTCCCGTTACTAAGGGTGATAAAACCTCTAAACCGGAGATCAGCCGATGTAGAGTAACTCGACGGTAATCCTTCCGTTTTCAAAAATATCCGGTCTTCAACACCGGTCTTCAAATGCAATTCATAACGACGTATCACATATTCGGAATGGGTTATACGACCCCATGGTCCTTTCCCGGCTAACCCGAATAGTGAGCGATTATTCAAAAATAAGTGTGGCATTCAAATTCATCCAATTCACAACAAATACCATTCAAGGTAATTATTGATAGTCGGTTATTTAACTATCAATAAGATGCGCAACATCATCAGATTCCAAATAATTTTCCCAAATATCTTATCTTCCAAAATATCTTTACTAGATATAAAATTTACACACTTCAAAAATAAATCAATATTTATTTTTTAAATAGATTCCCTTTCTTTTATAAATTCCATAGTGAATTTATATTTCAAAAATATCTACTGATATACGATTTCCAAATCGATTTCAATATTCAATTTCAATTTATCTTTAAGAAGATAAATTCTCAAAAACATTTCATTTCATATTGGAAAAGCATTTCCATACTTATTTAATAATAAGTAATTCACAAATCTATTTTATTTTCAACACTTGAAAATATTCGATATACTTAAATCAATATTAAGTACATATTTCATTCTTTAAGGAAATCACTTACTATAACAACATTTATTTGAGTCAAAACGAATGTTACGTAAAACATCGTTACGACGACTCAAAATCACTAGTATAGGGATTCTGAATTAAGATAGATGGATAAATCCCAATACTAGAAAAGAAAAAAATATATCCTTTCGGAAATCATTTACTATAACAACAGTGTTATAGTCCACCATTTCCTTATATTTTCGAAAACGCCTATTTCAACAATAAATGTTGAAATCTATGGTTTCGATATTTAACACATTTAAAAACATCGTTAAAACAATTAACTCCATTTTTAATATCACTTCTTCAAAAAATAAATCCATTTTATTTAATAATATATTCACAGTTCAAAATCGTGAATATAATTCACTTAACCAAATTTCAATCATCTCTACACATTTATTTCAAGAATTATCCACTATCCAAAATCGTGGATAATTTTCCCTTCTTAACCTTCTTCATTTAATTTATCAAATTCAATTGATTTCGAATTTATAAAACAACGTTTATAAATTCTATTTCTATTTTATAACAACTTTGATTTATAAATCTTCTTTTATTAACTTCTATAATTCACTTATCAAAATAAGTGATTTCGGATTTATAAACAACATTTATAATTTCAATTCTATTTTTCTAACAACTTCGATTTATAAATTCCTTTTATTAACATATTCAATTTATAACTCGATATAAATATCACAAGTCCATATTATAAGTTGATAACTTATCATTCATTTATTTTAAAAGAAATCGTTCTTTTAAATTTTACAAAATTTAAAACTTTCAGATTTCATTAACTTATGAAATCCCATTTATACTTCATTTTAACACTTATAGAAACTTGTCTTACAATCCCAATATTTCAAATTTATAAATATCCATTTTTGTACATCTTTTAAATAAACCGTTTATAATACTAGAAATCCCAATTTAAACCATTTCATAAATTTCTTAACTTTTATTTCAAAAATCACACTTTGATTTTATTTCACAAAAATCTTAACTTTCATAACTTTAAAATTTTAGACGTTTATTTATTTGAAATAAATCAATTCAAAAATTCAATAAAACGTCTACTTTCAAAAATCACTTTAAAATCTTTTTTTTTAAAGTAAAAGTCGTTATTTTTAAACTTCAAAACTGAATCCGATGATGCAACAGCACCAATTAGTCAATCACAACAACAAACATCATATATCAATATGATAACAGAATATACATCAATATCTGTAAATAAATAAATACTGGTGAGGAATCCAGTTGGATCCCTCCAACCTGTTTCCCTGCATCCACAGACGTTAGCACAATACCAATTCCACTTCGAGGTGGAATATCGCGGTATATGGGTTTTATAAAAAATCATCCGCTTACTAACGGCGCAATAGGGTCTCATCCGCTATACGAGGCGGGAAATCAATCAATCCAATATATACATATGCCAATATGTATATATTGCTATATATATATATATAGATATATCCTACTATATCTAACATCATATCCAAACAAAAATCAAACAGTCAATAACTGCAATCCAAATTTATTTTGAGTGAGAAAAATCTCACTTTTGTTTTTATTTTGCATTCCATTTCCATTTCAGACTGTTTTCTCCAATGGATTAGACCTTGTATAACGAGTATACAATTTATTAATATTCGAAAAAATCAAATAACCAATCTTCGTTTGGTAAATTTAATTAACTAATAATTTATTTTAGACTAACAATTTTTCCTTTTAAAATCTTTTAGTGTTTAAGATAATTTAAATAAGTTAGTTAAACTATTTTTTTCTCACCAAATCCTTACCTATATAATTCTGTAATCAACAAAACAGCAGCCTGTTTTCCATCCCAGACTTTACTTACATATATAAATTAAAGTAAAATTTCTCAGTTAAAATCTTACTGTTTATATTAACATAAAAGTATGGTTTCTTCTCTGCAAATATAAACTGTGACTGAAAAATATTGACTGTAACTCTTTTTTTTTTTAATACTAAAATTAACTAACTTAAAATTTTAAATAACTTCAATTGATGGGAAAATACCTCAATGTTAATTTAATTAATATATTTTCTATAATAACCAAAAACAGTAAATCTTTTTACTGTTAAAATCATATGTACAAAATTAAATAAACAACTGAAGATAACTTCATCCTACCGACTATCGCGACCATGCTTGCACCAGGTCTACTTCACGCGCGCCTGCTACCGCATACGCTTCCCAATGATTCGACCTCACCTCCATCGTGTCGCCACCACGCTACCCCAAATCGACATCGCCGCCGAGAGCAGAACTACACCTTTCACGCTCGCGCCTCCCCCATGCCCTAGCTCACTGCTTCCAGACATTGGCTCGCTCGAAATCTGCCATCATGCGAACTCACAGTGCTACCGCAACACTCGAGTTCGAGCTTGACTAAACGATGATGGTTCAAATCGATTCCCACCTTCCTTTATTCGAAAGACAATCGTTTGAATTTAATTGAAGAGGACATTTGATTTTTTTTGAACTGAGAAAAGAAATAAGAAGAGTGGGCTTTGGTTTTTAAAAATGAACGAGAGCGAGAGGCAGCCATTTTTATTTCTTGTTTTGATTTCTGGCCTTCGGCCATTTGATTTTATTCGAAGATAAATGATTGAAATGGGGAGGGATATTTAAAATTGAACATGAACGAGCATGGGTTGCACGAGTTTTTTTATCGTGATTTCTGGCGTAACACTAGGCATGATTTTAGGAACGAAAGGTAACTGATGTGACAGATTATAAATTTAAATTTAAATTGAATCCGTTTTAAACATTTAATGCGTTTATTCATCGTGTGCTCACATATCAACTCCAATTAATACGAAATTTGAAATCCGGTAATAATTCAACATTACGGACCCAATGGAACTGGTTTCGTCGAATTCCGAGACTGTGCCTCGGACGGCTATTTTTTAAATATCGATTCGAACAATTAAATTTCAAAACTGATCAAATCGTTTTCAAACTCAATTCTGAAGCTTCTGTTATCTTCAGTAATATCAACACGAATTTTAAAAGCTTTTGAAATATTTTTCTTCAGCTTAAAATTGAAGATTCAAATTTTTATTCAACATTCAATAGATTAAATTTTATAATTTAATCACCAAATTCAAAGTTATATCGGGGATTCAAATTAAATCATCGTTCAAATATTTAAAATTAATTAAATATTCTCAATTTAATTTGTTCAAAATTCTGGGTCGTTACAGACTTCCCCCCTTAAAAGAATTTCGTCCTCGAAATTACAAGTTAGAAAGAAAGGTCCTTAACTCGTCTACTCTTTTTCGAACATCTAATAGTTTTATCAAATTTTCAAAACAAATCTCTCTACTAGAGATTCGTTATTAATTCAACTAAATTTCCATCTTCAATTATAAGTTTCAACAGCATTGTTTTACTTCAAAATTCAAATTTAAACTTAAATTCAAATTTTAACTTTCAAAATTTTCTCAAAAATTTTCTAACACTCGAGATTTCCGAAAAATTTCGCCAGCGTCTCCTTTGCGCGGCTAATACGGTACGACTACAAAACGTCCCTACGGACTCTCAGATTTCAAAAAGAAAAAGAAAAAGCCAAGCGGCTAGACAAGAAATCATCAAAAACTCATATTATAATTTAAATACTTACCTTTTTGTCGAGCAATTCAAATTCTCTTCAAAATTAAAATTCCAATTCCTTTTACAACACTTGTATATCCTACTAGCCATAATATCTAGTTGCATATATTCAAACCATTTTGCACATTGTATTACAAAATTTTCAATATATACTTCTTACACATTTTAGTTCACTATTGAAGTTACGTATCTATTATCATTCAATTTTACATTTCAAATTTCATTTGAATTCAATTTACCATTTCAATTCAATATGAATTCTATTTAACTTCTGAATATTGAATTTCATCGATTAACTTTCATTTACAACTCCTTATTTTAGATTAGTTTCAATTACTAATTCATCACAAATTCTAATTCACTTACAATTTCACTATTTTGGTTTATAACCACTTGTATTAAACTGGATTTCCATTCGAATTCAATTTACATTCATGTACTTGCAATTGCAAATTGATTCATTCATTCATAATTTTATTTTCATAATTCAATACTCAATTCTAGAGTCTTTTCAACCTTTTCAAAACCATTTTCGAAAACAATTCAAATTTATCTTTTGAATTTCCAAACAACTTTCATTTGAAATAATTTGGCAGCAATTCCTCTTTTGGAAACCCGAAAATGAACACCGGTGATGCCATGGTCATCATCGGAATTATTTTCCAGCGACCGAAAAGAGTTTAGAGCTTTCACCTCTTCAGAATACTTTTCAAAACCTTTGAAATTCATTTTCAAATCAAAAAGATTTAAACTTTCCAAATCTCCAAAATTTTCAAATTATTTTCAAAACATTTCCAAATACTTTTCTGGAATTCCGTTTCAAATTACAAATCACATTTATAATTTACATTCTTAAATTTCATTTGTATGTGAATTTTATTTCTTAACTTTGGAGTTACAATTTCCATTTCGTATTCAATTTCATATAATAATGATAACATTTCAATATTATCACTTTCCTAACAACCATGCAACCATATATTACAGAAAATCATTTCTTCTATATACAAAAATAGTTTTGGGCAAAATTATTTCATTCACCCTATTTAAAACAATATTGTGCCGAATTGTTCTATTCAAGTGTTTAGAAACCCCTTCGATCCAGTTGCGCAGACTGTGCCGACGAAGGTTCATATACCACTCAATAAACCAATCATCACAATATAAAACAATTTTATATTCACTAACAAATACGCGCTCGTATCTATTATTACACTCAAACTCATTCTAGAGTACTGCTGACTCTATCTCTAATGAGTAACACCCAACAGAGCAGGGTTGTCGCTTAACCATATGCTCTGATACCAAATGTAACATCCCAAAATTTTCGACTTTCGAAAATTCGACATCGATACTCACTTTATCGACTGCCGAGCCATCGAATGCCGGAAACCCGAAAAGTTATGGTTTTAAAAAGAAGAAAAAGGTAGAAGAAGAAGAAAAGAGTAGAAGAAGAAGAGAAGAACAACAGAACAACAATAGAAACAGAAAACAATATCAGAATCTTACACATCGCAGCGGAACAATATATAATAGATAACACTAGTCTTTTTAAACAAAGAACTATATCAGTTTATACATACATCAATCAAAGTCATATACAACAATGGACAGTTATATAACTTGTCCTCATACAGAATACACAGCGGAATAATACAAAAAATATAGGTGATACGTTTCGCCATCCAGCTTGCTTCCAAAGCTCCAGAATATCCTGATAACATAACTCTAGGCTACCCGTGTGGAAATTGGTGGGCACCCAGAGTTTAGAAGGGAAACAATAAACTCCGAGTCAGTCATGGTGACTGGTGTGAGATCGTAAAACAGTTTATCTTTAAAACAAACAATAGGAAATTTTTTAAAGTCAATTCGCAATGCTTTTGGAAAATAAAACTACCATAAGACCTCCCGCCACACACACAATGCAAACGCAGAATTGGAGGAGATTTCTTCTTATGATAGTCAAAGATGCTTACTACGCAAAATCAAATCATTTTGGATATTATTTTTAGTGCATAGTGGAAAACATTTCGAAAGTAGAATATAAATCTTAGCCAGCATAGGTACCATTATATTATGCCTGCTATAGCTGCCTCCTGAGGAGACAGGTTATACAATTGAAATCGTAAAGGCTCGTATTGTTTCTTTGGATTTCCAACAAATGGTCAAGCTAAGGAACTTCCTATGCCACGATGGGTACGCCCCTGGAATAGGCGACCCGAGAACCTAACCGGATCTCTGCCAACACAAGGCCGGGTTACCTCTGCAAAAATAGGTAACTACTGACACGCGTATGTCATCCCCCGATCGTCACCGATCTTCCCGAGGATCCCCGATTCGCAACAACCACAAAGTAATAAATTTGCAGCAACCACAGAGGTTAAGTATCTGGGCTCCATACCATGATACCACCTTTATCCAGAAGGAATGACATACACTAAGGGGCGCTACTCCCTAGAACCTTGCCGCATCCTTCCTGTTTTGACCATTTTCGGGGTGTGAGGCTCGACGAAGTCTCGTCCACAAAGCTACGCTTTCTACAAAGCCATGCTTCGGGTCAAACAAAATGATCAACCTATGATCACAAAGATATAAGATCAAACAAATGATCATATCACAAATGATCAAACACTGATCATTTCACAGCAACACTCAGTATGCCACGTTACCAAATTGGGAGTATATCGCTGATAAATTTCAACTACATAACCTCTGAGCTCGTACGTCTCAGAGAAGGGTGTTAAGCTAAGAGAATAAATTCTCTGCCACCAACAGAAATGTATTTGAAAGAAATCAGCTTTATATCTCAATTTGTAACGTCAGACACACAATCCATACAAGTCTGTTCCGGGATCGAACAGAACCGAAGGCACTTCTCACGAAGCCCTTGCACATCCGGATAATTTTCTAATCACGTCCGGACTTCCCGTTACTAAGGGTGATAAAACCTCTAAACCGGAGATCAGCCGATGTAGAGTAACTCGACGGTAATCCTTCCGTTTTCAAAAATATCCGGTCTTCAACACCGGTCTTCAAATGCAATTCATAACGACGTATCACATATTCGGAATGGGTTATACGACCCCATGGTCCTTTCCCGGCTAACCCGAATAGTGAGCGATTATTCAAAAATAAGTGTGGCATTCAAATTCATCCAATTCACAACAAATACCATTCAAGGTAATTATTGATAGTCGGTTATTTAACTATCAATAAGATGCGCAACATCATCAGATTCCAAATAATTTTCCCAAATATCTTATCTTCCAAAATATCTTTACTAGATATAAAATTTACACACTTCGAAAATAAATCAATATTTATTTTTTAAACAGATTCCCTTTCTTTTATAAATTCCATAGTGAATTTATATTTCAAAAATATCTACTGATATACGATTTCCAAATCGATTTCAATATTCAATTTCAATTTATCTTTAAGAAGATAAATTCTCAAAAACATTTCATTTCATATTGGAAAAGCATTTCCATACTTATTTAATAATAAGTAATTCACAAATCTATTTTATTTTCAACACTTGAAAATATTCGATATACTTAAATCAATATTAAGTACATATTTCATTCTTTAAGGAAATCACTTACTATAACAACATTTATTTGAGTCAAAACGAATGTTACGTAAAACATCGTTACGACGACTCAAAATCACTAGTATAGGGATTCTGAATTAAGATAGATGGATAAATCCCAATACTAGAAAAGAAAAAAATATATCCTTTTGGAAATCATTTACTATAACAACAGTGTTATAGTCCACCATTTCCTTATATTTTCGAAAACGCCTATTTCAACAATAAATGTTGAAATCTATGGTTTCGATATTTAACACATTTAAAAACATCGTTAAAACAATTAACTCCATTTTTAATATCACTTCTTCAAAAAATAAATCCATTTTATTTAATAATATATTCACTGTTCAAAATCGTGAATATAATTCACTTAACCAAATTTCAATCATCTCTACACATTTATTTCAAGAATTATCCACTATCCAAAATCGTGGATAATTTTCCCTTCTTAACCTTCTTCATTTAATTTATCAAATTCAATTGATTTCGAATTTATAAAACAACGTTTATAAATTCTATTTCTATTTTATAACAACTTTGATTTATAAATCTTCTTTTATTAACTTCTATAATTCACTTATCAAAATAAGTGATTTCGGATTTATAAACAACATTTATAATTTCAATTCTATTTTTCTAACAACTTCGATTTATAAATTCCTTTTATTAACATATTCAATTTATAACTCGATATAAATATCACAAGTCCATATTATAAGTTGATAACTTATCATTCATTTATTTTAAAAGAAATCGTTCTTTTAAATTTTACAAAATTTAAAACTTTCAGATTTCATTAACTTATGAAATCCCATTTATACTTCATTTTAACACTTATAGAAACTTGTCTTACAATCCCAATATTTCAAATTTATAAATATCCATTTTTGTACATCTTTTAAATAAACCGTTTATAATACTAGAAATCCCAATTTAAACCTTTTCATAAATTTCTTAACTTTTATTTCAAAAATCACACTTTGATTTTATTTCACAAAAATCTTAACTTTCATAACTTTAAAATTTTAGACGTTTATTTATTTGAAATAAATCGATTCAAAAATTCAATAAAACGTCTACTTTCAAAAATCACTTTAAAATCTTTTTTTTTAAGTAAAAGTCGTTATTTTTAAACTTCAAAACTGAATCCGATGATGCAACAGCACCAATTAGTCAATCACAACAACAAACATCATATATCAATATGATAACAGAATATACATCAATATCTGTAAATAAATAAATACTGGTGAGGAATCCAATTGGATCCCTCCAACCTGTTTCCCTGCATCCACAGACGTTAGCACAATACCAATTCCACTTCGAGGTGGAATATCGCGGTATATGGGTTTTATAAAAAATCATCCGCTTACTAACGGCGCAATAGGGTCTCATCCGCTATACGAGGCGGGAAATCAATCAATCCAATATATACATATGCCAATATGTATATATTGCTATATATATATAAATATATCCTACTATATCTAACATCATATCCAAACAAAAATCAAACAGTCAATAACTGCAATCCAAATTTATTCTGAGTGAGAAAAATCTCACCTTTGTTTTTATTTTGCATTCCATTTCCATTTCAGACTGTTTTCTCCAATGGATTAGACCTTGTATAACGAGTATACAATTTATTAATATTCGAAAAAATCAAATAACCAATCTTCGTTTGGTAAATTTAATTAACTAATAATTTATTTTAGACTAACAATTTTTCCTTTTAAAATCTTTTAGTGTTTAAGATAATTTAAATAAGTTAGTTAAACTATTTTTTTCTCACCAAATCCTTACCTATATAATTCTGTAATCAACAAAACAGCAGCCTGTTTTCCATCCCAGACTTTACTTACATATATAAATTAAAGTAAAATTTCTCAGTTAAAATCTTACTGTTTATATTAATATAAAAGTATGGTTTCTTCTCTGCAAATATAAACTGTGACTGAAAAATATTGACTGTAACTCTTTTTTTTTTAATACTAAAATTAACTAACTTAAAATTTTAAATAACTTCAATTGATGGGAAAATACCTCAATGTTAATTTAATTAATATATTTTCTATAATAACCAAAAACAGTAAATCTTTTTACTGTTAAAATCATATGTACAAAATTAAATAAACAACTGAAGATACCTTCATCCTACCGACTATCGCGACCATGCTTGCACCAGGTCTACTTCACGCGCGCCTGCTACCGCATACGCTTCCCAATGATTCGACCTCACCTCCATCGTGTCGCCACCACGCTACCCCAAATCGACATCGCCGCCGAGAGCAGAACTACACCTTCCACGCTCGCGCCTCCCCCATGCCCTAGCTCACTGCTTCCAGACATTGGCTCGCTCGAAATCTGCCATCATGCGAACTCACAGTGCTACCGCAACACTCGAGTTCGAGCTTGACTAAACGATGATGGTTCAAATCGATTCCCACCTTCCTTTATTCGAAAGACAATCGTTTGAATTTAATTGAAGAGGACATTTGATTTTTTTTGAACTGAGAAAAGAAATAAGAAGAGTGGGCTTTGGTTTTTAAAAATGAACGAGAGCGAGAGGCAGCCATTTTTATTTCTTGTTTTGATTTCTGGCCTTCGGCCATTTGATTTTATTCGAAGATAAATGATTGAAATGGGGAGGGATATTTAAAATTGAACATGAACGAGCATGGGTTGCACGAGTTTTTTTATCGTGATTTCTGGCGTAACACTAGGCATGATTTTAGGAACGAAAGGTAACTGATGTGACAGATTATAAATTTAAATTTAAATTGAATCCATTTTAAACATTTAATGCGTTTATTCATCGTGTGCTCACATATCAACTCCAATTAATACGAAATTTGAAATCCGGTAATAATTCAACATTACGGACCCAATGGAACTGGTTTCGTCGAATTCCGAGACTGTGCCTCGGACGGCTATTTTTTAAATATCGATTCGAACAATTAAATTTCAAAACTGATCAAATCGTTTTCAAACTCAATTCTGAAGCTTCTGTTATCTTCAGTAATATCAACACGAATTTTAAAAGCTTTTGAAATATTTTTCTTCAGCTTAAAATTGAAGATTCAAATTTTTATTCAACATTCAATAGATTAAATTTTATAATTTAATCACCAAATTCAAAGTTATTTCGGGGATTCAAATTAAATCATCGTTCAAATATTTAAAATTAATTAAATATTCTCAATTTAATTTGTTCAAAATTCTGGGTCATTACAAATCCTGGTATCATTTACTTTGATGTTTACTGTTTATATTTATGTTCTGCACTAGTAGATAACTTTGATTATATTCCATATTACGATCCATAGCAGTACTTTCAACTTGGCCATAGGATAGAAAATTATATACGGACATCAGATTGGTTAAATTAAATGGTTTTAAATTCTTGGATTTGATTTATTCAAATGATTTCATTTTATAAATAAAATTGAATTGAAATAAATTAATTTCGAATTCGATTTTTGAAATGTTGAAATTAAAATTAGTTAAATGAAATTGTGTAAAGAATGAAATTTGAAGTTATAATTAGAATATGATTGGAATTATTGAAATTAATTTGTTTTAAACAATTTGAACCTTAAATTGAATATTGAAGTTAATTTGATTTGAGTGATTTAAATCGATATTCTGACATTGAACTCAAACTTTATATAAACTGAAATGGTTTAAAAATTGAGAATTGAATTGGTACTTAAACCATTTAAATCGAATCAATGAAATCAAAATTGAAGTTAATTCGAAATGAAAATCAAAATTGATACTGATTTAAATTGAAATTGAGATCGAAGTTAATTCGAATTGAAATCAAAATTGAGTCGATTTGAATTGAATTGAGATTGAAGACGATTTGAATTGAAAGATTTGGAATTGAATCAGTTTGACTTTGAAACTATTTTCAAATAAATTATTCTAATATAAACTGTTTAAAATCTATCTTTATAAATATTCAAATTATTTTGATTTTCCAAGCTTTTTTACTATATAAACCATTTTCAATACTCAAACTATTTATATTAAACTACTTTAATTTTTAAACTATTTAAAACCATTCAAACTATTTTCTAAAAATTCAAACTATGCAAGCGTGGAATGTTTATATTTAAATTGTAGATTTAAATGCGAATTTGGTTAAAATGAAGTTATAACCTAAATTTTAATTGGAATTGAATTTTGAAGTGAAATTGACATATTATGAAGTAAATATGATATTTTGAAAAGAAATTGATTTTGAAGTGAATATGATATTTTGATATCAAATATGAATCGTTTTCGAAATGTAAAAGAACCAACCGGTGTGTAAAACGACGCTTGGTTGTTAAAGAGACCAAGGCCTCTTATTGGCAACTCTTTGTCAATATTGGGACCACTTTAACAAATGTGTACGCAGAGGAGACTCCAAAACGAAGTGATTGGATTTGGTGTACGTTTGCTGGATTTGAAGAAAGAGAACGATGATGGATAGACCCTAGCACTTGTGCCAATTTGAAATAACTAAAACAGGACGGCTTGACAGGGCCAAGTGGGTTAGCTACCCCTAGTGGACATTCGTTCTTCAATTTTATTCTTGGACTTGGTCCATATTATTATTTTTATGTTGGTTTCAATTGGTGCACCTTGATTTGGGATGACCTCCCTTTGACTTGAAATGGGATGGATGGATGCGGTGGCGATCGTAGCTACGATGCATTACCACCAGCCCTACGACCTGAACTGGTAGTATCCTACCTTGGGCATTGCCTTATGTGCCTTATCATACTTTTATCCCTATAGGAGACCACTACGATTTTGATTTAGTATTGTCGTATCATGGTGCATCCCTATCCCCCGACGTGCTACTGGGGCGTTATATGCAAACTATACGACAATGCTTAAAAATGCATTAAGGGGGATTAATGTAAAGCCTTAATGCTAAGAAAAATATCTATTTTACTGATTATACATTACATATATAGTGTATTATACAATATATAAATATTTTGACGGATCCTTAAGAGATGGAAAATCCAGTAACATCTCTTGCGTTATCGCACGCACGATATACACTGGATCGGAGATGTAAAACCCCGTAAACATCTCTGATGCTATTACACTCATGTTATGTGATATCGATTTGACTCACATAAGGATATTTTAGTCCTGACTCGAGTTTTTTTTCTTTTCATTATGCTCGGGTCAGTCCTGAGTTTTTCAGCACATTGAAGATCAATTATTCTAGAAGATGAAGATTTGGTATACTATTACTAGTATTATTTCCCTGCATCATGTTGTTTTGCTGCATTATCCTATTGTTCTGTTTTATACATATAACTTTGATAAATGTTGTAAATTATAATCAAATGTATAGTATAAACAGCTTCATGAACTGTTTATTTGATTATATATTTTTGTCATTCCGCTGCGAGATTCTGTGTTTGTTTTTCTTTTTTTCTTATTTTTCTTAATTAACCCCATTGATTATCTGTATTCCGGTTTGTTTGAGTTGGACATGTGTGGATTATTTTCAATTTAAACCGTCCGAATGCGGGTCGTCATAGATTTGATGGACGAGTCTAATTATCCAAGGTTCATAAGATCTTTGTTCAGACCACTTAACACGACTAGGAGCATTGTTTTAGAGATTAAGGTTGGTCAGTTGGAATTGGGATATGCTTGGAAAGGGAAGTACTTTACGCCCTAGATATGTAGGTCAAGGTATTCCCACTTAAGGTTCTAACGAAGTCAGAGGTTCGAGCCATCATTCTAGTGCCAAAATTTTAGCAAATAAATTTACTAATCCAAAAGTGCTTAGAATACTTGATTTTTCAAGAAGATGCCCTGAAGAGGCTTGTCGTAGTTATCAACACAGTAAGATTTGATGTATCCAACCTTGATGTTGTTGTCATAGTCGAAGTCATGTATGTAAGATGAGCTCATGTTCAAAATCGTATTTGCAAAGCAAGTTCAAGCTTGAAGTCCCTAAGTCAAAGTCAATTATGTTATACCAATCGTGAAGTCACAATAGTTCAAATGTGTGAAGTCACAAGTACGTTCAATTCATAAGTTCGAATTGATTACACATATGCTATGTGGTGTCCTTGTTTAATGTCTAAGACCTTATGTGTACAATGTTCCAAAATCACAATATGCTCTAAAATCACCAATTTGATCTAGAGTTTACAATGTAGGAAATGAGAGTGGAGAAAAAATTCCATCACCAAAATGGCACCTCCTAGGATCATATTTATAGAGGGGTGGTGGGGTCACTTCGCCTTCCAAGTCTTCGACGTGCTTGACTTTGGCAGCAGGGGGCTAGCATTGGTTCAATTGTTATGGAAGCAACATTACCTCACTTTTAGTGTCTTCGAGTGCTTCAATATGGACGTCTTAGAAAATGTTGGTAATAAGGCTTTCAATAACTTTGGCATTACTATGTGTAAGGTCTTCGTGGATATTGATAATGTTTGCTATTAATACTGCTTACATACGAAAGTGCGATGTCTTTAGTATGCTATCCAGAGTGGATATATGAAGTGATCTCGGTCGAAGAGCAACATGACTTTGTATTCCTTTGACATCATTGAAGAATGACACCTTCGAAGCGCTTTGTTAAATGTAACACTTCTCCTTTCTAATTAATGGCTAGTGATACAGGTGAACTATAAAGAGGTGAAGTAGTATGATTGTCGAAAAGGCCATATAGGCGTGGTGGTTATACTAACGAAGAGGTCTTCCTTTACTATTGTAACATTGCTTTATTCTTGTGTCTTCGACACTAATGGTATTTATAGCAATCGACGTGGTCGAAGAACGGTATTTCTTCGTGAATGACAATGTCATCCAGATGATCCTCTTCGTACATCTTTGAAGACATCCCTATATACTTTCGTTGACGAAATACTTTAACCTCTTTGCAAGTCTTTGAATTTGTCTAGGCCAAAGTCCCTCGTCGATGGTTATGGTATTAATAAATTATATAACCTTTATTTCAATTTAAATAATATTAAAAATAGTAAATAATTACAAAAAATATTTTTCTGTTACCTAAAATTATATTTAGTATAAATTTACATATATAAAATATTAGATCAATTTTTACCATGATATGGTGGCACAATGAATTATAGTTTATTTAAATTTGTTTAATATGACTTGTTAATATAAATATAATGAATTAATAAATACATATTTAAATTAAAATAAATAATTTGGCTGTGTATACATCTGATCTAAATAAAAATGTTGTTTTTTACATACAAACACATAACCATTCAATATGTGACAACATTCATATATATAGGAATCTTACCTAACTAACAATATAAATATGATATATATGTACAAGAAATGGAATATTATATGTGAATTATAAGTAATATGAAATAAGAAAACATACCAAAACTATGCCTTGAAGTACACCTTGCTATGATGAATATCCCCCCTTAGAACTCTTCTCAATTCGGCAAACTGCTAATCTTTGAATTGTAGAACGTTGACTATCCAATAGCTGTTGATTTGAAATTGATTCAAGATGATCTTTGATGGAGCTATGTTTAGACGGGATCAGCCAGCAAGAAGATTAAGATGGCAGCTAAAAAGTCTCTAATGCATTAAGGTTATGAGTTCTTTTATAGTGGATGGAATAGAGAGAAATGTGGATCAAATCTTTTACCCATTCTCCCTAAATCAGAGACATTCATCAAAGATCCTCCTACCTCTTTTAGCCACCCCTATCATGTATGTTGCTACCGTATGTATCATCATACATCATGGGCTAATAGCACATTTAGGTCCAAGTAAATATTACCAACTAAATCTGATTTAATTGCTTGTTGATCGATCAATATATTTATAACTATTATAAATACATACACTACTATTTATTCCTCAAATAACATTTAAAATTTCATAATAAATACTTCATAAATATTAATTAATTTATAAAAATTATAAACTAATTAAATTGTTTGGTCTAAAGAGAGTTCATCATATCGGTTGTGTGACTCATTAGGTATAAATTGATCAGCGATTAACATCAAACTATTCGAATGTTAACGTTCACACGTCACTTAGCAGGTGGTGTGACATTTTGGCCAAATTTATTGCTTACTTATCTTCGTTAAAATCCAATTTTAGTTAATTAAGCATTACCTGGTTGTGATATTTATTTACACCAATTCTCTTCGTCAAAACTATATCACTTTGGAATTACTGAATTTGGTAATGGTCTAAATTCCAACATTGTCCATATTCAACTCTATAGCCCAAACATAAAGTCTTTGGTTCAATAATAATAATAATAATTAATCGAAATGGTTAGGCCAGAAACTTTGACTTTGCGTTGACTTGAATTTGCCATGATACTAATCTCATATAACCGAGGAGATGAATCCTCTCTTGAATAGTGTTTCACTTCCACTACTTCCACTTGACCCAACTATAGTCACTTGATGGACGTCCTACCATGATTTGACTATAATCAAGTGGATATTTCATATTGAAGATACATGGTATTCTCAAGTCGGGAGAATGGTGCAAATCAGTCACATCGATATTTTCTATTTGACCTTAGTTATATTAAGCAACGAAAAACTATCGAGTGAGTTATTTCATAATTATCCAATAACTATCAGTATGTAACCTCTAGGTATCCACAGTAGCCATGAGTAATCCACTGCCTAACATTTCGAAAGTGTTATGTACTTTAGTATTAACGGATACATTGATATCCAGTCTCGATGCATCTTGACTAGGAACATTTAAAATGGTAAATTTATTTTCATTATGATAAATTACTCATGGTCACAACACTTTGTAACTACTATCATAAAATGTATGATTTATAGATTTTCTATTAAATATACTTTTAATAAAATTAATTAATCAATATGACACATTATATCAAGTATATAATAGAAAGATATATGTTCGATTTCGAACAAGATTGGTTATCAAGTTAGATATATGTAACAAATTACATAATTATCCCTAAGGATACCCCTAACTCTATCAATCTCTCACTTGCACTTGGGGTTAATTATGGAGTCTTATTCTAACTTCTCCAATCAGTTTCCTCAAAACCGATCGGTCAGTTCCTTAGTGAACAAGTATGTTATTGTTTTTTAATTATCTACTATGTCAATCAACTCTCTTCGATATTGATAAACTACCTTTATCACGTAGAATAATTCAGAGTATGTCTCTCGACTTCCAGTGTGCTCTAAGTTCTGTTAAGAACTATATTGTAACATTATTATCATATAATAATGTTTTGCAATTCTCAATATTTGGAATCATCTTCAACTCAGTTATAAATTTGTGCATTTATATTTATATACATCATTTTTATTGCAGGGCTATTCAAGGCAATGTAATTGGCCTTTTTTTATTGAATTGGTCACAGTCTATCATTTGGAACATTTCAAATTTGAAGATTCTTAACTTGAATTTATTATTGACATATCATACTCAATATCACTTATGAAACTTTGAGTCCAAACACTTCTTCACAAGGAGTTCGTTGTTTCTGTAAACAATTCTCAAATATTTCATAAATACACAAGAACACTCTAAACTATCATTCAATGATATCAATTTGGATTTATTATTTGCTTCATGTATCAAATGCATGATCGAATCATAATATCATAGACAACATGACACATTTCGTATTAAACAATTTGATAAGGGTCTTTGCATATCAATTTAAGACATTCCCAATATCTTTTATACTCACTATAAAAGACATCATTTACAACCCAATGTTAAGTACTAAAACAACTAAGGCTGATTTTAATACAAGTATATTGTTAAAATCAGTAATGTGTTGTTTACTTACAATTTAGAAATATCAATGTACCTTTTAACATTCTTTCTTATGAACACACGCTTCCTCTGCATTTTGATGGATAATCAAACTATTTGATATTTCTATCAAAATATTTATTTGATTCCGATGCTTATAAAATGATACTTTCTATCATTTCTTGAATCATATCCAAGGACTCAAAAAATCAATATTGCTCCCATTGACTTTGAGCCATTTTAGTTATTATATGTAAACAACTTACTCTAAATCATTATTTAGAAATTTTTATTTCAATACATGCGTACCAAAAAATAAGTCATACTAAGTGATAATTTTATGAGTAATTCCGAACTAATTTGATCACGTAGAATATCAAATATATTACGCTACTTTCAACAATTGAAATTTATGATTTATTCTTATCAATGTTGCTCATTATATTCCAACCACATTAGTCTTGTTTTCAAAGACACATTCATGGCTGATGGATCATATTCCTTCTGGGTACATCTAACAAAATGATGTTTTGATAGTGGCTTAGAATCTATTTCGGATCTGCCCATCATACCATATCATAGAGTCAACACTTTTAATGGTTTATTTAAACAACAGAGGATTATATATTTTCGACATTGATAAGAAATTCATAGTCTGTCTTCATTGTGCGAGAATACTTATTAGACACTCTAATGTGATGTGTTCATTTAGATTAGTTAATTTCATTTCATCTCGTATAATCAAGTTTATCATTGGATCATATCCAATTCCATTTTACTACCAATAATTTCTCAAAGAAACACCTTCACTATAAAGTTGGTATTTCTTGAAACAACAATTATTTCTCAATGCAATGGAACATGTATTCATAAACAGTTTATGAATTGCCTTTTATTTAAAACTAGTTTAGTTTTAGTTTACCAAACTTATGTCCAAAACATAACTATGTCATCCAATGACAGTCCTTTCCAAACTCTTTTTGGGGAGATTCATGCAATATCCCTCATGAACAATTATTATGTGTAGACTTTTGACTCGCATAATCTGCCAACTCCTTGGCCTAAGATATATTGGAGTTTCTTATAAACCCTTATCTTATATGATTTTGTTTATTTAGATAAAATAATTTTAGCCTCCTGTACTACTCTTAAGTACATGACCTTATAGAAAGAAATTAACTATACTTCACTCATAATTAATCGTACTTTGTGCAACAAAGTTCGATCACTCCTTATCGATACATCATTATGTATTACATGGATGAGTGACTTTTGAGGTTGAATCTTTATTCAATTTTAGGTACCTTCGGAACTCTTTCCAATATACTCACCCATTCCATCAAATAGAATCATTTGTATTGCATGTTATATTATTTACTTTTGTTTTATACTGTATGAGTCCATCTTAGACATACTACATATGTATCGAACACACATGTCCATGTCAGTGATAACTCATCGATGAATATAACAAAGTACGTGGAACCATTTTGGTATTTATAGACTTAGGAATGCATACATCTATATGTAGTTCATTAACTCTTATGATGCTCCCACAAAATGGGTGCATAACCCTTAATCGTTTGAGATACAATTAACCTATATCATATGATTCATAATCATCATATAATAAAAAAATTCTCAAAGCTATGGCTTAGTTTATAATTCCAAAATAATTGTAAATAATTTTAGAAACTTCTGTATTTTCTAATGAATCACTTTTATTAGGAAAACAAATACCATATTGTAGTTGTATTTCATTATGAATATTCATAATATTCACATCAAATATTACTGTCTGTTTTTTAGTCAGCACCGAAAAATAATCATTATTTCATAAATAATGTTCGATATGTTTTACGAAAACAATTTTATAACTTGATGCATTCAATAAGTGATATATGGCATGCTTCCACTATTTCTGCCATTACTATAATAGTGTATTGAATTCAGAGATTCATCATTCACTTAATATAGATTTATTTATTTCATATACTACAACTACCTTATAGCGAAGAGTTCTTTGATCAAATATCTTGAACTCAAAGAAATAAATCTCATAGAAAATAATTTTCTATATGAAAATACATTTTGGAATAGAAGTCATATTTTTTATTCCAATGTTAAGTATTAATCATTATTATTACAACTCACTTTTTCGTTATCTCTTTATGAAGTAGAAGTGACTATTCGCTCTTCTCATCCCAACTGTACCTTAAATTACATCTAATCTTATACATTTGTTTTCCTTTCAAATGGCCAAACCATTTAAAAAGAATACCCTTACTACAACATCAACGAACTCTTTACGAGAAGTGCACTCGATCATCCTTAACATTTAAGGACATCAAATATATTGCACCTTGCGTAAACTGATCAAACTAACATTTCAGCGATCAAGTTCTTAGATTCATATTGTAGTTTTGGTATTATGTTACATTTAACACAATACGATCCTTTTGTAATTAATCAAATTGAATATTTAATCTCACAGGACTATTTATTAGCTTATTTCAAATGAACTAACTTCATCGAAGTATCGTACATTACGAATTATGACCATTTCCCATATAACACTTATATGAAATAGTATGTGGATCAAATATCCATAATTTATAATGCTTTAGAGTTTGAAACTCATAGAATGCAATACATGATCTCAACCAAATAAATGTATAAGTGTCCAAAATATAAATGTATTTAGTAGTTGTAAAATTAGGTGCCTACGTGGGTATTGAAATATTAACATGCAAGAAGCATTTATTAATAAGTATATGTTATATTTCTATTTGTCAATCTTCAATTCAGTTCAATTGTATATCTTTGTTGATAAACATTTTATCAATCATATTAAATGCATAAATTTTATTAATATAGACTATTATAACATTATATAGTATATGTTCTTACAATATTAGTAAGGTTAAATATTATCATTTCATTTTCTAATAAGGCTCCCACTAGTCTTTTATGTTTCACCAAATACTAAGCGAAACATAGAAGTCTTTCGATACTGGTAAGTGTTAGGATTCATCCGTCTTGGAATTCTGACCTTGAGTCTGCTCAACAAGTCATAGCTCCATAGACAATGCATAACTCCATATTAGTTGTATCATATACAACTCCTAACTCTTTGGTATCTTGTCATAATTATGCTTCGACCTTGAGTCTGCTCAATAAATCAAAATGAAATTATTCACTCGTACCTACCATATCGCGACGGCCTAAGTGTAGTATATGTATCTTGAGTCTGCTCAACAAATACATATAGTTGTCTTACCTTGTCTATTCAATATATTAATAGTACTACACATAACATCCTTGGCTTGAGTCTGCTCAACAACTAAGGAGTATGCAAGTAATTTATTTATATATATATATATATGGTAGAGGACATCATAATATTGAAGATTCATAATCTTTAATATTATATATTGAGTGATATTGACTTATGAAATAATATAATTCTTTATGAATTACTCTCGTGATTCAAGTGTTAGACACACTTGAAATCATGGTAACATACATTTACGTATATATTTATTCCTTAAGTCTATTTAGGTTTCTTAGATGTTCCACCTTTAGTATTCGTATTATATAAGTTTTATTATCATATAACTTTTATATTTTAATTAACTTATTTAATAGTGTTATGTATAATAATATATTAATTAAATCTTATTTAATTCATTTTAATTACTTTACATTTCAATTAATTTTATATTATTTTGATATAGTATTTATATTAAATATTTATTATATACTATAATCTTTATAGTATAACAATATATCTCATATTTATGCGTTTTTATTTAATTAATTAATTTAATCAATTAACCTTTAATTAATTTATTTAATCAACTAACCTTTAATTAATTAACCTTTAATTAATTAATTTAATTTAACAATTTTATTTAAATTATATTAATTTCCAAAATCATATTATATACATACATATATACTTATGATATCTTAAACATTTTAAAGTATCATTACATATATCAAACATATATAATACACACGCATATATATATATATATATTATTAATTAACTTAATTAATTATGTTAATCTTGTTAATAAATTTAAAATTTTGAAATCAATATTTAATATTTTCAAACATTTTCAAAAAATTTATTATATTATAACTTTTATAATATACATATATCTTATTTTAAATTTAAAATCTTATATTTTAGTTTTCAAACAATTTTGAAAATTAGCCCAAGGCCAAATTCAAATTTGAGCCTTTCCTATTAGGGACAATCTTTGGGCTATGAGCTTAACAGTTAACCCTAACATGGCTAATTTAGACTGCATAGGCTATCAGACACTGATACCATTGTTGAAACTGGGCCAGCCCATAGCGGAAGCTATAGGTGAATTTCAAAAAAAATTACCATGTTGGATCTTTATTGAGCCTATGAACTCTAATTTATTTAGAACATTACTAAATTTAATTTAAATAAAATCTTTATTTCATTTAAATTATAATTAATAGATGAAATTTTATTTAATTTATATTTTAAATTAAGCATAATGGTACACATATGTATCATATGCATATGTATATGTGTGTGCATGTGTAACGTAACAATCAGTGCAAGGTATAATTTGTCCGTATATAATTGTTGTGATTTGTATCGCAATGGACATGCTAGCTCATCTTATATGTGTTATATGTTGTCCAAATATATGTATGTATATGTATACACACACACACAAACTTGTTATTTTAAAATGAGTATTAAAATAATATAAATATCTGCATATATATAATATGTATTACATAAATGTGAAATATTATATATATTTATATATTAAATTAGAAAATAATTTAATGAATGATTATATGTTAATCTATATACACACACACACATATATATAAATTATGCAAAGTTGTTTTTTTTATATTTTTTATATTTATACATGTATGTTTTACAATAATAAAATTAACATATATATATATGTATTTATTTTTAATTATATTTGTAATAACTAAAAATATTTATAAATGTATGTATTTAAATATATATATATATATATTTATATTATATAATTATATCAATTATAAATTTAATTAAAATTATATATATATATATATATATCTTATAACATTCCAGATCCAATACACATCATAAAAAATATTTTTATTAGTCGAAAAACATTAAAATAATATTAAAAATAATTTCGTTACATAAAAATTTTAAATTCTGGAATTTTGGCTGAAATTTAATATGATGATGGAAATTTTTATAAAATTTAAAATATAAATTTTGAATCATATATTATTTTATATTAGTATAACCTTTATTTCAATTTAAATAATATTGAAAATAGTTATTTAGTATAAATTTGCGTATATAAAATATTAGATCAATTTTTAATATTATATGGTGACACAATGAATTATGGTTATTTAATGTGTAATATGACTTATTAATCTAAATATAATAAATTTATAAATATATATAAATTAAAATAAATAATTTTGACCGTGTATACATCTGATCTAAATAAAAAAATTAACATACTAACACAACCATTCATATGTGACATCATTAATACATATAGGAATCTCACCTAACTAACAATATAAATATGACACACACACACACACATACAAGCAATGGAATATTATATATGAATTATAAGTTATATAAAATAAGAAAACAAGCCATAACTATGCCTTAAAGTACACCTTGCTATGATGAATATACCTCCTTAGAACTCTTCTCAATTCGGCAAATTGCTAAACTGTGAATTGTAGCCATTGACTATCCAATAGTTGTTTATTTGAAACTGATTTGAGATGAGCTTTGATGGGCTTTGTGTAGATGGGATCAGCCAGCAAGAAGATGAAAATGGCGGCCAAAAAGTCTCTAATGCATTAGGGTTATGAGTTCTTTTATAGTGGAAGGAATAGGGAGAAAGGTGGATCAAATCTTTTTAATTATTCTCCCTAAATCAGAGCCTTCCATCAAAGATCCTCCTACCTATCTTTTAGCCACCCCCATCATGTATATTATTACCGTATATATCATCATACATCATGGGCTAGTAGCCAATTTAGGTCCAAATAAATATTAGTAATTAAATCTGAATTAATTGCTTGTCGATATCGTATATCGATCAATATATTTATACAGTAATATTTATTCCTCAAACTACATTCAAAATTTCATAATCAATATTTCATAAATATTAAGTAATTTAATTAATTTAATTAATTTATAACAGTTATAAACTAAAATCGTTTGGTCTAAAGAGACTTCATTATTTCAGTTGTTTGACTCGTCAGGTTTAAATTTGGTCAACGATTAACATCGAACTATTCGATTGTTAACATTCACATGTCACTTAGCAGGTGGTGTGACATTTTGGCCAAATTCATTGCTTATTTTGTTTCGATAAAATCAAATTTTAGTTAATTAAGCACTACCCGGTTGTGACATTTATTTACAACAATTCTCTTCGTCAAAACCATAGAACTTTGGACTTATTGAATTTTGTAATGGTCAAAATTCCAACACCGTCCATATTCAACTCTGTAGTCCAAACTCAAAGTCTTTGGTTCAATAATAACAATTATTATCGATCGACATGCTCTGACCAGAGACTTTGACTTTGAGTTGACTTGAGATGCCCATAATACTAACCTCGTATAATTGAGGAGATAAATCCTCTCTTGAATAGAGCTTCACTTCCAATACTTTTACTCGACCCAACTATAGTCACTCGATGGACGTCATGCCATGATATGACTATAATTAAAGCGGAGCTTTCATATTTAAGATCCATAGCATTCTTAAGTCGAGAAAACTGTGTGAATCAGTCGCATCGATATTTTCTGTTTGACTTCGGTTATATTAACCAACGGAAAAATATCGAGCGAGTCGTTCCATAATTATCCAATAACTATCGGTATGTAATCTCTAGGTGTCCCCAGCAGCCATGAGTAATATACTGCCCAACGTTTGGAGAGCGTCACATAATATAGTCTCAACAAATACATCGATATCCAGTCTCAATGCATCTTGACTAAAAACATTTAAAATGATATATTTATTTTCATTGTGATAAATTACTCATGGTTATAACACTTTGCAACTACTATCACAAAATATACCATTTACGAATTTTTTATTAAATTTTCTTTTAATTAAATTGATTAATTAATATAACATATTATATTAGGTATATAATCGAAAGAAAATACCTTTTATTTTGAACAAGATTGGTTATTGAGTTAGATATATGTAAAAATTACATAATTGGCCTTGGAGCATATCTGTAACTCTATCAAAGTGAATGTTGCTTAGTTAATTCCAAAAGGAATCTAGGACTGGACGTAGAACAGAAGGTCTAAACCAATATAAAATCGATTATGTAATCTACTTTACTATTTCCACTGCATTTACATTATTTATTACCATTGGCCATCTTCGATCGTATGCATAACGACTAACACAATTATGAAGAAGGAAGGGGATAAGGGTCGCCCTGGCTAACGTCTTTGCCTGATTTGAAATAGTATATAGGAGTACCGTTAATAAGAATGTACTATCAACAGTTTGATATAAGTCTCCAAACCATGTGTACGATTGGTTTAGAGAAGCCAAAGGCCCTCTAAACTCGAATTACAAAAAACTAGGGTAGGCGACCGTAGGCCCTACCATATCCAGTTTAATCACAATGTTGAATCCTAGAATCTTGCGATTGATATGGGAGACAAGTTCTTATGCAAGGAAAATGTTATCGGTAATTAGTCTATCCTTAATGAAACCATCCTACGGAGGGGATTTAATCATTTGGAGGATATGATTTATTCCAATCGCTAAGATATTAGAGATAACTTTATAGTTGAAGTTACATAAGCTTATAGATCTTAGATCAGATTAAGTTTTAAGGTTTTCACTTTTAGGGATTAGAATAATATTGCTAGATGTCCAACTATGAGGGAGATGGGTGCAAACAAAAACGGCTTGCATAGTGGAGATGAAGTCTGGACCTAATGATATCCCAACAGTCGCTAAAAGCGTAAGGACCAGCAATATTATTTTTGTCAAGCCTGAATACATCCATTTTCACCTCATCGGCATAGGAATAACAATTAGGAATTATCAAGATGGCAGCAAATGTGATCAAGGACATCCATGCCATAATGGGTAGAAGATGGTGCTCCTAAAAGCTCCCGGAAATGGGTAGAAACCACCTCTACCGTCTCTTGTTCAGAAGTGGACTAAGTTTCATTAAATTTCATGATTTTATGAAGGGCTAGCTAGTTTGCTTTTATTCTTATTAACCATAGAATGAAAGAACTTATTGTATCACGTTACATGGTCCATTTGGTGCAAGCCTTTTGTTTCTAATACATCCCATCTATTTGGAGTTCCTGGTTGAAGTTTTCCTTTGCCTGGGTCCACTCCAGGTGGTGAAGAAGAGAGAGATCTTTACCATAAGTTGCAGGTTTCAACACCACTTCTTTCTCAACATTCATGGTCCGATCAAAAATATTAGAGAGGGTGTTTTTGTTCTAGATACGAGCACAGTCTTTAACATTTTTAAGCTTAAAGACAAAGAGGATTAAAGGAGATCCATGGGCGGAGAGCCCATGCGACCTAAACCATATCGATAAAAATATGATGAGTATTCCACATGTTTTAGAATCTAAAGGATTTAGGGGTCATATTCGAGTTTGAGTTCAAACTAATCTTGGGGGTGTGATGCGAGTTCGAGCAGTGGAGGTGATCAACAAAGGATAGGAAGGGAAATTTGAACAAGCCTTCATTCCCTAATATGCGATCTAGTCTATAGATATATGGGCATCTCCATCCCTAGTGTTGCATCAGGTAAAAGCAGAGGGGAAAAAAGGAATTTCATGCAAGCCAGCCGAGGAGATTGCAGAGTTATAAGCGTTAATCGATGGGATATTAGAGGGGTTACCTCCAACATTTTAATCGTCATTTGACACAACGTTAAAATCACCACCGATGATCCAGGACTCGAAAGCGAGAGACATGAGGAAATTTATGTCATTCCAAATCCTACGCCTCTAAATTGCATAGCACTTGCACTACTAAAAAATGCATCATTTACCTACATGGTATTTCCGACACCCCATATTTGAACGTCGACGGGGCATCGATAAGGTGTAAGGAGTGGCCTACCTATGAGAATTTACCCATGTCTTTTCGATGCCTTCCTTATAGTGTCGGCGGGGCGTCAGTAAGGCGTCAATAGCAAACATAAAATCTCAGCCGACGTCCTCTCCTCCATCAGTTTTTCCAAATCATAAATTTATCTATCCCTCTACCTTTCAGTCCCTCCCTTCCCCCCGTCGTGCCTCCAGCCCCCACGTCTCCAGGCATGCATGCCTAACCTCCATACCATGCGAGCCTACAGCCTGCCTCTCCTCCACGGAAGCCTTCAACCCGTCTCTTCCTCCAACCGACGTCGACTTCGAACGCCGCCGCCTCATCGCCGCAAGCCCAACTCCCCACCTCCTAAGCGTAGCCACCACCTTATCACCGCAAGACGAAGTCACCACCACCAAAGTCCAGAGCCGCCTCCAAGTTGCCGCATAAGGTTCCAAGCCACCGCCACTCAGCCAACCACCATCGTAGGCCCAAGCCTCTAAGCCGCCGCAAGCACCCCCCCGCCATCAGTATGATTTATTTAAAATTGAATCTTAAATACAAACAAGTTTATGTTAAATTTGAAATTTGATTTATGAAGAAATAATTGAATATTTTATAAATTATGGAATATTTTTTTAAATTTCATATTGGAAGATAAGAAGACGATTTTATTGATTAAAAGAGGGTTAAAATTTAAATTTGAGGAATAAGAATAGAAAACCGAATATGTAATATTTTAAGAAGAAATAGATTATGACTTAAAAATATTTTTATGATTTAAAATTGAAAATGTGTTTTGATAAACTATTTTGAGCCAAATAAAATTTGAAAAGATATATTTTGATGAGTAGTACTAGTAATGTATGCACTTTGTTTTCATACTGAAAGTTTAATTTGAATTAATAATACCATCATGTGAAATATGTTGGAACGTTTCTATTGCAGTTGAACATGTTACACTAGAAGATTAGAAGATTCTTCATCATATAATACAATGATAGTTTGTTTTAATGAAGGGTGTCGCTCTTTTTTTCTGCAGATTCTACCAATGTTTCAATCATATCCATTGAAAGATTGATAGAATCTGCAATAAAGGAGTGACATCGATCATCGGAAAAAACTAGCATTGTATTTGGTGGTGTAAAACAAAAACGGCCTAAAGCCATGGTAGTGGCGATTGAGTATGCGTAGTACTATTGTTATAACTGATGATGGTGGATTGGGGAAGTGCTAAGAGGATGCTGTTAACACTAGAAGTTGATTATCAGTGATGTTGGTTGTTGCCACCAGTGGTAGCAGTATCGCCACTAGCACTTCCCCATACACCATCACCAGTTATAACAATACTACTACGCATGCTTCGTCATCACTGTTATGGTTTAGACCGCCTTTATTTTCACTATCTAATACAATGATAGTTTTCTCCGATGATGGGCGTCACTTCTTTTTTGCAAATTTCATAAATCATTTGATGAATATGGTCGAAACATTGGTAGAATCTACAAAAAAAGAAGTGACGTCCATCGTTAGTAAAAATTATCAATGTATTATATGGTAAATAATATATAAACCTCCTTGGTCACCATCTCGGTTGCACGGTATGGCAGCATGGAAGTATTGGAGGAGGTGTTGGGGCTTGTGTAGCAGTGCTGTCATAACTGGTGGTGGTTGGTTGAGATAGTGTTGGAGGGGATCCTGTTAACACTGGAGTCGTTGACTGTCAGTTATCGCCACCAGTGGTACCCCACTAAGACCACCCTAACCATCACTACCAGTTATAATAGCAATAGCACGTAAGTCTCCCGACACTTCCTTCTATCAATATTACCACACCGTCATGCCATGCAACCAATGCGGGTATTTGAGTTTCTTAGGAATGGAAGCTGGAGGTGTGAGCTTGAAAGCTTGAGGATGGGTCCATCAGCAATAGCAATGTAGATGATGCTTCCACCGAGTTTGTAGTACCTATAAATGTATTTACAAATGTAAATATAACTAAGTTAAGTTATAAATTAAAAAAATGTAAATATAACTGAGTTAAATTATAAATTTTGTTCTAATAAATTAACCAAAAGTTTATTTGAGTTAAATTATAGATTTTTTTAAATTCGTACAATAAGTTAAATGAATATGTAAGTTAAATCACTCAATAAATTAAACAACTTTATATATAATTGAGTTAAATAATAAATTTTATTTCAATAAATTAAAAAAAAGTTTATTCGAGTTAAATTATAGTTTTTTAACTCATACAATAAGTTAAACAAATATATAAATTAAATCACCCAATAAATTAAAAAATGTATATATAATTGAGTTAAATTATAAATTTTGTTTCAATAAATTAACGAAACGTATATTTGAGTTAAATTATAGTTTTATTTTAAGCACACAATAAGATAAACGAATATATAACTTAAATCACTCAATAAATTAAACAAATGTACATATAATTGAGTTAAATTATAAATTTTGTTTCAACAAATTAAATAAAAGTTTATTCGAGTTAATTTTTTTTAAATCACACAATATGTTAAACGAATATATAAGTTAAATCATCCAATAAATTAAACAAATGCATATATAATTGAGTTAAATAATAAAGTTTGTTACAATAAATTAAACAAAAGTTTACTCGAGTTAAATTATAGATTTTTTAAAATCATAGAATAAGTTAAACGAATATATAAGTTAAATCACTCAATAAATTAAACAAATGTATATATAATTGAGTTAAATTATAAATTTTGTTTCAATAAATTAGATAGAAGTTTATTCAAGTTAAATTATAGAATTTTTAAAATTGCACAATAAGTTAGACGAATATATAAGTTAATTCACTCAATAAATTAGAGAATATATATATATAATTGAGTTAAATTATAAAAAAAAATTAAATAAATTAAACAAAAGTCTACTCGAGTTAAATTATAGTTTTTTTTAAATCACACAATAAGTAAACAAATATATAAGTTAAACCACTAAATAAATTAAACAAATGTATATATAATTAAGTTAAATTATAAATTTTGTTGCAATAAATTAAACAAAAGTTTATTCGAGTTAAATTACAGTTTTCTTAAATCACACAATAAGTTAAACGAATATATAAGTGAAATCACTCAATAAATTAAGTAAAAGTTAAATCACTCTATAAATAAATACAATAGTAGAAATAAAAAATTACTTATTATTAACAAACAAATTTGGCTATATAGTAGAAGAAAACTCACATTTGAAGTCACACGTCGGTAAGCTAGAGATGAAGTTGGTGATGATAGGTAGGGTTCAATAGAGTAGGTATTTGGTTATGTATATTTGATTTCTTTAGAGACATATATTTAGTTCAGATAAGATATATATTTGTTTGTCGGGATATTTGGTTTGGATATTGGTGTTGGTATTGTTGGTGTTGTTTTGGTATTTGCTTACGGATTGTTTGGAAATTCGATTTGTATTGAGATAGTTATCGTATTGTTTGATTTGTATTGTGATAGTGATGGTATTGTTTGGTTTGGATGTTTGATTTGATTTGTATTGTGATGGTGTTTGTCTTGATATATAATATACGAATCTGCGATATATATACGAATGTGTGAATGAGGTACGAAAAGCAACCAAAATGCTGCAAATTTATTACAGCCAAAATGCTGCAAATTTGTTACAGCCAAAGCGTTAGAAAATTAGGTTTTTTCATTTCAGTTAGGCATCGCTAAGGCATCGTAAAGGCATTGGCATGCAATGTCAGTAAGGCATCGACAAGGGTCATCCGTACGTTGGTAACAACATCACATCTGTCGTCATCAAGCCGTCGTTAGACTTTTTCTGACATAACTTTTACCAACGCCTGTCTAGGCGTCAGTATTTGATTTACCAATTCCCCTCCGATGGCTTTTCGAGGTCAATGAAATGTATTGTTTTTGTAGTGTTGGTGTAAATAGAAGTGAATAGCTTAGGGGGTTTGAGATAAAATATTGATAGGAAAAGCAAGAGCTTGATCCAAATCAAGAACAATGGATGCTTTCAAGTCAAATTTACATAGAACTTAGATTTTTCCATTTCGATTAGTGATATACACTACAAAAGAATTCTGGATTCTCTACGCCAATTTCCCATCCACTAAAGATAATAACATTATGGAAGAAGATAATGCATTATGGAAGAAGAAGGCAACAAAGCATATATGCAGCTGATTAGTGTAGCTATTATATGCTTAATATGACACATTTGCTGCGAGAGAAATGCAAGAAAATAGCTTATGGTATTTTGAGGTATTTCAGGTTGGAAAATTGACATTTCTCTTATAGTGCTACAAATGAAGTTTACATGCATGTATAGCAGCACTCTCTAATATTAAATTCAAAAACCGTAATGGGTTGGTTTATGATGATTATGATGATGATGCCTATAGCCACTACATGTGCTTATAGTATAGCAACTAGTATAGTAGTTTTTGATAGCAGGAAAACTGTATGCATGACTATGTGCTTTTTTTAAGCCTATGAAGTTTACTTTGTTTGTGTTTTGCAGGTTCTCGTTGCTCATTCTTATCTCTCTGATTTTTTCTAATGTTATGGTGGAGGAGATTAATTCTCAAAGATAGGATTGAATTATATAATACCTTGAGAATTATCATGCTTAAGCCACTACAGTTTATATAAAATGCACCCAATTCTATTAACCATGGTGACTGTAAGAGTTTTATATGTTCTGCATGTAGTTTACTCTTAAATTTTCGACCAGTAACTAAACCATGCAACCGCAACATAAAATATTTGGTTTATACAACTTGATTTGCATGTGACCCTTTAAGATATACATGTTAAGATATTAACAATCCTACTTATGTATGGTTTTGTTAAAAAAAAGATATTTTAAGTTTAACATGGGACAAAGTGAAAATTTTCGATTTGAAACAATTAAGAGATGCAAGAAACTTTTCTCAGTTTACAATTATGTTTCGACAACAAAACTGAAGCTTTATTTATTTTTTCTATTATTATTCTAAAAACTATGTATTTTACTGAATGCACAATATTTCTACATTGCACCCGACTTTCTTTTTGGCTTGGATAATCTTTTTAGGTAATCACAATTTATTTTCAACCCATAACCGACGAAAACATTGACAATTCAGAATTCATACTACAAGACCCGTAAATTAGAAAATACCTCAAAATACCATAAGCTACATGGAGAATATGCTTGAAATTATAGTGCATGTGTTGGGGTTAGCAGCATGTGTTGTGGTGACATACAGTGAAAAGACAAAAGTTCAAAAATAGCAACAATAAGAGTACCTCCAACTGTTAAAGGCCTCTTAATATTCATCGGACGCCAATAAGAGTCGGTAGCACATCCATCACCTGAATAGAGAAATCCATTATAAGGATACTTAAACACAGACAATGTGAATATTCACATAAATGCTAAATGTCTACCCATAGATCTATCTGGTTGCAAATTAGTTGCCAAACAGCAAAGAGAATCACATATATTAGCTAAAGCCAAGCAAGCAGTTATTCTCACCTGAATAGATATTTCTTTAATAAAATAAAATAATACTTAGCCTTCAAAATAAACTTCAACCTAAAAATAAAAGTATGAAATATATTTACCGAGACAGAAGGATCATGGCTGTTAAACTCAACTGCATGAATAAATTCAGTAAGCACCTTTACACTGCAAAAAAAGAATTTATTATTGCTTCTCAAGGGGAATCTAATGTCTCTAGCTACGTACGTAAACTAATATGCAGACATGTGTGAATGAATATTAACCTGCAAATGGCTTGGGGAAAACATGCAATGACACCAACTGCACGGCAAGCAGCTGACCTAACCGACAGAACTTCATCGTTCAATCTAATTTTAAATTTCAAACTATTGATATCGATAGTTTAAGGGGAAAGTATGAGTTAACAGAGCCATCTTATACGTGCAATGCGGGATGTAGCAAATTCTTGTTTTTCCATGCTTAAAGAGTAGAAAACTGCTGAAGTCATTCCTGCAAAACAAGTGAGTGCAGTAGCCCTCACCTAGAAAGTAGCAACTAGCAACGCACAAACTTCAGAACAGGAGAATGTAGAAATGTTATAATAAAATACCTATAATCTAAGCTTCTAACAAATATAAATTAATGATTTTTGCTTAACATATTTCGACATTACATGAAAAACTAAGCAGACAAAATGATATATTAATACAAAACAAAACAAGTGTTATAGTACATCAACCAGCAGCCATAATGCCTTATTATGAATTCATTACAGCATACGAAATCTGTGGAGTCATAATGCATCTCTGTTCGCAACATTGACTCGTCTTAAGACCGACTTGAATGATGGCTAAGCATGAATCCAGTTAATTATTTGATAACTAATAAGAAGCTTGCTACTGGATGCCATTCGAAGAGTGTGTGTGTGGGTGGGGCGTGGGTGGAGGATCTAAATTTATAAGATCGTTTCACTGATTCACTCTGTATTAATTTTCAACTACTTCCAATGTTACTACCACAGCTTAAAAAGTTAAGGCAGATCTAAGCTCTGATATCACAAGGATATAAATGATGCATTGGACAGCTTGCAATCTCTATTATAGACAAACTTATATCAATTATTACATGGCTTGTGGCATGCGAATTATAGATGGTTGAATTATAACCTAAATTAATCGATTAATGGCGTACCTACTAGTGGCGCGGAGGCACCTAGTGGCGGCAGCGCGGAGGTATCTACTGGCGGCGGCGCGGAGGCTTCTACTGGCAGCGGCGCGGAGGTACTTAGTTGTCGGTGGCGTGGAGGCAGAAATGGCGGCGCGGAGGGAGGAGGATTTGAGAAACGGTAAAAAAGAGGAACAGATCTGGAACGAAAATATTTTTTTCCCTCTTTGAAAACGGAAGGAAGAAGGTGGGATAATTAGGTTCAACGGGGGGAACATTTAAAGCAGAGAAGGGTAGGGAACTGGTAGGGAACTGCTAATGCTTTTCCTACGCCTTACTCACGTTATCACGATTTCCCTACGCCGCGCCTACGCAGCGTAGGGATGTCGTAGGAAATTTCAAGTTGGAAAATTGACATTTCTCTTGTAGTGATATTGGTTGAAAGCAAGTTTGCTAATCATGGTTGGTAGACTACGCTTCTCAGTAAGAGGTTCTAGAAATGATGCAGATTTTGCGATTTCAAGTGCTTAAGCCTATTGATAATGGCGTCGTTGCCCACCCCTGGATAATGGTGTGGTAGAAGCTTTTGACATCACAAAGGAGGCAGATCTAGGCTGATGTTTTTTGAGAGGAGCAACAGGGACAGAATTGTAATGTTTTGGTCGAGAATGGAGAGTCAAGCTTAACCCCGCTATATAGACGGAGATGAGATAGAAGGGTTGAAGAATGTCATGGCTTCAGAAACAACATTGGTGCCGTCTACATCAAAAGAGGTTGTGTTAGGGCAAGAAGTGACACATGCCGAAGGGCTAGAAGCAGGCTGCCCATCAATATGCCCATTATCTTATTGAATTTACCGAAGAAAACAAAATAAAATAGAAAAGAAGAAGATGCAGACAGAGAGAAAAAAGAGCAATAACCATTAAAAACTACATTTTTTATTGATGATTTAATTAATGATTCAACAACACATAACTGATACTTATAGCTATATTCCTTAGTGTTTAAGTAATTATACAATAGCAAAACAACTGTAATATTGGAAAGTATAGAATAGATATTGCAATATCTCTGATTTATTCTTTGACATATAATAATGATCTCTTGACATATCTAAGCCATGTCTGGTCGAGAAGACGAAGTCTGACACTGTGAGTTAAGGACATAGGGATGGTTTGAGTGCAGTAATGGGGTCATCTGTAGGTGATTGATGTGTGCATGCATATCCGTGTTAGCGTGCAAGGCGGGGAGACGAAGTCGGGAAGTAGAATTAATAAGTGAGAGTTCATTGATAACCATACAATAGTATCACTCATTGTTGGATGATGAGGTGGCCAACAAAGCTTCAATTGCGACAGCCCCTTTAAGATCATCACATGACCAGGAAAGGCAAATAGTAGACGTGGCACTCTCGGATTCAGCCACGTTTTGCTTAGCTGTAATGAACTCGTCATCTCCTACGAAGTCATCTTCCTCGTCATCATGCTCAAGATCTTCGGTAGCAAGCAGAGCAAATGGGTTAAGGTCGAAATGAGCCGCAACTTATTTGCATGGACGGCTTCATCGTCATTTCGATTGTGGGGATGAGTGTGTGTGTAAAATTCTGGCGTGGGGAAGGAAGTCCAAAGCTGATGGAGAGGCCCTAGGTGAGCTGCACTTTGCCAGCAGAGATAAAATAGCCTTTTGGTCAAACGGTGTGAGCTGGAGATAGGCAGGAGGAGTTGCCGGAATGGCTCGAGTTCTGCAGGCATTGAGGAGGTAAATGTGTTCGTGGGTAATAATTCTTGGAGTGGTAGGCTGTTGGGCCCTAAAGAGAGGCCCAGGCTTTACTTAACGTTGGATGGAATGTCGGGTTTTGAAGCTGAGACCGTTACATAAGGTAGAGGCATGGATTGTGAATCATTTTTTGATGGCATAGGTCTTAGATATAAAAGATACAGCTCCACTCAATGTTTGAAGGGTTTCAAGAGCTGATGGAGATTTGGGCTAAAAAAGTTTCTTCATTAATTTGTTTTTTCTTTGGGCAAATTCTGGTATAATAGGGGCATGTTGGAATGAATATTTTGTGGAAGGGTGGCGTTTGAGTAAGTGTTGCAGTTTTGGTCATGGTGATTTATGCTTGGGCCTGATGTTATATGAGCTGGTGGGCTGAAAATTGGGGATGGGTTGTTTGAAAATTGTTCTACAAAAATATCACGGCATCTGGCCATAGTGCAACTTCTAATTATGGAAGTGGAATGCAGACCGAGGCTGACTTAAGAAGATGACAAAGCGGAGGAGTCTTATTGAGGAGTGGATGTGTTGGGTCTTTGACTGATTGGAATAGTCTCACTCGATGGAAGCGGAGTGCTTAGGGGTGTCGAATATGAAACTGAAGCGTTTGGGATAGGAACACGATGCAAATTCATGGTGTTCACCTTAAACGATCGAATACAAATTCGAATAGTCATACCCATATCTGTATCAAAAATCATTTTCGAATATTGGACATCTGTATCCACGGATGCGGATGGATATCGGATATTCTTCGATCAGTTCACAACTAATAAATATAAACAAATAGAAATTTTTGATTCATTATAAATTCATTTCAGTATTAAAAATATATAAATGAATAAATATGCTAAGAAAAATAGTTTTAAGCAGCAGATATTGATTTTTATACACATGTTAAAAAAGTTTTGTCTAGATAAAATAGTGAATGACAATGATTTGTATACTAAAATACACAAAAACAGCTATAATTTTGATAAAAAGCGGATAGATAATTATCATATTCGGATGTGGCTATATCTGCATCTGTATTCATTTTTTGTATATCGCATAATTTTTCATATTTTGGATATAGTTATAGATAAATTTTGGATTTTTTCGAGTACTCATTGACAACTCTAGTGTTGTTTACTTGAGTTGCTGGTATGGTGCATACATTATTTGTTAGATTCGAGGAATTTGGAATACCAATAACGAAATTGATACTTGTCCCACTTCGGGTTGCATGGGATTTTTTAACCAAAGTTATACATTGGAGGAGCGATTTCGAAGTTGTGATTAATAATGACTTCTTTGCAAGATGAATCTTGCTTGTGTCCTAGTTTAAACACTTTGCACAATAGATTGCGAGATTTTCATACTTAATATTATCAATAATCCATGCTCTCTTGACGAATAAATACACGCATGGGTGGAGAATTTGTAATATTAATCTCCATACAAACATGAGCCAAACTAGAATTGTTAAGGTTTATAGTTGCTCCATCCTCCTTATAAGGTTTTCTATTTGTGTCTGAAGCTCCTCTATTGCCTTTTTATTGTAGAGATGAGCCAATAAGTATAGGAAGGAGAACCAAATTGGAAAAATTGGACTATTGAGCATAAGATGGAAGCCAATCGACCATTCGAAAATCTTCATTTGAACATCGAAAATAGTGAAATTCACCCTAAGCCAAAGTCTGTCGAAATCTTCTTCATTATATAGTTGAATAAAGGATATGCTTGTTATCTATAACACCAATCTTAACTTAGGAAATGAGCGAGAGTGAAGGTTTTCCAAATGCTATCGATCGGAGGTTAAGAGCTAAAAAATCATCTAATGTGCATGAATTGGAATGGTTTGACAAATCTATCAAGTTGCCTTTTACTCAAAAAAACTACCGGCTCACCTTTAAAGATAGCTTCGAGCTTATTAATTTTGGTTCCTCCCAATAAAACATTGAAAAAGCTTTTCCATGCAACTCAAGACAATGCTTGAGATGGCTTAACATGTAAGGCATTGGTGGTGCTTGCAATTTGGAACTACTATGAAGTATGAACTCTTGGGTTTTTGATCCACTGAGAATGGGATAAGCTAAAGGGGGAAGACGTCAGAGGTTAGGGAGGTGGTCTGCCAGGTGCCATTGATGGCCCAGGCTTAAAAATGAGGCGGTGGTACGGATAACGGCATATGAGACATGAGCATCGCGTTTAGTGCACCGAGTTATAACGGGTAGGGAATGGATCTGAGGGTAAAGGTGGATTCAGAGGTGGATTCAGATCCAATTTCAATGTAACACCCCGTAATTTTAACAAATGAATATTTAAATGATTTATTTAAATATTTAATCGACGGAACACACATTATATTTGACTTTTATTGAAAATGAATTCGGACTCAAACACCCGTAGTTGATTTCGCTTTTCCGACGTGAGCAAAATGAGTATAAACTTGACTATGTTTGAAGTCGATGAATTTTTGGAGTGAATAGTGATTTTTGAGTGGAAGAAATGAGTTTGGGCTATGACCCATTAGCTTGCTTATATGTAGCTAACCCCTTTATTATTTCATTTCCACTTCTCCATTCATTTTTCATCCTCCTCCTCTTTCTTTAATCTTTCCCTAATCCTCTTTTTTTAATTAGCAAATCCAAGCCAAAAGAAAATTCCTAAATTCAAATAAAATTACCTGCAGTTCCTCTCTTCTCATTCTCTCCAAATATCATCTAGGAATTGGTGTGAATCGGACTAGAGCACCATTTCAGAATTCAAAGGAGGAAAAGCATGGATTTTGGTGTTTTGGAGCATGGTTTGGAAAGAAAAGGTGGGTAGGATGATTCTCCTACTTAATTTACTTGTTAAACTTCATATAGTTGTTTAATAATAATATTGAAGTTATGTGATATGATTTGGAGAATTCTATGTATGGTTTAGGCTTGTATTCATGTTAAACATGGTTCCTTTAGCTAATTAATTGTTTGAACCCTTAATCACATTTTGAAAAGTTAGTAAGCCCTAAAATTGATTTGAGGCTAATTGGATGATTATTGTGATGTTATAGTTTGATTTATGATTAATTAAGTAGAATAATGAAGTGCATGTCATTAGCAAACATTAATCAAACCATTTGAATGATGTTTGGAAAAGTTAGTAAGCTAATTAATTGAGTTAGGAGCTCTACACTTATTATTAAAGTGATTAGAGGCCTATTAACGCTTAATTATTATTTACAAATATTATTTGAGAGGAGAAATGTATTTTGTAAAATAATGGGATGTTTTATAAAATGAAGTTAGTAAGTTAATTAAGCGAGTTATGAGCTCTACCTTATTATTAAAGTGATTAGAGGCTTAATGAGCTTAATTATTACTTATAAATACTATTTAAGTAAAGAAATAACTTTACAAGCAAAATATATATTTTATAAAATAGAATGAGATTTTTTAAAATAGTAATAATGATATATTTTATAAAATAGAGTGAGATTTTATACAATGGTAATAATGGTATATTTTATAAAATAGAGTGACATTTTATACAATAGTATAAGGGTGATATTTTATAAAAGCATGAGATTTTTAAAATAATATAAAGGAATTATTTTATAAAAGTACGAGATTGTATAAAATAGTAAAAAGGGCTATTTTATAAAGTGGTTATAAGGTTTTATCAAATAATTATAAGATGAATACTTAATTCTTTATAAAGGAATTTAAGTATTATAAGGGCTTAAAATGATTAATAAGCTATTTTTACATTTTATAAAATAATGGAATGATTTTATAAAATAGTAGAAAACAATATTGAACTTTAATAGAAAGGATTTGATAAACAAAAGTAAGATTCAATTATTAAATAATTGAATCGTAATTTAAATGTATATGTATATGGGTAAGTATACGTATACGTGTATTTGAAGTTATATAGAAATCAATATAACTCACGTATTGTAATTAAAATTGTTGAATGTTTTGGATTTTTAAAAATAATTATTTGATTGTGTAGAGGTTGTATACGCATATGGAAATGTCCATAGGCATATAAGCACATTACAAACAATCTCGTGCAACCATAGCGACTACTAGGTGCCCTAAGTTGCATAAGAGAGCGTCGAGCGAGTAATCGCTCCAATGAAGCTCGAAGCATGATTTGTGAAGTTTGACGTATTTTGTGTATACTGGTGTGCATGTGTGTGCACGAGCGGATGTATCGACACACATACAACCATCATGTGATGCGAGAAGGATGGTTGAGTTCATTTGGGCATGGTAGGGGAGCCCGGGTCGGTGAAATCATCCCGAGAGAATTTATTCGAAAAAGAGCGAGATTTGTATTGAAATCGGTTTTCGAATACTTAAGAGAACACTTCCAAAATATCAACCAACGGACTCCGGAATAGGTCTGATGTGGCAAAGGCAGGCTATGGGAGCAAGGCGCTTGATCGAGCAAAGTGTCGAAGGAAACGACATACGAACCGTTGGCCGTTTGGGAGATCCTCCGAAGCTCATTGCTTGGGACCTGCATATTTCAATCGACTGAGGGAGAGGTTCAGTTGACTGAATGAGAGTGTAAATTAATCTCGATAGTGGAGCCTTAAATAGAATGTCGGGGATACCCAACTCAGTTAACTGGCTCAGTCGACTGAGAAGAGGGTTCAGTCGATTGAGCTTAGTCGACTGAATGTGTTCGCTGGTCGATTAAACCCATGGTCAGTAAATGATTTCAGGGATTTCTTTCCCCTTTCAATTACGGTTCTTCACAAAGCTATGGCACGACTTCGGAGAGGCTTGGGCTACTCGAAAAGGAGGGATACAAGGTGAAGCTCGGAGTTTGGATGCGAGGCATGGTGATACGTGTGCAATCAATGATGATCGGACCCGATATGATTGATTACACGGTTACGTTTGGTAAGCGTGTACAATTTAGTAGAGTTGGTCCGTGCCTCTTGGCTGACCTTGGTGTAGATGTGTTTGATGAATGGTATCAGTCTTATGATTGCGACCGTACCCTATATTGATCTTATATTAGTGACCAGACATCGTATTGGTCTTATATTAGAAGCCATACATATTATTGGTCTTTCAGTAGTGACCATACGTATAGATAGACGATGGCGAGATATCAGTCTTCGTTTGTGATAGGCGTATTTAATTGCGCAATGTTATATTCGATGTGTGCATATGTATATGGCATCGGTGTTCCTTCGTGGTCCTGATAGCATGTTACGTGAGACACGACCTTTGTTCTCATTTTAATGAGAGGCATACACTAGTTATTTGAGAAATGCTTTATGCCCTAGAGGGAGATGATAAAAATCATCGACAACGGGATCCTAGAACACTTATGCTTATCATAGAGGTACGGTGGGAACCGCAATGGTCCTAGGTATTTAGAATAGAGTGAATAACACATATGCTCATTATAGGGGTATGGTGATTTTATTTACTATTGGGACTAGGTTTCAAGTGATCATAACTTATGTGCATTATAGGGGTACGATGAGATCTAAACGAGACTTGTGGTTCAGGGTCCATGGTATATTCAAATACTGACTCTATTCATCTTGAACTCTTGAAGGGAATTATTGGATCACAATTGATATTCGCAGTTGATCTCACCCATTTTTTAGGACGGGCATTGATTTGTATTTCTTAGTCAACTTTCATTTCTTATGTTGTGTGTGTTATTAGTTGACCATTGTTATGATTGCTGCATTTACTATCATTTTGTACTTCACGGTAGACTTATATTATGACTACCCTACTTGTGGATGTTGGGTTATCTGTTTCATAGTATGATTGCTACGTTTAAGTCACATTATACTGGTTGTGCTGACTCGTTGATTCCAGGAGAAGAGCAGGTTAGGGTATGATTTCCTATCTCTTATGTTGGGTTTACTTACTTGTGTATGGGATGTTCGGATTACCCTTGAGCCACGTTTGTGGAGAGAACCGAATGTGCCTTAGTAGTTCCTGTTCTATTTTGTATATCGTTTTGATATACAATAATTTAGGATATTTCCCCTCATACCAAGCTTTATGTCTGACCGCATTTTGTCTTTATCTATTTATGTCATGACAACTCTCGGATACTCGATTGAGTAGTTTGGAAGCCAGATGCTTTTGAGGATATGCTATCAGAGTGGTGCAGTTGAAGCTTTATAGGTGAAGACGATAGTCGGATATTTATATGCTTGATATTGTAGTAGTACATGACATATGTTATTTGTATATAAGACTTATTATACCTGATGTTTTATTCCGACTCTCTGTACTAATATTTATTTATCAGTTACTTCTGCCGCTTTAGTCTCTTATATATTGTTCATCCTATTCTGTTCATGTATATTTAGTATATTATATGTTATCATTCTGATGTGAGATTATATTGTTATGCCTGGGTATAATGTTTTATTTCTTCTTCCTTCTGTCTTTTTCCCAACAAGCCGTTCTTTGTAGTATCTGAAAGTCAGACGCTGAATTTTGGGTGCTACGAAGGGCAGGTTATTACATTTCGTATCGTAGCCTAGGTTCAACACTTTGGACTAAATAGACCAGTTTGACTTTAACAGTCTGTTAGAAGGAGGTACGTTAAGGTAGCATACTTGTTTTTCTCTAGTATATATAATATTACTTACACCACTAGTCTTCTAAACTATGATTTATTTCTATCGCTAGTTGCTAAGGTATCTTCGTCAGGCTATTAGGATGAGCAGACGGGACACACGTGCAGTAGCGGTGGGAGTTGAGGGTGGTGTAACGACCGAGAGTACTAACTTGATGCATGAGCTTTCAAGTTGAGTGGTATCGGTCAATGAAGTGTAACTTAGATTTTCGTCCAAGTAGAATTCAGTAGGTGCTCGGTGATGAGCAAAGACCGAGCATGTGACTTATTTACACTTTGCGTAGAGTCATCCTTGTTTGAATTTTTTTCATTGTATTTGTAAACTTCAGGCGATGGGAGCAATCCCATACGCTAGAAAGATATTTTCTAAGGATCGGTCAATTCATGTACCAGTTTTCAATCCCCAGTTCGAGCACAAGACTTCTTGGTGATTTGCATCAGCTAGGCAAGGGTATTTCACTTGATTCTTATAGGCAAGCACTTGATCGATTCTTGAGTTGATTGGGAGATTTTCGAAGCACGACTCTGATCGTATAAGGGAAATTCAGTATTCAGACCAAGGAACCGAATTGGAGTTCGCATGAGAAGAGTTAGGAGGCCGACCCTAATTGAATGAAGGAATTTTTTGAGCAAATGAAGGGTTGGAATGGGCATCGTGTCAATTTAGGTGATCTTTAATCATTATAAAATTAATTTATAGCATAGATATTTAAGATAGCTTGGGATAGCTTGGGGAAGGACTTCTCGACTAGTTTTTGTTAAGATTCGGGTAAGCTTCTAAGTGGCGATGTGATATTTTCCTAGGCGAGCGTCATTGTATACTTAGTACATTATCCTTTTTTAACATTGTGCGCTTGAGTTGAGTCTGAAACTGAGCGAGCCTAAGCATAGGTAAATCGTTATCTAATAATGATTTAATTAGTAAAGTTTTCTCTTTTGCAAAATGAATTTTGTTCAAAAGGAAAGGAAAATTGATACTTAGATTGTTGGAGTTATTTGAGAGCTTTGAGATCTGATGATCTAGCATATCGAAGAAGTTTTCCTTTTCATAATGATAAGTAATAGTCTTTCGTGTATTATATTCATGAAAGGAGTTACACAACTTAAGCATTTTGTTCGTCTTGAATGCCGAACAAACTCATTGGAGCTTATAATTCGCCATGCACGTTTTAACTATTAATTGGTTACCATACATGTCGGTATAGACTCTTTGGTATGCTTCATTGTTGTGAGTACTTGTTATTTATTGTTGCTTATTTTTGCTTGCTATTGTTTGTTGTAGATTGATTTTGATTTTTGTTGATTTATTATTGTTGCTTGTTTTGTATGATTGGTAGTTTGTATATTAGTTATTAATGCTTGTTGATTGGTTGTTTGTATGTATAGCATATGCTAATTGTTTATTTTGGATTGTTGATCGCTTATCGTTGCTTACTGTTGCTTGCTTGATTGATTAATCATTGTGGATTTTTTTGCTGTCTGTATGTTTAATAGTTTGTATGCTAGTTATTGTTGCTTATCATTGTTTGCTATTTTTTGATTTTTCTCTTGTTGTTGCTTGTTTTGTGTTTGGTTGTTTATATCTTAATTTAAATTTCCTATTAATGTATTTTAAAGAGAAAGACAACGATTTCTATCTAAAATAGATCATGTCATCCATGGCCATTGTGGGGGTTAAGGTGGGATCTGTAGAAGTATATTGCCTTTCGATGTGACTCAAAGTCTATGGTATATTTAAATATCAGCTTATTTGAGCTTACTCTCAAATTTATTTTCATGTATGATTGTGGTAGTACTGTTACTACACTAAAATTATACATGTCTTGATTGTGTGTTGCTATAAAATAAGTGCATATAATTCGGTAATTGAGAGCTAAATATAACTATTTAAATGCTTATTTATTGAAATTTGCCTTTAAATGGTGAGAATTTTTCTCAAAAAGAGATACGATCACTATGAAATGTGGTATAATGTAGGTTATCGCATATTCCCCAAATGTGAGATGTGTTTTAATTTGGGAATTTGCGTAATGTTTGCTGTGAAAGGGGAGTACTATCGGGATTTCTGATGTTTAGACTCGAGAATTTTTGATTAGTCATGTTACTTTCTCATACTCATAGAAATTTTGAGGATGAAATTCTTTTAAGAATAGAAGAATGTAAAACCTCACAATATTAATGAATGAATATTTAAATGATTTATTTAAATATTTAATCGTTAATCGACGGAACGTCCGTTATACTCGAATTTTACAGATGAGTGAAGTGGGACTCGAAACGCTCGTAATAGAATTTGCTTTTGGACACGAGCAAAATGAGTATAAACTTGACTATGTTTGGAGTCGATGAATTTTTGGAGTGAATAGTGATTTTTAAGTGGAAGAAATGGGTTTGGGCTAAGGCCCATTAGCTTGCCCATATATAGTTAACCCCTTCATTATTTCATTTCCACTTCTCAATTAACATTTCATCCTCCTCCTCTTTCTCTAATCTTTCCCTGATTCTTTCTTCATCCTCTTTCTTTAATTAGTGAATCCAAGCCAAAATAAAATTCCTAAATTTAAATAAAAATAACCACAATTCCTCTCTTTCATTCTTTACAAAACCCATCTAGGAATTAGCAAGAATCGGACTTTGGAGCACCATTTCGAAATTCAAGAGGAGGGAAAGTATGGATTTTGATGTTTTGGAGCATGTTTTGGGAAGAAGGGGTGAGTGAGATGATTCTCCTACTTAATTTACTTGTTAAACTTAATATTTATGAAATTATGTGATGTTATTTGGAGAATTCTATGTTATGGTTTAGGCTTGTAAACATGTTTCCTTCAGCTAATTAGTTGTTTGGACCCATAATCATCATGTTTTGAAAAGTTAGTAAGCCCTAGAATTGATGTGGGGCTAATTGGATGATTATTATGATGCTATAGTTTGATTTGTGATTACTTAAGTAGAATAATGGAGTGCATGCCATTAGAAAACATTAACTAAACCATTTAAATGATGTTTGAAAAAGTTAGTAAGCTAATTAAGTGAGTTAGGAGCTCTAAACTTATTATCAATGTGATTAGAGGCCTATTGAAGCTTACTTAGCATTTATAAATGTGATCTAAGAGGAGAAATGTATTTTATAAAATAATGGGATGTTTTATAAAATGAAATTACCAAGTTAGTTAAACGAGTTATAAGGTGTACACTTATTATCAAAGTGATTAGAGGCTTAACAAGCTTAATTAGTACTTATAAATATTATTTAAGTAAACAAATAATTTTATAACTAAAAAATATATTTTATAAAATAGGATGATATTTTATTAAATGATAATAATGATATATTTTATAAATAGAATAAAATTTTATAAAATGGTAATGATGGTATATTTTATAAAATAGAGTGACATTTTATAAAATAGTATAAGAGTGATATTTTATAAAAGTATGAGACTTTATAAAACAATATAAAGGAAGTATTTTATAGAAGTACGAGATTGTATAAAATAGTAAAAAGGGTCTATTTTATAAAGTGGTTATAAGTTTTATAAAATAAATATAAGATGAATACTTAATTCTTGATGACGAAATTTAAGTATTGTAAAGGCTTAAAATGATTTATAAGCTAGTTTTATATTTATAAAATAATGGAATAATTTTATAAAATAGTAGAAAACGATATTGAACTTTAATAGAAAGGATATGACAAATAAAAGTAAGATTCTATTATTAAATAATCAAATCGTAATTTAAATATATGTGTATGCATATGTATATGGGTAAGTATATGTATATGTGTATTTGAAGTTATATAGAAATCAATGTAACTCATGTATTGCAATTGAAATTGTTGAATGGTTTGGATTATTAAAAATAATTGTTTGATTGTGTGAAGGTTGTATACACGTATGAGAATATCCATAAGCGTATACAGGCACATTACGAGCAATCTTGTGCAACCATAATGACCACTAGGTATGTTATGTTGCTTGAGAGTGTGTCAGATCGAGCAATCACTCCAGCGAAGCTCGAATTATGATTTGTGAAGTTTGACGATTTTTGCATATACAGGTGTGCATATGCATGCACGAGTGGGTGTATCGACACACATTCGAGCATCACACGCGACGACAAGGATGGTTGAGTTCATTAGGGTATGTTAGAGGAGCTCGCGTCATTGAAATCAGGCAAAGCATCAAAGGAAATAGCACGCGAACCGGCGACCATTTGGGAGATTCCTTCCTACCCAAGCTCATTGCCTGGGATCTGCAGATTTTAGTCGACTAAGGGAGAGGTTCAGTCAACGGAATGATAGTGCAAATCAATCCCAAGAGGGAGCCTTAAATAGAAGGCTGGGGATAACCAACTTAGCCGATTGGCTTAGTCGATTGGGAAGTGGGTTCAGTCGACTGAGCTTAGTCGACTGAATGTGTTCCCCAATCGTCTAAACCCCTGGGTAGCAAATGATTTCAAGGATTTCTTTTCTTGTTTGAGTGCAGTTCTTCATGAGGCTTTGGCATGACTTCGGAGAGGCTTTAGGCTACTCAGAAAGGAGGGATGCAAGGTGAAGCTCGCAGTTCGGATGCGAGGCATGGTGATACGGGTGCGATCAACGATGATCATAACCGATATGATTGATTACATGGTCATATTTAGTGAGCGTGTATGATTGAGCAGAATCAATCCATGCCTTATGACTTTGACCTTAGGGTAAATGTATTTGATGAATGGTATCAGTCTTATGATTGCGACAGAACCGTATATTGATCTTATATTAGTGATCAGACATCGTATCGGCCTTATATTAGTGGTCGTACATATTATTAGTCTTTCAGTAGTGACCATACATATAGATAGACGATGATGAGATATCAGTCTTCGTTTGTGATATGTGTATTTGATTGCACAATGTTACATTTGATGTGTGCATATGTATACGGCGTCGGTGTTTCTTCATGGTCCCGATAGCATGTTATGCGAGACACGACCTTTGTTCTCTTTTTGATGAGAGGCGTACGCTAGTTATTTGAGAAATCCTTGATGTCCTAAAGGAGGATGATGAAAATCATCTACTATGGGATCCTAGAACACTTATGCTAATTATAGGGTATGATGGGATCCTTAAAGGTCTTAGGTATTCAGAGTAGAATGAATAACACTTATACTCATTATAGGGGTACGGTAATTCTATTTACTATTGAGAATAGGTTTCAAGTGGATAGAGTAGATCACAACTTATGCTCATTATAGGGGTACGGTGTCACGAGACTTATGGCTTGGGGTCTATGGTATATTCAGATACTGACTCTATTCATCTTCAACTCTCAAAGGGAATCATTGGATCGCAATTGATATTAACTTTAACCTCATCCATTTTTTAGGATGGGTATTTATTTGTATTTCTTAGTTATCTTTCATTTTTTATGCTGTGTATGCATTAGTTGACTACTGTTATGATTGCTGCATTTACTATCATTTTGTACTTCTCGATAGACTTATATTATGACTACCCTACTTTTGGATGTTGGGTTACTTGTGTCATAGTATGATTGTTACATTTCAGCCACATTATACTGGTTATGCTACCTCGTTGATTTCAAGAGAAGAGCAGGTTATGCTATGATTTCCTATCTGTTGTGATGAGTTTACTTACTTGTGTATGGACTGTCTGGAATATCCTTAAGCCATGTTTGTGGAGAGGATCGGATGTGCCTTAGTAGTTCCTGTTCTATTTTGTATATAGTTTTGATATACATTATTTTGGGATAGTTCCCCTCACATCAGGCTTTATGTCTGACCCACGTTTTTTCTTTGTCTATTTATATCATAACAACTCTCGGATACTCAATTGAGTCGTTTGGGAGGCAGATGCTTCTGGGGATACGCTATTCAAGTGGTGCTGCTAAAGCTTTGGAGGTGAAGGGCGGGTTGTTACAGTCAGACTGAGGAGCAAGAAGGTGTTAAAGATGTCAAAAAGGAAAAAATAAAGAGTAAACAAACATTGGTTTTGAGCTACCCTCATTTTTTTTCTTGGAACGCTTAAATTAAAAATACTAAAAATAAAATTTAATTAAAATCAACAAACTCTTATGTTTTTTATGTATAATCTGATAAACCTAGGGTGAGCTTTGATGAATTTTAATTTACCGTCTCACCTGTTTCATCTTTATGTTTGATATTTTATTATATCTGTGCACTGTGAGATATATAACAGTTTATCATTTGATTGCATCGTTTTACTTGACAGTTTTCCTCCATTGGTCAAGTACCACTATAACGCACTATAACAGCTCAACCTTAACGATATTTAGGTACCCGAGATGGTGGGAGGTCATCACATGTCTTATTATTGTTTAGGTTGAGCAAACATCTAAGGATCTAGTATTAGATCCATTAGAGATGGGATAAGAGATATGCCTTAGAATGTATCAAAATGATATATAAGAGAGCGTACTTATTGCATGTCGTTTTTTAAAACTATAGTATATATATAGTAAGACGCATTGGAAACATAAGTACCACTTATTCTGATATCATTTATGAGAGATTAATCATTTTTATAAAAAAATTATAAGAATGAGCCAACAAACAAGGAATACAACAAGGAACTCGATATCAGGAGTTGGAAGAGGAGTGGACAATGATGCAGTTGTTAACCCTGACATGAAGGCGATGTTCATATAGATAAGGATGAATATGATGTAGAATGCATAAGGATGAGCTTTTGTGCAGTAGTTGGTGGTGGTGCTCGGGTGCAAGTGCAACAAGTTGATGTTGCTAAGTTCAATAAAGATTATGCAAGTCTAGAAGGAAAATCATTCATGGCGATGTAGTATGATATGGAAGCGTAAGACTAGCTAGATACTTTTGATCATACCTTTGATGATCTGAAATTGGAAGATGCTCGAAAGAGGAAGTTAGCCTTGCGGCAACTTCAAGGAAGAGTAATGCGTTGGTGGAATGGGATCGGCGCTGCTACTCTTAAGGATTGCTTTACTTTGGATCGGTTTAAGGAACGCTTTGAGGAGAAGTTCATTTCCGCTACTTAGAAATCCATCTTTTTTAGAAATTTTGCTGATCTGAAGCAAAGTGACATGTTTTCTTTGGAGTATGTAGTTGAGTTCGACTCTTTATCAAAATATAGGATGTCGTTCATCGACACTCCATTGAACAAGAATGAGAAGTTCATTATTGGCTCGAATGATTATATGGGATAACATTTGGTGAATGTCGATGCAAGGTTCGAGAAGATTATAGAAAAGGCTTTAAGGCACGAGAGCTTGTACCCAAAGCCAAAGCTAGCTATTGTTCCCCATTACTGCAATCGCATAAGAAATATGAAGTTTCATTCAACTACTTATTCTAGACTATTTATTTCTTTTATTGTGACTAATCGAGAGTTTTCGATCAAATACTTTAAACTAATGACCTTTATAAAAAATAATTTTCTATACTATAACAATTGGAGTAGAAATCACATTTCTTACTCTATATTAAGTAGTATTTTATACAATTCTCATTTCCGATGTCTTTTTTAGAAGCAGAAGTGATCATTCACTCTCTTCTCCTAACTATGCCTAAGCTACATCCACCCTTATACACTCGCTTTCCTTTCCAAAATGGTTAACCATTCAAAGGAGATCCTTATTGTAATCAAGCATATTGAATACATTACTTTGCATTATGATTTATTTATTTAATTCTAATGAACCGATTTCATTGAAGTTTCGTAAATTACGAACTGCGGCTGTTTACCGTATAATGTTTATTTATGATTGAACATGGATCAAATATTCATATTCTTGTATTGCTATTAGAGTTTAAATCTCACAAATGACAATACACGATCTTGAAAAAATAAGGACTTAAGCAAACAAGTTATGAATGTATTGAGTAGTGTATGGTTAGGCTCTTGCATTGGTTTTAAAGCGATGACATGCCAAAAGATTTAAGGTAAGTATATTTATATTTCAATCAATCTTTAATTTAGTTCATTTGTATATATTAACATAAAAATATTTTATCAATTTTATTAGTTGAACAAATTTATTGATGTATATCATTTTACCTTTTTATAGCAAATGTTCTTATAATATTAAAAAGGTTAAATATTACATTTCATTTATCTAATAAGCTCCCATTAAAATTTTATGTTTCTCAAACCCTAAGAGAAAATATAAAAACCTTTTGATTTCTCTATTGGGTATTAAGACTCCACATGCCTTGGGATTCTGACCTTGAGGAATATCAACAAATCATAACCTTATCGATTGTGTTATATACAACTTATAATCCATGGTCCTTGTCCTAATCCCTTCTTGACCTTGAGCAATATCCACAAAACTAAAGAGATTATTTATTTGTACGTATAATTGTTTTTGATGATCCAAGTATAATGCAAGTATCTTGAGGAATATCAACAAATGTGCGCTTGTATCTTACCTCATCCAGTAGATATATTAATAGTACTACACAAGACATCCCTAGCTTGAGGAACATAAACAACTAAAAAGTATGCAAGTTATTTATTAACATATAAATGGTTGATGACAACTTTTATATTATAGATTCATAATCTTTGATATATTTGATTGTGATATTGATTTAGTGAATAATGTATTTCTTTTGAAATACTCTCATGATTCAAGTGTCAAATACATCTGAAACCACGGTATATGTACTATACATGTGTATTTATTCCTTAAATCTCATTTGGTTTCTTTTTAACTTTACTTAATTTTGTACATATATAGTTATATAAGTTTTAACTTATTTTTAACTTTTATAATTTAATTTACTTACATATATATATGTATGTATCTTATTATTTAAACCTTATATGAGTTACTTACATCCACCTACCCATATAAACAATAAAGAACAATATATCAAATAGAAATACACCAATTCACTATATACTATCCCCATAAGTCCTTCACGCTTCATGTGGGAATACATCATTATCCTCTAACTTAAGATGATCCTTACCAACGGCCTTTTAAGTTTATTTTTAGTGAGGCCACCAACTCCAAACAAATCATTAGTACTAGTTTTCCTAAAAGTGGTAGGATGTACATAGGTTAAGTCCACTATTATGCTTGGAACTCTAAGGTCAAGTCCATATGTTAAAAACAATGCTCAGTGGCCCTTTACAATTATAGTAGCGTCATCTTACGTGCCCTTCCTGTTAGTCCATGAGTTGATGGTTTTGATGACAACAACCTTAGAATAAGATTATAAAATATAAATACTAACATTATAGTTTAGATATATATGTATATGCAGGATTTAACATTGCAAGTATCAAGATTGAAGACTGTACAGTATAGAGATTCAAGATATCAAGATTGAAGACTCATGAGTATCAAGAATATCAAGATTATCAAGAGTTCAAGATTTCAAGATAAGTATTGAGTCTAGAATTATGTTAAAACTTCATAATAGCACTGAAATCTTCACTCCATTTTTCTTTTGGGATGGAACCCATTTCTACCTTTTTAGTGGCTTACAAACCCACGACAAGTAGCTTACAAACCTACGACAAGTGGCTTAAAAACCCACGAACATCCTGGTTTTGTACAATTTCTCGAGTCCTGATATGATGAGATATTCTGCAGGAAGAAGCTTGTAAAACTACTTCAAAATGTTTTTCAAAACTACTTTAGAATGATTTTCAAAACTGCTTTTCAAAATGTTTTTGCCTTAAAAATTATCTTTTCAAATGATTTTCAAACAGATGTTTTAGCCTTAAAATATTCTTTGTTTTTATTTTTTTAATAAACTTCGTTTGTTTTAAACTTCGTTTGTTTTAAACTATCTTTTAATTATAATATATTTATACTTAGATTTAAATATAAAATTATAGTAAAATTTTATATATATTATTCTCTATATTTATCTATATATTTTATCTATAGTCAAGTATATTTATAAAGTTTAAATAGTTTTTAATATAAGATAAAGGTTATTTTCAAAGAAAATCAAATCATCAAAAAATGCTTTGGGATGTCGACATGCCCTAGTACCCCATGTCAACATAGTGTTAGTTAGGACCAAAAATTTGAATTCCAAAAGAAGTGTCTATTCGCCATAACCTTTCACGAATGGACATGGCTGTTGTTCTTCTATAAATAGGGGTTAGTTTCAACGAATTTAACATCAGATTTTCTGGTTTTTCACTTCTCTTCTTCTTCCACATTTTCTTATTCAAAATACTATCATCACTCTACCGAAATCAACATTGAATCTAACTAGATCATCTCTGGTTTGATTCTCTATCACTATCTCAACAAGGTCCCAGTGCTATTCAGAGTTATAGGCTTCTTTGTAATCTATCTAGCGAGAAAAGGTGTGATTGTAGCCTTGGAAATCAATCAAGCGAGAAAAGGTGTGATTGTAGCCTTGGAAATCAATTGGGTGAACTTGTTGCCCCAGAAATCAAGTATCTCTACCCAGAGGATTGTGATTCTAGAGGGTGTACCTTATAGCCTTGAAACCGAGGGTGTAATTGTACAATTCCTTTTGAAAGGAAATCCGTGCTTAGTTGTGCGGGACTGGATGTAGGGTAACTCCGAACCAGTATAAAATCCGGTGTGTTCTTTCCTTTACTGCATTTACTTTATTTCTACATCTGTGTTTGATTCTGTGATTATACATGTGTATGAATATTGCATACATTTGTGTACAAATCAACAATAACTCAAAAAGATTTAGTAATTTCTTATAAACACTATTCACCCCCCTCTAGTGTTCATTCTAGCCTTAAGATCCATATTCCGCATTCCTCACATTTGGTATCAGAGCAAGGTTTTCAAAAGTTTCATAATCTGATTTTTGGAAAAGTTTTTTTTTAAATGGCTATGTTTAAGAAATTTGTTAATGCATGTTTAGAAATATTCGGATCATCATTGTCTCTTGAGTCTGCATATAATCAATATTCAAATACAAGTTGTCTACTAAGATTGTTTGATGTGCAGGAATCATGCTTTATGGGAGTTGAGGAATCAATCCAGAACAAACAAACTATGCAGATCAAAAAGAACAAATGGATACTCGATAGTGGATGTTCTAGACACATGATTGGGAATCCAGATATGCTGAATGATATAATATACAAAGACGGGGGACTGGTTAACTTTGGAGACAATTCAAAAGGTTATGTGATCGGCATCGGCAAAGTCGGTAACTCTGAAACTCCTATTATTACTAATGTTTTGCTAGTTAAGAATCTGAAACACAATCTGCTAAGTATAAGTCAACCATGCGATAAAGGATATAAAATTAAATTTGAAAAAGATAAGTGTCACATTGAAGATAATAATTCAATCATAATATTTGAGGGAATTAGGAAAAAGAATATTTATAATCTTAGTATGAAAATTTCAAATGATAACTTGTGTCTTTTGGCAAATACAAGTGACCCTTGGATTTGGCATAAGAGATTTGGGCATTTGAATTTCAAACTCTTATCTAGACTGTCAAAACATGATCTAGTAAGAGGCCTCCCTAAAATGAATTTTAAAGTAGATAGTCTATGTGATGCATGTCAACTAGGAAAACTTAGAAAAAGCTCCTTTAAATTAAAAAATATAATTTCTACTTCAAAACCTCTTGAATTACTTCATATTGATCTATTTGGTCCATCTCAAATTCTATCAATAAATAATAGTAAATATGTTTTTGTAATTGTAGATGATTATTCTAGATTTACATGGACAATATTTTTAAAACATAAAAGTGATACTTTTGAATATTTTAAGAATTTTCCAAAAAGGGTTCAAAATCAACTTTCTCAAAAAATTATAACCATCCGTAGTGATCACGGTGGTGAATTTGAAAATGAAAAGTTTGAAGAATTCTGCAATAAAAAGGGAATAATTCACAATTTTTCATTTCCAAGAACTCCACAACAAAACGGAGTAGTAGAACGTAAAAATAGGACGATTCAAGAGTGTGCGAGAACTATGCTTTCTGATAGTAATTTACCAAAGTACTTTTGGGCAGAAGCAGTTGCTACCGCCTGTTATATTTTAAATAGAATTTTAATTAGACCTTTAACTGATAAGACATCTTATGAACTTATTTACTCAAAGAAACCTAAGGTATTATATTTTAGAATTTTTGGAAGTAAATGTTTTATTTTAAATACAAAAGATAACTTAGATAAATTTGATCCTAAATTCGACAAAGGTTTCTTTATCGGATACTCTAATAGAATTAAAGCATACAGAGTATTTAATTTAAGAACTAATACCATCGAAGAAACAATGCATGTTTCATTTGATGAAAATTTCAAAATTTTTGAAGAAATAAATGATGAAGAGGATTTAATCACTCAAAACCAAGAGTCAACTGAAACTAATAATGAATTAAATCATTCTAATAAAAGGATTAAACTTTTAAAAGATCACCCTATAGAAAATATACTTGGAGATATGCAATCTGCTGTTAAAACTAGAAACCAACCAAGTCAAATGAGTAATGTAGCTTTTATATCAACTATTGAACCCAAAAATCCAGAAGAAGCATCAACTGATGATTCATGGATTTTGGCTATGCAAGAAGAATTAAATCAATTCACTAGAAATGATGTTTGGGAACTTATTCCTAGACCTGAAAATAAAACAATAATTGGAACTAAATGGGTTTATAAAAATAAAATGAATGAACAAGGAGAGGTTGTTAGAAATAAAGCCCGGTTAGTCGCTCAAGGTTATTGTCAAGAAGAAGGAATAGATTTTGATGAAACCTTTGCCCCCGTAGCAAGATTAGAAGCCATTAGGATTCTACTTGCTTTCGCAAATCATAATAATTTCAAATTATTTCAAATGGATGTTAAAAGTGCATTTTAAATGGTTTTGTAAAAGAAGAAGTATTTGTTGAACAACCACCACTTTTTGAAAATGATAAATTTCCAAATCATGTTTACAAACTTAAGAAAGCTCTATATGGTCTAAAGCAAGCTCCTAAAGCCTAGTATGATAGACTAAGATCTTACTTGTTACAATCAAATTTTGAAATAGGTAAAGTAGATAATACTCTTTTTATTAAAAGAAATAAAAATGATATTCAACTAGTACAAGTCTACGTAGATGATATCATTTTTGGATCAACTAATTTTGAAATGAATAAAGAATTTTCTGAAATAATGACAAAAGAGTTTGAGATGAGTCATATGGGTGAATTAAACTTCTTTTTAGGATTACAAATGAAACAATTAGATAATGGTATCTTTATTAGTCAAGAAAAATATGCTAAAGACCTAGTTAGTAAATTTGGTTTGACTACTGCGAGTGGAAAACCCACTCTCATGGCAACCAATGAGTACCTTAGTAAAGAAGATCTCTCGAAAGATGTAAATCAAAGATTATATAGAGGAATGATTGGATCACTACTCTATATCACTGCGAGTAGACCTGATATCATGCATAGTGTCTGTCTATGTGCAAGGTATCAATCCCAACCTAAAGAAACTCACTTAAAACCTGTAAAACGTATTATAAGATATGTTAAACACACCTTTTATTATGGCTTATTTTATCCTAAAAATGATTCGTTTGACTTAATATCTTACTGTGATGCTGATTATGCTGGTTGTAAATCAGACCGAAAAAGTTCAAGTGGAACTTGTCACTTTTTAGGGCATTCTCTGATTTCCTAGTTTAGTAAAAAGCAAAACACAGTTGCTCTATCAACAACTGAAGCAGAGTATATTTCTGCTGCTTTGGCTTGTTCTCAAGTAATATATATGCAACAAACTTTAAAAGATTTTGGTTTAAATATCTCAAAATCACTAATTTATTATGATAATACTAGTGCAATAAATTTATCCAAAAATACTACTCAACATGCTCGAACTAAACATATTGATATCAGACACCATTTTCTTAGAAATAATATAAGTAGAGAAGTAATTACTCTCGACTATATCAATTCAGAAAATCAAATTGCTGATATCTTAACAAAACCCTTAAATGAATCTACATTTACTAAATTAAGAAGAGAATTAGGTATTTGTTCATTAACTGAAATATAAAATATAAATAACAAAGTATAATTAAAAATTAAATCAAAATAAATCTAATAGTAAAAATATTGAGAAACATGTCAACATCCCCCCATACCCATGTCGACATATAACGTTCTTTAAATTTTAAATTTTGTCCCACCAAAATTCAAATAATCGGTTATATATTCTTCTTATTTTCAAAAATTTCTTCATTCTCTCTGTTCTCTTTCTGTTCTATCTTCTGAAATCAATTTATCAATAGCCTCCTCTTCCAAATCAAACATAAAATCAACCTTTTCGTTCCCTTCTCCTACCTTTGGTCCGTTCCAACGTACTACGCTCGCCCGAGTGACTAAAATGGAGGATTCTCTGAAGGATGCAATTCAGTTAATGACTGAAATTCAAATGGTGCAACTCCGAATGGCAAAAGAACAGGAAAGGCAAGGGAAAATCCTTAGAAATTTACAAAAATTTCTAATGGACAATCATGCTAATCCAATCTTGATTGACGAGGACTCTTCAGGAAATCATGAACATGAGGAAAGTGAAGAAGAAGAAGAAGAACCAATGGAAGAAGAGCATGCGGAAGACAATGACAAAGTCATTTGCGTTGGCGAAGTATGTTTTGACAAGGACGGAAACTTGGTTGAACAACGTGGAAATTTCTGTTTCCATTATCCAAATTGTTCGATCCATAGATCTCCAATTGTCAATGATACTCATTAGTTTTTTCTTTTTCGTTTTTTCATCGTTATGTGTATATTTGTCACGTTTTACGAAAATGTAAATATAAACATATATATATAAATAAATATTGTGCGTTCTTATATATGATTCCTGTATATGTTATATATAAGTATTATATAGGTACTTGGTTAGGAATGTTAGTAGTTTAGGACTAAGTTTTAGGTTTACAAGTAAGTATTGATGATAACACTATCATCATATAGGATATTAGACTAAGAGTTATATAGTTTAGAGTTAGTTTGTTTTTGTTGATGATAAGGGGGAGAAATATAAAATAGGAGAGTTAGGCATAGATTAAGGGGGAGTTATTAGATTTAGGGGGAGTTATTAGGATAGAAGTAATATTTTATAAACAAAGGTTGTCATCATCAAAAAGGGGAAGATTGTTAGTCTATGAGTTGATGGTTTTGATGACAACAACCTTATAATAAGATTATAAAATATAAATACTAACATTATAGTTTAGATATATATGTATATGCAGGATTTAACCATGCAGGTATCAAGATTGAAGACTGTACAGTATAGAGATTCAAGATATCAAGATTGAAGACCGATGAGTATCAAGAATATCAAGATTATCAAGAGTTCAAGATTTCAAGATAAGTATTGAGTTTAGAATTATGTTAAAACTTCATAATAGCACTGAAATCTTCACTCCAATTTTCTTTTGGGATGGAACCCATTTCTACCTTTTTGGTGGCTTACAAACCCACGACAAGTAGCTTACAAACCTACGACAAGTGGCTTACAAACCCACGAACATCCTGGTTTTGTACAATTTCTCGAGTCCTGATATGATGAGATATTCTGCAGGAAGAAGCTTGCAAAACTACGTCAAATTTTTTTTCAAAACTACTTTAGAATGATTTTCAAAACTGCTTTTCAAAATGTTTTTGCCTTAAAAATTATCTTTTCAAATGATTTTCAAACAGATGTTTTAGCCTTAAAATATTCTTTGTTTTTGTTTTTTTAATAAACTTCGTTTGTTTTAAACTTCGTTTGTTTTAAACTATCTTTTAATTATAATATATTTATACTTAGATTTAAATATAAATTTATAGTAAAATTTTATATATATTATTCTCTATATTTATCTATATATTTTATCTATAGTTAAGTATATTTATAAAGTTTAAATAGTTTTTAATATAAGATAAAGGTTATTTTCAAAGAAAATCAAATCATCAAAAAATGCTTTGGGATGTCGACATGCCCTAGTACCCCATGTCAACATAGTGTTAGTTAGGACCAAAAATTTGAATTCCAAAAGAAGTGTCTATTCGCCATAACCTTTCACGAATGGACATGGCTGTTGTTCTTCTATAAATAGGGGTTAGTTTCAACGAATTTAACATCAGATTTTCTGGTTTTTCACTTCTCTTCTTCTTCCACATTTTCTTATTCAAAATACTATCATCACTCTGCCGAAATCAACATTGAATCTAACTAGATCATCTCTGGTTTGATTCTCTATCACTATCTCAACAAGATCCCAGTGCTATTCAGAGTTATAGGCTTCTTTGTAATCTATCTAGCGAGAAAAGGTGTGATTGTAGCCTTGGAAATCAATCAAGCGAGAAAAGGTGTGATTGTAGCCTTGGAAATCAATTGGGTGAACTTGTTGCCCCAGAAATCAAGTATCTCTACCCAGAGAATTGTGATTCTGGAGGGTGTACCTCGTAGCCTTGAAACCGAGGGTGTAATTGTACAATTGCTTTTGAAAGGAAATCCGTACTTAGTTGTGCGGGACTGGATGTAGGGTAACTCCGAACCAGTATAAAATCCGGTGTGTTCTTTCCTTTACTGCATTTAATTTATTTTTGCATCTGTGTTTGATTCTGTGATTATATCTGTGTCTGAATATTGCATACATTTGTGTACAAATCAACAATAACTCAAAAAGATTTAGTAATTTCTTATAAACACTATTCACCCCCCTCTAGCGTTCATTCTAGCCTTAAGATCCATATTCCGCATTCCTCACACTTCCAACCGTTCTCAGCATTCACGTGATTCTTAGCCCATGTTGTGGTAACCACCCACCCCTGCAACCACTTACTCCCTCTAACTATACCTCCAAAAAAATAACAACCGTCTTTATATATCTCTGCTTGGAAGACTGCATTCAGGTGCACTCAGATAAGGTTTGACGTTACAGACCGCCGTTCTCAACGTAGTGTGCGATCGAAAAATTCGTTCCGGATCCAATGTTTTCTTCATTTAAGATCTGATCTCCTCATATCGATGCAGCGGTTTCTATTCAACATTACAGCGATATTCCAGAATCAAGCGTTTTGTTACCTCCAAGCAGTGTAGTTGAGCAGCATACCATAACGCCTAGATTCTATTCTTTTATTTGAAAATTATTAGATTGGATCTAAAATCCATTTAGACTTCATAGACTCAACTAAGATTAAAGTTGAATTTGTTTTGAAATTCACTCATTTAACCCGCTTTCGACTAGTCCGGTTCCTTCAATGATATCAAAGCCCAATAGTTTAAGCAGTCCAAAATTAGCAATGTTAAGGCTAATTGATTAAAGTCTACCTATTTAGTAGGGTGTCTAAAAAGGTAGTGTCGAAGGTTGGGTTTGTGTAACCAAATACTCTGCATTACTTGACTACTGGCCTGGCCCAAAGGATGAAGTAAACCCAAAAGTTATCCTCGATTTAAAGATTCAAATTGATTTTGAGACTTGGATTAATTTTCAAAATATGTTTGAAAATTTATAATTAATATATTTTAAATTTAAAAGTTAAGTTTAAAATGTAAAAGTAAAATTTATAAAGTTATAAAATGCATTCAAAATTTTTGAATTATTTTTAGAAATTAAATAATTAATTATGAAATTATGAAATTTAAAATTTAATTAATATGATAAATTAAATTAAATTAATTAATTCATTAAATGTAAACTGATTAAAACATATATATTAATATATGTGTATAACTATAATTATTGTAGCTATTTATCTATCTTAAAATTGTTTATGATAAATTAGATTAAAATTTCAAATTAATTAAAATATATAACCAAGACGTTTAACTAGATGAAATTAATTAAAAGTTAATTAATTAAAATGTATACATATATTGATATGTACACATAAACAAACTATAAATGTTATAGTTGGTTAACTATCTTAAATAGTTTAAGATAAGAAATATAAAATTTTGGAAAATTTTGAATAAATTAAATTATATAAATTAAATATGATTTAATTAATAAGAATTAGGATAATTATTAATTAATTAATTGAGTAATGTTATTGTAGTGTGGTCCATAATGAAATATATTTGGAAAACCAATAAAAATGAACTTATTTTCAATATATATATATATATATTATAATTGATTTTTTAGATTTAAAACAATCTATATATTAGAATTTAAAGTTAGTATTTAAATCAAGCTTTTAGTTTAGAAAGGAAATAGATGTTGATTTGTCGTCCAATCTTAGCTTTCTTTTTTGAACATAGTTCATTGTTTCCAATAAATGTTGATTTCGAATACCTACCCATTGACCTTTAATTTATTGTAATTTTCGGCACCCCTCGCATCTTCCGCTATGCGTGCACTTCATTTAGTGTAGAAGAGGCAAGACCACTGAACGAAGCTCTTTTGGTGCCGGCGTCATAATTAGATATCCCTACACCCCCTAGAGCACATATATTTTCATGGCAACGTTTATTTGTAACAAAAGGAATCCCTTGTTGTTACATGCTACACATCCCATATATATGCTCATCTCTTTTAGAATATCTTGCGATATGGCACTAATCATAATCCAATCTATGCACCTACTCTAATACAATGCGAGCCACACCTAATAGATCTCCACTTTGGCGAGCATTTTCTCAATTCAACTTGAAGTTATACAGAGTCCTCAAACACTTGGATAATGTCGCTAACACCTCCAGCAGTTTAGATTAGGTCGCTACCACCTCCAGAAGTTGGGCCAAGCTATTTCACAAAGAGTTCTCTTTTCCACGGTTGGAGGAGGCCGCGTTCTAACTTATAACTCCACCTTAACGAGAATCTCGAGCTCAAACCACATACTGAAGCATACTTAGGTCAATGCTGCATCATATTGGTTCCCTCGAACCATCGGCTCTAATACCATGTTGTAATTTTCAGCACCCCCTCGAATCTTCCGCTATGCGTGCACTTCATTTAGTGTAGAAGAGGCAAGACCACTGAACGAAGCTCTTTTGGTACCAACGTCATAATTGGATAACCCTACATCCTCTAGAGCACATATATTTTCATGACAACGTTTATTTGTAACAAAAGGAATCCTTTGTTGTTACATGCTATCAATCCCATATATATGCTCATCTCTTTTAGAATATCTTGTGATGTGGTACTAATCATAATCCAATCTACACAGCCACTCTAATACAATGCGAGCCACACCTAACATAATCTTATAGTCTAAACTATCAATCAACTGAGCTAACCATGTTGCAATTTTACACAAAACTTTAAAGTTTGAAAAGAAATAAAATATTTAGAATTTACACAAAAGTTCATTCATGAAATTTAGATTAAAAAAACCTTTTTTTGTAAACAATATTTAATACATTCATATTGGCAATGTCAATGATATAATAAAAGAAATTAATTTTCAAGGTGAAAGCTAATTAATTAACATGAAAAGTTTATTTGCATTTGCATGTGTAAATATTATAAAATTATTAGATAGATCTTAATAAAAAAATCAGATTTTTTTTCATTAACAAAATTTCCAATACAATAGAAATAGAATTGGAAAAATTAAGCATATGTGAATTCGTGATATAACATTCAAAATCTAAATAACATGGAGAACAACAACAAATTAATGAAGGAGAAAGAGGAACTAAATCATATCAATAATAAACATATTTTTAAAAGAGATGAACCACTTTTTGTTTATGATTTTTGATTTTGAATTTTTTTAGGCCACCATTAAAATTAAGCTGGATTAGAATAGGAGGAAGAGAGAAATTATGAATGAGAAATCTCATAAAGAAGGCAATAAAAGATTATTAAAGAAGTGGGGTGACTTGCCTTCCCTTAATTATCTCTTAGCCTTTTCATTTCAAATTCAAAAACTCCACCTCCTCCATTGTCGGTCAGTCATAGCATGAGGGGAATAACCTCAATTTATTTCAAAATCCAATTAGTAATTATTCCCTTTAAATCCAATTTAAATGTTCTATCGATATCTTATATCGACATACGTATGCACAACTTTTTATATATATGCATTTTATTTAATACTAATGGTATTCAGATATCAAATGGAATTTAATAATTAATATTTCATAAATATTATTTAATTTAGTTAATTTACAATGATTATAAATTAATTTGATTGTGTGGTTTATTCGGACTATTCATCATTCCAATCGTTCAACTCAAAAGTGTAAATTCGGTCAGTGAATACTATCGAAGAACCCGAATATTAATATTCACACGTCACCTTAGTAGTGGTGTGACATTTTTGCTACATTTATCGCATACACAACTTTTCATATATTCATCTTTCGGTTAGTATCATGGTTAACTGTGGTCAACACTATATCACATAGGACTTATGGAATTTGGTTTTGGTCAAAATTCCAATATCGTCCACATTCAACTTAATTAATCCATAAATAAAGTCATTATTTCAATAATAACATTTATTGCTAACCATATTACGTTGGCCAGAGATTTTAACTTTGAGTTGACCACAGTTAACAATTACACTAACTCCATAACTAAGGAGATGGGTTCTCTATTGAACAGAGTTTCACTTCTAATGCTTCAGCTCAGACCCAACTATAATCGTTAATGGACGCTGTGCCATGATTTAACAGTAATCAAAGTGGAATGTCCACATTGAATTTCAGTAGTATTCTTAAGTCGAGAGAACTGTGTAACATCGTCATTTCGAGATTCTTTATTTGACCTTAGTTATATTAACCAACAGAAAACTCTCAAGTGAGTCGTTCTATAGTTATCCAATAACTATCAATACGTAACCTCTTGGTGCCCTCAGCAGTATTGAGTAATATACCGTCTAACATTTGGAGGCCGTTACACACTCTAATCTCAATACATGTATCAATATCCCATCTTGAAACAGTTTGACTACAAATATTTAAAATAATATGTCATTTAATGTAATAAATTTCTCATGATTACAACACAGTATAATTATTACCATATATAACATATCATTAAGGATTTTCTATTTAATAAACTTTAAATTAATTACTTAATTATTATATCACAATATAACAAGTATATAATAGAAAGTAAACACCTTTTATTTTGTACAAGATTTGCTGTCGAGTTAGATATATGTAACAAATTGCCTTTTGGGCATACCCTAACTCAATCATGTTTTTCCAAGCAAGTTGTATATATTATTGCTTCCTCATTGTGTGCGTAGTTGCTTTCCATATCCTTGTTATTCCATCTCGAGTTGAATAGTTTCTACATTTTCCTTCCAACTATCCCATTGAAATAAAATTCTTCTTAATTTCAGGAATATGCATAACTCATGTTATTGTTATCATTTTTCCATCAAACATCCTTAGCCTAACTGAGCATACTTCCTTAACATGCAAATCTCCACCATGGGTAGATTCTACCCTATCATTTTTCACTTTATATTCAAAGTGCTTCCTTTCATTTGCATATACGGAGACATGCACCCAAATCAAGCACCTAATCCTGACTTTTGCCTTTGCATACAAATATGACGTTTTCATCAAATTTCTCACCAAAGCTTACCTCATTATTAGTAATTTCCTTTCATATGTTTTGACTATCTTCAATTGCCTTCATCCTTTCCTTATCTTTTTTCAGTTTGAAGCAGGATTTCCGTAAATGACCTGGTTTTTGTAGTAATAGAAAATGTATATTTGGTCGCTTACCTCTCCTAGCAAGATTCATCTCTTTGTTCGAGCTACTATTGTCCCTTTCTTCATTAAACTTTCACTCTATTAGGTTCATCCTTCACATCTCTTCAATAAGAAGGATACTAGCTACCGAACCCATTGAAACAACTGCATCCATATTTGAATTATTTGACACGACCATGGGTATTTCCAACTCTCCAATAACAAACTCATCAACATCGAAGCTTATGTCTCATAATCAATCATATAATTCATGGCTGCCAATTGATTGATAACCACTTGAAAGTTATCAAGGTTCTCTTCAATTGATCCACCTTCTTAAAGCTTTAGATTTACCAACTTTCTCATAGGTAAAGCTTTATTCATTGTTGAGCTACTTTTTGCATAACATCCTTCCAACTTCTTCCAGAGCTCAAAAGCAGATGTTTCATTAGCAACATTATGAAATACCATATTCTCCAAAATTGCATTTAATGGCACTAGTAGCCTTTCTGTTCATTATTTTCCATTCATCCTCCATTACATTATCTATCCTTCGTTATACTATTGGTCTTTTCCCCTTATTCTGCAATAGTCCATGAGATCATTAAGATACAAGTAATCTTCGATCATCTCCTTCCAAATACCCTATATCCTTTCATTCAATTTGTCCTGATATTTTCACCACCACAAAAAACACTCCTGAGAAAAATTTATGTATTCAGCTCTAATACCAACTGTTAGGATTATCCTAAGGATCCTCCAAAAACCTAAAACAATAATTTCATAATCTAAAAGAAATTTTGTGCCTTTATTTACAGCAACCAGTTACTGTATGGTCAAGTCACCATGCATATGGAAACAAATCAATTATCGCATCCAATTTGGGAGAGAGACATTTCCTTTTTTATAATATGCATATCCAAATATGCAATATTTATTTAGGCAAATCAAATATATGATGTTTTTGTTTTTATTTATTTTATATAAATATAATTTATGGAAGAAATCCCAACCTGTGCAGTTAAAGCGCTCGGTGGATTCAATGCGGTAGAGGTGCAAAAAGTCATAGCGGGGATGTAGCGAAGATATAGCGGGATATATCGGATTACTCTAAAATAGCATATAAATCCCATACTTGTTGTTTTTACAAATATATAGATAGTAATTATGTGAAAAATTAACATTCAATTGAATTATAATTAATACAAAAATAATTTTAAATAAAAATATGTGCAAATGTATTGTAAATGAATGTAAAACTGTTATATAACTTAATTTAATTTAGTAGAATATTAGAGTATTATCATTTCTAAACATATATAAAAATTCAATGAAATTGATTAATTTCATAATTTTTATAGCGTATAAATATCATTTTTCAATCTAATTTTTTATAGAAGATATAGCGGAAATAGCGGAATATAGCGGAAATAACGGGATATAGCGGAAATAGCGGGGATTAAAGCGGAAAGGCTATATGTTGGGGATATATGGAAAAATCGTAGCGGTAGGAATCCGCTATAATATATATCGGAGTTATAGCGGGGATATAGCGGGGCATTAACTACACAGATCCCAACATGGATCATCCACTAATTCGCAAGTGGCTTATCATTAAATATTAATGGATAAAGAACATAAATTTTAAAATTTTTGCCGACTAATTGATATTTAGCGATTGATATCTTATTAAATTAGTGGGTTATGTGGTGTTAGTTAACTTGTTCAATTTGGTTGAACTCAATGAGTTAAATATTAGAATACATTGGTGTTACACCCATTTTTCAAGTCAGAGTATCCAACGTAGGTCCAGGCATATAAATACTCCATAGGTAGTGCAGTGCAAGAATAAGATAGGCCAATTGCTGCTCATAATAGAAGTTGCATAAGTTCCAAAATATAGCATGCAAAATCCAACAAATTCTTAATAAAAAATGCACAAACAACAACTTCATATGTGAAGGAACTGGGCTAGCCTACAGTGGAAGAAATGAATGAATCTCAAAATGTTTTACCATTTTCGAACTTTAATGGACCTATGAAGTCCAAATTTCATTTAGATTTTTTTAAAATTTGGTTTATATAAAATCATGTATTTTATTTAAATTAGTTAAAGGAAAGTATAAAATAAATTTAATTTATAGTATACAACTAACATTTATTTATAAAAGTTAATATACAGGAAAGGAAACCTTTCGTTTCTTTCCCTAAAATAAGTAATTAATTGAAAACATAAAATGCATTAAATGGAGAGAGCAACCTTTCATTTTCTCTCTTTAATTTGAATTGATTGATTCACTAAATATTATTCATTATTAATTTATTCATGGCATGAAATATTACTATGTCCAAATGTATTCTAACTTTACAAATTGTAGTTTATAGATTATGTACAAAGATTTTATTAAATTTATAAACTGTAGTTCGTGATTTATTTAATTTTGGTTTTGTTTATATAAGTATACATACATACATACATATATATATATGTATCATATACATATGTGTGTATGTGCATGTGTAACATAGTAATCCATGTAGGGAATAACATGCCCGTATATAGATGTTGAGATTTACATCGCAACGCGCACATTAGCTCATTTTATATGTATTGTATGTTGTCAAATACGTGCATGAACATATAGTTATAAATTTCAAATGATCATATACATGTATGTATGTATATGTATAATATGTTTTATCATTAAAATATTGCATGAAACATTTCTTTATTTATATAACTATATATTGCACCATAAATAGCAATAAAGATATATATATATATATATATATATATATATATATATATTAACTTACTAATTAGAAAACATGTCAGATCCAAAGTTATAATTTAAATACTTAATATATATGAATATTATATTGAATTAAGTAGTTTCGAGCATAATAAATTAATATAAAATAATTGTATGATAAAAGTTCAAGTTTTATAATTTTTGAAAACCTGGAAACATATTATAGAGGTTAGAAAAAATTTCTGGAATTTTCTCAAATAATATAGTATTTTTAGTTAAATAATTGATTATAGGCTGAATTTAAATTAATTTTAAAAATATAAAATTAAGTTGAAATAATATGAAATTATTTTTCTATGGCACCAGACATGATTTCTTAACTTGAGAAAATATAAGATTGAATTTTAGAAACACAGATTATTTTTACATGAATTTATTAATCAGATAATCATTAAATAATAATAATATATAAATAAATTATTAAAAATTATTTTCAGCACCTATAATTCATAATAGACATAAACAAGTGTTAAGAAAATTTCTGATCAATGTTATACAATAAAAATGAAAACATATGTTTTAATTCAAATTGTATGTGAAAATTTAAATCGTAAATTTATGTATATATATATATATATATATATATATATGTATGTATGTATGTATGTATGTATGTATGTATGTATGTATAACATATATAATTTTAAAATAAATTTATTTTACTATTTAACATCAGATTATAAACATAACACATGAATTAGATGTATAAACTTTGTACACATATCCAATCTTCATTGTGACAACAAAAATACATACAAAATCTCACCTAACTAATGAACTAAAAATAAACTAATTTATATAAATAAGATTAAATGATAACAAATCTCAAAACCTCAATAATTTGACTAGCATATAGAAAAACATTACCTAGACAGATACCCTAAACTCCACTTTGAAATAGTGAGGTCTCTTTCTCTAAAACTCTTTGATTCGTGAGATTGCTAGTCTAGAATCAATGATCGTTCACTATCAAATAATTTTGTTTTTATTTTAATTGGATTTGAGATTTTGGGATATGTTAGAAGATAGTTACTGCCATTAAAATGAAGAATAAAAAGAAGAAGAAGAAGGTGGCGGCTCCAAAAAAAATTAGCTTGTGATTATGGTTTTTAAGATTAGTATTTATATGGGTAGGATAAGAGAGCAAATTATGATCTCAACCACACATCTCGAAACCCTAATTGCACAAATATTAGCAGCCTTCCCCTTGCTAAACCAGCTGCCTATCACTCTAAAATGCATGGGTTTGTGAGCCTATTTAACCCAATTTAAATATATACAATTATATTTGACTTAATTTGTTATCGATATCTCATATCGATCAATATATTTATAACTTTTATAAATGTATGCAAAAATTTAATTTCTCAAATCATATCCAAAATTTATAATTAATATTTCATAAATATTAATTAGTTTAATTAATTTATATCAATTATAAACTAATTAAATTGTTCGGTCTAAAGAGAATTCATCATTTTGGTTATGTGACTCTTGGGTGTAAATTTAGTCAACGGTTAACATCGAACTATTCGAATGTTAATGTTCACACTTCACTTAGCAGGTTGTATGAGATTATGGCCAAATTTATCGCTTACTTAGCTTCGGTAAATCTACTTTAACTTTATTAAACGTTACCCAGTTGTGACAATTATTTACACAAATTCTCTTCGTCAAAACTATATCACTTTGGACTTATTAAATTTGGTAATGATCAAAATTCCAACATCATCTACATTCAACTCTATAGTCCAAACACAAAGTACTTGGTTCAATAATAACAATTATTATTAACTGAACGACTCTGGTTAAAGATTTTGACTTTAGGTTAACTTGAGTTGACCATGATACCAACCTCATATAACCGAGGAGACGAATCCTCTATTGAATAGTGCTTCACTTACAATACTTCCACTCGACCCAACTATAGTCACCAGATGAATGTTGTCCAAGATTTGACTATAATCAAAGTAAAGCTTTCATAATGAAGATTCATAGTATTCTTAAGTCAAAAGAATAGTGTAGATTATTCGCATTGATATTTTCTGTTTCACCTTAATTATATTGACCAACAGAAAACTATCGAATGAGTCGTTCCATAGTTATCCAATAACTATTAGTACGCAACCGGTAGGTGCATCCTAGCAGTTATGAGTACACTGCCCAACGTTTGGAGAGCGTTACGTACTCTAGTCTCAATGGATGCATCGATATCCAGTCTCGATGCATCTTGTCTAGGAACATTTAAAATGGTATATTTAAATATTTTTGTGATAAATTACTCATGGTTACAAAACTTTGTAAGTACTATCACAAAACAAACCATCTATTGATTTTCTATTAAATATATTTTTAATTAAGTTAATTAATAATATAACGACATTATATCAAGTATATAATAGAAAGAAAATACCTTTATTTCGAAAAGATTAGTCAACGAGTTAGATATATGTAACAAATTGCATAATTTTCCCTAGGGTATACCCCTAACTCTATCAATCTCCCACTTGCAGTTGGGGTAAATTATGAAATTTTATTCCAACTTCTCCAATCGTTTTCTCAAAACCAATTGGGTCAGTCCCTCTGTGAATGGGTATGCTATTATGTTTCACTTATCTACTCTGTCAATCAACTTTCTCCGACGATGATAAACTGTTTTATCATATGGAACAATTTGGAGTATGTCTCTCGAATTCCAGTGAGCTCTAAGTTCGAAATATATCGCAACATTGTTATCATATAACAATGTTATGAGATTCTCAACATTTAGAATCAGCTCAGTTATAAACTTGTGCACTTATATGTTTATATACATTGTTTTATTGCGGTGCTATTCTAGGCGATGTACTTAGCCTTTTTCATTGAAACAGTCATGGTCTTTCATTTGGAATATTTACAATTTAAATAATCTTAATTTGAATTTATTATTGACATATTATACTCAATATCAGTTATAAAGTCTGAGTCTGAACACTCCTTTATAAGATATTTTTATTTCTGTAAACAATTCTCTAGTATTTCATAAATACAGAGAACACTTCAAATAACCATTTAGTGATATCATTTTGGATTCCATATTTGCTTTATGTATCAAATACATATATGAATTACGATATCGTACACAAATAACATGTATGATAATTCCTATTGCTAATGCATAAGGAACTCGTCTCATATATTCCATATTAAACAATTTAATAAGGTGTCCCTGTATATCGATTTGGGATATTCCCAATGTATTTTATACTCACTCTAAAACACATCATTTATAATCCAAAATTGAGCATTAAAACAACTAAGGTTGATTTTAACAATGTACTTTAACACAACTACAATGTTAAAATCAACAACGTGTTGTTTACTTATAGTTTGGAAATATCAATGTACCTTTTAACGTTCTTTCTCATGAACACATGGTTCATCTGCATTTTGATTGATAATCAAACTATTTGATATTTCTATAAAAATACTTATTCAATTTTGATGCTTATAAAATGATACTGTCTATTATTTCTTCGATCATATCCAAAGACTCACAAACTCAATATCGCTCTCATTGACTTCGAGACATTTTTAGTTATTATGTGTAAATAGTTTATTCTAAATCATTATTTAGAATTTTTTGTTTCAATACATACGTACCAAACATAGTCATACTAAGTGGTAATTTTTGGAGTAAATCCGAATTAACTTGAACACGCTGAATACTAAATCTATTATGCTAATTTCAATAATTGAAATTTACGATATTATTCTTATCAACATTGCTCATTTAATTCCAACTGCATTAGTCTTGCTCATAAAGACACAATCACGGCCGATGGATTACATCCCTTCGGTTACGACTATCAAAACCATATTTTGATAGAGTACTTGGAATTCTTTCGGATTTGCGCATTATACCATATCATAGAGTTAACACTTTTAAAGGTTTAATTAAACAATCAAGGATTATATATTTTCAACATTAATAAGAAACTCATAGTTTCTCTTTAATGTGCGAGAATACTTATTAGACACTCTAATGCATTGTGTTTGTTTAGGTTAGTTAATTTTATTTCATCTTATCTAATCATTTCTATCTATGGATCGTATCCATTTTCATTTTACTACAAATAATTCGTCAAAGAAATTTCTTTACAATGAAGTTGGTATTTCTTGAAACAACAATTGTTTCTCAGTGCAACAGAATAGGTATTCATAAATGTTTTATGAATTTCTTTATTTATAAAACAGATTTGGTTTTACTTTTACAGATTTATGTTCAAAACATAAATATGCCATCCAATGACAGTCTTCCTCAAAATCCTTTTGGTGAGATTCATACAAGATCCCTCACGAACAAATATTATGTGCAATCTTCCGATTCGCACAACCTGCCAACTCTTTGGCCTATGATATATTGGGGTTTCTTATAAATCCTCATCTTGTATGATTTTATAAGCTATTATTTAGATAAAATAATATTAACTGTGTGTACTACTCTTAAGTACATGACATTATAGAAAGAAACTAACTCAACTTTACTCACAATTAATCGTACATTGTCCAACAAAGTTCGATTACTCCATCGATGCATCATTATATATCACATGGAGGAGTAACTTTGAGATTGAATCTTTATTCATATTTAGGTACATTCAGAACCTTTTCCAATGTACTCACTCATTCGATCAAATCGAACATTTCTATCGTATGTTATTCTATTTACTTCTGTTTTATACTCAATGAGTTTACTATAGACATACTACATGTGTATCAAATACACATGTCCATATCAGTGATAACTCATCGGTGAATATGATGAAGTATGTGGAACCTTTTGGTATTAATAGACTTGTGATTGCATACATCAGTATGTGTTAATACGAAGAGTTCATTAACTCTAATGATACTCACTACAAGAAAAACTATTTTTAGTTGCATTAATTGGCGGCGTTTTAAATTTTGTGCAACTGTTGGTAATTTTACAATATAAAAATAAACAAAGAAACGCGGCTAATTCTCCCGCCAGTAATTCGGGGAATTTTTTGCTAAAGTTTTTTGTGGCCGCTCAAATTTCCTTTACCACTTTTTCTTCTTCTCAAACTACTCCACCTAAAAAAATTATTCGTCTCTTCCAATTTACTCCATAAGCCCTAATTTTCCTTGCGAGCCGAGTCTGAAGATGGCACCATCGTCCACTTCGGCGAAACCTAGTAGTTGCGACCTAGTCTGAAGATATGTCCATTTCAGGCATTACGTGTAGTGATACTACTGTTGAGCATCTAAATGGCAATGGCGAGATTGGAGTGTTTGATATTCGTTGCCCCCATGAAATGTTGTACCGTTGGTTCTATTCAATGCTCTGAACATGCTTGTATAAATGCCCTTGTAGACTGTAATGACCCTAAAATTCGGACCCAGTTTAAAATTTTAAAACCGCTTATTTTATGTAGAAATTCGAATTTTACAAACAACTTCCGTTGCCAACCAAAACTTCACATTTGGAGTGCGTCTAGATAGACATAGGCGTGCGCCAAATTTCGTTGAAAAATATTGAAGAAAATTACGCTCGTCGCATTCACGTTTTAGTTTAAATCTTATGTGAAAATTTCCTATCGTCCGAACTCGAATATTTTCTCGATGTTGCATAAGGAAAATATTCTGAACTCGACGGCGCATTTCGTTTCGTCATATTTCGCTTTTAATTGCTAGCTAAAATGTTCGCTCGTGCACATGGTTCAATAAGATTTACCACTTTGCAAACGGTGTCGAACCATCAATATCTTTATGCCGTTGTGTCCGTTTCGACACGCAGATCGCAACGGTATATTTATTTGTGTCAATCGGGGTTCGGCGGTGCAAACGATAATTGTTAACGGAGCGCACACCGGTCCGTTACGCAGCACAAACCGGTACCCAACATTTCAACATTTAAAATCTTGGAGCCTTCCAGCTGCCTTGGGAAGCCAAATAGCCTCCATTTTAAGAAATCATCATTGCATTGTCCTCTGCACACTTTGAATCTCGTGTATATATCCCTCTCCATTATGACACTGTACACAGCTTATCACATTTATTGCTGCATCACTTTTCACTTCGCCTCAGAAGAAAGAAATTGGTACGTTACTTTACTCCTCTGCCTTTTCTTTCTCTTCCTCCTCCCTTTCTTCTTTCTCTTTTGTTTTTCGTTCACTGTAATATGAAACGCGGTTCTTCCCCAGCTCCTCCCTTCCTCCTCTCTCCTCATTTATTTTGCTTACTGCAAATGAATCTCCACGTTCCCACTACAGACCCCATACTTCCCATGCAACCCTCCACCATTTCCCCTCTCCTTCCCGCGACCACGCAGCCACCACACGGGCCCACAACCCTCCAATGCTCGGCCTCCACCCCATGCTACCGCCTCCTTCCCACTCGGCCTCCACTGCAAACCCCCAGTTCGCACGTTCCCCCACACGGCCCATGCTCCACTGCAAACCCCATGCCGCACGCACCCTTACCGACCCCGCCTTCCACTCCATGCAGTTCACCGCCCTACCGGCCACGCACCTCCTTGCAGCCACCACCCCATCTTCCCCATCGGCTCCCTTGCACCGACCCCTACCCGTCAGGTCCCACTTCCTCCATCGCCTCCGCACATCACCCACGTCCCTCCCCAGTTCCACCCCCACGTCCTTTCCCCAGTCCACTCGGCCACGTCCTCCCACACCACACGGCTCCGCCCCATGCCGCATGAATACCGACCCCAGGCAGCCCGCAAAACCCCCGCACCTTGTTTATAGTATGTGTATAAGTGATATTTGTGCTTACTTGTATACTAGAATTTATAGCTTGCTGATAGGATGCATTTTGGACACAACAAGTTTAACAGTGGGTTTATAAGTTGTTGATTTTATAAACTTTAGATAGTTGGGTTTGTATGCTGTAGATTTAGTTTGAAAAAAAAACATAAAAGCTGGTTTTGCAAAGTTTGTACAGTTGCATACAAGTTGTATAGTTAAGAAAGTACAAGTTATAAGTTTAATGTGTCAGTATAAACTTTATAAACTCTTTATATGGGTTGTATTATGTACGAGTTAAAGTACAAAGAAGCATGGGTTTTGAGGAAATAGTACAGTCGTATATGAATATATTGGTGCCCAGGTAGTTGATAAAGCTACAGGTTTTGAAAGATTTATATATAAAGCTACATGTTTGAAAAAAAAAGAAGAACATAAAAGCAGTTATGTTGAAAAATGTTATATTAAGATATAAGTGTCCATGTTTGAGTTGTTATATACAGTACCAGTTTACGGAATCAGTTATATATGCTCTCAAACAACGTTTTGCTGCGTTTTATTCCAGCTTCCGCTATTGATCCGGAAACATAGGCTATTTCCTCCCCGCTTGTCGAATCTATTTTGCTCTGTTGATCGTTGTGTTCATTTTGCGTCGTTCCTATTAGGGTCTATTTTATCTATTCGTCTTCGTGTCGCGCCATCTTCTCTAACCACGCAAGGTGAATATTTTATTCATGACTCAATCTATTATGCTATGATAATCAAGTGATAATTGTGGTTAATATTAATTTGGATATTAAATTGTTGATTGTTAAAATTTGGTTGAAATAAACTATTAATTTCTAAAATTTGTCGCCATGTATTGTTTATTTGATTTAAAAGTGTTAAATTGTAATATGATGTTAATCAGGGTAAATAGTAGTGACATTAAAATTGTTATGTACGATTGATGTAGGAATTTGATAACGGACACCATGTGAAAAATCATAATGTAATAATATTTAATTCGCAGGAAATAATAGTGTGGATTTTAGGAATAATGGTATTAATTTGCATAATGACAAATGTAAGTTAATACGATTATTTCGGGATTATTTAATAAATTGTTGAATTATTATGTACAGTTGCTATTGCTTGTTTATTTATTTTGACACCATCCCAGTTATCACACTGCAAGTTCCCTTTGCTATGCTTTGTTTATATTTAATGATGTTGGGTTGAAATGATAAATACCCGATTAAACAATTTGGCCTAGGATAGATAATTTAAATAAGAAACCCGATTGGTCAACAAAAATCATTTTTGAAATCGAGATCTATTTGAAATTAAGGAATGAACTGAATAATTGTTGGAAATCAAGTAATAAATAATGGATTTAATTGAAATAAATTAATGGATTTAATTGAAATAAATTAATAGATTTAATTGAATAAATTAATGGATTTAATTGAAATAAATTAATGGATTTAATTGAAATAGATTAATAAATCTATTTAATAGAATAAAAATGAATTGACGAATTTGATTGAAATAAGATTTAAAAACAGGTGAATTTTAGAATTTAATAATTTAATTTATTAGGTTGGTAGATTTAGATTTAAAACTGGGTTTTAAATTAAATAGATTTGAACTTGTCAGAAGTAAAAAATTGAGATTTAGGAAGTTTTGACTTAAATGGAATACGAAACTAACTAAAGTTTTATGGATTTAATTTAGCGATAATTTAAATTCAAAATGATTTTAAATTTAATGAAATTGATTTAATCAAAATTTATGATTATATTTAATGTAACGATGAGTGTAAATATGAATCGAGATGAATAAAATTTGATTTAATGATTCGAACTAAATTGACCAGTAAATTGGATTAATTGAATTTGAACAAAATTTAATAAAAGAGATTTATTAAATTGAACTTGAATACTTAATTATATGGTTAACCCAAATGTTGAACTACAAATTTTATTTGGAAATATGATTTTAAATACCTGAAAAAAATTGAATCGTGAAATGTCAAATTTCGAAAGTCAAATTTGCAACTTGACTTTTGGACTTTGATTTGTTTAAACGTTAATTTAAATGACCATCGGGTAACAAATACGTAGTTATTAAAGAGACCGGGATCGGATATGGACATACTCTCTGTCGATATCGAAAACCACTTTAATAACTATTATACGCGGAGTGTTGATCCAGAATGAAGTGGATGTTTGATGAACGCGTTGACTGAAGAAAGAGAACGAGTTTGGATGACCCCTGACATGACTAAAACAGGAGCCGCGCCGGGCCATTGAGGTTCGCCACCTCTAGCGGACACGCTTCTTCGATACCATATCTATTACTTTTGTGATTCGATTTGGGTGCACCCCTTGATTTGGGAGTGTTGTTCGCGGTGTTGAGGTAGTAGCTACTATGCTCAACATCAGTCCGGATCACGCAACTACTAGTATCCTAGTTGGTATCGCCTCATGTACCTTGTCATACTGATTATCTTATTCGCGACCACTACGTTTTGGTTTGTACCTTTAGTATATGGATTGCCCTCTGGTGACTTCCAGTTTTGGGGAAACTATGGTCTTGTATATGCTCTTTGGAATAAAATGTGTTAAGGGGAATTATGGTAACGCCTTAACACTATTTTACTGATTAGACATTACCTACATACCGTATTCTATTGTATATATAGATAGTTTATCGGATCCTTAGAGATGTTATTTTATTCATCTTTGAGTTATGGACTTTATTTCCTGCATTTGATTATCCTGCATAAGATTTTGAGTCCTGACTCGAGTGTTTCTTTTGTATATGCTCGGGTTAGTCTGAAGCTATCCAGTTGCTGATCAAGGTTGGTTGAAGATGCTGAAGGCTTAGCATTTATCATTATCAGTCTATTTCTATTTCTGTATTGATGTCCTAGTCTGTTGGACATTTATGTATTTTATTTTGGTCACTTTATGTTCAGACATTGTTGTATATTATGTAGTAGCTTCATGAACTGCTATTATGACGATGTATTTCCGCTGCATTATTCTGTGACTGTTCTGTGACTGTGATATTGTATTGATTCTCATTTACATTTATGTATTTATAATCCCATAATGATTCGTGTTTTGTATTATTTAAGTTGACATGTAAGGATTATTGTCAATTTAAATGGTCCAAATATACGGGTTGTTACATAGACTCTCTCATCTGCTTCACCTGAAAAAGCCTAGTTTCCCTTTTTTTATATTCGCCAACCTGACTAAATCATCGCATTCAACTCACTTTGGCTTCTAGATTACCGCATCTGATATGGTTACAGGTATAACACTTTCCATTTGCTTGCTTCTAGAAGTAGGGCTTTATAATTGAAAGAAAATAAGCTTTTGATGATTTCATGGTAATTAATGACTGTTACTTGATTTCACGATAATTATAATTGTTGCTTAATTTTATCATTTTGGTTTCAGTTCGATGTTCATGATAATCGAACTACTTTTGATTTTGCTATCACTTGTACTAATATTTTGTCATAAGCATACAACTATTTGATGACATGGGCTATATCTGTTCCATTCTGTCTAAACTCAAACGAAAGTGTTCTAGTATAAATTTAGGATCATATTTTAATTGAATAAATCTTGAAGTTGTATCCAAGATTATTGTTCTTCGATCAATAAGTGTGCGCATGATTTGGTAGTGGATTCTATATATCCACTTTCTTAGCTGCTGCTTTAGCAAGTTTATAAGTTCTGTTTTGAGTGTTTATGCACCTAAAATAATTCTACTTTTTAGTCTGTTGATGTTAACATGTATTGTAATATAGTTTTGCTCCTCTATTTATAAATATTAAGTACTGACTAAATTAATGAGTCCATTGAATATTTGAGTGTTTTTGCTAGTGGTATATTGAGCATGTATAATCAGTTTGTTGCATGTATTGTTACTTTACTAGATTTTCACTCAAATTTTTTGATGTTCAAAGATAAAATTTTCATACAATTGGTGAATAGCAAGGCTCAGGAACTTCAACACAGATACGTGTATGGTTTAGAAATTTATTGAATATTAAGGTTGTATCATTAAAATTTAAGGTTGCAGTTCTTTTGATTTCGCACCAATACGTAAACACTGCAGTTCTTTTGGTGTTAAAAAAAGAAAGGTTAATATTCGATAACTTAATGAGAATTTTCTACACTCTTGTATATTAGGTTTCATCCTAGTATAGTTTCCTAATAGATTTTGTTTTTGTTTTAATGTGTCTCTACAAGGCCCAGGGGGTCATCACAACAATGACAATATATGAGTACATATACAACAAATTGTCAGAGATATTATTCTAGCTATTAAGATATCAACTTATATATTCAGTTACACATCAACTTAAATTATTTAGCTTTATGTTTTGAAATGTTTTAAATGAATGCATAGTAATATATAGCTTTTTTTGGCAGAATAAGGAACTTGCATCAGATATTGATGGAGATGATCTATGGTGCAGAGCACAAAAAAAGGGAACCGCCAAACTCGTTGGTTGCCAAATGCATAGTAAGAATATAATTATTGCCTAATGCCTAGTGAGAATGCAATATTTAATTCTTATTGGATATTTTTAAAATTCGTAGAATAAAATGAAAGAGCACAGCAGTCTAATTTCTCAAACCTTTTTTCTTTTCATTTAATATTATTTTTGATTCAATTCGCCAATAATATTTATTGGGTCTCATCATTATTATTTGTAGGGTGGTGATCTAATTAAGTGGGACAAGGCAAAAATCGGATATTACGTTGGAGTTGATATTGCTGAAGGTTCGGTATGTGTGTTTACATGTTCACGGTTTAAATAGAGTCCAATTTTCTTACTGTAAATCATTAAATACAGAGTATAAACTAAAAATGTTATGCTTGAAAACATCAAAATTTTCATAATATATTAGCACAACTAGGATATTTTAAAGTGAGACACTAGGATATTCCATACTTATTATCAATTGCATCACTTATCTGGATTTCATTAGAAAGTTTAAATATTTAGATGATAGATAAATCATTATGAATTGACGATCACTGTACAGTTGATTTTTTGTACCATTTATTGGAATTTGGCTTTAGAAGTTTGATGTACTTGTTTGCTAGCTTTTACATTTTATACAACTATTGTCAAAGAGGCATATTGTGACCATGCATAGTTGTGCTTAAAGTTATGTTGTGTAATTCAAAAGTTCTACACAAATCATTTTTGTACTCATGTAGAATATTTACACAAAGTTTTCCTATAGATAAAAGACTGCAGAACACGTTATAATGGTGATGCCGACCAGCAAGCACGCAGGAAAAATTTCAGTTTTCCTGCACGCCTTATAAGTACTGATTGTTTTGAGGTAACATAAAGTATCTATTTAGAATTGAATTTGTTAATTTTTTTCTTTAGAATTGTATAGCTTATGACCGCAGATTTTTTTAAACAGTTATTTTACCATATCAAGCTACCGATTTCCTTTCTATGAGCTCTGTTGAAGTTGTAATAAAAATTTAGTAACCCTTACGTCCACTTCTATCTTAAATCTTCGATAGGATTCAAAGATGCAGATGCGTGTTATGTAAGTTCAATGTGCATTCAATACTCGGTTGAAGAAAGGTTTCATTACTCATTCTGCACCCATTCGTAGACCTGTATCTATCAACTCAATTTAATTTCATACATACAATTGTAATGTTGTCTAAGGATATTTGTGTGTGTGTGCGTGCGCGCGCGCGTGTGTGCATGCTATTGTCATTTTGATTTAATTATTATTTGTAATATTTATCAACGCAACTGGTCCTTTTAAATTGAATTTTTTACTCAGACTCGCTTGGATGAATATTTGGGGAATGATGGACCATATGATATCTGCAGCTGTCAGGTGAGTCATCTTATGATTCTATTTTGGATGGTAAATGAAAAATAGTATCATATTGTAAACAAGTTTTTAACTGTTAATAGTTTGTGATGCATTATTCATGGTCTACTGAGGCACGAGCACGAAGAGCTTTAGCTAATGTGTCTGCCCTTCTAAGACCTGGCGGTCATTTCATTGGAACAACGCCTGATGATAATGTTATCATCAAACGACTTAGAGAAGGTTGATACTAACTAAAATATTTATTATGTGGTTGCAATAAGAATGATCATGATCTAGATCATATGGGATTTTAAATATATGAATTTTATACATATTTATATCATTCTAAAATATTATATCTGAATAGTTAAATCATGTTCAATATTTTTCAATAAACCTTTACTTTTGTCATCCGAGGAATGTGGAGAATGGTTTAATTTGGTACTTCATATTATTATTTTTTGTTTCATTTATCCAATAGTAATGTTTGCAAATGCAGGGCCAGGCCATCATGTTACCCCTAATTATTTCATTATCTCATGGTATATAATTCTTAATGAGCACTCTTAAAATATGAAATTTGCAAATCAATGTTTGCTTAGATTCCTGTAGGACTTTAATGGCATGGTGAATTGGTTTACTCTTTGAGTTGCATAGCTATAAAATTTCAAACAGACAGAATATGTGATTTTTATGACATCTTTCATTTTGAATATTGCTAACCTGGTTTATGTTCTTAATCGTAAAACGGCAGCATCATGTCTAGTGATAACTGATACTAATTCTGTTGATTATTTACAGCTGATGGACTATCGTTTGGCAATAATGTATATTGGATTTCCTTTGATGAAGAATATGCTGAAAAGGTGAAATCCATATTTTAAAATTTATTTTTCTAGCATGATAATTGAATTGGATTATTTCATTATGCTATGCATGGTTAGAAATTCGAAGCATCCAGTCCATTTGGCATCAAGTATAAGTTCCACTTAGAGGTAATATAGTAATTTTAAACACCTTTGTTGGCAACTCTTCTCTTGTGTAAATGGCGAAATTATCTTCTTTTCAACCATTTTACAGGATGCTGTTGATTGCCCTGAACGGATTGTACCATTTAACCTTTTTAAATCTCTAGCTGAAGAGGTTAGATTCTTTTGTTCATTCTGTATTTATTTTATACACTTAAATATCTTGTATAACAAACCCATAAAATGCAAAAAACATTGCTTATCTTAATGAGATTTGGAAATATCTTCTGTTGATTTGTATCGAAGGATAAGGATGAAAACTGATACACAGGTCACTTAAAAAAGTGGAGTGATAAATACACTCTTCTTTTCAAATATTTTGACAAAATGCAAAGGGACTGGGGATAGTAATTGAAGGGATTGTATTACTCACTCTCCTAAAAAATCCTCAAAAAACATGAAAGAGCATATTGTGAGCATTACATGTTGCTAAGTTGATATTTCAATGTATTCTAAGTATGTTTAACTTCAAATTTAAAAGTCTATTTTGTTTTTAGCTATCATATCTTTATTTTGACATACAGTGTACTTCGTCAACTTTCTTCCCAGTATTTATAGTAGGATATACTTGTATAATGTTGTAGATATTTGATCTCATATTTGAAGTCCTACGAGTTAACGTAATTGTTTGACCATCTGTTGTGCTTTCACTTGTGTAGGCATCGGACTTTTGAAGAGAGCAAATTTGGACTTGATGATGCTAGCTTTCACTTGTGTATGCAACAAAGAATTATGGGTAATCAAACATTTTGTTATCACTAGTTAGATATAACATTTAGTAGTACCCAATGTGTAAATTTGTATACAAATGGTTATTGTATGTGAGTTAGGTCATTTTGTCGAAAAACTATTGTATTGGAATGGTTATGGATATTTTATTTGATTATATGGTTAATGTGTTTTTTAACTTATTTGAATATGATGATTATGTGAGTGATTGTAGATTGATATAATAGAACCAAAATAGACCATTAACAGGAAATAATAGCATAAAAAAATGGTGTAAAATAATAAACAACTTTTAGTAGCGTTTCAAAAACGCTACCGAAATATATATAGTGGCATTGAGTAAATGCAACCGTAAAACAGTGGTAAAGTTGGAAATTCTATTAGTAGCGCCAAAAAATCTTTTGGTGGCGTTTTTTAAACGCTACAAAAAGATTTATGGTGCCGTTTGAAAAACGTTGCCAAAAATGCATTTATAGTGGCGTTAAAATAAATGCAACAAAAAATCATGGATTTTTAGTCGCATGTTTTCTCGCGGCGTTTATCAAAACGCCACCAAAAGTTTTTGTAGCGTTTTTTGAGCACCACAAAAAATAAAATTTCTTGTAGTGACTCCCACTAAATGGGTGCACAGCCCTTAATTGTTTGAGATATGATAAACTAGTATCATATGATTCATAATCATATAACAATACTATCTTTCAAAACTACAGCTTAGTCTATAATTCCAAAATAACTGCAAACAATATTAGATACTTTTGTATTTAATAATGCATCTCTTTTATTATGATAACAAATACCACATTATAGTTTTGTTCCATAATTAATATTCACAGTATTCATATTGAAATATAGCTATGTCTATTTTACAGTCGATACTGAAAATAGTCATTATTTCACAAAAAATGTGTGGTACGTTTTACGAAAACACTTTTCATACTTTGATGCAATCAATAAGTGCTATATTGCATGCTCCCACTATTTCCGCCATTACTATAATAGCATACTTAATTTGGAGGTCCATCATTCACTTATTTTTTGTGAGAAATGTGTGATCCTCAAAAGTAGAGGAGAGCACACATGTGTGTATATATATAACACTGAAAATAAAGGTGCTTTCAACATGCCTGGCAGGTAATTAATCATAATACAAAAATAATGAAAAAGGACTCAGGTACATCTAGAATGAGCTCCGGCAAGGCCACCGCCCATTACACCTCAATAACGAGCTTCGGCAAGGCCACTGCCCATTACACCTCAATAACGAGCTCCGGCAAGGCCACCGCCCGGTAATGAGGTGTTAGAAGTACCCAAAAAATCCATGATGCAACCCAGTGCGAATGAGATCAGTAGAACGCCTCATTGCAAATGTGGATGATCTAGAATGAGGAAATCCACACTATAGACGCGAAAGAACTAGAAAGAACGCCTCACTGTAAATGCGGAAGATCCAGAATGAAGAATACCACACTACAGACTCGGAAGAACTGGAAAGAACTCCTCACTATGAACGCGGAAGGTCCAGAATGAGCGTCTCACTGCAATCCTGTCAAAATCAATCCTGAGAATATGCAAATAGTAATCCAGCACCATACTGGCCTAAACCAGTATCTGTAAAAGGAACTAAAGAAAATTATAAGAATAATACACATATATGTATATAAATGAAATTTACACACACACACACACACACATGTATGTATGTATTAATGAAGTAAAAGCAATAAAACTAAAGATAACATTATTAGACGGAAAAGCAACTAAAATAAGAAATATACTAAAAAAGAATCCAAGCTCATTATGCAACATCATAACCAACTCTAAAGATGTAAAAAAGAGATATCGAAATAAAAAAAGGTAAAAAAATTAACAAAATATGAAGTTAAAAACCTATAAATAAAACATCTTAAAAATTATCCTTATGCTCCTTTATGCTTAAATAGCTTGATGCTATTACTAACCTTATTAAGATATTCTTTGAAATGATTATTTTTAGCTAATTTATATTTAGGATTTGAGATCCAATTAAACCAAAATAAAGAAATTATGAAAATCAATTTATTAATATGATTATTATTATTATTAAAAAGTTTCTGGTTTCTCTCAAACCAATTATACCAACAAATTATAATGAATAATGTATCAAGTAAAAATCTATTTTCCTTTTAAACTTAAATCTTAAATTATTCCAACAATAATCATAATCAGTAACTTTAGTTGTAAGACTAAATTTAAAAATTTTGAGAGTATTATTAAGAATGTAGTAAGTATCCATGCAATCATAATACACATGTTTAATATCTTCAAAATACAGTTTACAATAAGAACATTTACTATCAATTTGCATATTCTTTCTTTTTAAAAATTCAATAGTATTTAGTTTCCCATGCATGATTAACCACATATGAATTTTAGATTTAGGAGGAGCGTTTGTTTTCCAAATAAGTTTAAAAGAGTTATTAGTTACGCCCGAGAAATTAAGAAATTTGTAAAAAGAATTTGAAGAGAATTTCTTACTCTTATCCCATTCCCAGTTAATAATATCTTCTTCGTCATCAATATTATATAAATTCAATCTAGCCCGTAATAAAGCAAATTGTCTAAGAGTTTTACCTTCTAAGATTCTATTAAAACTAAAATTCCAAAGGGGATCAATATCCGAGGAAAAAACATCTAAAATTAAAGCATTCTTAAAGTTACAAATTTCGTAAAGCTTCTTAAATTCTACCCTAAGAGGAATGATAGGTAACCAACGATCATGCCAAAAAGAAGTTATTACCTAAATGAATAATCGTATTAGTAGCAAGGTTGAAACTAAACTAACTAAAAAGGATGCTCAAAGAAGGCTAAGAGCTTAATTACATGAACATATGGCGTATTTATACAAGCCTAAAACCCTAATGTATATTTTTGGGAACTACCCAAACTACCCTCTTAGGAAGTGTGGCCACCAAGTAATCATTAGCATGAATTAATCCTCCTCTTAAATATGTATGTAACTTTAATGGCCATTTAGTATGTGGATTAGCTCCTAATTGAAGATCAAGGTAAGTGGGTAGATGGGGTCCTCCATGTTGTCATGAAATAAATTATTTCCATCTTCATTTGCTTATCTTCTCTTGTGCATGCATATTTTCCATGAAGCCTATGGTAATTTCAATCCAATTTTCCTAAAAATAAAAATAAAATATGGAAAAAATATTCTTAAATTAATATATGCACAAAAATGACCATTTTGCCCCTATATGAAGATGAACAAATGAAGATTTGAAAATAATTTAAATATTGGTTTAAACATGTTAAAACACCCTATATGCTCATTTATTTAATTAAATTAGATAAAATATGCAAGTAAAAATATACACATTTATGTGCACATCAAAGCATTTGGACCGTTGGAGCCAATGGTGGGAAATGGCACGTTGACGTTGGACTTGTTTGACGCATCGTGTCGTTCCCCCCCAAATGGCTCTTTTCTTTTTTCCTTTCTCCTTCCTTCTATTTATTCCTCCATCCCTTCTTTCACCTCGACACAACCATATCTGAATTTCCATCAATTTCTACACACCAATTCAATTATCTTCTCAGGTATATTTTTTACATTTTTATGTTTATTTTGTTCGTATATATAAGATATATTTTCCTGGAATTTTTTATATACTATTTTTGTAATTTTTAATTTGTAATTTGTAATTTTCAAAATATCGTATGGATCTTTTCAGCCTATTGCTTTATGAACACCCGAAAGAGAGGGAATTTTCGTAGACTTGTGCGTGGAATTTTTATCGAAAAGAAGGAATTATGTCAGCTCGTTTTATGCGTCGGTGAAAAATGCATTTAACGACAGATTGAATCTGGACTTGTCCCAAACACAAATAAAGAACAAATGAAACAACCTGAAATATTTTTGGATTGACTGAGACAAACTACGACAGCTAAAAGGAGGCATTTGGATTCCAGAGAACGATTACATGGATGGTCCCGAGGAGTGGTGGAATACGACTACACGAAGATTCAAAAGATTCAGAGAGAGACCGTTTTCAGATTCAGACAGTTGGATCAACTTTTTGGAGGCTGCATAGGAAAGGGGACTTAAGTGATGAAGAAGTACCAGAATTTCTAATGTAAGAGTTAGATTTGTTGCATGGTCGTGGTCGTCATTAGTAAATTTAGTTTATCTTTTGAATGTATTTGAATTTAAATTTTTATTTTATTTTAATAAAATTGCGCAATTTAATTTTTATTATTTGCAATTATTAAACGCATATTACATAATCAAAAATAATAATTAATTAAATATGAATCAATTAAATTAACAATCACATTTCAAATACTCTGCTCAAATATCATTTTCGCATCCCCCAACACATTCTTCTTTCAACCAACTTCCCCTCCCAAATACACCGTTCACTTCATAAAGAACAGATCCTAAGAGATCCACTATATCATAGCATAATGATTCGGCCTTACATATCAAATTGATTAAAACAAAAGATTTTTAATCTTACTTTTTTCATATATATATATATATGTATATGTATATGTAATATATATATATATATATATAGACACACACATATTTATTTATTTGTTTGAATGCCACTTTCCAACTTTCTCAAAGAAGAAATAATTTTATGTAAATCCTAACATGGATTTTGGTAAGACGGGTATTGTGGTAGATAAGTTTTCCATGTCCATCCCTTCAGCTACACGACTATTAGTATGCCACTTGCACATACATATTATGTTTGACATTATATTTTCTTTTTATTCTTTGTTAATTCTTATCTTTGAAACAATATTTTCACAGTCAAAATTAGTCCAATAGGCTAAATACAACGAAGCAAATTTATGAACTGTAAAATCATTATTATCAAAATTTATTGATCTAATCATATTTTTAGCATGAATTAACAATAAAGCTGTGATATAATCCAGGACTTGCACTCCCGTAAGACAAACAAACTATGACATCAAAATTGAGCAAAGACAACACTTTTGCAATGACCCTCTCTTTACTGCCTTAATTTTGTAAGGATTTTTTTAGGGTGATATATATATATATATATCATTCATTAACAAATATATTTTCCAGGGTCATTTTCCTTTTTCCAATAAACAAACTTTATCCAGGATCAAAAGTTTTACTAATATAGATATATCAGTGCAACCACAAGGATATGCACACACATATGAAGATGCATGTGCCCCTCTTGTTAGATCAGGTTATGGCAAACAAGAGGTTATATTGATTGATTAAATTTAATCAATCCCCACATAGCTAAATTTCAAAAATTGTTTGTTCAAATAGGTAACAACATGATTTTTATTCTTTGATAGCTTGCTGGATCCTCTATGAAATATGATCCATAGCACCCAGATAATTATGTTATGATTATCTGTAAAATTAATAGTAGAGTTTCTATGCTTTGAAAATGATATAAGCTTCTATCATTTCCTATGTTTGCTTTCCTATAAAATCTACCTTATATGCAAACTCATATCTGGGGTATTTTTAAATGAATTATCATGTTCCAGAGGCTTGATTCCTTGATGCCATGATACTAAGCTAAATGAAATGCAATCCAGGTATAGACAATGGCATGATGTAAATGGCAATTCTGAAAACATGCAGACTCCTAATTCTCTTACCATATGCCTTTATGTTCTGGATACATTTTTCACTAAGTAAGATTATCTATGTTGATCTTCAAGACCCAACTGTTTCTACTTTTTCAATCCTTAAAACTATTCATAGACTTCAAGATTTGACTAATACATTTATAAAATGTAATTCTACTATTTGCTTACATTCTTACTCAGTTTACTTACAAAATTATAGATAAAACCTTTCAACCTTCCAGATAATGAAACTCAGATAATTTAAATTCCAGTTACAAGTTAAATTCTTAACAAAATATTTAACCAAATATCCAACATCACTCAGTACTTGCTACAATGGAAAATTCAAAATATCAATACATGCAGATTTCATCTTTTAAGCTCTTATCTATCTAATTCTAGCATGCTATAATCTTCTTCTCAATGCCTTGCTTCTACTCCTACCTAGAGGCTGCTGTTCCTGAAAAAGCATTTGAAGCTGCCTCGTTTTAAATGAGACACCCCAGATGCCATTAGCACACTAGGGTCAGACACATGTCTGGTATGAGAAAATCCACTAAAGAAATTAATTAATTAGGTTAAAATGGAATTAAGTACATATGCATTTAGTTCTGCCCTTTGAAAACAAGTAATACTTGTGTGCATATTCTGTGTCATTGTGCATGTGCACACTTTAATCTTTCTTTCCAGAGACATTATATATAGATATGGCACATACATTCAGGCATTCAATTCAGTCATAAACCCAATAATCATTCACACAAAACAGAAAGATAACCAACATGAGTTAAATCATATATTCCCTCCTCATATTTCATTTCTGGGAAAACTCTAGTTCCTCATCATGTCAAATATTCTTCCCTTGTTATATTTATCTATCCTGGTCTCATCTGCAATTTTATGAATCAATGGACACACTGTAATGAACTAATTCACTCCATTACACAAAGATCTCAGGACTTAAACAAGCCATGTGTCAACTTGCATTACTCAAGAACGCAAGTCATTCCTGCAGTAATCTTGACCCCATTCCCTAATCAGGTTTTCAGATACTTTCTCTTTTAAATTTTTCAAGGCAACCTAATCAGTGGGTCATTTTACTGAAACAAGCATTCATCTCATAGCATTCCTCATCATTCATATAACAAACAGAGACAACCAAGCAATTTAAGTATTGGTACTTATTAAAACATGTTCTTGCAATCTTAAAGAGATATAGACAACTAACATTGGTTTATGGCTCTATGGGAAGATTTTATTGCAAACATCTGTGCTTTAGTTAACTCAGATTGACTAAGCTTCCTAAATCACAAAATCTATTTGCTGGGTGGGTATTGTATATTTTCTTTGAATCAGGAGTGTCAGCACATAGGCAAGCCTATTGCACTCCTAATTCCTTTTCATTTTAAGCCTCAGCACATATACATATGTATATTGCAGCCCATATGCTTATCAGTCTTTCTGGTTTGAGCCAAAACCAACACTACTTGCTTATATTCAACATTTTATTTTCTGGGTATTTATTTATATTTCTATCCAATATCATATCAGAAAGAGATCTGGGTTTTTAAATTACTTATTCATGCATACTGATGATATTAAGAATATTCACAGAATAAAACAATCAGAACAACCATCAAGCATTAAAGCATTCTTGATTTCTAAAAAAAACAATCACATACTCGTTTGAGAAAAATTAATTTATAACAGGCTGCCTTCTTTAGGACTTAGTGCCTTAAGTTTTTGAGTGAGTTTTCTCACCTAGTTCTCTTCTTTGCTTTCTTAATTAATTGATAAACCTCTGCCTTTATCCTCAAGCTCTTTTCCTTTACTTGCCTTATGTTTTTATATGGTGTTTTTTTTCAAAGTTCTTTTTGAGAAGGAGAGGAGGCTGCTGCTTATATATATATATATATAGAGTTCTCCTTAGGGTTTTGGGTATTGGCTAAAGCCATTTTTGCCCACCAGAAAATTATGTTATATGTATTTATTTGAACCCAAGATTCTACCCTCCCCGGCTTAATTTGGTGAAGAGAAAAGTGGTTATCTACTTTGGTTATTTTCAGAAATCTTACTTTTCCATAAAATGCTTTTTCCCTTGTCTATTTGCATGCTAAATGTGTGATCTGATTTTCAGCAATATTATATACATATTTCTTTCTTTCTTAATTCAGCCCATACAAAATACATTTTTGTTTTCCTCCAATTTTCTATTTTTAGTCTTTACTTTATTATCTGATGTTTTTCTTCTTATTTACCCACTAGAGAAAAACATATTTGTGTGTTTCCTATTACTAGTTTAAATTCTAATACTTAGTTAGTATACTTACATATATGTTTTACAGACAATAACTTATATCCATATATACATCTATATTATTTTATACTGATACATATATGCACATGTATACTTAGTTATATTTCTGCATATAGCACATTTGAGGGTTTTCTTTATTTATCAGTAAATATATATATATATATACCTATATATATATATACATTTTCCATGCATAGCATCATGTACTTATTCATAGTATACATGGATCTAGCTTTACTCATGTGTATTTTCTGTGCACAAAGGCACATCATTTTATTATACCACATCAAGCTATCTCATCTTTCCCTTAAACATGATTTTATAAACTGCTTAAAAATTATTTTAATCTTATTTGTATTTTTTTTTTCAAGATAAATTCCTAAAATCTTGGGTCATTACATACACCCCACCTTTTAGGAATTGTGTCCCACAATTTTTCCAAGCTTAAACCAGAGAACAAGTACTCCTCAACCACTTAGATTTCTAGTTCTATGATAATAACTAAAAATACATGCATCCAAAAGAAAAGCAAATTAAAAAAAATAGATTTACCTCTAATCTGAGAATAGCTTAGGGTAGCTCATCCTAACCTTGTCCTCTAATTCCCATGTGCAATCACTGGGATCAAGACTCCACTGTACTTTCACAAGTTTCAGTGATTTATTTCTTAATTTCTTCACATCCTTTGCCAAAATTCCTACTGGATCTTTTTCATATATCAAATTAGGATTTATTTGCACTTGGGTTGGGGTCTCCAGAATTTCTGCCTTGTCATGTACCCACCTTCTCAGTTGTGATACATGAAAAACATCATGTATGCCTTGCATGTTTTCTGGCAATTCCAACTTATATGCCAAGGGACCAATTCTTTCCAGAATTTTGTATGGTCCAATATATCTCGGGGTTAAATTGCCTTGTTTCCCAAATCTTAACACATTTTTCATAGGTGAGATTTTGATGAAAACAAAATTTCCCACTTCATATTCTACATGCCTCCTTTTCTTGTCTGCAAAATTCTTTTGCCTATCTTGTGCTGCTGCCATTCTTCTCCTTATCAACTCAATTTTCTCCTTAGTTTCTTGTATGTACTCAGGCCCTAAAATAACCCTTTCTCCTGTTTCTACCCAACAAACAGGTGACAAACATGGCTTACCATATAAGGCTTCAAATGGAGCCATTCCTATGGTGCTTTGATAGCTGTTGTTGTATGTAAATTCAACTAGATGAAGATAATCTTCCCAGTTGCCCCCAAAATCCAATACACATGCTCTCAACATGTCCTCCAAAACCTTGTTTACTACCTCAGTCTGCCCATCTGACTGAGGATGGTATGCAGTACTTAAACATAGTTCACTCCCCATTGCTTCTTGGAAGCTTCTCCAGAATTTTGAAGTGAAGATGGTATCCCTATCACTCACAATGGTTTTGGGAATGCCATGCAATTTTACCACTTCCTTCATAAAAATTTGAGCTAATTTTGGTGCTGTCCTTTCTGACTTGACTGGGATGAAGTGTGCCACTTTGGTTAGCCTATCAACTATCACCCATATACTTGTATTTCCTCTCTTAGATCTAGGCACCCCATCTATGAAATCCATAAATATATCTTCCCACTTCCACTGTGGTACACTAAGAGGCTGCATCAACCCTGATGGCCTTTGGGTTTCAGCCTTGACTTGTTGGCAAGTCATACATTTGGCAATGTATTTAGCTACATCTGATTTCATCCCCTTCCACCAGAAGTCTCTTTTCAAATTTTGGTACATTTTTGTGTTGCCTAGGTGTATGGAGTATTTACTTCTGTGATATTCATTCAATATCTCTTTCTTCAATTCGGTGTCCTCTGGCACACATATCCTATTTTGGTATCTCATATAACCATTTTTATCAATATGGTAATTCATCACTTCCTCCCCTTTTGAGAGGAGAATTTTCTTTTCTAATAAATTTGCATCCTGTTCTTGCATTTTTTCTACCTTTAGAATTAAATCTGGTTGAAGTGTCATTAAGCTTAACTTCCCTATATTTTCTTGTGCACCATGCATCTGCTCATCAATGTGCACACAACCCTTCTCCCCAATTTCTAACTCAGTTAGCAAAGACAAGTCCTTAAATTCTTCTATCATCATCATAGCCAATTTAGCATGCTGTCTACTTAGAGCATCTGCAACTTTGTTTGCTTTGCCTGGTGTATAGAATATGTCAAAGTCATAGGCAGCTAAGAACTCCACCCATCTATGTTGCCTCATATTCAAATCTTTTTGTGAAAATAAATATTTTAAAGACTTGTGGTCAGTGTAAAGTTCAAACTTAGTGCCTAACAAATAATGTCTCCATAGTTTCAAAGCATAGATCACAGGTGCTAATTCAAGATCATGTGTGGCATACCTAACTTCATGGGGTTTAAGTTGTCTGGATGCATATGCAATGACTTGGCCTTGTTGCATCAACACTGCACCCAAGCCAAATCCACTAGCATCAGTGTATACAACTAATTCTTCATTTCCATGAGGTACTTTTAAAATTGGAGCATTCACCAATGCCTCCTTCAACTGTTCAAAAGACTTTTCACATTTTTCTGACCAAACAAAAGCTTGGTTCTTCCTGGTTAGGTTAGTAAGTGGTGTAGAAATTTTTGAAAAATCTTTATAAACCTCCTATAATATCCTGCCATCCCCATAAATGACCTCACTTCACTCACAGTGCTTGGCCTCTTCCATGCTTGAATAGCCACTACTTTATTGGGGTTCACAGAAATTCCTTGGGCAGATATAACATGGCCAAGAAAATGCACTTCCTCTTTCCAAAATTCACATTTTGAGTATTTGGCCTTTAAGTCTTTTTCCCTTAGTCTAGACAAAACCATGTGCAGATGACTTTCATGCTCTTCCACTGTTTTGGAATAAATTAAAATGTCATCTATAAAAATGAGCACAAATTTGTCTAAACAATCTCTAAAGGTTCTGTTCATTAAATCTACAAAGTATGATGGTGCATTGGTCAAACCAAATGGCATAACCAAAAATTCATACAACCCATATCTAGTGTTAAAGGCAGTGTACTTGATGCTTGATTCTCCCACCTTCATTTGATGAAAACCAGATGCTAAATCTAGCCTAGAGAATACTCTTGCTCCAGCCAATTGATCAAAAAGATCATCTATTCTTGGCAGTGGGTATTTATTTTTAATGGTTACCTTGTTTAATTCCCTATAATCTATGTAGAGTCTCAAAGTACCATCTTGTTTCTTAACAAACACCACTGGTGCCCCCCAGCAAGAATTACTGGGTCTTATAAAACCCTTATTTTCTAATTCCTCTAATTGTTTCTTTAATTCTTTTAGTTCATTTGGCCCCATTCTTGTTGGCTTTTTAATCACTGGGCTTGCTCCTGGGACTAAATGAATTTGGAATTCCACTGGCCTATGGTTTGGAACACCATTAACCTCCTCAAAAACATCCAAGTATTCATTGACTATGGGAATTTCCTCAATAATATGTTCACTGAAATCTTTACCCAAATCAATCAAATGACACAATTTTCTTCACACTTCACACAAAATTGTGATCCTTTGGCTTCCATGGTTTTGCAATGATATGGTGGATGAGTCTAAGTTAATTATGGCCTTGAATTGCCTTAACCAGTCTACTCCCAAAATAACACCTATGTTTGGGTAGTTTAAAACATATAAATTGGAAATAAAAGTATCTCCTCCTATGTTTAATTCCACATCCCCACAGATCATATTTAAAACACTAGAACTTCCCAGTGGACTTTGTATATGTAGAGGGGTTTCAACCAATATGCAACTTAATTTCAGCATTTTAACTAATTCATAGGAAATTAAGGAATGAGTTGCTCCAGTATCATATACTACTGCTATGGGTACATTACAAATAAATAGTGTACCTTCCACTTGACTGTGCTTCTCAGCATTGATCTCCACTGTTTTGCCTTTTCCTTCCAAGTTTGCTAATTTTCCTTGCTGCTTATTCTCAGGACAATTTCTTTTCATGTGCCCTTCCTTCCCACACAAGTAACACTTGAAAGCTCCTCCTTTCAATTTTGGACATCTTGGTTTGATATGTCCTTCTTTTCCACATTGATGGCACACAATCTTCTTGGTTTCCTTAGCTTTAATATCCCCAGTAGACTTAGTACTGGCCTCTTCTTTCTTCTTATCATAAGGATGATATCTCCCCTTACCCTTCTTACTATTATTGTTCTTGAAATTTCTGAATTTTTCCCTTTCCTTGTCATGCTGCTCCAACCTCAAAGCTAAGTCTATCACATGGTCAAAGGTCCTGTCAGCATAAGGTAACATGGCTCTGCTAAGTCCTGGGTTCAAACCTTTTATGTACCTATCATTTTTGGATGCTTCATCTGCTACAAGCATTGCTCCATATGTGGAAAGCCCTTCAAACTTTTGAGTGTATTCTGTGACAGTCATAGTTCCTTGTCTAAGTCTAATAAATTCTTCTAGCAAGGTAGTCTTAGCTGATGCTGGTACAAACCTTGCTTCCAACATCTCTTTAAATTGATTCCAAGTGATTTCATTCTCATTTCTTCTTGCAATGATTACTTCCCACCAGCTTAAAGCTACTCCTTTTAGCTGTCTCGAAGCCACTTGCCTCTTTCTTTGATCATCAAGTTGCATGTCATTGAAAATTCTATCCAATGTTCTCAACCATGCTTGAATTTCCATAATACTCTCTGTCCCTTCAAAGCTTTTGCCTCCTAAATGAGTATATGTCTTAAGTAATTTTGAGGGTTCTTCATAGGGATTTTCTTGCCTTTGTCCTGCCCCATCCCTAAATGCTCTCACCAAGTCTTGCAGATTGACCATTGGTGGTGCATTGGAAGATCCTGCTCCCTGATTTGGTGGTCTTCCTACCATAGTTTGCTAATAATAATTTACATAGCTGGTTAGTTTGATTGGTAATTTTATTATTTCAGTGGTTTTATTTACACTGAAAACATTGTTATATATTTAGTCTCTTTAAATTTTATTTCTATCAGAGAACTTGATCTTTATTTCTGCTATGTTTAATAACATAGCTCTGATATCAAATGCAATGACCCTCTCTTTACTGCCTTAATTTTGTAAGGATTTTTTTTAGGGTGAGATATATATATATATATATATATATCATTCATTAACAAATATATTTTCCAGGGTCATTTTCCTTTTTCCAATAAACAAACTTTATCCAGGATCAAAAGTTTTACTAATATAGATATATCAGTGCAACCACAAGGGTATGCACACACATATGAAGATGCATGTGCCCCTCTTGTTAGATCAGGTTATGGCAAACAAGAGGTTATATTGATTGATTAAATTTAATCAATCCCCACATAGCTAAATTTCAAAAATTGTTTGTTCAAATAGGTAACAACATGATTTTTATTCTTTGATAGCTTGCTGGATCGTCTATGAAATATGATCCATAACACCCAGATAATTATGTTATGATTATCTGTAAAATTAATAGTAGAGTTTCTGTGCTTTGAAAATGATATAAGCTTCTATCATTTCCTATGTTTGCTTTCCTATAAAATCTACCTTATATGCAAACTCATATCTGGGGTATTTTTAAATGAATTATCATATTCCAGAGGCTTGATTCCTTGATGCCATGATACTAAGCTAAATGAAATGCAATCCAGGTATAGACAATGGCATGATGTAAATGGCAATTCTGAAAACATGCAGACTCCTAATTCTCTTACCATATGCCTTTATGTTCTGGATACATTTTTCACTAAGTAAGATTATCTATGTTGATCTTCAAGACCCAACTGTTTCTACTTTTTCAATCCTTAAAACTATTCATAGACTTCAAGATTTGACTAATACATTTATAAAATGTAATTCTACTATTTGCTTACATTCTTACTCAGTTTACTTACAAAATTATAGATAAAACCTTTCAACCTTCCAGATAATGAAACTTAGATAATTTAAATTCCAGTTACAAGTTAAATTCTTAACAAAATATTTAACCAAATATCCAACATCACTCAGTACTTGCTACAATGGAAAATTCAAAATATCAATACATGCAGATTTCATCTTTTAAGCTCTTATCTATCTAATTCTAGCATGCTATAATCTTCTTCTCAATGCCTTGCTTCTACTCCTACCTAGAGGCTGCTGTTCCTGAAAAAGCATTTGAAGCTGCCTCATTTTAAATGAGACACCCCAGATGCCATTAGCACACTAGGGTCAGACACATGTCTAGTATGAGAAAATCCACTAAAGCAATTAATTAATCAGGTTAAAATGGAATTAAGTACATATGCATTTAGTTCTGCCCTTTGAAAACAAGTAATACTTGTGTGCATATTCTGTGTCATTGTGCATGTGCACACTTTAATCTTTCTTTCCAGAGACATTATATATAGATATGGCACATACATTCAGGCATTCAATTCAGTCATAAACCCAATAATCATTCACACAAAACAGAAAGATAACTAACATGAGTTAAATCATATATTCCCTCCTCATATTTCATTTCTAGGAAAACTCTAGTTCCTCATCAAGTCAAATATTCTTCCCTTGTTATATTTATCTATCCTGGTCTCATCTGCAATTTTATGAATCAATGGACACACTGTAATGAACTAATTCACTCCATTACACAAAGATCTCAGGACTTAAACAAGCCATGTGTCAACTTGCTTTACTCAAGAACACAAGTCATTCCTGCAGTAATCTTGACCCCATTCCCTAATCAGTTTCTCAGATACTTTCTCTTTTAAATTTTTCAAGGCAACCTAATCAGTGGGTCATTTTACTGAAACAAGCATTCATCTCATAGCATTCCTCATCATTCATATAACAAACAGAGACAACCAAGCAATTTAAGTATTGGTACTTATTAAAACATGTTCTTGCAATCTTAAAGAGATATAGACAACTAACATTGGTTTATGGCTCTATGGGAAGATTTTATTGCAAACATCTGTGCTTTAGTTAACTCAGATTGACTAAGCTTCCTAAATCACAAAATCTATTTGCTGGGTGGGTATTGTATATTTTCTTTGAATTAGGAGTGTCAGCACATAGGCAAGCCTATTGCACTCCTAATTCCTTTTCATTTTAAGCCTCAGCACATATACATATGTATATTGCAGCCCATATGCTTATCAGTCTTTCTGGTTTGAGCCAAAACCAACACTACTTGCTTATATTCAACATTTTATTTTCTGGGTATTTATTTATATTTCTATCCAATATCATATCAGAAAGAGATCTGGGTTTTTAAATTACTTATTCATGCATACTGATGATATTAAGAATATTCACAGAATAAAACAATCAGAACAACCATCAAGCATTAATGCATTCTTGATTTCTAAAAAAACAATCACATACTCTTTTGAGAAAAATTAATTTATAACAGGCTGCCTTCTTTAGGACTTAGTGCCTTAAGTTTTTGAGTGAGTTTTCTCACCTAGTTCTCTTCTTTGCTTCCTTAATTAATTGATAAACCTCTGCCTTTATCCTCAAGCTCTTTTCCTTTACTTGCCTTATGTTTTTATATGGTGTTTTTTTTCAAAGTTCTTTTTGAGAAGGAGAGGAGGCTGCTGCTTATATATATATATATATATATATATATATATATATATAGAGTTCTCCTTAGGGTTTTGGGTATTGGCTAAAGCCATTTTTGCCCACCAGAAAATTATGTTATCTGTATTTATTTGAACCCAAGATTCTACCCTCCCCGGCTTAATTTGGTGAAGAGAAAAGTGGTTATCTACTTTGGTTATTTTCAGAAATCTTACTTTTCCATAAAATGCTTTTTCCCTTGTCTATTTGCATGCTAAATGTGTGATCTGATTTCCAGCAATATTATATACATATTTCTTTCTTTCTTAATTCAGCCCATACAAAATACATTTTTGTTTTCCTCCCATTTTCTATTTTTAGTCTTTACTTTATTATCTGATGTTTTTCTTCTTATTTACCCACCAGAGAAAAACATATTTGTGTGTTTCCTATTACTAGTTTAAATTCTAATACTTAGTTAGTATACTTACATATATGTTTTACAGACAATAACTTATATCCATATATACATCTATATTATTTTATACTGATACATATATGCACATGTATACTTAGTTATATTTCTGCATATAACACATTTGAGGGTTTTCTTTATTTATCAGTAAATATATATATATATATACACCTATATATATATATACATTTTCCATGCATAGAATCATGTACTTATTCATAGTATACAGGGATCTAGCTTTACTCATGTGTATTTTCTGTGCACAAAGGCACATCATTTTATTATACCACATCAAGCTATCTCATCTTTCCCTTAAACATGATTTTATAAACCGCTTAAAAATTATTTTAATCTTATTTGTATTTTTTTTTCAAGATAAATTCCTAAAATCTTGGGTCATTACAACTTTAATATGTTGATCGTGAAGTAATGTGCGTGTTCAATCCACATAATCAGGTCATTATATCTAAATTTCAACTTTCAAAACAGAGGTAGAAATTCTAACAGGAAAACAATGAATAAACATCGTGTCGCCATATTTGCGCAAAAAATTAGACAAATATAAAAAATTGTGAAGTTTTGTGATCTCCAAAAATTCGTTCTTGTTATAAAAAAATTCAAAGTTCGATATGTATGACAGATAAAATGATAAAAATTCAAAATTTCGGAAATACGAACGACGTGAGATCAAAGATAAAAGTGCAATGCAAAAAAAGCGATGTTCTCATGGTGAATGGAGTGAGCCAAGGGGTAACGGAAGCGGAGCAGGACCGACCTCGGATTAGAGCAACAATTAATTTAGAAAAGGAACGACATTGATTTAGAGAAGGCCGTTTATAGGTAGGGTTTGGATTCTAAGAATTGAAAACGGATAGAGTTAGGGGCAAGATAACTGAAGAAATCGCGATGAGGAAAAGAAACTGAAAGAAAAGGAAGTCATCGACCAAAAAAATAACACAGAGTATTGGCTCTATGGCAATAAGGAAACCTCCTTTCGGTCGGTTTGATTATTTAATTCGGAACTTGTCTTAGAAATCGGGAGGAATTGAAACGTAATCACATTATATTATTTAAGTCATTATATTATTTAATTCGGAATGTGTGGCTGAAATCAGGAGAAATAGAAGTGTAACAAGAATGAGGTATAATAGATATATACATAAATATTCCTACTTAGTTTAGTATATTATTTCACTGAATGTTAGTGCATTACATTACGTATGATTAATTTTGATGTAATGCCAAGACACAATAGCAATGAGAATTTTTTTATAATACTTTCTCCAATGCTAAGTAGGTTTCATTGTTTCTATCATAGTTTGATATATATTAGCTTTATAAATTAGAAGAAGGGGAGCACTTTGTATGTTGTCCTATTGGTTGTTGTTGTTCTCGATGAAATTACTTATGAATGTCACTAAGTGTGTGTGAGAGGAAAATGGAATGGAAATGGAATTTCAAGGAGAGTAGATATGCCCACATTTGGAGTCAAATCTCGGTACATCAAATACTATGCGCTCAACTATCAGTTCCAAACTTTGATACTCCCAAGAATTCACTTTCTTAACTTGGTAAGAAAAATGTAAAAAATAATCTTATCTCAACTGAAACAAAAATAAAATCAGGATATTAAAGATGCAATGTGAATTATATCATGAAATGGATATGAAATTTCTTTATGGTTTCTTGTAAGCTTGTGTGTGCACTTGAATACGTCTTGTGTGTGCACTTGAATACGTGATTTAATACTATTCATTCCCAAACAACCATACTTCAGTGTTTCATTTTCTTGGTGCTCGGGCAAGATCCATATTTTTATGCCTTTTTCTTTTACAAAATATGTAGCGTGCAACTTCCATTAGAATGACTTCATAAATGGTGAATTGAATTTGATACGACATAAAAGAAAACTAAGATTTACCATCGTTGGAATTTAGAATCATAATGTTGGATGACTCATCCTTAATATTATCCAAGCAGGAAGCACATAAAGAGGATAAAAAAAACTAAATAGATGTTATGGCTGATCATTAATCAAATATTTGAAACCGTCGCTCATGGTGAATTCAATCCAAACCCATACCTTTGTTTTCAAGCTTATTAATGACTCCTTATTTGAATAGTTATACCGAATTTGTGCATAACTATTTTTAGCCGAATTTCTATATCCATCAAATCATAATAATATTTTATTCTTATTTGATGTCAAAGAGGAACCACTAAAACTAAAGCAATCTACTATAGTATCAAGTTTTGAATCCAAATGATTCTCATGTCTTAATCTGTCCAAAATATGAATCCAGTTTCAATATAAATTTGTGCAAGTATCTTGTAGAATGGATGAAGGTTTCAACTCTTAAACTCAATTTTAAAAACGTGGTAGTATAATTTCTCCTAATTAGGTAACAATCCACTTCATATAAAGGTTAGGGTCTAGATATCTCATCAAAAGCATTGAGAACTACCATCAAAAGAAGCTGTAACGGTTGCGACTTTTTGTAACATCCCACCTTTTTGTACGCTTAAGCAGGCACATGTGCCAACTTAAACCATACAGAAGGGCGGATTGTTATGGGGTAAATAAGAAAAGGTGGAGAAATAAAAGAAACAAAATAGAATCTTGCAGCGGAACGATAAAATATAATAATCAAATAATAGTTCATGAAGCTGTTTTACAAAACATTTTATTATACTTATACAATACATATCAGAGTTACACATACCAGAGAATGATAATAAATGCAGCGGAATACAATGGTGTAGTGTAATATAATAAATAGTAGTAATAAAATCTTCGTCTTCGTCCTCCAGAAATAAGGCCATCAAATCCTGAAATGCTCAGGCTGACCCGAGCGAACTGAAAAGACAAAACACTCGAGTCAGAACTAAAATATCTTATGTCAGTTAAATCAATGAAATAAATATGAGTGTAAACGGAGTCAGAGATGTTTACGGGGTTTGACATCTCCTATCCAGTGTCTAACGTGAGTGCAGTAACTTAAGAAATGTTCGGGATTCACACCTCTTAAGGATCCGTTAAACTATCTACTATGTAGTAATATTCGCTATTATAATAATGTCTAATCAGTAAAGTATAATCATATAGAAAATAGCGTTAAGGGGATGGTGAACCTTAACGCGGTCGGATCTTTAAACCAAACTCGTAGTGGGTTCGATATGGTAGGTGACACGGCACACAAGGCAATGCTAGGGTAGATATACCAATTACGCATCCGGACTGGTGGTGACGCATAGCAGCCACTACCGCCCACCTCGAACAACACTCCCAAATCAAGGGTGGCCACCAAATCAATCACAAGTAATAGAATGGTATCGAAGAAGTGTGTCCGATCAGAGGTGCTACCTCCTTGGCCCGTCGATCGCTCCTGTTTTAGCCACCTTATGCCAACTCATGGGAGTTGGGTCCACGTATATACCTTAGGATCATCGCCACCATCCTACTTCATTCTGGAAACTCCACCGCGTACACAGTTGTCAAAGTGGTTTTCGGTATCGACAGAGAGTATGTCCATATCCGATCCCGGTCTCTTTAACAACCAAACGTTATTATAATACCGTGGTCATTTTAAAAATATATATACTTTTGAAAACACAATCATTGCCCTTTCAAAACATATTCTTTATTTCAAAATAGTATATACATCAAAAACCAAAATATTATTGCCATTTCAAACCATATCCTTTACTTCAAAATAGTATATACTTTAAAACCAAAATATTATTGCTATTTCAAAACATATCATTTACTTCAAAATTGTATATACTTTAAAACTAAATTCAATAATATATCATTTAAATAAAATCCAAATTTTCAATCACTATTCTTACTTTTAATTATAAAACTTGAAATATTCTTTAAAACCATCTTAAACCCAAATCACATAATGCAGTCATATTCTAAATCTCAAAATTTCAATCGGTTTCAAATCAATATATTTAAAGATAATTCTTAAATAAATTCTATTTCAAATAAATTCATTTTCAAACCATATTACTTTCAAAGTTATAACAATTTCGAAAACCAATACTTTGAAAACAATAATACCTTAATTTCAATAAAACATTTCAATTTTGATATATTTCAAGTCTTTAAATATTCCAAAATTCCCAACCAAATATGATAATCTTATATATACCTTAATTCAAATTACTATTATTTAGTTTAGAAATATTTATTTAATAAATTCAATATCACTTAAATAAAGCTCAAACTTGGAATATTCGTAAATCAAACTTAAAACATCATCAAGTTATACATAGCTTAAATTTAGAATTTAACCATATATAAAATAATATTTATATAATATCAAAATTTAATATTTATTAAACCGTATATTTCTTTCCAAACCATAGAAAATCCCTTAAAATATTTTATATATAGACCACGGTGCCTGTATATAATTTTCTATCCTATGGTCAAGTGATACAGATATTTATCATTTCAATCCGTAATTTAAAAATAAAAGTTTACGGTTATATATATCATTTCAAACCGCAATCCCGAATGAAATGAAAATGCATAATAACTTGCAGTTTATACAATATATAAAATATAGCATCCATTCATCCAAATATCAATAAACAACCATTCATTACAATCATCATCCAATTTAAACAAAACATCAATATAAAGCATATAAAATATAACAGGCATCAACGAATAGTTTATATTCAATAAAAATGAATAACTATTCAACTGACAGTTTATATGCAATAATAAATAAATTTAACTGGCAAATTATATGCAATAATAAAATTAAATAACAATTTAATTTAACTAAATGCTATCTAACTGAGATGATGATTAAATATATGCCCAAACAATCATAGATAAATTTTAAATCACATCAAAATTTAATTTAACAAACATAAGAAATCTTAGTAGTTGTGAGTGGGTTAAAACACTTACCTTTTGAATTTAAATTGAATTCAAATCCAATTTAAACCCAAAAATTTGACCGTCTCATAATTTGTCCAGACCAGCGTCATCATGTCCGGAATTTTATTACGATCCTAACAAAAAAAACCGCGCGTGAAACGGAGTTCGTATGCGAGAGTTATAGCGAAAATTGTGATTGAAATTAAATTTAAATAGAAACAAAAAGAGAACACATTTACCGCCACGTCGCTAGATCACACGTCACTGCCTTCTTCTTTTCATTCTCTACAACAACGCACGCAATTATCTCTAGGCAAATTTATGCGCACGAGACAACACCATTGAATTACGCTCGTCGAGAGCTTCAACATATATAATTTTGAGATGTTTTTGAGGACTTTGAATTTTTGACTTTGATTTTGAAATGGATCTGGATCTGAGATTTTTGTCTGCCATTGAGGAGGAGAAGGAGCTGATGAAATTTTACGCGCAGACAAATGAGAATAGGCGGAGGCTAGGGTTTAGCGGGGTATTTATAGATGAAGTTGGAATAGACAGATGGATCCGAATTTTAATGAATTCACAATTTGTCAATTTAAATTCCAATAATCCATTTATTTGATTTCTAGATCTTATTATGAATAAATGGTCAACTTACCATTTCTATCATTTCTGATTGCAATTAGCTTCAAATTTATTAACCAAACCACCATATCAAATAAGGATTTATTGCAAAAAATTTAGTGTTTACCTTTAATTAAAGTAAATTCAATAAATTATAAAATCTTATTTCAATGAAATTTTATACCATTCGTATTCAATTCTCTTTATTAAATCAATCATCCTCTTATGTATATATATTTAACATTAGTATATATCCAATTACCCAAATTGATTTACAACCTAACATAACATTTGAATTTTATTCCCAATTCATAAATTACTACCTTAACTAAAATTTAACGTTTCCCCTTTAATTTACATTTTCACCTTACGTTACTACACTAATTATCCTTAAAGTAACGTTTATTATTAATAACAATATTATAATTACTTACATTTTAAATGAACTTTATTTACAATAAATTCATTGACCAATTAATTAGGTAATTTATATAGTATCCTTAAATTTATTTCATAAATTAATCCATTTCATCTAAATTCTTATCTATGTAATATTTCAACATTTAGTTTCATCAAATGTAATTGTTTTCCAATATGTTAATAACTTTATTTCCAAGTCTTATATTACAACAAACTATCCAATACGAAAGTCTTAATATTTTTACAAATACTACTTTAATTAACATTAACGCAATACTCAATTTAAATTATTGTAACTGATTTCAAAATTGTAAATTAACAAGCTACCAAAATAGGCAACATACAATAATCGTACTCTAACCTTTAGTCACATTAATACGCTTTTATTTCTCAAAAAATCAAAGTTCCCATTTAACTAAATCTCCATAAATGAATTTGACATTATTTTCAAAAATTACTTTATATTAACATTAACGTAAAAATATATTTATATTTATTGCAATCGATTTACCAGTTATACTTTAATATACTAAAAAAAATGGTTAACCAAATTTTTTTACCATTTAGCATTCACTTCCACTTACAAGCTACTATTAACACAAATGTTTTCATTGACTTAGCTCTAATTAAGTAAATTAGACGAATGGGCAAATTTTAACAATTATCACTAAATGCCAAATTCTACTCACATTCATAATTAAATATCAACTACAATTTATTAAAATTACTTACCTATCCTTATTAAATCAAATTGCAATCTATTTAGTACTATCTTCTCAATTAACATAACATTTAGATGTTAGATTTCATTTAATTCCAATTTATTGACCCACTTAAATTTTATTCTTTTCATTCAATATCAATTGTCCATTCTATAAGTAAAATTAACATTAGATTCGTACTCATATAATAGCTTCAAATTCATCTAATAAATATTTATAAAATCTTTAAATACTAAAACCATTTAATTGCAATTAATCCCTTTGATTACAAATTAACTTAACAACCTAATAAAATAAGTAACGTACAATCAATATTGTCATTAACTCCTAATTACACTTTTAGAGGTTCACTATTTACACCCGAATATTCTAATTACTTACATAACACTGGTTTTACTCAATTAACATTTATTACAAACCATTCCAAAATTTATTCAATATTTATTAGTTTTCTTATATTATATTTATAACCAAGTGTAACTTTTAACTTAAATTGGTTGGATTTCCTTTCAAGTTATTAATAATTAACTTATACTAACATATTCCTTAATTTATTCCAATTACCGTTACAATGTTTTTATTACATAACCAATTAATTACTTTCCTTTCTCGTATTAAATTATACACCTGTATAATCCTTTCCACTATTCATTCATTAGCATTCTATGTAAATTTCAATCTCTTGTAATAACTCATTTATTATACTTTTGCATATCAATAAACAAGGTTTCAAATAAATGGGGTTTATTAAATTCAATCTTTATACTTAAGTCTATTACAACCAATGTAATATTTTCATAGGTTGATTATTAACATTTATTTCGTTACCACATTATAACCATTATATTTCTTTATTATTAAATTCCAAAAATCTTATAAATAGGCCAATTTAATTTAAGAAATTTACGGGTCGTTACACTTTTCGACGCTCGAAACTCGACATTAATACGTCCACTGTATCAAATGCCTCGCAAACGAATGCTGGAAAACCAAACCATTAGGGTTAAAAAGAAGAGGTAGAAGAAGACAAAAGAAAAAGAGAACAGAAAAACAGAAACAGAACAATATCATAATCTCACATTCGCAGCGGAACAATATATAATAAATAAATCAATAATCTTTTAAACAAAGAACTATATCAGTTTTATACAATACATCATCAGAGTCAATATACAACTCAATACAACAATGGATAGTTATATAACTTGTCCTTATACAGAATACACAGCGGAATAAATAAACAAGTACGGGTGTACGTCTCGCCATCCAGTTTGCTTCCAAAGCTCCAGAATATCCAAAATATCCTGATAACATAACTCTAGGCTGCCCGTGTGGAAAATTATGTGCACCCAGAGTTTAGAAGGGAAACAATAAACTCCGAGCCAGTCATGGTGACTGGTGTGAGATCGTAAAACAGTTATTTTTCACAAAGAAAATAAAATCTATTCGCAATGCTTTTGGAAAATGAAACTACCATAAGACCTCCCGCCACACACACAATGCAAACGCAGAATTGGAGGAGATTTCTTCTTATGATAGTCAAAGATGCTTACTACGCCAATCATTGGATTATTATTATTAATGTCTAGTGTGGAAAACATTTTGAAAGTATAATATTAATCTTAGCCAACATAGGCATTTCACACTATGCCTACTATAGCGACCATCTAAACAGTGGGGCACCACCATAAGTAAATGGCAGGTTCTACAACTAAAACCGTAAAATTTTCGAATTGGAAATTGGATTTCCAACAAATGATCAGGCTAAGGAACTTCCTTTCCTACTGCCACATGGGATCGCCTCTGGCTGGACGTCCCGAGAGACAGCTGCTCTCTGCCAACACAAGGCCAGGTTACCCCTGTAACTAGGTAACTCACGAATATGCCATCCCACGGTCCTTTGGGACCTTTATCCGAGGCGCCTCGATAAACACACAATCACACAATAAATGAGATCGTAGTATCCACATAGGTTAAATACCAGGGCTCCATACCTGATACCACCCTTTTCCAGAAGGAAATGACATACCCTAAAGGGCGCTACCCTCATAACCTTGCCGCATATTCCCGTTTCGACCATTTCCGGGGAGTGAGGTCTGATGAAGTCTCGTCCACAAAGTCGTGCTTTGATCACAAATGACCAACACACATCAACACTCAGCATGCCACATTACCAAATTGGGAATATATCGCTGATAACTTCAACTACATAACCTCTGAGCTCGTATGTCTCAGAGAAGGGTGTTAAGCTAAGAGAATAAATTCTCCGCCACCAACAGAAATGTATTTGAAAGAAATCGGCTTTACATCTCAAAATGTAATGTCAGACATGTAACCATACAAGTCTGTTCCGAGTTCGAACAAAACCGAAGGCACTTCCAAAGAAGCCCTTGCAATCCGAGTATTCACAATCCCGATCAGACTTCCCATCACAAAAAGAGTGATATAAATCTCTATACCGGAGCAACTCAGTGCAGAGACATTCGACAGGTTGTCCTTTCATTTTTGAAAATGCCCGGTCTTCACACCGGTCTTCAATACGATCCATATCGTCGTATCACTATTCGGAATGGGTTATCTGACACAACGGTCTTTTCCCGGCTAACCCGAATAATAAGCGTTTGTTTTAAAAACAAATTCAAGTGCCATTTCAAAGGCAATATTGATAGTCGGTGATTTAACTATCAACAATATTCACAACAATCATCCGATTTAAATAATTTTCCCAAATTATTTATTTTCAAAATATCTTCACAAGATATGTATATATTTCCACACTTCAACATTTTGAAAGCAAATTTCAAATCACTTTTCAACTTTCAACTTTTGAAAATAAATTTCAATTCAATTTCCTTACGCGGAATATATTTCCAAATATATCTTTTAAAACCCAACTTAAGAACCTTTAATTTATATTTTTAAAAGCTACTTTGCAAACCTACTCGGCTTTTCAAGGAAAATACACTTCCATTTCAAAATGGTCCATTTAAACCAATTTAATAAATCCTTATCGATTTATTTTAAATTTACGTTCCAAATCCGTAAATTTACTTTCACACTTAAAAAAAATAAATCAGCGTTTACTTTTAAAACAAATTTCCCTTTCATTTCATAAATTCCATTTTGAATTTACATTTCCAAATATTCACTTTTAACCCCAAAATCAAATTCCAAATTGATTTCTAATTTTTATTTCAATATCAAATCGATTACAAATTGATTTCTAAGTTTACTTTCAATAGAACAAAACATTGCAAATTTATTTCTAAGTTTATTTCCAAATAACAAACCATTTGCAAATCGATTTCCAACTTTATTTTTCAAACACTAAATCAATTTCAAACTGATTTTCCAATGATTTATTTTCCATCACCAATTAAATTACAAATTTGATTTCTAAATTTATTTCAACTTCCAAATAAATTTTCATATTGATTTCTCAACGGTTCATTTTCAAATACCAAATCAATTACAAATTGATTTCTAAAAGTTTATCACTTTTAAATAAATTCCCTTATTCTTTCCAAATTATTCAAAATTCCATTTTTAAATGAATTCTTCAACTTTTTATTCAAAACTCATTTATTAATATCTTTTCCCATATTATGAAATTTATTCGGTAAGATTTCAAAAATCAATTTTTATACTTTAAAAATTCCTTCTTTCAAATTCACCCAATTCTTTGAAAAGAATTTATTTAACATTTCTAACTTTAATTTCAAAAATCCATTTTATATTTATTTCTGGTATCCAGCGATACCAAAAATACATTCGGCTAAATTTTAGCCTTCAATAATTTCAATTATCAATAAATCATCCACAGATTATCAATAAATCACATCATTCACATATGAAATAATATTCAAACAATTTGAGGAATCCAGTTGGATCCCTCCAACCTGTTTCCCTGCATCCACAGATGTTAGCACAATACCCATTCCACTTTGAGGTGGAATATCGCGGTATATGGGATTTTATAAAAATCAATCCGCTATTATGCGGCGCAATAAGGTCTCATCTGCTATATAATGCGGGAAATCAACAACTGCAATATATACATATGCCAATATATATATATATATATTGCTATATACATTGATATATCCTACTATATCTAATATCACAACCAAACAGCAATCAATAACTGCAATCCAAATTTATTTTGAGTGAGAAGATCTCACCTTTGCTTTTATTTTTTTGCAAACCATTTCCAATCCCGCTTGATTTCTTTTAGATATTGACCTTGTATAAACATTATAAGGTCTTATTAATATTCGAATTAATCGAATAACAAATTTTCGTTTAGTAATTTTTTTACTTTATCTAATCAATTTAATTTCAAACAATTTCCTTTAAATTATTTTTTTGTAACCAAATAATTAAATTAGTTAACTATTTAAATTTAATCAATAAATTTTAAGATCAAGCAAATTAAAAATATGTATATTTATTTTCATTTTTCATTTTCAAACTGCTTATAAAAATAATCTATATAGGTTTTAAAAACTTAATCTTTATGTAAATTCTTATATCCAAATTTTATAGATATGTATTTTCGGGTTTAAACTAAATTAAATTTAATTAAAAACTGTTTTAAAACTTTACTGTAACATATATAAAAATATTGTCTACCTATATATATTTTCTTTAATTTACATATTTATTCATACATATAAATTATAGATTTTTTTAAATTGAAATAAAATAGAAAATAAACCTCACCAGAACAACCTGCTCAAACTTTCCCCCGACTTCTCGCGTGCGCCTCCCCCTCCAGAAATTGCCACCAGTTCCCACGCACGCAAATACCCACTCGAGCTCGAACAAGAAACCAGATGTTTGCCGCCTCTTGTCTCGCGCCCTTGAACGCGACAGTTTCCCCCATCGCCATCGCGATGCTCATCACCTGAGCACTGCACGCCGTCGAGCACGCACGCGCCACCAGAATCGCGAAAACCCTAAATTACTGAATCCCCTTCAACTTCGAACTGCAGCCGCGCCGGTCCCCTCCTTGAATCGTGACACCACCATCAACCCTTCGCGAACCCCCAGCTTCGCGTGCCGCCCATACTTCGACGGCCACGATCTCCATGCGCCCAGGAATCAGACTTTGCGACGAAGTCACGAACTTCGTTGTCCTTGATTTGCGTATGATCGACTAGGCGGCTCGTGATTCCCATAATTCGAGATCGGTTGTATTTTGAAAACGATGAGGAAGCTGCCATTAACGTTTTAAATTTTGAAAGAGGGGTGGATGAATACGCGATTTTGAATTGAGGAAGAAGGCTCGGCTATTCGATTTCTTTTCGTTTGGATTGGATTTCCAGGCTACGACCATTAATTATATTTTCTGCTCGAACGAGAGAATAATTTTTTTTTCTTTCGAATTCGATTTTTGCTTCCGTAAATAGGAGTGTCGGCCATTACTTTGAAATGAAAGGGGTAAGCTTTGCACGATTATTTTCATGATTTTAGGCGTATTTAACGGGAACACTGAGAGGAGAGAGGGTACGAGATTTTCATCTGATGTTCACCAAATATAAATATAAATTTAAATCGAATTTGATATAAATTTCAATGCTTTTATACGTCGTACGCTCACACAACAACTTCGAAAAATACAAAATTTGAAATCCAATAATAATTCAATATTACGTACCCAATGGAACTGGTTTCGTCGAATTCCAAGACTGTGCCCCGGAACGCTATTTTTAAATATCGGTTGAAACGATATAATTTCAAAACTGAACAAATCAATTTCAAATTCGATTCTGAAGCTTCTATTATCTTCAGTATTATCATTATGAATTTTAAAAGCTTTTGAAATATTTTTCTTCAGCTTAAAACTGAAGATTCAAATTTTTATTCAACTTTCAATAGATTAAATTTTAAAATTTAATCACCAAATCCATAGTTATATTGGGGTTCAAGCTAAACCATCATTCAAATATTTAAAATTAATTAAATATTTCATTTTCAAATGTTCAAAAATTCTGGGTCGTTACAATCTTCCCCCTTAAAAGAATTTCGTCCCGAAATTACAAGTAAAGAAGAATACGCCAATATCCGTTTATCATTTTACCAAAACCAAATAGTTTTATCAAATTTTCAAAACAAATCTTTTATTAAAGATTCATTATCACTTCGCTACTTTCCAAACACTTTCATAGTTTTCAAACAACTTTATTTTACTTCACAATTCAAATTTAAATTCAAATTTTAAATTATACAAAATTTCTCAAAAATTTCCTAACTCTCTAAATTTTCGAAAATTTTTGCCAGCGTCTTCTTTGCGCGGCTAACACGGTACGACTACAAAACGTCCCTACGGACTCTCAGATTCCAAAAAGAGAAAGGAAAGCCAAGCGGCTAGACAAGAAAATCACCAAATTTCAAACTGAAATTGAAATACATACCTTTTGTCGAGCAATTCATTTTTATCTTCAGAAATCATAATCAATTTTCCCACTTGTTTTATAATACCTGTATATCCAATTTAACCATATCCAACTATAGACTCAAAAATCATTTTATACATTTCCTTACAGAAGTTTCATATCTACGTCTATTCAAATTTGTTTTTTTTCCATTACTGTATAAATTCAATTTATCTTAAATTTATAACTGATTCATATCATTATTTTAAATTAGTTTCATTCACTAATTTACTTCAGTTTCATTTCCATTTTTTTATTCAATCTTGCATTATCAATTTCACTTGAATTCAATTCGTAGTTTCAATTCTATTTGGATTCTATTTATCTTCCGAATATTGAATTTATCAATTATCTTTAGTTCACTTCGAACTAATCTTAAAACTTCATTTTATTTCACACAATTCAAATTGGTTTTCAATATTCAGTTTCAATTCCAGTTTAATCTTCATTCAATCATCAACTTAGAATAATTTCAATATCAAATTTTACTTAAGAATTTCACTCTTCATTTCTTAGGTTCAATATAAATATTCCATATAAACATTATATTTATTTTCAATTTGCCACTTCGGTTAAATCTACTTACATTTAAACTGGATTTCCAATTTCATTCGAATTCAATTTACCTTTCTTTTATAATTATTGAATTCAATTCATTTCCAAATCATATTTACTTTGTTATTTCTTCAATTAGTTTCGCTTACTAATTTTTATTTCAATACTTCACTTTGTTTATCACAAATCAAATTCAATTTCCAATATTCAGTTTGAATTTCATTTACTAACAAATTCAAAACAAGTTTAACATTCAGTTTTAATTTTTATTTACCTGCAATTGTAAATTCCATTCATTCATTTGGAAATTCATTTCTACTTACTTGAATTTATCTGGCATTTCGAACCATTTTTATTTAACTCACAATTCAAGTTTAATTTAACCAATTCAACTTCCAATTCATTATCTCATGAATTAATAAATTACCAAGTTAGTTTACTTGAATTCAATCCATTTATTTACAAATGTAGCTCCATTAGTTCATTCACAATTTCATTCCTTTTCAATTTGAATCTTAGTTCAATCAAATTTCAAATATTTTTATAAGCTATCAACTTATTTACATTCCATAACGTTTTAAAGAAATTCCAGAGTCAAACAATTACTCTGGCACTTTATTTTAATTTAGAGAATTCATTTATAAATTCACATTACCAATTTCATTTCCTTAATGAATTTTATTCTCAAATACTTTTCCTGGAATCCTATTTCCAATTATAAAACTCATTTACAATTTATATTTACAAATCCCATTCGTATATGAATTTTATTTCTTTATCTTTCAATTCATATTTATAAATTTCATTTGTTAAATGAATTTATCTCTAAATTTTTGGTTATTATTTTAATTTCTTATTCAATTCCATATAACAATGATAATAATTCAATATTATCACTTCCTAACAACCAAGCATCCATATACTATAATAATTCATAGAAAATCATCTCTTTTCTATACAAAAATAGTTTTGGGTAAAATTATCTCATTTACCCTATTTTAAAATAATACTATGTCGGTTTATCTTGTTTAAGAGTTTAGAAACCCCTATCGATTACAGTTAGCAAGACTGCACCGACCAGAATCTATAAACAATCAACCGATAAGTCAACATAATACAAAACAAATTTTATATTCACTAACAAATACGCGCTCATATCTATTATTGCACTCACACTCATTCTAGAGTACTACTGACTCTATCTCTAATGAGTAATACCCAACAGAGGCAGGGTTATCGCTTAACTGGCTACTTTGATACCAAATGTAACGGTTGCGACTTTTCGACGCTCGAAAGTCGACATTAATACGTCCACTGTATCAAATGCCGTGCAAACGAATGCCGAAAAACCGAACCATTAGGGTTAAAAAGAAGAGGTAGAAGAAGACAGAAGAAAAAGAGAACAGAAAAACAGAAACAGAACAATATCAGAATCTCACATTCACATCGAAACAATATATAATAGATAAATCAATAATCTTTTAAACAAAGAACTATATCAGTTTTATACAATACATCATCAGAGTCAATATACAACTCAATACAACAATGGACGGTTATATAACTTGTCCTTATACAGAATACACAGCGGAATAAATAAACAAGTACGGGTGTACGTCTCGCCATCCAGTTTGCTTCCAAAGCTCCAGAATATCCAAAATATCCTGATAACATAACTCTAGGCTGCCCGTGTGGAAAATTATGGGCACCCAGAGTTTAGAAGGGAAACAATAAACTCCGAGTCAATCATGGTGACTGGTGTGAGATCGTAAAATAGTTATTTTTCACAAAGAAAATAAAATCTATTCGCAATGCTTTTGGAAAATGAAACTACCATAAGACCTCCCGCCACACACACAATGCAAATGCAGAGTTAGAGGAGATTTCTTCTTATGATAGTCAAAGATGCTTACTACGCCAATCATTGGATTATTATTATTAATGTCTAGTGTGGAAAACATTTTGAAAGTATAATATTAATCTTAGCCAACATAGGCATTTCACACTATGCCTACTATAGCTACCATCTAAACAGTGGGGCGACACCATAAGTAAATGGCAGGTTCTACAACTAAAACCGTAAAATTTTCATATTGGGAATTGGATTTCCAACAAATGGTCAGGCTAAGGAACTTCCTTTCCTACTGCCACATGGGATCGCCTCTGGCTGGACGTCCCGAGAGACAACTGCTCTCTACCAACACAAGGCCGGGTTACCCCCGTAACTAGGTAACTCACGAATATGCCATCCCCGGTCCTTTGGGACCTTTATCCGAGGCGCCTCGATAAACACACAATCACACAATAAATGAGATCGGAGTATCCACATAGGTTAAATACCAGGGTTCCATACCTGATACCACCCTTTTCCAGAAGGAAATGACATACCCTAAAGGGCACTACCCTCATAACCTTGCCGCATATTCCTGTTTCGACCATTTCCGGGGAGTGAGGTATGACGAAGTCTCGTCCACAAAGCTACGCTTTTTCACAAAGCCGTGCTTTGATCACAAATGATCAATAAATGATCAATACACATCAACACTCAGCATGCCACATTACCAAATTGGGAATATATCACTGATAACTTCAACTACATAACCTCTGAGCTCGTATGTCTCAGAGAAGGGTGTTAAGCTAAGAGAATAAATTCACCGCCGCTAACATAAATGTATTTGAAAGAAATCGGTTTTACATCTCAAAATGTAATGTCAGACATGTAACCATACAAGTCTGTTCCGGGTTCGAACAGAACCGAACGCACTTCCAAAGAAGCCCTTGCAATCTGGGTATTCACAATCCCGATCGGACTTCCCATCACAAAAAGAGTGATATAAATCTCTATACCGGAGCAACTCGGTGCAGAGACATTCGACAGGTTGTCCTTTCATTTTTGAAAATGCCCGGTCTTCACACCGGTCTTCAATACGATCCATATCGTCGTATCACTATTCGGAATGGTTTATCTGACACAACGGACTTTTCCCGGCTAACCCGAATAATAAGCGTTTGTTTTAAAAACAAATTCAAGTGCCATTTCAAAGGCAATATTGATAGTCGGTGATTTAACTATCAACAATATTCACAACAATCATCCGATTTAAATAATTTTCCCAAATTATTTATTTTCAAAATATCTTCACAAGATATGTATATATTTCCACACTTCAACATTTTGAAAGAAAATTTCAAATCACTTTTCAACTTTCAACTTTTGAAAATAAATTTCAATTCAATTTCCTTACGCGGAATATATTTCCAAATATATCTTTTAAAACCCAACTTAAGAACCTTTAATTTATATTTTTAAAAGCTACTTTGGAAACCTACTCGGCTTTTCAAGGAAAATACACTTCCATTTCAAAATGGTCCACTTAAACCAATTTAATAAATCCTTATCGATTTATTTTAAATTTACATTCCAAATCCGTAAATTTACTTTCACACTTAAAAAAAATAAATCAGCGTTTACTTTTAAAACAAATTTCCCTTTCATTTCACAAATTCCATTTTGAATTTACATTTTCAAATATTCACTTTTAACCCCAAAATCAAATTCCAAATTGATTTCTAATTTTTATTTCAATATCAAATCGATTACAAATTGATTTCTAAGTTTACTTTCAATAGAACAAAACATTGCAAATTTATTTCTAAGTTTATTTCCAAATAACAAACCATTTGCAAATTGATTTCCAACTTTATTTTTCAAACACTAAATCAATTTCAAACTGATTTTCCAATGATTTATTTTCCATAACCAATTAAATTACAAATTTGATTTCTAAATTTATTTCAACTTCCAAATAAATTTTCATATTGATTTCTCAAAGGTTCTGTAACGACCCGAGTTTCCAGACCCGGAAAATCGAACCATTTTAGTTAAGAAGAAGAGGTAGAAGAAGAAAAATAGAAAAACAACATCAGAATCTAACCATCGCAGCGGAATAAAATATAATATATATCAACAGATCTTTACACAAATCAAAAACTATATCTGTTTATATAATACATCATCAGAATACATCAGAGAACACATAACATACAACTGGACAATAACCCTAGCATGTCCTCAATACAACAGAGTACAACAATCAACACAGCGGAATATATATATATAAACAAGTACGAGAGATACGTCTCGCCATCCAGCTCATCTCCTGAGTTCCACAGCATCATATCCTGTAACCTATAATACTCGGTCTGACCCGAGCATTATATAAAACAATACCCGAGTCAGTCTGGAATACCAGCGTGAGAAAATCGCACTCAAATTGATTATTAAAGTTTTAAAATCCTTTGAAAACAAAAGCATTTCGTAAGACCACGCCACAAATAAACATGTCGGGTTTTTACCTTACGATAGCTAAAACACTTTTATCAAAATCCTCTGATATTATAATAGTGTCTATTCACAAATACTTATTAAAATAGCTGAAATTGTTACATGATTAAATTCCAGCATACTAGCCACAACGTGGGTAATACAAACAAAACTCGTACAAGGCACGTAGGGAGAATGGATTTCCAACGAATGACTAGGCACTGGGGTACCACCTGTCACAGTACGTGGCCTAGATCACAGTACCGAGGAGTACGCCCGCTCCCCTGCAACACAAGACCGGAATCATCCCTTACTGGATAATTCCAAATAAAATCACCCCACGGTTGGGATCAGCAACCGCACCACTAAGCCGAAATAAAAAGGGACATCTAGACAGGGATGACTTTACTCTCAAGTGGGGGCTACCCACGAAGCCTTGCTGCATAACCCCTGATTTTCAGTCATTCCCGGTTGATGAGGCTCAAGGCTAAACGATACCTTTATAGCACATATCCCTTAGAATGCCCATCGTCCACCTGACGATGTCACGAAAGCATTCGTCCATACAAGTCCGTCCCGGGTTCGAACGGAACCGAAGGCACTATTCCTACTACATCCATTTTGGAAATATCCTCAGGATTAGTAGCGACTAGCCCTTGCACTTCACAGCTCCATCTTCGACTCTGAACACGTTACACGAAACGTACAAACCGAATCGAAGTGGTATTCGAGTCTCCAGACCTAGAATCCCGGTATACGGAAACTCGATCCCGGTCTCTTCGAAACGATCAGCGCATTGGCCAATATTGATAGTCGGTTATTTAACTATCAATTCACATCCATAGCAACCATCACACAATAAATAATTTCCCACATTATTTATTTGCCCAAATATCTTTCCAAGATATATTTCTATTTTCAAACTCCTTTTGAAAACAATTTCAAACAGTTTCCGCTTACGGAATACATTTCCCAAATAATTATTTCCACTGAATCACCAAGTACAAAATATTTTAGATTTAAAAATAAATTAAAAGACTTTACTATAAATATACTTTATAACATTGAAATTTTAAAACTACTTTAATACTTTATTAAAATAAAACCATTTATAAATATAAACTAAATTTCTCTTTAAACATATTACCAAATCACTTTTATATAATTACTACAATGATAGATTTTTTGAAAATACTACTTTAGGCCTTAACATATAGAAATAAATCAATTTTCTAAAATATGCTTTTTAAAACGTATTAAAACTTTTAACTTATATTAAAAATTTCTTGGGAAAACGTACTTGGCTATCCAGAGAAATACACTTCTCATTTCCATCTTTTAAAAATAAATCAACATTTATTTTTAAACCAAACCATATCCTTTTATAAATTCCCACCTTGAATTTATATTTTCTAATATCCACTGATATTCCATTTCACTTTATAAACCCAGTTTATATCTTCAAAATCTCATTTCTCTTTAAATTTCAAATCCCAAAGTATTTAAATCAATTAACAATTGATCCTCCAATTTAATTTACTTTGAAATAAATTTCCTTACTTAATCCATTTATTTTCAAATTCATTAACTTCCAGATTTTATTTCTCATTATGATTTAAAATCTTTAAAACTGAAACACAAGTTTCAGATTTCCCAAATTCCTTCTTTCTTTTTAATTACATTTAAACATTTAATTAAAATAAATTATTTATTCCTTTAAATAATATCACATAAGTTTTTAAATTCAATATTTCTCTGTTTATTCAAAATTCCTCTTTTCCATATTTAATTTATTCGAATTCACTAGAATTACTTAACTTAAATTTTATTCTTTTATTCTTTCCAAAAAATCCAATTCAATTGCTTTTGATAACTCATTATACTGGGAGATTCAATCCAACCAGATTATCCAATATAAATCATCACAGGATATCAACAATCAGATCACAGAATATTTAAACAAAATTAAATATTTTGAGGAATCCAGTTGGATCCCTCCAACCTATTTCCCTGCATCCACAGACGTTAGCACAATACTAATTCCACTTCGAGGTGGAATATCGCGGTATATGGGTTTATAAAATATCATCCGCTATTATGCGGCGCATAGGGTCTCATCCACTATATAAATGCGGGAATATCAACAACTCAAATATATACATATGCCAATATGTATATATTGCTATATACTACTATATATAGTATAACACATCAATCAATGCAATCATCCAATCAATTATTTAAATTTAACCATTTAAATTTAAATTATAATTTAACTGAGTGAGATTAACTCACCTTTGCTTTTGTTTTGCCATCCATTACTATTCTATTTCATCCCAGCTTGTTTCCTTTCAGATTTCGACCTTGAATAACAATTTATATGATTTCATGAATATTTGAAATATTCGAATAAATCGAATAATTAAATTCTCATTAGATAGATTTAATTAACTAATTATTTTATCAACCCTAGTAAATTAAATCTTATTATTATTAATATCCATTAGCAAATTTAAAATATTAGTACATATATATTTTTTTTTTGCTCTTTTTTTTATATATGTGGATAAACAAAAATAGAGATGTTTACACTTGACTGTCACATTTTTCTACTTATCTATGCATGTAAAAACTCTCTCTGTTCTTCCTTATTTTTTTAATATATATATGAAAATTAACATAGAGTTATACCAGCAGCTAAAACCAGTCCCTAGCCTCCACAACGAAAGCCCTAGATCGCTTGCCGACTCATCGTCACACGCGCCTACTCCCAGACGTGACGCCATCACCTCTAGATTGAATAGGCAACCCTTGCCTCGCGATTCCAAAATCGAGCCCAACCCTAGCCTAACGTCAAGCTCGTCCCACTGTGTCGCAGCCTCCGTCGCCAAGTCCTAACTTGCGTGCCACCCCCAAATCCACTTGCCGCGATACTCCAGATAGCCTGCGATTCGCTCGCGAGCTCCATAGCTCACCCAAGCTCACGAGCTTCGCCTGATATCCCCTCGAGGTTGCTCAGATCGAGGTCACGATTTGAAGTCGCGTGATGATGCCGATTTGACTTCGTGTGGGTTTGATTTTGTTTTGACTGAAGAGGGGAAAACGGAAGGGCCGGCTTTGAATTTGAACGAATGAGAACGAAGCCTTGTCTTCGAATTTTAAAGGAAAGAAACTGTTCGGCCATTTTTCTTTATTTTGATGATTTTAGAACGAGATATTTTTCTGGCTTCAGAACGAAGAAAGAAAGAGATAAGGTCGGGTACTTGAATAGCTGTTTGAACTGATGGAAAAGATAGGTCGATGTGAAATAAATTTAACTGCAGTTGACTAGTAAAATTATTCAATTTAAATTCAAATTCGAATTGTTCCAATAAAGTCAACTAAAAATTTTGACATCCTATCAAGGCATGCCGCTAGGCGTTTGTAATGTTATACGCCTATTCTGAATGCACTGGAAAAGGTTTTGAGTCCTAATTCGATCGTATGGAGAAGATAGCTTTTTTTGGATTCAGTTATAATATTGAATTCGATAAAATTTCAGCGCGTTTATATATCGTACGCTCACACAACAACTCCAAATACTACGAAAATTGAAACCCGATAATAATACAATATTACGGATCCAATGGAACTGGTTTCGTCGAATTCTGAGACTGTGCCTCGGAAGGCTATTTTTAAATTCAATTTCAACAATAAAATTTCAAAACATAACAAACCATTTTTAAAGCTGATTCCAACACTTCTATCCATTTCAGTATTATCTATATAAATTTTACAAGTCTTCAAATTATTTTTAACAGGCTTAAAGCTCCAGATTCAATAATTTACCAATTTCAATAATTTAAATTCAACAATTACTTGTCTAATCAATAATGATATTTGAAATTAAAGTTAATAATTATCTTTTGAATATTTAAAATTAATTAAATATTCCTATTTCAAATGCTCAAAATTTCCGGGTCGTCACATTCCTCCCCCTTTAAAAGAATTTCGTCCCCGAAATTACTAGTTAGGAAGAATGATTCAATCCCCGTTAACTATTTTCCAAATCAAACAGTTTTAACAACTTTCCAAAGTCTTCTTTTATTAATGATACACTAATCATCTTTTAACTTTCCAACTTATTCATAAGTTCAACCCATACCACCTACTTATCCATTCAAATTTTGAATTATCAAAATTTTTCAAAATTTTTCTAACTCCCTAAATTTCCGAAAAATTTCGTCAGCGTCTCCTTTGCGCGGCTAGCTCGGTACTACTACAAAATGGCTCTACGGCCTCCCAATCTCAAAAAGAAAACAAAATGCCAAGTGGCTGGATCCAAAACCCAATCAAATTTCATATAGAAATTCAAATACATACCTTTTTGTCGGGCCATTAAATTTTATCTTCTAAAATCAAAAATCCCAATTATCCATTGCTTTTATACACCTGTATATCCTACTAAGCAATAATATTCAATCACAGTTCCAAAGTCATTTTATACTTTTCTTTACAAATTTACCTTATTTGTTTTACTTAAGCCCGTACGATGCACATATATCATCCGTACGCAATATCACATTTGATCGCTCAATCGATCACACAATTCCACTTCCGAACTAGTATTGTCCACCCGACTTCCTAGTGCGGACTCAGATCTGGTTTCTTGATCAGAAACCGTTATTCTCCTTGCATAGCCACCAACTATGATAGAGAATATCCAGAATCAATCAACAATCCATATCCAGGTTCGCCGTCGAAAATCGAGTGAAAAATCCTAATTCGGATCGATAAAACTATCTCGAAATTCTGTGTTCGACATCTGGACCAAATAGCTATGCGAATAAAATAATATACGTACATCTTACGTATAAATTCCAATTGATTATCAGTTATATCAATTCTCTTTTATTCACATTCCTTTTTTATTGTTATCCCCTTATTCACACTATCCCATTTCACAACTTCAGTTTTAGTCCTCATTCAACTATTTACTTAGTATATTTATTTTATTTTTCCATTCCAAAATTACTAAGTATATTTCCAATACAAATTTTCTTAAGAATTTCATTCTTCAATTCTTAAGTCCAATATAATTTTTTTCTTATATCTATTTACTACTTCACTACTGAAGTGTATATATTCAAATTGAACTCCCATTTCATATGAATTCCAACTTACTTCAATTTACTACTTCATTTCAAATTTTTCCTTAAATTCAATTCATCTCCAACCTATGAATATTGAATTTTATTTAGCTCGAAAACAATCCAAGTTAATTCATTCAATAACTATTTCTCAACTTATTTAAACCACTCCTATATTGAGTTCAGTTTCCATTCAACATTTACTTAAGTCAATAACTTAAGTTTATTTCCCATTTAACCAACCCTTTAAAGTTTTATTTCCATCTTTCATTTGATTCTTATTTAATCAAATTCCATCCATTTATTTATTTAATATAATTGGTTCATTCACTCAATCATTATGAATTTTAATTTCCAAACTCAATTCATCTGGAATTATTTTATTAATAACCAGGTCATTTCCAATTTATTTTCACTTATTTGGATTTCATTCGCAATTCAAACCATCACTATTTTAATCCAATTTCATTAACTCACAATTCAATTTCATTAACTAATTTATTATCTAATTAGTTCCTCCGCTGGTTAAAATTTAATTCCAAATATCACTTCACTTAATTTTCTTAAGTTCAATTTATTTTATAATTCAAGTTTGGATTTATTTAAAAATTAAGATTACTCATCTTAGTCGTTTCCATTTGATAATTACAATTTCAAATTATAACTCTTAATGGTTCAAAGTAATGGATTCCCATTTATGACTTACAATTTCATTTCTATTCATAAGTTTTACTTACTTGCTTAAGATCTGGGACTATTCATTTAAGTCCATTTTCATCTTTACAATCAAATTTCAAATTATTACACTTAAGAACTTAAGAATATGAATTTCTTTACACAATTATAAGCATTTTACACTACCTTTATATCCAATTCAATTCGACTTCAACTTATTTACATTTAATTCAATTCCAATTCTCAATTTTATTTAACTTATCTTAAGTTAAATTCAAATATATTTTATTCACCTTCATATACTCGAATTAAATTTTAATTCTAGGATACAATTTTATACAAGTTTTACAATTCATTCACCTTCAAGTTCTCTAACTCTTTTATTTACCAACTTATATTACTCATTTAGTTATTTTCATCTCATAATTATAATCCCAGAATTAAACTTTCATTCCCTTTCTTATTTCAATCAACTTCATTCTATACTTTATATTGTTGATTCATTTTAAATTTCCACATTTATATTTTAAATAGAATTCCCAGAATCCAATTGCCCGATTTTATTTCAAAACCATTTTGAATCCATAAATAACTCATACTCATCTGATATATCACATCAAATCCCAATTTCCAAAACAATCTGCTTTTACCAAACAATTTTCCCTTTGAATTTCAAAACCAACCCAGTTCACAATCACTTCCAATTTAAAACAGTTTGGTAGCAATTTCTCTTTGGAAACTCGAAAATAAACATCGATGATGCTGCAGTCATCACCGAAATTATTTTCCAGCGACCGAAAGAGAATTTAATGCTTTTATCACTTTAAAACATTTCAAACATTTTTAATTCCCAAATCCCACCAGATTTCGATTCAATTTCAAAAATATTCATGAAATAATATCACCATTATTTCCCCAAAACCTTTAAACTATTTTTAAATCCAAAGGAATTTAAACCTTTCTCAAAACTTCAAATTCATAATCCATTCAATTTTATATCCAAACATTACTCTGGAATTCTATCACATTTTATTTCAAGTTATAAGTCACATTTACAATTTATATTTACAAATTTCATTTGTTTATGAATTTATCTCATTTGATTATAAATTACATTTGTAATTCACATTTGTATATAAAGTTTATTTCAACTTATAAATTACATATATAATTTATTTTCTCAAATTCCATTTGTTATATAAATTTATTCTTTAACTTTGGTTATAATTCAATTTCTTATTCAATTTCCTCCTACTGATAATAATTTATTATCATTATCTAACAACCAAACATCCAAATATAACTATAATAATTTATAAAAATTATTTCTTTCATATACAAAAATAATTTGGGTAAAATTATTTCATCTACCCATTTTAAAACAATATTGTGTCGAACTGTTCTATTCAAGTGTTTAGAAACCCCTTCGATCCAGTTTCGAGGCTGTGCCGACGAAGGTTCATATACCACTCAATAAATCAATCAACACAATATAAAACCATTTTATATTCACTAACAAATACGCACTCATATATATTATTACACTCAAAATTCCCACCAGAGCCAAGGTTATCGCCAACCTTCGCTCTGATACCACTGTAACGACCCGAGTTTCCAGACCCGGAAAATCGAACCATTTTAGTTAAGAAGAAGAGGTAGAAGAAGAAAAATAGAAAAACAACATCAGAATCTAACCATCGCAGCGGAATAAAATATAATATATATCAACAGATCTTTACACAAATCAAAAACTATATCTGTTTATATAATACATCATCAGAATACATCAGAGAACACATAACATACAACTGGACAATAACCCTATCATGTCCTCAATACAACAGAGTACAACAATCAACACAGCGGAATATATATATATAAACAAGTACGAGAGATACGTCTCGCCATCCAGCTCATCTCCTGAGTTCCACAGCATCATATCCTGTAACCTATAATACTCGGTCTGACCCGAGCATTATATAAAACAATACCCGAGTCAGTCTGGAATACCAGCGTGAGAAAATCGCACTCAAATTGATTATTAAAGTTTCAAAATCCTTTGAAAACAAAAGCATTTCGTAAGACCACGCCACAAATAAACATGTCGGGTTTTACCTTACGATAGCTAAAACACTTTTATCAAAATCCTCTGATATTATAATAGTGTCTATTCACAAATACTTATTAAAATAGCTGAAATTGTTACATGATTAAATTCCAGCATACTAGCCACAACGTGGGTAATACAAACAAAACTCGTACAAGGCACGTAGGGAGAATGGATTTCCAACGAATGACTAGGCACTGGGGTACCACCTGTCACAGTACGTGGCCTAGATCACAGTACCGAGGAGTACGCCCGCTCCCCTGCAACACAAGACCGGAATCATCCCTTACTGGATAATTCCAAATAAAATCACCCCACGGTTGGGATCAGCAACCGCACCACTAAGCCGAAATAAAAAGGGACATCTAGACAGGGATGACTTTACTCTCAAGTGGGGGCTACCCACGAAGCCTTGCTGCATAACCCCTGATTTTCAGTCATTCCCGGTTGATGAGGCTCGAGGCTAAACGATACCTTTATAGCACATATCCCTTAGAATGCCCATCGTCCACCTGACGATGTCACGAAAGCATTCGTCCATACAAGTCCGTCCCGGGTTCGAACGAAACCGAAGGCACTATTCCTACTACATCCATTTTGGAAATATCCTCAGGATTAGTAGCGACTAGCCCTTGCACTTCACAGCTCCATCTTCGACTCTGAACACGTTACACGAAACGTACAAACCGAATCGAAGTGGTATTCGAGTCTCCAGACCTAGAATCCCGGTATACGGAAACTCGATCCCGGTCTCTTCGAAACGATCAGCGCATTGGCCAATATTGATAGTCGGTTATTTAACTATCAATTCACATCCATAGCAACCATCACACAATAAATAATTTCCCACATTATTTATTTGCCCAAATATCTTTCCAAGATATATTTCTATTTTCAAACTCCTTTTGAAAACAATTTCAAACAGTTTCCGCTTACGGAATACATTTCCCAAATAATTATTTCCACTGAATCACCAAGTACAAAATATTTTAGATTTAAAAATAAATTAAAAGACTTTACTATAAATATACTTTATAACATTGAAATTTTAAAACTACTTTAATACTTTATTAAAATAAAACCATTTATAAATATAAACTAAATTTCTCTTTAAACATATTACCAAATCACTTTTATATAATTACTACAATGATAGAATTTTTGAAAATACTACTTTAGGCCTTAACATTTAGAAATAAATCAATTTTCTAAAATATGCTTTTTAAAACGTATTAAAACTTTTAACTTATATTAAAAATTTCTTGGGAAAACGTACTTGGCTATCCAGAGAAATACACTTCTCATTTCCATCTTTTAAAAATAAATCAACATTTATTTTTAAACCAAACCATATCCTTTTATAAATTCCCACCTTGAATTTATATTTTCTAATATCCACTGATATTCCATTTCACTTTATAAACCCAGTTTATATCTTCAAAATCTCATTTCTCTTTAAATTTCAAATCCCAAAGTATTTAAATCAATTAACAATTGATCCTCCAATTTAATTTACTTTGAAATAAATTTCCTTACTTAATCCATTTATTTTCAAATTCATTAACTTCCAGATTTTATTTCTCATTATGATTTAAAATCTTTAAAACTGAAACACAAGTTTCAGATTTCCCAAATTCCTTCTTTCTTTTTAATTACATTTAAACATTTAATTAAAATAAATTATTTATTCCTTTAAATAATATCACATAAGTTTTTAAATTCAATATTTCTCTGTTTATTCAAAATTCCTCTTTTCCATATTTAATTTATTCGAATTCACTAGAATTACTTAACTTAAATTTTATTCTTTTATTCTTTCCAAAAAATCCAATTCAATTGCTTTTGATAACTCATTATACTGGGAGATTCAATCCAACCAGATTATCCAATATAAATCATCACAGGATATCAACAATCAGATCACAGAATATTTAAACAAAATTAAATATTTTGAGGAATCCAGTTGGATCCCTCCAACCTGTTTCCCTGCATCCACAGACGTTAGCACAATACTAATTCCACTTCGAGGTGGAATATCGCGGTATATGGGTTTATAAAATATCATCCGCTATTATGCGGCGCATAGGGTCTCATCCACTATATAAATGCGGGAATATCAACAACTCAAATATATACATATGCCAATATGTATATATTGCTATATACTACTATATATAGTATAACACATCAATCAATGCAATCATCCAATCAATTATTTAAATTTAACCATTTAAATTTAAATTATAATTTAACTGAGTGAGATTAACTCACCTTTGCTTTTGTTTTGCCATCCATTACTATTCTATTTCATCCCAGCTTGTTTCCTTTCAGATTTCGACCTTGAATAACAATTTATATGATTTCATGAATATTTGAAATATTCGAATAAATCGAATAATTAAATTCTCATTAGATAGATTTAATTAACTAATTATTTTATCAACCCTAGTAAATTAAATCTTATTATTATTAATATCCATTAGCAAATTTAAAATATTAGTACATATATATTTTTTTTTGCTCTTTTTTTTATATATGTGGATAAACAAAAATAGAGATGTTTACACTTGACTGTCACATTTTTCTACTTATCTATGCATGTAAAAACTCTCTCTGTTCTTCCTTATTTTTTTAATATATATATGAAAATTAACATAGAGTTATACCAGCAGCTAAAACCAGTCCCTAGCCTCCACAACGAAAGCCCTAGATCGCTTGCCGACTCATCGTCACACGCGCCTACTCCCAGACGTGACGCCATCACCTCCAGATTGAATAGGCAACCCTTGCCTCGCGATTCCAAAATCGAGCCCAACCCTAGCCTAACGTCAAGCTCGTCCCACTGTGTCGCAGCCTCCGTCGCCAAGTCCTAACTTGCGTGCCACCCCCAAATCCACTTGCCGCGATACTCCAGATAGCCTGCGATTCGCTCGCGAGCTCCATAGCTCACCCAAGCTCACGAGCTTCGCCTGATATCCCCTCGAGGTTGCTCAGATCGAGGTCACGATTTGAAGTCGCGTGATGATGCCGATTTGACTTCGTGTGGGTTTGATTTTGTTTTGACTGAAGAGGGGAAAACGGAAGGGCCGGCTTTGAATTTGAATGAATGAGAACGAAGCCTTGTCTTCGAATTTTAAAGGAAAGAAACTGTTCGGCTATTTTTCTTTATTTTGATGATTTTAGAACGAGATATTTTTCTGGCTTCAGAACGAAGAAAGAAAGAGATAAGGTCGGGTACTTGAATAGCTGTTTGAACTGATGGAAAAGATAGGTCGATGTGAAATAAATTTAACTGCAGTTGACTAGTAAAATTATTCAATTTAAATTCAAATTCGAATTGTTCCAATAAAGTCAACTAAAAATTTTGACATCCTATCAAGGCATGCCGCTAGGCGTTTGTAATGTTATACGCCTATTCTGAACGCACTGGAAAAGGTTTTGAGTCCTAATTCGATCGTATGGAGAAGATAGCTTTTTTTGGATTCAGTTATAATATTGAATTCGATAAAATTTCAGCGCGTTTATATATCGTACGCTCACACAACAACTCCAAATACTACGAAAATTGAAACCCGATAATAATACAATATTACGGATCCAATGGAACTGGTTTCGTCGAATTCTGAGACTGTGCCTCGGAAGGCTATTTTTAAATTCAATTTAAACAATAAAATTTCAAAACATAACAAACCATTTTTAAAGCTGATTCCAACACTTCTATCCATTTCAGTATTATCTATATAAATTTTATAAGTCTTCAAATTATTTTTAACAGGCTTAAAGCTCCAGATTCAATAATTTACCAATTTCAATAATTTAAATTCAACAATTACTTGTCTAATCAATAATGATATTTGAAATTAAAGTTAATAATTATCTTTTGAATATTTAAAATTAATTAAATATTCCTATTTCAAATGCTCAAAATTTCCGGGTCGTCACAGGTTCATTTTCAAATACCAAATCAATTACAAATTGATTTCTAAAAGTTTATCACTTTTAAATAAATTCCCTTATTCTTTCCAAATTATTCAAAATTCCATTTTTAAATGAATTCTTCAACTTTTTATTCAAAACTCATTTATTATATCTTTTCCCATATTATGAAATTTATTCGGTAAGATTTCAAAAATCAATTTTTATACTTTAAAAATTCCTTCTTTCAAATTCACCCAATTCTTTCAAAAGAATTTATTTAACATTTCTAACTTTAATTTCAAAAATCCATTTTATATTTATTTCTGGTATCCAGCAATACCAAAAATACATTCGGCTAAATTTTAGCCTTCAACAATTTCAATTATCAATAAATCATCCACAGATTATCAATAAATCACATCATTCACATATGAAATAATATTCAAACAATTTGAGGAACCCAGTTGGATCCCTCCAACCTGTTTCCCTGCATCCACAGATGTTAGCACAATACCCATTCCACTTCGAGGTGGAATATCGCGGTATATGGGATTTTATAAAAATCAATCCGCTATTATGCGGCACAATAAGGTCTCATCTGCTATATAATGCGGGAAATCAACAACTGCAATATATACATATGCCAATATATATATATATATATTGCTATATACATTGATATATCCTACTATATCTAATATCACAACCAAACAGCAATCAATAACTGCAATCCAAATTTATTTTGAGTGAGAAGATCTCACCTTTGCTTTTATTTTTTTGCAAACCATTTCCAATCCCGCTTGATTTCTTTTAGATATTGACCTTGTATAAACATTATAAGGTCTTATTAATATTCGAATTAATCGAATAACAAATTTTCATTTAGTAATTTTTTTACTTTATCTAATCAATTTAATTTCAAACAATTTCCTTTAAATTATTTTTTTGTAACCAAATAATTAAATTAGTTAACTATTTAAATTTAATCAATAAATTTTAAGATCACGCAAATTAAAAATATGTATATTTATTTTCATTTTTCATTTTCAAATTGCTTATAAAAATAATCTATATAGGTTTTAAAAACTTAATCTTTATATAAATTCTTATATCCAAATCTTATAGATATGTATTTTCGGGTTTAAACTAAATTAAATTTAATTAAAAACTGTTTTAAAACTTTACTGTAACATATATAAAAATCTTGTCTACCTATATATATTTTCTTTAATTTACATATTTATTCATACATATAAATTATAGATTTTTTTAAATTGAAATAAAACAGAAAATAAACCTCATCAGAACAACCTGCTCAAACTTTCCCCCGACTTCTCGCGTGCGCCTCCCCCTCCAGAAATTGCCACCAGTACCCACGCACGCAAATACCCACTCGAGCTCGAACAAGAAACCAGATGTTTGCCGCCTCTTGTCTCGTGCCCTTGAACGTGACAGTTTCTGAGCACTACACGCCGTCGAGTACGCACGCGCCACCAGAATCGCGAAAACCCTAAATTACTGAATCCCCTTCAACTTCGAACTGCAGCCACGCCGGTCCCCTCCTTGAATCGTGATACCACCATCAACCCTTCGCGAACCCCCAGCTTCGCGTGCCACCCATACTTCGATGACCACGATCTCCATGCGCCCAAGAATCAGACTTTGCGACGAAGTCACGAACTTCGTTGTCCTTGATTTGCGTATGATCGACTAGGCGGCTCGTGATCCCCATAATTCGAGATCGGTTGTATTTTGAAAACGATGAGGAAGCTGCCATTAACGTTTTAAATTTTGAAAGAGGGGTGGATGAATACGCGATTTTGAATTGAGGAAGAAGGCTCGGCTATTCGGTTTCTTTTTGTTTGGATTGGATTTCCAGGCTACGGCCATTAATTATATTTTCTGCTCGAACGAGAGAATAATTTTTTTTCTTTCGAATTCGATTTTTGCTTCCGTAAATAGGAGTGTCGGCCATTACTTTGAAATGAAAGGGGTAAGCTTTGCACGATTATTTTCATGATTGTAGGCGTATTTAACGGGAACACTGAGAGGAGAGAGGGTACGAGATTTTCATCTGATGTTCACCAAATATAAATATAAATTTAAATCGAATTCGATATAAATTTCAACGCTTTTATACGACGTACGCTCACACAACAACTTCGAAAAATACGAAATTTGAAATCCAATAATAATTCAATATTACGGACCCAATGGAACTAGTTTCGTCGAATTCCAAGACTATGCCCCGGAACGCTATTTTTAAATATCGGTTGAAACGATATAATTTCAAAACTGAACAAATCAATTTCAAATTAGATTCTGAAGCTTCTATTATCTTCAGTATTATCATTCTGAATTTTAAAAGCTTTTGAAATATTTTTCTTCATCTTAAAACTGAAGATTCAAATTTTTATTCAACTTTCAATAGATTAAATTTTAAAATTTAATCACCAAATCCATAGTTATATTGGGGATTCAAGCTAAACCATCATTCAAATATTTAAAATTAATTAAATATTTCATTTTCAAATGTTCAAAAATTCTGGGTCGTTATAGAAGCAATCATCTATGTAAATTTGTATGGTTTTGATGTAATATATAGAAATTTATATTTTAGTCGAAAATTAGGATTATAAGGTTCCTCGGTTTTTTTTAAATTGATGGTTGATTTATTCAAGTTACATTGGGACGATGAACTCAAAGCCCAAAAGCTACTGGTCCCTTTATAAATTTCAATCCAATATCGTTTTCCAATGCATTTGAAAGAATTTTGTTGAATAATTGGAAAAAAACATCTATTTATACCCCTATTATCCTTTCACTGTATACAGTAAAGCTAAACATTTTTGTTAAACTTGCATGTTTAGTAAACTAAATTTGTATTAACTCAAGGAAAATAAAAAATTAGTGGATTGTTCAATCGATATTAACATTAATTCTTGAGGGAAACTATGTAGTAAAAGATTGTATTACTATATAAATCTACTAATATTTCCAAAATAAAGTGAGAAGGAACATTTTTTCCTAAATGACGTAACCTCATTAAGAGGTTAAAAAGCTTTAAAGCTGTAACGACCCAGATTTGTGGTCGTTGAAATTTAGAATATTAAATTGAATTTAAATATTGAAAAGTAAATTTTATAAGTTGAATAACTTATATTTCAAATATAGCGATTTATTTGGATAATTAAATTGTTTAATTTAATATTTGAAATTGGATAAATAATTGAAAATTTGAATTTAATGTGAATGAAAATATTTTCTAACGTTGTTCTAAATGCTATTTGAGTTAGAATAAAGTTAGAAAACTTTTAAAATTGAATTAAAAGTTAATTTACAGAAATTGGAAATTTTAATATTTAATTAACGTGTAAAAATAATCATTTTTGACACTGTCTCGGATTTCGACAAAACCAGTTTCATTGGATCCGTAATAGTGAATTATTATAGAATTTCAAATTTTGAGTCAATCGGACTTACGGTTTGCTCGTGCGAAGCTGAAACACCTAGAAATTTATTTAAGTAAATTTAGTTAAAATAATTCGATTCGAAAACCTATCTTCCAAATATGACGGAATTGGCCTCTGATAGATATTCCATTGTGTTTGGAAAAGGGGTAAAACATTATAAACGCCTAGCGGCACGTCTCGATTGGAGTTCGGAAAATTTTCGGATGAATAGTGCGCGAAAATTTTCTATAAAAGGACCTCATTTTTTCATTTTTTCACAAAACCTAGGGTTTTAACCTTAGCCGCCACTTGAGTTTCAGTGGCCATAATTGCTCGATTCTTCCTCCCCTATTATCTCCTCATCCATTGACTTTTAGGCCATAACTTTTGAACGAAACTTGGAGAGCTAGGTGAGATCTTCACATCCATACGGTCGTGATTGTCATCGGAGCTTCGTGGTGGTCGAAATCGGGGTTTGAAGGCCGGAATTCGCACACGTTTATCGAGAGCCAGTGTCGACCGAGCTCTACCAAGTTGGGGGCGGAGGTGCTGCATGGAACGGCCGTTCGTATGAAGGTCTTTGATCGTCGTCGCGATCAATGAAGTGGGCGCGGCATATGGTCAAAGTCGAACGTGTTAATGGGTTTCTTTGCATTCAATACCTGGAACTTGAATGCGTGAGTGAGAAGAAGGAATCATGCGGCCCAGATCTCATTTCCGAAATCGAACGGCCCATATTTGATGTAGGTTTTTTAAAAAATTAATTATATTGTTTATATTCAAACCTTTAAAATGTCATAACTTGTTCACACGAGGTCGAAATCAGACGAAACAAGTTGCATTGGGTTCGTATTTGCGAATGCTACGTGATGGAGCTAGATTGGGATTTATTTAAGATAATGAAAATTTTGGTTAAAATTAAACGCTTGTTTAATTTTAATCGAAATAAATCGCTATTGCAACAACTGGAATCAAAGTGAGTAAAACTCACTCTCTCTGTCTCGCTTATATTTTTATATAAGTGAAAATAAATTTATTTTGTGCTGTTTGATAATTTTTTGGATGATATATGATATTATATATATATATATATATAAATATATTAGTTGGTTTGGATATATTCCCGCATATTTTAGCAGATGAGACCCTATATGTTCCCGTGTATGAGCGGATGACCCTTGGTACGCGCGTCTACCTCGAAGCGGACATTGTACATATTTTTCTCATATGTATATTTGTTGTAGGTGACAGATTGGAGGGATCCAACTAGATTCCTCACTAGTGTTGATTTTTATTCACAGATATTGTTATATATACCGTTATCATGTGATATATGATGTTTGGATGCCATGACTGATATGATTGATGTGAATCACCTTATTTAGCGCTTTTTGCAGCATTGGGCCATATTTTGAAAATTTAAAATATTAAAATGGTGATTTCAATTTAAAAAGGATTTCAAAGTGATTTTGAAAATATATAATTTTTAAATGATTAAAGAAATGAATTTATTTTAAATAAAATAAAAAGTTATAATTTTTATGTTATAAAAATTATAGTTTTGTGAAATATACTCAAATATGATTTTTGGAATATGGAGATAACTATTTTGTAAAATAAGTTAAATTGGGATTTTGAACTTATTATAAATGGTTTATATATAAAAAAATTAAAATGGATATTTTATAAAGAAAAGGTAATGGCATTATAAACGAATTTTTTAAGTGTTAAAATGAAGTTATAGTTGAATCTTATAAGTAAATAAGATTTATAAATTTATGAATTTATAAAAAGAATGAATTTGAAAATAAAAGAGATTTATAAGTAAATTAACTTGTAATTGGATTTTGACTTATAAATGAGATAGAAATGGAAATTTATTAAAAAAGAATTTTATATATGGAAGTGTTTATAAATTATAAATAGAATTCGTAAACACTGTTTTATAAATGTGAAATCAATTTAATTTGATAAGTTAGATATGTAAGTTTATTAAAGGAATTATATTCACGATTTTGAACAGTGAATAATCCTTTAAATTAAATGTGTAGAAGTAATGGATTTGGTAAGGAATTATATTCACGATTATGGATAGTGAATAATCCATTAAATTAAATGTGTAGAAGTATGAATTTGGTAAGAGAATTTTACTTACGATTTTGGATAGTGAATAATCCTTTAAATAAAATGGATATTTTGGAAAGTGATATTATAAAATGGAGTTTAAATGGTTTGAAAATAAAACGATTTGTAAATTTACTTATTATTAAAATAAGTAATGAAAATGTTTTCCAAATATCTAATAAGTGAAATGGTTTTGAATATTATCTTTTTAAAGATATTTTGAAGTGAATAATTGGAATGTGGTTTGATTAATAAACGATTAATAAAATCAGGCCCAGTGACTACTTATGTGCTAGATTTTGTTTGTTGCTTTGATAGTTAAATAACCGACTATCAAATTTGGCCATTTTAGTTTCTCAACTTGATGTAGAAACTAATTAGTCGTACACTTAGTACGTAACTGACTGTGTAGGCTTGATTATCATTTGTGTTGAGAATGTTGATTCGTATAGTGCAGTATGATTACAACAACCTATCGAGCTTTCTTCTTGGCCGAAGGATAGTAAGTTGAAAGTTGGAGACGTGACAAGTCTATGAGACTTGGTTTCTATGTGAGGTTGAGAAACTCTTTTCCGTTGGTGCGAAGAGATCGGGATCAGATTTATCTGAAAACCACTTCGGACCAACATTTATACGATGATTGTGCAGGTTGGTCGATGATTTGATATTTAGGATTTTCATAGTGAAGGACAGTTTGTTGATCATTTGGGGTTAAAATCCCAATATACATCTAATAGCAGTAGTCTCTTCGTTATGAAATATCCAATGCAAGGACTGTCACTACTAATCTGATAGGATATGGCACGAGAGTACCTTCGTTTTGTACTATTCCTGGACAACTTGTATGGACGAGTGTCTGACATTGCATTTCTATGATTATGTACATTGGTTTTTACAAATGTACATCTATTTGGTGGCGAAGAAGGCAACTTCTCTTAGCTTAACACCCTCCTTGAGACATACGAGCTCAATGGTTGTATTTTTGTGGAAGGCAATTAGTAGTCAACGGAAATGGCAATGTGGCATTCAAAGATGATGTGATATGTGAATGGTAATCGACACCTCTTTTGGCCTCACTCCTCGGAAAATGACTGAAACAGGGATAGAAGCAGCAAGGCTAAGTGGGTCGCTCCCAATTAGGAGATGTCATCACTCTTCTAGATATATCTTTACACGCTATGATGTCGTGTATCTGATTATTGTTGATGTATGCTTGTGGCCACGGATAAAGGTCGGTAACGACCGGAGTGATGACATATTCGGTACTATCCAGGTATGGGTAGGCCGGTCTTGTGTTGGTTTAGGCGGGCAGTATCTACTCCCTAGGTACATACCTCTAGATGTGTACTGTGTTGGTTCGAAAAGGTAGTCCCTTTACCTAGTCAATTGTATGGAAATCCAAAATCCGATGCGTGACTGCCATTTTGTATGTAAACCTATTACGTTGGAATTTAACAATGTAACAATTTCAGCTATTTAATTTATTATGTGTGCAATAGACACTATTATAATATTAGAGAATTTGATATGAAATGTTTTGGTTATCATAAGGTAAAAACCTTATCGGTATTTATTTGCGACTCGGTCTTACGAGATACCTTTTGTTTTGATAAAGGAAAAGTTTTGATAACTTTATAAATTCAGTTGAGGTATGTTTTCTCATGCTGGTTTTCCAAACTAATCCGGGCGTTCTTCCCTTTCAATGCTCGGGTCATACCGAGTATATTTTGAAAGTCTATTTGGATTGTATATGTATATAATATATGACAAGTGGGTGTATGATAGTATGAATTGCACAGAGTAATAATGCAGGTAAAATTAAAAGTAATCACACCAGGAATTTTATACTGGTCTGGACCTCCCGTCCTACGTCCAGTCCCGAAGCTCCTCTTCGGAATTTCACTAACCAATTGCCCTCGCTTTGCCCGGAGGAATAGGCTTTTACACAAGAGTATTTCTTTGAAAATGTGTGTTCTATGCAACACTGATTTTGACTATAAGTACAGCTTCTTCCTATAATCTCCTTGAGTAGTCTGTAGTTTAAGCTTTGATATAAGGAAGAGATAATAGTGTATTTTTGAGTGCTTTTGTAAATCACAGAAATATTAGAAAATAAAGAAAGAAAGTTCAGAAAAGCAAGTTAAAATCTAACTTTCAATTTCATGTTTATTTATAGACGGTGAAGAGTTTGTTTGAGGAGCACTTTATTTCAGTCTAAGAGTCACAATGTTTGAGAAGAAAGAGTTATGACCAAAATAGGAGGATGCAACTCTTTGATTGAAAAAGATGTCTTTTGGTAGAAAATGGTCGTTACCCAGGTCAGACGTCTGGCCATTTGTGCCAGATGTCTGGTTTGTTAAAAAATTAAAACAGAACATGTTGCTAGACGTCTGAGCATATATGCCAAACGTTTGACACATGTACACTCTGTTATCTTCCTTTTATAAGTAGTTTGTATGTGCAAGTGCTTGTAAAGATTACTCAAGGAGATTGTACATATCATCTATTTACAACATTAACAGAATGTACTAATATTTCTCAGTATAATAATCCTTGTGTCAGTCTTCAAGTCTTGGATGTGAAAATCTACCTGCATATGGATGATATATATACCTATGTATATTGACTTCAAGAGCTTGTATAGTTGTTGTCATCAAAATCGAGGTTGTAACATTCTCCCCCTTTTTGATGATGACAACTGTACAATTTATTTAAGAGGCTCCCCCTTTCTTTTGTAATATATCCTCTCCCCCTTTGTCATTATCGAAAAAGAGTTAATGAAATAATAGGGAAAAACATAATGCTAATAAACAGAAAGCACATTATCATAGTTTATACAAGCAGAAAAATAAATTAGTAGTTAATTTACTGAGAAGAAAAATAACCCCAAAGATGAGACGAAGTGTCATCATAGTCATTATATTGCCATTGCGACTGATCATGATATTCTTCATTCTCTTGAATAGAAAGTCCTTGAAAAGATGAAAAGTGTTCATGATGTTGGGCTTCTTATGGAGACCAGGAGAAATCTTCACTTTCCTAAGTGTCGACAGTGATTGGAGCTTTTCCAGGATCATGGCTATGTATAGGCTCTTAGACTGTTCGAGTTCCGGATGAATGTGCATGAGGTGGTGGAGGTGGTGTAGGAGACGGAGATGATGAAGATCGTGAAGATGATCGTCCGCGAACTTTCCACAAAACCTTTCCCAGAGTTGAGACGACCTTTTCTAAACTCTTTTTGACCTTAGTCATCCGTGTAGACATTGATCGTTCGAGACGAGAAACTTTGGCTTTTTGATTCAGAGATAGAATACGTTGGTTTTGAAGTGCTACATCTCTAATACTTTCTCCTTGTCCCGCTGCAATTCGAGCCTCTTGGATTTCGGAATCAGAGTGATAACCTATTGATTCAGAGGGTCTTGTTGTAGAGGTAGGTTGTATAGGAGTAGACTGTTGGGGTTGGGTTGGCTTTGTTGGCATTGTCGGTATTGATACTCAACAAATGGTGTAATATTTGGAGGATTTTCGGGAAGATGCATTAAAGATAGGAAGCGAATTCCACACTCCTTTACATGAAGTTCTTCATATTATGATAGGAAAGATCGCACGTTGTGTGCTCGAAGAATTCCCATAATATATAGAACATAAATGATTGTTTGACGAACTAGTGTCCAGAAGCTTTTGATTTGGTCAAAAATATATTGAGACCAATTTACTTTTGTATGACCAAATATTGCATATATGGCTTTATGGTCATGGTCATATACTTGCTCATGACTACCTAATCTAGGGAGTATGGTATTGACAAACATTCGATTAAGTAGTCTAGCTTGTGGATGAAAATAAGTTGGTGATAATTTTCTCATGTCGTCTTCCCAAATGAGATGTGTAATTGCATCTCTTGGTTGGTACCTCATATCAGGTATACCTTGTAATCTCATCCCTGTATATGAGCACTGTAAAATTTGTCCAAGCATTTCAACGTTGAATTTGATAATTTCCCCATAAACACTTGTCCAAATCCAATTCTTGGGATCAGAGGGGTTCCAAACATGAAGTGAGCATAAATTTATGAAGAATAAAAAGATAGCTAATTGATCAATTTAACCCGAATTAAAATCATAATTAATGAGATGGTGAATCTCAGCATCACTCACCAAATCATCAATTTCATAGTTGAAGAATCTCCTCAGCGGGTAAAACGGCCACAATGAATTCTTTTCTTCTCTAATTCTTGAAGATTTTGCTTGCCATCTTGTTGCACCATCCAATCTCAATGATTTCGTCACTTACAAATTGTTGAGAGCTTTGACCTGTCGTTTTGCATTTGGAAAAAGGTTTTTTAGACTTGGGTGCCATGGATTTGAAGTATTTGGAAGAAGAGAGCAGACAGATTTTGGGGCTTAGGGTTTTTGAGTTGTAGTGTTTTGGTGAAAAAATAGTTAAAGAGTGAAAAAGATGATTTATAGATGGAGCTAAAAAGTAGCTGCGAAGTACGGTCAGACGTCTGAATTGTCAAACAGACGTTTGGTCGTTTAGGTCATTTTGAGGCAGAGACATGGATCAGACGTCTGAGTGTAATATTAGACGTCTAAGCTGAGTTAGTCAGGTTTTCTAGAAAAATGAGCCTGATGTCTGGTTGATGATACAAACATCTGAGCTGAATGGTATAATTTTTCAGAAAGTTGTTCCAGACGTGTGGCTAAGACAACAGACGTCTGAGCTGAAATGTGAGCCTGTAGTTAGTAGAATAGTGATAATCTAGTTTTTAGAAAAATTATTATAGATATAATTTTTTGTTTAAGAAACAAGATACAAGTTATATTCTTGAATGGTTTAAATCTTATTACAACTTGGAATATAAATATTATATATATATATATATATATATATGAAATACAATTTGTAGAAGAGCAGAGTTACACTACGCCATAGATGACCTTCTGCAACACAAAAAAAATGTTGGCTCAGGCCCGAAAAATGTTGCCATAGGTCTATGGCAACACTTTTAGGGTGATGCAATTTTTGTCATTGCCTTAGACCTCAAAGGCAACATTTTGACTATCTAAGGCAACATAAGTAATATTGTTGCAATAGAACTCTATTTGGGTCTATGGCAACACCCATAGGTACCTATAGCAACATTCCAAAATGTTGCTATAGATATTAACTTTCTGAATTTGTGGGGCCCACAATGTAGAGCATATTTGATTTTTTAATAAAAATAAATATTTATTTAATAAAATGATATTGCATAGAATTTGATATTTAAACAGTAATTTATTTAAATAAATATTTTATTTCAACATTTGAAATAGTATAAATTCCTGACTCCACTATTTTACAATTCAATGATATATAACACTGATATTCACATATACATATATTCCTCACTACATCACTCAGTTCACTCATTACATATGCAGTTTCAATTTATACAGACACCGACACTGACAAATATATGACGAGCCGAATGCCGAGCCGAAGGCGAGCCGAGAAGCGGGTCCGGGCGCAGCGCCGGCGGGGGTCCGGGGCACCGCAGTCCTCTACGGCCAAACACCAAAACTCTACTGCAAACTCTTTTCAATTTCCAATCACCACATTAGCTTCTCTCCTTAACCAATACACAGCAGCACTCTACCATTGTCAATACAAACAATCTCCAAAGCCTCACAGTTGCATGCTCCTCTATCCCCCTGTTTCACCAACATCACTTCTTCAAACAAGCAAAACAGCAACTCACTATCAAAAAACTGTAATTGCAACCACCCTTCACCATATTACAACTTTCGTAAACTTCCCAAATTTCACCAACCTTCAATACTCTATAAACACCAGAACACTCACCATCATTCAATCCACACTTCGTCAACATCCCACCAATATCCTAAAACCTACCACCTCTTACAACTTACCTTTAATCCTCCACTTTCACACTCTTGCAATATCAAACTCCAAACTCCGTCTACATCTCTCTGCTAACATTCAGGCATCACACTGCCAACTGAAACTCCTCTGCATCACCAACTTCCACCATCACTTCCATAACTTACCAAACCAGCCAACCAACCTTCAACCAATACAACTACATCCAGATTCAATGGTGAACCAACCAACCTTAATGCTTGGATAAGATCACTCTGCACTCAGTCCGAGTTATGAACTTGCGATGGAGGCACAGGGCATCCAGAAGCAGTAGATACCCAGCCAGATTCTGAAACATTAACAAGTTCCAAAGGAGCATTTGCACAAACATATGGGGGGCATACTATCTTATTGAAATTACCAGTACCAAGTGAAGCAACCGCAATCATAAGGGAAAGTACGAAGAGATCAGACTGGGATGTACCTGATATAGGAGCCGTGGACTGATTAATTGTTGCGAGAATGATAGCTAAATCTCGAGGGCAGCAGTTCGGGTTTTGGGAGAAATTAAGGCGCTAGAAGGGTTTTCAGGTGAAGTAGTCTAAAGGAGAAAGGTAGAGGGGTTGGTGGCGAGCAAGTCTTCTGTTGGAGGTGAGAGCTGATGGCGACGACAGCGGTGGAAAAAGGGGTTTGAACGGAAAACTTTGTTTGGCTTCGGGTTTTGGTGTCGTGACGGGGCTCTGGTTGGAGCTAGATGGTCGCGATGGGTCAGGGGGTAGCTGGGGGTGAGGGTGACAATTTGGTGGCGGAGGCGAATGAGGAAGCAGAAGAAGAGGAGGGTGACAATTTGGTGGCGGAGGCGAATGAGGAAGCAGAAGAAGAGGAGGGTGACAATTTGGTGGTGGAGGCGAATGGGAGGAGGCGAATTGGAATGAAAACCAAAAGGGGATCTACTCTGAACTAGGCGGGAAAATGAAATTTTGGGGCAAATTGCAGTGGTGATCCATTTTAACAACCAGATTAAATGTAGATCGTTGGATCGTATTCACGCGGATTGCTAATTTTATTAATTTTTTAATTTGAATACATCTATTGCAACACTATATAAAAATGTTGCATCGTGTTACACTTGTTTAGCTAGAGCAACACATTTTTATGGCTAAGGTAACACCAAAAATACAACGTTGCAGTAGGACCAAAATTTTATAGCTATTGCAACATTTTATGTAACGACCCGATATTTTGGACCATTCGCATCCATTATAAGTGTATAGGTAGACACTCATGCCGGAGTTGAATTGCTCAAAATACCGCGTTGTTAATTTAAATTTGGCAAAACTGAACATATACAGTAAATAAAATAATCACAGATCACAGACACAGAGTAATAAGTGCAGCGGAAATAAAAGAGATAGTAGTTCATGAAGCTACTATATGAATATATAAAATACATCAGAGTTTACAACGGAAGAGTAATACGATACATCAGATACAAATCAGAATACATCACTGGAATCATCGAATATCTGAAAGCTGGATAGATTGCTGGATCTCCAAGCGAAGCTCCAACTTCAAAAGGTGAGTCTCGAAAACTGGTACACCCAGTCTGACCCGAGCGTAAAGCAAAAACACAAGACACTCGAGTCAGGATTAACATTCTTATATTAATAAATCCAACTCAAGTGAAATAGCAATTGAAATACAAGTAACTCAAAGGATGTTTGGAATAACCATCCTTTAAGGATCCGTTAAAATATCTACTAGGTAGTAATGTACGCTAAATAGATAATGTCTATCAGTAATAATAAGATATCAAAATAGCGTTAAGTCATGGCCCATTCCACCCTTAACACATTTTTATTCCCAAAAGCATATACAAGACCGTAGTTTCCCCAAAACCGGAAGTCACCAGAGGGCAATCCATATACTAAAGGTACAAACCAAAATCGTAGTGGTCGCGAATAGGATAATCAGTATGACAAGGTACATGAGGCGATACCAACTAGGATACTAGTAGTTGCCTGATCCGGACTGATGTTGGGCATAGCAGCTACTACCCCAACACCGCGAAACAACACTCCCATAATCGAGGGGTGCACCCAAATCGAATCACAATAGTAATAGATATGGTATCGAAGAAGTGTGTCCGCTAGAGATGGCGATCCTCAATGGCCCGGCGCGGCTCCTGTTTTAGTCATGTCAGGGGTCATCCAAAATCGTTCTCTTTCTTCAGTCAACGCGTACATCATTCCATCCACTTCATTCTGGATCATCACTCCGCGTATAGTTATTAAAGTGGTTTTCGGTTTAGATAGAGAGTATATCCATAACCGAATTCCGGTCTCTTTAATAACTTTCGAAATTATTACACCGATTGGTCGTTTATATATTTCAAAACCAAATCAATTTCAATTTCAATTTCAATTCGTAAATCAACATTTCACTTGTCTTTCGAAAACCAATTTCCATACTTTACGTTTCAAACTTTCAAATTATCATTTCAAATCTTATAATTCAAATTCAATTTCTATTTAAACAATCCAAATATTAACTCAAGTTCGAATATAAGTTTCATTTCGAAAACATTTAAATTAATTTAATTTAACATTTAAATCAATTTAAATTCATTTATCAATTTCATTCAATATCGTTAAATTAATTTATCATTCAAAACAATTTCTATTAAATTTCCAAATCATTAAATCAATTTCTTAAATTCAACTTCATTAAATCGAAACTTACAAATTTAATTAAATTAAATTCATCAAATCAAATTCTTTACATTTCAAGTCTTACATTAATTCCAAAATATCACATTTTCATTTCTTGTTAAAGAAATTCCATTTCACTTATTTACTTACTTAAATAATTTTCCAAAACTTAATTAATAAAGAAACTCAATTTCAATTATTTACGAAGTAAAATTCACTTATTCAAAAGTTCAATTTTTCTTATTAAGAATTCAATTTTATTTAATCATTAAATAATTCATTATTAAATAATTCAAAACTTAATTATTAAATAATTTCAAAGTTTAATAATTTCAAACTTAATTATAATTTCAAACTTAATTATTAAATCATTTCAAAGTTTAATTGTTTCAAACTTAATTATAATTTCAAACTTAATTATTAAATCATTTCAAACTTAATTCAATCATTTCTCAAATTAAACAACCTTCTTTCAACAATTACATTGTTAATTTTTTTGTTTCAGATTTATTAAATATTAACATTTTCCTTTCATTAAAAATTCAAATTTCAACTTCATTTCAAAACCATATTATTTATTCAAATAAAATCTTTATTTATTTTTAAATCAAATTATTGACCAATCGGGTTTTTATTTAATTCTCTATATCTAAGGTCAAAGTTTAATTTGGGTATTTATCATTTCAACCCGATTCCAATTCAATTAAAAATCAAAGCATAACAAAGGGAACTTGCAGTGTGATAGCTAGGATGGTGTCAAAATAAATAAAAAAGCAATAACAACAACAATAACAATCCAAATCAATTCAAATAATCCCGAAATAACCATATTAATTCGCATTGTTATTTGTACGAATTAATATAATTATTTCTAGAATCTACACTATCATTTCATGTAGATTAAAGATTATTACATTACGATTTTCACTTGTCATCTATTAACAATTTCATACATCATCAGTTTAAACAACATACAAATTCAGTGGTTCAAAATGTAATTAAACAAATCCTACGTGTCAATAAATTCAACAGTTAAAAGGGGTCATATTATACAAATGTCATTTAATCAATTTTAACACATATATCAAATCTAACTATTCTACGTCAATTTCAGTTTCAAATTATTCACTTACATCATTAACAATTTAACGTCCAATATAAACATCAACAATCAATCAATTAACAACCAAACTGGATTATCATTGCATATATAACAGATAATGGTGTCAGATGTCACAGGTGAACTGATACAGGCAATAACATATATAACAGTGTATTTAACTAACAGCAGCGTATTTCAATTGTCGTTTCAATTGAAATCAAATTTAATAAATAAAAGAACGTTAATCGTGAGTGAGTGCTCACCTTTCGAGGCTAGAGATGAACGATAAGGAAACGAGTCGCGAATCCAAGCACGAGATTCCAAAACAAAGCAAGATTGGCCCGAGTTTGACGGATAGAGCTGATAACAGAAATCGATGAGATGATTAGAATCGGCTTGATAGAGATAGAAATATATATTTTGTTATTTCCTTGAAATCAATATTAAATTTAAGATGAATATTAAAATAAAATATTTATATATAATTAAAATCATTGTTTACAGTTAAACACGTATAACAAAGTATTAACCTACATGTAGTTTCAAAAAAAAAAAATGAAACACTTATCTACAACGTATATACTTAAAACGGTATTATGTTTATTTTTCAACTATCAACCATCATTAAACTTATATATGTGGATCAAATTTTTTTTTCCCAGCCATAGAATTTCGTCTATAAAATAATAAAGAAAGCCACAAAAGATTACACTTTTAACATTAGTTGTTCGGTTAACAAACAAAAGCAAAAAAAATAAATATGCCAACTAATACATGTAAGATGTATAACAAATACAACAATATGTAGACACGATGCATGGTGTATTTCTTATTGCCCAAGTGTTTGTTGTGCACGACCATGGATCTACCTCGTTAGAAATTTGTATGTTGTATTCATTTCTTATATATGTGGATCGATATATCTATATGCACTATAACAGTAAAATGTAAGATAAAGAAACAAAACAGCTTCAGGCTAAAACATCTGTGACTACAGGTTTCAATATACAGCAACATGTTAATATTTAGCATATATAACTATCATCATATACTTTATACATTCATTCCCCATTAAATATGCGAACCCAAAATAGTATGCAGACAACTTTTCATAAGTCTTTTATGTATATATAAACAACATATACAACCATAAGCTAATAGATAACAAACAAATATATACCTGCATATTTATTAACTTACTTTATTATTATTAATATAATTTAATACTATAAACATATTTTAAACACTACAGCCATAGGTAGTATAACTTGTATATATAAACTGACGCACCCTATAAAATAACATCTCTGCAACCCATATATATGTAAATATATATACTATATAAAGCAACAAGTATGCAAATATCTATGTGCTAACCAAAACGATTCACACAAAATCCACTGCACTGTTAATACATTTTGACAACAGGCTCATCATATAAATGTAAACTTATACTATATATCACACGTATATATATATATATATATATATATATATATAAACACACACCTTTATATCAATAGTTTAATAAGCCAATATATAACTAAATAGTAAATAGTAAAGCAATACGTATATATATACCAACACGGAAATGCAATGCACAGTTTATATCAAATGTATACCTTGCACGAAAATGGTCAAGCATGAACTCGACAGTGATTCAAGTGGCTCGAATCTGGGTGGATGAGTGGATGTTGATTCGAGTAGAGGAGATAAAGGCGAGGGAAGGAGACGGGCTGCTTGTGGATGCAGGCGAGAGGCATGGAGAGAAGAAGGGAAGGACGGGTTTGGTTTAGGGAAGAAGAGGAGGGGACGCGGCATGTGGAAGGTTTGGGTTCTGGTGAGGCTGGAAGTGGATGATCGAGTGACAGGGCGGAGGCTAAAGGTGAAGCACGTGACGGGGAAGATGTCGGCAATGGTGAGAGGAAGAGATGTGGAGAAGTGAGGGGAAGAGAAATGATGGGATATTGGCTTCATGGAATACAAAATTAACGGGTTGGATTGATAAAGTTGAAAATTGCTTTTCTGGGAAATATGAAAGCTACAGAGAATTGAAAGCAAATCTGTTTTCAAGATGATACAACTTACCAAAATTTTCTTTTCTCAAACCATTGGAAAAAAGGAAAGTAATGCATACGAAATCAAGAAATATTAAATGCAAAAAGCCGTTGGTTCTGGACAGATAGTTAGATGAAGGGACAGATGGAAACCAAAAGGGTTTCGAAACGGGTACCGATACGGTAGGCGTTACGCACAGTGCAACGTGCAACGGAACTCCGAATTTGACAATCGAATATACCGTAGAGATCGGCACGACGATACGATCAAAACGGTATATAGAAATCAGTGGTACGATCATCCGATAAAAATCGATATCGGTACCAGAATACTGCTATTTTGTAGAAAATAAGAACGACGGAGCCAAAGATGTCCGAATTTGGAAAAACGACAAACTGAAATCTTGCTCAGAAGATGGTTTAGAATTTTTCTATGTAAAATATTTTGGTTTTGAAAACGTTTTATTTTCAATGCTTTTTTTTAACTGATTAAATTGAAGTGAATTTACGCGCGAAATGAACTTTCATATTTTCGGACGAAAATTTACCAATTGCTATGTTTAACTAGACGTATTTCAAATATTAAATTTTTATTTCAAAATTTTATTGTTTAAAATTTTCACAAAATTTCAACTAATTACGTTATTAAAACAGTTGAAATTTACGAGTCGTTACACTCTCCCCCACTCAAAACTTTTCGTCCCCGAAAAGGAACGAGGTAGGAGAATGAAACAACCAGAAAGAAAAACAGATTTGAAATACAAAATAACAATTAATTTAAATCATATAAATTCAAATTTAAATTAATTGATATTCAATAATTTGATTTAATCCATTTGATTTCACTAAAATCAATCTGAACTATTTCTAAATTCATTATCTTATTATCCCATTTATCTTCAATTTACAATTTCTAAAACCATAAATTTGAATAGTCTTTATTATAATAATATTTTTCAACAATTTTAAATTCTTCTTTATTCCAAATTACTGTTAAAGTTGTTCCACTTAATATATCTTATTACCTATATTTAAACCATATAAATTAAATTAAACCATAAAAGTTTCGATTTAAATTAATTTATATTCAATAATTGCTTTTAAATTCAAAGTATTTTCATAAGTTGATCAAATTTCAATTTATTAATTCTTTCAAAACAAATTTATTAATTATTAACTGAGTTTACTTATTACCTTATCTAATTCTATTAATATCTTTATAATCAAAATTTAGTGTATAACCTTTATTATAGACACTCAAATTTTATTTATAAATTCAATTTATCTTATATATTATCCAATTACATATTCAACTTCTGAATGATTTAGGTAAGTTGTATTAGAATGTAGTTGAACAATATACAAATAAAATTTCCCAACTCAATTATTCAAGTTTAAATATTTATTCCAAATTTTGGTTTTATTTATTAAAATCATCTTTTTACAAAATTTAAGAATTAGATTTCCGATTTACTTTAAACAATTTAGAGATATATACAATATATTTGTATCAAATCAAATTAAATTTTAAAATAAGACACCTATATATAGATAAATCAAAATATACTGAAGAAATTCAAATCAAAATATTTTTCAAAACAAACCGTAGCAAAACTACAGAATAGTATCTCCACTTCGAAACTCGAAAATGAATGTCGATGATGCGGCCGCCATTACCGAAATTATTTTCCAGCGACAAATAGAAGAGCACTGATTTCAACATTTTATATTCTTTGAAAACGGTTTCTATTTGAAAATACTTCCAATAATATACTTTAAAATTTTAAAACCAAAGTTCGAAATTCCCGGAAACTAAATTCTCAAATTTCTGAATTAAATTCATTTCAAATTCCAAATCAATTTATAAACCGTATTTATAAATTTATTTAGAACAATAAATGAAAATCAAATATTATCCTTTCAAACAAACAATTTAATTAACCTATTAAATTCCAAAAAAATTTTACTTATATTTTCACAATATAATCAAACAAATTTATTTCATTTTCCAAATTTGAAAATAATATATACTTTGTTGTTTGAGTTACAATATATATTAAAACATTTATATATTAGTTTACAAATACATTTCTTTGCTCGACGATACAAGAATAGATTTCAAAGCAAAGATAGAGATTCAAATTTAATGGACTAAAATCAAAGAGAATTTTGATTCGAAAATAAGTTCAAACGAAGATAAGATGATGAAATGACGAAATAGAAAGATGGATAAGTTTATATAAATCGCGTGCGACCTTAACCGGGTTCGACCGTGACTTCAAGAATAAGATCGATGTTGAATTCCGAGGTAAATCAACACTCGGTTTCAAGAGATGGGATTCAGGTATAGCAGGGAATAGATAGCATCATAAACCAAGGATACAGAAATCTCTGGTAAATCGATGCCTATTATAAAGGAGTTTTGCTCCTTTACGAATCATTCGAAGATTGGCGAGACCGCCGATCTATTATAGATATCTTTCAAAATGGAGTTATGTGATGCTCCAGAATTGGAAGGAGACGAATAGTGAGGGACACGAATGAAATTTGGAACCGTAGGGAACGTTCCAAAATTCAAAGAAATCGAGTCGAAAGGAAGAGATTGAAACTCGAATGAGAGTGATTCTGTAAATACATTTACCCTATATGTTAAGTTTTGCCTAGAGCTACCAAAGCTCTGATACCAACTGTAACGACCCGATATTTTGGACCATTCGCATCCATTATAAGTGTATAGGTAGACACTCATGCCGGAGTTGAATTGCTCAAAATACCGCGTTGTTAATTTAAATTTGGCAAAACTGAACATATACAGTAAATAAAATAATCACAGATCACAGACACAGAGTAATAAGTGCAGCGGAAATAAAAGAGATAGTAGTTCATGAAGCTACTATATGAATATATAAAATACATCAGAGTTTACAACGGAAGAGTAATACGATACATCAGATACAAATCAGAATACATCACTGGAATCATCGAATATCTGAAAGCTGGATAGATTGCTGGATCTCCAAGCGAAGCTCCAACTTCAAAAGGTGAGTCTCGAATACTGGTACACTCAGTCTGACCCGAGCGTAAAGCAAAAACACAAGACACTCGAGTCAGGATTAACATTCTTATATTAATAAATCCAACTCAAGTGAAATAGCAATTGAAATACAAGTAACTCATAGGATGTTTGGAATAACCATCCTTTAAGGATCCGTTAAACTATCTACTAGGTAGTAATGTACGCTAAATAGATAATGTCTATCAGTAATAATAAGATATCAAAATAGCGTTAAGTCATGGCCCATTCCACCCTTAACACATTTTTATTCCCAAAAGCATATACAAGACCGTAGTTTCCCCAAAACCGGAAGTCACCAGAGGGCAATCCATATATTAAAGGTACAAACCAAAATCGTAGTGGTCGCGAATAGGATAATCAGTATGACAAGGTACATGAGGCGATACCAACTAGGATACTAGTAGTTGCCTGATCCGGACTGATGTTGGGCATAGCAGCTACTACCCCAACACCGCGAAACAACACTCCCATAATCGAGGGGTGCACCCAAATCGAATCACAATAGTAATAGATATGGTATCGAAGAAGTGTGTCCGCTAGAGATGGCGATCCTCAATGGCCCGGCGCGGCTCCTGTTTTAGTCATGTCAGGGGTCATCCAAAATCGTTCTCTTTCTTCAGTCAACGCGTACATCATTCCATCCACTTCATTCTGGATCATCACTCCGCGTATAGTTATTAAAGTGGTTTTCGGTTTAGATAGAGAGTATATCCATAACCGAATTCCGGTCTCTTTAATAACTTTCGAAATTATTACACCGATTGGTCGTTTATATATTTCAAAACCAAATCAATTTCAATTTCAATTTCAATTCGTAAATCAACATTTCACTTGTCTTTCGAAAACCAATTTCCATACTTTACGTTTCAAACTTTCAAATTATCATTTCAAATCTTATAATTCAAATTCAATTTCTATTTAAACAATCCAAATATTAACTCAAGTTCGAATATAAGTTTCATTTCGAAAACATTTAAATTAATTTAATTTAACATTTAAATCAATTTAAATTCATTTATCAATTTCATTCAATATCGTTAAATTAATTTATCATTCAAAACAATTTCTATTAAATTTCCAAATCATTAAATCAATTTCTTAAATTCAACTTCATTAAATCGAAACTTACAAATTTAATTAAATTAAATTCATCAAATCAAATTCTTTACATTTCAAGTCTTACATTAATTCCAAAATATCACATTTTCATTTCTTGTTAAAGAAATTCCATTTCACTTATTTACTTACTTAAATAATTTTCCAAAACTTAATTAATAAAGAAACTCAATTTCAATTATTTACGAAGTAAAATTCACTTATTCAAAAGTTCAATTTTTCTTATTAAGAATTCAATTTTATTTAATCATTAAATAATTCATTATTAAATAATTCAAAACTTAATTATTAAATAATTTCAAAGTTTAATAATTTCAAACTTAATTATAATTTCAAACTTAATTATTAAATCATTTCAAAGTTTAATTGTTTCAAACTTAATTATAATTTCAAACTTAATTATTAAATCATTTCAAACTTAATTCAATCATTTCTCAAATTAAACAACCTTCTTTCAACAATTACATTGTTAATTTTTTTGTTTCAGATTTATTAAATATTAACATTTTCCTTTCATTAAAAATTCAAATTTCAACTTCATTTCAAAACCATATTATTTATTCAAATAAAATCTTTATTTATTTTTAAATCAAATTATTGACCAATCGGGTTTTTATTTAATTCTCTATATCTAAGGTCAAAGTTTAATTTGGGTATTTATCATTTCAACCCGATTCCAATTCAATTAAAAATCAAAGCATAACAAAGGGAACTTGCAGTGTGATAGCTAGGATGGTGTCAAAGTAAATAAACAAACAATAACAATCCAAATCAATTCAAATAATTCCGAAATAACCATATTAATTTGCATTGTTATTTGTACGAATTAATATAATTATTTCTAGAATCTACACTATCATTTCATGTAGATTAAAGATTATTACATTACGGTTTTCACTTGTCATCTATTAACAATTTCATACATCATCAGTTTAAACAACATACAATTTCAGTGGTTCAAAATCTAATTAAACAAATCCTACGTGTCAATAAATTCAACAGTTAAAAGGGGTCATATTATACAAATGTCATTTAATCAATTTTAACACATATATCAAATCTAACTATTCTACGTCAATTTCAATTTCAAATTATTCACTTACATCATTAACAATTTAACGTCCAATATAAACATCAACAATCAATCAATTAACAACCAAACTGGATTATCATTGCATATATAACAGATAATGGTGTCAGATGTCACAGGTGAACTGATACAGGCAATAACATATATAACAGTGTATTTAACTAACAGCAGCGTATTTCAATTGTCGTTTCAATTGAAATCAAATTTAATAAATAAAAGAACGTTAATCGTGAGTGAGTGCTCACCTTTCGAGGCTATAGATGAACGATAAGGAAACGAGTCGCGAATCCAAGCACGAGATTCCAAAACAAAGCAAGATTGGCCCGAGTTTGACGGATAGAGCTGATAACAGAAATCGATGAGATGATTAGAATCGGCTTGATAGAGATAGAAATATATATTTTGTTATTTCCTTGAAATCAATATTAAATTTAAGATGAATATTAAAATAAAATATTTATATATAATTAAAATCATTGTTTACAGTTAAACACGTATAACAAAGTATTAACCTACATGTAGTTTCAAAAAAAAAAATGAAACACTTATCTACAACGTATATACTTAAAACGGTATTATGTTTATTTTTCAACTATCAACCATCATTAAACTTATATATGTGGATCAAATTTTTTTTCCCAGCCATAGAATTTCGTCTATAAAATAATAAAGAAAGCCACAAAAGATTACACTTTTAACATTAGTTGTTCGGTTAACAAACAAAAGCAAAAAAAATAAATATGCCAACTAATACATGTAAGATGTATAACAAATACAACAATATGTAGACACGATGCATGGTGTATTTCTTATTGCCCAAGTGTTTGTTGTGCACGACCATGGATCTACCTCGTTAGAAATTTGTATGTTGTATTCATTTCTTATATATGTGGATCGATATATCTATATGCACTATAACAGTAAAATGTAAGATAAAGAAACAAAACAGCTTCAGGCTAAAACATCTGTGACTACAGGTTTCAATATACAGCAACATGTTAATATTTAGCATATATAACTATCATCATATACTTTATACATTCATTCCCCATTAAATATGCGAACCCAAAATAGTATGCAGACAACTTTTCATAAGTCTTTTATGTATATATAAACAACATATACAACCATAAGCTAATAGATAACAAACAAATATATACCTGCATATTTATTAACTTACTTTATTATTATTAATATAATTTAATACTATAAACATATTTTAAACACTACAGCCATAGGTAGTATAACTTGTATATATAAACTGACGCACCCTATAAAATAACATCTCTGCAACCCATATATATGTAAATATATATACTATATAAAGCAACAAGTATGCAAATATCTATGTGCTAACCAAAACGATTCACACAAAATCCACTGCACTGTTAATACATTTTGACAACAGGCTCATCATATAAATGTAAACTTATACTATATATCACACGTATATATATATATATATATATAAACACACACCTTTATATCAATAGTTTAATAAGCCAATATATAACTAAATAGTAAATAGTAAAGCAATACGTATATATATACCAACACGGAAATGCAATGCACAGTTTATATCAAATGTATACCTTGCACGAAAATGGTCAAGCATGAACTCGACAGTGATTCAAGTGGCTCGAATCTGGGTGGATGAGTGGATGTTGATTCGAGTAGAGGAGATAAAGGTGAGGGAAGGAGACGGGCTGCTTGTGGATGCAGGCGAGAGGCATGGAGAGAAGAAGGGAAGGACGGGTTTGGTTTAGGGAAGAAGAGGAGGGGACGCGGCATGTGGAAGGTTCGGGTTCTGGTGAGGCTGGAAGTGGATGATCGAGTGACAGGGCGGAGGCTAAAGGTGAAGCACGTGACGGGGAAGATGTCGGCAATGGTGAGAGGAAGAGATGTGGAGAAGTGAGGGGAAGAGAAATGATGGGATATTGGCTTCATGGAATACAAAATTAACGGGTTGGATTGATAAAGTTGAAAATTGCTTTTCTGGGAAATATGAAAGCTACAGAGAATTGAAAGCAAATCTGTTTTCAAGATGATACAACTTACCAAAATTTTCTTTTCTCAAACCATTGGAAAAAAGAAAAGTAATGCATACGAAATCAAGAAATATTAAATGCAAAAAGCCGTTGGTTCTGGACAGATAGTTAGATGAAGGGACAGATGGAAACCAAAAGGGTTTCGAAACGGGTACCGATACGGTAGGCGTTACGCACAGTGCAACGTGCAACGAAACTCCGAATTTGACAATCGAATATACCGTAGAGATCGGCACGACGAGACGATCAAAACGGTATATAGAAATCAGTGGTACGATCATCCGATAAAAATCGATATCGGTACCAGAATACTGCTATTTTGTAGAAAATAAGAACGACGGAGCCAAAGATGTCCGAATTTGGAAAAACGACAAACTGAAATCTTGCTCAGAAGATGGTTTAGAATTTTTCTATGTAAAATATTTTGGTTTTGAAAACGTTTTATTTTCAACGCTTTTTTTTTAACTGATTAAATTGAAGTGAATTTACGCGCGAAATGAACTTTCATATTTTCGGACGAAAATTTACCAATTGCTATGTTTAACTAGACGTATTTCAAATATTAAATTTTTATTTCAAAATTTTATTGTTTAAAATTTTCATAAAATTTCAACTAATTACGTTATTAAAACAGTTGAAATTTGCGGGTCGTTACAGTTTAGCTGGCAACACCTTGCAAAAATGTTGCAGAAGGTCATCTATGGCGTAGTGTTATTTTTTCTCCCATGAATTTGGTTTTGCCTTTATATTTTCTTTTGATGCTCGTATTGGAGACCAAGAAGGAGGTACTGGACTGAATTGGTCTTCAGATGTTCCTTCTCCCCATAGTTTACATGGAGTTATGTGACGAGCATGCGGAGGAGTTTCAGTTAGACGAGGAGATCGTACATGAACACAATCCTTAGTAGGAGAATGTCCACATATGGCAAGGATGCATTTCTCCAGAAAATTTAAATGAGCTCCCTGGCATTTTTGTTTGTAATACATTTCTCTTTGTACATCCATCATTTCATTTTGATAATGATGGATTTCATCGGCTTTGTCTGAAAGAGAGGATGTTTGAAGAATAATACCACGTTTGGCTTTCTTTCCTTTTGGAGAGTAGCCGGTATGATATGTAGGCGAGGGAACAATGTGAAGGGATGGAGATGATTTTGGAGTTGTTTTTGAAGGAGATGTGTATGTACTACCCGATGATGGAGATGAAAAATCAATGTTAGAGTAAGTGGAGTTGTGATCGGATGACATGTTGGAAAACTTTGATTTTGATTAACAAAGGTATATTAGAAATTTACTGATTTGGTTAAAAAAAATTGATATATATATATATAAGAGTAGGATATTCTATGTTAAACATTTGTTTGTTTTATTTGATAAAATATTAGTGGTTTGTAGAAAAACTTGGTATAGAATATTAGATGTCCTGTTAGCCACTAATGTTGAGAGGTAAAAAGAATTTTAAATTTTATTCCTGTGTTTCTTAAAGTTCAAATAAGGAGCATATTCCGAGTTCTCTTCTAAGTCTTATAAATGATTTTTCACCTAATGGTTTTGTAAAAATGTCTGCTATCTGGTTGTCGGTGTTAATGAATTCTAAAGATATTACTCCTTTTTCTACATTATCTCTAAGAAAATGGTGACGTACGTCAATATGTTTAGTTCGAGAATGGTTAACCGGATTTTTAGATAGATTTATAGCACTAGTATTGTCGCAGTATATTGTAGATTTTTCAATTATTTTATCAAAATCCCTAAATGTTTGTTGCATATAGATGACTTGAGCACAAGCTAATGCGGCAGAGATATATTTTGCTTCACATGTAGAGAGAGAAACGCAATTTTGCTTTTTGCTAAACCATGAAACTAAAGATTGTCCGATAAAATGACAGGTACCACTTGTGCTTTTTCTGTCTGTTTTACATCCTCCGAAGTCTGCATCGCTATATGATATGAGTTGAAAGGCCGTATCTTTACGATAAAATAAGCCGTAATCTACGGTGTTAGTTAAGTATCGTAAAATTTGTTTGACTGCTCGATGATGTGATTCCTTAGGTTGAGCTTGAAATCGAGCGCACAGACAGACAGTCATCATTATATTAGGTCTACTAGCTGTTAAATATAATAGAGAGCTGATCATACTACGATAAGATTTTTGATCATAGTCTTTTCCCTTCTCATCTTTATCTAAATATAAAGTTGTGCTCATAGGAGTTGGTTTACTAGTGGTGTTCTCCATTCCGAAACGTTTAAGTAAATCTTTACAATATTTTTCTTGATTTATAAAAATACCATTGTTCAATTGTTTTATTTGTAATCCCAGGAAAAAAATTAATTCGCCCATGTGTGACATTTAAAACTCATTTTTTATTATTTTAGAAAATTCATTACATAAACTTTCATTAGTTGATCCAAATATTATGTCATCAACATATATTTGTACAACTAATGTATCATTATTTTTATGTTTTATAAATAGTGTAGTATCTATTTTACCTATCTTAAATTCAGAAGTTTGTAGATGAGTTTTTAGTCGATCGTACCAAGCACGTGGTGCTTGTTTTAAGCCGTCTAGAGCCTTTTTTAATTTAAAAACATGATCTGGATATTTTTCATGAATAAATAATGGTGGTTATTCTACAAAAACCTTTTCTTTAATAAAACCATTTAAGAAGGCACTCTTAACATCCATTTGAAATAATTTAAAGTTATGATGACATGCAAAAGCAAGTGGAGTACGAATTGCTTCAAGACGAGCTACGGGAGCAAAAGTCTCTTCATAATCAATACTCTCTTCTTGGTTGTAGCCTTGAGCCGCTAATCTTGCTTTGTTACGAATAATATTTCCATTTTCATCTATTTTGTTTTTGAAAACCCATTTTGTTCCTATTACAGATTGATCTATTGGTCTAGGAACAAGTTCCCATACATTATTACGTTCAAATTGATTTAATTCTTCTTGCATTGCTAATATCCAAGAATCATCTTTAGATGCTTCTTTATAATTTTTAGGTTCTGTATTTGAGATAAAAGCAACATGACTCATTTGATTTACGTTATTTCTAGTGACTCGACAATTTAAGTCTCCAATTATATTATCTAAAGGATGATTTTTTTAATGTTCGTGTGGGTGATCTTAAAACATTTTCATTATTATCAGAGGATGAATTATTCATATTATTTATATTTTCAGTTTGACTTTGAGTTAAAATTTCATCTTCTTCTTCTTTAATAGTTTGTTGGAAATTATCATCAAAAGATACATATAAGCTTTCTTCTATAATATTTGTTCGTTTATTATAAATTCTATAAGCTTTACTACGTTCTGAATAACCAATGAAAATTCCTTTATCCGCTTTGGGATCAAATTTTCCAAGATTATCTTTAGTATTTAAAGTAAAACATTTTGACCCAAAAGTTCTGAAATACGAAACTTTTGGTTTTCTTCCATAAAATATTTCATAACATGTATTTTTAGTCATAGGTTGAAGTGTGACACGATTTAATACATAACAGGCAGTGGCAATGACTTCAGCCCAGAAATGTTTGGGTAGATTACTACTATTTAGTAGTGTTCGTGCACATTCCTGTAAAGTTCGGTTTTTCCTTTCAACTACACCATTTTGTTGTGGTGTTCGTGGAATGGAAAAATTATGACTAATTCCCTTTTTGTTACAAAAATTAGTAAAAAATTCATTTTCGAATTCTCCTCCATGATCATTGCGTATATTTTTTATTTTTAAATCCATTAAGTTAGTAATCCGTTTTGAAAAGATTTTAAACATTCCAAAAGTGTCACTTTTATGTTTTAAAAATAATGTCCAAGTATATCTTGAAAAATCATCTACAATTACGAACACATATTTGTTATGATTTATACTACGTACTTGTGTTGGTCCAAATAAATCTAAATGAAGTAATTCTAATGGTTGCTTAGTAGATATTTTATTTTTAGAATTGAAAGAACTTTTCTTTAGTTTCCCTTTTGACAAGCGTCACATAAATTTTTAATTTTATAATTAATTTTAGCTAGATCTCTAACTAGATCATGTTTTGCTAGTTTGTTGATATATTTAAAATTTATATGACAAAAACGTTTGTGCCAAATCCAAGGATCATCATGATTTGCGGATAGACATAAATCTGAATTATTTTTAATGTTCATATTTAGGATATATATATATTATGATTTCTAAAATCTTCAAAGAGTAAAATTTTGCTTTGCTCGAAAATTTTACATTTATCTTTTTCAAATTTTATTTCAAAACCTTTATCACACAACTGACTTATACTAAGAAGATTATGTTTTAGGTTTTCTACTAATAAAACATTTGTAATAATAGGAGAGTTAGAGATACCGATATTAATGACTTCTCCAATGCCAATGACGAACCCTTTTGAATTATCACCAAAAGTTACAGTGCCACCATCAATTTATTTTATATTTGACAGCATGTGAGCATTTCCTGTCATGTGCTTGGAGCATCCACTATTTAATATCCATTTCTCTTTATTTTTGTATTTGGATACCTGCAAAAAGTAAAAATATTTAAATTGGTACCCATTTTATTTTTGGGTCCTAAGTGTTAGTTTGTGAGGGTAACCATACCCAAGATGGTTTGGTTCCTTTAGAAATGTAATTATTATTGTGAATAACTTCTTTCATATAATTACCTATATATTTTGTTTAATAATGTTTTTATTTGTTTTAGGAACCCAAATTTTAATCATTTTTGAATTTGTGATTAATTTCTTATTTTTGAAAGAAGGTTTTATCTTAGTATAAATCTTATTATACTTTGTAATTTTTGTTTTATTCTCAAATCCTATTCCATTTCGATTTTTGAATGGCTTGGAAATTTTAATTAAATTCTCCAAGTCTTGTTTTCCTTTGTTAAATTTTGTAACATTATTTGTAATTTTATCCAACTTATTTTTAAGATCAATATTTTCAGACCTTGAATTTTCTAGATTATCTTTTATGACAGTGTGTTCATTATTAATTTTATTATTTTCTAGTTTAACCTTTTCTAATTCACAAGATAAAGCATTATTTTCAATAGAAAGATCCTTACATTTTTCTTGAGCATTTTCTAATTCTTCTTCTAAAATAGATTTTTCATCTTTTAGTAACCCTATTTCAAGTTCTAATCGATTTATTTTAGCAACATATTCCTTATTTAATTTTTTAGTTTCTTTATATTTGTCATCGAGTTCCATACTTATTTCTAAAATTTCATCATAAGTAAGATTGGGACATACCTCATTAGTGTGTGCCATGAAACATACATTTGCTTGCTCTGCATCACTTTCACTGTCACTATCGGATGAAAAAGAAGAGTCAGAGTCATCCTATGTGACTTGGAATGCCTTTCTCTTTTTCTTAAATTTCTCAAAATCATTTTTCTTCTTCTCGATGTTGAGTTTTGGGCAATCCTTCTTCATATGTCCAAATTGATCACATCCAAAGCACTTAATTGAAGTTTTTGATTTGATGAGTTTGATCTTCCGTTATTTTGGAATCTAGTCATTTTCTTGAATTTCTTGAATTTGTTGTAGTTCTTGGCAATAAAAACAAGTTCATCTTCATCCAATTCAGAACCTTCATTGCTTGCTTGAAATGCTATGTTCTTCTTTTCATGATTTTGCTCCTTTCTGGCCTACAAATTTGCTTCATATGACATTAAATTTTCAATCAACTCTTCAACTTTGAGTACAGAGAGATCATTAGCTTCTTCGATAGCCAGTACTTTTCTTTCCCACTCAATTGTTAAAGAGTTGAGAATTCGAGATACTAAATCAAAATCAGTAAATTTAAATCCTAGTGCCATAAGATCGTGTTGTATGGTTTGAAATCTTGAATACGTGTCAACAATTGACTCATTTTGTTTCATTTTGAAAGATGAAAATTGATATTGTAAAATTGATATTTTTGTTTGTTTGACCTTGGTTGTACCTTCGTGTGTAATTTGTAAAGTGCGCCATATATCATATGCAGTAGTACATAACATAACACGTGAGAATTCATTTTTATCAAGAGAATAAAATAGTACATTCATAGCTTTAGCATTATTAGAAGCAGCGGTTTTTTGTGCATCTGTCCATGTGCTAATATTTGTTTCAGGTGCTTCATATTTATTTTGAGTTGCTGACCATATTTCTAAACCATTTGCTTCCATAAAAATTCTCATTCAGGTTGACCAATATGCATAATTAGATCCGGTGAATAGTGGAGGACGTGCAGTTGACTGACCTTCTTAAAAGATACTTGCCATATTAACAATTTTCAAACACGTGTTAGTGTAATTTGAACTAACCTGGCTCTGATACCAATTGAAAGTCTATGTGGATCGTATATGTATATAATATATGACAAGTGGGTGTATGATAGTATGAATTGCACAAAGTAATAATGCAGGTAAAATTAAAAGTAATCACACTAGGAATTTTATACTGGTCCGGACCTCCCGTCCTACGTCCATTCCCGAAGCTCCTCTTTGGAATTTCACTAACCAATTGCCCTCGCTTCGCCCGGAGGAATAGTCTTTTACACAAGAGTATTTCTTTGACAAATGTGTGTTCTATGCAACACTGATTTTGACTATAAGTATAGCTTCTTCCTATAATCTCCTTGAGTAGTCTGTAGTTTAAGCTTAGATATAAGGAAGAGATAATAGTGTATTTTTGAGTGCTTTTGTAAATCACAGAAATATTAGAAAATAAAGAAAGAAAGTTCAAAAAAGCAAGTTAAAATCTAACTTTCAATTTCATGTTTATTTATAGACGGTGAAGAGTTTGTTTGAGGAGTAGTGACTTTTGGTTCACTCTATTCCAGTCTAAGAGTCACAATGTTTGAGAAGAAAGAGTTATGACCAAAATAGGAGGATGCAACTCTTTGATTGAATAAGATGTCTTTTGGTAGAAAATGGTCGTTACCCAGGTCAAACGTCTGGCCATTTGTGCCAGACGTCTGGTTTGTTAAAAAATTAAAACAGAACATGTTACCAAACGTCTGAGCATATGCCAGACGTTTGACACATGTACACTCTGTTATCTTCCTTTTATAAGTAGTTTGTATGTGCAAGTGCTTGTAAATATTCCTCAAGGAGATTGTACATATCATATATTTACAACATTAACAGAATGTACTAATATTTCTCAGTATAATAATCCTTGTGTCGGTCTTCAAGTCTTGGACGCGAAAGTCTACCTGCATATGGATGATATATATACCTATGTATATTGACTTCAAGAGCTTGTATAGTTGTTGTCATCGAAATCGAGGTTGTAACATATTTACAGGTTCAGATTCGGTGCTTTTGGAGCTTCAGTAGGCGAGATGAAGATCTTTATGTCGTATACACGTATTTGTTTATTTTTCCGCTGTCTTGATTGTTGTGGTTGTAAATTATCAGCATTATGTGGACAGGTTATTATAACTTTCCAAGATGATGATTACTTATTGTGTACTCTGATATCGACTTATGTATATTACAGTTTCTCTTTGTAAAGATTATTGATTTATATTATATGTTATTCCGCTACGATGTGAGATTCTGTATTGTTTTGGTTTTGTTTCTCTCTCTTCTTCTTCTCTTCTTCTTTCTTCTCTCTTTCTTCTCACCCTCTCTTTTCTTTCTCATGATGTAACGACCCGCTATTTTGGACCATTCGCATCCGCACATGTCGAACTTGAATGATTCAAAATACCGAATTGTTAATTTAAATTTGGCAAAACTGAGCATATACAGTAAATAAATAGAACACAGATCACAGACACAGAGTAATAAATGCAGCGGAAATAAAAGATAGTAGTTCATGAAGCTACTACATACATATCAGAGTTAAATAAAGTACAACAGATGTCTCGAATACAATAGTCAAATACAAGAATCAGAATACAATCACTGGAATCAACTGGATATCTGAAAGATGGATAGATAGTTGGATCTCCAAGCGAAGCTCCAACTCCAAAGGTGAGTCTCGAATACTGGTACACTCGGTCTGACCCGAGCGTAAAGCAAAACACAATACACTCGAGTCGGGATTAACATTCTTATATCATTAAATCCAACTCAAGTGAAATAGCAACTGGAATACAAGTAACTCAAAGGATGTTTGGAATAACCATCCTTTAAGGATCCGTTTAACTATCTACTATGTAGATAAGTAGATAATGCCTATCAGTAATATAAAGTATCAAAATAGTGTTAAGGCGTTACCATTATCCCCCTTAACACATCTTATATAAGCGTTATAGTCTATACAGCACTGTAAACTCCACCGTAAACTAGTGGGATATCAGGGAGTACTCCATAGGTATAACACAAAACAAATCGTAGTGGTCGCGTATACAAGGATACAAGTATGACAAGGCACATGAGGCAATACCCAAGGTAGTGAAACTACCGTTTGCCTGATCCGGACTGGTGAAAACGCATCGCCGCAGCGATCGCAACACCGCGAAACAATACTCCCAAAATCAAGGGTGCACCAATCGACAACAAGTAATGAGTAGTTTTCGAAGAAGTGTGTTCGCTCGAGGTAGCTAACCCCCATTTGGCCCGGCACGGCTCCTGTTTTAGTCATTTCCAATTTGACACAAGTGTCAAGGCTATCCATTATCATTCTCTTTCTTCAGTCATCACGTACATCATTCCAACCACTTCATTCTGGATCACACTCCGCGTATAGTTATTAAAGTGGTTTTCGGTTTAGACAGTGAGTATGTCCCTAACCGATTCCGGTCTCTTTAATAACTTTTGAAATTATTACACCGATTGGTCATTTATATATTTCGAAAACCAAATCAATTTCAATTTCAGTTAGAATTTGTAAATCAACATTTCATTTGTCTTTCTAAATCAATTTCCATAATTTATGTTTCAAAACTTCCACATTCATAATTTCAAAATCTTATAATTCAATTTCAATTTCTATTTAAAACAATTCAAATATTGATTCAAGTTCGTATATAAGTTTCATTCCGAAATCATTGAATTAGTTTAATATAACATTCAAATCAATTTAACTTCATTTATCGATTTCATTCAATATTCGTTAAGTTAATTTGTCATACAAAACAATTCCTATTAAATTTCCAATTCATTAAATCAATTACTTAAGTTCAACTTCATTATATCAAAACTTCAAATTGAATTAAATTAGATTTGTCAAATCAATTCTTTAAATTACAAGTCTTGCATTAATTTCAATAAATCACATTTTATTTCTTGTTAAAGAAATTCGATTTCACTTATTCATTTACTTAGTTACAAATTTCAAAACTTAATTATTTCATAACTCAACTTTACTTATTAAAGAAGTTCAATTTCACTTACTACGAAGTTCAATTTCATATATCAAGAATTCAATTTCATTTAATTATTAAATAATTCAATCTTATTTAATTATTAAATAATTTCAAAAACTTAATTATTAAATAATTTCAAACTTAATTATTAAATAATTTCAAAACTTAATTATTAAATAATTTCAAATTTAAAACAACATTCTTTCATCAACTACTATGTTAATATTTTGATTCAGATTATTAAATATTAACATTTTCCTTTCATCAAAATTCAAATTCCAACTTCGTTTCAAAACCATATTATTTACTCAAATAAAATCTTCATTTTTTTAAATCAAATTCTTGACCAATCGGTTTTTATTTAATTCTCTATCCTATGTCAAATTTTATTTGGGTATTTATCATTTCAACCCGATTCCATTTCAATTCAAAATCAAAGCATAGCAAAGGGAACTTGCAGTGTGATAACTAGGATGATGTCAAAGTAAATAAACAAGCAATAACAACAACCAATATCAATCCAATAATCAATTCAAATAATCCCGAAATAATCGAATTAATTCACATTGTTGTTTGTGCGAATTAATATAATTATTTCTAGAATCTACACTATCATTTCATGTAGGTTAAAGATTATTACACTAATATTAATACGGTTCTTCAATTTATGTCAATTATTCAATTTCTTACTACGTCGATTTCAACAATCATACCTTTAAATGGTTTAAGTACAATTAACCATATTTCTACGTGTCAATTTATTTAAAGCATTTAAAGGGTCATATTATGCAAATGTCATCTAGTCAAATTTAACATATATCAAATCTAACTATCCTACGTCAATTTCAATTTCAAATTTTTTATCATTTTCTACATTAACAATTTGACGTCCAATGTCAACAATCAAACAATCAATCATTTATCAACCAAAACTGGATTATCATTTCATAAATAATAGATAATGGTGTCAGATGTCACAAGTGAACTGATACAGGTAATAGCATATATAATAGTGTCAATAACTAACAGTAACATATTTCAATTGTCGTCTCAATTGAAATCAAATTTAATAAATAAAAGAACATTAATCGTGAGTGATTGCTCACCTTCCAAGGCTAGAGATGAACGAGAATGGGATGAGTTGCGAATCCAAACACGAATTCCAAATCAAAGCTAGATGGATACAGACTCGACGGACAAGCTGATAGATAAGAAATTGACGAAATCAAATCAGAACTGGCTAGATGGAGGAAACCGGTATAAATGATCTTATATATGCATATATAAATGTTAAATATAAAAGTATTTCAAAATACACCGTTTTTTAAACTAACTCAAATATTAAAGTTAAACTTATATATATAATAATAAATTTTAAAATCAATACATTTAAACAAATATTATAATATATATATATATAATTAAAATCATTGTTTTAATTAAACACATAGAATAAAACAAACATATCTATAAATAAAATACTTAAAATTATACTCTCAGTCATATGATGACGTATATATAAAACTATATATGAATGAACTGTCCCATCATGATAAAAAATGCTTACAAATCAATATTATTGTACGCAGATATACCCATATACCATTAAACTGAAACTGTTACAACCCATTTGAATTTTATATAAGCTACCGAATATACTTGTATAGAATATATATATCTGCGTTACTGCATATTTTTACTTCCATACTTACAGGTGCATTATAACTATATATCAATATATAACATCAGCTTTTTATAAACAAATATATTATATAATAATATAATCTAAACTCATATATAACCTTACTTATATAATATTATAAATTAACGTGTATGAAAATATGCAGAAGCCCCCAACTCCTACATAACATACGTATGTACCCAATATATAAATACAGCAATATGCGAAATATATATAAATATGTATATATAATATATCCTCCACTCACGCATATACATAACAATTTAAGTATTAAAAATTATATATATAACATACATTTGTATATTACATATAAAACTTATACTGACCGTACGTACATATATATCAACCATTCCCAGACTTAGAAATCAAATCTATATGTAATACTTTTGTTTGCAAATTTATATAACTAACAATATATATATAAACAATTGTACATATTTACTCACCCATCTCATAGACTATATACAACTTTTATACCCATTTATATAGACAACAAATCGTATAAAGCCATTGCAGAACAAAAGAAATCTTTATATACTACTAAATCTTTCCACAGCAACAAATCAAACCTATGAAATATATATAAACACATACAAATTTAAAGTCAATGTTATTATAAACCTATATATGTATATATTACTATATTATAGCAAAACAGGTTATAAATTTATATTATAAACTTGAGAAATATATGATATAAAATATCAATACCTTTCACGCAATATAAAAACTATTGTCAAAATATATATACATTAACCATATATATATTAGCGGACCATATATGGCTTATATGAAATATAAACTACATAAACTTAAATATACACATATAATAAAATACTTTGCTGCCAAAATTACTGAGAGAAAGGAAAATTGACAAACAAGCTTGAAATGAATACTAAGAAGCATGCATATATTATTTAAGACAAGAGGCTTACAGCTGCTAACAAGATGAGCTGGAGGGAAGATAGGATAGCTTCGGCAGCTTGGTGAGCTCGGTGCGTTGCACGTGGTGGAGGCACAAGGCCGAGGAAGTGGAGATGAAGCCGCACAGAGATGGAAGGTCGATGGCTGCTGATGCAAGGAAATGGTGTCCGAGGTCGTTGACACGCGGTGGTGGATCGGTGAAGTGGCGAGGTTGGTTGTTCGGCCGAGCATGCTGGGTTATCAGGCGAAAGGTGGATGGAAAGCTGGCGGTCGAAGGTCGGAGGTCCGGCGTGGAGCTGAACTGCGTGAATTCCTGGTTTTGGGAATGGAGGCGTTGGTGTTGGAGAGAGAGGGCCGAAAGGTTGAGGGGAGTGGATATGCGGCTATTAGCTGAGAAGATAAAGGGAAGGAATGAAAGAAAATAAAAATGAGGAGAGAAGAAGAACGTGACAGATGGGAGAGAAAATAAATGGACGTACCAACCAAATAAACGTTTGAACCAGTGGAAAGCAACAGTTGTATTTTCTCAAATGAATAAATGGAGGTATACGAAATGAACTGACACACTATTGGAACCAATGAAATAATAAAAGGTCAGGCATTGATTTTCTCAAAATATTAAATGCCAGTGGGCTGTTGGTTTAACTCGGTAGACAACCAATCAACAAAGAATCTTAAAAATGGTTCAAAATGCGGAGCCGCTACGGAAGACGTTTTGCGGATTGCACCGCACAACGGCTCCGAAATAGCGAAATAAATATACCATAGAGATCGGCCCAACGAGACGATCAAAACGGTATACGGATATCAGCGGTACGATTGAATTATAAAAATTCGAATCTTCTACTAGCGGAAAATACAGTAAAACGCTGAAAAATAAGATCGACGGAGCTAAAGAAGTCCGAATTTCGAAAAACGAAAAATGACGTCTTGCTCAGAAGATGGTTTAGGATTTTTCTATGTAAAATATTCAGGGTTCGAAAATATTTTATTTTCATCAATTCCTAACTGATTAAATTGAAATAAAATTACACACGAAATAAACTTTCATATTTTCGGATGAAAATTTACCAGTTGCTATGTTTAACTAGACGCATTTCAAATATCAAATTTATATCTCAAAATTTTATCGTTAAAAATTTCACAAAATTTCAACTAATTACGTTAGTAAAACAGTTAAAATTTACGGGTCGTTACACATGATCATCTGCAATCCATGCGTTCTGGGTCGGACATAAGTGGTTTATTGTCGGATTCAAAGGGTGCCGAGTGCGGGTCATCACAGCGTGGTATCGGAGCTTAGGTTTAGTATATTCCTAGGCTTTGATGTGTACTCAATATAGATAGGGTCAGTAGCGCCCTAGATTGATTTTGAGTGTATTATATATGAGTGCGTATTTGTTAGTGATACAAAAATGTTTTATATTGTGTTGATTGAGCTGTTGAGTGCCTTATGGGTTCTGATCGTTGCGTCTAACTAACGTTATCGATAGGGATCTCTAAACACTTGAACATGGAGATTGGACATAATATTGTTTTCAAAATTGGGTAAATGAAATAATTTTACCTTGATTATATTTTATATAGTAGTATATAAGTTGTTTGGTTGTTAATGAATGGTAATAGTTGATTATTATCATTTTTGTTGTGTTTAAATAATAAATGTTGTTATTATTATAAATATAAACAAAGATAAAAAAATTGAAATGAACTTATATAAGTGATGTGAAATAAGAAGTGAAATTATATAAGTAAAAATTTATAAATGTGATTTATAAATAAATGGATTTTAAAAGAATATAAAGCACTGAATTCACTACCATTGATGGAAAATATATGGGTGATGACTGCAGCATCATCAATATCATTTTCGAGTTTCTGTGTGATTGATTTGCTACAATTAGTAAATTGAAAATTTAAGTTTTGTTGTAATAAACAAATTTGAATTTAAAATCAAAGTTTGAAATTAATAAATATAAATGAAATAAGTTTTGAACTTATAATTGGAATTAGTATAAATAAAAAAATTAATTTGAGATATGAAATTAAAATTTTAACTTAAGTGAAGTTAAATACATTGAGTTGGTAAAATGAATCATATGAAATTGAAGTTTAACTTAAGAAAGGTTAAATAAATGAAACTGGATTAGATAGTTATTGCAATGAAAATATAAACTTGAGTGGTAAGTGATTATATAACTATGATTTGAAATTATAAAGTGTGAATGGAAATAGACTTAAGTAAATATTCATGAATCTTAAGTAAACGAGTTTATAACTTATAATTTGAGAGATAGTAAGTAAAACAAATTTCTATTTGATTGAATAAGAGTGTTAAGAAATGAAATCTAAATTTGAATTACAAGTTAAAATTTAAGTTAATAAATAAAATGAACTTTGAAAAGGAATTTAACTTAAGTAATATTAAATGAAGTTGAATTTGATATTTAAAATGAATTAAATAAATGAAGATTAACTTAAGTTAAATGAATTAAATGAGCTAGGTGAAGAAATTGAAATGAATATAAACTTGAGTTAACAAATGAAATTCAACTTAAGTATATAAATGAATTGAATATAAGTTGAAATGTTGTTGGATAAAACTGGAAATAAACTTAAGTTGTGGATTTATAATAAACATTAGAAATGTTGTATAAAAATGTAAATTGAACTTAAGTAAGTGATTTAGGAAATAAATCATAAGCGTTATTAGTATTATAAGAAATATACTAAGTAATGGATGTAAAATGTAAATGAAGTTGAATGTAAATAACAAATGAATGTTAATAAATTTGAATTGGATTGGATATAAATTAGTTGAATGTAAACTAAGTAAATATGAATTGAATCTAAAGTGAATGTAGCTAAATTGAATCCAAATCTAAATTGAATATAATCAATTGTGATTAATGAATGTAAATAAATTGAAAAACAAATCAGTAAATGTTGATAACATTTGGAATGAATATTGATTTGGTTATGAACCAATTTGGTTGTGAATTTGTTGGATGGTTGTTAGTTGGATGTTAGTTGTTTGATGATTGCTTATGTTGCATATGTTTCATTTCCATATGATAGTTGTATAGCATATGTTATATATGTTGATATTATTTCTATATACATGTTCTCATTTGTTTGTTGAGTGTTTAGTAGGTGCGGATGGCGTATGCTTCGCATTTGGAGCTCGCTTTCGCGCTATATTGCTTATATATGCTCGCTAATAATATATAAGGTACATATCTCGGATTACATATCGGATTTTTACACTTTTTCCCTACGGGATGCCTCATCCTCGAAGATGAGATGTATATTGGTGATATTATATATATTGTGATTTTTCCGGATCGAACCGCGCAAAGGAGACTCTGGCGAATTTTTCAGAAAATTTAAGGTGTTAGAAAAAATTTTGAAATTTTTTTGATAACTAAAAATTTGATTTTGAGTTATAATTTGAAATGATAATAGTTGATTTTGAATTGATATTAGTTAATAACTATGAATGAATTGAAACTTAGAAAAGTTTTTACAAAAAGTTTTAACTAATTGATTTTGTGAAAGTTAAACACCTAAAAAAATTGGTAATCTATTTCAAACAAATTGTTTTGAAAGGTTAATGGAGTTGTAGCATCTTTTCTTACGTAGTAATTTCGGGGACGAAATTCTTTTAAGGGGGGAAGAATGTAACGACCCAGATTTTTGGTCGTTTAAATTTAGAATATTCAATCGAATTTAAATATTGAAAAGTAAATTTTATAAGTTGAATAACTTATATTTCAAATATAGTGATTCATTTGGATAATTAAATTGTTTAATTTAATATTTGAAATTGGGTAAATAATTGAAAATTTGAATTTAATGTGAATGACAATAATTTCTATTAAATTCTATTTGAGTTAGAATAAAGTTAGAAAACTTTTAAAATTGAATTAAAAGTTAATTTACAGAAATTGGAAATTTTAATACTTAATTAACATGTAAAAATAATCATTTTTGACACTGTCTCGGATTTTGAAGAAACCAGTTTCATTGGATCCATAATAGTGAATTATTATAGGATTTCAAATTTCGTGTCAATCGGACTTACGGTTTGCTCGTGCGAAGCTGAAACGCCTAGAAATTTATTTAAGTAAATTTAATTAAAATAATTCGATTCGTAAACCTATCTTCCAAATATGATGGAATTGGCCTCCGATATATATTCCATTGTGTTTGGAATAGGGGTAAAACATTATAAACGTCCGGCGGTACGTCTCGATTGGAGTTTGGAAAATTTTCGAATGAATAGTGCACGAAAAGTTTCTATAAAAGGACCTCATTTTTTCCTTTTTCACAAAACCTAGGGTTTTAACCCGAGCCGCCACTTGAGTTTCAATGGCTATAATTGATCGATTCTTCCTACCCTATTATCTCCTAATCCATCGACTTTTAGGCCACAACTACTAAACGAAACTTGTAGAGCTAGGTGAGATCTTCACATCCATATGGTCGTGATCGTCATCAGAGCTTCGTGGTGGTCGAAATCAGGTTTTGAAGGCCACCATTCACACACGTTTATTGAGAGCCAGGGACGACCAAGCTCTACCAAGTTGGGGGCGGAGGTGCTGCATGGAATGGCCATTCGTATGAAGGTGTCTAATCGTCGTCTCGATCAATGAAGTGGGCGCGACATATGGTCAAAGTTGAACGTGTTAATGGGTTTCTTTGCATTCAATACCTGGAACTTGAACGGGTGAGTGAGAAGAAGGAATCACATGGCCCAGATCTCATTTCCTAAATCGAACGGACCTGATTTGATGTAGGTTTTAAAATAAAAAAAAATAAAAAAGAAAATTTAATTATATTGTTTATATTCAAATCTTTAAAATGTCATAACTTGTTCATACGAGGTCGAAATCAGACGAAACAAGTTGCATTAGGTTTGTATTTGTGAATGCTACGCGATGGAGCTGGATTGGGATTTATTTGAGCTAGTGAACATTTTGGTTAATATTAAACGCTTGTTTAATTTTAATCGAAATAAATCGCTATCGCAACAACTGGAATCAAACTGAGTAAAACTCACTCTCTCTGTCTCGCTTATATTTTTATATAAGTGAGAATAAATTTATTTTGTGCTGTTTGATGATTGTTTGGATGATATATGATATATTACATATATGTATATCAGTTGGTTTGGATATATTCCCGTATATTTTAGCGGATGAGACCCTATACGTTCTCATGTATGAGCGAATGACCCTTGGTACGTGCATCTGCCTCGACGCGGACATTGCATATATTTTTCTCATATGTATATTTGTTATAGGTGACAGATTGGAGAGATCCAACTGGATTCCTTACTAGTGTCGATTTTTATTTACAGATATTGTTATATATACTGTTATCATGTGATATATGATGTTTGGATGCCATGACTGATATGATTGATGTGAATTCCTTTATTTAGCGCTTTTTGCAGCATTGGGCCATATTTTGGAAATTTAAAATATTAAAATGGTGATTTCAATTTAAAAAGGATTTCAAAGTGATTTTGAAAATATATAATTTTTGAATGATTAAAGAAATGAATTTATTTAAAGAAAATAAAAAATTATAATTTTTATGTTATCAAAATTTATATTTTTATGAAATATACTCAAATATGATTTTTGAAATATGGAGATAACTATTTTGTGAAATAAGTTAAATTGGGATTTTGAACTTATTATAAATGGTTTATATATAAAATTTATAAAATGGATATTTTATAAAGAAAAAGTAATGGCATTATAAACGAATTTTGTAAGTGTTAAAATGAAGTTATAGTTGAATCTTATAAGTAAATAAAATTTATGAATTTATGAATTTATTAATAGAATGAATTTGCAAATAAAAGAGATTTATAAGTAAATTAACTTATAATTGGATTTTGACTTATAAATGAGATAGAAATGGAAATTTATTAAAAAGGAATTTTATATATGGAAGTGTTTATAAATTATAAATAGAACACTGTTTTATAAATGTGAAATCAATTTAATTTGATAAGTTAAATATGTAAGTTTATTAAAGTAATTATATACACGATTTTGGACAGTGAATAATCCTTTAAATTAAATGTGTGGAAGTAATGGATTTGGTAAGGAATTATATTCACGATTTTGGACAGTGAATAATCCTTTAAATTAAACGTGTAGAAGTATGAATTTGGTAAGAGAATTTTATTCACGATTTTGGACAGTGAATAATCCTTTAAATAAAATGGATGTTTTGAAAAGTGATATTTAAAATGGAGTTTAAATGGTTTGAAAATAAAACGATTTGTAAATTTACTTATTATTAAAATAAGTAATGAAAATGTTTTCCAAATATCCAATAAGTGAAATGGTTTTAAATATTATATTTTTAAAGATATTTTGAAGTGAATAATTGGAAAGTGGTTTGATTAATAAACCATTAATAAAATCAGGCCCAGTGACTACTTATGTGCTAGATTTTGTTTGTTGCTTTGATAGTTAAATAACCGACTATCAAATTTGGCCATTTTAGTTTCTCAACTTGATGTAGAAACTAATTAGTCGTACACTTAGTACGTAACTGACTATGTAGGCTTGATTATCGTTTGCATTGAGAATGTCGATTCATATAGTGCGGAATGATTACTCCAATCTATCGAGCTTCCTTCTTGGCCAAAGGATAGCAAGTTGAAAGTTGGAGATGTGATAAGTCTATGAGACTTAGTTTCTGTGTGAGGTTGAGAAATGCTTGCGTTGTTGGTGCGAAGAGATCGGGATCAGATTTATCAGAAAACCACTTCGGACCAACATTTGTACGACGATTGTGCAGGTTGGTCGATGATTTGATATTTAGGATTTTCATAGTGAAGGACAGCTTGTTGATCGTTTGGGGTTAAAATCCCAATATAAATCTAGTAGCAGTAGTCTCTTCGTTATGAAATATCCAATGCAAGGGCCGTCGCTACTAATCCGATTGGATATGGTAGGAGAGTACCTTTGGTTTGTCCTGTTCCTTAACAACTTGTATGGACGAGTGTTTTACATTGCATTTCTATGATTACATACATTGGTTTTTACAAACGTACATCTGTTTGGTGGCAGAGAAGGCAACTTCTCTTAGCTTAACACCCTCCTTGAGACGTATGAGCTCAAGGGTTATATTTTTTGTGGAAGACAATTAATAGTCAATGGAAATGGCAATGTGGCATTCAAAGATGATGTGATATGTGATGTGTGAAAGGTAATCGATACCTCTTTTGGCCTCACTCCCCGAAAAATGACTGAAACAGGGATAGAAGCAGCAAGGCTAAGTGGGTCGCTCCCAATTAGGAGATGTCATCACTCTTCTAGATATATCTTTACACGCTATGATGTCGTGTATCCGATTATTGTTGATGTATGCTTGTGGCCATGGATAAAGGTCGGTAACGACCGGAGTGATGACATATTCGGTACTATCCAGGTATGGGTAGGCCGGTCTTGTGTTGGTTTAGGCGAACAGTATCTGCTCCCTATGTACATCCCTCTAGAGGTGTATTGTGTTGGTTCGGAAAGGTAGTCCCTTTACCTAGTCATTTGTATGGAATCCAAAATCCAGTACGTGCCTGCCATTTTGTATGTAAACCTATTATGCTGGAATCTAATAATGTAACAATTCCAGATATTTAATTTATTATGTGTGTAATAGACACTATTATAATATAAGAGAATTTGATATGAAATGTTTTGGTTATCGTAAGGTAAAAACCTTGTCGGTATTTATTTGCTACTCGGTGTTACGAGATACCTTTTGTTTTGATAAAGGAAAAGTTTTGATAACTTTATAAATTCAGTCGAGGTGTGTTTTCTCACATTGGTTTACTAGACTGATCCGGGCGTTCTTCCCTTTCAATGCTTGTGTCAGACCGAGTATATTTACACGTTCAGATTCAGTGCTTTTGGAGCTTCTGCTGGCGAGCTGGAGATCTTCATGTCGTATACACGTATCTGTTTATTTTTCCGCTGTCTTGATTATTGTGGTTGTAAATTATCAGCATTGTAAGGATAGGTTATTATAACTGTCCAAGCTGATGATTACTTATTGTGTACTCTGATATTGACTTATCTATATTACAGTTTCTCTTTGTAAAGATTATTGATTTATATTATATGTTATTCCGTTGCGATGTGAGATTCTGTATTGTTTTGGTTTTGTTTCTCTCTCTTCTTCTTCTCTTCTTCTTTCTTCTCTCTTTCTTCTTACCCTCTCTTTTCTTTCTCATGATCATCTGCAATCTATGCGTTCTGGGTCGGACATATGTGGTTTATTGCCGGATTCAGAGTGTGCCGAGTGCGGGTCGTCACAAAAGCAGTATAAATCAGGTACCAATAAAATTTGGAAAGTGAATTTGGTTATGAACAATACCTGATAAATCGTATATAGTTTAGGTGTTGCATATTCATTTATAATTGTGCCTTCTTGATACATTGAAAAGATTTAATTTGCCTAATGAAAACCATGAACACTTGTTCCTTAACATAAAATAGTTACTTTGACAAAAAACAATTTTGATCTGGCAAAAGGAAAAATGGGGAAGAAACCATTGCCGTTAAAAAACCTGCAACAGTAGCCAGAGCATCTTATAGAAAATAGCTTAGCTTGGTAGGAAGAACGTTCTTATAAACATGTTAAGGAAAAGGTCAAATTTAATTCCTACAGTTATTATGCCTATCCTACTTAACCTCGTCCACTTCAATGTTCCAAGATGTGGATTTTTGTGTTCCAAAGGACACTTGTGTTATTATTCTGAATTTAGTAAGAAAAAAAATACCTAAGTATGTAATATATCCAAAAAATAGTTATGACCAATAAAGAGAAAATTAGTTAGCACACTGCACATTGTATTGGTGGTGGAATAAATGCTTATTAAAATAGACAACGTGTGCCTAAGCTGAAAGTTTCAAATAAACTGAAGTATTATAAAGCACTTCAGGTAAACAAAGACGACTACTTAATCATATTATCTTGATTGAACACAATCAAAGATGAGAGAAATTGCACATGGGCAAGTTTCTAGAAATGAATTTTATTATGATAGTAGCTAAAAGATTTCATAATATTCTGTTTTCATTGGTAGAAGATAAACTTTTTTGGAAGAAGAAACATTATAAATCCAACAATTCGGTGTATATCATGACTATCATATTGTGAACACTATATACCATCCATGGCTAAAATCAAATGGCATCAATCCTACTTTAATTGTCAAAAAAAATTAGGATCAAACAGTAAAGTTTTTTTTAATGTTATTCTTATTAAGACGACTACTTAATCATATTATCTTGATTGAACACTATCGAAGATGAGTGAAACTGCACATTGGCAAGTAGCTAGAAATGTAGTTTATTATGATAGTAGCTAAAGGATTCATAAAATTTAGTTTAGGAATTCATAATATTCTATTTCCATTGGTAGAAAATAAACCCTTTTAGAAGAAGAAACATTATGAATCCAACAATTCGGTGTATATCATGACTATCATATTATGAACGCTATATATACCATCCGTGGTTAAAATCAAACGACATCAAACTTACTATAATTGTCAAAAAAAATATTAGGATCAAACAATAAAGTTTTTTTTAATGTTATCCTTATTAAGAAAAGAAAAAATTGCTACCAAGATATTTAAAAAAATGCATGATGATGTAGTAAAATAAGTATTAAAAAGCTGAATTTGTGCATATAAAATTGCTTAGACCCTCCAACGTTACGGATAGCAATAAACAAATGGGTCGCTATGCTTCTATGATTTATAAACAAAAGTAAAATACCGATTTCCATTAATTTTGGGTACCAAACAATAGAACAGTGGTTTGCCATAATTAAATGATAAATGGTCCAAAAAAAATCACCGAATAAAAAATAAATAAAAATAAATATTAATCAACTGCCTACATTGAAGCATCAATAACAACTTTCTTATCTTTTTCCACCTTCTTAAACAACTCCTACCAAATCACTCCATGAACCTGACGAATATGCACACCAAATTCATCTTGCGTTGGAATTAGTTAGCATCATCACTAATTAAGTTGCAGATCACATATTCATTGATCTAATTAAATTCCAAAAAACAGGTAACTTTGCATTAGATGAAAAGAAGAATAAGAAGATCCCATAAATATTCTTGAAAGAAAAATGCATCCAACAAGCCTAAGGATGGCTTTGGTACCTAGGGGCAAAATTAATCGCCATTAGCATAGACAAAACGAAGGGTTTTTACCTGAAAGCGGGCGTATAGGACTAAAGCGAACTAGCAACAGGGAAACACAGCAGCGTCGCACGAAAAACGATGTCGGGGAACGACCGTGAGCAGCAAGCATTGATAAACGGCCACTGAGGAGCAGCGGAGCTCGATCGTCTGGTCGAACATTTATAGGAAGCCGCAGCCGCAGGCTCGCAGCTACAGTCTATATTAGGTCAATCTATTCTAGGGCTAGAAGTAAAGTGTGAGACGTAAGTGGAAGGAAAAAGTAACGTGACGGTTCTTAGCATATGTTGAAATTTTTTTGGTATCCTCTCGCATCTTCCGCTATGCGTGCACTTCATTTAGTGTAGAAGAGGCAAGACCACTGAACGAAGCTCTTTTGGTTCCAGCGTCATGATTGGATATTCCTATATCCCCCTTAGAGCACATATATTTTCATGACAACATTTATTGTAACAAAATGAATACCTTGCTGTTACATGATACCGGTCCCATATATATATGCTGATCTCTTTTAGAATATCTAGCGATATGGGACTAATCATAATCCAATCTACGCACCCACTCTAATACAATGCGAGTCGTACCTATTAGAGCACATATTAGGTGTGGCTCGCATTGTATTAGAGTGTGTGCGTAGATTGGATTATGATTAGTCCCACATCGCAAGATATTCTAAAAGAGCTGAGCATATATATGAGATTGGTAGCATGTAACAACAAGGGATTCCTTTTGTTACAAATAAATGTTGTCATGAAAATATATGTGCTCTAAGGGGATGTAGGGATATCTAATCATGACGCTGGCACCAAAGAGCTTCGTTCAGTAATCTTGCCTTTTCTACACTAAATGAAGTGCACGCATAGTGGAAGAAGCGAGGGGGTGTCAGAAATTACAACAAAGAGAACAACAGAGTTTTGGGCTCCGAAAGCAGAACACCCAATGATCTAATATGTCGATAATCTCAACAATCCAATCCAACAAAGGGAATAAAAAGAAAAATCAGAGAGGACAAATTATAGATAGAAGATAGAAAAGGAAAGAACACACCGATGTAACGAGGTTCGGCTATGCCTATGTCCTCGGATCTAACAACATTTGTTACTTCTTCACTTCAAGAGAGAGTACAATATGAGAAGAAAACAAATCACTAAGTATAAAATTCTCACCCTACAATAGAAACAGAAATATGGATCTTATTGAAGATATTTTGTGGAGAACTCTCCTGTTGTTTTGTGAATGTTGAGAATGTCGACAAATTAGATCATTGGATGTTCTGCTTCCGTTGTCCAAAACTCTGATTTTTCACTATAGTTTGGTAGTAGAGCAGTAGATTTTGCTCGACAGATTGGTAACGGAGCAAGGCGATTTGTTTAATTTCGTGCATCAATGGCTTCTAGAAAGAGCAGTAGATCCGGTGGTAATTATGATATTACTCATTTTGATGGAAAAAGAGATTTTGGTATATAAAAGATAAAGATGAAGGAGATTATGTTGAGAGAGAAGAGCGTTCCAGTCTTAAAACTTTGGTGATAAGGAGTTTAGTGTGTTGAAGGGACATCTGGATTTGGGAACCTATATTTGCTTCAAGGCTCAACCCTATTGTGAGAGTCTTATGTTGATTTCCATGGGAAATTTATTGTTTGAAAGATAAGGTATGTGGGAGGAGAGAGATTTGATTGGTGATTGAGAGGATTTGTTTGTCTTGGTGGCTTTGAGTTTATTTTGCTATCTACATTCTTTTGATTTTGGATATTTGCAACATTTTGTTCACGGGTGAGGACACTGTCAGAGCTCGTTAGCAAGGTGTGATGGAGGGTGACCTTGCCGGAACCCATTGGATAAGTATTCATTTTTGGTTCTATCTTTTTAAGAGATTTTAGTTGAAGGTGGAGTTTATTTTTTTAAGATTTTTATGTTGAAAAGAGAATTTGAATCGAGGTGGGGTGTATGTGATTCTGCATCAAGGTGAAGTGTTAAGTTTTGGTGATATAAAATCACAAATAGAAGAAAACAAATATGCAAAAAAGAAAGTAATCACGTGTGTTAATTATGGAAATGCGTAAATTATTGAATTGCATTTGCATGAGATGACAAGAAAATAAATACATGCGCAGGTTATGAAATAATATATATTCAAAAGGATATGCATATTATTTCTTTATCAGTAATCGCATTGCTTTGAAATTATTTTCTTCTATCTTTGCTAATTAAAGGAATGCGTGAATTACTTGTTATGTTTGCACCATTTGTTACCATTGTAATTTACCTCCATTATCTTCTTACCATATCTTGGTAATTTAATCGACGACTCACATGAATTTATACTGGCTATATATTGAGAGTAGATTTCATTGTAAACCTATCCCGACCTTCAACCAGCGATCCCCTAATAGAGTGTCTCTTCTTGTTAACCCTAATTTAGACCTTTGGTATGTGAACTCTTATCTTGTAATCTATTGAATTCTCTCATCTGCGATAAAATCTCTCTTCCTTGGACTGGACGTACACTATATATTGATTATAGTGGAACTAGTATAAACATTGTGCGTCTCTTTTCTTCTTTATAGTTATTTACTATTTATTTGGAGTAATAGAATAATTATTGTTAAATTGAATTATGTTCATTTGACAAATCTAGATCTTGTTTATTGTTTTTCCGCATTTGTGCAATTTTTGCACAATAGATTGGTATCAGAGCAGTAGATTTTGCACAACAGAATACACTTGGCATACTACTATTGGTTTTCTAGAAGAAATTGGAGGTGGCTTAGAACCCACTGTTCCCTACTAAGTTTTAATATTATATTATAGATAAAAAAGATAATTAATCACTCTTTAAAATCTTCAAAATAGACAATGAATTTGAGTCACAATTCCACATAGATTTAAAATTCTTCAAAATCTACGTAAATATGAAATATTGTATCATCAAAATTTAATATGGCATACTATAAATTTTCCATAAAAGTGGAGACGAAAGGACATAAAGGTTAAAATTCAGCTTTCATATAATATAACCGATAGATAGATTCGTACAGACCAATGATTACTAATGGTTTTTTTAGAATAGTATTTACTTATCAATTAATTAATGAAACTCAAGTGGTATGTTGTTTGCTGGATTTTGTTATATATTATTCTTTTATATTTCATACAGAGAATTGATTGTTACCCGCAAAATCAACAGATTTTTTGTGGGTATCTATCATCGTTAATTTTGATGTGGGATTATTATGATAACAAAAATCATAGTAAAAGGGATGATTAAACTACAGGAAACCATCATCGACCAAACAATCATAAAAACAATTACACGCGAGGGATGCATCCACGAATGAAAAGGAAATTAAATATTACAAATTCAACGGAAAAGAGAGCTTTATTACTTTTTTCCTTTGTGCATATAATACGATTGTCATAGCTGCCAGTGAAAAGCGAAAACCAGCAAATTTGTGATAAATTACTCTGCCATTTAAACAGCAAAAAAAGAAACTGGAAATTCCGGTTTCACTCTTTGATGAAAGTTAATGTAACAGCTAAAGTGACTCTAATCTCTACTGAAGATCAGGATGAACACGAGCACGCCACCTTCCATTCACACAACCTTCAACGATAACACGACAAATATCAACCTCTCCATTTCTGGATCCTGCGATAGAAACTATCTCCTCAAACTCCCTCATTCTCATTATCACTTTAATTCTCCGGTGACCAACGGTCGGTTCATTATAAGGATGAATTGAGCTTCTACTGTAACTATCGCCACTGCCAAAGCAATTCCCCATTGTTATTATGAGTATATGGAAGAAGAAAAGCAAATGAGACGTGTATATAAAAACATAAATAATGTGGTAGGATATATAAGTTTGGCAAAAAATGAGAATGCATGCATAATGCTTTGCATGTGCTTGCTTTTGCGTTGGGGAAATGCTTTCTTAATATCTACACGCGTTGCCGTTACGGGCAAGTATAACGTTATGCGTGTGTATTGTTTGTTGGCTGCATTGTTGTTTGTGTTATAATGCTGCCAAACTCGAATAAAGGGTTTCTTGATCTATGGTTAGGCTACTCACGTTTATTTTACGTTATTCCCACTTTTTTTCTTCTTCTTAGGTATATGATTAAGTTACTAGGCTGACATAAGCGTTATTGACTTGCAATTGTTCAGTGAAATTATTGCTGTTGCTATCCTATTGTTGAATTTTGAGATTGGTATCATGGAGATGTAGTGCTGTTTAACCATCTGTCAATTTAACTGAAATGGCTATTGTTGTTATAATCTGCAAGACTTCTGTCTAGTTGACTTACTCTGTAATTTTGAAATAGTGTAGCTAACGTTTTCAACAAGTTCAAAATTCCGCTTTCCGTTTTCGTTCCGGTCATTAGTACTTTTTTCCGAAAATCCACTTTAATTTCGATTGAAATTTCCGTTCATTTTTCCTCTATAAATGGTTACATTCTTTGAACCTTGAGAGCTCAAAATTTAAGATTTCAATGATCTAAACCGTGCATATTTTTCCACGGTAAATTATACTTTTCAAAGGCAATTTATAATAGCATAAATCAAAAGCGCACAACATATCATATAAGTGAATGCCAACAAATCGTCAATCAGTTCACCCATCAGTTCAAATGTTAAACTATTCAACAAAACATCAATTATCTATGATTTTATAAAGTGATAACAGTAATGAGTAATAATGGTTTCAATTATTAATGTTGACACCAAAAATGGTACAAACTCTCAAATATCATATGAAAGCATTAATTCTAATAAAATAAAAGTAAAAACAAAAAATAAAACACAATTTTTGTAGTGCTTTGGCGAATTCTTCAACCTACATCTATTTTAATCTTTGTTGTTAGCCGTTTTCTTTTCGGATCACAACTAGTTTTATCAGATCTGACCATAATTTAGTGGATATCATATTTATAATGGAGTTTCTAGAGTGTATCTGGGGAAAGAGATAAGGGTGAAGAAGATGCATAGTGTACATACCCTCTTCAGTTGTTGTAGAGCTGATATTTATATTAAAAAAACTCACCAGTAGACTCAAGAGTCCACGTAGAATAAAGTGCAGATGTAAGTCCAAGTGTATAGGAGGGAACGACGGCTCAGCTCAATCTTCAACAAAAATCTCTCGATATCGAGAGGTTCCTCTAGGTACCAGGTGGTTTTTTTTATATGAAAATTCTTTATTTTATTTGTCCTGCCTTTCTTTCTCCAATTCGATGCATTACAAAACTTTTTTTTTCTTCTGAAAATCCAGTTCCTTCTAATGATTCACCCGATATCGCTTGTCTGTTCCTGATTTCTTTGCTTTCTTCTCCAAAATCCTAAGTGTTGTTTGTCCATCTTCTAAAAAAACCACTTTATCATGATTCCTTGAAGAAGTGCTTGGGGTATAAGAAGATTGGGAAGTGCCAAGTGGAAGAAAAACCTCTTGGTACCAAATGGTCTACAGCCCCAATTTCCATCAAACTTCTTGAGTCCAATTTTTTAGTATTTCTAAGCATGTTCCCAAATTTGTGACTCTTCTCGTCTTCACTTTGGCCTTCTAAGTACAGTTGAAATCTGTTTGGTCAAAAAATGAATCACCAATTAACAAAAGAGATAAAACCAACACTTGCAAGATTATAGCTCGTTGTTATTGCTATCCCAAGGTTGTTTGTGGTGGCGGAAGTGGCAATGGATTGTCGATGAGCCAATGGAAGTAGTTGGTCGATGTAGTAGTAGCTACGTTGATGGTGGCAATTTATTTTAGAGACTAGGGTGTTGGAGTTCGGGAAAACAACTTGAAAGAGAATGAAAAATCAAGGTTAGGAAGAAAATAAAAAAAATTACGAGGATTGAAACGGTTCAAATGCATGGTCCAACTTTCGGTTCAAAGGTTCAACCATGGTTCATGCAAGGAAGAGGCTTGATTGAGCTTCGGACCTTCATGGTTCGTGGTCCTTAGTTTTACGCGGTTCAACAGCGGTCGGGTCCATTTCTCAAAACTATGAATATGACGGTGATTTCTCTCTTTATTAAGTTATTAAAATCAAATAACTTTGGGAATGCTCCTACTTTATAAGTGAAGAAAGATAAACAAGTGAAATCTGCAACATACATACACCTAAAACAATCTACAACCATTGAATATAAAAGTTGTTGGACAAGTTACACTCTAACACAAACAATTACCTTGATTATTCAAAATAATGTTCAGTTCCAATTCAAAATTCAAAATTGATCATGGTGCATATTTAATAAACATCTAAAAATAGAGGTTTCTATCTACACCATCTTGATTGTTTGAACAAACATCAAATACAAATAATTTTGTATTTAAGGATGATCGAGGTCAAAGTGAAAACACACTTAGCTTCTATTCATTCACTTCAAGGCAATGTGCAGAAGTTTACAATTCGTGTTACATATATTGTCACTATTTTAGAAACTCTATTAAGGAAATTGACCAAAGTGACGATAAGCTTTGGAAAAAGTTATGGTATGTGTTAACCCGCCTTTTGGCAATGCTCCACAGAGGTCAATCTTTGCTTGCTAGGCAAGAGGACATCAAGTTACAAATTCTGTCTCGGTAGGACATGTATTTTCTATTACTATGAAATTCATAAATGAAAATGAAATAGTTAGTGGTGGGGTTACCATTATTCTTTTTCTTGTATGTGTTCCTAAGAAAGGAATTTGTCCATAATAGTGCGAAAAGAAGGTCCGACTCCAAGTTGTTCAGGAATTATTGGCATTGATGAATCAAGATCGGGCAAGTGAAAAGCCCATCTATTCTAGACGACCAAAGGGTGGATCAACAATAGGTGATCGGTTCACTTGGATGGTCACATACAAACAATAATAAGAAGAAATCTGCTGAAACCCGCGAATTCGTTCAAAAGAGAAAGATCCAGTCAAGTGCGGCCACTCCATGGCACCTTTCGTGCATCCATTCAGCCCACCCATCCAGACGCAGCGCCCTTTCTCATTATCATCTAGCGCCCTTTCTTTCCTCCCATCCCTTCATGCATGAAGATCATCGTATGTATGTTCGACTTCAGTTGCCGGTGCAATAGAATAGGTAAAAATTACTACAAAGTTAACTAACAACGTTCAACCACACAATATTAAAGACCACTCTTTCTTTTGTATGATCTAAGGAGGATTTAACCCAACGGACTTCATGATCATCAAGGCAGGAATCCTAGAGAAGCGGTTACCAAGCTCAAAGATCGGTTATAAACGAGACTATGGACGATAGTCAAGTAGATTCGGATCAGATCCTTAACTTTTGTCCCAATTAAGGAGAAATGGTATGAAGTGATAAGGAAGGCTTCATGAGGCTAAGTTTCAAATTTCGAGTCGATCGAAGTTCGTATGTTAGAGTTATGGGCAACAGAAGAGGGATCGGTTCATATTCAGCTCAGTAGCATAACTCAACGATGATCACTCCATAACTAAACAACCACAAGGAGGATTGAAGTGAAACTTTGAAAACAAGAAGAGGGGACCCTAGGGAGTCTACTCTAGGGATCGCATGGCATTTGGAGAAGATGGAGGGATCGGCATCTATCCATCTAGAGGGGTCGGCCCTCTTCTCTCATAGGGATCGGCTATACACAATTTTCTAGCAAAGGTCGAGCAATATCTCAACATCTACACATCTGATGGACATGAAACTTCGAGCAAAAGCTAATTACAACATAAGGAACACCACATAGGAATCACATGTCATTTGGAGGAGTTTGGAGGGATCGGCATTCTTCCCTTGGTAGGGATCGTCACCTATCCCTATTCAGGATTGGTTTAGTTGGATTTGCACCAAAGAATGATCAATAGCTCGAGTTCTACCAATTCAATTGACATTAAACTTAGAGGCTAAGCATAATAAAACATAGTAAAGCTCCTGGAGGGATCACATGGTATTTGGAGCAAGTTGGAGGGATCGGTACTTATCCCTCTAAAGGGATCGGTAGAAATCAGAATTCAATCAATACCACTTCACGGAAAATGCGATATCTCACAAACCCTACGTCGAAATTAGATGAAATTTGGGGAGCAAGTAGCTAACACCAAGGGGAACCATCCAGAGGGATCGCACCCAATTTGGACACCAAAATAGAGATCGGTACCGATCCTTATTGTGGGCTCCAATAGGTCTAGAAATTTTTGGGTGGCCTCGTCTTGATCTCCAGAACCTTCTGACCAAATTTCAGCTCGATCCATGCACGTCTTCCCCTATAAATACAACATGCATGGCATCAGAAAAAGTGGCTTCTTTCTTCTTCTCTTTATCTTCAACCTAGGCTACACTCTGTCAATTTTATTCTTGGATTTCATATTGTAACTGTAAACAATCTTCAGTATAATAAAAGTATTATTTAGGAGTGGATGTAGGCCAGAGTTAGTTGAACCACTATAAATCTTGTCTCCTTTTACTTGCTTTCTAGTTGTTTTAATTTTGTTCTTCATTTATTTCTCTTCATATTTCTGTGATTGGTTTGAATATTGGATTTTTTTTCATAATTGGGTGTTGGTGGCCAATTTTGACACCAACATTTTGGTGCTCTCATTAAGAGGGACTCGCACACCCGGATTTGGAAGCTAGGAGCTTAGATTTTGAAGCTTGGATAATTGGATATGGGAAGCAATGGTGAGACAATCAACAAGGAGAGTGCTACCAGAAAGGAGCCACCATGGAGGGAGTCAGGAGGCTTCCTTAGGAGCTGGAGCTGATCAAGCATCTATCTGTATCACCAGGGATGAAATGGAAACAATGATGGATGCTATGCAGGAGAGGATGCTGAAAAGGTTGGAGGAGATGATGTAGAATCTACTCCGACAAATTGGAGAGGCTGGAGCCAAAGGAGCTGCTGGAATGCAAAATCAAGGAGCTAGAATGATAGGAACTACTGGAGCTATGGAACAAGAAGTCGAGGTGGCAGGAATCACTAGAAATCAGAATCGGGAATATGGAAACAGAGCCAATGGACAAAGGAGTGAGGTAGAGCAGCCGAGGTAGTCCCCTGTCATCCTAGAGGGATCAGTACCGATCCCCAAAGGCTAGGTGGCATTCCCCCGGGTTTGGTTGATCGTGATGTTGGAGGATCCACGGTCAATCCTGTGGAGCTTGGTGCAAATCAGAATTTGGATGCTCGTTCGAAGGAATACGTTCCAGAATTCCCTCGTAGACTCGAGGAGCAACTTGGACATGATGGCAGGAGACTGCCATTAGAAGACAATGATAGGTTTGCAGAGATGATCAGGCAAGCTATGCGTGGAGGGTCAGTGAATAGGGATCTAGAGGATTTGAATAGAAGTCCATTCGCTCCTAATATCAGGAATGCTCGGAATCCACCAGAATTCAAACTACCAACACTAGAAGCTTATGACGGAAAGTCGGATCCAACTATGCATATGATGAGGTATATATGGTACATGGAAGTACTAGGGGCATCTAAAGAAGTACTGACATGATGTTTCCCCCTGTATTTAACGGATGTAGATGCGCTATGGTTCAGATAGTTGGAGAGCGGTTCTATTAGCACATAGACGGAATTGGTCGAAAGATTTATGAAGCAGTTTCGGGTTCACATTACGAGACCCAAGAATGTGATGACATTGACATCGGTAAATCAGTGGGTAGGAGAATCACTAAAGAATTTCTTAACCAGGTTCGATGCGGTAGTTGTTTCGGTGGATCGACCAGATCCATCGATGGTTTTGATGGCAACAGTGTCAGGAGTTTCAGATAATTCAGATTTTAAGATATCACCGATACGGGATCCACCCGATGGATCTCGGGGAATTCTACCACGTAGCAGAGAGGTTTCTATGACAAGAAGATGCGAAAACTGATAAAAAGGCAATGGAAGTTAATACGACACGAGGTGGATAACCGCCCGCTGAAAGATCAGGAAAGGATAAAGTTAAATGGAACATGGATAATAGCTTTGATGGATCGAAGCGACAAAGGGGAGAACCCAAATTCTCTTCTTACTCTGAATTGAATGAAACCTTAGAACGAATATATCTGGATACTCGAGGACGCCTTCCGTATTGAAGGCCGACAAGGAGGGAACCCTCCGAATGCAAACAAACATCATGAAAGCGCTGTCTATTCCATGAGCTAGATAGGCACAATAAAAATGACTGCAGGCATTTGAAGGATATCATTGAGGAACACGTGAGGAATGGTCAGTTAGAACAATACCTAAGGACTCGGGCTGCGGCGGTGGAACAGGAGCAGCTGCGGTCTAGCTTGAATGAAAATGGCACTAGATCAAGGCATCATCATCAACTTGTCATCAATTAATCGGGAAGGAATGGAATAAGTAGCAAGATGGCTAAGTCACTTACACATGTACGGGATCGAGGACGGTCCCTAGGCATGCTCTGAGATGATGATAAACCGTAATGCTAAGGTTTGTGAAATTTGTTTTTTTTTCTTTCTTCTTGTTTGCTTCGAACTCTTGTTTTTCTGGTTTTGTTTGAACTTTGATTTATTGGTTGTACGGACTCTTGTTTTATGCACTTAAGAATGCTTAAATTTGGATCGGTGTAATGGATAACATAGGTCATCAGGTATGGATTATGCCTGGCAAGGGATAGGTCACTTCGCTCGAATAAGATGGATCGACCTACTCAGGTCGTCGAGTACGAACTGTGCTCGGCAAGGATATGGAGAGATCAAGGTCGTTAGGTATAGACTATTCCTGGCAAGGGGTAGGTTGCTTCGATCGAACGCAATGGATGGATTGACCTAATCAGGTCGTCAAGTACGGACTATGCTCGGCAAGGATCCGGAGAGATCAAGGTTGCAAGGTATGGACTATGCCTGGTAAGGGATAGGTCGCTTCGCTCAAACGTGATGGATCAACCTACTCAGGTCATCGATTATGCATTGGGCTCGGCAAGGATCCGGTGAGATCGAGGATTTGGATTAGAATAATAGCTCGGAGAGGTTACAGATTTGGATATCAGCTTTGAACAGCTATGGATTTGGATATGGGCCCGAAGTAGTTTGGGATTTGGCTAACGACCTGGTGAGGTTGAGGGTTTGGATAAAATGATTCGAAGAGATCATAGATTAGGATTTAGATATTGATTCGGAATGGTCATGGATTTCACTAACGATTCAGAGAGATCATGGATTTGGATTGGCAACGGATTGGATAATATGGCTATCGATGGATTATGGACTTCTGATTTTGGATTTATGGAAATTCAAAACACACCTTGCTATCACAAAGCATGTTTCGAAGGGAAAAGTGTTAACCCACCTTTTGACAAGGCAGTACACAGGCGGATTTAACCCAACGAACTTCATGATCATCAAGGCAGGAATCTCGGAGAAGCGGTTACCAAGCTCAGGGATCGGTTATAAACGAGACTATGGACGATAGTCAAGTAGATTCATATCGGATCCCTAATTTTTGTCCCAATCAAGGAAAAATTGGTATGAAGTGATAAGGAAGGCCCCGTGAGGCTACCTTTCAAATTTCAAGTCGATTGGAGTTTGTATGTTAGAGTTATGGGCAATAGAAGAGGGATCGGTTCATATGCAGCTCAGTAGCATAACTCAACGATGATTACTCCATAACTCAATAACCACAAGGAGGATTGAAGTGAAACTTTGAAAACAAGAAGAGGGGACCTTAGGGAGTCTGCTCTAGGGATTGCATGGCATTTGGAGGAGATAGAGGGATCGACATCTATCCATCTAGAGGGATCGGCCCTGTTCCCTCATAGGGACCGGCTATACATAATTTTCTAGCAAAGATAGAGCAATATCTCAGCATCTACACATCCGATGGACATTAATTTTGGAGAACAAGCTAATTAAAACATAAGGAACACCGCATAGGAATCACATGTCATTTGGAGGAGTTTGGAGGGAACGACATTCTTCCCTTGGTAGGGATCATCACCTATCCCTAATCAGGATTGGTTTAGTTGGATTTGCACCAAAGAACAATCAATAGCTCGATTTTTACTAATCCAATTGGCATGAAACTTGAAGGCTAAGCATAATAAAACAAGGTAAAGATCCCCTAGGGATCACTTGGTATTGGAATAAAGTTGGAGGAATCGGTACTTATCCCTCTAGAGGGATCGGTAGAAATTAGAATTTAATCAATACTACTTCACAAAAAATACGATATCTCACAAACCGTACATTGGAATTTCATGAAATTTAGGGAGAAAGTAGCTAACACCAAGGGAACCACCGAAAGGGATTGCACCCCATTTGGACACCAAAATAGAGATCGGTACCGATCCCTATTGTGGGCTCCAATGGGCCTGGAAATTTTTAGGTGGCCTCGTCTTGGTCTCCAAAACCTTCTGTCAAAATTTCAGCTAGATCCGTGCATTTCTTCCCCTATAAATACAACAGGCATGGCGTCAGAAAAAGGGGCTTCTTTCTGCTTCTCTTTATCTTCAACCTAGGTTACACTCTGCCAATTTTATTCTTGGATTTCGGATTGTAACTGTAAACAATCTTTAGTATAATAAATAGGATTATTTGGGAGTGGACGTAGGCCAGAGTTAGCCGAACCACTATAAATCTTGTATCCTTTTACTTACTTTCTAGTTGTTTTAATTTTGTTCTTCATTTATTTCTCTCCATATTTCTGTGATTGGATTGAATATTGGAATTTTTGCATAATTGGGTGTTGGTGGCCAATTTTGACGCCAACAGTATGCTATAAAAAAACATGCAGATAACATATGATTCATGTAACAACCCATACTTCGCTTAGTAATTAACTAAATAGATCGTTTTAATTAGACTAAATGAACTAATGGTTTAAAATATTTTTTTTTAAAGATGAATGAAATAGGATTCGATGCATATTCCATTGTGTTCGTAATATACTTTATATATGAAAACCATATAACATTTGTTAAAATAGGATAAGGTTGATAAAATGAAAAAAAAAGAAGCTGGGTAAAAAAGAAGGTCATTTGGACGAAATTGGCCTTATTATAACTGAAATGAGACTTCCTCTCATTTATTACTCTTTCTCTTCTTCTTCCTCATTTTGTCAAATAACGAAAAATAGTTTTTTAAAAGTAAAATCAACCTAACCCTTTCATTTATCCACTAAAAAATCTGAAATAAATACCTAACTTCATTTTAAGAGAATATATTCAAATCCATATCTTCAAGTTGTCATTTCGAAGAAGCTTGAACCTAAATTGCGTAAATCAAGAGAGAGCCTTAAAGTAGTTTCAGTGGATGTAACGACCCGTATTTTTACGGATCGAAACATCGTAAAACTGTTGTCATTAGATCGATAGTACTGTTAAATCGTTTGAAGCTTGAGTCGAGAAGAATCTTAAGTCGTGTAGAAGATGAGTCGAGTGGTAGTTTAAGGATTGGAGCGACTTATAGAATTGGAGACTTAAGATAGTAGCGGCTTAAGAGTTAGCGGCATAGGGATAGAAACTTAGGAAAAACTGGGCGAGTTAACGACTTAAGGGATAGGTCGGTTGAGCGACTTAAGGAGTTGTTGTAGTTAGGTCATGAGCGACCTAAGTGGTCTGTGTTTAGTTAGGTCATGAGCGACCTAAGTTTAGGTCGTTAGACTACCTAAAGATGTTAAGTCGTAAGTTGGTAGGTCGCATTGTCGCTAAGTCGTGTGCACACATTTTAGGTCGTGACATTTTAGGTCGTGACATTTTTAGGTCGTGACATTTTAGGTCGTGACATTTTAGGTCGTGACATTTTAGGTCGTGACATTTTAGGTCGTGACATTTTTAGGTCGTGACATTTTAGGTCGTGACATTTTTAGGTCGTGACATTTTTAGGTCGTGGACGACTTAAGGGGGCGGACGACCTAATGATTTCCAGCCTATAAATACATGGTTCTACTTCACTTTTTGGGATCGGGATTTTGAAGCGACGAAGTGCTGCCATTTTGAGAGCTCGAGTTCTACACTTCTTCACTTCTTTTCTCCACTCTAATCTTGTGATTCCTTCCATCCAAATCGAAGATCAAATCGAAGATCCAAGAGCTTAGATTGAAGATCTACAACCATCGAAGAGAGATTTCATCGTTTGAAGCGGAATTTTGGAGAATTGAGCTAGATCCTTCACTGTCCAGATCTGAAGTGTGTTGCTTTTGAGGTGTTTAGGTGATTTGGTGAGTGGTGGTTATCTCTCACACGGATCCAAAGGAGTATATCGGATTGGTGGCTTGATTATGTGTTAAAATAGTGATTTCCATGCATATTCATAAACTTAAGTGTAGATCTATTGTTCATGATGATTTGACATCCATTTTACTACATGTTAATCTATGCAAGTTCATTCATCAAGTTGTAGAGATATTTCTCATGATTCATGCTTGTTAGATTTGGACTCTTTATTACAAAAATTGCCATTTTAGTTATAATTGCTTTTAGATCTTGTTTGCATGATTGATTACTTGGATTAATGATTGATTTGATTGATTGTTATAAATTAGTTGATTAGTTGATGCATTTAGACAAGATGGTCGAAGATGATTCAAAAGCTAAGGGAAAGGCTCTTGAATTGGAAAAGCTGCTTGTGGCATATGTGGCGGTTGATGAAGCTCATATGGATAGATTTGATGATGATGTTGAGATGAGGCTTTGCAATGATATGAGATAGCCTTGGTTTAATCCAGACGGGATCATTCCAAGCATGTTGATAACTCGGTGAAATGGTTCGAGTTGAGGATAATGGTTGGCTCGAGAGGCGCTTGGGCTAGTATGGAAATAGTCGTCGAGGAGGATGACTAGAAGGCTGAGGTTTCATCGTTATTGAAGGTTCTAGTAGGCTCAAAGCAAGAGTACGTTGGGCAGATTCGATACCCTAAAGACTATGATTGTAGTCGAGTACTCTAGGCAGATTCGATAGTCCTAGGCACGGGCTGCGACGACGTGCAGAGTTCTGTCTAGAACCGGGGTTGCCATTAACCCTTGACGGACGGCTGAAAGAATGTGCCGGTCATTCAATTAACGGTGGTATCAAAGCAATGATAACAGTGATAGCCAGAGTCATGGATGTTTGGTTGTACCGTCATTCGGTCTCAAGAGCGATGTTTTCTGGGTGCTTATCTGATCTTGGTTTAGGCCTTGGGGGTTTGTACTTGGAAAACACCAACCTTGACTCGGGTGATAATTGCTTTACTTTAATTGTCTGATTGCTATGTTTACTTCTGCTTAGTGTGTCTGGGGCTATCACTATAGAAAGAGGTGGAGTGGGAGGGTTGGATTCCTATTCCTTTACCTTTATGCTCTTTTGGTATGATGTTAGTTAATTTATCGCTCACTAAGACTGTTGTCTGACTCAAGGCTTTATGTTTAACTCTTACTGCCTTGGGCTATTCATCCATTTTGGGATGGGCAGACCAGGTAACAGGTGACAGGTGCTGTTCTTAGTTTCCGACGATGCTGATGACGAAGACGAGCTGGAGGCTTGCATATTATTTTCTTACTATATGTACTAGATGTTCCGCTGCTTTGAATAATTCTCTGAGTGATATGTAGTGAGGCTTGATGTATTGACTATTCAGATGTTTGTATTCAACTATTATGAAGCTTAATTGATGAGGTTTTATTTTGAGATGCTTCACTATATATATTCTCTATTGTATTTTATCCATGCGCTGTGAGTAATACGATAGATTCTGTTGTTTTAAGTTAACCTTGGCAATCGTCCATGGCTGCCTGGCACACCTTACAGCGCACTATTTCTATATCTAGTGCAGGGGTCATGGGCGGTCGTCACATTTGGTATCAGAGCTTTGGTTAATCGATTTTACCCAACGCTCGCTGACGTAACTACATATGAGAGACGTAATTGTATTTTGATGGATGATTACTATATATAATATAGTAGCTTAGAATGATTTGAACCCCTTATGCAGTTGTTTCTCAAGGTGTATTAATCATTTCTTTTATAGATATTGAGAATGAGTAGAAGAGGGAGACCAGCTGCTAGGGAAGGCCGTGCTGCTGAGGGGGCTACTGATTATGCAGCTATGTTCGAAGCTATGATGACCTCGATCATGAGAAGGATGCCAGCTTCAGGGCCATCAGTAGATGTTGGAGTTCAAGTTCAAACTCCAAGATCAGTGGATTTTGCTAAGCTGTGTAAGGATTATACTGCTCTTGGAGGAAAGATTTTCTTGGGAACAGAATCAACTATTGAAGTCTAGAGATGGATAGATGCTTGTAGAAGGATCTTTGGTGACTTGGTAATCGAGGATGCAACCAAAAGGAAGCTAGCATCAAGACAGCTTCAAGGAAGATCTTCTGATTGGTGGAACTCTATCACCATTGACACACCGGAGGAAGAAATTACTTGGGTGCAATTCCAAGCCAGATTTGAAGCTAAGTTCATTTCTACAGCTCAGAAGTCTGTTCTGTTCAAGAAGTTTGTGGAGCTCAAGCAAGGTGGAAGACCAGTCCTTGAGTATGTTTCTGAGTTTGAAGCCTTGTCCAAGTATGCCCGGTCATATATTGAATCTTCATATCAGAAGAACGAGAAGTTTGTGACAGGCTTGGACAGCTATCTTGGAAGGCAGTTGGTGGATCATTTGGACGATCCATTTGAGAAGCTTGTAGAGAAGGCTCTCAGACACGAGAATCTATTTCCTAAAGAAGGATCTGTTGTTGATGTGACCAGGGAAGAGTCTAAACCACAGCAGGGTGGAAACAAGAAGAGGAAGTAGCAGCAGAAAAAGGGTAAGGATGGCCAGAAGAAGCCGAAGGGCAAAGTGACCTGCTACAATTGTCAGCAGAAGGGCCATTTCTCCAGGGATTGCAAGAATCCGAAGGTGCCGATGAAGTGCCACAACTGTGACAAGCCGGGGCATATCAGGAAGAATTGTCCAGAACCGCGAAAGGACAAGCAGATTGTGCAAGCTTATGCTTTGGGGGCTGTTCCATCATCTTCAAAAGCTCCTACCGCTGAAGAGAAAGGAAAGAGTGTGGTGGTTCAAGGTACTCTTTCCATATGTGGTGTTCCAATTAGAGTGTTATTCGATACTGGGGCGTCGCATTCTTTTGTTTGTAATGAACTTATAGGCCGGTTGGGTTTAGAACCGGATATCGTTGATAGACCATTGGTTGTGACTAATCCAGTTGGGGGTTCGTCTTGTCTGTGTATGCTATGCCGTAGTCTGATTGTATCGAGTCATGATTGCTCCTTTGTTTGTGAATGTTTTGTTCTGAACTTTGCGGGGTTCAGAATTATTTTGGGTATGGACTGGCTTAGGAAATATGCGGCAAAGGTTGATTGTGAAAGGTTGGAGGTGACAGTCGAGAATGTGGGAGGGCGAAAGGTTGTGATACGATGTTAGCAAGAGGAAGGCGTCTTCATGAGCTTCATGTATTCGCTGGTTGTTCCACGGGATGGACTGTCATCGGTGCCAATCGCTAATGGATTTGAGGATGTCTTTGATGATGTCAAAGGGTTACCGCCGCATAGAGAGATTGAGTTTCATATCGATCTAGTTGAAGGAGCCAGACCTGTTATGATGCCTCTTAGGCGGATGGCGCCTAGGGAACAGCAGGAGTTGAAGGTGCAGGTTGATGATCTTTTACAGAAAGGATTCATTCGGCGTAGTGTGTCCGAATGGGGTGCACCAGTTGTGTTTGTAACCAAAGCGGATGGATCGTTGAGGTTGTGTGTGGATTATCGTGAGCTGAATAAAGTGACTAAGAAGAACAAGTATCCATTGCCGAGAATAGATGACTTGTTTGATCAGCTTCACGAAGCTAAGGTGTTTTCTCAGATGGATTTAGCTACGGGATTTCACCAGTTTAGAGTGGCTAAGGATAGTGTGCCGAAGACTGCTTTCAGGACACCATTCAGTTTCTTTGAGTGGCTGGTAATGCCGTTTGGATTGACCAATGCGCCAGCATATTTTGTGGATCTTATGAATAGAGTGTTCAGAGATCAGTTGAACAAGTTCGTACTAGTATTCGTGGATGATATTTTGATTTATTCCAGAACTGAGGAAGAGCACAAGACGCACTTGCGTATTGTTTTGGAAATCTTACGGAAACATCAGCTGAAGGCTAAGTTTTCGAAGTGTCACTTCTGGAAGAGCGAAGTGAGGTTCTTAGGCCATATTATCTCTGAAAATGGAATAGCGGTTGATCCCGCTAAGGTGGAAGCAATCCAGGATTGGGTTAGACCTAAGAATGCATCTGATGTGAGAAGTTTTCTTGGATTAGCAGGATATTATCGCCGATTTATCAAAGACTTTTCCAAGGTGGCTGCACCATTAACAGGATTGACGAAAAAGAACCAAGTATTCAGATGGGATGCTAAGTGTGAGCAAGCTTTCGGAATCCTGAAAGAGCGATTGACAAGTGCTCCTGTTTTAACCATTCCAAGTGGGAATGAGGAGATGGTGGTTTACACCGACGCATGTGGTACTGGACTTGGAGCAGTGCTGATGCAGAAGGGTAAAGTTGTTGCGTATGCAAGTCGTCAACTGAAGCCGCATGAAAGGAATTATCCGATTCATGATTTGGAGTTGGCAGCGATTGTTTTTGCTCTGAAGATGTGGAGACATTTTCTACTGGCAGTTCGATTCGAGTTGTTTACAGATCATAAGTCGTTGAAGTATCTTTTCTCCCAAAAGGATTTGAATCTTCGGCAGCAACGATGGCTAGAGTTTTTGGCATCATATGATTTTGATAGAGCCTATACTCCGGGAAAGGGTAACGCAGTGGAAGATGCATTAAGTCGAAGACATGCAGGATTGGGAGCCATGTTTTCAGAATGGAAGAATCTCGAGTATTTAGCTGGATTTGACTTCAGGCCTAGATGTGAATTGGAACCTGAGATGTTGGTAAACTTATCGATAAGACCGACTCTTGTGGAAAGAATTAGCGAGAGCCAAAAGCGAGACGATAAGCTTGTCAAGATTATCCGTGATTTAGAATCTGGATTGGACCCAGAAAAGGATAAAGGATTCGAGGTCGATCGAGAGGGTTGGCTTCGAAAGCAAGGACGACTAGTTGTTCCCGATATAGATGAATTGAGGAATGAAGTTCTGAAGGAAAGTCATCACTCGAAGCTGACAATTCATCCAGGTGGAAATAAGATGTATCGGGATATGAAGAGAACCTATTACTGGGAAGGTATGAAGAAGGATGTGGGAAATTTTATTTCCAAGTGCATGAACTGCCAGTTGGTAAAAGCCGAACAGAAAAAGCCAAGTGGATTGCTTCAGTCGTTAGAAGTTCCTACATGGAAGTGGGAGCAAATATCGATGGATTTTATTGATGGGTTACCTAGGACAAGAACGGGAAATGAAGGGATTTGGGTCATCGTAGATCGTTTGACTAAGAGTGCAAGATTCATTCTTGTTCGATCAACTAGGACTGCATCAAAGTTGGCTGAGCTGTATGTTAAGTGGATAGTTCGATTCCATGGTATTCTGAAGAGTATAGTGAGCGATCGAGACCCATTGTTCACTAGTGGATTTTGGAAGAGCTTCCAGGAAGTTTTGGGAACCGAGTTGTGTTTGAGTACAGCTTATCACCCCCAAACAGATGGTCAGACCGAGAGAGTCAACCGAGTTTTGGAAGATCTCCTTAGAGCATGTGTTTTGGATTTCGGAGGATCATGGGAAGATCATCTTCATTTGGTGGAATTTTCGTATAATAACAGTTACCAGTGAAGCATTGGTATGGCACCGTATGAGGCATTGTATGGAAGACCATGTAACTCTCCGACATGTTGGTTAGAAACATGAGAAAAGCTGATACTTGGGCCAGAAATGATTCGACAGACATCATATTGCATAGAGATCATTCGGCAACGAATGAAGGCAGCCCAAGACCGACAGAAAAGTTATGCTGATAAGCGTCGTAAGGATTTAGAATTCAACGTAGGTGATATGGTTTTTGTGAAGATTTCTCCACTAAAGAATGTTATTCGATTCGGGAAGAAAGGAAAATTGACTCCGAGATTTGTTGGACCATTCCCGATTATCGAGAATTGGAAAGCTCGCCTACAAATTGGAGTTACCAGAAAAGATATCGGGTGTGCACAATGTTTTTCATGTGTCGTATCTATGAAAGTATGTGCACGACTCAAATACAGTGGTTTCTGCTGATAGCTGTGAAGATTTTGAAGTCGATCCAGTTGTTGAGAGACCTCGTAAGCCGCTTCGTGTTGTGGAAACCGACACGAAACAGCTTAGGAGGAAGGTAGTTAGGTTGCTCAAGATACAATGGAGTGATGATGATAACGACTGTACATGGGAGGTGGAAGAGAGGATGAAGGCAGCTCATCCTGAACTCTTCAAGGTATGGCCATAAGGTGTCGTGTCATCTAACGACATTGTAACTTGTTCTAGTCTTAGAATTCTGCATGCTAGGCTAGTAATTGGACGCATGGTTTGTTGATTGCTATGGATGGTAGGCATGCGGAATGGTTTTTGATTGCTATTGTTTGTTTAGAATTTCGAGGGCGAAATTCCTAAGGGGGAGAGAATGTAACGGCCCGTGTTTTTACGGATCGAAACATCGTAAAACTGTTGTCATTAGATCGATAGTACTGTTAAATCATTTGAAGCTTGAGTCGAGAAGAAGCTTAAGTCGTGTAGAAGATGAGTCGAGTGGTAGTTTAAGGATTGGAGCGACTTATAGAACTGGCGACTTAAGATAGTGGCGGCTTAAGAGTTAGCGGCATAGGGATAGCAACTTAGGAAAAACTGGGCGAGTTAACGACTTAAGGGATAGGTCGGTTGAGCGACTTAAGGAGTTGTTGTAGTTAGGTCGTGAGCGACCTAAGTGGTCTGTGTTTAGTTAGATCGTGAGCGACCTAAGATTAGGTCGTTAGACTACCTAAAGATGTTAAGTCGTAAGTTGTTAGGTCGCATTGTCGCTAAGTCGTGTGCACACATTTTAGGTCGTGACATTTTTAGGTCGTAACATTTTAGGTCGTGACATTTTAGGTCGTGACATTTTAGGTCGTGACATTTTTAGGTCGTGGACGACTTAAGGGGGCGGGCGACCTAAGGATTTCCAGCCTATAAATACATGGTTCTACTTCACTTTTTGGGGTCGGGATTTTGAAGCGACGAAGTGCTGCCATTTTGAGAGCTCGAGTTCTACACTTCTTCACTTCTTTTCTCCACTCTAATCTTGTGATTCCTTCCATCCAAATCGAAGATCAAATCGAAGATCCAAGAGCTTAGATTGAAGATCTACAACCATCGAAGAGAGATTTCATCGTTTGAAGCGGAATTTTGGAGAATCGAGCTAGATCCTTCGCTGTCCAGATCTGAAGTGTGTTGCTTTTGAGGTGTTTAGGTGATTTGGTGAGTGGTGGTTTTCTCTCACACGGATCCAAAGGAGTATATCGGATTGGTGACTTGATTATGTGTTAAAATAGTGATTTCCATGCATTTTCATAAACTTAAGTGTAGATCTATTGTTCATGATGATTTGACATCCATTTTACTACATGTTAATCTATGCAAGTTCATTCATCAAGTTGTAGAGATATTGCTCATGATTCATGCTTTTTAGATTTGGACTCTTTATTTACAAAAATTGCCATTTTAGTTATAATTGCTTTTAGATCTTGTTTGCATGATTGATTACTTGGATTAATGATTGATTTGATTGATTGTTATAAATTAGTTGATTAGTTGATGGATTTAGACAAGATGGTCGAAGATGATTCAAAAGCTAAGGGAAAGGCTCTTGAGTTGGAAAAGCTGCTCGTGGCATATGTGGCGGTTGATGAAGCTCATATGGATAGATTTGATGATGATGTTGAGATGAGGCTTTGCTATGATATGAGATAGCCTTGGTTTAATCCAGACGGGATCATTCCAAGCATGTTGATAACTCGGTGAAATGGTTCGAGTTGAGGATAATGGTTGGCTCGAGAGGCGCTTGGGCTAGTATGGAAATAGTCGTCGAGGAGGATGACTAGAAGGCTGAGTTTTCATCGTTATTGAAGGTTCTAGCAGGCTCAAAGCAAGAGTACGTTGGGCAGATTCGATAGTCCCTAAAGACTATGATTGTAGTCGAGTACTCCGGGCAGATTCGATAGTCCTAGGCACGGGCTGCGACGACGTGCAGAGTTCTGTCTAGAACCGGGGTTGCCATTAACCCTTGACGGACGGCTGAAAGAATGTGTCGGTCACTCAATTAATGGTGGTATCAAAGCAATGATAACAGTGATAGCCAGAGTCATGGATGTTTGGTTGTATCGTCATTTGGTCTCAAGAGCGATGTTTTCTGGGTGCTTATCTGATCTTGGTTTAGGCCTTGGGGGTTTGTACTTGGAAAACACCGACCTTGACTCGAGTGATAATTGCTTTACTTTAATTGTCTGATTGCTATGTTTACTTCTGCTTAGTGTGTCTGGGGCTATCACTATAGAAAGAGGTGGAGTGGGAGGGTTGGATTCCTATTCCTTTACCTTTATGCTCTTTTGGTATGATGTTAGTTAATTTATCGCTCACTAAGACTATTGTCTGACTCAAGGCTTTATGTTTAACTCTTATTGCCTTGGGCTGTTCATCCATTTTGGGATGGGCAGACTAGGTAACAGGTGACAGGTGCTGTTCTTAGTTTCCGACGATGCTGATGACGAAGACGAGCTGGAGGCTTGCATATTATTTTCTTACTATATGTACTAGATGTTCCGCTGCTTTGAATAATTCTCTAAGTGATATGTAGTGATGCTTGATGTATTGACTATTCAGATGTTTGTATTCAACTATTATGAAGCTTAATTGATGAGGTTTTATTTTGAGATGCTTCACTATATATATTCTCTATTGTATTTTATCCATGCGCTGTGAGTAATACGATAGATTCTGTTGTTTTAAGTTAACCTTGGCAATCGTCCATTGCTGCCTGACACACCTTACAACGCACTATTTCTATATCTAGTGCAGGGGTCATGGGCGGTCGTCACAGTGGAGCTTATATTTCTTAGTAATTGGTGAGTTAGATTGACTCTCTATGATATAAGATCACTAAATATGTTGGAAATCATGTTAAATATCCAATGTTGATTTTGGCTTAGCTAATCAACTTTAATTGGAATTTTAGAGATGAGAATCTTGCTTAATGAATGTTTGAAATGATTTTTATTATAGAATGAATGTTTTAAAGGACTTGATATAAAATGTTGCTATGCTTGGTATGGATTATGGAATTGTTGTTGGTAAGGGTTGACTGAATGGTAAGGAAATGATTCTTGACATTGGTGAATGACATTGTGGAGTGAATGTGGTGTTGGGATGATAATCGCATAGTTAAACTCGAATGGTAATTGAAACGATTCATTGCCTTAAAACTTTTCATCGAGTGCAAAGTAGTACTCGTTTGAATGTAATGACTAATAACAAGGGTGAGAACCTATGTCGAACAATGTTATTGTGAAGTGTCTCGGTTGCATGGAGCCAAACATCGAAGAAGGGAGTGAAAAGGTCGAACAAGAAATGGTGAGAAGTATTTCCACAAAGGGTGATTCTTCTATCCGGGTTCAAACCCAGCATTTATAAGTGTTCAAACATTTGTAGTAAAAATTCTGATGTCCGCATCTTAGAGATTTTGTCCCGCATTATTCATGTTTTATTTCAGGGTTATCAGATGTATGGATTTGGAAATTAGATGCCTAGAATTAAGGTCATATGTCAGAATCCTCGAGTTAGACATTTGAACTGTTGTTACTTGGATAGTGAGCTTAGGTTTTGAATTTTGATGTTTTGTGAACTGGAGTTTATTTTAAGGTCCTATGCTATGATCCTAATGTCCAGATTGACTATAAAGAAAGATGGTGAGTTTGGGTATGGTAGGACATATCTCAAGAAACATGTAGTGGATATCAGATGAGATAGAGACTATGGGAATAGTTCAAGACACATTTCTATTTGTATGGTGGTTTTTATAGAGTCGGGTGGTTTTAAGACGTGACGGTTGGGTATATATACAATTCTTAATGATATTGTGTATATAGATTAAATCCGTATACCTTAACTACAACTTTGTGATTTAATATCTATAGACCATTTATAGATCGAGGCGTGATTGTTTCGATCGGGGGTGTTAGGCGATAATGGTTCAGAGATATAAGACATTATATCTTGGTAGCAAAAGCAATAAACCTCAGGCTGCATTGTAGTAAAAGATGATTGGTCTCGGGTTATTTTTCCTAAGTTCTCTTAGTAAACAAATGGTAGCAGTTAGGCACGTGTAAATCGATTTTGGTTCAATACGATTGTAGGTGGTGTACAATGCGTTGAAGCGTCATAGTATTGGTTTTATATTAGTTACAATACTTAGTGGGTCTTGTCCTTATCGAGAGACCCAAAACCCATTAGTGTGTACCAACCTGTACTTTAATGGGCCCAAATTTCGACAAAAATCAAAACCCAAGTCCACCAAAGCATGAATCGTTAAATTTGGTACTTGCAATAAATATAAGCATATCAGAGATCGTTCAACCTAAACTCAAAGCGAAAGACTTATTTTTAGGATATAAATATTTATAGTGGCTATTACCTCGAAATTTATAGAATTCCTAGGACATTAATCGCCTTGTCTGTACCGAGCATGAGAGAGAGAAGACTATACCATCAACCGATCATATCTAGCTCCACTGACTTGTCCCTCTAATCTATCATGTGGGTTGTACTGAGAAGGGGGTCGGAACAACGTTCAAGTGACTGGAAAACCTATACATTATCCATAACATAAATTTATACCGATAGATTTCCATTTAAGTGTTATGTCTATTATTTAAGGTACACCTAATTTGTTTACCATGCGCATACAATATGTTATTTGCCCAAAATATACTAACCTTTTCCAAAGGTATGATTTATGCTATTTAGCCACTTAATACTTCCTAAAATGAAGCGGACCCCCTAGCATAGTCAACGTTGGTTTATTGGTCCTTACTACTGAGAGCTTCAACCTCTATACATGGCTTTTTAATATATAATTGTCATTCTACCAACGCATCTATTGTCCCTAAAAGTCTAGCTATGTGAGAGAAAGTACGCAAGACACTCAATACCTTTATAACAAGGACTAGGCAGACTTCTGACCATTTAATACTTCGAGAGAGGCGGGTCCTCAAACAACCACTTACTACCCTCAAAACCCCGAAGCAGGCTCCCATCATTTAATACTTATCCTCAAGTGGACTTCTCCAAAGGTATAATCTAGCTGACATTGCTCAGAATCTCGCTTAATCACTTAATACTTTTGTTACAGGCAGAGGTAAACCCTATAACGGTCATTTGAGACCTCAAAATCGAAGCGGACTGTTCCTAAGATATCCTTTACCGCTCTTAACCGCATATACTGACCATTTAATTTTCTAATTAAGGAAAGAGGTGGGCCCTCAAACAACCACTTATTACCTCAAATCCAATTTTCTAATTAAGGAAAGAGGTGGGCCCTCAAACAACCACTTATTACCTCAAATCCTTCAAGCAGGTCCTTTATTTATTTTCACGGGTCGACCATTTAATACTTCGAGAGAGGAAGGTCCTAAAACAATCATTTAATACCTTCAAAACTCCCAAAGAAGGTTCTTTGCTTTATGGCCTATACTCACAATGATATCTCACATTAGTCCGAGTATTCATAAGAACTGGTAGCCAGATTAGCTAGGCAGATTTACCCTATAAAATTTGAAACTAACCTCGCATTATCGCCAAGTACTTATCATAGGAGATATCCCTATGACTTAGCCATATTTACCACTCATATATATACACACACATTTCACCGTGTCAATTGGTTAGGTTATATAAGAATTCCTTCTTATTTTACCTTAACAAACATTTATTCGGATTACGTCGTTGGAAATATCTCACATAAGTAATAAGTGTGCACAAATGCTTGTAGCCTCTGAGAGAATGGCAGACTTTTGTTGTGAAACTCTTCTGACCTTGAATTTCCAACCCATTAAGTCAAATTAATTAAGCTAAGCTTATTATTATTTTATTTTTAAGCCATACTATCTTAGGCTTATTTTTTGCGTCAAAATTGGTCACCAACACCCAAATTGTATGAAAGCACCAATATCCAGTCACAGATATCATATAGTATCTAATGTGGAGAATATAATATGAAGAACAAATTAAAAATCAAAGCAAGTAAAAAGAGATAAGATTTATAGTGGTTCGGCTAACTCCGGCCTACGTCCACTCCATAATAATCCTTTTTATTATACTATAGTTTGTTTACAATTACAATCCGAAATCCAAGAATAAAATTGGTAGAGTGTAGCCTAGGTTTAAGATAAAGAGAAGCATAAAGAAGATCCTTTTTCTGATGCCATACATGTTGTATTTATAAGGGAAGACATGCACGGATCGGGCTGAAATTTCGGCAGAAGGTTCGGGAGACCAAGACAAGACCACCCAAAAATTTCCAAGCTCATCGAGGCCCATAATAGTGGTCGGTACCGATTCCTACTAGTGTATCCAAATGGGCTGCTATCCCTATGAGGGGTGCTACATGATGTTAGGTACCTGCTTCCCAAATTTCGTGCAATTCTGACATACTGTTTGTGAGATATTGCATTTTTCGTAAAGTAGTATTGGTTGAATTCTAATTTCTGCCAATCCCTCCAAAGGGAGTTATGCAGATCCCTCCAACTTCCTTCGATTGGAACGAGATCCCTAAAGGGTGTTCCAAATGTTGTAAGTTTGTGCTTCAAGTTTCATGTCAATTGGATGTGTAGATATTGAGATATTGATCTAACTTTGTTATAAAGTTGGGTTTAACCGATCCCTAAGAGGGAAGATGGCCAATCCCTATTGAGGGATAGTGGCCGATTCCTCCAAACTCCTCCAAATGTCATGCGATCCCTAGGGGAGCTTCTCCATGTTGTATTATGCTTAGGCTCTAAGTTTCACGCCAATTGGATTAGTAGAACTTGAGTTATTGATCAATCTTTGTTGCAATATGTTGTGAAGGCTGATTATAGCCGATCTCTATAAAAGGAAGAGGGACGATCCCTCTAACTTGCTCTATTTGATGTGCGATCCCTAGGGTAGACTCCTTAGGGTCCCTATATCTTGCTCAAAATTTTATATGCATTAGACTTATGGACTTTGAGATATTGATCATTTTCCATTGAGTTGTACTTACGCGGTTGAAATGTACCGATCCTTTTATACCAATCCCTTTTTTATACAATCCCTTTTATAACGATCCATTTCCTAGGTAAAGTAATTTGCCCATAACTTACGCACACAAATTCCAAACGAATTGATATTTGAAATGTTGCCTCGTGGGGCCTTCCTTTTCACTTTATACCGGTCTCACTCTAGTTTAGGAAAAAAAGTGAGGACATGTACCAATACCCTAGGGGAAGGGATATGCACTGATCCCTACCTGGGGAAGGTACTAATCCGTACTTAGAATTTTCTGGAGATTCTATCTGTTGGTCTTGGTTGATCGTCACTTCATATCATTGTCTGCACTTGATTTTTTGACCTCACAATCATCGCTCTTGGCTACTGGCCTTGATAATAATGAAGTCTGTTAGGTTAAATTCACATGTCTACTGCCTTGGCAAAAGGTGGGTTAATACTTGGCAAAAGTCTATTAGGTTAAATTCACCTGTATACTGCCTTGCGATTGGAAGGTGTGTTTTGAATTGCCATAAATCCAAAATCCAAAATCCATAACCCAATGATAGCCATATTTTCCAATCTAGAATACAATCCAAATCCACAGTCTCTCTAGATCATTTTATGCGAATCTACATCCATCCAAAGCCAAATCCATTGTTGTTCGAAACTGATATCCAAATCCATGATCTCTCTGGGTTGTTATCCTAATTCAAATCCTCGATCTCACTGGATCCTTGCCAAGCACAATCTGTACTCGATGACCTAAGTAGGCTGATCCATTGCATTCGAGCAAAGCGACCTACCCCTTGCCAGGCATAGTCCATACCTTATGTCCTTGATCTCTCTAGATCCTTGCCAAGCATAATCCATACTCGATGACCTGAGTAGGTCGATCCATCACGTTCGAGCGAAGCGACCTACCCCTTGCCAGGCATAGTCCATACCTGATGACCTTAATCTCTCTGGATCCATGCCGAGCACAATCCATACTCGATGACCTGAGTAGGTCGATCCATCGCGTTCGAGCGAATATCCCTTGCCAGGCATGGTCCATACTTGACGACCTTGTTGGGTTTTAATCTTTAGCCTCGATACCCAGTTGAGGACTTAATGCATGATGCATGAGTCCGTTTCATCGTGTTCGCCCGACAAAAAGACCCGTACCTTGCGATTATTATCTCGTCTTTCCGGACAAGACCACAATCGCGACCTGTGTTATCAATTACATTGATCCAAATTTAAGCATACATAAGTCCATTTGCCAAAATATAAAATAAGAGTCCGTACAACCAATAAACCAGAGTTCAAATAAATACTAGAAAAACAAGAGTTTGCAGCAAACAAGAATAAAAAACTAATTTCACAAACCTGAGCACAACGGTTTATCATCATCTTAGAGCATGCCTAATGACCGTCCTTGATCCTTTACATGTGTAAGTGATTTAACCATCCTACTGCGGAGTTTGTTACTTATTCCATGCCATCCCGATCAATTGATGACAAGTTGATGATGATGCCTTGACCTAGTGCCATTTTCATTCAAGGTGGACGGTGGCTGCTCCTGTTCCACCGCCGTAGCCTAAGTCCTTACATATTGTTGTAACTGACCATTCCTCATGTATTCCTCATTGATATCCTTCAAATTCCTGCAGTCATTTGTATTGTGCACATCCAGCTCATGGAATAGGAAGCGCTTTCTTGATGTCCGTTCACATTCGAAAGATTCGCTCCTTGTAGGAATTCGATACAGAAGGCGTCCTCGAGTATCCAGATATATCCGTTCTAGGGTTTCATTCAATTGCGAGTAAGAAGAGAATTCGGGTTCTCGCCTCTATCGCTTCGATCACTCGAAGCTATTGTCCATGTTCCGTTTACCCTTGTCCTTTTCTGAGCTTTCACCGGGAGGTTCTCCACCCCGTACCGTATTAACTTCCATTGCGTCTTTATCAGCTTTTGTGTCTTCTTATCGTAGAAACCTTTCTACTTCATGGTAGAATTCCCCGAGATCCATCTATGGATCCCATATCAGTGATACCTTAAAATCTGGATTATCTACAACTCCTGACACCGCCGCCATCGAAACCATTGATGGATCTGGTTGATCCACCGAAATAACCACCGCATTGAATCTGGTTAAGAAATTCATGAGTGGTTCTCCTTCCCACTGCTTTAGTGATGTCAATGTCATCACATTCTTAGGTCTCGTAATGTGAACCCGAAAGTGCTTCATAAATCTTTCGACCAATTCCATTATGTGCTGCTAGAACCGCTCTCCAACTGTCTGAACCATAGCGTAGCTACATCCGTTAATACAGGGGGAAGCATCGTGCCAGGACTTCTTCCGATGCCCTCAGTACTTCCATGTGCCGTATATACCTCATTATATGCATAGTTGGATCCGACTTTCCGTCATAAGCTTCCAATGTTGGTAGTTTGAATTTTGGTGGATTCCTAGCATTCCTGATATTAGGAGTGAATGTACTTCTATTTACATCCTCCAAATCCCTGTTCACTAATCCTCCATGCATAGCTTTCCTAATCATCTCTGAAAACTTATCATTGTCTTCCAGTGGTAGTCCCCTATCATCATGTCCAAGCTACCCCCCCGAGTCTACGAGGGAATTCTAGAACGTATTTCTCCAGTCGAGCATCCAAATTTCGAATCGCACCAAGCTCCATGGGATTGATTGTAGGTCCTCCAGCATCATGATCAACCAGACCCGGGGTATGCCCTTAGCCTTTAGGGATTGGTGTCGATCCCTCTAAGATGGCTGGGGACTGCCCCCGACTACTCTGTTTCATTCCTTTGTCCATTGGCTCCATTTTAATATTCCCGATTTTGATTTCCAGTGATTCCTGCTGCTTCAACTCCTTGATCTAAGTTGTCATTAGCTCCTACTGCTCTATTCCCTTGATTCTGTGCTCCAACTTGTCCAATCAGTTGAAGTAAATTCTGCGTCATCTCCTCCTGCCTTTTCAACATCTGCTCCTGTATAGTGTTCACCATTGTTCCATCTCCTCCCTAGTGATGTAGGCGGAAGTTTGATTAGCTCCAGCTCCTGAGGAAGCCTCCTGACTCCCTTCACGATGGCCCCTACCTGCTACCTTTCTTCTTGTAGATTGCTTCACCATTGCATTAAATCAAAGATCTAGATCTTTTCCAAACTCTGAATCCAAATTCCAAATCCGCGGAGGCTAGCTTTCTTAGTGAAAGCACTAAAATGTTGGCGTCAAAATCGGCCACCAACACCCAGTTGTATGAAAGCACCAATATCCAGTCACAAATATCAAATGGTATCTAATTTGGAGAATATAATATGAAGAACAAACAATTTAAAAATGAAAGCAAGTAAAAAGAAACAAGATCTATAGTGCATGGTTCGGCTAACTCCGGCCTACGTACACTCCAGAATAATCCTTTTTATTATAATGTTTACAATTACAGTTCGAAATCCAAGAATAAAATTGGCAGAGTGTAGCCTAAATTTGAAATAAAGAGAAGCAGAAAGAAAATCCTTTTTCTGACGCCATGCCTGCTTTATTTATAAGGAACGACGTGCATGGATTGGGCTAAAATTTCGGCTGAAGATTCGGAAGACCAAGACGAGACCACCCAAAAATTTCTAGACCCATCAGGGCCGACAATACCGATCCCTATTAGTGTGTACAAATGGGATGTGATCCATATGAGGGTAGCCCCATGATGTTAGTACTTGCTCCCTAAATTTCATGCAATTCCGACGTAATGTTTGTGAGATATCGCATTTTCCGTTATATAGGGTTGCTTGAATTTTGATTTCTGTCGATTCCTCCAAAGGGAGTTATGCCGATCCCTCCAACTTCCTTTAATTGGAATGAGATCCCTAGCGGGTGTTCCACATATTGTAGTAAGATTGTGCTTCAAGTTTCATGTCACTTGTATGTGTAGATGTTGAGATATTGATCGATCTTTGCTATAAAGTTGGGTTCAGCCGATCCTTAAGAGGGAAGAAGGATGATCCCTATTGAGGGATACAGGCCGATCCCTCCAAACTCATCCAACTGTCATGCGATCCCTAGGGGAGCTTTTCCATGTTGTATTATGCTTAGCCTCTAAGTTTCACACCAATTGGATTAGTAGAACTCGAGTTATTGATCAATCTTTGTTGCAATATGTTATGAACGCTGATTATAGCCGATCCCTATGAATGGAAGAGGTCTGATCCCTCCAACTTACTCTATTTGATGTCCGATCCCAAGGCTAGACTCCCTAGGGTTCCCACATCTTGCTCACAAAATTTTATATGCATTGGACTTATGGACTTTGAGATATTGATCGTTTTACATTGAGTTTTACTTGCTTGGCTAAAATATACCGATTCCTTTTATACCGATCCCTTTTTATACAATCCATTTTATACCGATCCTAAGTGAAGTAATTTGACCATAACTTGCACATACAAACTCCAAACGACTTGAGATTTAAAATGTAGCCTCATGGGGCCTTACTTGTCACTTTATGATGGTCTCACCCAGTTTAGGACAAAATTGAGGACATGAACCGATCCCCTAGGGGAAGGGATGGGCACAGATCCCCTGCTTGAGGGAGGTACTAATTCATACGTAGAATATTCTGGAGATTCTATCTTTTGGTCTCGATTGATCGTCTCTTCATATTATTGCTTGCACTTGATTTCTGGACCTCACAATCATCACTCTTGGCTACCGGCCTTGATAATCGTGAAGTTCCTTGGGTTTAATCTGCTTGTTTACTACCTTGACAAAAGGTGGGTTAACATTATTATTCATAAATTTATTTATTTATTATTCCAAGTTGAGCATTGGACTTAGCTTATTAATCCCCTTTTGTTATTTAAGGATATATATCTACCTTAAATATTCCATTACTAATTCCCTGTTTAATTACATGTCCATAAATATCAACTTGTCAAAGATAAATGAATATTATTCAAAGGACATTTCCTAAGACAATTATATGTTTACTAATATCCAATTAGTAATCCTTTTTAACAACTCCATAATTATTAATTCAACTTCTTTATTTTTAAGTCTCATTAATCCATTTACCCTATCAAATTATTACAACTCTCATATTTATTTCCATTTATTTCCCATTTATTGGAGTTACAACCTTTTAAATTCCTTTCCCATTAATTATTTTTCCTAAACGTGAATATTACATATGAGCATCATTGTTAGTTAACTTTTATCTTAATTACTACAAACGCAGTAAATTACGTACAAATATCTACTTTTGTTAAATATATACTAGTTATACATCTTCACTAGAATATTCGTTTCCATGTTCAATTATTGGAATCATATCTAAAAAGATCATCCATTGTAATTTCCAAAAATTAGTACAAAATAAAATATTTAACTTTAAAATATAAAAGATTACATCGCTTGAAATTATAAGGAATAATCCTTTCTTTTTATTACTGAAACAGACTGTGTAAACCATTATGAATTCATTCTTTACACATCTCTCTCTCTTTTTATTTGCATTTATTATTTGGTAAACCAAACGCTACATTTTTCTAAAGGGAAAGAAATCAAACTAATCTACAAATATTAAACGGATGTAAATTCCAACAATCCAAACAAAGAAAAGTTTACATTCCAATAAGATTAGGGTAATAATCCAAATTCATAACATTATTACACAACCTATTTTCAGATCTGGAATAAATTTCATTCAAATTAACATTCTAAATCAATACTTTTGGGACTAATTTCAAGATCAGATTGTAAACAATTCTAAATCAATTCATAAACAAGAATATGTAAGCGATATTCATTATATTTGGATTATATTCAATTTGTTGCCTACAACTCATATACAGTAATTCAATTAGGCATAATAATCAATTGAACACCAATGGATTACTTTTCATATTATTACAATGTATAAAATTTCCCACTCACCTTTAAAAAGCGCTCCAAATCTCCAGATCTAAAATAGAACCTTTCATTCAACTCCATCTTCTTTTAAATTCATGAAATTTGTATTAAAAAAAAGGGAATATACATACATTAGGATTCCAGATCTGAGAAGAGATTTGGGTTGGAAGGGAATAAAATAGAAATAAATACGAACGTAGATTTTCCTCGAATACATGTATTGTAGGTTGATTATCTTCCTTTTCTTTCTAATTTCGGTTCTTCTCCAATTTGTATATGTATATATAAATAGTTTATAATTTTAGAAAAGTAGTGGAGAAGAGAAATGATAGAGCTTCGCTGCTTTTTCCAGAAAAATATGAGAAGAAAGGAGAGGGCTAAGCCTAAAATTATAGGTGTGAGAATCAACCACTGCCATACCATTAAATATATGAAATCCATGCCGTTGTGGCCTAGGAAAATCCAAGATGCCACATGCCTAGCGGTCAACCGCCTATGGGTTACCGGTCAATGGCTAGTGGTCGACCGACCCCAATAACGGGTCGGCCTGTGAGCTCGGGCGATTAATTATAAACGTTAATTAATTATATCGAATTATCTTCATTTCAAATTTGTTTTTCAGCCGTAACTTCTTCGTTTTAGCTTCGATCGCAAAACTCCAAATATGAAAATTACTCAGAATTTAGCCACGAATGCAATGGTGCAAGTTCCATGGTCAAATTCCATCGTTCGCACCAATTCCATTTTCGGCCACTAACTAGCTTTAATAATTAACTAACGTAAAATTTGCGGGGTGTTACATTCTTTCCCCTTGAAAGAATTTCATCCCCGAGATTTATACCAATGACTAAATCATGGTTATCATCCGCACTTACCCTAAACTAGACGACCAAGTTGTGTACATCCAATTTTGCAACCAAACATGCACAAGTGCATAGTGCTTACTGTATCATCACATAGAAAACATGTATGCAGAATGATTATAAATCGGGCCCTACTATATGAATGTATTTCTTTTAAACTTTTTTGAAAACATGATGCAAGCAACATTAATATACTTGTAGTTCTACATGTATGCAAATTTTGAAAATCCTTTTTCATCCAAAAATCTGCATACTTCTACGAATAAAAGCATGGTGCAACTACTTTTTTAATCCAATACCTACCATCCAAAAATCTAATGCATCAAAAAAGCGCTTCCTAAATGTTACCTATGCTGTGAAAAAAGAATTTAAGTGGAGAATTTAATATTCTTACCACTCTATAAGCTTCATATTCCCGTAATACAGTGGAAATTTCCCCACTGCCTCCAATCTACTCCAAATTTTCCATGTAAAAAATGCATAAGGTGGCTTGTATTCAAGCTCTAAAAAGAAATTGAGTTTGAAAATAGACTCACACACGTTGTTAACAAGGAATGAAAATATAAATTCCAAGGCTAAAACAGTTTTTCCCATGTTATCACTTGTGTTTTATCGTATCACCGATCCTAATGCGCCGTTGAATTCCACAAATTCTAACTCTATTTCCCTTCCCTACACTTAACATGCGACCTTCAAAATCAAAGATTTCACATAAATCTTTCTCACTCTTCAAATGTGTACGTCATTTAAAAAATAAATTCAAAAATATTTAGACGTACATTTTCCCTTGAAATCAAATTTTGGACAAAAACTCTAAAAATTATTTAAGAGCCAAAAATAACTCAAACCCAAAAAAAAATTTCAAAAGGAAAACTTTTCAAAATATTTTTCTCCTCATAAATTTTGGTAAATCAAGCCACAACTCAGTGTAGTTGGAATTCAGTTATGCACGAAACGCATAAACTAAATTCTAAAATTCCACAACTAACCTTAACCCACAAAATTTGACATTTTATATATAAAAAAATGTCAACACCTCTATTATTCAAAAAATTTAGCTTTTAAGGAACATGAGCAATGACCCGTGATACCAAAACAACTTTACCCTATCCTTTGCTAAAATTTTCCAACTATTCTAAACTCTCAGTCTTATATTGCATTTACTGTTAGTTAAGTGTATTTATGAGGTTTCCATATTTATATTGTTTCTTTGCTATGCATGTATAAGAGCGACTTACATATCTCGAAATAGTAGTACAGTTTTTAAATAGGAACATTCTCATAATATCATACATGCCCTTTTACAAGAGACAACTAACATTTATAACCCAAACAACCTAAAAAAAGAACAATTGCTAGAAGGGAAAAGACAACAACCCCATAAATCCTAAAACACTACCTACAGACTCCAAGACACCTTTTTCGCAGTTGGAGCTTGAGCCATTGTCGTGACCATGGAATGGTCATAGCATAGCGGTTGTACACCCAATCCCATGCCATTAGCGCTGCTAGTGTTGCTGTTAGCTTCGAAATCGCTATCTTCCTAAGGGAGAAGTATATCGATAGCAAAAGGAACCTTCTTCTAAACTGCCTCTTCATGGAGATTCACCCGTATTGTCTAAAGATGAGAGTGAATAGTTGACAATTCGGAAGATAACTCCATGGAGTGCCGACTACTTAATCGACAAAATGAACCATAAGTGTACGGGTCCAATTGACGGTGATGCCGCCAATAATAGCGTAGGTGGTCTTCTGCACCATGGGATAAATCTGGTCGTAACTTCCCATCTTTGGGATGATATTATACTGAATGATGCGCATAACCAGACAAGCAGTTGGACGTAGATTATCCATTTTAAAAACACCAACATCCTGGTAAAAGATCCTCTGCAAAATCTCTAGGTCAGTCATCTCTAAATCGTCCAAGTCGATGTCCTCCACGGAAACCTCCAAAACCTCAGCGAGATCATCATTAGACAGCTCAATCTGGACACCCTTCACCTCCGAACGAATCAAATTGCTGCCTTCATGAAAACTTTGTGCTAACAGGGCATCGAAAAGGCGGATGCAGCGTGGGTAACATTCTCGCTCAAAGGCCTCGAAGCGGAGGATCGGTGCAAGTCCTACCACAATGAATAACTCCTCTAACCTAAAAAGCGGCGAAATCTTCTACTCATTCTGGCCTAGCCAAGCGGTCTCTTGAAGGTTGAGACTATGATGGCACCAAGAAGAACTGAAAGTGCTGGAAGATGTCATGGCTAAGAAGTGGTCAGAGTGAAGAAATAGGGTTTGGATCCAAAGTGGTGGTGGGGTGAGATCTAACGCGTAAAAACCAATGCGAGGGGGAGACACGGTTGCTGCTTCTAAGAAAGGGAGAAAAACGGCGTTGCCTGGTGGTCGAACGGAGGAGAGAGACTGCTAGTTGGAGGAGGAGGATGAAGATTGGGTTTGACTTGTTGAGGAAGAAGGAATGAAAGAATGCAATTGGGGGAATTCAGATGTGACTTTTATAGTCACGTTCTAGGTTTAGGTTGTGTCAAAACTCGTTAACTGGTAGACTGCTTTAGGTTTTCCGCTAGGTGGCCTTTGGGCATTGGCTGAACTTGGACCCAATTAGGGTCAGATTAAATAATAATAATCATTTGCACCTTCTCCTTTGAATCGACACGATCCGAAAAAGTTTTGTCCCCGTCACGGTGGTGTCGATGCCAACCATCTAGTTCTGAACCATTCTCCAACAATTCACAGTAATCCCCACAAAAATTGTTGTGACTGACAACACCACCAAAAACCCAAAATTATTCCAACTATTGTTCTGCATTGTACGAAAATATTCCTTCTAATAGCTGGCAAGTAGAACAGCACTTCAACAACAGAGCCCAATAGAATTAAATGTCATTCTTATTTCGTCCATCCCTTGGAAGAGAGAAAATGTTTAAAACCCTCAATTTTTTAAACTGAAAATTTTTTGAGCTAAATATATGCTCTTTTATACTTGTTTCTAGATAATAGAAACTATTTCATACCAAAACTTCTTAAAATTCAGACTTTTATTATATATATATTAGGGTTTCAAAAACCCTTTTTTTAAATACAAACTTCCCAAATAGATCAAGAAGCAAAATCCTTTGAAACCCTTTTTCAACATTTTGAAGCATTTCCAATATACATATATAATACAATTTCTCTCATAGGGTTGGACTAAGGAATCGACAAAATTTCTCCAAATTAAAAGATTTGGTTTGCTACCAAAGAGGTGATCGATGAATGCACCCTTGTAAGATCTTGCTTCTGGATAGTTATGACATACAGACTCTGATTTTTTGCATATCTGGAGCAAATGCGTATCTTCGATTGGAACTCATTGTTAAAATTCAAGATCACAAAGTAGTTAGATATCAACCATCAAGTCAAACACTTCCAGTTTTCGAGATTCTGCCATATGTCGTACTCATGCTCTTCCAAACTATCTCCTAACGCATCGTGGGGTAATTCGAGGTTGGCGTGAGAATCTTGAACTCTAAAATATTTACAACTCATGGTTGCTTTGCCTATTCCTACAAGGTATGACTACAACTATGCTATAGTCGGAATTCTTAGAGTCATGTGAAAATATGATAATGATAGATAGAAAATACGAATACATTCCCTCATTTCTTTCTTAATTCTTCTGATCAACTAACCTAGGCTCTGATACCAAATGTAACAACCCATACATCAATGCGCCCAAATTTGGACAAAAACCGAAACACAAGTCCACTAAAGCACGAATCGTTAAATTTGGTACCTGTAATAAATATAAGCATATTAGAGATTGATCAAACTAAACTCACAGCAGAAGAGTTAATATTAGGATATAAATATTGATAGTGGCTACTACCTCGAAATTTATAAAATTCCTAGGACATCAATTACCTTATCAATACCGAGCATGAGAGAGAGAGAAGACTACACCATTAACTAATCATATCCAGCTCCACCGACCTGTCCTTCTAATCTATCCTATGGGTTGTAATGAGGAAGGGGTTAGAATAACGTTCTAGTGATTGGAAAATCTATACACTATCCATAACATAAATTTATACCGATAGGTTTTCATGTGATTGTTATGTCTATTATCTAAGGTAAATCCATTTGTTTACCATGCTCGTACGATAAGTTATCTACCCAAAATCTACCAAACCTTTTCCAAAGGTATGACTTATGCTATTTAGCCACTTAATACTTCCTAAAATGAAGCAGACCCCATAGCATAGTCAATATTGGCTTATTGGTCCTAACTACTTAGACCTTCAACCTCTATACATGGCTTTTTAATATATAATTATCATTCTGCTAACGCATCTATCGCACCTAAAAGTTTAACTATGTGAGATAAAGTACCTTAGCCATTTAATATCTTTATAACAAGGACTATGCAGACTTTTGATCATTTAATACTTCGAGAGAGGCGGGTCCTCAAAAAACTACTTAATACCCTCAAAACCCTCGAAGCAGCCCCCCATTATTTAATACCTATCCTCAGGAAAACTTCACCAAAGGTACAATCTAGTTGACATTGCTTGGAATCTTGCTTAGTCACTTAATACTTTTGTTACGTGCAGAGGCAAGCCCTATAACAGTCACTTAATTAAGACCTCAAACCCAAAACATACTATTCCTGAGATATCCTCTACCGCATGCAATGACCATTTAATACTTTTCTAATTAAGGAAAGAGGCGGACCCTCAAACTACCACTTAATACCTTAAATCCTTTATGCAGAATTTCATTTATTTTCATGGGTCGATCATTTTAATACTTCAAGAGAGGCGGGTCCTCAAACAACCACTTAATATCTTCAAAACTCCCAAAGCAATTTCTTTACTTTATGACCTATAATCACAATAACATGTCACATTAGTTCGACTATTCGTAGGAAGTGGTAGCTAGATTAGCTGGGCAGATTTACCCTACAGGAATTTGAGGCTAACCCCATGTCATCGCCAAGTACATATCATAGGAGATATCCCTATAAATAAGCCATATTTACCACACTCTTATAAACACACACACATCTCATCGTGTCAATTGATTAGGCTATATAAGAATTCCTTCTTATTTTGCCTTAACAATCATTTATTTGGATTCTATAGTTGGAAATATCTCATATCAATAATAAGTGTGCACAACTATTGGTAGCCTCTGAGTGAAGGGCAGACTTTTATTGTGAAACTCTACCGACCTTGCATTTCCAACCGACTAAGTCCAATTAATTAACTTAAGCTTATTATTATTTTATTTTTAAGCCATACTATCTTAGGCTTATTATTCGTAAATTTATTTATTTATTATTCCGAGTTGAGCATTGGAATTAGCTTACTAATCCTCTTTTGTTATTTAAGGTATATATCTACCTTAAATATTAAATTACTAACCAATTCCCATTTTAATTACATATCCATAAACGTCAACTTGTCCAAGATAAATGAATATCATCCTAAGGAAATTTCCTAAGACATTTATATGTTTACTAATATCCAATTAGTAATCTTTTTTAAATATTCCATAGTTATTAATTCAAATTCTTTATTTATCACTCCTATTAGTCCATTTACCCTATCAAACTATTGCAACTCCTATATTTATTTTTATTTATTGGAGTTACAACCTTTTAAATTTCTTTTCCATTAATTAGTTATCCTAAACGCGAATATTACATGTAAGTGTCTTTATTAGTTAAGTTTTATTTTAATTAGTTATACATCTTCATTAGAATATTCTTTTCCATGTTTAATTGTTGGAATCATATCTAAAAAGATTATTCGTTGTAATGTCCAAAAATTAGTCCAAAACAAAAGATTTAAGTTTAAAATATAAAAGATTGCATTGCTTGAAATTACAAGGAATAATCCTTTCTTTTTATTATTGAAATAGATAGTGTAAACCACCCGAAATTCATAATTTACACATCTCTTTCTCTTTTTATTTGCATCTATTCCTTGTTAGATCAAACGCTATATTTTTATAAAGGAAAAGAAATCAAACTAATTTACAAATATTAAATGAATCTAAATTCCAACAACCCAAACATAGAAAAGTTTAAATTCCAACAAGGTTAGGGTAATAATCCAAATTCATAACATTATTATACAACTTATTTTCAGATCTGGAATAAAATTCATTCATTAACATTCTAAATTCATGCTTTTGGAACTAATTTCCAGATCAGGTTGTAAAAAATTCTAAATCAATTCATAAACAAGAGTATGTAAGCGATATTTATTATATTTGGATTATATTCAATTTATTGCCTACAACTCATATACAATTATCCAGTTAGACATAATAATCAAATAAACACCAACTAGAGACTTTTCATATTATAACAATCTATAAAATTTCGCACTCACCTTTAAAATGCGCTCCAAATCTCCAGATTTAAAGTAGAACCATTCATTCAGCTCCATCTTCTTTTAAATCCATGAAATATGTATAAAAAGGAAATATACATACGTTAGGATGCCAGATGTGAGAAGAGATTTGGGTTGGAAGGAAATAAAATATATAAGTATGAAAATACGAATGTTGATTTACCTCAAATATACATATTGTAGGTTGATTCTCTCCCTTTTCTTTCTAATTTCTCTTCTTCTCCAATTTGTATACGTATATATAAATATTTTATAATTTTAGAAAAGTAGTGGAGAAGAGAAATAGCAGAGTTTCGCTGTTTTTTCTAAAAAAATATGAGAAGAAAGAAGAGGGCTAGGCCTGAATTTATAGGTGCTAGAATCAACCACAACCGTACGATTAAATATATTAAATCCGGGCCATCGTGGCCACCCTAGACGTCACATGCCCAGCACTCGACCACCTATGGGTCATCGGTCGACCGCTAGTGGTCGACTATCCCCAATAATGGTTTGACCTATAGGCCTGGGCGATTAATTATAAACGTTAATTAATTATATCGAATTATTTTCATTTTGAATTCACTTTTCGTCCGCAACGTCTTCATTTTAGCTTCGATCGTGAAAATTCAAATATGAAAGCTGCTCAGAATTTAACCACGAACGTAATGGTGCAAGTTCCATAGTCAAATTTCATCGTTTGCACAAATTTCATTTTTGGAAACTAACTAACTTTAATAATTGACTAACGTAAAATTTGTGGGGTGTTACAAGTGTGTGACGTTTAAGTCATGATCATGCCATGTTGATTAGTATATAATAGACATATCACATATTTCATAGTATTATAGTAGAAATATGCTAACTTGTTGGATGCAGGTCATGGAAATCATGGTTGAGGTATGGTTTTTTATCTCATGTATTCCCATTTGGTATTATACATGATATAGTAGCTCATTGATAATCATGCAGATTAGTGATATTTCCTTCTCACCATACTTTATGTCCGACCCTCTCTTTGTTATCTCTATTATTATATGTTCCTTGAATATGATGATATAGAGGTAGGGATTTTTCTAGTTGGAGGCGAGTTATATAGTCATTGCCACTTACCACTATGATTACATGTATCCCATATTTACTTACCACTATGATTACATGTATCCCGTATTTTTGGGATACTGACATATTAAACTATACATTCATTTTGACATATGATATTTGATGTACCATTTGACTAATGTTTTATGATATTGAATCTTATGTCTCTTAATATGATTGCACTTAGTCTGTTACATGTTTATGTTGACATTATATTTGTATTTCCTTCCACTATTAGATTTGATATATTTGTAGATGTGATAGATCCGCTCTGCCTTGTTGTTTTATATTCTACCCTTAACGGAATATCATTTGTGATATTTATGGAATTTGGTCTTTTGTGTACATGGAGTATGGGTGTTACAAATGGTGGATCGTTACATTTGGTATTAAAGATTAGGTTATCCGATCACCATAACTTGGGACAAGTTGAGAGAGCATGCTTGTATTTTTTTTATACTTATGCATATAGCATTTAGACACTCACACTTTTGTTTCTAATATTATATACTATCGTTTGGGAAAGTTGCTAATAATTCCCATCTAAAGGTAACTACTGTAAGTCATGCCACTCTTGTAACAACCATTACAGACAATGTTGATACTTCAAAGATTCTACTTCCAATATGTTTCTGGGGATACTTATAGGCTACAACATAGGGTACTCCACCTCCAACATGAGTCCTTCCTATACCAGCCTAGTGGGAGTGATGCCTATTTATCTAGCGCCCTACCGCCTTTCTTCATTTCCTTTAGATTTGTATTGGTTATATTTGTATGAAAGGCAAGTCTATTAGTGAATGAAGTCGTTCATTTAGACTCAAAAAAGGCTTCACACAAGTGAGTAGATCTTTGCTGATATAGCGCTTGAGAGTTTGGTTAAGAGGAAAATTGCTACTATATAACTTCAAGAGGAAGCTTTGTGTTGGTGGAATGTTGTAATTGGGAGGTGGACTAGCATGCTATGAATGGGAAGAGTTTCGAAAGAGATTTGAGACTCAATTTATTTATGAGATCGAGCGGAGATTACAAGTGGAAGAATTCTCATATCAATAACAAGGTGATAAGAGCATGAAGGAGTACGTTAATGGTATCGGAACTAAGCTAGTCTGCAGCAGTAATTATGGATGAATTTCAAAAAATTTACCCTATTGTATCTTTATTGGGAATAAGAAGTCTAATTTATTTAGAAATTTTCAAAATTTAATATAATAAAATCTTTTATTTTCATTTAAATTTATAGATAATGGATGAGATTTTATTTATTTTATGTTTAATTAAATATAATGGTACACATATGTATCATATATGCATGTGTATATATATATATCTGTGTGTGTGTGTGTGCATGTGTAACATAATAATCCGCGCAAGGCACAACATGTCCATATATAAATGTTGGGATGTGCATCGCAACAGACATGTTAACTCATCTTATATGTATTATATGTTGTCCAAATATATGTGTATATATAAATTTTTTATTTAAATAAGTATTAAAACAACATAAATATTTACTTATATATATATAATATATGTATTGCATAAATGCAAAATATTACTAATATATATATATATATATTAAATTAGATATTAATTAAATAAATGACTATATATATAATAATATACAAAGTTTTTTTAAAATATAATATACATATATATTTTAAAGTAATAATATATATATATATATACGTATGTATGTATGTATCTATATATAATTATATTTATAACATCTAAAGTATTTATAAATATGTGTATTTAATTATATATATATATATATTTATATAATTATATCAATTATGACAATAAAAATGAAATTAAATATTTTTTTTAAAGCATTCCAGATCTAATACAAAGCACATAAAATATTTTACTATAATTTTGTACTGTTAAATTATATGTGTGTGTGTGTGTGTGAATTAGCCGAAGGACATTAAAATAATGTTAAAAATATTTTTATGAGGTATTTTTCAATATTTTAAATTTATGAAATTCAAATATGATAATATAAGGCCGTGAAAAAAATTCATAATTTTCCAAATTAAACAATTATTTTTTATTAATTAACTAATATCAACTAATATATGAATGAATTCATAAAAATAAAAATATTTATTTTTTAATTCTTGGATTTTGGTTGAGAGATAATATGATAGTGAAAAATTTTATAAAATTTAAAATATAATTTTTGAAAAATATATTATTTTATATGAATTATTCAACTTAAATTTCTAGTTAAATAATATTAAAAATAGTAAATAATTATTAAATAATATTTTGATGTTATTAAAATTATAATTAGTATAAATTTTCATATATAAAATATAAGATCAATTTTTATCATGATATGATAGTATAAGTCATTTAATTTATTCTATATGACATATTAATATAAATATAATTAGTTAATAAAATAATTAAAATTAAAATAAATTTATTTCGATGTGTATACATCAGATCTATAAAAAAGAAAATTTATAATCATATACACATAAATATAATCATTAAATATGTGACAACATTCATACATATATGAATCTCACCAAACTAATAATATAATTACGATATAAAAACAAATAATAGAATAATATACATTAATTATAAGTCATATTGTAACCACCCGCAAATTTATCACTTTGATAAATTATATTTATTTTTAAATTTATGCCAATAAAAGGATGATAATACAGATAATGTTGTTTCAAGTGATAATAAGTAATAGTAATCTTATTTTAAATAAATATTTTCTTTAAAATTTATATCGATAAAAGGACATTGTATTTAAATTAAGATTAATGATTTAATAAAAATTTTAATTATCCAAATGATTATTTTAAATGATAATAATTCATTTTGAATAGTTATAATGTAACGACCCGCCACTCATTCTACAGAATGACGTATCGTCAATAAGAAAGAAAGGGATAGAAAAGAGAAAAGAAGAGAAGAGAGAAAGAAACAACATTAGAATCTCACACAGCGGAACGAATAAATTATATTAATAACATAAATATTACATAGTATCATATACACCACTTATCAGAGTTACACAGATTACACATCATATACTAGACAGTTATAAACATCTGTCTAGTTATTACATCTCAATACAAAACAAAGATCTAAACAAGATCAACACAGCGGAAACTACTATCTATATCTACAACGCTGAAGCCTCCTGCTCCATTGCTCCTCCACAATTCGTCAAGGCTAACCTGAATCCCTTGGCTACTCGTAAAAATTTGAGTACCCAAGAGTTTATAAAACAGAAATAAACAACTTGGGTCAGACATGGGTCTGGTGTGAGTAACAGGTTAAACTTGTTTAACTTCAAAACCTTTTGAAAGAAAAGGTATCACGTAAGACTCCCCACAAATAAACATGGGTAAGTTTTTACCTTACGCTAACCAAAACATTTGATAGGAAATTCGATTGTATTATAATAGGGTCTAGGGTTTTCAAGTAAATATGAAATAGCTGAAATTGTTACATTATTAAATTCCAGCATACTAGCCACAAAGTGGGTTATACAATCAAGTCCGTTGGCACTTATTGGATTTTGGATTCCATACAATGGCAGGGCTACTGGGGTACCGCCCGTCACAGTACGTGGCCTAGATCACCGTACCGAGGATCACTCCCAATCCCCTGCAACACAAGGTCGGAACATCCCTTACTGGATAATTCCCGCACAAGATACCTCACGGTTGGGATCAGCAACCGCACCACTAAGTCGAAAATAGAAAGGGACATCTAGACAGAGGTAATCTTGTCCTACTTGGGTGCTACCCACTAACCTTGCTGCACCTCCCCTGTTTTAGCCATTTCCGGTTTGTGAGGCTTGAGGTCACGATTACCTTTAAATAGAACACATCTATCTTAGAATGCTCATCGTCCACCTGACGATGTTCTGAAAGCATTCAATCCATACAAGTTCGTTCCGGGTTCGAACGAAACCGAAGGCATTCTCGTTACACTCGTTTTGGAATCACCCTCAGAGTTAACGACAATAACCCTTGCACTCTGAATCTTCATCTTCACTTGATTCACGACCTATCGTTAATTTGGATCGATGTGGTATTCGGGTCTCCAGACCTGGAAATCCGGTATACGGAAACCCGATCCCGGTCTCATCGAAATCCAAAGCGTATCTTTTAAGGCCAAGTTGTTTTAAAGGTTAAAACAATTTAATTCATTATCTTTATACACAAAGAAAGATAATTCAACAGATAATCAACATTATCAGATAATCCATACAATTCAACTAACATCCATATCATACAGCATATATCTCATCAGAGATATCAATCAATGCCAAGTATTCAATACTATCACCCATTCATAAGTAATGATTTACACTATCTCTAATTAATTTAAATTGAATTAAATTAATTACTTCATTTTATAAATCCTGCTTACTTAACCATTAATTAATTACAATTTAATTAATTAATTATCTTCTAATATTTCATTTCAATTAATCATCTTTGATTAATTATCTTTTAATTACATCCAAGTAATTTATTCTCAATTAATTACTTAAATTAATTATCCTTATCCACTTATAGTAATTAACTTTTAATTACTTCATTAATTAATTTACTAAAATTAATTAACTTAATCAACTATAATTAATTACATTAATCCTTAATTAATTACATTAATTAATCACTTCATTTATTAATTATTTCTTAATTAATCAATTCTTAATTACATCATTAATTATATTAATTAATGATCCTTAATTACAAATTGATTATTAATTACTAAAATTAAATTAATTACATTAAGTAATTAACCTTTAATTAAAACACATTTATTAATCACCTTGATTAATCTTCAATCAGTAATTAACTACCCTTAATTACTTTCATTAACTAAATTAATTATTCCTTAATTAATTTCTTAATTAATCCCTTGATTAATTCACAAGTAATTAAACTCAAATTACTTCCATTAATAATATCATTATTCACTTAATTACTTCCAGTAATTATTTATTATTAACTTCCCTAAATAATCTTACCTTAATAATTACATTAAGTAATTATTTATCAAATCAACTCTTGATTATTCTAAATTAATTAAACTTAATTAATTAACTTAACTAATCAAATTAACTTCAATTAATTACAATAAGTAATTAATTCTTAATTACTTCCATTAAGTAATTCCATTTAAACAATTTCACAAATGATTATCTTTAAATTAATTAATCTAATTAATTATTAAAATTAATTACATAAATTAATTATTTAATAATCCATAGTTAATGACCTTCATTAACAATTATTTAATTACTTTTCTTAAATAATTAACTTATATTAATTATTATTAATTTCAAATTAATAAATCTTAATAACCAATTAATTAAACATTAATTATTTAATTAATTAAGTATTAACCATAACTTAATTAATCTTTAATTACTTATTAATTAATTCCTAACCATTAATTAATACTCTAATTTATAATCCTTAATTACAATTTAATTATTCTAATTAATAAATCTTAATCATTAATTAATTAGTATAAACCTTTAATTACCTATTTAATTAATCCAAATGATTAATTAATCAAACAATTTAATTATCCATTAAATTTCCTAATTAATTTAATGAACACAAATCTTTAATTACTTTAAGATAAAACTTTATTCTTATTGATAAACAAGTTATCATTTACCATTCATATTTGAAACATCCATTTCAAATCTACTTTTAAATTTCATTTTAAATTCTGTATTTAAAATGAATACCAATTTATTTTTAACTAAGTTTTTAAAACCAAATTAAAAACTTTTACTTATTAAAAATCTTATATTTTCTAAGAAGTTTTTAAAAGAACTTAAATCAAATTTCTTCTTAGATTTAAGATTTAAACATATCTACACTTAACCTATTTAAACATTTAAATTCATAAACTAATTTATTTCCAATCTAAGATTTAGACTAAACCTGAATCCATATATTTAAACTTTGATTTAAATTCCTGTTTTTATATTTCTTCACAAATTTAAATTCAGTTTAAATTTAAACAAACAGGTTTTTAAAAACCTGGCAACACTAATGTACTCGAGCTCCACCCTAATTACTTCGAGTCGCATCCCCTAAAACCTCGAGTCTCCCTCGAAATAACTCGAACAAAAACGCGAGACCTTCCTCTGTAAAAACAGACTTCACCTAGACACATTCACGATCGCGTGCACGTGCACCGTCCGACCAGTCCCCTCCGACCATCGCCGAGTATCCCTACATGACGACGTTCATCCACCTACCAGAAAACGACCATCCAATCTTCGATCAATTCGCGAAATCGAAATCGAGAACATGAGCATCAAAACTGGAACACAGACTACTCCCAAACCCTGTCAATAATCCCTCGTCCTCCCATTGCTGATCACCAGAACGCCAGCGACGACTTCGTCCACGTCATAGCTACCATTTCCCAGAGTTCAGTTGAACTCGATCCATCGTAGACGTCGAGACGATCGATTTTTCTAACCTAGTTAAAACTAGGGCTACAGATAAGAAACCATCACCGCAGCTACCAAAGTGATTTACATCACCATCTCTTATTTTTCCTAACTTCTCTGATTGCTCCTCTACCCACAAGAAGAATCCCGACCCTTCAATATCAATAGATCACCAGAATTTCCCAAATTCCTCTTTTTAGTTCATCACAGAACTGCTTCCCAAATCCTATACTAAAAATTGTGTTTTCTGATTTAAAAATCATGTTTTCTTTTAAGGTTTCAGATCACAATCTTAATTTAATGAATTAAAGAATTTAATTTTTTAATAAAACTCATGTTTCCAGACCATTTTGGTTTCCAGAGGAAGTTTATATTTATTTTAACTTAATTAAAATTTTAATCTCAAACTTATGATCACACAAACAATTTTTGTTTATAAATTTAGTCTTAATAAAAGCTAGATCAAGTGTTAAGAAATTTCAAATAGAATTTGAGCCTGGCAAACAAAAACAATAACAGAGTACATTGTCATACATGCACACAAAACATCCACATATACATACAGCAAAAATTTCACTTGTATATTCATACATCAATACATATATATGCAGAACTATCTATAACATTCACATGCAACCATCTTTCATAAATTAAATCTTTTAAAAATATGATGTTACTCACCTTATATACATCGAAACAGAGGCAGCCTCTTTAATTTTGAAAAGCTTTTGAAACTCTTAAAATCTGAATGCCTTTTTGATCTTTAAAACTTGAATACTTGCTAAAGAAACTTGCATGCAGGCTAGATCCCATATTTCATTTGAAAGCTTTAAATTTTGAATGCTGCTTTAAAACTTAGGTTGAAAAATGTATGCAGACTGGTTTTCGAATTGATTCCAGAGATGAGAAGAATGTTTGCAGGTCTTTGTTTTTGATTTGGAAACTATATTACAGGTTGATCTTTTGATTTGGTTTGAAGAAGATTTACATGCTTTTGCTTTAGGATTTGGAAATTTGGTTACTGATTGCAGATTTGTTTTAGAGAAGTTTACTGACTTGTTTTCAGATTTGTTTTAGAGAAAGAAGTTTGGGGTTTCTCTTATTTTGAAAAGAAATAGAAAGAAATGAAGTGAAGATATGCAAATGTACATATAAGTAAATTTGTGATTTATAAAAATAAAAGAAAAATGAAAATAATAAAGACACTTGTCATTACATTGATTACTTAAATTACACATGTTATAACAAAGGCTTTAGATAATGACACATGTCTTTTAAGTAATTTTACTTATTTTAAAAGTAAATAAAAAACCTTTTTCTTAATTTATTAAATACTTATCTATATATAAATTACTTTTTAAAGAGAAACCAAAACTAATTATATTTTATAAATATAAGTTTATAAAAATATTATAATATCCAACAATTTAAATATTTATTCTTTTGAACTTCAAAACTTAAATTCAAATTCAAATTAAATTAAATCAAATTTCCAATTTGCCCTAAGCTTCTATTTACAATATATACAAATAAATATGTATATATTCAAATAGAAAATATCTTATTAACTTTTTAAAAGATAAAATCATCAATTAATACTAATTTAATCAGATTATTAAATTAAATTCAAATCTTATTATCAAAGATTATCCATATCAATTTAATTATTCAACAGATTATTAAATTGATATTGTCAAAATTTCCGGGATATTACATTCCTCCCCCCTTAAAATAATTTCGTCCCCGAAATTTAAACAAAGGTAATTTAATAATCTTATTAAAGATTTTAATTTAAAACACAAGCATATACTATCATCCATATGCTAGCAACCATAGCAACCAATTCATCCAATCAAACAATTCTAACTATCTAGACTAAATTCTAGATAAAATACCTCGAGTTTCCCCAAGTATATATATATACCGGGATACTCGCTCTACAAACAATCTAAACTACTAAGCTATAGATCTCCTACACATCTAGATCTACAGAACTAAACAGACTATCAGACTACAGACGAGTCTGACTCAACTACCAAACTTCCCAAAACTGCAGATTCCAAAACCAAAGATAGATCAAATACGTACTCCCTCAGAGATACGTAAAACACAATGAATTCCAGTTATCCAAACTGACAATTCAATTCAAAAGACCAAATACTTATCCAAATCAGAACACAGACGAGATCCAAACACAACTCTACTTCACAACTATCAGTAGATTCCAAACTTACTTCTCCCATCCAGAGATACACTCCAAACTGCTTTCGCTGCTCAACTCTGATCTGAGGTAGGACACAAGCACAGACTGGACAACTCATTCCAGAAATAAGGTTCACTGATTCATAAATAAAACTCAGATACTCCAGCAAAACTTGAGCTGCTTCACCAAACTCTATCTCTAGGAAAACATCCTTCAACTAGACTGAACCACCGGTATCACTCCTGGAATCCAGTCGATAAGAAAACTCAACCATCAGATGTGGACAAACTTCTGACTTCTCTGAAGACATCCAGAAAAACTCTGACAACCCAAGAGAACACTCAGACAATCGCAAGTCACTTTTGCGATCAACCCAACCTAATTACAAACAGACTGTTATCTCTTTACCAATCAGAACAGCTTACACTTATTTATCCAATTTATCGAAGAAATGGATCCACTCTGCTGCTTCTGATCTTCACTTCCAGAAAAACTGCTCATCCAGAAAACTTCCTGCCATCACGGAATACTCCGAGCTGCACTGCTGACACTGATGCCAAGGACTTCCAACCAAAGCTCTTAGAGAAACTCGAACTTCAAACCAAAGCAGAAACACCATGCTGAACTCAGCCACAATACCGAAACATACACTCTTCCTTAATCTTATTCCAAAGAAAACATCTTCAGGAACATCCATCGTCACTGTATCTCATCATACAGCTACTATTACCTGAGGTATCAAGGTACCATCACTCACTTCTGCCTCATCGACAGATCCAACTCTACTCATCCACACTTCAAAGATAAACTCCGAACCATTACAGTTTCCTTCGGAGATCGATGAAATCCTTCACCACAGCAAAGCTTACTCGAGACAGTATTAGGTCTACAGTCTCGACAGATACACTTCCAACCTCAATACTCAAACTCCAACCATTGGTAGTCGTGTTTCACACACCACCACCCTATCTACCTTTATATTCTATATTGGAAAACCTGAACAGGTAACCCAACAAATAGGTAGAAATATATATATATTTAAAATGATACTTTTTATATAGAAATTATTTCTGGGTAAAATTATTTCATCTACCTTTTTAAAACAATATTGTGTCTGTTGGCCTGGTCCAAGTGTTTAGAGATCCCTATCAATAACGTTAGCTACTCGTATTGACCAGAATCCATATACCACCCAACCGATCAATTAACACAATATAAAATCATTTTATATAACTAACAAATACGCGCTCTCGTATATATATATATACACTCAAACAGGTTGCTACAGATCCTATCTCTAATGAACAACCCTTCCGAACCTAGGTATTCACTCAACCTAGTGCTCTGATATTTACTTAACCAAAAGCTTAGGCATTCGCTCAACCTATGCTCTGATACCACTGTAACGACCCGCCACTCATTCTACAGAATGACGTATCGTCAATAAGAAAGAAAGGGATAGAAAAGAGAAAAGAAGAGAAGAGAGAAAGAAACAACATTAGAATCTCACACAGCGGAACGAATAAATTATATTAATAACATAAATATTACATAGTATCATATACACCACTTATCAGAGTTACACAGATTACACATCATATACTAGACAGTTATAAACATCTGTCTAGTTATTACATCTCAATACAAAACAAAGATCTAAACAAGATCAACACAGCGGAAACTACTATCTATATCTACAACGCTGAAGCCTCCTGTTCCATTGCTCCTCCACAATTCGTCAAGGCTAACCTGTTTGTTTAAATTTAAACTGAATTTAAATTTGTGAAGAAATATAAAAACAGGAATTTAAATCAAAGTTTAAATATAGGGATTCAGGTTAGCCTTGACGAATTGTGGAGGAGCAATGGAGCAGGAGGCTTCAGCGTTGTAGATATAGATAGTAGTTTCCGCTGTGTTGATCTTGTTTAGATCTTTGTTTTGTATTGAGATGTAATAACTAGACAGATGTTTATAACTGTCTAGTATATGATGTGTAATCTGTGTAACTCTGATAAGTGGTGTATATGATACTATGTAATATTTATGTTATTAATATAATTTATTCGTTCCGCTGTGTGAGATTCTAATGTTGTTTCTTTCTCTCTTCTCTTCTTTTCTCTTTTCTATCCCTTTCTTTCTTATTGACGATACGTCATTCTGTAGAATGAGTGGCGGGTCGTTACATATAAAGTGATAATAAATCATTTATAATAGTTTTATAAAGATATATATTTGATTTGAAAATATAAGGAAAAATCGATAACGCTTTATTGGTATAATGACAATTATTGTAAATAATTTTTAATAATAATTTATATGGTTTTATAATTCAAATATGATCATTTTAATTAGTTTAAAATGATAAGAAATTTATTTTTGAATTTTGTTTACAAATATTTGTACATGAATAAATAAGTGAAAATGTGACCGATAATCGGTTCTCCGGATTTCAACGATTTAACGAACAAAAGTTGTTCGAAGTGTTATGCACCTACATGTACATACTTATATATGTCACATGCACATACATACATAAATACATATACAAATATATATATATATATATATATATTACAAAAATGATTTAATAATTCCTAAGCTTAACCTTTAAGTAACCATAAAGAAAACATCACTTCATTGTACCAAACCATCACTTCACATCAACCATCACATGGCTTTGGGGGGGAGCCATGCGCTTGGGGCTAGGGGAGGGGTGTGGGCTAGGGGTATTTAGGTAATTATGCAATTTAATATATTATTCTAAGGTTTTTTTCTATAAATACCACCCCTCTTCTCACAAAAATCCTAATACCATTCACTTCTTCTTCCTCTTCTATTCAAGCTTTCTAAGAGTCTCCTTAATGGCTTCTTATTCATAAAAAAAAATATTTTAGAAAAGTTAGGAAAAAATATATCAAATAAAAGAGGAAAATGTACACACTAGTTTATAATATCGATCCACTTCAAAACTATTTCTAAACACCTCCTTTACTCTTCCAAAATCCACGGCCACCACCCCACACCACTTAGGCCTTGAGCACCACCAACATCAAGGCTAGGTCGAGCTCTCTCTTAGGTCGTAGGCTTGGTTTCATATGCTTTGCTTCGATTGTAGCGGAGCTATAGCCGATTTTCTATTAGCTCGAAGGGAAAATGAAGGTGAGAACTCCTAAACTATTATATTATATTTTGGATGATGATATGATGTTTGGAATGGATGTTTAATATTCTTTGATCATCAAGTTTGGTTGTTTAAATATGAATGTTGAATATATATGCTAGTCACAGAAATATACGTCGATAAGCACAAAGGAAATCACTGTCCTTGAATTAATAAAATGGTGTGTATGGAATGTTAAACCTCTTTAAAACAGTTTAAAAATGGGTTTGTAATGTTTTATAAACATTTAAAAGTGTTTTGGTGAAGTTTGAATGAGATTGGAAAATTTAGTCTAAAATAGGCACGTCGCTAATGGTAGTTCGTGATTTCGCGCCATAAAAGCCAAAAGAAGTGTATAAGTTGGAATATAGCTCGGAATTCTTCGAGATAAGAATTTTCCAAACTATTATATCCCAATGTTTCCAACGAAGAAAAAAATAGAGATTTCGATAAGTAGATTTTGAGATATGAGTAAAACAAGCTTTTTGAAAATCGCGGTTTTGCAGTTCGGAATTCAAAACTGGATTTCTTTGAAAATGATGGTTTAAAATTGTTTAAAGATGAGAAATAAATCTTTTAAAATTTTTAAAAGTGAATTGAGTTATAAAATTGAATTTCCAAATGATAAAAGTCGTTTTGATCAATATAGCTTTTGTAACGACCCAGAATTTTTGATAATTAAAATTCGAATATTTAATTGATTTTTAATATTAATAAATGAATTTAATAAGTCGAATGATTTATTTTTCGAATATTGGGTTTAATTTGATAATTAAATCGATAAATTAAATAGTGGAATTCCAAAGATAATTGAAAATCGTGTTTAAAATGATTTAAAATGATTTGGAAAATTTGATTTAAATCATACTGGAGTTATAGAAAGGTTATAGAACTTTTAAAATTGAAATTGGAGTTAATCTGTAAAAATTGAATATTTTAATATTTAATTATCGACTGTAAAAATAGCCAATTTTCGAACAGTCTCAGAATTGAACGAGACCAGTTCCATTGGATCCGTAATAGTTAGTTATTATCGGATTTCAATTTTTGTAGCAAACGGAGTTATCGTTTGACCGTGGCAGCTCGAAACGCATCGATATCGTTTTAATTTTAATTCGGCGAGTTAAAATAGTCATTTTTCGAACAGTCTCAGATTTCGACGAAACCAGTTTCATCGGATCCGTAATGTGATATTATTTTAAGATTTCAAATTTCGTAATTTTTGGATTTACCATTTGTCCGGTACAAATTAAAACGCCTCGAAATCGATTTAAATCGGTTTAATTTAAATTGATCGTTTATTGTCATATCTCACACAGACGATTGAATTAGCTTTCGAAACCTGTTCCATTGCGTTCGGAACGCGGGGTAAACCCCAGAAACGCCAGTTACAGCACGTAAATCGGAGTTTGGAAAACCGGGATGAATAGTATCGTTTTATTCTCTATAAATACCCTCTTTAATTCACAAAAAAATAAAAATAAAAAGGGCTAGGGTTTCTTCTATAGCCAGCCGCCGTTCAATATAACCAATGGCCAGGAAGTCACCGACTTCACCTCAGTTTTTCTTCAAATCCACCAACCAATTCAAGAAATTATCAACTAGAGTATTGTAGAGCACTTTGAGTTCTATCTAATCAACGGCTGAGATGTTGTTTGGCGAAGTGGATCGCTCTATTTTTGGGCCCGTTCGTGCTCGTTCTAGGCACCATTTTCGAGAGCCACAGGGGACCGAGCTTTATGGTACTAGCGGCGGAGGTGGAGGGGGCTGAGATGAGTCGAATGGCGGTGGTGTGATGGGTTCTCGCTGTCGTTGGTGGTTGTGGTATCGAACCCTAGTTCGTAAAGTTGGGTTTGTTTTCGTGAACGAAAACTGGAGAGGGAGATGATGCATCACGCGGTCGTGATTTGAGGAAGGGAAATCTATGGCCCAGAAAAATTGTAGGGGTTTAAAACAAAATAAAATTGTAAATGTTTATATTTATAATTTGTATAATCTTTAAAAATGTATAACTTTTTGCTACGTGATCAGAATTTGACGAAACCAAATGCATTGGAATCGCCTCGATGTGTACTTCGCGATGCAACTGAATTGGATTGAATTGGGGTCAGTGAAAATTTTGAGTGAAATTAAACGCCCGTTTAATTTCATTCGAAATAAATCGCTACGAATTGCTATCGTAAAATCACGGTGAGATCTTCTCACTCAAATTGAATGTGGAATTTTTACAGTTATTGATTTGATGATTGCTATTCGATGTGATATTAGATATAGTAGGATATATCTATATATATAGCAATATATACATATTGGCATATGTATATATTGGATTGATGATTTCCCGCCTCGTATAGCGGATGAGACCCTATTGCGCCGTTAGTAAGCGGATTTTTATAAAACCCATATACCGCGATAATTCCGTACTGGAGCGGAATTGGTATTGTGCTAACGTCTTTGGATGCAGGGAAACAGGTTGGAGGGATCCGACTGGATTCCTCACCGTATTGATTATTTACAGATATTTTGATATATTCTGTTATCATATGATGATATATGATATTTGACTGTTGTGATGGACTGATTGGTGTTGTTGCATCATTGGATTCAGTTTTGAAATGTAAAAATAACGACTTTTACCTTAAAAGGGTTTTTAAAGTGAATTTTGAAAATATACGTTTTATGGAATTTTTGAATCGATTTATAAACGTAAAATTTTAAAGTTATAAAAGTTATAATTTTTAGTGAAATATAACCGAAGTGTCGTTTTTGAAATAAAAGTCGATTTATTTTATAAAATGGTTTAAGTTGGGATTTTTGAATAACTACAAACGATTTGTATAGAAAGATTTATAAAAATTGATATTTTATAAATCAAAATATTGGACTTATAAAACGAATTTTATAAGTGTTAAAAAGAAGTATAAAAGGATTTCATAAGTGAATGAAATTAATAGATTTATAACGTGAAGTTATAAAGTGAATAGATGTTGTAGAATAAACGATTTATAAGTAATTTACTTATAAATTAGATTTTTGCACTTAATTGGGATATAAATAGAAATTGCTAAATGAAATGATTTCATAAGTTGAAATTGTTGTGAAGTATAAATGTGATTTATAAACGTTGTTTATAAATCTGGAATCACTTATTTTGATAAGTAATTTTAGAAGTTAATAAGAGGAGAATTTTATAAATCGAAGTTGTTAGAAAATATAAAGGTGAATTTATAAACGTTGTTTTATGAATTCGAAATCAATCAAATTTGATGAATGTAATATAGAAGTTATTAAGGGAATTTTATCCACGATTTTGGATAAGTGGATAATTTTTGGAATAAAACGTGTAGAAAAGATTGAAATGTAATTATTGAAGTATATTCACGATTTTGGATAGTGAATATATCGTTAAGTAAAATGGATAGTTTTGAAGAAGTGATATTAAAAATGAAGTTAAACATTTTAAAGATGTTTTAAAATGTATTATAAATCGAAAGCAGAGATTTCCGCAGTTCTTGTTGAAATAGACGTTTTCGAGAAATTTAAGGAAATGGTGGACTATAACACTGTTGTTATAGTAAATGATTTCCGAAAGGAAATGTTTTGATGTAGTATTGGGATTTATATATCTATCTAAATCCGAATCCCTATACTAGTGATTTTGAGTCGTCGTAACGATGTTTTACGTAACATTCGTTTTGACTCAAATAAATGTGTTTTAAGAATGATTTCCTTAAAAGAATGAATATATACTTAATTTGATTTAAGTATATTGAATATTTTCAAATGTTGAAAATAAATAGATTTGTGAAATACTTATTTTTTTCAAATAAGTATGGAAACGCTTTTCCAATATGAAATGAACTGTTTTGAGATTTTATCTTTTAAAGATAAATTGAAATGTGGAAATTGATTTGAAATTGTTTTCAAATGGTTAAGTGTGGAAATTTTATATCTAGTAAAGATATTTTTGAAGATGAAATAATTTGGAAAATTATTTGGAATCTGATGATGTTGCGCATCTTTATTGATAGTTAAATAACCGACTATCAATAATTACCTTTAGATAGGTATTTGTTGTGAATTGGATGAATTTGAATGCCACACTTATTTTTGAATAATCGCTCACTATTCGGGTTAACCGGGAAAGGACCATGGGGTCGTATAACCCATTCCGAATATGTGATACGTCGTTATGAATCGCATTTGAAGACCGGTGTTGAAGACCGGATATTTTTAAAAACGGAAGGATTACCGTCGAGTTACTCTACATCGGCTGATCTCCGGTTTAGAGGTTTTATCACCCTTAGTGACGGGAAGTCCTGACGTGATTGAAAATTATCCGGAAATGCAAGGGCTTCGTGAGAAGTGCCTTCGGTTCTGTTCGATCCCGGAACAGACTTGTATGGATGTGTGTCTGACGTTACATTTTGAGATGTAAAGCTGATTTCTTTCAAATACATTTCTGTTGGTGGCGGAGAATTTATTCTCTTAGCTTAACACCCTTCTCTGAGACGTACGAGCTCAGAGGTTATGTAGTTGAAATTTATCAGCGATATATCCCAATTTGGTAACGTGGCATACTGAGTGTTGCTGTGAAATGATCAGTGTTTGATCATTTGTGATATGATCATTTGTTTGATCTTATATCTTTGTGATCATAGGTTGATCATTTTGTTTGACCCGAAGCAGGGCTTTTTGAGAAAGCGTAGCTTTGTGGACGAGACTTCGTCGAGCCTCACACCCCGGAAATGGTCGAAACAGGAAGGATGCAGCAAGGTTCTAGGGAGTAGCGCCCCTTAGTGTATGTCATTCCTTCTGGATAAAGGTGGTATCATGGTATGGAGCCCAGATACTTAACCTCTGTGGTTACTGCATTATTATTATCTATGTGGTTTGTTGCGAATCGGGGATCCTCGGGAAGATCGGTGACGATCGGGGGATGACATACGCGTGTCAGTAGTTACCTATTTTTGCAGAGGTAACCCGGCCTTGTGTTGGCAGAGATCCGGTTAGGTTCTCGGGTCGTCTATTCCAGGGACGTACCCATCGTGGAAAAGGAAGTTCCTTAGCCTGACCATTTGTTGGAAATCCAAACTCCAATACGTGATTTGTACGGTATTAGTTGTAGAACCTGCCATTTACGTACGGTGGTCACCACTGTTTAGATGGTAGCTATAGTAGGCATACGATACTGGTCGTATGTTGGCTAAGATTAATATTATACTTTCGAAATGTTTTCTACACTATGCACTAATAATAATATCAAAAATGATTTGATTTTGCGTAGTAAGCATCTTTGACTATCATAAGAAGAAATCTCCTCCAATTCTGCGTTTGCATTGTGTGTGTGGCGGGAGGTCTTATGGTAGTTTCATTTTCCAAAAAGCATTGCGAATTGACTTTAAAATCCTCTGCTATTTATTTTAAAGATAAATAACTGTTTTACGATCTCACACCAGTCACCATGACTGACTCGGAGTTTATTGTTTCCCTTCTAAACTCTGGGTGCCCACCAATTTCCACACGGGCAGCCTAGAGTTATATTATCAGGATATTCAGGATATTCTGGAGCTTTGGAGATAAGCTGGATGACGAGACGTAGTATTTGTATCTGATATTATTTATTCCGCTGTGTATTCTGTATGAGGACAAGTTTATATAACTGTCCATTGTTGTATATTGACTCTGATGATTGATGTATGTATAAAATGATATAGTTCTTTGTTTTGAAAGACTAGTAATTATCTATTGTATATTGTTCCGCTGCGATGTGTAAGATTCTGATATTGTTTTCAGTTCTGATGTGTTTTCTGTTGTTCTTCTTCTTTCTTTCTTCTTTCTTTTTCTTCTATCTTCTTCTTCTACCTTTTTCTTCTTTCTTAAAACCATAACTTTCCGGGTTTCCGGCATTCGATGGCTCAGCAGTCGATAAAGTGAGTATCGATGTTGAATTTTCGAAAGTCAAAAATTTTCGGGATGTTACATCTGGTATCAGAGCATATGGTTAAGCGACAACCCTGCTCTGTTGGGTGTTACTCATTAGAGATAGAGTCAGTAGTACTCTAGAATGAGTTGAGTGTAATAATAGATACGAGTGCGTATTTGTTAGTGAATATAAAATTGTTTTATATTGTGATGATTGGTTTGTTGAGTGGTATATGGATTCTGGTCGGTATTGTCCGTACAACTCTATCGATAGAGGTCTCTAAACACTTATATAGAACAATTCGGCACAGTATTGTTTTAAATAGGGTAAATGAGATAATTTTGCCCAAAACTATTTTTTTATAGAAAAGGAATGTTTTTCTATAAAGTACTATAGTATATGGTTGCATGGATGTTAGGAAGTAATAATAGTGAATTATTATCATTGAAATTGAATAAGAAATTGAAATCATAACTCCAAAGTTAAGGAATAAATTCTCATACAAATGAAATCTAAGAATGTAAATTATAAATGTGATTTGTAAATTGAAACGGAATTCCAGAGAAGTTTTTGGAAATGTTTGAAAAAGATTTGAAAATTTCGGAGATTTGAAAGTTTAAATCCTTTTTGATTTGAAAATGAATTTCAAGGGTTTTGAAAAATGTTTTGAAGGAATGAAAAGCTCTAAACTCTTTTCGGTCGCTGGAAAATAACTTCGATGATGACCGCGGCATCGTTGGTGTTTATTTTCGGGTTTCCAAAAGAGAAATTGCTGCCAAATTGTTTTAAAAGGAAGTTGTTTGAAAATTTTGGGTTTTGTTTTGAAAATTCAAGGGATAAATTGAATTGTTTTCAAAAATGGTTTTGAAAATGTTATTAAGACTCTGGAATGCTATATAAAAATATTGATGAGAATAATAAATGAGTTGATAACTTATACAATTAGTTGTGAGTTTAGATTGAATAAATTTAACTTAAGGAATTTTAAGTTGAATCAAAGAAAATATAAGTAAATGAATTTGAATAAATGAAAGTGAAATTGAAAGTTGAAATTCATTTTGAAATTGTAAGTAAGTAAGACTGAATTGAATTTTGATTTGTGATAAACAAAGTGAAGTATTGAAGTAAAATTAGTAAGTGAAACTAATTGAAGAAATGACGAATTAATATGGTTTGAGATGAATTAAAATTCACATGGAATTTAAAATCCAGTTTAATATGAGTGGTTATAAACCATAATAGTGAATTGAAAATAAATATAATGTGTATATGGAGTATTTACATTGAACTTAAGAAATGAAGTGTGAAATTCTTAAGTAAAATTAGATGATTGAACAAAAGAATAAAACTGGAGATAAAACTGAATATTGAAAACGAATTTGAGTTGTGTGAAATAAAATGAAGTTTGAGATTGGTTTGAAATGAACTAAAGTTAATTGATAAAAATTCAATATTTCAGAATTGAAAGTGAATTGAATCCAAATTAGATTGGAATTGTGAATTGAACTCAAATGAGAAATTGAAATGTGAAATTGAATTCAAATAAAATTTGAAATGAAAAATTGAAGATAATGGATATAACTTCAATAGCGAATCTAAAGATGATATAAGTAGTTTATATTGAAATTTTTGTAATAAAATTTGCAAAATGGTTTGAATGTGTAACTAGATATTATGGCTAGTAGGACATGCAGGTGTTATAAAAGGAATTGGAAAATTTATTTCGAAGATAAATTTGAATTGCTCGAAAAAGGTATGTATTTGAATTCGAATATGAGATTTGATGACTTATTTCTCTAGCCGCTTGGCTTTTTCTTTTTCTTTTTGAAATCTGAGAGTCCGTAGGGACGTTTTGTAGTCGTGCCGTATTAGCCGTGCAAAGGAGACGCTGGCGAAATTTTTCGAAAATTTAGGGCGTTAGAAAATTTTTGAGAAATTTTGAAAGTTTAAAATTTGAATTTAAACTCGAATTTGAATTGAGAAGTTAAACAATGTTGTTTGAAACTTATAATTGAAGTTGGAAATTTAGTTGAATGATAACAAATCTTTAGTAGGCAGATTTGTTTCGATAATTTGATAAAACTATTAGATTGTGAAAAATAGTAGACGAGTTAAGGACTTTTTTCCCTAACTTGTAATTTCGAGGACGAAATTCTTTTAAGGGGGGAAGTTTGTAACGACCCAGAATTTTTGATAATTAAAATTCGAATATTTAATTGATTTTTAATATTAATAAATGAATTTGATAAGTCGAATGATTTATTTTTCGAATATTGGGTTTAATTTGATAATTAAATCGATAAATTAAATAGTGGAATTCCAGAGATAATTGAAAATCGTGTTTAAAATGATTTAAAATGATTTGGAAAATTTGATTTAAATCATACTGGAGTTATAGAAAGGTTATAGAACTTTTAAAATTGAAATTGGAGTTAATCTGTAAAAATTGAATATTTTAATATTTAATTATCGACTGTAAAAATAGCCAATTTTCGAACAGCCTCAGAATTGAACGAGACCAGTTCCATTGGATCCGTAATAGTTAGTTATTATCGGATTTCAATTTTCGTAGCAAACGGAGTTATCGTTTGACCGTGGCAGCTCGAAACGCATCGATATCGTTTTAATTTTAATTCGGCGAGTTAAAATAGTCATTTTTCGAACAGTCTCGGATTTCGACGAAACCAGTTTCATCGGATCCGTAATGTGATATTATTGTAAGATTTCAAATTTCGTAATTTTTGGATTTACCATTTGTCCGGTACAAATTAAAACGCCTCGAAATCAATTTAAATCGGTTTAATTTAAATTGATCGTTTATTGTCATATCTCACACAGACGATTGAATTAGCTTTCGAAACCTGTTCCATTGCGTTCGGAACGCGGGGTAAACCCCAGAAACGCCAGTTACAGCACGTAAATCGGAGTTTGGAAAACCGGGATGAATAGTATCGTTTTATTCTCTATAAATACCCCCTTTAATTCACAAAAAAATAAAAATAAAAAGGGCTAGGGTTTCTTCTATAGCCAACCACCGTTCAATATAACCAATGGCCAGGAAGTCACCGACTTCACCTCAGTTTTTCTTCAAATCCACCAACCAATTCAAGAAATTATCAACTAGAGTATTGTAGAGCACTTTGAGTTCTATCTAATCAACGGCTGAGATGTTGTTTGGCGAAGTGGATCGCTCTATTTTTGGGCCCGTTCGTGCTCGTTCTAGGCACCATTTTCGAGAGCCACAGGGGACCGAGCTTTATGGTACTAGCGGCGGAGGTGGAGGGGGCTGAGATGAGTCGAATGGCGGTGGTGTGATGGGTTCTCGCTGTCGTTGGTGGTTGTGGTATCGAACCCTAGTTCGTAAAGTTGGGTTTGTTTTCGTGAACGAAAACTGGAGAGGGAGATGATGCATCACGCGGTCGTGATTTGAGAAAGGGAAATCTACGGCCCAGAAAAATTGTAGGGGTTTAAAACAAAATAAAATTGTAAATGTTTATATTTATAATTTGTATAATCTTTAAAAATGTATAACTTTTTGCTACATGATCAGAATTTGACGAAACCAAATGCATTGGAATCGCCTCGATGTGTACTTCGCGATGCAACTGAATTGGATTGAATTGGGGTCAGTGAAAATTTTGAGTGAAATTAAACGCCCGTTTAATTTCATTCGAAATAAATCGCTACGAATTGCTATCGTAAAATCACGGTGAGATCTTCTCACTCAAATTGAATGTGGAATTTTTACAGTTATTGATTTGATGATTGCTATTCGATGTGATATTAGATATAGTAGGATATATCTATATATATAGCAATATATACATATTGGCATATGTATATATTGGATTGATGATTTCCCGCCTCGTATAGCGGATGAGACCCTATTGCGCCGTTAGTAAGCGGATTTTTATAAAACCCATATACCGCGATAATTCCGTACTGGAGCGGAATTGGTATTGTGCTAACGTCTTTGGATGCAGGGAAACAGGTTGGAGGGATCCGACTGGATTCCTCACCGTATTGATTATTTACAGATATTTTGATATATTCTGTTATCATATGATGATATATGATATTTGACTGTTGTGATGGACTGATTGGTGTTGTTGCATCATCGGATTCAGTTTTGAAATGTAAAAATAACGACTTTTACCTTAAAAGGGTTTTTAAAGTGATTTTTGAAAATATCGTTTTATGGAATTTTTGAATCGATTTATAAACGTAAAATTTTAAAGTTATAAAAGTTATAATTTTTAGTGAAATATAACCGAAGTGTCGTTTTTGAAATAAAAGTCGATTTATTTTATAAAATGTTTTAAGTTGGGATTTTTGAATAACTACAAACGATTTGTATAGAAAGATTTATAAAAATTGATATTTTATAAATCAAAATATTGGACTTATAAAACGAATTTTATAAGTGTTAAAAAGAAGTATAAAAGGATTTCATAAGTGAATGAAATTAATAGATTTATAACGTGAAGTTATAAAGTGAATAGATGTTGTAGAATAAACGATTTATAAGTAATTTACTTATAAATTAGATTTTTGCACTTAATTGGGATATAAATAGAAATTGCTAAATGAAATGATTTCATAAGTTGAAATTGTTATGAAGTATAAATGTGATTTATAAACGTTGTTTATAAATCTGGAATCACTTATTTTGATAAGTAATTTTAGAAGTTAATAAGAGGAGAATTTTATAAATCGAAGTTGTTAGAAAATATAAAGGTGAATTTATAAACGTTGTTTTATGAATTCGAAATCAATCAAATTTGATGAATGTAATATAGAAGTTATTAAGGGAATTTTATCCACGATTTTGGATAAGTGGATAATTTTTGGAATAAAACGTGTAGAAAAGATTGAAATGTAATTATTGAAGTATATTCACGATTTTGGATAGTGAATATATCGTTAAGTAAAATGGATAGTTTTGAAGAAGTGATATTAAAAATGAAGTTAAACATTTTAAAGATGTTTTAAAATGTATTATAAATCGAAAGCAGAGATTTCCGCAGTTCTTGTTGAAATAGACGTTTTCGAGAAATTTAAGGAAATGGTGGACTATAACACTGTTGTTATAGTAAATGATTTCCGAAAGGAAATGTTTTGATGTAGTATTGGGATTTATATATCTATCTAAATCCGAATCCCTATACTAGTGATTTTGAGTCGTCGTAACGATGTTTTACGTAACATTCGTTTTGACTCAAATAAATGTGTTTTAAGAATGATTTCCTTAAAAGAATGAATATATACTTAATTTGATTTAAGTATATTGAATATTTTCAAATGTTGAAAATAAATAGATTTGTGAAATACTTATTTTTTTCAAATAAGTATGGAAACGCTTTTCCAATATGAAATGAACTGTTTTGAGATTTTATCTTTTAAAGATAAATTGAAATGTGGAAATTGATTTGAAATTGTTTTCAAATGGTTAAGTGTGGAAATTTTATATCTAGTAAAGATATTTTTGAAGATGAAATAATTTGGAAAATTATTTGGAATCTGATGATGTTGCGCATCTTTATTGATAGTTAAATAACCGACTATCAATAATTACCTTTAGATAGGTATTTGTTGTGAATTGGATGAATTTGAATGCCACACTTATTTTTGAATAATCGCTCACTATTCGGGTTAACCGGGAAAGGACCATGGGGTCGTATAACCCATTCCGAATATGTGATACGTCGTTATGAATCACATTTGAAGACCGGTGTTGAAGACCGGATATTTTTAAAAACGGAAGGATTACCGTCGAGTTACTCTACATCGGCTGATCTCCGGTTTAGAGGTTTTATCACCCTTAGTGACGGGAAGTCCTGACGTGATTGAAAATTATCCGGAAATGCAAGGGCTTCGTGAGAAGTGCCTTCGGTTCTGTTCGATCCCGGAACAGACTTGTATGGATGTGTGTCTGACGTTACACTTTGAGATGTAAAGCTGATTTCTTTCAAATACATTTCTGTTGGTGGCGGAGAATTTATTCTCTTAGCTTAACACCCTTCTCTGAGACGTACGAGCTCAGAGGTTATGTAGTTGAAATTTATCAGCGATATATCCCAATTTGGTAACGTGGCATACTGAGTGTTGCTGTGAAATGATCAGTGTTTGATCATTTGTGATATGATCATTTGTTTGATCTTATATCTTTGTGATCATAGGTTGATCATTTTGTTTGACCCGAAGCAGGGCTTTTTGAGAAAGCGTAGCTTTGTGGACGAGACTTCGTCGAGCCTCACACCCCGGAAATGGTCGAAACAGGAAGGATGCAGCAAGGTTCTAGGGAGTAGCGCCCCTTAGTGTATGTCATTCCTTCTGGATAAAGGTGGTATCATGGTATGGAGCCCAGATACTTAACCTCTGTGGTTACTGCATTATTATTATCTATGTGGTTTGTTGCGAATCGGGGATCCTCGGGAAGATCGGTGACGATCGGGGGATGACATACGCGTGTCAGTAGTTACCTATTTTTGCAGAGGTAACCCGGCCTTGTGTTGGCAGAGATCCGGTTAGGTTCTCGGGTCGTCTATTCCAGGGACGTACCCATCGTGGAAAAGGAAGTTCCTTAGCCTGACCATTTGTTGGAAATCCAAACTCCAATACGTGATTTGTACGGTATTAGTTGTAGAACCTGCCATTTACGTACGGTGGTCACCACTGTTTAGATGGTAGCTATAGTAGGCATACGATACTGGTCGTATGTTGGCTAAGATTAATATTATACTTTCGAAATGTTTTCTACACTATGCACTAATAATAATATCAAAAATGATTTGATTTTGCGTAGTAAGCATCTTTGACTATCATAAGAAGAAATCTCCTCCAATTCTGCGTTTGCATTGTGTGTGTGGCGGGAGGTCTTATGGTAGTTTCATTTTCCAAAAAGCATTGCGAATTGACTTTAAAATCCTCTGCTATTTATTTTAAAGATAAATAACTGTTTTACGATCTCACACCAGTCACCATGACTGACTCGGAGTTTATTGTTTCCCTTCTAAACTCTGGGTGCCCACCAATTTCCACACGGGCAGCCTAGAGTTATATTATCAGGATATTCAGGATATTCTGGAGCTTTGGAGATAAGCTGGATGACGAGACGTAGTATTTGTATCTGATATTATTTATTCCGCTGTGTATTCTGTATGAGGACAAGTTTATATAACTGTCCATTGTTGTATATTGACTCTGATGATTGATGTATGTATAAAATGATATAGTTCTTTATTTTGAAAGACTAGTAATTATCTATTGTATATTGTTCCGCTGCGATGTGTAAGATTCTGATATTGTTTTCAGTTCTGATGTGTTTTCTGTTGTTCTTCTTCTTTCTTTCTTCTTTCTTTTTCTTCTATCTTCTTCTTCTACCTTTTTCTTCTTTCTTAAAACCATAACTTTCCGGGTTTCCGGCATTCGATGGCTCAGCAGTCGATAAAGTGAGTATCGATGTTGAATTTTCGAAAGTCGAAAATTTTCGGGATGTTACATCTTAAAAAAGCACTTTTCGTAGCACTTTTTCGCAGCACTTTTCTATAACTTTTGAAATATAGCTTTAAACTTAACAATTCTTTTCCAAATCTCTTATAAATGTTTTCAAATGGATAATTACGTGTTTTAGAAAGGATTTGGAAGTTTTTATAGTTTATTTAAAAGGAATTCAAATAAACGATTTAAAGAAAAGCTATTACAAATTAAGTGGTTTCACTACAACAAAACAGCCATTTTACAATAGGCAATGCCCGTTGTAATATTGGTTTCGCAACGGGCATGCGCCCGTTGTAATAGGCCTCGTTGTAATAGGTCTACCATATTTTACAACGGACAATGAACATTATAATACACCTTTTTACAACGGTCATCGGCCATTGCAGTAGGCTCTATGACAACAATTAAAGCCCGTTGTAAAAGACTATAATACAACTAGCATAGCCCGTTGTAATACATGATATCGCAACGGTTTCTGACCGTTGCAAAATAAATGCAAATTTTAAAAAAAATTACAGCAGCATCCATGCACTACATCCATACCAATAATGAATAATTTAACGAGTAATAAATATTATCATAAAACAACCAAAATCACATACGAAAAGACTAAGCTAGAGTCATAAAATTCCAACACATTCCAAAAGTTTAGATAAGTTTACATCGACATAGTTCTAATATACACATGACAACTAGTTACGTAACAGCCCAATACTGCATAATTACTTCATTTGTAATTACGTAACAGCCCAATATCACTTCCTCCCAACTACTGCAACCTCCTCCATCAACTGTTCCATTACAATTACCCCTCTGCAACCCTTCTCTGTACATCAATCTGCAATCACCAGCTACCTCCTCTACCAATCACTGCCTCAAACATCCACTTGCACGTCAAAATCCTTACTACCAAACTTCATACAGCAATTGCTACCTTGCGCTTCATCACCTCTTCCACCGCCTCCACATCCACCATAACCTCATCAAAACAACCACTTCAATCCCCTACCAGTCACCACCCCCAACATCCCAACCAACCACACAAACTGCTTGCCCATACCATCCATCTACTCATACCACAACTATCCACATCATCCAAACTACTGCATACAATACTTCATTCACTCACAAATTTCCTACATTCTATGACAAGCGTACATACATCACATTCCCATCTCCTTTGGCAATAATTCATCCACACTACTGCACCTCCCTCTATCATAACTACATTTCATATCCCCTCTGCATCCTCTACATATCATTGCCATATACTAATCAATCATTACCTAAACCTCCACCATTAAACAAAACTGCATTGCCACTTCTTCATCCATGATCACCACAACCACTACCCTACATTATGCATTCCATTGATTAAAACCCAATTCTCCGGTATAGTCAGATTGTTGCAAATACTATTTGATTTTAACTATCAACAAAAATATTAACTTGTTAATTCTGTTTACCTTCATTGGTGCACTGAATGAATTCTCGTCCATCAAATTACCCGAGGTAAGAACTGTTTTGGTCGCACTAGATGAGCTAATGACAACATTTTGTAATCCAGACACCGTTATATTAAGTTTAACAAAATCGCTTCTGTAATTCACAACCTGTATATTTAACATATTTTTATTCAGAATAGATGGACTTTAATTTACACCAAATTAAAACATACTATTAAAGCATATATATTTAACCAAATATCAAGTGTTAAATAAATATAAAAAGATCGATCTTTTCAACAATAAATAGAAAGATCAATCAATCTTTTTCAGATCTTTTACTTAGGGATGATAGAGCAAAATAGTCATAGGGCATGGCTGATGTGCAAATTTCATACAGATGTATTGACATTCAAACCACAGAGGAATAAAATAACTGCGAACATGGAGCTTTCAGTTCTGGAACAGAGCCTCCAGCAAATGATCGGATCAATGAGGATGAACAGCTAGGTACACCTGCAACAAAGTCGAATAGTAAATCATATACAGGAGCTAATATCAATACATTACGTGAGGAAGAAAGTAATATTCATTTAGACATAAAAAAGGCAACTAGCAAGGAAGGTTTCGAAATGCAGCAACAAATAAAATGTACGAATCTAACTATTTCTAATATATCAAGCACTGAAAGTGACGATAATTCTGAAGAAGAAATCAATCTCAATGATGGAATTGACTCATTTATTGATAATGTGGCCAATGCTATTAATGAAACCCCTGTAGAAAATATCAATATAAAAGATTATTCAGGATATGTAAGTGATAATCATGAATTTAAAGCTAATAAAGGTAACAGAGCTAGAAAGAAAAAATTAAAAACTTTGGTTCCTTCTAAAAGAGATTTAAGGAGCAATAGTAAGAATAAATGACTAGACTAAGCTAGAATTTAGGGGTATGACCTCAGATGCTAGATGGAATGATACGATGAAACACCTAACCGTTCATAAACCGAGTATTATTAACCTGTTCAAAAATAAACTTTCTAATGCAAAAATTAATAAATTTATCGCTCATATGAATTGGATATTGTTACATAATAATGATTCTGGTGCTAAAGGAAGAATAATGATTTTATAGGAATCACTAATATGGGATTAAACATCATGTCTAAAAGCAAACAACATATAAGCTGCAATGTTAAAAATAAGGGGATTTGTATTTTATAATCTCATTTATATATGAAAGAAACTTTTTGGAAGATATAAAAATGATTTAGGACTTTTTAGATAAGGAAATTAACAATAATCCATGGTTACTAGTAGGGATTAAAAGTGCATTTTTTTCTCAAAACACTTTGTTAGGTCTGTAACTACCACTGTCTATCTTTGTGGTATCATAAAATTTATATCAACTTTTAAGCATTAAACTAAGATTACATACATCCTTACGATACCTCATTCTTTACGATTTACTACATACGAAACAAATGTTGGCCATGTCATGATTTATTTTATGTTCACTTTTACACAGATTTAGAGCAAAGATTATGCCATCAACGCTACCATTATGAAGCTAAGGCCAGCTACCCCTTGGAGCTATATTTGCTGTGCCATTTGTAAAGGAGCTATTTGTCTTGACAGTTCAGACTATTTCTATTCAAAATGTTATGTGATGGTGGACTATTGCTAATTAACAGACATACATATGTGCCTATTTTTTAAAACTGAATTGAAATTTAAACTTTTTTGCGCATAATGTGTTCACATATTGCATGTCCTTATACTGCTCCTATCTCTACTACTAATAATGAGAATTCATTGAACTACAATCAACCGTGTCTTTTTGAAATTCCTAAAATACCCTTTTCGCCTAATCTACGTCTTTCGTTTCACTTCATTTCATACGATGCTGAAAAACCCTTATCACACCAAATCAAACGATCCATGCCAATCATCCACCATCGCGAACGATAACCAAAGTGATACCGGACCTAATGCTCATGCTCATTCCGTCGAGTTTCAGTTTGCAATCGAATGATTTTGTTGACTAGGGTTAGCTTACTGCATCGCGGAGATTCCTCACCTTCGCCCATCGCATCGATCGGTGCTTCAGTATCATCAAATGGAGCTCATCGCCACATAACGTTAGCTTCCTTTGATGTTGACTGGAGCCGCTCAGATTTGTTCAAGTCTTCTACATTTTTAGGTATTCTATCAATTTCAACTTACGTATTTTTTTTATTTTTTTTGTATCCTTATCATGTATAAGAGAAGATGAAAGGAAAAAATAGAGATAGTGTTAAGTCTTAAAAGTTTTGGTCATGTAGTTTATGATATGTATTAAGGTAAGAAATAAACGCCTGATATGATAACGAAAACAACTAGAGCTTATCAAACTCAAAGTGTGTTGCTACTATGTTATTTGACAAAATTGTTCAAGCCTATAGGCAAGGTGATCCTTATCGTCCGTGAAATAAAATAATTCATGATTTTATATATCTTTTTTGAGGCAGTTATAACTAAATAGACATATTTCTGCATTAGTTATTATACTTGCACACAAAAAGTATATATTAATTTTCGTTAAATAGCTACACTTAAATGGTTTTTTAGTAATACTCCAGTTTAATTATTATTTAATTTTGATTTCTATTGAATTATGTTTAAAGCTTTAGTGAGTTTTCCTATTTCTAAGCTAATATCTTATTTATTTGATCAATTGTTTTGTCACTCTTTATAAATTGTTATCTTTATCTTTACTACTAATAAGAGTTCCGTCTACATAGAATCAAGTACAATAGACTATTAATTTGTATAATGGAGATAGAATCATGTACATAGATCATATGAGTTGTTAAATCAACCTATTACAACCAAAAGTTGCCACTCAGAAGAATGAAGGATAATCTACTTCTACTTCCTGAATTGGATAATGGTAGGCAATAGTTCCAGTATTTAACCTAATATGATTACCTTTATACATTATTCTTTCAACACAATAGCTTCTTGGTACCCTTATATAACAATGTTTGTTAGCCTAATAAAATAAAATACTCCTGATGGAATTTCCAGCTTCTCTAATGTTGACGTTCGATTGTTCCAGCTTCTCTAGAATTGTCGTCAAAGATGATCTGGATCTTGGTAGGAGGAGGTTACCAACGAGTCTATTTATGAGGTGGTCTTTTTGAGTCACTATTTTGATCCCATTATACTCGAGTTCAATTTGATTTACTACCTTTATTAACTGTACTCGAATTTAATTTGGTTTACTTACTTTTATTTCAGCCGATAATTGTGACAGTATTGACTGCACCCACTCTACCAAAGTAGGAACTGAAAATCAGGGTACATTAATGCTATCTTTTATGTTGTTTCCAACTCTAATGTATATATTGATTGATGTTACTTTTTATTGAAAGTTATTTACACATCGTTCTCATTGTTTATGTTGTTACATTCAACTCTACTGTATATTTCAAAACTCTGTACTAAAACTGAATGTTATTTACATGACAAGTGTTTTATTTGATAAATATACACTATAGATGAATTTTGAACTAGATTAGAATTTGGAATTTGAATTAGATTAGAAGTTGGAATTCGGAAGTAAGACTTAGATATGGAATTCAAAACTCTGTTACACCTTGCATTAGATTAGAATTTGGAAGTAAGCTGTGTCTGTGAATATAAATTAATTTATTGATTTCCAGAGGATACATGTACATGATACAAAATACATTCCATTGAACCAGTTATATAGTTCATTAGCAGAAAACATCATATGATTCCAACTCAAATGGTATTTAACATCAGGGTGCTTCAGTACATGGTTGTAACTTTAAAAAAAAGTGCAAACTAGCTCAATAAAACAACGTAGAACAAAATATGCAACACTATGATGTTGTCAGGTAGAAAGAAGCAACTTAAATAGATGTGGTGGTTTCCAAGAGTAGCTTCAACTCCTGCATTATGTGACATATAGAAATATTTGAATGCTAAAATTTTTTTTTATTACAAGACATGAAAACTTTAGTGATAAATTAACAAGCCATCGAAATTTGATAGTTGTACCATAAAAAGTTTGCAGTCAAATGATAGTGAAAATTTAACATACATCTTTACTGTAGTGAGAAAAGTGTACCTTGGATTTTTTTCTAAATTACTATACTCATATAATTTACTGCTTTGTTATAGTCAATGAATTTTTATGTAACCTTAATCCATTATATGTATTTCCAACAACAAAATAAAGGAACAATTTTAAATGACATGTTGACAAATTTTAGGTACTAAGTCATGTCGACACTTTTAAACTAACATGTCAGCCATAATTAATATGTTAGTTCACATTAACATGTCGCTTTTCGACTGCAAATTGCAACTTAAAAGAACAGTTTTAAACTAACATGTCGGTTTCAGGACATGTTAGTTTCAACTAACACGTCTATTTTAGGTTATATTAGTTAGAAGTGAAACATGAAAGTTCCTTTGGACTGTAAATTAAAGGAACAGTTTTAGACGCGAAATGACATAGTTATGTTGACATATGATGTTTCAGGTAATAATTCATATGCATATGCATTTCACTTTTAAACTAACATGTTAATACTCATAAATTAGTACCTAAAACTTCACATGGTTTTCAAGTTCAATTTGCCTCTCATGTCATAATATAATGTTTCTACATCAATGTGATTGTTACCCAGTTGATTCGAAAACATTGCATTAGGTCGTATATATGTAATATTCAATTACTTGGTAACACTAAAATATGCAAGTACCTTCATCATTCAATTCACAACATAATATGTGTCTATGTTATATGCTATGCTAATTTCAGTGGTACTGCATTTGAGAATCATGATCGTGGGTCAATTGTATCAATAAGGCAATAAATAGGACCTGAGATAATATTAGGTACACCGTACACTTAGATCTTTAAAATAAATATTGAATTCTACCTGAGATGTAGATTGTCAATTTGAATTACACATTTTTCACATTTAAATTGGGATAAAACTGTTACTTTTAAATAGGTCTACGATGTCCGATATTCTATTCCTTAATTTGATTCTGATAATGCTATTCTGTTTGATTATTATGTGTTGATGTTGACTTATCAGCTATCAGTTTATTTTCACCCCACAATAGAAACATATTAGAATGCTTAAAGACCAATCTTCCTGTTGTATACCGTACATTATAATATATTCAAGTTGTTCTCTCTTAGCTTTGAGAATGTGCCTTGATATTACTTTCTGTTTGCATTTCATAGCTTTAGTGCATCATGTCCTTTGTGAGATGATTAGAATTTTATTGTGCGACTATTTACGAAATATATGGTATATTTTGTCATCAACATACCAGTAGTTATTAATTACTTGAGTATTCATTTATGTATTTATTATGATAAGGGAGGACCCTGAACCCTTAATTTACAATCGAAAGCCAAATGTGTTCTTAGCAGGACATGAGTTCTTAACCCTCTGGCAACTACAATTAGATAATAACCAATTTACCATTGAAGTAAGCCAATAGACAGGTTTTAAGCAAACAGTGGTCCCCGAGTGTGTATGATATATTGATATCATGATAATGTAAATGAAGTAAATATATAAATAAATGGGAACAACTGACACCCTAATGCTTTACAGCCATAAATCGACATAAGAGTCATGCTACATATACGAGTATAAATATTTAATTTAAGTGTACATGATTAATTATAAGCCCGTCCAATCCCTTACAATTTTCCATGTCATAGAAAATGCAGAAAAGTAGCCATAACTATGTAAATTGCTTTCAAGATATTTTGAAATACATGTGTTTTCCTTTATACATAAGTCAACTGAAAATTTCCCGTATCAACATAGCTTATAAACTTGAGTATACTATGGTGTCATATACCGATGACAGTGCTGAAAATTATTAATATATACTTGAGTATAACAGTCAATGGCTATCTTAACACCTTTATCTTTGAATGCAAAGTCTTCACATTTCCTCTCTTCTAGCATGTCTCTTATTTGTTGTGTCCACTCCTTGACCAATAACTGATAGCCAAAATGGGACACTGTTTAAACACTTAGTATATCCTTCATATGCTTCTTATTAATTTGCATATAGTTTCTTCTCTGACAATTATTAAATTGATTTGCTAATAAACTATGAAAATAATTAGCTGCAAATGTATTCTAATTTACTAATAAACTTATAGATTTTCCTCAACTCATGTATTTCAAAATATTTTGAAATACTATTGAAATTAGTTTTAAATAGTATAGTAACTAATATATTAACAGCAAAGGTGTGAATAACTACTTCATAAAGTCATTAAAGCTAAGCTACAAATAACATAGCTTATAAACTCATTAAGAATACAATACTTACCTAGATTCCTTCAGCTTAAACCTTCCTATAAACTTGAATCATCTTAACCTAATGGTAACTGATTTAAGAATCTAATTAGACCAAAGTTTGATCCTGAATAGGTGTTCTGTAAGTTTCAATGATTAACTGATTTGTTTGGTTGTTACTTTTTGTTGCTCTCATTCTGTCATGTATGGTGTTAATTGCCAATATCAATTGTAGACATAACCAATAACAATTGACTACCAAAACTCCATCGTCTGTAATAAAGCTCCATCAACTGTCATTTTTCTACAATTCATCACATTTTAATGTATGTTGTACAATACTATAATACTTATCCGTGTCCATGATTTCCATTTTGTTCTCTAGGTTGTAATATAATAGTATTGGAAAAGTAGGAAGTAAAATAATCTTATAAGATGGCAGCATAAACTATTTGTGAGTATGTTCACTATAATGAAATAAAGGTATATTTAATGTATTCGTCTCCTAAGCCATTCCAATTCATTTAGTGTAAGAAAAGGTTGTGTGGTAAAGATATTTTGTATCTAAAATAAAAAAGAACTTTGATATATATATATATATATATATATATATTTCATAGGTATCATGTTCATCAAGAATATCTGAACATAGATGATGTAGATAGTAAACTAACACCATTAGAAGAAATGGTGGACATGTTAGCATTATCAACATGTCAGAGTGATTGACTCTTCTAAGAAATATATCGGGTTGTAGTATAAACTTTTTAACGGGAAACATGTTGGGTTTAAATATGATCTATTAATTTATTATTACATTATTCGAATTTGATGTTTAGTTGGTTTATACATTTTATAGTTGTTAAATTTCATGCTAATGTTGCTTATTTGTTATATGACAGTGATGAAGTCTCATATTATATAATCAAGCGCCTTATATATGAAATTTTTATTTTTAAATGCAATTATCAAGCTTCATATCATACATAAGCCGGGCTAAGAGAGACTACTAATAAAATAAATTCAATCCATGGTTTTCCAACGTGTCCATTTGAAATCTTGAAAATGCCCTACGCATCTAGCTACTGCAAATCCATATTTTGTCGTTCATTTTGAACAACCATGTAAGAAAGCATTTAGAATATAATTAGGAATGGTGTATTTTGCTCTTTTCACAGTCTACATAACTATTTTTCAACAGCTAAAAATAATGTCACTTATGGTATAATTTGTGCATTTCCAGCACAAGATTGTTTGATTTCAAGTCATGGATTAGTATGTTGTATGCGCACTCAAATAGCTCTTATGTATTTGCAGCCATCCATCCAGCATAAAAAGCTCATCAAGTACCATCTGTAAGTACTGTTTGTTCAAGCTACAGCTTTTACTTAAGTGTTGAAATTGTTATCATGCATATCTGAATTTATAAAAGGTGAGCTTTGCATCATGTACTTAAGACTATGATCTTGATAACTAACAATAAATTGTAGTGAAAACTCCACTAAATACTTAGTTATGGTGAATGGTTTGTGGATGATACATTTTCCCTCTTAAAATGTTTCTTGAGTCACGTAGTGATTTTTCTCTCTTTCCCTAATAAAATGGATAGTGGGTTAGCTTATTAGTCTGACTTGCTCTTCATTTAATTTATTCAATTTACTTCGATTAGGCAGCTCAATCGATCATTGGTCCGACTCGGTGTTCATTTAATTGTTCAATTAACTTAGATTAGGCAGCTCGATCGATCATTGCAATCTCAGGTTAGGATTCACCTTTCACTTAATTTGTGTAATTTCTATCTTCCTTTAAAGCTTTTGTTTTATGTTGTAATTATTGTAATTTCTATCATCATCATTATCATTGTTGTAATTATGCTTGAAACTTATTATTATGTTTGATTTTGATGGTGTTTGATCCTACTTACTAATCATTATAAACTTGGAGCAGTTGGTCTCAATGATAATGGTTCCTCCAATCAGCAGAGTTTAAGAGGTGAGGAGATGTAAGCTAATTGATTCCTCCAAATAGCATGTTAGTTTATCAATTTTACAGTTTTTTTTATCTTATTAGCACGCAGTTAAATAGTTAATACTCCAATCTCCCCTTATTTTTTAAACCAAGGCTTGCAAATTATTTGAAAAGTCAGTACAAAAATCCCTAGATTTAGCTATTCCTTTTTATTCTGAGATATTTGATTTTCAAATATTTGTAGATTATAGAGTCTCGGTGCAAAGTTAATACTTAGTGTATATAGCCATATTCTTCTTTGATGTTGTATTTTTACTAGAAACACGTTTAATTTGATTTTTGTTATTGAATCAATTTTGGAATTTTAGGTAAATAGTTCCCTAATTTTCAACTTCATTTTGAGTATCACATAGGTATTTTCAATGCTTTCAAATCATTTTTTCTTCTTTGTATGCTCAGAAAAATTGATTACAGGTTTACTTTCCTATTTTCAATGTTGAAATTGTAGTTTGCAAAAAATTTAATTCTCGATAGTTCAATTTGCATGAACACTTTGATTATTATGCAGGTTTTCCATAAAAAATATAAATAATGGAAATTTTGATGAATTTTGGGTTTTTGAACTAAACATAGAGAGGTAAGTTTGTGATTTCTTGAATAAAACACATGACTGTTTTTGCATAAGTTCTCAGAATTCAATTTACAACCAGTATGCCTGATCATTCAACAATGATCCTAGGTTATAAAGCTACCATGAGTATTTTTATGCCATTTTTTGTTACATGCATGTATGTATGTACGATGAACCTATTTTTCACTGCAAAGGATCTAATTGCCTGTAATTATCAAGGGGATATGGAGGGGGAGCAAGATCCTTTACTGTGAATCGTAGTTAGGCAGATGTCTTAGCATTAGTTAGCTAATATTTCTGTTTATTACAAGTTAATTGTGATTAACTAATAGATTTCGGGCCTTTGTTTAGTCTTTTCATTTATTGATTGAATTTGAGTATCTTTTGATGCTAATATATTGTATTTCTTTTTTGTTATCTTTTCCTTGCTTACAGGGATATGTGGAAATTGATAAGAACCGACCTGCAGAGAAGCTTACATGTATTTCGTCTTTAGTTTGAGTTTATGTGTAGGTCAGCTACATATTATATACCATGAACTATATGTCATATATTTTGTATGGTCCTATAATCGACTCAGATACGGGAAAATCAGTTTTAATACTTTTTTTGCTGATGTAGTTTGTTTCAGTTCTAATTCATGAACTGTCTTGGTTTTAAATATTAAGAAGGGAAATGCATCACCCTATCCAAGAAAATGAGAGTAGGTTCACCACATATTACGCATGCTTTAACAATATGAATTTCTTTTTAAATTCCTATAAATGTTGAATAGTCCTTTAGAAAATGACAATCATTATACCATATGCTTTGCTGAGTTAACTCCTTAATAAAATATTAGGCTTTCTTTTTAGAACAGACAAATTAAATGCAAGCTCATATATTTATCTGAGTTGTGTCCTATTCACAGCAAAAGGCTTCAGCCAAAGTTCCTTTAGAACAAGCAGTCACTAAGGCAACAAATGATGTGTGATTGGGCTGTAGACACATTGCATGCCAATTTTTCACAGCAACGACTTGCCTCTCTCATTGCATGCCAATCCCAGTATCAATGCTTTTGACGTGCACACTTATTTTCGTTCACATATATACCATCAGAATGGTCCCAAAAAGGTTGCAAAGGTACATGATGTACATCCCATCTCCTTGCCTTGATGTGCACTATCTAAATAGGCACATGGTAGAAGTGCACTTACAAGCATTGGTTCATTCAGTTCAGTGCCATGGCTGCATTCCCATATTTACCACAATCCCATAGCTGCATTATCAAGATCTTTCTTCCCATGGCATGTTCCAGTTCATCGTCTTCGTACACTTTACATGCTCCCAAAATCGCTCCAAAAACCTGACTCATCAGGTTTTACATGCTTTTTCCCCCAAACTACCATGCTCTTCTCACCTGCCCTGTTCTACTTAACGTGTCCACCACACACCCATAATGTTCCATTAGAGCACATGAGAAAACCTATTTTTTCTCCAAACTATTTTACCATTTTATTTTTTCCAACATATTTTCTTGCTTTTGAATTCTCGATTTCTTTAGAGCATATAAGAAAACCGGTAATTGTTTTATTTCCCTTTGTATTGTACTATTTCTATGAAAGTCGGTTATGATAGTTCTTCATAAGGTATTTCATAATTTGTTAGCCAACATATGCATCTCAGTTTGTGCGTGAAGTTTAATGTTTAACTACAAAATAAAATTATATATATGAAAAATTAACATAAAAAAAATACATAAAGAAATCATTGATAAAATAGATTGATACAAGCTCATTACAAAATAGTTTGAAAAATAATTGGTTCAAACTAAAAGCGGTTATATAGAACATTATTGTTTGTTTGTTGTAGGTCGGATCTTATTGTTCATGTACACCGAACTAATTCATGAGGCTATTCAAAGGCAGTTGACATACTTGAATTTGTTGATGTGGCTCAGCGGTCAAATGCAGGTCCACCTGGACGTGCGTATATACTCGTATGAAAAAAAATAAGTAAAACTTACTAATCTATTATTCAATGATGCCTTTGTAACCCCTCTGCCTATATACTGCTCCTCTTCCTGTCAGGTAAAACTGTCATTCAAACCACCAGACAGACCCTTCACCACTTCAACCCTTCAACATCTCCAAATGACTGCTATCAACCTTCCCATAACACCATATACGAACCACTGTGCTCGACCACAATAGTACATCACATCGCAGCACTCGAGCATCACCGCAACACCACTGCATTTCTTCCTTCATCCTCAACATCACCGCGAACAACCCAAAGACTAATCCATCCCCAACTGAACTCGAACTCTTCACCAATCGCCGAATTGAACAGAGAATCACATACAACTCGCATCCAAATCCTCATCACCACCACCCGCACCCAAGCTTCGAATACCCAAGACCAGACAAATTGAATCTGGGAAATGCGAAACGAGTAAAACAATTTCTAGAATTGAACTCGAATCAAAGGTCGAGCAGAATCAATATCGAAAAAAGGAAAAAATTGCATACCGTTTTTGACAATCGAACTCGACCCAATTGAGGCAGCCGCAGGCAATCACTGATAGAGGAAAATATTCGAAGCATCATCGACAAATTGAAGCGGCGCCACAAAACCCTAACTTATTGAAGAGGAACGAACGAAGAGCAAAGCTGCCATTTTTCCCAAATGAATCAGGCCGAAGATAATATAAAAATTAACAGGGGAATAATTTTTAGTTGGGCCGGCTCCTTTATATTATAAATAGTGCTTCTAGTTTTATATATTGCAACGGGCGTAATATGCGTTGTAAAATTGGCACCTCTTACAACGGGCATTTTGTGACCGTTGTAAAGTTGGCATCTATTACAACGGGCCTGAATGGACCATTGTAATAGCCTTCTATTACAAAGGGCAACCAATGTCCGTTGTAAAAAGAGCATTGTATATGGCATCTTTTACAACGGGCCTGAATGAACCGTTGTAATAGCCTTCTATTAAAACGGGCAACCAATGTCCGTTGTAAAAAGGGCATTGTAATAGGGTATTTTTGTTGTAGTGTTTAATTTTGACTCTAAAAGCCGACGAGTAGACTGGATTTTTTAATGCATGAGATCCAGATGTGAGGTGCTTAAACTAAGGAGGTGTTCCGGAGCAACCAGTGCCTGGGCTCACTTGGCCTCTTCCATGGGCGAGGGATAGATAAGATCGAAATGTCGAAAACGAGTTAAGTATAAAAAGATTTAAATTTTCCAAATTAAATACAACTTTGATTCTATAAAGATGATCTTCTTATACTTGGTGTTAAATCCCGAAGAGGGAACTCGTACTATTCATGAAATTGAAAAGGTGATTTCGCCATTATTCCGCCTATAGTATTTGTTGAATAAGGGAATTGATATTGGGTAGAATTAGATATTTCTATAGATTCTGCTCGCTAAATATTTACTGGATTTGGGATTAACATCCTAGATAACATGGTTTTAACTCAATCAAAATTATGAGTTTTGATTTAAGAAATCATTATTAAGATTTAAATGAAATGATTTTGGAAATGTTTTCCTAAGTGAAAAATGAAATGGTTTCGAATTATTCCAATTTTATAAAGAGTTTTAAGTAATCAAGGAATTAATTAAGAGGTTTAATAATTCTGTATATATAGGAAAGAATGTTTTAGAAATATATATCTCCAAAAGAGATTTTGATAAAAAGAACTTAATCAATTAAAGAATGATTCTCTATTCACAGAACCTCTCTTTGTCGATGATTGGTTCAAAGGAACCGGGGTCGGATCTAGGGTAATTCCTATCCGGAAACTACTTCAAACCGATGTATGCGTTCGAAAAATTGAAGTCTTGATAAAGAAAATGAAGGATGAAGACCAAGGATTTTCGGGGTGAAAGGACTGCTTGTTGAAAATTCTGGTTAGCTCCTAAATACTAACGTAGCAGTGGTCCCTTCATTTCTGAAACTCTTTGGGTTGCTAGGACTTCTTTCTACTAATCCTAGGGTTAATTCCTTATAGGCTGTGGTAGGAGGGTGCCTTTAGTTTTGTTCAGTCCCGGGATGAACTTGTATGCGCGGATGTCTTACATTGCATTCTTGAGATTTCATCGTTGACTTTTATAAATATACATCTGTTTGGTGACGGAGAAGACAACTTCTCTTAGCTTAACACTCTTCTTTGAGACATGTGAGCTCAGAGGTTGTATGTTTGTGGAAGTCAATAGTGATTGATGGAATATCGATGTTTCATTCAAAATGAAAAGTGAAAAGTAAAAGGTAATCGTTACCCCAAGCCTCACACCCGCAAATGACCAAATAGGGTAGATGCAGCAAGGCTATGTGGTTCGCAACCATTAGGATATGATCATCTCCTTCTAGATATATTTATTCCAGCTATGATGTTCTGGTTTTGAATTATTGTGGATGTAAGCTATAAGGGCCCTCTGATAGGTTGGTAACGACCGGGGTGATGACATATTCGGTACTATCTAGGAAGAGGTAGGCCGGTCTTGTGTTGGTAGAGGACCATCAGTTGGGCCTCGGTACGTTCCTCTAGAGATGTACTACCAGAAGGTAGTCCCTTCACATGGTCATTTGTATGGAAACCCATTCTCCAATTAGAGCCTGTACGATTTTAGATGTAGAAAGCCTTGTATACAAGGTGGTATGTTGTAATTTAATAATGTAACAATTTCGGCTAGGATTAATAAGTTTACATGCAAATGTTTTCAAAGATATGTCATTAAAAATAATATCAAGTGATTTTACGTAATAATTATTTGGTATAAGGTAAAAATCCATTTCGTGTTTATGTGCGCCGTGGTCTTATGAGATACCTTTTTATTTTCAGAACGCGTATTTTCGAGTTGTCACACCAGTCCCATGACTGAACCAAAGTTTATTTTTCCTTTTCCTTAAACTCCGGGTGCCCTAATTTTCCCGGGCAGCATAGTAGTTAGGTTTAGTTTAGAAGAAATCTGGATAGAGCTCGAAGCATGAAGTCAAAAGATTTTTCTAAAGATTGTTTCCACCACACTTGAGTAGTATAGTATTCCGCATTGTAACGACAGGGATTTATATCTGTCCATATTTTTAACTCTGATAAATGTATTTTAATTTCTGCTATAAAGTTTTTATTGAAATAACAAATGTGAAATTATGTTTTGTCTTTATTTTTCTTTCTTACCCTTGAGAATCCGCTTCTCCAGCACGTGAATACTGAGGATGTATTAGTGTCGATTTCTAAGAGTCGAAGAAACGGGTCCTCACATCGTGGTATCAGAGCTTAGGTTAAGCGAATACCTGAGCCTCATAAGGGTAAAAGACTCATTAGAGAGAAGGTTGGTAACCCCCTAGAATGAGTTTGAAAGTTTATGTGTGTGTGTGTGTTTATCAGCGCGTATTTGTTAATATCATATACAAATGAATTTGGTTTTATATGAAATCATTTTTACCATATATATATATATATATTTGAAAAGAAAAGAATATTTTGGTAAAATTTACAAAGAGTTTTCGAAATGATAAACATTTTGTACAAATAATCCTAAAAGCCATTTTAGAAATAAATCTTGAAACATTTTCTGAGTATTGACAAAACCTCTCTCTACCTAAGAATACGCTAGCAATTACCTACTACATGTGTCTAAAAGAATAATTATTTGCATTGTAAAAGCCATATGGGGGAATTTACGTGAAACGGGAGTCTTCTAGAGTGAATCGGGGCAAGAAGGATAGCCTCGTTGTTCTCTGTATTGACGAAGAGGAGCAACCAGAATATCCACCTAGAAATAGTGGGTTTTCGATCGAAGGAGAATATGCCTCATAAACTCGAAAGGGTGAGGATTGATACCCTATGGCTGGAATGCTTATACCGCCCCTAGCTCCAGAAGTAATTATGATCTCTAGCGACGATGAACCCGGGCATGCCTCTGGGGAAATTGGATAGCAGATCCCACTAGCTCTATTTTGGAACTAATAGAAGAGATTGAGCCGATGGAAGAAGAATCAGAACCCATGGAAGAGGAAATAGAGCCCATAGAAGAAGAATCAAAGCCGATGGAAGACCTTGATGCTACCATATCAAGCGAATGTAGCAATGTAGTATGGGATATGGACGGGGAGCGTGTCGTATGGCAGGAGGGATCATCCAGTTCATACATAAACTGGAACGAGATAGAAAGGAATAATGAAGGAGCAACAGAAGAAGAAGATGAGGGGGTCGATGAATTTGAGAGCCCTTGGGAGGAAAACATGCAAGGCTTGGAGGAGTTAGAAGAAGGAGGAGTCATTCCGGGAATACCAGTCAGCATAGGACATGTCCCATGGAACCAGCCATGGTTACCCTAGGGAATGGGAGCGATAGAGGAAGATGGCAATGAGGCCGACGACGAACTGGATAACGATGAAGAAAGAGAAGCTGGAGTGATGATTGACTTGATATGTTGGAGTCCACCATTATCTTCGAACTCGGAAGAATAAGAATAGCATTTTGTGAATTGAGGATAATTCTAGTATGTATGAGTATGGATGGGAAGTTTATTCTTGATTTGGTGTTTTGAATTGTATTAGCGTAAGGAAGGAGGAGGGATTTTTTTTTTGGACCCAAGCTTTTAAATGATGTAAGCATGTGAGAATTTATAATATGATGTTGTCCTAAATTCTCATTAGTATTGATCTTCAAAATAAATATTTAAAGATATTAATTAATGATTTTGAGTTTGTAGTAAACGATGTTTTTGCAACATTTGTTTTTAAACCCTTGAATAACACTTTGGAAGAAATTTTAAAGGTATATTTAAATCTTTAATAATGGGATTTTAAAGATAATAACAAATATTGAATCTTTTATATAAAGATAGAAACATTATAAGTTCAAATTTATAAAAGAAAAGGAGTTCATTATCATAATGTTTTGATAGTTATTGTTTTAATCTCTTTTCTTAAACTTTAAAGTAAGTAAAACTTGTTATGTAAATTATGAATATACTTTAAAAAATTGAATAGGTATATAAATACTTTTTAAGTATTAAAACTGGTATAAGTAAAGAGAATATATATATATAAAGTTTCAATTAATAAAGGAGTGTTAATTGATAAAGAAAGTTTTAACTACATACAGAATGTTTTCACAGTTGATATTAGATAAAGGAAGTTTATGGTGATTTATCAATTTAATGAATTATTTTGAAAATATGTTGTCCAGAAACCATTAAGATATGTTTAGAAATGTATTATAGTAAAATAAAAAGATATTTTTCTTTCGAAAAGAAATGTTTTCTTTAAGTAGGACTATTGGAAATAAAAAATGTAAAATGGTTATGTATAAAAAGTATCCTTATAAAAGTATGAATAAAAGATGGAAGTTTTATGAAGTATTTTCATAAGAATTTTGGAAAGGTTAATAAATACATATGAAGTATGTAGATTATTTCGTCACACGATTTATTCTAAGGTTCGAGTGTAGAACTTTGAGGTGTTTACACCGGTCCGAAAAAGAATTTATCGCTCGATTCTTGATGACGAACATTGATGAGGGTTTATGGTTAGATGCTTGAGCTTTCTATCATAGTTGAGAGCTATGCAAGGAAAATTAAAGTTCCGATCAAAAAGTCTGGTCAGAGTCCGCACTGGAGGATCGAAGGATCAATACTAGTTCGGAAGTAAAGTTGTGGATTCAAATAGAAGATCGAATCGGATATTGCGTACAAGTGATCTATGTACATCGTACGGGTATATATTAAAAATAAATATTTTGGGCAAACCTTTGGGGTTTTTTGGGTAATTTTGGGGACGAAATTCTTTTAAAGGGGGAAGTCTGTAACGACCTGCAAATTTATCACTTTGATAAATTATATTTATCTTTAAATTTATGCCAATAAAAGGATGATAATACAGATAATATTATTTCTAGTGATAATAAGTAATAGTAATCTTATTTTGAATAAATATTTTCTTTAAAATTTATATCGATAAAATATCATTGTATTTAAATAAAGATTTATGAATTTAAATTAAGCTTTAATGATTTAATATTATTTTAAATGATGATAATTCATTCTAAATAGTTATAAAGTGATAATGAATCATTTATAGTAGTTTAATAAAGATATATATTTGATTTGAAAATATAAGGAAAAATAAAAAATGCTTTATCGGTATAATGGCAATTATTGTAAATAATTTTTAATAATAATTTATATGGTTTTATAATTCAAATATGATCATTTTAATTAGTTTAAAATGATAGGAAATTAATTTTAGAGTTTTGTTTACAAATATATGTACGTTAATAAATAAGTGAAAATGTGACCAATAATCGGTTCTCCGGATTTCAACAATTTAACGAAAAAAGTTGTTCGAAGACGTTTGAAGTGTTATGCACCTACATGTACATACATATATATGTCACATGCACATACATACATATATATATATATATATTACAAAAATGATTCTATAATTCCTAAGCTTAACCTTTAAGTAACCATAAAGCAAACATCACTTCATTGTACCACACCATCACCTCACATCAACCATCACATGGCTTTAGGGGGGAGTCATGCGCAAGGGGATAGGGGAGGGGTATGGGCTAAGGGTATATAGGTAATTATGCAATTTAATATTTTATTCTAAGGTTTTTTCTATAAATACCACCCCTCTTCTCACAAAAATCCTAATACCATTCCACTTCTTCCTCCTCTTCTTTTCAAGCTTTATAAGAGCCTCTTTAATGGCTTCTTATTAGTAGAAAAAATATTTTAGAAAAGTTAGGAAAAAAATATATCAAATAAAAGAGGAAAATGTATACGCTAGTTTATAATATCGATCCACTTCAAAACTAGTTCTAAACACCTCCTTTACTCTTCCAAAATCCATGGTCACCACCCCACACCACCTAGGACGTGAGCACCATCACCATCAAGGCTATGTCGAGCTCTCTCTTAGGTCGAAGGCATGGTTTCGTTTGCTTTGGTTCGATCGTAGCGGAGCTATAGCCAATTTTTTATTAGCTCGAAGGGAAAATGAAGGTGAGAACTCCTAAACTATTATATTATATTTTGGATGATGATATGATGTTTGCAATGGATGTTTAATATGCTTTGATCATCAAGTTTGGTTGTTTAAATATGAATGTTGAATAAATATGCAAGTCACAAAAATACACGTCGATAAGCACAAAGGAAATCGCTTTTCTTGAATTAATGGAATGGTGTGTATGGAATGTTAAAACTCTTTAAATTAGTTTAAAAATGAGTTTGGAATGTTTTATAAACATTTAAAAGTGTTTTGGTGAAGTTTGAATGAGAATGGAAATTTTAGTTAAAAATAGGCGCGTCGCGTGTAACGGCCCGGATTTTTCGTCGTTTGATTTTGAATATTTAAATGGTCTAAATATTGGATTTGGAATTGTAATTTAGTTAGTAAGGTTTTAAAACTGAAGTTTCAAGCGGTTTAGTAAAAATTGGAAAATCATCGATTTAATCGACGCGTTTGAATAGCGATCCAGGGCACAGTCTCGGAATTCGACGAAACCAGTTCCACTGGATCCATAATAGTGTATTATTATTGGATTTCAAATTTCATAGCGTTTGAATTTACCATTTGGTCGTACGATCTGGAAACGCCTAGAAATAATTTAATTGAATTTAATCTAAATAGCCGATTTAAAAAGCTATCTTCTCCATACGATCGAATTGAAGCTCGAAACTTGTTACGTTGGGTTCGGAATAGTGGTATAACATTATAAACGCCAGGCGCACGTCTAAATAGGGGTTCGAATTTGCGATGTACGTAATGAGATAATTTCAAAATTAAAATTTATAAAATCTAATCAAGTCAAATTCTCAGCCGACCTAACTCACGTCAAAGCCACCCTATATTCATACTCGAGACGCCCTATACCTCGTACTCACGAAGCTTTGCCCCAGTTATAATGCTTTCTCCTCTTCAGTTTTCAAAGGAAATCGACTGATAGAAAAAATGATGATGAATGAAATCAATTCAGAGAAAATACTCGACTTTAAATTTCATCCAATTTAATCGCGAGCATATTCCCTTCGTTCCTCTAAAAATCCCTACATTCTTCTCAGCCAAATCAGAGAAAAAAGAAACTTGAAATCAAATTCGAGTTTAATCGTGAAGACTAGTGTAATAACCCGGGATTTGCATTACCAATTAATAAATAAAAGTTAGGTTTTTTATTTATTTTAATGGAGCATAAAAGGATTTGGAATAATAAAATTTATTATTTGTAAAGGCTATTTTAATTAAATGGGAAATATGGGATTTTAAAATGAGGATAAAATGTTATTTTTGGAAAGTTAAATATTTGAGGATAGATTTTAAAATGGGTTTGGATAAGAAGAAAAAATGAGTTTTATAAACATATATGAACACTTAGACTAATTTTTGGAAACATGTAAATAACTCTCTTCTTATTGGGTTACAAAACCTAACCCAATAACCCACCCTAAACCTCCTCTATAAATTATCTCATACTCTCATAACCTCATTCATTCAACCCTAATCAAAACCCTAATCATTTCCTAAAGCTTTCATAACAAAAATGGCCTCTATCTTCATCTCCTTCTAGTTTTAGCTTATGCAAGTCATTCTATGCAAAGGTAATGCAAATACCCACCTCAAATCCATTTTTATATCTTTCTTATTTCTGAAATTGATTTGGTAACACATGTTTTATGTGTTTTTTTGATCTTATAGCCTCCTAATCATCTTTTGCTAACTTCGGTTGATGCTATAGTAGTCTTTGTTGCTTTCTAGAGAGGTATATTGCTAAAAACCTCTTCTAATATGTGTTTAATCATCTTTTGATTTTGGTAATCAGTTAGTAACACATGTTTTATTATGTAACATGTGAATCATAGCTCTTTGATCATCTTTGCTTTCATTTTGGGGTGTGCACATAAGGTACTGGTAATATATGCTAGCTGAAATTATAATTAGTTTATTGCTGTTATTAAATTAGGCATATCTTATTCATCTTAAATCGGAATTAAGATTTTCTTGAAGTTCTGGAAAGCTTATTCTGTACCCTATAACTTTTATGTTTTGTGCTTTGCCTAATTTTGAGGTTTGACTGGTCGAAATCATGCTTGTTTGTCGCTGATCTGACAACAAACTACAAGGTTGATAAAATAAAAACCTAAAATTGATTTGGCCATAAGTTACTCGTTTCTTATCCAAATCTAATAATTTTGGATGTTCTGGAAAGCTTAGATTTAGAGCTAAAACTTTCATGTTTTTAGTTTCATGAAATTTCGAAGTTAATTTGGTCAAAATTGTACATTCTTACCACTGTCCCGAGAGCACAATGACAGTGATATAAAATTTAGATCTGAGAATTGTTTTAGTCATAGAATTTTCATCTCTAGTCGGAATTTGACGATCTTGGTCATTCCGGAAAGCTTAGAAACTAAGCTACAACTTTCATTTTATTATTTTGCCAGAATTTGAAGTTTACTATGCCAAAATTGTGGTTTTTCATCTCTGGCCAGTTAGTGCATAGCTATAGGCCTTAGTCTCTTTTCTCCCGTTGTTTTCAGCGTAGAACCCCGACTTTGCGACGCCATCCCGGGCTCGTCCTTTGTCGGATTTGATCGTTTTTGGTCTGTTTAAATGATGAGATCGAGATCTTTAATCATGCAAAGTTTGGTTTAGATCTGGGTGCATTAGATACTTCGTTTCTATTGCCGAAGTAGCACCCAGAAACTGTTTTACAATAGTGATCATTTTCAGTTATCGTCGGACCAACTTTGAAACATTTTCGTTTCTTCGTTTCAAGTTGAAACCGAACGATTCTTGTTGCATATCAAAGTAGGAGTACTTTACTACGCTCCTGCAAATTTTCATCAAGATCTGAGTTCATGTGACCCTTCGACCATGTCGTCGAAGTGGGACCTTTACACTGTTTTGACACAGTAAAGTTTTATGATTTTGTCCGACTTTGAGACGACGCCGTTTCTTCGTTTCAAGTCGGAATTTCCCGATTCTTTTTGCAGTTTGGAGCAGGGATGTTGGACTATATGTCTACCAATTTTCATGCCATTCGGATTCAGTTTGCTAGTCCGAATAATTTTCCGAACTTGGGTTCGCGTCATTTTTGGACTATGGATTTGTCTCTAGATTTTGTACACGGGTTTTATGAATCATTTTCAAAAGATTTTTCACTTCTAAATGGCTTTAGAAATTATTATATAATATTATTTTTAATTATTAAATTGATTACTCCATAATAGGAGAGTTTTCAAAAGTCGTTCTAAAGTGATTTCAAAATCAATTATAAATCCGTTTCGCACCATTATTTTCTATAATAAAAATCTCACACTCACTTTTTAGCACGTCGAGCGAAGTGGAAAGGTGCTTAAACGGTTAGGAAATCTCCGGCTTATGGAACCGTGTGTATTTTCTTTCCGGTTAATCCCCGACCTATTCGATTGATCGTTTTGATCTCTAGGTCTAGTTTACCGATGATACGAGGTGGACTTTTTATTATTTGGAGTGTGAGCTTGCTATTGGTTAGGAAACCGTTTAGTGCGAACGTGGGGTATAGGACTCATTGTTAACACTTTACGGGTTCCTCTCCAAGAAGTTAGTGACACATTAGCCTTTGGGCGGCCAGTACTGGACCTCTGGGTCACCACGCCTCTGGGCAACCGTCTCTGGACACCTGCTCTATGGAGCAGTTTATTTTTCAGCATGCGCCTCTGGGCCTTTATCCTTCTGGGAAGGATCTTGCCGTCTAGCGCGTTCCGCATCTGTGCGAGTGATCGATCACAACTCTACAGTACTTGGCAACAACGACTCTGGTCGGTGCACGTGCAATATTGGTATTATTTGATGATTTTTATATTCATTCGAGTACCGCCATTCGGTGTTGGTTCTATGGAACCATACGATGTAAGTGCGATTACCTTGTGGATTCACAGTGTCTCTGGACACTGCTTTTCAATGTTGGATTTCATTGACTTTTCAGTATATCCCCATTGCTCTTTGGAGCATCGATCTTTGCTTGGGCATTGATTACAGACTCTGGTCACTCTTGGGATTATTGCCTATGGGCATCTTTTTATAGCTTTGGCTACGCCGATGATATGAGGCGATTTTATTTATTCTACACTTTGGTGTTGATTTCTCTTTGGAGATTTTTATTGTTTATTGATGATTAGGGATCGTCATTATATTCATGTGGTTCATAATATACTTCTCTTTGGATAAGTACTGTTTTATTTATGTACCGCATTACTATATATCTCAGTTATTACTGATTGTTTAGCTATCCTGACCCGAATGTTTTCACTCGGGTCAGACCGAGTTGTTTCAGGTTAGGTCTCTGGACTTAGCTTCTGTGCTTCCGCTTGGACATTATCTGCTATGCTGATAGATAGCGCTTTTATTTGTCCACTATTCCACTACTCTGTTATTATTCAGACTTTGATATGTACATATTTTTAACCCACATGTGTGGGCAGTGGCTTTGTACCCACTTATTGTATTTGGATCTGTATTGACGATGTATTGTTCTGGGATTTTATATCTGTTATGTGATTCTGTTCTGTGATGTTTTATCATTTAATATTATGCTTTGTCCTGATAGATCTTTAGCCATTTGTAATTTCGTTATAAGTATTTACTGAATATGTCGAACCACTTGGAAAAAATATATAGATACTATCCTTTCGACGTATTCAGTAGATAGTTATAGCTTGATTACAAATGGTCGCTTCCACTATACTCTATTCTCCGCTTTAACAGACAGTATTACTCCCGTAATACTCTTTGTTACAGTGGGTCTCAGAGTAGGGCGTTACAGTTTGGTATCAGAGCCTGGTTTCAGGAATAAGCATAATAAACACAGAACAGATACACTTAGTATAATACATTTTCATTAGATCCGAATTAAATCAAATCCCTTCCTTATGTTTATTGATAGATAAGTTAGGAATATGTATAGGAATCCGTTATATTCCGTAGTATTCCTTAATTAATTATCTATCATTTAATCATGTCTAACTCTAATTCCCGTTACGACATGTTTGACCAATTGAGCGGTGCGAAGGTCTTCTCTCAGCTTGACCTTGCCACCGGATTCCATCAGCTACGAGTCGTGGAAGACAGCATTCCTCTTACGGCATTTCGCACTCGTTATGGTTCTTTTGAGTGGTTGGTCATGCCGTTCGGCTTGACGAACGCTCCGGCTTTCTTCGTCGATCTTATGAATCGAGTATTCCGGGAATACATCGATAGATTCGTTCTGGTTTTCATCGACGATATTCTTATTTATTCTAGATCCGAGGCAGAGCATGCTCATCATTTGCGGATCGTCTTGGATACTCTTTGTCAGCATCAGCTTAGGGCCAAGCTCTCCAAGTGCCATTTCTGGGAGAGCAAGGTCAAGTTCTTGGGTCATATTGTTTCTTCTGAGGGTATTTATGTTGATCCTGTCAAGATCGAAGCTATTCAGAATTGGAAGCAGCCCGAGAACGTTCATGATATTCGCAGCTTCCTTGGTCTGGCGGGTTGTTACCGTCGATTTATCAAGGATTTCTCTCGTGTTGCACTTCCCCTCACGACTCTGACTCGTAAGGGGGTTCGCTTTATTTGGTCTGATAAGTGTGAAGTTTCTTTCCAGCGATTGAAGGAACTTCTCACTCATGCTCCTATCCTTGTGGTTCCTGAGAGTAACCATGATCTTGTTGTTTACACCGACGCTTGTGGTAGCAGCCTCGGTGCTGTGCTTATGCAGAAAGATCGGGTAGTTGCTTACGCTTCTAGGCAGCTACGTCCGAATGAGGTTCGCTATCCTACTCATGATCTTGAGTTAGCAGCTATCGTCCTTGCCTTGAAGACGTGGCGTCATTATCTATTGGGCGAACGTTTCATTCTCTGCACCGATCACAAGTCGCTGAAGTATTTATGCAGTCAGAAGGATCTCAATATGAGGCAGCAGCGATGGCTCGAGTTTCTCGCCTCATATGACTTAGATTTTCAGTATACCCCTGGCAAGGGTAATCGTGTGGCTGATGCACTCAGTCGCAAACACTCGGCAGTAGTTTCTATGATGATAGCCGAGTGGGATATTCTTGAGACTCTTTCTATGTGTGATATTCGAAATCGAGCTCCGTCTTCTGATCCTCAGGTTTTGTTATTCAGCTTGGAAGCTCGACCTATTCTATTGGATCGCATTGCCCATGCTCAACGGCAGGATCCAGACTTGTTGCAATATATTCATCTCCTTGAGTCGGGATCCAGTGATGAGACATTGTCGGATTATTCTATTGATTCTCATCGGTGTCTTCGCAGGAAGAACCGTATTTTGGTACCATATGATTTATCACTTAGGCATGACAATCTGGACGAGTCATCGCACTAAGTACGCTATACATCCCGGGTCGAGTAAGATGTATGCCAACATGTGTCGCCTATTTTATTGGGAGGGCATGAAGAGTGATGTTGCAAGTTATGTGAGCGGTTGCATGACTTGTCAACAGATCAAGGCCAAACACCAGCGTCCATCCGGTCTTCTTCAGCCGCTAGAGATTCCATTGTGGAAATGTGATCATATATCCATGGATTTCATCGATGGTCTGCCTCGATCGAGGTCAGGCCATACTTCTATTTGGGTCATCATCGATCGCTTGACCAAACCAGCTCATTTCATTCCTATTAAGTCCACTCGGACTGCTCCTCAGCTTGCCAAGCTATATGTGAAAGAAGTCGTTCGACTTCATTACATTCCTAGCTCTATCATTTGTGATCAAGACACTATCTTTACTAGTCACTTCTGGAAGTGCCTACAGTCAGCTTTGGGCTCAAAGCTGAATCTCTCGACTGCTTATCATCCTCAGACCGACGGTCAGACGGAGAGGGTGAATCTTGTTTTAGAGGATCTTTTACGCTGTTGTATTCTGGATTTTGGAGGTTGTTGGGAGGATCACTTACCGCTTGTAGAGTTCTCCTACAACAACAGCTTTTAGTCTAGTATCGGCATGGCACCTTTCGAGGCTCTCTACGGAAGGCCATGTCGCTCTCCTGCTTGTTGGTTAGAATCTGGCGAGAAGCTCCTTCTTGGTCTAGATTCAGTTCGGGAATCTTCGGAGAAGATTATTCTTATTCGTCAGAGAATGAAAGAGGCGCAGAACCGCCAGAAATCCTACGCGGACAACCATATGAAGCCTCTTGAGTTCTCCATTGGTGATCTTGTCTTTATTCGAATATCTCCCATGAAGGGGGTTGTGTGTTTCATCTCTACAGGGAAGTTGGCTACTCGCTATGACGGACCATTTCCTATTACGGAACGCATCGACCCCGTTGCTTATCGTGTGGCCCTACCTACTCACTTCTCTGGAATACACGACGTGTTCCCTGTTTCCCAGCTTCGCATGTGTGTCCGTGATCCTGATTCTATCATTGAGCCACATGTTGTGCCTGATTTAGAGATCTTACCTAATTTATCTTTGGAGCGGCAACCTTTTCGTGTGCTTGATTCGGAGGTTAGACGCCTTCGCAACAAAGAGGTTCCACTCGTGAAGATTCAATGGTCACCGAATCCTAAGGACTGCACTTGGGAGACCAGAGAATCTATCGAACGCTCTTATCCTGGCTTTCTCCCATCTTCTTCTGCAGGTGAGAATTCTCTATATTATCTCTATCACTTCTTTTGTGGATTTGACGTTATAGACGACATCTATCTTAAGGAATTGCGGGGATGCAATTTTCTTAAGGGGGGAGTCTGTAACAACCTGGGATTTGCATTACCAATTAATAAATAAAAGTTAGGTTTTTTATTTATTTTAATGGAGCATAAAAGGATTTGGAATAATAAAATTTATTATTTGTAAAGGCTATTTTAATTAAATGGGAAATATGGGGTTTTAAAATGAGGATAAAATGTTATTTTTGGAAAGTTAAATATTTGAGGATAGATTTTAAAATGGGTTTGGATAAGAAAAAAAATGAGTTTTATAAACATATATGAACACTTAGACTAATTTTTGGAAACATGTAAATAACTCTCTTCTTATTGGGTTACAAAACCTAACCCAATAACCCACCCTAAACCTCCTCTATAAATTATCTCATACTCTCATAACCTCATTCATTCAACCCTAATCAAAACCCTAATCATTTCCTAAAGCTTTCATAACAAAAATGGCCTCTATCTTCATCTCCTTCTAGTTTTAGCTTATGCAAGTCATTCTATGCAAAGGTAATGCAAATACCCACCTCAAATCCATTTTTATATCTTTCTTATTTCTGAAATTGATTTGGTAACACATGTTTTATGTGTTTTTTTGATCTTATAGCCTCCTAATCATCTTTTGCTAACTTGGGTTGATGCTATAGTAGTCTTTGTTGCTTTCTAGAGAGGTATATTGCTAAAAACCTCTTCTAATATGTGTTTAATCATCTTTTGATTTTGATAATCAGTTAGTAACACATGTTTTATTATGTAACATGTGAATCATAGCTCTTTGATCATCTTTGCTTTCATTTTGGGGTGTGCACATAAGGTACTTGTAATATATGCTAGCTGAAATTATAATTAGTTTATTGCTGTTATTAAATTAGGCATATCTTATTCATCTTAAATCGGAATTAATATTTTCTTGAAGTTCTGGAAAGCTTATTGTGTACCCTATAACTTTTATGTTTTGTGCTTTGCCTAATTTTGAGGTTTGAATGGTCGAAATCATGCTTGTTTGTCGCTGACCTGACAACAAACTACAAGGTTGATAAAATAAAAACCTGAAATTGATTTGGCCATAAGTTACTCGTTTCTTATCCAAATCTAATAATTTTGGATGTTCTGGAAAGCTTAGATTTAGAGCTAAAACTTTCATGTTTTTAGTTTCATGAAATTTCGAAGTTAATTTGGTCAAAATTGTACATTCTTACCACTGTCCCGAGAGCACAACGACAGTGATATAAAATTTAGATCTAAGAATTGTTTTAGTCATAGAATTTTCATCTCTAGTCGGAATTTGACGATCTTGGTCATTCCGGAAAGCTTAGAAACTAAGCTACAACTTTCATTTTATTCATTTTGCCAGAATTTGAAGTTTACTATGCCAAAATTGTGGTTTTTCATCTCTGGCCAGTTAGTGCATAGCTATAGGCCTTAGTCTCTTTTCTCCCGTTGTTTTCAGCGTAGAACCCCGACTTTGCGACGCCATCCCGGGCTCGTCCTTTGTCGGATTTGATCGTTTTTGGTCTCGTTAAAATGATGAGATCGAGATATTTAATCATGCAAAGTTTGGTTTAGATCTGGGTGCATTAGATACTTCGTTTCTATTGCCGAAGTAGCACCCAGAAACTGTTTTACAATAGTGATCATTTTCAGTTATCGTCGGACCAACTTTGAAACATTGTCGTTTCTTCGTTTCAAGTCGAAACCGAATGATTCTTATTGCATATCAAAGTAGGAGTACTTTACTACGCTCCTGCAAATTTTCATCAAGATCTGAGTTCATGTGACCCTTCGACCATGTCGTCGAAGTGGGACCTTTACACTATTTTGACACAGTAAAGTTTTATGATTTTTGTCCGACTTTGAGACGACGTCGTTTCTTCGTTTCAAGTCGGAATTTTCCGATTCTTTTTGCAGTTTTGAGCAGGGATGTTGGACTATATGTCTACCAATTTTCATGCCATTCGGATTCAGTTTGCTAGTCCAAATAATTTTCCGAACTTGGGTTCGCGTCATTTTTGGACTATTTTCCAACACAGAATATTTTTCAGTGATTTTCTGGTTTTATTGATTTCTTTGAGATTTGTCTCTAGATTTCGTACACGGGTTTTATGAATCATTTTCAAAAGATTTTTCACTCCTAAATGGCTTTAGAAATTATTATATAATATTATTTTTAATTATTAAATTGATTACTCCATAATAGGAGAGTTTTCAAAAGTCGTTCTAAAGTGATTTCAAAATCTATTATAAATCCGTTTCGCACCATTATTTTCTATAATAAAAATATCACACTCACTTTTTAGCATGTCGAGCGAAGTGGAAAGGTGCTTAAACGGTTAGAAAATCTCCGGCTTATGGAACCGTGTGTATTTTCTTTCCGGTTAATCCCCGACCTATTCGATTGATCGTTTTGACCTCTGGGTCTAGTTTACCGATGATACGAGGTGGACTTTTTATTATTTGGAGTGTGAGCTTGCTATTGGTTAGGAAACCGTTTAGTGCGAATGTGGGGTATGGGACTCATTGTTAACACTTTACGGGTTCCTCTCCAAGAAGTTAGTGACACATTAGCCTTTGGGCGGCCAGTACTGGACCTCTGGGTCACCACGCCTCTGGGCAACCGTCTCTGGACACCTGCTCTATGGAGCAGTTTATTTTTCAGCATGCGCCTCTGGGCCTTTATCCTTCTGGGAAGGATCTTGCCGTCTCGCGCGTTCCGCATCTGTGCGAGTGATCGATCACAACTCTACAGTACTTGGCAACAACGACTCTGGTCGGTGCACGTGCAATATTGGTATTATTTGATGATTTTTATATTCATTCGAGTACCGCCATTCGGTGTTGGTTCTATGGAACCATACGATGTAAGTGCGATTACCTTGTGGATTCACAGTGTCTCTGGACACTGCTTTTCAATGTTGGATTTCATTGACTTTTCAGTATATCCCCATTGCTCTTTGGAGCATCGATCTTTGCTTGGGCATTGATTACAGACTCTGGTCACTCTTGGGATTATTGCCTATGGGCATCTTTTTATAGCTTTGGCTACGCCGATGATATGAGGCGATTTTATTTATTCTACACTTTGGTGTTGATTTCTCTTTGGAGATTCTTATTGTTTATTGATGATTAGGGATCGTCATTATATTCATGTGGTTCATAATATACTTCTCTTTGGATAAGTACTGTTTTATTTATGTACCGCATTACTATATATCTCAGTTATTACTGATTGTTTAGCTAGCCTGACCCGAGTGTTTTCACTCGGGTCAGACCGAGTTGTTTTAGGTTAGGTTTCTGGACTTAGCTTCTGTGCTTCCGCTTGGACATTATCTGCTATGTTGATAGATAGCGCTTTTATTTGTCCACTATTCCGCTACTCTGTTATTATTCAGACTTTGATATGTACATATTTTTAACCCACATGTGTGGGCAGTGGCTTTGTACCCACTTATTGTATTTGGATCTGTATTGACGATGTATTGTTCTGGGATTTTATATCTGTTATGTGATTCTGTTCTGTGATGTTTTATCATTTAATATTATGCTTTGTCCTGATAGATCTTTAGCCATTTGTAATTTCGTTATAAGTATTTACTGAATATGTCGAACCACTTGGAAAATATATATAGATACCATCCTTTCGACGTATTCAGTAGATAGTTATAGCTTGATTACAAATGGTCGCTTCCACTATACTCTATTCTCCGCTTTAACAGACAGTATTACTCCCGTAATACTCTTTGTTACAGTGGGTCTCAGAGTAGGGCGTTACAACTAGGGACGACGAGGGATCGTGCGGCTGTGTTGCATTCGCGAGCTTCGATCGCACGCTGGCGAAGAAAGCCTGGTGGGTCGCAGTGGCTCCAGTTGGTGCGACGGTAGGAGGCTGATGGTGGCAACGTCATCGATTCGGGTACAGACAATGGGAGGTGGTGGCTTGTGGAGGCAAGCGAGGTCGCGATCGTTCGTGAGCATCTAGAGGTTGAAGTCATGGAAAAGGTCGCGATATCCACTGGAAAGCATAAAGGCTTCGGTCGTGAAATCAAAGGGGGCGTCGAACTTGGGGTTTTCAAACGACGATGGAACCAACAGTGTTGGCTGGAAGGCAGAGGGTGGCGACAGTTCGATTTCAGCAGCAGTGTAGGTCGAGAGATTGGGGTTTTGGGTCGTGGGTGGTGGTTCTGCATGTAGAGGGGAGGCTGGACTGTCGATTGGCAAAGCGAAGCGTGGTCCGGTAGCCTGTAGAGGCGGACAAGGGTGAAGGAGCAGGCGTGGGAAGAAGGGTTACTGCTTTGGGTAATTTAGTGTTTAAGAATGAAATTTATTTATTTTAATTAAATTCATTAACTTATATAACTCATAACGTTTCATACGAGGTCGAGGAAAATTATGAAACATATGGCACTGGATTCATATTGATGTAGGCCTTGAATTAAAGTTGGTTTGGGATTTTTTGGGAGTCGGCAGGAATTTTTAATTTAAATCGAACGTGTTTGATTTAATTTAAAATCAGAATGGATTTGCAAATAAAAGTTAAGGTGAGAAATTCTCACTCATTTGGATTGCCAAATTTAAATTTTAAATAGTTAAAATTAATTATGGATGCTTGGTTGAATTTATTAATTATTATTTGTTGAATGATATATATATATATATATATATTATATATATATGATAGTATATATATTAGTAGTTGGATATATGCCCGCCGATTGGAGTGGATGAGACCTTATGCGCCCGCATAATAGCGGATGACCCTATATACCGCGATATCCCCCTCGAAGTGGGATTGGTATTTTTATGTTGTATTAACATCTATGGATGCAGGGAAACAGGTTGGAGGGATCCAACTGGATTACTCAAATTTATATTTATTGTTTTCCATATATAGTAATATATGATCTGTTAGAATAATCTGTTATAGATTATTGTTGTGATTTGAATTATTGGATGCTATAGTAGCATTGGCCTGAATTTTGGCATTTTAAATAGCATAAATATTATTTTTGAAATTTAAGGAATGCAAGGAGATTTAAAATATAAAAATAATTATATCGAAAATCAGACTACTTAAAAAGAAATTGATTGGATAAACGATAAAAATATGATTATAGATTGTACTTAACTAATCCGAAAATTGTTAAATAGAGATTTTTAAAATAATCTATATAAGGGATTTTTAAATGATATCCGAAAAATATAAAAAGAGTTGAAATCGATATTAAAAATATATTTGAAAAATAAATGGAATTTATAAAGAAATGGACTTATAGAATAGGATATTATAAACGAGATTAGTTTTATAAAAAGTGAAACTCAAAAGTGTTATAAATTTATAAACGATGTTTATAAATAAAGAAAATCGATATCAGATGATAATTTGGAAATATAAATTCGTGGGGTGAATTTATGTTAGGATATGGAAATAGGGTTGAGGAAAAATAGTGGATACTATTTTTGGAAAGTGGAAATGGATAAGGAGATCGGAATGAAAGCGATGTGTTGGAAATCGAGAGGAATTTATAAATTGAATCGGTTATTAAGATTTTAAAAATATATTTTTAAATTTTAAGAAGTTAAGTGTTTTTAAAAGGGAAATTTTATTTATGAAACTATGAAATTTTAAACTAGTAGAATTGAAATACATCGAAAAGTGGATTCTTCAAATATTTAATATTTATTTTAATAAATTCTAATTTTTAAAATCAGCTTTGAAAATTGATTTGTTTGTCTAAAAAGGAGTTATTGATGTTTATAGAAAGCGTTTCGATATTTTATATAATTACTTGAACATGTCTTAAAAATAAATTATTATTCTTTTAAATACTCATTATATATATATATATAGATTTTTGTAATGTTTTAAATTTATTTATAAATCTTCTCGAGAATCTGTAAATGGTGTTTATTCAGTAGATGGGATTATAAGAGAATTCACAAAATGGAATTTGAGGAAAGCAAGAAAATTTCCAAAGTAGTTAAATAAGAATGAACTTAGAAAAATGAATTAGAATTCATAAAAGAAGTAGAAAAGGGGTAATTGGAATTATAGACAAGTGTATTTGGCTTTGGAAAATATTAAAGGGAAATCCAGGAACATATAGAATTCGTTATAAATGGGTTAAGGAATTTACAATATAAATTGCAAAGGATTTTGAGAAAAGAGAAATAATGGAATTTTTCTAAGTAGTGAAATATCCCAATATGGGTATAAGTATTTGAGTTGTCTCAATTTTTGAAATATTGGAAGGGATTTAAATATATATCTTATACAGATATTTTGAAAATAAATTTTGGAAAATTTATAATAAGGCCTGATGTCTACTTATGGATGTTTATTGATAGTTAAATAACCGACTATCAATTTTGGCCAAATTCGTTGATCGTTTCGAAGAGACCGGGATCGGGTTTAATTATCCAAAAATCACTTCGATCCGGTTTGAACGTTACGAATGGTGATATCGTGAAGATGGTGAAGACGGTGACTCGGTTTGTCCAGACCCAGGACAACTTGTATGGACGAATGCTATCAGAACATCGCCATTGGAGGACGATGAGCATTCTAAGTGGAATTTTTCTTGAAAGGTAAACGTTTGCCTCAAGCCTCATCAACTGGGAATGACTACAACAGGGGAGATGCAGCAAGGCTAAGTGGGTCGCACCCAATTAGGGTATGTTATCACTATTCTAGATACCCTCGGATATATAAAATTATGGATATGGTTGTGCATGGAAAAGTGAGCACTCGATTTAAGGGTTGAAACACCTAGGGTGATAACATATTCGGTACTATACGGATTAGGGGTAGGCCGATCTTGTGTTGGCAGGGGATCCCGGCGAGGTCCTCGGTACATTTTTCTAGAGGTGTACTACGATGGGCGGTACACCAGTAGCCCAGTCACTGTATGGAATCCAATATCCACTATAAGCCTGTACGGTTTTGATTATGCCCAACTATGCTAAAACGTGAGATGCAAGCATTTCAGCTATTTTCTAATTTACTTTCTATAGACACTATTATAATATCAGAGGATTTTGATATAAAATGTTTTGGTTATCGTAAGGTAAAAACCCATCGTGTTTATGTGTGACGTGATCTTACGAGATACCTTTGTTTTCAAAGGATTTTGAAAATGGTAATAATTCAAATTGAGTGTGTTTTTCTCACGTTGGTTTTCCAGACTGACTCGGGTGTTATTTTATTATAATGCTCGAGTCAGACCGAGTATTACAGATTCAGGTTAGGATGCTTTGAAGCTCAGGAGACGAGCTGGAGTAGTTCAAGCATATTCCACGTACTTATTTATATTCCACTGTGTGTGTAGACTATATAGTCAACAATGGTGAGGACAAGTTATAATAACTGTCCATATTGATGTATTGATTGGTGTACTTTGATGTTTATATGTGTATTAACAGATACAGCTTCTTTTGTATAAAAATATGTTATTATATTTTGTTCCACCGCGATTGTGAGATTTTGTGTTGTTGTTCTATTTTCTTCTATCTCTTTCTTATTCACCCCTAATGATTCATATTTCTGTTCAATTGAGTTGGACACATGGGATTTGTTGTCGACTCAAAAGGTACGGATATACGGTTCGTTGCATCATGTAACGGCAGTTCGCGATTTCATGCCATAAAAGCCAAACCAGTGTAAAAGTTGGAATATAGCTCGGAATTCTACAAGATAATAATTTTTCGGACTGTTATATCTATAATTTTCCAACAAAGAAAGAAAATCGAGATTTCGATAAGTAGATTTTGAGATACGAGTAAAACAAGCTTTTTGAAAATCGCGGTTTTGCAATTCGGAATCCAAAACTCGATTTTTTTGTAAATGATGTTTTAAAATTGTTTAAAAATGAGAAATAATCTTATAAATCTTTTAAAATGTTTTAAAAGTGAATTGAGTTATAAAAATGAATTTCTGTCGTTTTGATCAATATAGCTTTAAAAAGAACTTTTTGTAGCACTTTTTCGCAGTACTTTTCTATAACTTTTGAAATATAGCTTTAAACTTAACAATTCTTTTCTAAATATTTTCTAAATGTTTTCAAATAGATAATTAAGTGTTTTAATAATGATTTGGAAGTTTTTATAGTTTATTTAAAAGGGATTTAAATAAATGATTTAAAGAAAAGCTATTACAAATTAAGTGGTTTAATCTTGGATCTAAAAGCCGACGAGTAGACTGGATTTTTCTATTCGTGAGATTCGGATATGAGGTGCTTAAACTAAGGAGATGTTTAGGAGCAACCAGATCTCTGGCTCACCTAGCCTCTTTCCTAGCGAGGGATAGATAAGGTTGAAATGTCGGAAATGAGTTAAGAATAAAAAGTATTGAATTTTACAAATTAAATACAACTTTGATTGTATAAAGATGATTTTCTTATAATTTGTTTTAAATCTCGAAGAGGGAACTCATACTATTCGTAGAATTTAAAAGGTGATTTCGTCGTTATTCCACCCATAGTATTTGTTGAATATGAGAATTGATATTGGGTAGAATTAGATGATTTCTATAGATTCTGCTCAATAAATATTTACTGGATTTGGGATTAACATCCTAGATAACATTGTTTTAAATCAATCAAAATTAAGAGTTTCGAATTAAGAAATAATTATTAAGATTTAAATGAAATGATTTTGGAAATGTTTTCCTAAGTGAGAAATGAAATGATTTCGAATTATTCCAAGTTTAAAAAGGGTTTTAAGTAATCAAGGAATTAATTAAGAGGTTTAATAATTCCGTATGTACAGGAAAGAATGCTTTAGAAATATATATCTCCAAAAGAGATTACGAAAAAAAAAACTTAATCAATTAAAGAATGGTGCCCTATTCACAAAACCTTTCTTTGTCGATGATTGGTTCGAAGGAACCGGGGTCGGATCTGGGGTAATTCCTATCCGAAAACCACTTCAAACTGATGTATGCATTCGAAAATTTAAAGTCTTGATAAAGAAAATGAAAGATGACGACCAAGGATTTTCGAGGTGAAAGGACTGCTTGTTGTTAATTCTGGTTAGCTCCCAAATACTAAAGTAGCAATGGTCCCTTTATTTCTGAAACTCTTTGGGTTACAAGGACTTATCACTACTAATCTTAAGGTTAATTCCCAACAAGATGTGGTAGGAAAGTGCCTTCGGTTTTGTTCCGTCCTAGGATGAACTTGTATGGACGGTGTCTAACATTGCATTCTTCAGATTTCATCGTTGACTTTTATAAATATACATCTATTTGGTGGCGGAGAAAGCAACTTCTATTAGCTTAACACCCTTCTCTGAGACGTATGAGCTCAGAGGTTGTATGTTTGTCGAAGTCAATAGTGATCGATGGAAAGGCGATGTGGCATTCAATGTGAAAAGTGCAAAGTAAAAGGTAATCATTACCTCAAGCCTCACACCCGAAAATGACCAAAACAGGGTAGATGCAGCAAGGCTATGTGGTTCGCAACCATTAGGATATGATCATCCCCTTCTAGATATATTTATTCTCGCTATGACGGTTGGGTTTTGAATTATTGTGGATGTATGCTATGAGGGCCCTCGGATAGGTTTGTAACGACCGGGGTGATGACATATTCCGTACTATCTAGGAAGAGGTAGGTCGGTCTTGTGTTGGTAGAGGACCATCAGTTGGGACTTGGTACCTTCCTCTAGAGATGTACTATAACGATCTTGGATTTTATATAAATTTAAATTGATAATTAAAATTAATTTTTGAATAAAATTTGTGAAATTAATTGTAAATTTAAGCGAGTTTCCCCAATTCAAATAGAATATATATTAAATCATATGAATTTAAATATTGTATATATGTGATTTAGATTTAAATTTTAACTAAATGGTTTAAAGATAAATTATAACAATAAAATTTGGGATTGATGGTCTATATTAGAAATATAAATAGAAATATATAAGATAAATTATAAAATATAAAATAACACATTAGTTAAATTAAACAACATATTAAAAATAGAAAATTATTTATATTATAAAATAATAAGATTAAAGAAAATAAAATACACTCAAACATGAAAATAAATATAAATATATATTAGCTTGTAAAAGAAGACACTAGAGTAAATATCTATTTACAAAAATCAAATTGGATAAGTATGTTTGTACATAGCAATTAAAACAAGCCACCATATTATCATATCAGCCACCATTCCAATAAAAAATCTCTGACCCTATTGTACAAACAAAATATATTATCACCCTGTACAAACTAAAATATCCATCATCTTCATCAGTTCGTCCATTTAAAAAATTGTGTAAACCTGAAGTAATACCATCCTAAAACTCAAGTAAAATATAACCTAAAAACAACAATTTAAATCAGAGATCAAGTGAAGAAATTCAGCTTGCAAATTTTTAAGCCTGTTTCAAAAGAAGTGCTCTGTTCACTTCTGAAAATCACTGTGAGTAACATTCTTTTACATTAAAGCTTAAGTAAGTTTTTTTTGGAGCAAGACGGTTGTGTAGCGTGTCACTACACAGCCGGTTATATAGCATAATAATATGTAAATAGTACGATCAACAAGCCTGATCGCTGGCCAAAATGGGAGAAGACAGCACAATCAGTCACACAGACAGTCAACTACATAGCAGAGTCATAGATACATAACGGCTCAATACATATATTAGTATATATAGTAGATAAGTACTGCAGAATGTTCAGCGATGGTGTCCAGGGTGTCTTCGGGTAGGAGTTGCGGAAGTGCTGCCTGCCGATTCAGCTGGCGATGATCTGGAGAATGGCAGTCTAAGCCTGAATGGAGCTGAGAAACTGTGGCCTGATAAAGATGAGAAATAGTAAATAATACGCCTGCATGTTCCATCGTAGTGAGATTTGGGCATACTGAACACATGTGCATTTCGCTCGGCCCAAATGCACCAACTAAATATAGCCACAAAGGGATCTACGTGCTTGTTGGGGGGTATGCTGCCAATATTCGAAAAATGAAGTGATTGTTGGGATATAGCCGAGTATGTGAATGGACGTTGCAACCCAAACCCTAAAAGAAAAATAACATTCTATGAATAGATGTTGGATACTTTCGGTTGCGTTAGAGCATAAGGCACAGATTGGGTCCACCACGATGTAATTACGAATGAGTCTGTCTCTGGTGTTGATGCGGCCGTGGATAAGGAACCATTGGAAGAAAGCGATGCGAGGTTGGAGCTGACATTTCCAAAGTCTAGGGAAGTTGAAGAGACGTCCAGGGTTGTTTAGGTGTGCATAGCAGGAGGCGAGGAAGAAGCCAGCTGTGGGATTTGAGGCCCAGATGAACTCATCTGGCAAGGGGTGGAATTGAATGGATTGGAGGATGGAGGCTCCTTGGTGAAGCTCGGCTAAGGTGGCAAGGTCAAAGTAGGCGGGTGGAAAGAGGTGGTCAGGGCCCAAGCTAAAGGAGTCGAATGTGGTAGCATGGATTGTGGCTGAGTGAGAATATAGGTTGGGGAGGATAGAGGAAAGGGGTAGTTGGCCATGCCAGATATCCAACCAGAAGAGGCAATTTGCCCCATTACCCAAATTGACATGGAAGAGTGATTTAACACGGGGGATGGTGGCGAGGACACCAGTCCAGAATGGGGATGGCTTAAGGCCGATGGTGGAGTGAAGGACAAGGTGTGGATTGGAGTGGTAGTGAAGTGTGGTAATCCAAGTTTTCCAAAGGAAGGTTCCGGGAGTGAGAAATCGCCAGAGCCATTTTGCGAGAAGCACGAGATTGAAGTAGTATAAGTTAACAATTCCAAGACCACCGTTGTCAGTGTGCAGACAAACGGTCCGCCAGTTTACGAGCTTCTTTATCCTTCCCCCATTCCATAGAAAGGAACTTCTGATCGTGTCGATTCTTTTGATTACCTAGGTTGGAAGCTTGTAAAATGACATCCAATATGAAGGGATGGCCAATAAGACTAACTTAACAAGGACAAGGCGACCAGCTGAAGAAAGGAAATGTGCCTTCCAGGAAAGAAGTCTGTTTTCAATTTTGGTAATGAGGGGGAGCCAATCTTCTCTGAGTAGTTTGGTTGGGCGGAGGGGAATGCCGAGGTATGAGATAGGAAATTGCTCGATGTTGCAGTTGAGTAGATTGGAAAATGTTGGCCCAAGGTGATCGAAGTTTCCAAGCATGATGATGGAGCTTTTATTGAAGTTGATGGAGAGGCCTGAAATGAGTTCAAAAGAGTATAGTGCTATTTTAAGGCAGTGGATGTGGTTAACGGTGGGCGATGCAAAAAGGATAGTGTCATCAGCGAATTGAAGGTTGGATATGGCCAGATTCGAGTTAGGGAGCTTGATGCCTTCAAAGAGGTTGTTCGATATAGCTAACTTGATCATACGGTTGAATACGTCGGCGACAAGGACGAAGAGAAAAGGAGAAAGTGGGTCGCCTTGTCGCAGGCCACGAGCAGACTTGATTAGGCCTCCAGTAGCACCATTAATCGAGATTGAGGAAAAACTAGATCTAAGGATGCATTGGATCCAATTGCACCATTTTGTGGGGAAACCTCTATGCTCCATAAGTTCTAGAATGAATTGCCAATTAACTGTGTCAAAAGCTTTTGAGAAATCTAGTTTAAGGAGTATACCTGGCGTTGAAGTTTGGTAGCAGAAGGAGATGACTTCTTGGGTAGACGCCACGTAGTCCATGATGTTACGGCCAAGGATGAATGCGGATTGTTCAATTCCAATAAGGGGGCGATGACGGCTTGAACGCGATTGTCTAGAACCTTGGTTATGATTTTGAAGGTGGTGTTCAGGAGGCTTATAGGTCGGAAGGATGGAAGGGTAGTGGCTCCTGGGATTTTAGGGAGGAGGATGATATTAGCATAGTTAAGGTGAGCAACAGATGATGGATCGGTTTGGAATTCAGAGCACATCTCGATAATGTCAAATCTAATGGTTACCCAATAGTGCTTGAAGAAAAGTGGGCCGAAGACATCTGGGCCAGGAGCTTTGTCATCTGACATTCCCTTCAGCGCAGCCCAAATTTCCGCCTCCGTGATGGGTTGGTCAATAGGGATGGGGGAGCAGTCTGGGTAGAGTAGGTTCCAGTCTATGCGAGGGAGAGGGGGGTGGTGTTTTCCTAAAATGTTTCGATAGTAGTCGGAGAATAGATTGAGGATGACGGACTGATCAGTGACAGTGATATTGCTGTGGGTGATTTCGGGGATGAAAGTGGATCTGCGCCTACCGTTTGCCAGGCGGTGGAAATAGGCAGTATTTTTATCGCCATCCTCTATCCATTTCGCTTTGGAACGTTGTTTCCAGCCTATTTCCTCTTGCAATGTCAATCTGTCCAGTTCCGCTTCCAGGTCTCGCAGGCGAGACCGATCAGATTCGATAAGAGGGTTAGATTCTTCGAGTATGTTTAGGTCCAAAATTTCATCTTGAATTGCTGAAATACGCGAGCGAATGGAGCCCCAAACTGACTTGGCCCAGGGCTTGATAATCTTATGGAGTGATCGAAGTTTGGAGACGACCCTGGTGGTGACTAAGGGGATGTGGGAGGGCTGTGACCAGATTTCTTTGATGAAGTTGTCGAATGACGGCTCAAGGAGCCAGAGTCGCTCGAAGCGGAAGGGTCGGGTAGGATAGGTGGAGGAGCCAGTGTCGAGGAGGAGTGGGAAGTGGTCGGAGATGATTGTGGCGAGGCCCGAGACCAAGGAAAGTGGGTATAAGTCATCCTAGGTTGGATTGAAAAGGAAACGGTCTAGTTTGGCTAACGAAGGTTCGGATCTGCGACTTGACCAGGTAAATAGGTGGTTGCTGATGGGTGGGTCTATCAAGGAGCATAGGTTGATGAAAGAGTTGAAGGAGTCAGAGTCATGGGAAAAGTTGCCCGAATTTCTTTCGACTGAGGATCGGGTGGTGTTTAAATCTCCACCAACCACCCAAGGGCCATTAATGTGTGAGGCGAAGGTGAGGCAGTTCGACCATAGATCGTTTCGATCTTGAGTATTTTGTGGACCATAGATGTTGGAGAAGAAAAAGATCGTCCCAGTTTGCAAGTGACGAAGGGCTACGTGTAGAGCTGATGTGTGGTGAAAAGTTTGGCAGTGGGACCACACGGATTCATTCCAGGCTGTCATAATGCCGCCACTAGAGCCGACAGCATTCAGGTGGGCCCACCCAGATAGGAATGGCCCACCAATTTGTCTGAGTAGGTTAGGGGATGGGTCTGATAGTTTAGATTCTTGCAGGAAAAGGATGTCGATTCTGTGTGGGGCTATTATAAGGTTAACAGAATGTCTTTTACTGGGGTCCCCCAACCCCCTTACGTTCCAAGAAATTAGCTTCATTGGGAGAACGATAAGCGCTCTGATTCGATTGCATGCATGGAGGTGTAGTGTTCATCACGCAAACTCACACCCATGCAACGTGCCATTTTTTTGTTTAGACTTTTATTAAGAGAGGAAAAAACAACATGTTTAAAGAAACTACCAGGGTGTGATGTCGCTTTGTCCAGTCTGGAGCTCCGACGGACATACGTTGGAGTGACGAGCTGAGACCACTGACCTATCGCTGGATGGGCCACTTGGCTTTGTTCAACAGGCTGGGGAACAGGGAACTGATGAGGGGGAGAATGAATATCTGTCTGAGGGGCTTCATTGTGGGGTGTTGGAGGCGGTGTTTGGGTTGCTGGTGGTGGTTGGATTTGCTGAAAAAGGGGGGTTGAGAGGTCCATATCTACGAACGGGTCCCACCTTTGCTCCTGGACTGGCCATGGTTCCCAGCCCCTTGGACCTACTACTTCAAATGACTGATCATTGAAGTGGCCAAATTCCGGTGGGGATTCTGAGAAGAGAGAATCGTAGTTCATTACGTCAAACCTGTCCTCTAAATCCAAATCTTCAATCGGGATATGCCGCTCGAAGTGGGGGAAGTCTCTCTCATAGTCAATTCCAAGCAAGTGGTTTTCCGGCCGCCTATTCGGGTGCTCGTGCACCCATTTCTCAATGGACAGAAGGTACTCCACGTTGTTCAAAACATCGACAAAAGAGGTTGGGGAGTTGATGCCGCTATAGAATTGTATTTTGATGTATAAAAAGCGATGGTCAAACTCTGCCCAATCGCAGTCGTCTTGCGCCAGGAATCTTCCCACTGGTCTGACAGCGTCGGAAATGGCCTCCGAATTGAACCGCAGGAGTTCCGGAAAACCCATAATCCGCGCCCTTGACGGTGGATCCAAAGGCGGAGCTAGATGATCTGGTTCGGACCATGGCTGAAATTGTACAACACCACCTGCTCTAGTAATGGTCGAACACAGAAGGATCTGATCTCGGATTGCATGTCAGGGACATAAGAAAATGAAGATATTATTGGTCAGGAGCCAAAGCGGCCAGTCACAGTGATGAAAGGTGGAGGAGAGCGCATAGTGAAGGGAGTCGATTGACCAAGCGCCACTGATGATATTTGCGGTGAGGAGTAAAGATGGGTCTGCCATTGAAAAAGTTTTCGAATTCAATTTTGTGTTATGATGCTGCATTGGGGATTGTGGCAGATTTTGGGGAGCTGGAGAGGAGAGAGAGTGCGTTGGGGAGAGGGAAGGTTTATGTTGAGCTGAAAGGGGATTAGACTTGGGGACCCACTAGGCTGAACTGGATTTGTTTTTAGCGGGAGAGGAGGAGTCGCTACTGTTTTTTCATGCACGAGTGGGTTTAATGCATTTATCGGGACAGTAGGTTTGTGGATGCCCGAAAAATCCACATTTGTAACAAATCTTTGCGTCCCTACAATTCTTCATCACGTGTCTCAAGCCCGCGCAACGAAGACAGCAGCTCTTCGATTTCAAAAATTCAATAGTGTGACGCACGTTTTTGAAAAGCAGCAAGGGGAAGCGCCGCTTGGACGGGGGGTTAGGAAGAAGGGGAGAGCGTGGTGCCGAGGCCACCACCTGGGCATAGGTTTTGGCTATAGGGATCTCAATGCAAAGAGGTTGGCTGGGGACGGGAGTGGGCAATGTGGCTTGGGTTGAGAGCGGAGGAGGAATGGATGCGGCCGCGGAGGCAGGCAGAGTATGAGGACGTTTGAGGATGGTGTTATATTTATTGGGGACGAAGGAGATCGGAGGTACGGGGGGGAGTGGAGGAGGAGGATGCCATTACATAAAGCTTAAGTAAGTTAAGTTAAGTTAAGTTGCTTGTGAAATTCTGAGTTGAATGATGCTTACTTGTATATATATATATATATATATATATATATATATATATATAGTGATGTGTCTGTATATATGAAGAGTGCATGTTTGTTGTATGTGAGTATCTCTGTTCTTAGTTCAAAGTTTACAGTTTTGATCAAAAATCTAAATCTCCTTATACAATCAGATATATGCTTTGATCTCAGAATGAAAAATGACCATTACAATGTAATATAAATTTTAAAAATAGTTTCGAGATTTTATATTTAGAAAAGTTTACAGAAATATAAAAATACAGTGTTGATCTGAAAATAAGGGAAAATCAAACATTTTAATTTTATGATTCGAATACATAAACATATTTGTTATGGTAAATGAAGATTTTAGGAAGAAAAATCAGGATTTTTAGTATAGTATCGTTCGAGAAATTCAAAGTTGAACGGTAAATGGAAATTATCCAAATTCCGGCGATCAAAGTCGAACTGGGTGTCGTGGTCATTGGTGGAGGTGGCTGGAGTACTAGTGATCGTAGGAAAAATAATTGATGGGTTTCTAGGTCACCGTGGTGGCGAAATGACATTAAAGTAGGGTTTAATGGCTTCATTTGTCGACATGAGTTTCGAGGTTGGATCATCGTCTACGATGCATCGGAATCGATGTGACTTGGGGAATTGATGCGTTGGAATCTGGCGCAGCTATGGTCGAGATGGCGAGATGGATGATGATCGAGATCATCGTCGGTGATCGGTTTTCCTAATCTAGGTTGAGATCCAGTTCGAGTCGAAAAGCTAGTTGTCGATCTACGAAGAAATCGTGGTATCTGAATGTTTGGGAGGCTCAGGTGGGTTGCTGACGACGTGGTGAGATGGTCGGAGTTGATCGAAGAAGCTCCGGTCGACGGTGCATGTGTACGCGTGCACCCATGTGTCAGAAAATTTGGGAAGAAAGGAACGCTAGGGGTTGTTGGAGGTTCGACTCGAAGACGTACTCGAGAGGATGGAAATTTGTCTCGGGAAGGAACTCGGGCTAGAAGAATGATTAGCCGGGTATTGCTTCGTGTATCCACGAGTGTGTTATCAGGTTTTAAAATTTAAGTAAACAATTTTAAAGATTTTTTTTATCAAAATTTGGAAAAGAATAAGAAGAAGAAGAAAAGAAGGGGATTGACTCGGGTTTTAGGGGAGAGTTTTCCAGGCTTGTCTCGTGTAGAATGATGGGGATTAGCAAGTTTCTAAGTTTTATAAAATCAAGTTTTAAAACTGATTACTTGAACTATTCTTTCAAATAATATTTATTTATTTTAAAGCTTGGTTAAGTAAAGGATATGAAATTTATTTTAACTTCGATTAAGTTAAATCTTAAGTTTATTTAAACTTAGTTAATAACGTAATTAAGTAGAAATCAAAAGATGAAGTGTTTTATCATTAATTTAACTTAAAGACTTTTTTTAATTTACAAATTAATGATAATTTGATTCCAAGGTCTATTAAATAAGATATGTTTTTTATGATAATTAAGAAGTTAAGATAAATGATAAATCTTTTAATTAATTAAGGTTTGGGTTACTTAACGATAGTAATTAAAGAACTATTAATTAATTAAGGTTAATTAATGTGAAGTAATTCAGGTTAAGGTTAATTAATGATTAATTAAATAATAATTAATTAAATGTTTGTAGTTAATTGATTATTAATTAACCCTGACTAGGAATTATCCATAGGCAAATGATATGGTTTAGATTAATCAGATATTTTAATTGGTTTCACTTATGGATGATTGTATTCTATTGAATGCTGTGAGTTGTTTGATATTCTCTACTGTGTGATGCTTTGTGATGTAATTTGTTTTAATTCAAGCTGTGATGAATGTAATTCATTTATTTATAATGCATTTATATTATCTATCTGTGATTCTGTGTATATAGATAAGCGCTATAGGATTATATAGCTTATCGATATTGATATGCTTAAATCTGTAATGATGTGATGATTTGTAATGTTGCACTACTGTGTAAAACCCCTGGACCACACTTTTACACACACAAATATGGATTTCACGAGAAAATCGGTTAAGTCACAGATTTTTAATAATTTTAGAAATTGAATTCTTGAGTTCAAAATAGTTTTGGAAATTGGAATTGAGTACTTTTGAAATAAGTTTCGAAAATAAAAGTTATTTTAAATAACTTAATAGAATTTGAAATTCAAATAATTTGATTTAAATTTGAATTTAATATTGGAAATTGAATTCAATAACTTGGGATTTTGGGTCTAAAAGATTGTACAAGTTATAAAAGGTGTTTATCTGGGTTTTTAACCATTTAAAAGTGTGGTTTTGGAAATCTAAATTTAAATCCAAGTTTTATACTTGGATGGCTTTAACCTAGGTAATTATAATCAGTTTTTTTCAAAACGAAAATTAGTTGTTTCAAGTAATAACAGCTTTCATAAAGGAAAGGGTTTCCAATTTGTATCGAAACATTTCAAGTTGAAATGAAATTGTAAATAGTTTGAGAAAACTATGAATTAACCTTTGTGACGATGATTAAATTGTGTTTTGAAAACGGGAAAAAAAGATTTAAAATGGTGTATCTTTTATATTATAAAAGATTTGAATTGTGAATTGTTTTGAAAGCTATCAATTAAATCTTTGGTTTGAAGATTTAACGGGTTAATTCAATTTGAATTGAATTGGTTTGAAAAGCTATAAATTGAACCTTTGTGGAAGATCGTTAAATTTTTGTTTTGAAATTGGAAAAGTATATCTTTTGTATAAAAGATTTGGAAATTGAAATAGTTTTGAGAACTATGAATTAATCTTTGTGAAACTGGGTGAACTTAGTGAAATGAATCTTTTGTTTAAAAGATTGAAATGGAAATTTGTTTAGTTGTGACTTAATTGAAATCTCATTATCCATCTGTTTTTAAATATGCGCTCGTTATTCGGTTTAGCCGGGAGAGGACTTTGTGTCATATAACCCATTCCGAATAATGATACGACGTATATGGATAGCATTTGAAGACCGGTGGTAAAGACCGGATACTTTCGAAAACGAAAGGATTACCATCGAATGTCTCTGCATCGGCTGATCCCCGATATAGAGATTTGAACACCCTTTGTGATGGGAAGTCCGGACGTGATTAGAAATTATCCGGATTTGCAAGGGCTTCTTTTGAAGTGCCTTCGGTTCTGTTCAAACCCGGAACAGACTTGTATGGACGTATGTCTGACACTACACTTTGAGATATAAAGCTGATTTCTTTCAAATACATTTCTGTTTGGTGGCGGAGATTTATTCTCTTAGCTTAACACCTTCTCTGAGACGTACGAGCTCAGAGGTTATGTAGTTGAAGGTTATCAGTGATATACTCCCAATTTGGTAGTGTGGCATGCTAAGTGTTGCTGTGTGTTGCTGATCATTTGTTGATCAAAGCATGGCTTTGTGAAAAAGCATAGCTTTGTAGACGAGACCTCATCGGACCTCACAAACCGGTAATGGTCGAAATGACGGATTGTTATTTAGTTTATAGAGTTTAAACAGAATCAGCCACAGAATTACAGAATAATAATATTTCGCAAAAATGAATTTTATTACAATTATCAGATTTTATACAATGTATTTAATTTACACAACGGAATATTTCTTTAAATACAAAATCCCCGAACTAAAGTGAGCGTTTTCCCCTCTCTCTAACTTCGCTGCCCGAAAATCTTCAAGCTGTAAAACACTTGGTCTGACCCGAGTATTACATTCAAAAGAAAATAATACACAGGTCAGTCTAATTCAAACTCAGTTATTAGTGCATAGAGGCAATAATAATCAGATAATCAAATAGACGACAGTCACAATAATTCTCGTCTATCCGACCCTTTTAATAAAGAAATCGGATAATGGTAAATATAACACTTAACAGTGTTAAACAACAATGCAGCAGAATCAAATCATCAACAAAGAGAAATGAAAAGATTTTTATTTTATTTTTAAATGAAGATGATTTAGAAAAGAACAGAATTGCCAAAACGGCGATTAATAACAAAAATTATCAATTTAAACCAAATCAAAATACGATTCAAAATATATTGAATTTGAAACATAAACAATTCCAGTAATAGAAAACATCAATTAAAACATCAATTCTGATTGGCTGCAGTACACGCACGCGTGCACTGCCCCGCCAATACGGCATATGAAATACGCAAAAGATCAATGAATCAAAAATCAAATGAAGATTCAAATATCAATGCCACAGCCTCAATGGTCAAAGTAGACAGACCTGGACAATGTGCACAATGAAAATTCACAAACGAACACAAGGTCAAACCCAAAGTACCGAATTCAACTCAAGTGAATTCGAAAACAAATCCAAACAGGGGAAAACCTGTAAACACATGCAACTGCCTCGATGCATGCATATGTATATATACATAAGTAGTGACTTAAAACAACAGAACCTGTTCAAGTTACTGTGGCAGTAGTGAAACTGCAAAAATTCAAGAAGGCACCCAACAACAAACAAAATGCAAAGGTCAAGCCATGGTTTTCATGACTCAACTCAAATGCAAAACTTTAACAAATCAAACAGCATCAAAGCACATGTATGCAGACCCAATGCCTCAAATGACCGAGTACAACTGGAATCAAGGAATGCAACTTAAGTTAAAAGTTATGCAGTGAAGACATAAACAAGTATATATGAAGGCCACTTGAAGTATGTCAAACAGACTGCAAGATAACCTCAAAAATGTGCATATGAAATTCGAATAATCAGTTCAACCAAACAGCAAAGATGTCAAGGATGCAGCAAGTACACTTGAATACTTGAAGTAAATTTGAAAACAAGACATGCAACAGTGGAGTACACAGTGGCCAGAAGACATGAAAAAGGGTACAATTTAAGTCTGGTAACGACAACACAACTACAAACAAAGCAGCAGTAGCAATCTACAAACTCTAATGAACAAACTGCCCCAGAGATAACGAAACTGAAGGGGGCCAAGCATTGAAAATGTTTCAAAGCCGAAGCCCAAAAGAAGTATGTAGTTCAACATCAAAGAACACTTGCAACAGTGGTGAGGCAGTGCAACAAAATGAATGAAACAACATCGCAAACCGTCACATATGATTGCAGCATGCACAAACAAGGATAATGTGGGTGCAGTGAAGACTATAGCTCACAGCTACAGCAACATGGACACAAGTACAACAGTGGAACGCAAGTGTAGACTATACATAAGTCTAAAGATGTCCAAAATGCTAACAAGTGAATATGCAGCATGCACATATGAAGTGGTGCACTGCAAATTCAAGCATCAGACTTTATGTCGAACAAGAAAAACACAAGTCAGAAAACAAGTAAGCTTCGAATGTATAAGATAACAGCTCCAGATGGTACACTTTACAAAGGCAAACCAACACAATGCAACTACATGATGTCTGGAAACAAAATCTACATATGCAGACTTGACCTAAGTAAAACTAAGGAAGTGTATTTTGTCAAGTACATCATGAAGCACTTGCAACAGAAAATCAATGCAAATGGACTCAATCGAAACCAGACGCAAACAAGTCGAGATGAACAGATGGAAGTATTGAAAATCGTGAAAGTATACAGAGGACAACAAAGAAATTCACGAAAACAAAATTTGACCGAGATCAAAATGTATAATGTTTACACAAACTCGAAGTCAAGTGAAAAACATCAAGTGCACAACACTGTCAAATGAAGACTCAATTTACAATTTCACTGCCTCAACAGTCAGAGTATCATCGACAAAGTGAAACTATTCATATATATAAACCAATGCAAACTTCAGTGACAAAATCGTCAAAACATATCTGAAATTTCAAATTGAACAAGTCAACATAATCAAGCACTGTACGCAAGTGGAAACCAATGCAACTACTGAATTTCAATGATGAACAACGATCAAACGTACAGGCCAATGGAAAACCAAATCAAAGCCAGAAGTTCAACCGCAGTTTTTCAAGTGACAAAAGTCGACAATGTGCCAGCAAAAATGAAGTTTCAAATCAAGGCCGAAGCCAACAGAAATCTCACATAGACAAAGTCAAAACCCAAAAAAAAAGGAAAGTTGCTGCCGTAACGATCAAGGAATGATCGAACGATTTACAAATCAAAACCATGAGAATCAAGTCAAAAATATGCGTATGTGACTAAGTCGCAAATATCACAACCATCGATATATTATCAGGCAGCCGAGAAAGGAGAGTGACGAAGTCAAGTAAATGAATACGAACAAATTCAAGGGTTTCGAAATCCATACATATATATACCCAAAATAAAACGAAATCAACTTCGAAACAAAGTCGAATGCCGAGATAAATTAAATCAATTACTCAAGCAACAAAAATCCCAAATTGGAACAAGTTAGGAATCACTAGAAGCTCGAATTAGATGTGAGTAAATAATGGCAAGGTTATGAGGGTCCCTTTAGGGTATGTCATTTCCTTCTGGAAAAAGGTGGTATCATGGTATGGAGCCCAAATATTTACCTGTGTGGTTGCTCCAATCTCATTTACTGTGTGATTGTTGCTTTGTGATCAAGGGCCCTCGGATAAAGGTCCCAAAGGGCCGGGGGGTGGCATATTCGTGTAGTAGTTACCTAGTTACAGAGGTAACCCGGCCTTGTGTTGGCAGAGAGCTGGTTAAGTTCTCGGGACGTCCCTCCAGAGGCATTCCCATGTGGCAATAGGAAGTTCCTTAGCCTGACCATTTGTTGGAAATCAAAGAAACAATACAAGCCCTTTACAATTGTAGTTGTATAACCTGTCTCCTTAGGCGGCAGCTATAGCAGGCATAATATAATGGTACCTATGCTGGCTAAGATTAATATTATATTTTCGAAAGGATTTTCACACTATGCACTAGTAATAATATCAAAAGAGTTTTCTCGTATTAAGCATATTTGACTATCATAAGAAGAAATCTCCTCCAAGTCTGCGATTGCATTGTGTGTGTGGTGGGAGGTCTTATGGTAGTTTCATTTTCCAAAAAGCATTGCGGATTTCAATGTTTAAAATTCTTTTGTTGTTTGTTTCAAAGATAACTGTTTTTGTTACTCACACCAGTCCCATGACTGACTCGTAGTTTATTGTTCCCTTCCTAAACTCTGGGTGCCCATAATTTTCCACACGGGCAGTCTAGAGTTGGGTTTTTCAAATAGTCAGGTTTAGTAGATTAGTTGGAGCTAGTTCAGTTTTTGGAGTTCACAGAGACGACCGACCTTGCTTATCTTGGTGCAACGTGAAGATGGTTTGAACTTGATGTTGGAGTTATTGGTCTTATTCTCTTTTTCAGATCACTTGGAGTATCACTTATGTTTTCCGCTGTAGCATCTTTATTTATCTCTGATATTCTTGTATCATATTATGTAATTGTTGTATATCATTCTGGGTATTGTATTCATTGGAGTTGTATATGATATTATCCATTTCTTTATTCCGCTGTGTTGTTATACTTAATGTGTTATAAGCTCCAGCACGAGTCGAATTTCAACGGTTGAATCTGCGGCACACGAGTAAAAGTGAAGTACGGGTGTCGATTTTCGAACGCTGAAATTTGTGTCATGACAAAGTGGTATCAGAGCTAAGGTTGAACTTTAGCTCAGGAGTATAACACATTAAGTAGCTCATTAGAGATAGGGTGAAGTATGCCCTAGAATGAGTAATCCCTAAGATATCCGTCCGTATGCCTCAGTAAATTCTTACTATCCACTAATAGTAAGTATGAGTGCAAGAAGAGGATGAGATCGGGGACATGGGAATACCACCACGAATTAGTCAATACCCTGTAACAACCAGGAAACAATCTTTTCTCTATCAATCTCTTTTGTTCAGCATCTTTTTCTCAATTCTTCGATAATTCCTAGTAGATCCAGGAAGGAGATTCGATATATTAATATGGGACATAAACTCCGAATGGACCAAAATTTTTTGTTTGGGTGAATTGTTTGCTTTGATTGCTATGGTTGATAGGTATACCTTGGTTTCTAAACTAAAAGTTTTGAAATTGTACCCAAAAATGGAAAGATGTATGAATACAATTTGGGTTCCAATATATTCTACGAATGGTTAGTTATCCCTTCGAACTAACCTATGCCCCTGCATATTTCGTAGATTGGATAACCCGAGTATCTTGTGAAAAATTAAAAAGATTTGTTCTCGTGTCTATTATTGATATTCTGATTTGGTAAGCCAAATGCAGAATAGATGTTCAGTTGATTTGATGAAACATTTTTCACCTATCTTTGTGTCTCCTTGGCAAATTTCGAGGACGAAATTTCTTAAGGAGGGGAGCCTGTAATGGTCTCGGATTTTATATAAATTTAAATTGATAATTAAAATTAATTTTTGAATAAAATTTGTGAAATTAATTGTAAATTTAAGCGAATTTCCCCAATTCAAATAGAATATATATTAAATCATATGAATTTAAATATTGTATATATGTGATTTGGATTTAAATTTTAACTAAATGGTTTAAAGATAAATTATAATAATAAAATTTGGGATTAATGGTCTATATTAGAAATAGAAATATATATGATAAATTATAAAAATATAAAAAAACACATTAGTTAAATTAAACAACGTATTAAAAATAGAAAATTATTTATATTATAAAATAATAAGATTAAAGAAAAATAAAATACACTCAAACATGAAAATAAATATAAATATATATTAGCTTGTAAAAGAAGACACTAGAGTAAATATCGATTTACAAAAATCAAATTGGATAAGTATGTTTGTACATAGCAATTAAAACAAGCCACCATACTATCATATCAGCCACCATTCCAATAAAAAATCTCTGACCCTATTGTACAAACAAAATATATTATCACCCTGTACGAACTAAAATATCCATCATCTTCATCAGTTCGTCCATTTAAAAAATTGTGTAAACCTGAAGTAATACCATCCTAAAACTCAAAAAAAAATAACCTAAAAACAACAATTTAAATCGGAGATCAAGTAAAGAATTTCAGCTTGCAAATTTTCAAGCCTGTTTCAAAAGAAGTGCTCTGTTCACTTCTGAAAATCACTGTGAGTAACATTCTTTTACATTAAAGCTTAAGTAAGTTAAGTTCAGTTGCTTGTGAAATTCTGAGTTGAATGATGCTTACTTGTATATATATATATAGTGATGTGTTTGTATATATGAAGAGTGCATGTTTGTTGTATGTGAGTATCTCTGTTCTTAGTTCAAAGTTTACAGTTTGATCAAAAATCTAAATCTCCTTATACAATCAGATATAAGCTTTGATCTCAGAATGAAAATTGACCATTACAATGTAATATAAATTTTAAAAATAGTTTCGAGATTTTATATTTAGAAAAGTTTACAGAAATATAAAAATACAGTGTTGATCTGAAAATAAGGGAAAATCAAACATTTTAATTTTATGATTCGAATACATAAACATATTTGTTATGGTAAATGAAGATTTTAGGAAGAAAAATCAGGATTTTTAGTATAGTATCGTTTGAGAAATTCAAAGTTGAACGGTAAATGGAAATTAGCCAAATTCCGGCGATCAAAGTCGAACTTGGTGTCGTGGTCATTGGTGGAGGTGGCTGGAGTATTGGTGATCATAGGAAAAATAATTGATGGGTTTCTAGGTCACCGTGGTGGCGAAATGACATTAAAGTAGGGTTCAATGGCTTCATTTGTCGACATGAGTTTCGAGGTTGGATCATCGTTGACGATGCATCGGAATCGATGTGACCTTGGGGAATTGATGCGTTGGAATCTGGCGCAGCTTTGGTCGAGATGGCGAGATGGATAATGATCGAGATCATCGTCGGTGATTCGTTTTCCTAATCTGGGTCGGGATCCAGTTCGAGTCGAAAAGTTGGTTGTCGATCTACGAAGAAATCGTGGTATCTGAATGTTTGGGAGGCTCAGGTGGGTTGCTGACGACGTGGTGAGATGGTCGGGGTTGATCGAAGAAGCTCCAATCGATGGTGCACGTGTACGCGTGCACCCATGTGTCAGAAAATTTGGGAAGAAAGGAACGCTCGGGGTTGTTGGAGGTTCGACTCGAAGACGTACTCGAGAGGATGGAGATTTGTCTCGGGAAGGAACTCGGGCTAGAAGAATGATTAGCTGGTTATTGCTTTCTGTGTTCGCGAGTGTGTTATCAGGTTTTAAAATTTAAGTAAACCATTTTAAAGATTTTTTTATCAAAATTTGGAAAAGAATAAGAAGAAGAAGAAAAGAAGGGGATTGACTCGGGTTTTAGGGGAGAGTTTTCCAGGCTTGTCTTGTGTAGAATGATGGGGATTAGCAAGTTTCTAAGTTTTATAAAATCAAGTTTTAAAACCGATTACTTGAACTATTCTTTCAAATAATTATTATTTATTTTAAAGCTTGGTTAAGTAAAGGATATGAAATTTATTTTAACTTCGATTAAGTTAAATCTTAAGTTTATTTAAACTTAGTTAATAACGTAATTAAGTAGAAATCAAAAGATGAAGTGTTTTATCATTAATTTAACTTAAAGATGTTTTTTAATTTACAAATTAATGATAATTTGAGTCCAAGGTCTATTAAATAAGATATATTTTTATGATAATTAAGAAGTTAAGATAAATGATAAATCTTTTAATTAATTAAGGTTTGGGTTACTTAATGATAGTAATTAAGAACAATTAATTAATTAAGGTTAATTAATGTAAAGTAATTAAGGGTAAGGGTAATTAATGATTAAATAAAGAATAATTAATCAAATGTTTGTAATTAATTGATTATTAATTAACCCTGACTAGGAATTATCCATAGGCAAATGATATGGTTTAGATTAATCAGATATTTTAATTGGTTTCACTTATGGATGATTGTATTCTATTGAATGCTGTGAATTGTTTGATATTCTCTACTGTGTGATGCTTTGTGATGTAATTTGTTTTAATTCAAGCTGTGATGAATGTAATTCATTTATTTATAATGCATTTATATTATCTATCTGTGATTTTGTGTATATAGATAAGCGCTATAGGATTATATCGCTTATCGATATTGATATGCTTAAATCTGTAATGATGTGATGATTTGTAATGTTGCACTACTGTGTAAAACCCCTGGACCACACTTTTACACACACAAATATGGATTTCACGAGGAAATCGGTTAAGTCATAGATTTTTAATAATTTTAGAAATTGAATTCTTGAGTTCAAAATAGTTTTGGAAATTGGAATTGAGTACTTTTGAAATAAGTTTCGAAAATAAAAGTTATTTTAAATAACTTAATAGAATTTGAAATTCAAATAATTTGATTTAAATTTGAATTTAATACTGGAAATTGAATTCAATAACTTGGGATTTTGGGTCTAAAAGATTGTACAAGTTATAAAAGGTGTTTATCTGGATTTTTAACCATTTAAAAGTGTGGTTTTGGAAATCTAAATTTAAATCCAAGTTTTATACTTGGATGGCTTTAACCTAGGTAATTATAATCAGTTTTTTTAAAAACGAAAATTAGTTGTTTCAAGTAATAACAGCTTCCATAAAGGAAAGGGTTTCCAATTTGTATCGAAACATTTCAAGTTGAAATGAAATTGTAAATAGTTTGAGAAAACTATGAATTAACCTTTGTGACGATGATTAAATTGTGTTTTGAAAACGGAAAAAAAAGATTTAAAATGGTGTATCTTTTATATTATAAAAGATTTGAATTGTGAATTGTTTTGAAAGCTATCAATTAAATCTTTGGTTTGAAGATTTAATGGGTTAATTCAATTTGAAATTGAATTGGTTTGAAAAGCTATAAATTGAACCTTTGTGGAAGATCGTTAAATTTTTGTTTTGAAATTGGAAAAGTATATCTTTTGTATAAAAGATTTGGAAATTGAAATAGTTTTGAGAACTATGAATTAATCTTTGTGAAACTGGGTGAACTTAGTGAAATGAATCTTTTGTTTAAAAGATTGAAATGGAAATTTGTTTAGTTGTGACTTAATTGAAATCTCATTATCCATATGTTTTTAAATATGCGCTCATTATTCAGTTTAGCCGGGAGAGGACTTTGTGTCATATAACCCATTCCGAATAATGATATGACGTATATGGATAGCATTTGAAGACCGGTGGTAAAGACCGGATACTTTCGAAAACGAAAGGATTACCATCGAATGTCTCTGCATCGGCTGATCCCGATATAGAGATTTGAACACCCTTTGTGATGGGAAGTCCGGACGTGATTAGAAATTATTCGGATTTGCAAGGGCTTCTTTCGAAGTGCCTTCAGTTCTGTTCAAACCCGGAACAGACTTGTATGGACGTATGTCTGACACTACACTTTGAGATATAAAGCTGATTTCTTTCAAATACATTTCTGTTTGGTGGCGGAGATTTATTCTCTTAGCTTAACACCCTTCTCTGAGACGTACGAGCTTAGAGGTTATGTAGTTGAAGGTTATCAGTGATATACTCCCAATTCGGTAGTGTGGCATGCTAAGTGTTGCTGTGTGTTGCTGATCATTTGTTGATCAAAGCATGGCTTTGTGAAAAAGCGTAGCTTTGTGGACGAGACCTCATCGGACCTCACAAACCGGTAATGGTCGAAACAGGAAAGATGCGGCAAGGTTATGAGGGTCGCTCCCTTTGGGGTATGTCATTTCCTTCTGGAAAAAGGTGGTATCATGGTATGGAGCCTAGATATTTACCTGTGTGGTTGCTCCAATCTCATTTACTGTGTGATTGTTGCTTTGTGATCGAGGGCCCTCGGATAAAGGTCCCAAAGGACCGGGGGGTGGCATATTCGTGTAGTAGTTACCTAGTTACAAAGGTAACCCGACCTTGTGTTGGCAAAGAGCTGGTTAAGTTCTCGAGACGTCCCTCCAGAGGCATTCCCATGTGGCAATAGGAAGTTCCTTAGCCTGACCATTTGTTGGAAATCCAAAGAAACAATACAATCCCTTTACGATTGCAGTTGTATAACCTGTCTCCTTAGGCGGCAGCTATAGCAGGCATAATATAATGGTACCTACGCTGGCTAAGATTAATATTATATTTTCGAAAGGATTTTCACACTATGAACTAGTAATAATATCAAAAGAGTTTTCTCGTATTAAGCATACTTGACTATCATAAGAAGAAATCTCCTCCAAGTCTGCGATTGCATTGTGTGTGTGGTGGGAGGTCTTATGGTAGTTTCATTTTCCAAAAAGCATTGCGGATTTCAATGTTTAAAATTCTTTTGTTGTTTGTTTTAAAGATAACTGTTTTTGTTACTCACACCAGTCCCATGACTGACTCGTAGTTTATTGTTCCCTTCCTAAACTCTGGGTGCCCATAATTTTCCACACGGGAAGTCTAGAGTTGGGTTTTTCAGATAGTCAGGTTTAGTAGATTAGTTGGAGCTAGTTCAGTTTTTGGAGTTCACAGAGACGACCAACCTTGGTTATCTTGGTGCAACGTGAAGATGGTTTAAGCCTGATGTTGGAGTTATTGGTCTTATTCTCTTTGTCGGATCACTTGGAGTATCACTTTGTTTTCCACTGTAGCATCTTTATTTATCTCTGATATTCTTGTATCATATTGTATCGTTGTTGTATATCATTCTGGATATTGTATTCATTGGAGTTGTATATGATATTATCCATTTCTTTATTCCGCTGTGTTGTTATACTTAATGTGTTATAAGCTCCGGCACGAGTCGAATTTCAACGGTTGAATCTGCGGCACACGAGTACAAGTGAAGTACGGGTGTCAATTTTCGAACGCTGAAATTTGTGTCGTGACATGTACTGCCGGACGGTAGTCCCTTCACCTGGTCATTTGTATGGAAACCCATTCTCTAATAAGAGCCTGTACGATTTTAGATGTAGAAAGCCTTGTATTACAAGGTGGTATGCTGGAATTTAATAATGTAACAGTTTCGGCTAAGATTAATAAGTTTACTTGCAAATATTTTCAAAGATATGTCATTAAAAATAATATCAAGTGATTTTACGTAATAATGATTTGGTTATCATAAGGTAAAAACCCGTTCCGTGTTTATGTGCGGCGTGGTCTTACGAGAACCTTTTTGTTTTCAAAATGCATATTTTTGAGTTCTCACACTAGTCACATGACTGACTCGGAGTTTATTTTTCCTTTTCCTTAAACTCTGGGTGCCCTAATTTTCTCTGATAGCCTAGTAGTTAGGTTTAGTTTAGAATAAATCTGGATGGAGCTTGAAGCGTGAAGTCAGAAGATTGTTTTCACCAGAGTAGTATTGTATTATGCATTGTAAGGACTGGGATTTATAGCTGTTCATATGTTTAACTCTGATAAATATATTTTAATTTCCGCTATTAAGTTTTTATTAAAATAACATATGTGAGATTTTGTTCTGTCTTTATTTTTCTTTCTTACCCTTGAGAATCCGCTTCTCTGGCACTTGGATTTACGGCACTTGAATACCGAGGATGTATTAATGTCGATTTTCAAGAGTCGAAGAAATGGGTCCTCACGCATATGAAATAATGAAACCATACTAAAACCTATGCCTTGAACTACACCTCTCTATGATTAATCTCTTTCTTTAGAACTCTACCCAATTCAGCACATTGCTAATCTTGGAATTATAGACCATTGACTATCCAATGGTTGTTGCTTTGAATTTGATTTTTGATGAAATTTGATGGAGCTTTTGTGTAAGTGGGATAAGCAAAAAAGGAGATGAAATGGCAGCCAAATAAGATCCAAATGCATTAGTGTTATGAGTTCTTTTGAGGAGGAAGGAGTAGAGAGAAAGGTGGATCAAATCTCTTATCCATTCTTCCTATATCAAAGACATCCATCAAAGATCTTCCCACCCCATCTTTTAGCCGCTCCTAACATGCATGCTGTTGCCGTATGTATCACCATTCATTATGGGATAACAGCCTATTTAGGATCAAATAAATATTACTAATTAAATCTGATTTAATTGCTTGTCGATATCGCATATCGATCGATATATTTATAACTGTTATAAATATATACACTAGTATTTATATTCAATAATTCATAAATATTAATTAATTTATAACAATTATAAACTAATTAAATCGTTTGGTCTAAAGAGAATTCATCGTATCGGTTGTGTGACTCGTCTGGTGTCAATTTGGTAAGCGATTAACTTTGAACTATTCAAATATTAACGTTCATACATCACTTAGCAGGTGGTGTGACATTTTAGCCAAATTTATCGCTTACTTAGATTTGGTAAAATCCAATTTTAGTTTATTAAACGATACCCGGTTGTGACATTTATTTACACCAATTCTCTTCGTCAAAACTATATCACTTTGGACTTATTGAATTTGGTAATGGTCTAAATTCTAATATTGTCCCTATTCAACTCTATTATCAAAAAGCAAAGTCCTTGGTTCAATAATAACAATTATTATTAACTGAAATGCTCCAGCTAGAGACTTTGACATGAGTTGACCGTGATACTAACATCATATAATCAAGGAGATGAATCCTTTTTTAATAGTGTTCCACTTCCAATACTTCCACTCGACCCAACTGTAGTCACTCGATGGATGCCGTATCATGATTCGACTATAATCAAAGTGGAGCTTTCATATTGAAGATCCATAGTATTCTCAAGTCGAGAGAACTATGTAAATCAGTCACATTGATATTTTCTATTTGACCTTGGTTATATTAATCAACAGAAAACTATCAAATGAGTTGTTCCATACTTATCCAATAACTATCAATGAGTAAACCCTAGATGCCGCCAACAGTCATGAGTAATACACTACCCAACATTTGGAGGGCGTTACGTACTCTAATCTCAACGGATGCATCGATATCCAGTCTCGATACATCTTGACTAGGAATATTTAAAATGGTATATTTGTATTCATTGTGATAAATTACTCACGGTTACAACACTTTGTAACTACTATCACAAAACATACAATTTATGGATTTTCTATCATATACACTTTAATTAAATTAATTAATTAATATTTCACATATATTAAGTATATAATAGAAAGAAAACACCTTTTATTCCGAACAAGGTTGGTTATCGAGTTAGATATATATAACAAATTACATAATTGCCCCTAGGGCATACTTCTAACTGTATCAATCTCTCACTTGCACTTGGGACCAATTATGGAACCTTGTTCCAACTTCTCCAATCAGTTTCCTCAAAATTGATCTTGTTAGTCCTTTAGTGGACGGGTATTGTATTATGTTTCAATTATCTACTATATCAATCAATTCTCTCCAATGTTGATAAACTATCTTTATCATGTGGAACAATTCGGAGTGTTTCTCGACTTCTAATGAGCTCTAGATTCTGTTATGAGCTGTATAGTAACATTATTATCATATAACAATGTTTTGGGATTCTCAACATTTGGAATCATCTTTCTACTTAGTTATAAATTTGTGCATTTATATTTATATACATTTCTTTATTGTTGCACTACCTGAGGCGATGTACTTAGCCGTTTTCATCGAACCAGCTATAATCTTTCATTTGGAACATTTCTAATTTAAAGATTCTTAACTTGAATTTATTATTGACATATTATACTCAATATCACTTATGAAATTTGTGTTTAAATACTCCTTCATAAGGAGTTTGTTGTTTCTGTAAATAATTCTCTGGTATTTTATAAATACACGAGAACATTTCAAACAACCATTTAGTGATATCAATTTGGATTTGATATTTGCTTCATGTATCAAATACATAAACAAATCATAATATTATAGACATCATAACATGTATGATAATTCCTATTGCCATGCATAAGGAATTCATCTCACATATTCCATATTAAACAATTTAATAAGGTGTCTATGCATATCAATTTGGGACACTCCCAATATCTTTTATACTCACTATAAAAGACATCATTTACGACCCAACGTTGAGTATTAAAACAATTAAGGCTGATTTTAATATAAGTACATCGTTAACCCATAAAATGGATCAAAACCCTAGATCAAGTGTGAAAGCACCAGCCTTAATGGCAATCCAGGAAACAGCAACATAGATCACAAAAATAAGCAAATAAAAATAAGAAAAGATAAAAGAGACACAAAATTTTTATAGTGGTTCGGCAAAATCTATGGCCTACATTCACTTTATAATTTATTTATCACTTGTAGTTTCATATTACAAGAGATTTTGAAGAGGAGAGGAGAAGTCGTCTTTTCTGTTTCATTTTCTTCCATTTTCTTTTGCAATACTAGGTGTATTTATAGCTGTAAATCTTAACCCAATGATGGTGTAGAATTGTAGTGACGCTGACTAGGCTGATATTAATTGCACCATAATCTTCTTATTTAAGGTAAGGATGAAGGGAATTAAGGAATATTTGATATGGAAATGGTTGGCATTAATTAGTAATAAATAAGCAAGTTATCATGGCATTTATTGGGCATTAAATCCGGCTTTCATGGGTAATGAATTGGTATTTATGGTGGAGATATGGCTAGTTTTTATTAAGTAATGAATTGGTATTTATGGTGGAGATATGGCTGCTTTTTATTAATTATTTGAGGTAATAAATGCAAGGAAATCAGGAAGTAAATCTTTAATTTCTTCTTTAAGGATGGTGATTAATTTGCGGGATAACAATACTCACTATAAAAGACATCCTTTACGACCCAACGTTGAGTATTAAAACAATTAAGGCTGATTTTAATACAAGTACATCGTTAAAATTAGCAATGTGTTATTTACTTACAGTTTAGAAATATCAATGTACCATTTAAGGTTCTTTCTTATGAACACACGCTTCCTCTGCATTTTGATTGATAATCAAGCTATTTGATGTTCTCATCAATACACTTGTTTAATTGTGATGCTTTTCTAAATGATACTTTCATATCCATTCTAAGATCGTATCTGGAAAACCCACAAACTTAATATCGCTCCCACTGACTTCGAGACATATTGGTTGTTTTGTAAACAGTTTACAATTTTCCATTTCAACACATACGTACAAAAACATAAAGTCATAACATGCGATAATTTTGTGAGTGCAATCAGAATTAACTTTGAGCACGTTGAATAACGAATCTATTACACTAATTTTAACAATTGAAAATAAAGATATTATTCTTATTAGTGTGCTCACTATATTCCAAATGCATTTGTCTATCTCTTAAAGACACTTTTGCGGCCAATGGATTATATCCCTTTGATTATGACTATCAAAATCATATTTTGATAATATACTTGGAATATATTTCAGAATAGCGCATCATACCATATCATAGAGTCAATTCTCTTAATGGTTTGGTTAAACAACCGAGGATTATCTATTCTTGACATTGACAAGAAACTAATAGTTTCTCTTTAATGTACAAGAATGCTGATTAGACATTGTAATATGCTGTGTTTATTTAGGTTTGGTTAATTTCATTTCATCCATTGTAATCAATTTTATCATTGGATCGTATCCAAATCCATTTTGTACTAATAATTTCTTAAAGAAATTTCTTCACTACGAAGTTTGTTTTTCTTGAAACAACAATTATTTCTCTGTGCAACGGAACGTGCAATCATAAATAATTTACGAATTGCCTTACATAAAACTGACTTTGTGTTAGTTCACAATATGTTTATGTTCACTGCATAAATTAGTCATCCAATGACTATTGTACGCAAACTTCTTTTGGGCGATTCATACAAGATCGTTCATGAACAATTATTACGTGCAGACTTTCGACTTGCACAACCTACCAACTCCTTGGCATAGGATATGTTAGGGTTTCTTATTAACCCTTACCTTGTATGATTTTGTAAACTATTATCTAGTTGAAATAATATTAACCTTGTGTACTACTCTTAAGTGCATGATTTATAGAAAGAAGTTAACTTAACTTCACTCATATTAATCATACTTTGTCCAATAAAGTTTGATTGCTCCTTATCAATACATCATTATGTATTATATGGAGAAGTTACTGTGCAGAATGAATCTGTATTCATTTTAGGTAGGGTTGGACTCTTTCCAATATACTTACTCACACAATCAAATCGAATCAATTCTTCTGCATGTGATATTATTTACTTCCGTTTTATATTCTATGAGCTTATCATAGATTTATACATGTGTATCAAATACACACGTTCATGTTTATGATAATTCATCAGTGAATATGATGAAGTATGTGGAATGTTTTAGTATTAATAGACTTACGATTACATACATCTATATGTATCAATCTTAATAGTTTATTAACTCTTATGATGCTCCCACCAAATGGGTGCATGGTCCTTAATTGTTTGAGATATAATTAACCAGTATCATATGATTCATAATTATATAATAATTGTAAATAATGTTAGATACTTCAGTATTTTCTAATGCATCACTTTTTTGTGAAAACAAATACCAATATAGTTTTATTTTATAACAAATATTCATAATATTCACACTGAAATAACTACCTATTTTTTAGTCGACACCAAAAAATAGTCATTATTTCATAAATAACATTCGGTATATTTTACGGAAAAAAATTCATAACATGATGCACTCAATAAGTGTTATATGACATGCTTTCACTATTTCCACCATACTATAATAGCGTGCTAAATTCGAAGATCTATTAATCACTTAATATAAATTATTTATTTCATATATGTAACGATCCTGACTCGGCCTTCGAAACTCGACACCCGTACTTCACTTGTACTTGAATGCCGTAGATTCAAACGCCGAATCTGGCTCGCCGGATCTTATAACACCATTAAGTATAACAACACAGCGGAAGAAAGAAATAAATGATATCATATACAACTCCAATGAATACAATATCCAGAATGATATACAACACTGATAGCAATATGATACAAGAATATCAGAGATAAATAATGATACAGTGGAAATAACAGAAGTGATAACTCCAAATGATCTGAAAAAGAGAATGAGACCAATAACTCCAACATCAAGCTTGAACCACCACCACGTTGCATCAAGAGAAGCAAGTGCAGTCATCAACTCCGATGGAATGAAGTAGCTCCAGATAATCTACTAAACCTGACTATTTGAAAAACCCAACTCTAGACTTCCTATATGGAAAATTGTGGGCACCTAGAGTTTAGGAAGGGAACAATTAACTCCGAGTCAGTCATGGGACTGGTGTGAGTAACAAAAACAATTTATCTTTAAAACAAACAACAAAAGAATCTTAAACATTGAAATCCGCAATGCTTTTGAAAAATGAAACTACCATAAGACCTCCCGCCACACACACAATGCAATCGCAGAATTGGAGGAGATTTCTTCTTATGATAGTCAAACATGCTTACTACGCAAAAAAAAACTCTTTTGATATTATTACTAGTGCATAGTGTAGGAAGCATTTCGAAAGTATAATATTAATCTTAGCCAGCATACAACCATTATTGTATGCCTACTATAGCTACTATGTTCAATAGCAGGTTACCGCCACATTCCATAGCAGGTTATACAACTAAAACCGTACAAGGCTCGTATTGTTTCTTTGGATTTTCCAACAAATGGTCAGGCAAAGGAACTTCCTATGCCACATGGGAACGCCTCTGGAGGGACGCCCCGAGAACCACCTGGCTCTCTGCCAACACAAGGCCGGTTACCCCCTTCTCGGGTAGTAAACCTGAGATATTCCACCCCCGGTCGTTTGCGACCTTTATTCGAGGCCTCGATCACACAGCAACAATCACACAGAGTAAATGAGATTGGAGCAACCATGTAACAACCCGCAAATCCGTACCCCTTGAATTTACATTAATTTCCATTAATGAACTCAAGAAGAACGGAAATACGAACCATTTGTGTTAAAGAAGAAGAGGTAGAAGAAGAAAATAAAACAACAACAAAATCTAACCATCGCAGCGGAATAAAATATAATATATATTAACAGATCTTTACACAAATCAAAACTATATCTGTTTTATACCATATATCATCAGAGTATACATCAGAGAACACATAACATACAACTGGACAATAATCATGTCGCGTCCTCAATACAACTGAATGTACAGCAATCTACACAGCGGAATATACATACACAAATACGAAAGATACGTCTCGCCAACCAGCTCATCCCCTGAGCTCCACAGCATCATATCCTGTATACTATAATACTCGGTCTGACCCGAGCATTATAATAAAATAACACCCGAGTCAGTCTGGAAAACCAGCGTGAGAAAATCACACTCAAATTGATTATTAAAGTTTCAAAATCCTTTGAAAACAAAAGCATCTCGTAAGACCACGCCACAAATAAACATGTCGGGTTTTTACCTTACGATAGCTAAAACACTTTTTATCAAAATCCTCTGATATTATAATAGTGTCTATATACAAATACTTATTAAAATAGCCGAAATTGTTACATTCATTAAATTCCAGCATATTAGGTATACAAACAAAACTCGTAAAAGGCACGTAGGAAGAATGGATTTCCAACGAATGACTAGGCACTGGGGTACCACCTGTCACAGTACGTGGCCTAGATCACAGTACCGAGGAGTACGCCCGCTCCCCTACAACACAAGGCCGGAACCATCCCTTACTGGATAATTCCGAATAAAATCACCCCACGGTTGGGATCAGCAACCACAACACTAAGCCGAAATATAAGGGACATCTAGACAGGGATGACCTTACTCTCCAATGGGTGCGACCCACGAAGCCTTGCTGCATAACCCCTGATTTTCAGTCATTCCCTATTGATGAGGCTTGAGGCTAAGCGTTACCTTTTAGAACATATCCCTTAGAATGCCCATCGTTCGCTAACGATGTTCCGAAAGCATTCATCCATACAAGTCTGTCCCGGTTTCGAACGGAACCGAAGGCACTACTCCTACTACATCCATTTTGGAAATATCCTCAGGATTAGTAGCGACTAGCCCTTGCACTTCACTGCTCCATCTTCGACTCCGAAATTGTTTCCACGAAACGTACAAACCGAATCGAAGTGGTTTTCGGAAAATTAATCCTGATCCCGGTCTCTTCGAAACGATCAACGCATTGGCCAATATTGATAGTCGTGATTTAACTATCAATTAACATCCACAACATCCATCAAACAATAAATAATTTCCCAATTATTTATTAACCTCAAATACCTTCGCAAGATATATTTCTACTTTCAAACTTCTTTTGAAAACAGTTCCAAATAGTTTCCTCTTATAGAATACATATCTCAAATATTTATTTCCACTGAAACACCAAGTACAAAATACCTTTAGATTTTTAAAATAATTTAAAACACTTTATTATAAATATACTTTATAACATTGAAATTTAAAACTACTTTAATACTTTATTCAAAGATATATAATTTAAGAATATTTAAAACAAAACCACTTTATAAATATAAACTAAATTTCCCTTTAAACATATTACCAAATCACTTTTATATATTTACAACAATAATAGATTTGAAAATACTTACTTTAAAAATTTAACGTTTAGAAATAATAAATTTCCTAAACATGCTTTTTAAAAACATACTTTAAACCTTTAACTTATATTTCAAATTGCTTTGAAAACATACTTGGCTATCCAAGGAAATACACTTCTCTTCACATCTTTTAAAAATAAATCAACATTTATTTTTAAATCAATTCATATCCCTTTATAAATTCCCACCTTGAATTTATATTTCAAATATCCACTGATATTTTATTTTACTTTATAAACCCAGTTTATAAATTCCAAAATCTCACTTCTCTTCAAAATTTCAATTCCAAATACTTAAATCAATTTACAATTGATTTCCAACTCACATTGCTTGAAATAATTCTCTTCACTACTTCATTTATTCCAAAATACATTAACCTTTAGATTTAATTCTTTATTGTGAGTTAAAACCCTTTTTAACTGAAATTACCAATTTCAAACTTCCAAAATACTTTCTTTATCCTTTAATTAAATTTAATCCTTAATTTCAAAAATAAATTCTTTATCCTTAATATCACTTTAGTTTAAAGTTTAAAATTTCCCTTGTTAATTCAAAATTCCCTTATTCCAATTCACTTGAATTATTTTACTTAAAATTTACTCTTTTATTTCTTTCAAAATCCAATTCTATAGAATTTAATAACTCATTTTACTTAGATATTCAATCCAACAATATCTTCCAATATTTCAATCATCAATAAAATCTTCACAGGATATCAATATTCATAACACAGAATATCAAATAATCTAAATAATTTTGAGGAATCTAGTTGGATCCCTCCAACTTGTTTCCCTGCATCCACAGACGTTAGCACAATACCAATTCCACTTCGAGGTGGAATATCGTGGTATATGGGTTTTATAAAATATCATCCGCTATTATGCGGCGAATAGGGTCTCATCCGCTATATATTGCGGGAATATCAACAACTCCAATATATACATATGCCAATATATATATATATATTGGTATATATACTACTATATATACTATCATATCAAATCAATTCAGTCATTCAACCAATATTTAAATTTAACTATTTAAATTTAAATAGCAACCAGATGAGTGAGATTAACTCACCTTTGATTTTAATATGCAATCCGATCCAATCTCGGCTTGTCCCCTTTCGGATGTTGACCTTGAATAAATATTATATGATTTTATAAATATTCAAAATAAATAGAACAAATAAGTTCCATTTAACACATAAGTTTCTTTAAATTATCTTATTTGAAAATAAACTAGTAGATTTAAATTGTCTTTATCTATATTCTCTTGAAACTATAAAATCTGATTTTTATTATTATCAAATTATAAAATCAATCACTATTACAGCAATTACCTCGATCAGATTTCCATGCGACACTGTTCGATCGAGCCCTAGACTTCGTTCCCCTTCGACCATCGCAACCCAGTCCTTCGCTATCCCACTACGCCGAGCACGACTTCCCATGGCTGCGCGTCTTCGACCAAAAATCGCGAGATCCAACTCGCGCTCACATCATCACGATTCGCCCCTTTTCGCACTCGCGACTCGATCGCGATGTCGTTCTCGTGGCTCGCTTCTTTGTCGCTTGCCACTTGAGGCTTTTGATTCTACTGCGCGAATCAAACTAGGTTTCCGAATTGGAAAGAGAAGTGGTCGATCTCGTTTAGAACAGAAGGGGAAGGATTCGCAATTTATAATAAAGAGGCTCGCGATTTTAAACGAATTGAATTTTTAGAGGAAAGGGCTCGGCCATGAAATTTATTCCGAAGGAGAATCGATTTATATTTTCTTTTCGAAATGAATTTGGACAGAAGCTTTTAGAAGACGGTAGAAGAATAAAAAGGGAACACGATTTGATATTCACGTGTTTGAATGCTTCAACAGAGATATTTTGAAAACAAAAGCTGATGGTGTACAGTGATGACAAGAAAGGATAAAGCAGATGTGAAATAAATTTGACTGGTCTGCAAAGATATATGGTATTATTTAAATTTAAACATCTCTAATAAAGCAATTCAAAATCTCGATCTCCAATCGAGGCGTGCCGCTAGGCGTTTATAATATTATATCCCTATTCCGAACGCAATGGAAAAGGTTTCGAGTCCTAATTCGATCGTATGGAGAAGATAGCTTTTTGGACTCAGTTATAAAATTAAATTCGATATAAATTTCAGCGCGTTTACCTATCGTACGCTCACACAACAACTCCAAACACTACGAAAATTGAAATCCGACAATAATACAATATTACGGATCCAATGGAACTGGTTTCATCAAATTCCGAGACTGTGCCCCGGAAGGCTATTTTTAAATATCGATTTAAACGATATATTTTCAAAACTGGGCAAAACACTTTCAAACTCGAATTTAACACTTCTACTATCTCCAGTATAACCAATATAAATTTTACAAGCCTCTAAAATATTTTTAACAGGCTTGAAATAGCAGATTCAATAATTTACCCAATTTCAAATTAATTTAATTTAAAAATTAAATTACCTAATAAATAATGATATTTGAAATTCAAGCTAAAATTCACTTTTGAATATTTAAATCGATTAAATATCCTCATCTCAAACATCCAAAATTCCGGGTCGTCACATTCCTCCCCCCTTAAAAGAATTTCGTCCTCGAAATTACTAGTTAGGAAGAATGATTCAATACCCGTTACTATTTTCCAATCCAAATAGTTTTAACCATATCCCAAAACCAATAGTTTTAACAATAGCCCAATCAAATCTTTTTATCAAAGATACACTAATCCTCATTCTAACTTTTCAACTTATCCACAGGTTCAAACAATATTACTTACTTAATAATTCAAATTTTAAATTCAAAACCAACTTTGAATTATCAAAATTTTTCTAACTCCCTAAGTTTTCGAAATTTTTTGCCAACGTCTCCTTTGCGCGGCTACCTCGGTACAACTACAAAATGGCTCTACGGCCTCCCAATCTCAAAAAGAAAACAAAAAGCCAAGTGGCTGGATCAAAAACCCAATCAAATTTCATATAGAAATTCAAATACATACCTTTTATCGGGCCATTAAGTTTTATCTTCTAAAATCAAAAATCCCAATTTATCCATTGCTTTTATACACCTGTATATCCTACTAAGCAATAATATTCAATCACAATTCCAAAGTCATTTTATACTTTTCTTTACAAATTTCCAATATTTGTTTTACTTAAGCCCGTACGATGCACATATATCATCCGTACGCAATATCACATTCGATCGCTCACTCGATCACACAATTTCACTTCCGAACTAGTATCGTCCACCCGACTTCCTAGTGCGGACTCAGATCTGGTTTCTTGATCAGAAACTGTTATCCTCCTTGCATAGCCACAAACTATGATAGAGAATTTCCAGAATCAGTCAACAATCCATATCCCGGTTCGCCGTCGAAAATCGAGTGAAAAATCCTAACTCGGATCGATATAAATATCTCGAAATTCTGTGTTCGAATCAGGATCAAATCACTATGCGAATAAAATAATATACGTACATCCTACGTATTAATTTCAATTGATTATCAACTATATCAATTCTCTTTTATTTCGCATTCCATTTGATTGTTATCCACTTATTCACAACTTTCCCATTTCACAACTTCCAGTTTCAACCTTAATTCAATTATTCACTTAGCATAATTTCAGTACCAAATTTTCTTAAGAATTCACTATTCATTTCTTAAGTTCAAGATAAACATTTTATATACTTCTTGGATTTGTTTCACTTCATTCTTAAAGTTTATATTAAATTTTATTCACTTTTGTCTTTACAATTCCATTAGAATTCAATTTGGTTTCAAACCCTGAATACTGAATTTTATTCATCTTATCTCAATCAATATTTAATTGACCATTTTCTTTAGTAGTTTCATTTGCTAATTTGTTTTCATATCTCAAATAAAAGTTTGTTTGCAAACTTTTTCTTTCTTCAATTTCTTTGATTTCACCTTACTTTATATACACACTTCAATTAGATTTCCATATTTAGTTCAATTCTTTATGCTTATCAATTTTAAATCATTTATCGTTAATGAAAATTTCAAAATTTTCAAAAAATTTCTAACTCCCAAAATTTACGGAAAATTTTGGCAGAGTCTCCCTTGTACGGAGGGACTTCTGCGATATCGCAGGATGCACAAATATATATATATATATATATATATACATCGGCCTCAGGCCGGAAATCACAATATATATCAATATATGCAGTTCATATCTCCTATTTTGAATTTTTGCGTAAGCGTACCTTATTTTAGCATTTTTAAGAAAGCAGATATTTATTTTAGCAAATTTCGCAATCAAATCCAACCAAACGGCTTCCCGGTACCTGTACTAACTCAACTTAAACAGGTAAGTGCCCAATACACAAAGTTTATTAACATTTCACTTAATTACAATAGCTAAACACATGTATAACATAAGCAATATACCCAAAATAATTTTCATAAGCAATTTATATGGTTTCGACACCTATTTCAATGGCAATATTAATAACCATTTCCTAAGTAATTGAACTCAAACTTTTATCTAATGGACTTTCATTTTCATCCGAAGCCAAGCTTCCATAAATTCAAACTTAAATTAATTTACTTCAAATCATTTCAATATCATAACTTAAGTTCATTCTCATTTTATTTGATTCTCATCAATTCAATAATCCCATTCTCTTTATCCATTTTAATTTCCAACTCACATTATCAATTCATCCTTCAATTTATTAATAATGTCATTCAATTTATTCCATACTCCATATTTCATTTACAATCCAAACATTTGATTTTTATCTCAAAAATCACTTTAACTAATTTACTGGAGTTCAATCTATTTTATAATCTAAATTTTGGAGTATATTCATTTTCATATTTCATCTTATTTACAATCAATCTCATTCACATTCCTTTTGTTTTTAACTCGGGATTATACATTTTATTTAGGAAATATATTTATTATTCCATAAACAGTTCTAAATAAGATTCCAGAGCTTAAACAATTTCCCAGAATTTCAAAATCACCTTTGAAATTAACTATATCCAAAATCCCTTTAAATTTCAAAACCAAACCCAGTTTTGCAAACAATCACCAGCCCAAAACATCCAGGTAGCAATCCCTCTTTTGGAAACTCGAAAATGAACACCGATGATGTCGCGATCATCATCGGAATTATTTTCCAGCGACCACAAAGAGTTTAGTGCTTTTATCTCTTTTTTTTTTAAAAAAACATTTCAAATATTTTTAATTTCCAAATCTCTCCAAAACTTTTTGAAAACTACTTTCAACTTCCAAGGGATTTAAACCTTTCTCAAAATTCCAAATTTAAAACCCATTCCGATTTATTTCCAAATATTTCTCTGGAATCCTATTCCCAATTATAAATCATATTTATAATTCACAGTTACAATTTTCACTTTATTATCTGAATTTATTTTCTTAACTTTGGTTATAAGTTTTCAATTTCTTATTCAATTCCCTCCTAGTGATAATAATTTATTATCATCATCTAACAACCAAACATCCAAATATAACTATAATAATTTATAAAAATTATTTCTTTCATATACAAAAATAATTTGGGTAAAATTATTTCATTTACCCCATTTTAAAACAATATTGTGTCGGTTTATCTTGTTTAAGAGTTTAGAAACCCCTATCAATATTGTGGCGTCCCACACATCGATCAGAATCCATAAACACTCAACCAATAAGTCAACACAATATAAAACCATTTTATATTCACTAACAAATACGCGCTCATATCTATTAATACACTCAAAATTCCCACCAGAGCCAAGGTTATCTCCAGCCTAAGCTCTGATACCACTGTAACGACCCGCAAATCCGTACCCCTTGAATTTACATTAATTTCCATTAATGAACTCAAGAAGAACGGAAATACGAACCATTTGTGTTAAAGAAGAAGAGGTAGAAGAAGAAAAAAAAACAACAACAGAATCTAACCATCGCAGCGGAATAAAATATAATATATATTAACAGATCTTTACACAAATCAAAACTATATCTGTTTTATACCATATATCATCAGAGTATACATCAGAGAACACATAACATACAACTGGACAATAATCAAGTCGTGTCCTCAATACAATTGAATGTACAGCAATCTATACAGCGGAATATACATACACAAATACGAAAGATACGTCTCGCCAACCAGCTCATCCCCTAAGCTCCACAGCATCATATCCTGTATACTATAATACTCGGTCTGACCCGAGCATTATAATAAAATAACACCCGAGTCAGTCTGGAAAACCAGCGTGAGAAAATCACACTCAAATTGATTATTAAAGTTTCAAAATCCTTTGAAAACAAAAGCATCTCGTAAGACCACGCCACAAATAAACATGTCGGGTTTTTACCTTACGATAGCTAAAACACTTTTTATCAAAATCCTCTGATATTATAATAGTGTCTATATACAAATACTTATTAAAATAGCCGAAATTGTTACATTCATTAAATTCCAGCATATTAGGTATACAAACAAAACTCGTAAAAGGCACGTAGGAAGAATGGATTTCCAATGAATGACTAGGCACTGGGGTACCACCTGTCACAGTACGTGGCCTAGATCACAGTACCGAGGAGTACGCCCGCTCCCCTACAACACAAGGCCGGAACCATCCCTTACTGGATAATTCCGAATAAAATCACCCCACGGTTGGGATCAGCAACCGCAACACTAAGCCGAAATATAAGGGACATCTAAACAGGGATGACCTTACTCTCCAGTGGGTGCGACCCACAAAGCCTTGCTGCATAACCCCTGATTTTCAGTCATTCCCGGTTGATGAGGCTTGAGGCTAAGCGTTACCTTTTAGAACATATCCCTTAGAATGCCCATCGTCCACTGACGATGTTCCGAAAGCATTCATCCATACAAGTCTGTCCCGGGTTCGAACGGAACCGAAGGCACTACTCCTACTACATCCATTTTCGAAATATCCTTAGGATTAGTAGCGACTAGCCCTTGCACTTCACTACTCCATCTTCGACTCCGAAATCGTTTCCACGAAACGTACAAACCGAATCGAAGTGGTTTTCGGAAAATTAATCCCGATCCCGGTCTCTTCGAAACGATCAACGCATTGGCCAATATTGATAGTCGGTGATTTAACTATCAATTAACATCCACAACATCCATCAAACAATAAATAATTTCCCAATTATTTATTAACCTCAAATACCTTCGCAAGATATATTTCTATTTTCAAACCTCTTTTGAAAACAGTTCCAAACAGTTTCCTCTTACAGAATACATATCTCAAATATTTATTTCCACTGAAACACCAAGTACAAAATACCTTTAGATTTTTAAAATAATTTAAAACACTTTATTATAAATATACTTTATAACATTGAAATTTAAAACTACTTTAATACTTTATTCAAAGATATATAATTTAAGAATATTTAAAACAAAACCACTTTATAAATATAAACTAAATTTCCCTTTAAACATATTACCAAATCACTTTTATATATTTACAACAATAATAGATTTGAAAATACTTACTTTAAAAATTTAACGTTTAGAAATAATAAATTTCCTAAACATGCTTTTTGAAAACATACTTAAAACCTTTAACTTATATTTCAAATTACTTTGAAAACATACTTGGCTATCCAAGGAAATACACTTCTCTTCACATCTTTTAAAAATAAATCAACATTTATTTTTAAATCAATTCATATCCCTTTATAAATTCCCACCTTGAATTTATATTTCAAATATCCAATGATATTTTATTTTACTTTATAAACCCAGTTTATAAATTCCAAAATCTCACTTCTCTTCAAAATTTCAATTCCAAATACTTAAATCAATTTACAATTGATTTCCAACTCACTTTGCTTGAAATAATTCTCTTCACTACTTCATTTATTCCAAAATACATTAACCTTTAGATTTAATTCTTTATTGTGAGTTAAAACCCTTTTTAACTGAAATTACCAATTTCAAACTTCCAAAATGCTTTCTTTATCCTTTAATTAAATTTAATCCTTAATTTCAAAAATAAATTCTTTATCCTTAATATCACTTTAGTTTAAAGTTTAAAATTTCCCTTGTTAATTCAAAATTCCCTTATTCCAATTCACTTGAATTATTTTACTTAAAATTTACTCTTTTATTTCTTTCAAAATCCAATTCTATAGAATTTAATAACTCATTTTACTTAGATATTCAATCCAACAATATCTTCCAATATTTCAATCATCAATAAAATCATCACAGGATATCAATATTCATAACACAGAATATCAAATAATCTAAATAATTTTGAGGAATCCAGTTGGATCCCTCCAACCTGTTTCCTTGCATCCACAGACGTTAACACAATACCAATTCCACTTCGAGGTGGAATATCGCGGTATATGGGTTTTATAAAATATCATCCGCTATTACGCGGCGCATAGGGTCTCATCCGCTATATATTGCGGGAATATCAACAACTCCAATATATACATATGCCAATATATATATATATATTGGTATATATACTACTATATATACTATCATATCAAATCAATTCAGTCATTCAACCAATATTTAAATTTAACTATTTAAATTTAAATAGCAACCAGATGAGTGAGATTAACCCACCTTTGATTTTAATATGCAATCCGATCCAATCTCGGCTTGTCCCCTTTCGGATGTTGACCTTGAATAAATATTATATGATTTTATAAATATTCAAAATAAATAGAACAAATAAGTTCCATTTAACACATAAGTTTCTTTAAATTATCTTATTTGAAAATAAACTAGTAGATTTAAATTGTCTTTATCTATATTCTCTTGAAACTATAAAATTTGATTTTTATTATTATCAAATTATAAAATCAATCACTGTTACAGCAATTACCTCGATCAGATTTACATGCGACACTGTTCGATCGAGCCCTAGACTTCGTTCCCCTTCGACCATCGCAACCCAGTCCTTCGCTATCCCACTACGCCGAGCACGACTTCCCACGGCTGTGCGTCTTCGACCAAAAATCGCGAGATCCAACTCGCGCTCACATCATCACGATTCGCCCCTTTTCGCACTCGCAACTCGATCGCAATGTCGTTCTCGTGCCTCGCTTCTTTGTCGCTTGCCACTTGAGGCTTTTGATTCTACTGCACGAATCGAACTAGGTTTCCGAATTGGAAAGGGAAGTGGTCGATCTCGTTTAGAACAGAAGGGGAAGGATTCACAATTTATAATAAAGAGGCTCGCGATTTTAAACGAATTGAATTTTTAGAGGAAAGGGCTCGGCCATGAAATTTATTCCGAAGGAGAATTGATTTATATTTTCTTTTCGAAATGAATTTGGACAGAAGCTTTTAGAAGACGGTAGAAGAATAAAAAGGGAACACGATTTAATATTCACGTGTTTGAATGCTTCAACAGAGATATTTTGAAAACAAAAGCTGATGGTGTACAGTGATGACAAGAAAGGATAAAGCAGATGTGAAATAAATTTGACTGGACTGCAAAGATATATGGTATTATTTAAATTTAAACATCTCTAATAAAGCAATTCAAAATCTCGATCTCCAATCGAGGCGTGCCGCTAGGCGTTTATAATATTATATCCCTATTCCGAACGCAATGGAAAAGGTTTCGAGTCCTAATTCGATCGTATGGAGAAGATAGCTTTTTGGACTCAGTTATAAAATTAAATTCGATATAAATTTCAGCGCGTTTACCTATCGTACGCTCACACAACAACTCCAAACACTACGAAAATTGAAATCCGACAATAATACAATATTACGGATCCAATGGAACTGGTTTCATCAAATTCTGAGACTATGCCCCGGAAGGCTATTTTTAAATATCGATTTAAACGTTATATTTTCAAAACTGAGCAAAACACTTTCAAACTCGAATTTAACACTTCTACTATCTCCAGTATAACCAATATAAATTTTACAAGCCTCTAAAATATTTTTAACAGGCTTGAAACAGCAGATTCAATAATTTACCCAATTTCAAATTAATTTAATTTAAAAATTAAATTACCTAATAAATAATGATATTTGAAATTCAGGCTAAAATTCACTTTTGAATATTTAAATCAATTAAATATCCTCATCTCAAACATCCAAAATTCCGGGTCGTCACAAACCACATAGGTAAATATCTGGGCTCCATACCATGATACCACCTTTTTCCAGAAGGAATGGACATACCCTAGGGAGCTACCCCTGAAACCTTGCCGCATCTTTCCTGTTTCGACCATTTCCAGTCTGTGAGGCTCGATGAGGTCTTGTCCACAAAGCTACGCTTTTTCACAAATCCATGCTTTGATCAACAAATGATCAGCAACACACAGCAACAATTAGTATGCCACACTACCAAATTTGGGAGTATATCACTGATAACATTCAACTACATAACCTCTGAGTTCGTACGTCTCAGAGAAGGGTGTTAAGCTAAGAGAATAAATCTCCGCCACCAAACAGAAATGTATTTGAAAGAAATCAGCTTTATATCTCAAAGTGTAATGTCAGACATACAACCATACAAGTCTGTTCTGGGTTCGAACAGACCCGAAGGCACTTTCGAAGAAGCCCTTGCAAATCCAGATAATCCCTAATCACGTCCGGACTTCCCACCACATATGGAGTCTCTATACCGGGGACCAGTCGATGCAGAGACATTCGACGAGTTGTCCTTCCGTTTTCGAAAATATCCAGTCTTCACCACCGGTCTCCAAATGTTATCCATAATGTCGTATCATTATTCGAAATGGGTTATATGACACAAAGTCCTCTCCCGGCTAAACCGAATAATGAGCGTAATATTTAAAAACGTATGGATATGGGATTTCAATTAAGTCACAACTTATTACCCAAAACTTCTCTTTCAAATGGTTTAAACACATTACCATTTTAATCTTTTACACAAAAAGATTCATTTCACAAAGTTCACCCAGTTTCACAAAGATCTATTCATAACTCGGAAAACCATTTTTCAATTCAAACTTGAAATTCCTTTAACTTAAATTGGAATTTCATTTCTTATATGAAAGCTTTTATCATTTGAAAACAATTAGTTTTATTAGGAAAAATCCGATTTCATTTATACAAGTTAAACCCTTGGGTTAAATTCAAATTTCCCAAACAATATTTTAAAATGGTTCAAGCCTATATAAACACATTTATAACTTGTATAACACTCTTAAACCATAATTTTCAACATAGAATTCAATTCCTTATTTTGAATTCAAATTCAAATTGAATTATTTAAATTTCAAGATATTCAAATATCTTTAAAACTCCTTTCAAAAGCTTTTCATATTAAACCCCAATTTCCAATTTCAAAATCAATTGAAATTAAAATTTCAATCTCAAAAACATTAAGTTTAAAATCATCTGTGACTTAACCGATTTCCACGTGAAATCCATATTTGTGTGTGTAAAAGTGTGGTCCAGGGGTTTCACTCAGTAGTGCAACATCAATAAATCATCACAGATCAAAATACAGAAATATAGTGGATAAGCGGTATAAACTATAACGCTTATCTTTTATTCATAGATCACAGATCATAGATATATATATTACAGATAATAAATTACATTTAACCCAGATAAATAAACTACATTATAGATCACACATAAATCAGAATATATCACAAAGCATCACAGATCAGAGATATCAAACAATTCAACCATTCAATCAAATCCAAACATTCACAAGTAAAATTTATTAATCAATTGATTAATTTTTATCAAATGTATTACTTAAGAATAATCATTAACCCGGGTTAATTATCATGAGTTAATTACAAATTATTTGAAATAACTTCCCTTTCATCATTTATTAGTTAACCTTTAATTATTATGAATCAATTAACTTTTAATTATTTAATAAATCTTAATTAATCACATTCATTAATTAATCCTTTAATTATTAACAAATAATTATACTCAAATTTCGAATTATCATTCAATTTACTACATCCAGTAATTATCTATTAATTACTACTTCTCTAAGTAATTACACTTCATTAATTACATTTAAGTAATTATACTTATCAAATCACCAAGTGATTATCTTAAATTAATTAAACTTAATTAACTTACATTAATTAATCCTTACATTAAGTAATTAATCCTTAATGACTTCCATTAAGTAATTAACATTTTATTACTTTCATTAATTAACCATGCCATAATTAATTGCATTTTGTAATTATCCATTTATTACTTACACTAAGTAATTATACTTTATTAATTACATTAAGTGATTAACCTTTAATTAATTCCACTAATTAATTATCTCTAATTTATCACCACCTCAATTAATTTAGATAAATTCTTTATCTTCATAATTACTTAATTATATCATTAGAAAAACATTTAGGAATCAATTCCATAATTCAAAATATATAATTTGTCTTAAACAAAATAATTTAAACATTAAATTTTAACATTTAAGATCTTTGAAACTTGTTCAAACTTGTTTAATAATTTCTTTTTCTTGAAAATTTAATTAAACATTCCTTTAAAACATTTTCACTTTTAAATACACCTTAAAATCTTTTAAACACTTTAAAACCATTTGAAAACATTTTGCTTTTATCTTTCACTTTGATCTTCTTTAAAACAAATCTAGTACAAGTTTCATTTTAAACTTGCATTTGATTTTACTTTATTTTAAAACCTGTATTTTAAAATTGGTACAGGATCCCACTTAAACCCAGAAAGTTCATTACATTTTTAACCCAAGCAAACTCTCCAAAATCCCCTAGTTTCTCTCGTGCCACTCGCGATCCATCTCTACTCCGAGTCTCTCATGCAACACTTTCGAGTTTAACACCGAGAAATGCTAGTTTTCTCCCAAACACGAACTCACAGCATAACCCAAACTAACCCAACGTGCACGTGCACAGGGCCACAGCGGCGCTTCGGCGATCCGCTCCACCTCCGGCAAGTCATCGTTCACCTCCTCTATCGATTCGAATCACCCCGATATCGTCACAAGCCCAAATTCAAATTCGAGCACTCAAGGTCAAACTGGAACCAAAACATCATCAGAAAAATATTTACCACCAACGATCCTATCCACCTGGAACCACGCTGCCTTGACCAGAGCCTCGCCTTGACCTCCAGCGTCAATTCCCCCTATCGCGATCATCTCCGATCCTCCCTAGCCTATGCCATTGCCTCGACAGCAACCACGACCAAAAACACACCGAAAACCCTAGTTCAATGATCTCTGGCCACCACGACCATCAGAAAAATCCTCCACTATTTTTCCTAGGTTCATCAATCTCTAAGCTATCTTCGATACGAAGCACAACCCAAGAATCGTCGGCGATCACCAGAGATTGACGAAAATGTCAATCCCGTTCATCTCGTATTTTCTCACAATTAAATAAATTAAAAATCTTGAAATGATATTCAAAAATCATTATTTTCAAATTCGAATCGAGTTATGAAATCGAAACACAAATTTATGATCATTAAATTTTAATATATATATATATATGATTCTTACTGTAAATTCATTGTTCCAGATAGTTTTACTTGCTAGTTCAACTTGATAATATTTTTAATCTTAAGTATATTCTATAACAAACAGTTTTGGTTTGAATTTTAAATCCAAACAGTGGGTAGATTGAGTAGAAAAGACTTTGGAATCAAATCTTGGTTTATGAACTAAGACAGAGAACTTATGAAAATAACAGCCTGCACACACATTCATTCATCCTTCAAATATACAGAGCATTCATACATATATATAAGCATACTTATAAGCATACTTATTCTCAGATGTAGGTGAAACAGAGTCAAATTTTAAATTTTGGAAAAGATAGAGTGTTACTCACAGTGTTTTAAGAGAAAAAAAACAAAGCCTGAAACTTGCAAGCTGAAGCTTCTTTTGATCTCTGATTCAAATTGAATTGCTTGATTTGTTTTGTTGTTTGATGTTTTCAGTTGAATTTTGTTTCAGATTTAAATGGTATTCTACTTTCAGTTTTCATAGCTTAGAATGGAACGAAACTGAGATGAAGAGTTGATGTATGGAAATGAGTTTACAGGGTATTGTTATTGGTACAAGGTAATATTATTTTGTACAAATTAGTTCAGAGATTTTTTTTTCTTGTTTGCTGTTTGACTAAGTTGATATTTATTACTTTGGTGGCTGAAGATAATATTGCGGTGTACTAATGCTTCATGCATTAATTATCTTGTACAATCTACACTTATTTAATTTGTTTGTACATTCCTATATAGGTTTGATGTCTTCTTTTATAAGCTTTCATGTATATATCTTTATTTGTTTGTACCATACTTAAATGTATTTGACTTTACTTTGACCAAAGATATTTATAAAACTGAAATGATTCTTAACATATTTCGGCTGAAATGATTTTGTTTTGGTGCTTATATCTCCCTATATGTTTACATGCTATCCTATTCCTTGTATGTACTTAGATTTGTTTGTGTATAGATATTTTTGTTTGCTTTGTTTAATTAACTTCTTGCATTGCACAGCAAACACACTTTGTTATTAATATATTTCTTTATTTTATTTCTATTTCTAGTATAAATACTTATTTTTATATATTGTTCATACTTGAATATATAATATTGTCTTCTTTTGCAAGCCTTATTCACATATATATTTCTTGTTTCCTTTTACAAGTTAATTCATACTTATATATTTATTTTGTTCAACTTAAATATATCATGTTGTCTTCATTTGCAAGGTCCAAGAGATTCACATTTCCTTTTTGACTTGTCTTTTATTTACTTTATAAATTCAAATCATTATTAACCATCAATTCTAAGTTTAAATCATTTATTTATTTCCTTGTGTCCAAAGTCTATATTTTTATATTTATTTCTAACCCGTTTATTTAAGATTTAAATTCAATCTCAATGTATATATATATATATATATAAATAAATTCAAATTTTACTCATATATGCCCAAATATATAGATTCACATATATATACAATTTCTAAATTTAAAATGATTTAATACATTTTTATTTGGATTCGGGGAACTCGAATCAATTTATCAATGAATTTCACAATTTTAATTCAAAAATTCAATTTAATTATCAATTTAAATTCAATTAAAATCCGGGATCGTTACATCCTTCCCCCCTTAAGAAATTTTGTCCTCTAAATTTGCCAAGGAGACACAAAGATAAATGAAGAATATTTCATCAAATCAAACTGAATATTTATTCTGCATTTGGCTTACCAAATCAGAATATCAATAATAGATACGAGAATGAATCTTTTCAATTTTTCGCACGATACTCGGGTTATCCAGATCTACGAAATATACAGTGGAATTGGTTAGTTCGAAGGGATAACTAACCATTTGTAGAATATACTGGGACCCAAAGAATAGATAGATATATGGATACAATTTCAAAACTTTTAAATTTAGAACTAAAGTATGCCTATCAACCATAGCAAACAAAGCAACCAATACATCCAAACAAACAATTTTGGTCCATCCGGAGTTTATGTCCCATGCAAATATATCAAATCTTCTTCCTGGATCTACCAGGAACTATCAAAGAATTGAGAAAAGATGACGAACCAAAGAGATTGATAGAGAAAAGATTGTTTCCTTGTTGTTACAGGGTATTGACCATTTATAGTCATATTCCCCTGTCCCATATCTCATCCTCTTCTTGCACTCATACTCACTATCGGTGGATAGTAAGAGAATTTACTGAGGCATACAGACGGATATCTTAGGGATTTCTCATCCTAGGGTATACTTCACCCTATCTCTAATGAGTTACTTAATGTGTTATACTCCTTAGCTAAAGTTTAACCTTAGCTCTGATACCAAATGTAACGATCCTGACTCGGCCTTCGAAACTCGACACCCGTACTTCACTTGTACTTGAATGCCGCAGATTCAAACGTCGAATCTGGCTCGCCGGAGCTTATAATACCATTAAGTATAACAACACAGCAGAAGAAAGAAATAAATGATATCATATACAACTCCAATAAATACAATATCCAGAATGATATACAACGCTGATATCAATATGATACAAGAATATCAGAGATAAATAATGATACAGCGGAAATAACAGAAGTAATAACTCCAAATGATCTGAAAAAGAGAATGAGACCAATAACTCCAACATCAAGCTCGAACCACCATCACGTTGCACCAAGAGAAGCAAGTGCAGTCATCAACTCCAAAGGAATGAAGTAGCTCCAGATAATCTACTAAACCTGACTATCTGAAAAACCCAACTCTAGACTGCCCGTGTGGAAAATTGTGGGCACCCAGAGTTTAGGAAGGGAACAATAAACTCCGAGTCAGTCATGGGACTGGTGTGAGTAACAAAAACAGTTTATCTTTAAAACAAACAACAAAAGAATCTTAAACATTGAAATCCGCAATGCTTTTGAAAAATGAAACTACCATAAGACCTCCCGCCACACACACAATGCAATCGCAGAATTGGAGGAGATTTCTTCTTATGATAGTCAAACATGCTTACTACGCAAAAAAAACTCTTTTGATATTATTACTAGTGCATAGTGTAGGAAGCATTTCGAAAGTATAATATTAATCTTAGCCAGCATACAACCATTATTGTATGCCTACTATAGCTACTATGTTCAATAGCAGGTTACCGCCACATTCCATAGCAGGTTATACAATGTGACGCCCCACCTCAATACCCACGCTAGCCAAGGACACTACGATGTAGTGCTGTCAACTAGCACGGAGAATAAGGCTGTTGAGGAGCGACCATCCATGTAATTGATTATCACACGGTGGCTATAAAATAATCTTCGGAAACAAATATAGAATTAAACATAACACATAGCAGTCACAGACATCCATATCACAAAGGCGGAAGAAGATATGAATATATAACTAACACATGAAAGTGTACATCAGAGTAGTGGTCAAAAAGTTCCACAATAATACAAAAGAATAGCAACACGTGCTATACCAAAAGAATACAACTATGAGTCCATATATCAGGTGTATACAACAAAAAAGTGCTAAACTAAATAGTCAGCCAAAAGTCAGAGTAGCAAATCCCGGAAGGAAGTCAAGCAGAAGCACCTGTAACATCTCGGTCTGACCCGAGTATTATTTAAGAAAATAATAAACGGATCAGTCTAACTATAAATATCAGATGACATGATATATAATAAAAGACATGGCATAAACATAGAATATCCATACTGACATACTACTATAAGTATGAAAATGATGATCAATAGGAGATCAACCGATGAGAAATGATCAATATCACGAGAATCTTCTCAAAGATCCAAAGAGGGCATCATACCCTAAACTTGTACTCATAACAAGTCAATGACATAAAAATCCAGAAATCAAACAAGAAATCCAGAAATCATAAAAAGAGAAAGAGGCCTATCACATGATGGTCCGAAGACCATGGGGAGCTACCCCATATGTGTGAGTCGGAATCACACTGATTGAGGCCTAGGCTAACCAAAAAGCAAAAAGGTATGTGTGAATGGAATCACACAAGTGGTGTCTAGCCTAACCTCGCAAACAAAAAAGATATGTGTGAGTCGGAATCACACTACTGCGGCCTAGACTAACCTGGCGGACAAAGAGATGTGTGTGAGTCGGAATCACACTACTGCGGTCTAGTCTTACCTTGCAAACAAAGAGACATCGCACAATTGCTAGTCTAAATCATAAAATGATCATCATGATCAGCGAGAAGTGTCAATCACACCAAGCTAGTAAATATATGAGTTTAGCTTCATGTCCCATAACCACTTGCTTAACTTAAATATTTACGAACAAGCTGTAAATCTTCACTAGGAAATTGTCACGAAAAGGGTTCAATCGAACAAGTCCAAGAGCTAACCGACGAAGTGAACGCAAGCGTTTCATACCACTCGTTTTACTAAGTCGTTTAAGTCGATTTCTCGTTCGAGTGAAGTAAAGGCTTGTATATACTAGTAGATTGAAAATCGGTTTGAGAAAACGAACTTTTGATATTTAAAATAGTGTTGAAATCGCTTTGATGAAAGAGTTTTGATATTTACTATTAGTATTGAAACCTTCATATATCTTTAAAGTGACAAGTCATAAAACGATTGTAGAACAAATCAATTCACGTTCGAAGACGTGAGTAAAGTCCAAAGAAGTCAATCCCAAAACCATCAAAGTAGAAATTCTGATAAATGTTTTTCAGAAGAGATTGCCTACGCAGAGTAATACGGGGTTCGACCTAAGGAAATCGCGAACTCAAAAGACCAAGTGTAAGGTCGGCGACGACCTACGACTTAGTGGGGTCGAGCGACCTAAGGACAGCCGACTTAACAATTTGCGACTTAGTGGGGCTTAGGTCGGAGACGACCTACGAGGTAAACTAGCCGACCTAAAGACTTAGCAGGGTCGAGCGAATTACGAGCTACGACCTAAGGTTTGCCTGGGGGATTATAGGTCGGCAACGACCTAACGTTTTGCCTGGAGAATTATAGGTCGGCAACGACCTAAGACTTAAGTGCGAACGACTTTTGCCTGGGGATTTATAGGTCGGCAACGACCTAAGACTTAAGAGCGAAGACCTAACATTTCGCCTGGGGGTTATAGGTCGGCAACGACCTAAGACATAAGGTTTAACTTTGCCTGGAAATTATAGGTCGGCAACGACCTAACGTTTTGCCTGGAGAATTATAGGTCGGCAACGACCTAAGAAAGTGGAGACTTTTCAACACGCGAGCTAGCAGCCTGGACGACCTAAGGAGTTAACTCGCGAACGACCTAAGACTTAACTCGTGAACGACCTAGGCCTTTAACTCGCAGGCGACCGAAGCCTTTAACTCGCAGGCGACCTAAGGCTTTAACTCGCAGGCGACCTAAGGCTTTAACTCGCAGGCGACCTAAGGCTTTAACTCGCAGGTGACCTACGACCTATGGATGGGCGACCTAACTCCGAACGAGCTAAAAATGGCCAGAACGACCTAGTAGCAGTTTTTTCACCAAAATCACCAAAATTTGGAATTTTTCGCCAATCCAATCCAAACCAAATGCAACAAACATGCTAAAGTGATGAGGAATCATTCCCAACAGTCCAATGACGATTATAGGCAAGATGTGAGATCAAAAATCTCACCTTTTCCACGAATTTGATGTTGGAGAGCTTAAGAACAAAGCAAGAATCAATCCCCTAGCTTGAATCTATGTTCTTCACCTTGAAGTCGGAGTTTGATGCTGAATTCACTAAAGATCTCGAGCTTGGAATTTTAATTTCTCTTTCCCTCCACCATTTTTGAAGAAGCTTGAAGTGTTTGATGAAGTGATGAAGAGAAGAGGGGATTGGGCTGAGTTAAGAAGGTGCAGTCCCAACCAAAGTCACAAGTGGGAAAAGTGACGAAAATTTCACTATCTCCAAACATATCGAAGTTTACACTCAAAAAGATCGCAAACGTCATTTTGAACTCAATGGGGGTGGTCTCGAGTCCTAATTTGACCGTATGCAAAAAGTAGCTTTTCGGACTAACATCCGACTAACGATAAAATATTTAAATATAAAATCGATAGATATGCGGGTTGTTACATACAACTAAATCGTACATGGCTCGTATTGTTTCTTTGGATTTTCCAACAAATGGTCAGGCTAAGGAACTTCCTATGCCACATGGGAACGCCTCTGGAGGGACGCCCCGAGAACCACCTGGCTCTCTGCCAACACAAGGTCGGTTACCCCCTTCCCGGGTAGTAAACCTGAGATATTCCACCCCCGATCGTTTGCGACCTTTATCCGAGGCCTCGATCACACAGCAACAATCACGCATAGTAAATGAGATTGGAGCAACCACATAGGTAAATATCTGGGCTCCATACCATGACACCACCTTTTTCCAGAAGGAATGGACATACCCTAGGGGAGCTACCCCTGAAACCTTGCTGCATCTTTCCTGTTTCGACCATTTCCGGTCTGTGAGGCTCGATGAGGTCTCGTCCACAAAGCTACGCTTTTTCACAAAGCCATGCTTTGATCAACAAATGATCAGCAACACACAGCAACACTTAGTATGCCACACTACCAAATTTGGGAGTATATCACTGATAACCTTCAACTACATAACCACTGAGCTCGTACGTCTCAGAGAACGGTGTTAAGCTAAGAGAATAAATCTCCTCCACCAAACAGAAATGTATTTGAAAGAAATCAGCTTTATATCTCAAAGTGTAATGTCAGACATACAACCATACAAGTCTGTTCCGGGTTCGAACAGAACCAAAGGCACTTCCGAAGAAGCCCTTGCAAATCCGGATAATCTCTAATCACGTCCGGACTTCCCACCACATATGGAGTCTCTATACCGGGGACCAGTCGATGCAGATACATTCGACGAGTTGTCCTTTCATTTTCGAAAATATCCGGTCTTCACCACCGGTCTCCAAATGCTATCCATAACGTCGTATCATTATTCGTAATGGGTTATATGACACAAAGTCCTCTCCCGGCTAAACCGAATAATGAGCGTAATATTTAAAAACATATGGATATGGGACTGCAATTAAGTCATAACTTATTACCCAAAACTTCTCTTTCAAATGGTTTAAACACATTACCATTTTAATCTTTTACACAAAAAGATTCATTTCACAAAGTTCACCCAGTTTCACAAAGATCTATTCATAACTCGAAAAACCAATTTTCAATTCAAACTTGAAATTCCTTTAACTTAAATTGGAATTTCATTTCTTATATGAAAGCTTTTATCATTTGAAAACAATTAGTTTTATTCGGAAAAATCCGATTTCATTTATACAAGTTAAACCCTTGGGTTAAATTCAAATTTCCCAAACAATATTTTAAAATGGTTCAAGCCTATATAAACACATTTATAACTTGTATAACACTCTTAAACCATAATTTTCAACATAGAATTCAATTCCTTATTTTGAATTCAAATTCAAATTGAATTATTTAAATTTCAAGATATTCAAAATATCTTTAAAACTCCTTTCAAAAGCTTTTCATATTAAACCCCAATTTCCAATTTCAAAATCAATTGAAATTAAAATTTCAATCTCAAAAACATTAAGTTTAAAATCATCTGTGACTTAACCGATTTCCACGTGAAATCCATATTTGTGTGTGTAAAAGTGTGGTCCAGGGGTTTCACTCAGTAGTGCAACATCAATAAATCATCACAGATCAAAATACAGAAATATAGTGGATAAGCGGTATAAACTATAATGCTTATCTTTTATTCACAGATCACAGATCATAGATATATATATTACAGATAATAAATTACATTTAACCCACATAAATAAACTACATTACAGATCACACGTAAATCAGAATATATCACAAAGCATCACAGATCAGAGATATCAAACAATTCAACCAATCAATCAAATCCAAACATTCACAAGTAAAATTTATTAATCAATTGATTAATTTTTATCAAATGTATTACTTATGAATAATCATTAACCCGGGTTAATTATCATGAGATAATTACAAATTATTTGAAATAACTTCCCTTTCATCATTTATTAGTTAACCTTTAATTATTAACTAATCAATCTTAATTAATGAATCAATTAACTTTTAATTATTTAATAAATCTTAATTAATCACATTCATTAATTAATCCTTTAATTATTAACAAATAATTATACTCAAATTTCGAATTATCATTCAATTTACTACATCCAGTAATTATCTATTAATTACTACTTCTCTAAGTAATTACACTTCATTAATTACATTTAAGTAATTATACTTATCAAATCACCAAGTGATTATCTTAAATTAATTAAACTTAATTAACTTACATTAATTAATCCTTACATTAAGTAATTAATCCTTAATGACTTCCATTAAGTAATTAACCTTTTATTACTTTCATTAATTAACCATGCCATAATTAATTGCATTTAGTAATTATCCATTTATTACTTACACTAAGTAATTATACTTTATTAATTACATTAAGTGATTAACCTTTAATTAATTCCACTAATTAATTATCTCTAATTTATCACCACCTCAATTAATTTAGATAAATTCTTTATCTTCATAATTACTTAATTATATCATTAGAAAAACATTTAGGAATCAATTCCATAATTCAAAATATATAATTTATCTTAAACAAAATAATTTAAACATTAAATTTTAACATTTAAGATCTTTGAAACTTGTTCAAACTTGTTTAATAATTTCTTATTCTTGAAAATTTAATTAAACATTCCTTTAAAACATTTTCACTTTTAAATACACCTTAAAATCTTTTAAACACTTTAAAACCATTTGAAAACATTTTGCTTTTATCTTTCACTTTGATCTTCTTTAAAACAAATCCGGTACAAGTTCCATTTTAAACTTGCATTTGATTTACTTTATTTAAAACCTGTATTTTAAAATTGGTACAGGTTCTCACTTAAACCCAGAAAGCTCATTACATTTTTAACCCGAGCAAACTCTCCAAAATCCCCTAGTTTCTCTTGTGCCACTCGCGATCCATCTCTACTCCGAGTCTCTCACGCAACACTTTCGAGTTTAACACCGAGAAACGCTCGTTTTCTCCCAAACACGAACTCACAGCATAACCCAAACTAACCCAACGTGCATGTGCACAGGGCCACGGCGGCGCTTTGGCGATCCGCTCCACCTCCGGCAAGTCATCGTTCGCCTCCTCTATCGATTCAAATCACCCCGATATCGTCACAAGCCCAAATTCAAATTCGAGCACTCAAGGTCAAACTGGAACCAAAACATCATCGGAAAACTATTTACCACCAATGATCCTATCCACCTGGAACCACGCTGCCTCGACCAGAGCCTCGCCTTGACCTCCAGTGTCAATTCCCCCTATCGCGATCATCTCTGATCCTCCCTAGCCTATGCCATTGCCTCGACAGCAACCACGACCAAAAACACACCGAAAACCCTAGTTCAACGATCTCTGGCCACCACGACCATCAGAAAAATCCTCCACTATTTTTCCTTGGTTCATCAATCTCTAAGCTATCTTCGATACGAAGCACAACCCAAGAATCGTCGGCGATCACCAAAGATTGACGAAAATGTCAATCCCGTTCATCTTGTATTTTCTCACAATTAAATAAAATAAAAATCTTGAAAATATTCAAAAATCATTATTTTCAAATTCGAATCGAGTTATGAAATCGAAACACAAATTTATGATCATTAAATTTTAACATATATATGATTCTTACTGTAAATTCATTGTTCCAGATAGTTTTACTTGCTAGTTCAACTTGATAATATTTTTAATATAAAGTATATTCTATAACAAACAGTTTTGGTTTGAATTTTAAATCCAAACAATGGGTAGATTGAGTAGAAAAGACTTTTGAATCAAATCTTAGTTTATGAACTAAGACAGAGAACTTATGAAAATAACAGCCTGCACACACATTCATTCATCATTCAAATATACAGAGCATTCATACATATATATAAGCATACTTATAAGCAAACTTATTCTCAGATGTAGGTGCAACAGAGTCAAATTTTAAATTTTGGAAAATATAGAGTGTTACTCACAGTGTTTCAAGAGAAAAAGAACAAAGCCTGAAACTTGCAAGCTGAAGCTTCTTTTGATCTCTGATTCAAATTGAATTGCTTGATTTGTTTTGTTGTTTGATGTTTTCAGTTGAATTTTGTTTCAGATTTAAATGGTATTTTACTTTCAGTTTTCATAGCTTAGAATGGAACGAACTGAGATGAAGAGTTGATGTATGGAAATGAGTTTACAGGGTATTGTTATTGGTACAAGGTAATATTATTTTGTACAAATTAGTTCAGAGATTTTTTCTTGTTTGCTGTTTGACTAAGTTGATATTTATTACTTTGGTGGCTGAAGATAATATTGCGGTGTACTAATGCTTCATGCATTAATTATCTTATACAATCTACACTTATCTAATTTGTTTGTACATTCCTATATAGGTTTGCTGTCTTCTTTTATAAGCTTTCATGTATATATCTTTATTTGTTTGTGTAACGACCCGACTTTCCAGACCCGGAAAATCGAACCATTTATGTTAAGAAGAAGAGGTAGAAGAAGAAAAATAGAAAACAACATCAGAATCTAACCATCGCAGCGGAATAAAATATAATATATATCAACAGATCTTTACACAAATCAAAAACTATATCTGTTTATACAATACATCAGAGTATACACCAGAGAACACATAACATACAACTGGACAATAACCATATCATGTCCTCAATAAAACAGAGTACAACAATTAACACAGCGGAATATATATATATAAACAAGTACGGGAAATACGTCTCGCCATCCAGCTCATCTTCTGAGCTCCACAGCATCATATCCTGTAACCTATAATACTCGGTCTGACCCGAGCATCATATAAAACAATACCCGAGTCAGTCTGGAATACTAGCGTGAGAAAATCACACTCAATTGATTATTAAAGTTTCAAAAATCCTTTTGAAAATAAAAGCATCTCGTAAGACCACGCCACAAATAAACATGTCGGGTTTTTACCTTACGATAGCTAAAACACTTTTTATAAAAATCCTCTGATATTATAATAGTGTCTATTCACAAATACTTATTAAAATAGCTGAAATTGTTACATGATTAAATTCCAGCATACTAGGTATACAAACAAATACCGTACAAGGCACGTAGGGAGAATGGATTTCCAACGAATGACTAGGCACTGGGGTACCACCTGTCACAGTACGTGGCCTAGATCACAGTACCGAGGAGTACGCCCGCTCCCCTGCAACACAAGGCCGGAATCATCCCTTACTGGATAATTCCAAATAAAGTCACCCCACGGTTGGGATCAGCAACCGCAACACTAAGCCGAAATAAAAGGGACATCTAGACAGGGATGACTTTACTCTCAAGTGGGGGCTACCCACGAAGCCTTGCTGCATAACCCCTGATTTTCAGTCATTCCCGGTTGATGAGGCTCGAGGCTAAACGATACCTTTTCAGAACATATCCCTTAGAATGCCCATCGTCCACCTGACGATGTCACGAAAGCATTCGTCCATACAAGTCCGTCCCGGGTTCGAACGGAACCGAAGGCACTATTCCTACTACATCCATTTTGGAAATATCCTCAGGATTAGTAGCGACTAGCCCTTGCACTTCACTGCTCCATCTTCGACTCCGAACACGTTACACGAAACGTACAAACCGAATCGAAGTGGTATTCAAGTCTCCAGACCTAGAATCCCGGTATACGGAAACTCGATCCCGGTCTCTTCGAAACGATCAGCGCATTTGGCCAATATTGATAGTCGGTTATTTAACTATCAATTAACATCCACAAGCAACCATCACACAATAAATAATTTCCTACATTATTTATTTGCCCAAATATCTTTCCAAGATATATTTCCAAATTTTCAAAGCTCATTTGAAAACAATTTCAAAACAGTTTCCGCTTACGGAATACATTTCCCAAATATTTATTTTCTCCGAATCACCAAGTACAAAATACTGTTAATTTTAAATAATTTAAAAACACTTTATTTTAAATATATTATAACATTGAAATCAAACTAGCTCAATACTTTATTAAAAATATATACTTTAAAATAAACCACTTTATAAATATAAGCTAAATTTCTTCTTTAAAAACATAATAGCAAATCACTTTTATATAATTACTACAATAATAGATTTTTGAAAATACTTACTTAGGAAATTGACATTTAGAAATAATCAATTTTCTAAAATATGCATTTTTAAACAAATTAGAACTTTTAACTTATATTAAAAATTGCTTTGAAAACGTACTTGGCTATCCAGAGAAATACACTTCTCATTCCCATCTTTTAAAAATAAATCAACATTTATTTTTAAACCAAACCATATCCTTTTATAAATTCCCATCTTGAATTTATATTCTCAAATATCCACTGATATTTTATTTTACTTTATAACCCAGTTTCCAAAATCTCACTTCTCTTTCAAAATTCCAACGTTAAACAACTAAATCAATTTCCAATTGATTTTCCCATTTACTTTACTTTACTTTGAAATAAATTCCCTTTGCTACTTCATTTATTTCAAAATACATTAACTTTTAGATTTATTTCTTTATTGTGAGTAAAAATCCTTTTTAACTGAAAATACCAATTCTAAACTTCCAAAATTCCTTCTTTATCACTTAATTAAATTCATTCCTTAAATTTAAAAATAAATTCTTTATTCTTTCAAATAATATCACTTAAGCTTAACAATTTATTATTTCCCTTGTTAATTCAAAATCTTCTTATTCCAAATTTGTTAGAATTTTGCAATCACTTTTATTTTATTTTCAATTCATTATTAATTCATTCCAATTCACTAAAAATTATTTCACTTAAAAATTTACTCTTTTATTTCCTTTCAAAAATTCCATTCTAGAGATTTTGATAACTCAGCATATCCAAATCGGTCCAACCAAACCTTAACATCCAATTATCCATATAATTCATCACAGGATATCAAAAATCATATCACCGAATATTTAAACAAAATTAAATATTTTGAGGAATCCAGTTGGATCCCTCCAACCTGTTTCCCTGCATCCACAGACGTTAGCACAATACCAATTTCACTTCAAAGTGGAATATCGCGGTAGATGGGATTTATATAAAATCATCCGCTATTATGCGGCGCATAGGGTCTCATCCACTATATACTGTGGAAATATCAACAATTCCAATATATACATATGCCAATATGTATATATTGCTATACTACTATATATATATATATCACATCAATCAAATCAATCAAATCAATCAATTCAATCATCCATCAATATTTAAATTTAACCAATTAAATTTAAATTATAATTTAACTGAGTGAGATTAACTCACCTTTGATTTTGTTTGCAGTCTATTCCACACCCGTTCCATTCTGACTTGTATTTTCTCGATTTTAGACCTTGAATAAATATTCGATAAATTCATTAACACTTGTATTTTAAATCAAACAATTTATTATTATCCGTACTTACTGAACAATAAATTTCCACTTATTTATTCAATTGTAAACAAATTTCTTTTTGTAACTAAAATAGTTAAATCTTCAAACCCATTTATTTTAAAATTAAACTAGTAGAATAAAAATATTCATTTTTATTTCCTGCTTGAAATTACTTATACCTAAAAATCAAATCTTTATAAACCCTACTGTAACTATTTTTCCTTATATACATATATGCTGATAATTGATAAATAAACAAATTAAATTCACAGAGTTTGTAACGACCCTGAATTTTGAACAATTTAAATTGAAAATATTTAATTAATTTTAAATATTTGAATGATGATTTGACTTGAATTTCAAATTATCAGAATGAATTGGCGATTAAATTTTTGAATTTAATCTATTGAAAGTTGAATAAAATTTGAATCTTCAATTTTAAGCCGGTTAAAAATAATTTAAAGGCTTAGAAAATTCATATTGATAATACTGGAGATAATAGAAGCTTCAGAATTGAATTTGAAAGCGATTTGTTCAGTTTTGAAATTGTATCGTTTAAATTGAAATTAAAAATAACCTTCCGAGGCACAGTCTCGGAATTTGACGAAACCAGTTTCATTGGGTCCGTAATATTGAATTATTACTGGATTTCCAATTTCGTATTTATCGGAATTGTTTTGTGAATATATGGCGGGTAAACGCGTAGAGAATTTAATCGAATTCAAATTGAATTTCTGTAACAACCTGGATTTTCGCCCGAATTATAATCATCGATAAACGATCTAAGTTGACAGATAATTTGTTGTTTATTGTTGGAAATTTTATAACAATAAAATCTTCGTAAATTAGTGATATAAATTGGTTGTTAATTTTTATTGGAATTTGTAAATCGATTGGAATTCTTTTATTTAAATTTTTATTGATACGAAATAAATAAATTTTATACACATAATTTAAAATTTTAACAACTAAATTTAAACAAACCAAATTAAATACAAAAACAATTCAGTTTTAAAAAAAAAAAAAAAAAATCGACGAAGACGAAATAATGGCGGCCACGAGTTCTTCGATCTGGAAATTTAGGGCTTCGTTCAATTCAAGGTAGCTCGTTCGATCATTTTCCTCTTCGCTTGCGACAGCTCCGGTAAAAGGTGAGTGACCCCCTTTCCCCCCTCACTCACATCTAATTCTTCCAAGTGTGTTACTCCGACTGTTTGTTTCGTATATGTTGATACTGCTTCTCGAATTGACTTTGAGATGTCGTTTGAGTGTATTAGTCCCTCATAGCTAGTTTAATTCCTGTTTTGTTCGATTCGAATTTGCTTGTGCATTTCTCTGTTGATGATTCTTGAAGTTGCTTGTTTCACTTCATGTATGGCTGGACTGTAAGCAAATATTTAATTTAAAGTTTTAAAAGTTTGGCTTGAATAATGATCTGCATGATTGATTACATGAGTAAATCTGTAGGTCTGTATGTATTCAAGTATTTGAAGTTAAGTAATTCACTTTAAAAATAGTTAATTACAGAGATGATTTTCATTTCTCAACCATTCCAATACCCTGTGAGCAAACCCTTCAATCTCTGATTTATTTCTCTGATGCTTGTGAGTAGCCTTATCTTTAAGCCTGATCTGCCTATTTGTGTGAATGCTTGAAGAAATCCTTGAAAATATGTTGAGAAGTTGGTTTGCCTGTTTGTTTAGATTGGGAACACATATATATGTATACGAATATTGCTTGCTGTTAACAACCTGTTTCAACTCTGTTTATCAATATGATTGTGAGTAACTTTTTAAAACTTAGATTTAAAAAAATTGATTGCATGCTTGAGTACTGAAGTGAATAAGTACTGCAGGTGTTTTAAAGTAAATGTCTGATGTGAATTTTTATATGTATGCATGCTGTTATGTGCTCTGCTTGTTCCCAGTCTCATTTTCCTAAAGTTAAATCCCTGACCCTTTAATTTAATTGTTGTTAGGGTCTGGTTATTAAACAAATGTTGTTTGGTTTAACTTAAATTTTAGTTTAAAATTTTAATTAAGTCATACAGTTCCTGGTATGCACCACTGTTTCATTTGAAGTCTGACACTTCACCATTGACAGTTTCATCTTACATGTAGAAATTTAGTTTAATTCTCTAGTTCATTCAAAACTGGGTAACTTGTCACTGTATTTGTTCATGATGTATCTTGCATTGTTTTCTAAACTATTGCAGTTTTGTACTGTTTCTAGTGGGTTTGGATATGGGAATTGCTCTGTCACCTGGCTATTCTTGAGACCTTTGTGTTAAATTCACTTGATTTTCTCGAGTCTGATATCAAGATTTGTTGCAGCCTTCTGTCCTAAGTCATGTGTATTATTGAGTCTGTACATTCATTGTTATAGAGTCTGCACTTTTGCCTTCTGATCTTACGTAGTAATTCCTGTGTCTAGTTTACTTGATGGCATTGGGTCTGGTGTAGTTGTACACTTGATTACTTCTACTCTTTGGTCTACATACCTAGTGTGTTCACTGACTTGATGTCTAACACTCGAGACTTGTTTATGCTTGCATCTGTACCATTCTGTGTTCACTTGCATATAATTGATCGAAACTGGTCATTCATGTTCCGTGTATTTGGTTTTGTCGATGTTTAGACTCGCTGGTTCCATGTACTTAAATGATGTCTGCACTGTGACTTGAGTCTTGCGCATGTGGCTGTTTACTAGAACTTGTGTCCATTTTGTAGTATGTTGCCTTGATCACCTGGTTGAGGCTGCAGCTTGTTACAGTTGGAGTCTTGTTCTTGTTCATGTAGTTGCATCATGTTTAGCTGGTCTGACCTGAACTGACCATTGAAGTGCCTGCTACTTGAGTACTTGGTCATCCGAGCCTTTGTGATTTATAGTTGTTGAGTCTGGGCATTCTTGTTTTCCAGACTTGATACTTTTGCCCATTTCACTGCTTTCCTGTGTGTACTTGCTACCATGGTTACAACTTGTACATTCATGTTTTGAGGGGTGTTGTACCCTGCTGTCTCTGTGCAGCCATTGTCTTCTGTTGATTGATTTGAACTTGGGCCGAGATTTAATTTTATGTCTCGACCATTTATTTGAATCGCATTTGAGTTGAACCCGACTTTCTCTGGGTTTGACCTTATGCGCGTTTCGTGAATTTCCGTTGATCTTTTATACCGTATTGGCGAGGCCGTACACGCGTGCGTGTACGGCAGCCAATCAAGTTGTGATGGTTTTAAAATGACAATTTTAATTGTTTCGAGTTGATTTATTCGATTTGATAAATCGTTTATTTATCTCTGTTGATGATTTAAATCTGCTGATTTATTGTTTAACACTGTTAAGTGTTATATTTTCGTTATCCGATTTCTTTGTTTAAAGAGTCGGATAGACGAGAATTATTGTGACTGTCGTCTATTTAAATTATTATTGCCTCTATGCACTGATAAACTGGTTTGAATTAGACTGACCTGTGTATTATTTTCTTTTGAATATAATACTCGGGTCAGACCGAGTATTTCTACAGCTTGAAGATTTTTGAGCAGCGAAGTTAGAGAGAGAGTAAAGAATCACTTTAGTTTTCAGAAGAAAATTGTATTTTAAGATATTCCGCTGTATCAGTATTAAATTGTATAAACTCTGATGTATATAAAAGATTTATAGTAATGAAATAAAGATTCATTTGTTTTAATTGATTGTTATTATCTGTGTTTCTGTGGCTGATTCTGTTTAAACCTTATAAACTAAATAACAATTCGTCTTTTTGAACGTTTCTAGTTGGTTTAACTACCGGCTGGAGGCGGTCAAAAGGGGGAATGTTACAGAGTTTAAACCTACTTAACTAAAATAAAATTTAGTTACCTTCTTGCTTAAACCCGAGTACACCCACCCTACAGCTAGACTTCGAACACAACGAGAAGCCATCGCAACCCCCTTCCAAGTCGAGTTCCCTCTCTAAGTCGCCTCCACCCAGTATGCTCGCGACTCCCACCAAACCACCACACGATCTCGAACCCCATGCTCGCGTGCCCTAATTTGCAGTGGCGACATAAAGGGACTGTAACAGGACTTCAAATCAGCAGTAGAAAATATCGCGTAGGGGCAAGGACGAGCTGACGATGACTGATGGAATAGCCGAGCCTTCTTACCTTCGAACAAGGTCGCGTGCTTTCGTACGTTTAGCCGCGATTCTCCTTTGAGACTTTTTTTTTATGAGGAACGAAAATCAATTTCGTTTGAACAGAGGTGGAAGGGGAAAACGCGATTTGAATGGGTTGCTCTGCCATTTGTTTTCAATTCTGAGGAGTATTTAATTTTCGATAAGAGATTTGTTCGGCCATTGTTGATTTATTTTTGAGTTGTGAAATTATTTTGAACGGGAAAAGAAAGAAAGAAATATCGATTCAAAGAGGCTTCTCGAGTACGCGTGGGAAATATCTCTGACAATGTACCTTTAAAATTTTAAATTATTATAAAACTTCAAACCGTCTCGTTGCATAACGTGAAATTCCAAACTCCAAATCAAACATTCCAACAGACATCTACAGGGTTTTACCTGTATCCCGAACACGATGGAACACGTCTCGAAGGTTAATTTGATCGTATGTACGAGTCACGAAAGTAAACGATCAATTTCAATTTTATTACCTTCAGTATTAACAATATAGATTTTCCGAACCTTTAAACTATTTTTAACTGGCTCAAAACTCAGGATTCTCTATTTTACTCTTTATTCGCTTGTTTAATTCAAAAATTAAATTACCCCATAAATACTGTATATTTGAAATTAAAGTTAAAATTTAACCTTCAGATATTTAAAATAAATTAAATATTCACATTTCAAATATTCAAAAATTCCGGGTCGTCACATTCCTCCCCCCTTAAAAGAATTTCGTCCCCGAAATTACCAGTTAGGAAGAATGATCCAATACCCATTACTATTTTCCAAAATCAAACAGTTTTAACAACACCCAAACAATCTCTTATTAATGATACACTAATCATCTTTTAACTTCCCAAACTTATTCATAAGCTCAACCCATACTACCTACTTATCCATTCAAATTTAAATTTGAATTCAAATTTTGAATTATCAAAATTTCTCAAAAATTTTCTAACTCCCTAAATTTCCGAAAAATTTCGCCAGCGTCTCCTTTGCGCGGCTAGCTCGGTACTACTACAAAATGGCTCTACGGCCTCCCAATCTCAAAAAGAAAACAAAAAGCCAAGTGGCTGGATCAAAACCCAATCAAATTTCATACAGAAATTCAAATACATACCTTTTTGTCGGGCTATTGAATTTATCTTCTAAAATCAAAAATCCCAATTTATCCATTGCTTTTATACACCTGTATATCCTACTAAGCAATAATATCAATCACAATCCCAACGTCATTTTATCGACTTCTTTACAAATTTCCAATATTTGTTTTACTTAAGCTCGTACGATGCACATATATCATCCGTACGCAATATCAAATTCGATCACTCACTCGATCACACAATTTCCCTTCCGAACTAGTATCGTCCACCCGACTTCCTAGTGCGGACTCAGATTTGGTTTCTTGATCGGAAATCGTCATTCTCCTTGCATAGCCTCAAACTATGATAGAGAATTTCCAGAATCAATCAACAATCCATATCCAGGCTCGCCGTCGAAAATCGAGTGAAAAATCCTAATTCGGATCGATAAAATTATCTCGAAATTCTGTGTTCGACATCTGGACCAAATAGCTATGCGAATAAAATAATATACGCACATCTTACGTATAAATTCCAATTGATTATCAGTTATATCAATTCTCTTTTATTTCGCATTCCTTTTTGATTGTTATCCCTTTATTCACAACTATCCCATTTCACAACTTCAGTTTTAGTCTTCATTCAACTATTCACTTAGTATATATATATATTTCCATTCCAAAATTACTAAGTATATTTCCAATACCAGTTTTCCCAAGAATTTCATTCTTCAATTCTTAAGTTCAATATAAAATTTTCTTATATTTATTTACTACTTCACCATTGAAGTGTATATATTCAAATCGAATTCCAATTTCATATGAATTCCAACTTACTTCAATTTACTACTTCATTTCCAATTTTTCCTTAAATTCAATTCATCTCCAACTTCCAAAAATTGAATTTTATTTAGCTCGAGAACAATCCAAGTTAATTCATTCAATAACTATTTCTCAACTTATTTAAACCACTCCTCTGTTTGAGTTCAGTTTCCATTCAACATTTACTTAAGTCAATAACTTAAGTTTATTTTCCATTTAACCAACCCTTTAAAGTTTTATTTCCATCTTTCATTTGATTCTTATTTAATCAAATTCCATCCATTTATTTATTTAATATAATTGGTTCATTCACTCAATCATTATGAATTTTAATTTCCATACTCAATTCATCTAGAAATATTTTATTAATAACCAGGTCATTTCCAATTTATTTTCACTTATTTGGATTTCATTCGCAATTCAAACCATCACTATGTTAATCCAATTTCATTAACTCACAATTCAATTTCATTAACTCACAATTCAATTTCATTAACTAATTTATTATCTAATTAGTTCCTCCGCTGGTTAAAATTAAATACTTGCTTTTTAATTCCAAATATCACTTCACTTAATCTTCTTAAGTTCAATTTATTTTATAATTCAAGTTTGGATTTATTTAAAAATTAAGATTACTCATCTTATCGTTTCCATTTGATAATTACAATTTCAACTTATAACTCTTAATAGTTCAAAGTAATGGATTCCCATTTATGACTTACAATTTCATTTCTATTCATAAGTTTTAACTTACTTACTTAAGATCTGGGGCTATTCATCTAAGTCCATTTTCATCTTTATAATCAAATTTCAAATTATTGCACTTAAGAACTTAAGAATATGAATTTCTTTACACAATTATAAGCATTTTACATTACCTTTATATCCAATTCAATTCAACTTCAACTTATTTACATTTAATTCAATTCCAATTCTCAATTTTTATTTAACTTATCTTAAGTTAAATTCAAATATATTTTATTCACCTTCATATACTCTAATTAAATTTTAATTCTAGGATACAATTTTGTACAAGTTTTACAATTCGTTCACCTTCAAGTTCTCTAACTCTTTTATCTACCAACTTATATTACTCATTAAATTATTTTCATCTCATAATTATAATCCAAGAATTAAACTTTCATTCCCTTCTTATTTCAATCAACTTCATTCTATACTTTATATTGTTGATTCGTTTAAATTCCCACATTTAAATTTTAAATAGAATTCCCAGAATTCAATTGCCCGGTTTTATTTCAAAACCATTTTGAATCCATAAATAAGTCATACATATCTGGTATATCACATCAAATCCCAATTTCCAAAACAATCTGCTTTTACCAAACAATTTTCCCTTTGAATTTCAAAACCAACCCAGTTCACAATCATTTCCAATTTAAAACAGTTTGGTAGCAATTTCTCTTTGGAAACTCGAAAATAGACATCGATGATGCTGCAGTCATCACCGAAATTATTTTCCAGCGACCGTAAGAGAATTTAATGCTTTTATCACTTTAAAACTTTTCAAACATTTTTAAATCCCAAATCCCACCAGATTTCGATTCAATTTAAAAAAATATTCATGAAATAATACCACCATTATTTCCCCAAAACCTTTAAAAACTATTTTTAAATCCAAAGGAATTTAAACCTTTCCCAAAACTTCAAATTCCAAATCCATTCAATTTTATATCCAAACATTACTCTGGAATTCTATCACATTTTATTTCAAGTTATAAGTCACATTTACAATTTACATTTACAAATTTCATTTGTTTATGAATTTATCTCATTTGATTATAAATCACATTTGTATATAAAGTTTATTTCAATTTATAAATTGCATTTATAATCTACATTCTCAAATTCCATTTGTTATATAAATTTATTCTTCAACTTAGGTTATAAGTTTTCAATTTCTACTCAATAATGAGACTAACTCATTATTGTCATCTTCTAACAACCAAGCATCCAAATATATAACCATAATAAATTTCAAAAAAATTATTTCTTTCATATACAAAAATAATTTGGGCAAAATTATTTCATTCACCCTATTTAAAACAATACTGTGTCGAACTGTTCTATTCAAGTGTTTAGAAACCCCTTCGATACAGTTGTCCAGACTGTGCCGACGAAGGTTCATATGCCACTCAATAAACCAACCAACACAATATAAAACAATTTTATATTCACTAACAAATACGCGCTCATATCTATTAATACTCTCAAAATTCCCACCAGAGCCAAGGTTATCGCCAACCTAAGCTCTGATACCACCTGTAACGACCCGACTTTCCAGACCCGGAAAATCGAACCATTTATGTTAAGAAGAAGAGGTAGAAGAAGAAAAATAGAAAATAACATCAGAATCTAACCATCGCAGCGGAATAAAATATAATATATATCAACAGATCTTTACACAAATCAAAAACTATATCTGTTTATACAATACATCAGAGTATACACCAGAGAACACATAACATACAACTGGACAATAACCATATCATGTCCTCAATAAAACAGAGTACAACAATTAACACAGCGGAATATATATATATATATAAACAAGTACGGGAAATACGTCTCGCCATCCAGCTCATCTTCTGAGCTCCACAGCATCATATCCTGTAACCTATAATACTCGGTCTGACCCGAGCATCATATAAAACAATACCCGAGTCAGTCTGGAATACCAGCGTGAGAAAATCACACTCAATTGATTATTAAAGTTTCAAAAATCCTTTTGAAAATAAAAGCATCTCGTAAGACCACGCCACAAATAAACATGTCGGATTTTTACCTTACGATAGCTAAAACACTTTTTATAAAAATCCTCTGATATTATAATTGTGTCTATTCACAAATACTTATTAAAATAGCTGAAATTGTTACATGATTAAATTCCAGCATACTAGGTATACAAACAAATACCGTACAAGGCACGTAGGGAGAATGGATTTCCAACGAATGACTAGGCACTGGGGTACCACCTGTCACAGTACGTGGCCTAGATCACAGTACCGAGGAGTACGCCCGCTCCCCTGCAACACAAGGCCGGAATCATCCCTTACTGGATAATTCCAAATAAAGTCACCCCACGGTTGGGATCAGCAACCGCAACACTAAGCCGAAATAAAAGGGACATCTAGACAGGGATGACTTTACTCTCAAGTGGGGGCTACCCACGAAGCCTTGCTGCATAACCCCTGATTTTCAGTCATTCCCGGTTGATGAGGCTCGAGGCTAAACGATACCTTTTCAGAACATATCCCTTAGAATGCCCATCGTCCACCTGACGATGTCACGAAAGCATTCGTCCATACAAGTCCGTCCCGGGTTCGAACGGAACCGAAGGCACTATTCCTACTACATCCATTTTGGAAATATCCTCAGGATTAGTAGCGACTAGCCCTTGCACTTCACTGCTCCATCTTCGACTCCGAACACGTTACACGAAACGTACAAACCGAATCGAAGTGGTATTCAAGTCTCCAGACCTAGAATCCCGGTATACGGAAACTCGATCCCGGTCTCTTCGAAACGATCAGCGCATTTGGCCAATATTGATAGTCGGTTATTTAACTATCAATTACCATCCACAAGCAACCATCACACAATAAATAATTTCCCACATTATTTATTTGCCCAAATATCTTTCCAAGATATATTTCCAAATTTTCAAAGCTCATTTGAAAACAATTTCAAAACAGTTTCCGCTTACGGAATACATTTCCCAAATATTTATTTTCTCCGAATCACCAAGTACAAAATACTTTTAATTTTAAATAATTTAAAAACACTTTATTTTAAATATATTATAACATTGAAATCAAACTAGCTCAATACTTTATTAAAAATATATACTTTAAAATAAACCACTTTATAAATATAAGCTAAATTTCTTCTTTAAAAACATAATAGCAAATCACTTTTATATAATTACTACAATAATAGATTTTTGAAAATACTTACTTAGGAAATTGACATTTAGAAATAATCAATTTTCTAAAATATGCATTTTTAAACAAATTAGAACTTTTAACTTATATTAAAAATTGCTTTGAAAACGTACTTGGCTATCCAGAGAAATACACTTCTCATTCCCATCTTTTAAAAATAAATCAACATTTATTTTTAAACCAAACCATATCCTTTTATAAATTCCCATCTTGAATTTATATTCTCAAATATCCACTGATATTTTATTTTACTTTATAACCCAGTTTCCAAAATCTCACTTCTCTTTCAAAATTCCAACGTTAAACAACTAAATCAATTTCCAATTGATTTTCCCATTTACTTTACTTTACTTTGAAATAAATTCCCTTTGCTACTTCATTTATTTCAAAATACATTAACTTTTAGATTTATTTCTTTATTGTGAGTAAAAATCCTTTTTAACTGAAAATACCAATTCTAAACTTCCAAAATTCCTTCTTTATCACTTAATTAAATTCATTCCTTAAATTTAAAAATAAATTCTTTATTCTTTCAAATAATATCACTTAAGCTTAACAATTTATTATTTCCCTTGTTAATTCAAAATCTTCTTATTCCAAATTTGTTAGAATTTTGCAATCACTTTTATTTTATTTTCAATTCATTATTAATTCATTCCAATTCACTAAAAATTATTTCACTTAAAAATTTACTCTTTTATTTCCTTTCAAAAATTCCATTCTAGAGATTTTGATAACTCAGCATATCCAAATCGGTCCAACCAAACCTTAACATCCAATTATCCATATAATTCATCACAGGATATCAAAAATCATATCATCGAATATTTAAACAAAATTAAATATTTTGAGGAATCCAGTTGGATCCCTCCAACCTGTTTCCCTGCATCCACAGACGTTAGCACAATACCAATTTCACTTCAAAGTGGAATATCGCGGTAGATGGGATTTATATAAAATCATCCGCTATTATGCGGCGCATAGGGTCTCATCCACTATATACTGTGGGAATATCAACAATTCCAATATATACATATGCCAATATGTATATATTGCTATACTACTATATATATATATATCACATCAATCAAATCAATCAAATCAATCAATTCAATCATCCATCAATATTTAAATTTAACCAATTAAATTTAAATTATAATTTAACTGAGTGAGATTAACTCACCTTTGATTTTGTTTGCAGTCTATTCCACACCCGTTCCATTCTGACTTGTATTTTCTCGATTTTAGACCTTGAATAAATATTCGATAAATTCATTAACACTTGTATTTTAAATCAAACAATTTATTATTATCCGTACTTACTGAACAATAAATTTCCACTTATTTATTCAATTGTAAACAAATTTCTTTTTGTAACTAAAATAGTTAAATCTTCAAACCCATTTATTTTAAAATTAAACTAGTAGAATAAAAATATTCATTTTTATTTCCTGCTTGAAATTACTTATACCTAAAAATCAAATCTTTATAAACCCTACTGTAACTATTTTTCCTTATATACATATATGCTGATAATTGATAAATAAACAAATTAAATTCACAGAGTTTAAACCTACTTAACTAAAATAAAATTTAGTTACCTTCTTGCTTAAACCCGAGTACACCCACCCTACAGCTAGACTTCGAACACAACGAGAAGCCATCGCAACCCCCTTCCAAGTCGAGTTCCCTCTCTAAGTCGCCTCCACCCAGTATGCTCGCGACTCCCACCAAACCACCACGCGATCTCGAACCCCATGCTCGCGTGCCCTAATTTGCAGTGGCGACATAAAGGGACTGTAACAGGACTTCAAATCAGCAGTAGAAAATATCGCGTAGGGGCAAGGACGAGCTGACGATGACTGATGGAATAGCCGAGCCTTCTTACCTTCGAACAAGGTCGCGTGCTTTCGTACGTTTAGCCGCGATTCTCCTTTGAGACTTTTTTTTTATGAGGAACGAAAATCAATTTCGTTTGAACAGAGGTGGAAGGGGAAAACGCGATTTGAATGGGTTGCTCTGCCATTTGTTTTCAATTCTGAGGAGTATTTAATTTTTGATAAGAGATTTGTTCGGCCATTGTTGATTTATTTTTGAGTTGTGAAATTATTTTGAACGGGAAAAGAAAGAAAGAAATATCGATTCAAAGAGGCTTCTCGAGTACGCGTGGGAAATATCTCTGACAATGTACCTTTAAAATTTTAAATTATTATAAAACTTCAAACCGTCTCGTTGCATAACGCGAAATTCCAAACTCCAAATCAAACATTCCAACAGACATCTACAGGGTTTTACCTGTATCCCGAACACGATGGAACACGTCTCGAAGGTTAATTTGATCGTATGTACGAGTCACGGAAGTAAACGATCAATTTCAATTTTATTACCTTCAGTATTAACAATATAGATTTTCCGAACCTTTAAACTATTTTTAACTGGATCAAAACTCAGGATTCTCTATTTTACTCTTTATTCGCTTGTTTAATTCAAGAATTAAATTACCCCATAAATACTGTATATTTGAAATTAAAGTTAAAATTTAACCTTCGGATATTTAAAATAAATTAAATATTCACATTTCAAATATTCAAAAATTCCGGGTCGTCACAGTTTGTACCATACTTAAATGTATTTGACTTTACTTTGGCCAAAGATATTTATAAAACTGAAATGATTCTTAACATATTTCGGCTGAAATGATTTTGTTTTGGTGCTTATATCTCCCTATATGTTTACATGCTATCCTATTCCTTGTATGTACTTAGATTTGTTTTTGTATAGATATTTTTGTTTGCTTTGTTTAATTAACTTCTTGCATTGCACAGCAAACACACTTTGTTATTAATATATTTCTTTATTTTATTTCTATTTCTAGTATAAATACTTATTTTTATATATTGTTCATACTTGAATATATAATATTGTCTTCTTTTGCAAGCCTTATTCACATATATATTTCTTGTTTCCTTTTACAAGTTAATTCATACTTATATATTTATTTTGTTCAACTTAAATATATCATGTTGTCTTCATTTGCAAGGTCCAAGAGATTCACATTTCCTTTTTGACTTGTCTTTTATTTACTTTATAAATTCAAATCATTATTAACCATCAATTCTAAGTTTAAATCATTTATTTATTTCCTTGTGTCCAAAGTCTATATTTTTATATTTATTTCTAACCCGTTTATTTAAGATTTAAATTCAATCTCAATGTATATATATATATATAAATAAATTCAAATTTTACTCATATATGCCCAAATATATAGATTCACATATATAAACAATTTCTAAATTTAAAATGATTTAATACATTTTTATTTGGATTCGGGGAACTCTAATCAATTTATTAATGAATTTCACAATTTTAAGTCAAAAATTCAATTTAATTATCAATTTAAATTCAATTAAAATCCGGGATCGTTACATATACCGCAACTAGTTTACAACGAAGGTTTCTTTGATCAAATATCTAGAACTCAAAATAATAAATCTTATAGAAAACAATTTTCTATATGAAAATACATTTCGGGATAGAAATCATTTTTCTCATTCCAATGTTAAGTATCAATTATTATTATTGCAATTCTCATTTTTTATGTTTCTTTAAAAAGCAGAAGTGACCATTCACTCTTGTAACATCCTGAAATTTTCAACCATTCGCATCCATACATGTCGGATTTGAATTGCTCAAAATATCAAATTGTTAATTTAAATTTGGCAAAACTCAGCATATACAGTAAATAAATAATCACAGAATCACAGACACAGAGTAATATAACAATAATGCAGCGGAAACAACGGAATAGTAGTTCATGAAGCTACTATATATATAACAGAGTTAAACAAGATACAACAGAAGTCACAAATACATTGATGTCTCAATACAATAGTCAAATACAAGATCTGAACACATGATTGGAATCAACTGAATAATTAATAGCAGAATCGATATAGCTGGATCTCCAAGCGAAGCTCCAACCCCAAAGGTGAGTCTCAAATGCTGAACCACTCAGTCTGACTCGAGCATAAATCAAAACACAAAACACTCGAGTCAGGATTAACATTCTTATATCAATAAATCCAATTCAAGTGAAATATCAACTGAAATACAAGTAACTTAAAGGATGTTTGGGATAACCATCCTCTAAGGATCCGTTAAACTATCTACTTTGTAGTAATATACGCTATTATAATAATGTCTACAGTAAAGTATACTATTTAAAAATAGCGTTAAGGCTTTACATTTTCCACCTTAACACATTTTTAGGTGTGCCAATAGTCTATACAGTACCGTAATACCCTGTAAACTGGGGCTACCAGAGGATACTCCATAGGTACGACACAAATCAAACTCGTAGTAAAGCACGCTAGGGTAGGTGACACGGCACAACTAGGCAATGCCAGGGTAGATATACCAATTACACTTCCGGGCCGGTGGTAACGCAGAGCCGTAGAAAATCGCCCACCTCGAGCCACACTCCCGAATCAAGGGTGCGCACCAAATCAATCACAAAGTAATAGAATGGCATACGATGGAATGTGTCCGATCAGAGGAGCTACCTCATTAGCCCATCGATTGCTCCTGTTTTAGCCACCTTATGCCAACTCATGGGAGTTGGGTCCACGTATATGCCTCATATAGAGTCGTCGCCACCATCCTACTTCATTCTGGAATCTCCACCGCGTACATAGTTGTTAAAGTGGTTTTCGGTATCGACGGAGAGTATGCCTATATCTGATCCCGGTCTCTTTAACAATCAATCGTTATTATAACACCGCGGTCATTTCAAAATAGTTTATACTTCAAAACCAAGATATCATCTCCATTTTAAAACCATATCAAAACGATATCATTTTCACTTTAAATATTTCCATTTCCAAAAATCATATCACTTTCAAAGATATAATACTTTCGAAACCAAAACAATTTGAAATAATAATACTTTGGAAATCATAATACTTTGAAATCATAACACTACCTTCAAACAGTTTAGATATTAATAATAGTATATAAAATAAAATAGTTTATAAAATAAAATAATTTATATTAAAATAGTTATATTAAAAATAGTTTATATAAAAAAATAGTTTATAAAATAATATAAAATAGTTTTAAATATAATTTAAAATACTTTATATAATAAAATAGTTTCCTCAAATTTCACAAATCGATTCAAATCAACTCGAATTCCAAAATTCAAATTTAATTAAATCTTAATTCATCAATTTCCACTAAATTCAGTTTCTCAATAAACCATTCCAAATTATATTGATTTCAAATACAGATTTGAACCACAAAGTAAACCATTTCAATTTCAATATATTTCCAAGTCAATATATTCAACATTTCGAAACTAAATTCGATAATTTCATATATATTCACTTTACTATTATTTATTTTGAAATATTTACTTAATCATTTCAATAACATTTAAATAAAACTTAATTTACAATTTTAAATAACCAAAATATCCCATTTCAATTTATGTAAATTTGAAATATTCATTTAAGTCACTTTTAATCAAATTCAAGTTGTAAAACATATCTTTAAAATTTAAAATTTAATAAATTTCAAATCAAACTTATTTAAGTAAAATTCTAAAATAAATAAAATTTTCAAATCAATTTCAAATTTATCTTTCCAACCTGAATCATTATAAACTCTATATTTGAAAATATATATTTTAAATAAATACTTAAACAAATTATATATCAAATCAACTTTAATAAACTTTAAAAATCAATATTTATTAAAACCATATATTTCTTTTCAAAACCATAGAAATCATTTTCAAAATATTAATATATAGACCAACGGTGTCTGTATATAATTTTCTATCCTATGGTCAAGTGATACGGATATTTATCATTCCAATCCGCCATTTAAATATATATTCGGGTATATATCTTCTCAACCAGCAATCCCAAATTCAATGTCAATAAAAATCGCTTGGGTTTATCATTTCAACCCATAACGATTTTCTCATATTCTACAGATCGTTCGGGTATGTATCATTTCAACCCATAGTGAATTCTATACTAACAGGGAACTTGTAGAGTGATAACATATATGATAATAATATAACAGGCATATATCATCAATATAAATAACAATAAAGGTGCCAGATGTCACAGGTGAACAGATACAGATAATGGCATATATAACAACATAAATAACTAATAACAGCATATTTCAACCGTCTTTTCAATTGAAATCAAATTTAATGAATATAAGAACATTAATCGTGAGTGATCGCTCACCTTTTCGAAGCTGGAGATGAACAAGAATGAGATAGGTTATGAATCCAGGCATGAATTCTAAGAAAAATAAAGATTGAACTCGAATTCGAAGAATGGAGCTGATAAATAGAAATCGATGAGAACAATCAGAATCGACTTGATGTATATATACAGAAAAGAAAGAAAGAAAAATATATTTTTTTGTTTCAAAATAAATTTTAATACATATATTTTAAATCAAAATTTATTTCAACGCATAATATAAAGTTTCCATATATATTTGAAATTGACTCATAAATACTTATATATAAACAGATATATATAAACGTATGTATAAACTTACATACTTATTTTTATATAAACAGCAAACTGACTCCTATAAAATTTAAACAACCCAATATGCAAAATAAGAACTAATATAGCTAATATACTTTAAACCAAAATCAATATTAAATTTTGAAACACACGTTAAGACAAAACATATGGGTATATACACATAAAATCAGCATTTAAATATTAAACACCTATAAATAAATCTCTAGCAATATATGGAACTAAACTCAGGTACATATGTATATATATATGGGTGCAGATCATAACCAATATGCAGACTAAGTTTACAGCAAATATGCAGTCTAACCCTCTATGAAGACTATACAAATGCCAAAAAATAAATACACGCACATTAAACATATACATGCGATTCATTCGTAACAACCCGAGAGAAATATATACAGGCTATGGCAATATGAATTGTATATTATACTATTATTATTATTATTATTATTTTAGACCAGTGCTTATATCAAAAATCAGTATAACACATATATGAATATATATATATATATATGTATGTATATATGTATATTTCGAAATATTATATATATATGCGAACAAACAACTTTTTATATAACTCTTAAGTTTTGCATATATGAGTAATAAGTTATATATATTACATATATAAATAGCAGTAAAATATATATATACAGAACTTTTACAAACACCATACTTTTCCCTGATAAGCCTATCAACATAAGTTTATACACATATGAACTTAATAAACTTTTATAACTTTATATACTTTAAAAATATATAAACTGACACTATTCAAACAACAACTTATACAACCTTATATATAACAAACATATACATTTAAATAAAACTTAGATTCATAAATATAGATTCATAACAAACATTATAACTTACATATAAACAACAAAACCCATATATACAAACATCTATACCACTGCAAACTATTCTTTTAGAAACCGTATATATATATAATTAAATATAAACTATTATATATCCTTACTGAAGAAATGATACATACCCGAACGATTTTGTAGAATAGGGGAAAATCGTTATGGGTTGAAATGAAAAACCCAAGCGATTTTCATTGAATTGAATTTGGGATTGCGGGTTGAAAAGATATATACCGGTATATATATTAAAATTGCGGATTGAAATGATAAATATCTGTATCACTTGACCAAAGGATAGAAAATTATATACAGGCACCGTTGGTCTATATATATATATTGAAAATGATTTCCAAGGTTTTGAAAAGAGATGTATGTGGTTTTTTTAATAAATATTGATTGTAAGATATTATATCTTTAATATAGATTTTATAATAATCTTAATAAATTAAGTTGGTAAGAGAAATAGAATTAATTTGAATTTTACTTAAATAAAACCGATTTGAAACTTATTAAATTTGAGATTTTAAAGATATGATTTATAACTTGATTTTGATTTAAAGTGATTAAATGAATATTTCAAATAAATAAATTGAAGGGAATATTTAGTTTATATAAACTGTAATTTAAGGTTTTATTTAAATGATATTGGAATTGAATTGAAATGGAAGAACTGAGATTTGATTTAAATGGGATTTTGGAATTCGAGTTGATTTGAATCGATTTGTGAAATTTGAGAAAGACTATTTTATTATATAAATTATTTTAAAATATATTTTAACTATTTTAATAGTTTACTTTATGAAATAAATTAGATATAAACTATTTTAACTTTTACTATTTTCAATATACAAATTATTTGTTTATAAACCATTTTATTATATAAACTATTTTATTATATAAACTATTTTATTATATATACTATTTTAATATCTAAACTGGTTAAGTGGAAGTGCTATGAATTTTCAAAGTGTTATGATTTCCAAGTGTCTTGATTTCCTAAGTTTTACGGTTTCAAAAATGTTATAGTTTCAGAAGTGTTAAAATTTTGTAAAGTATTATGATTTTGGAAATGGATAATGATATCGTATTGATATGGTTTTGAAATAGATATCATATTTTGGTTTTGGAATATGATTTGAAATGAAATGACCATGGTGTTATAATAATGTTTGATTGTTAAAGAGACCGGGATCGGATATTGTCATACTCTCTGCCAATACCCAAAACCACTTTAACAACTGTGTACATGGTGGAGATTCCAGAAATGAAGTAGGATGGTTTGGCGATGATTCTATATGGTATGACGTGACGCTGACTCCCGTGAGTCAGCTTAGATGTGACTAAAATCAGGAGCCATGCCAGGCCAAGTGAGGTCATTCCTCCTATCGGACACATTTCTTCGATACCATTCTATTGGTTTTGTGATTGTTTGGTGGCCACCCTCGATTTTGATTATGGGAGTGTGTCCGAGGTGGGTGGTAGTAGATGCTATGCATTACCACCAGTCCGGATCCGCAAACGGTATATCTACCCTGGCATTTCCTCGTGTGCCGTGTTCACATGCCCTAGAGCGCCTTCTACGAGTTTGTTTTGTACCATACCTATGGAGTGCCCTCTAATAGCCCTTTAGTTTACGGGGGGAGTTACGGTACTGTATAGACTATGAGAATATATATAAAATGTGTTAAGGGGGATATGGGTAACGCCTTAACGCTATTTTAATACTTTTACTTTACTATACACATAATATAATAGCATATATTATTACATAGTACATAGTTCCACGAATCCTTAGAGGATGGTTATCTCAAACATCCTTTGAGTTACTTGTATTTCAGTTGATATTTCACTTGAGTTGGATTTATTGATATAAGAATGTTAATCATGACTCGAGTGTTTTGTTTTTGCTTTACGCTCGAGTCAGACTGAGTGTCACAGCATTTGAGACTCACCTTTGGAGTTTGGAGCTTCGCTTGGAGATCCATCTACATTTATTCAGTTATTCAGTAGATCCGGTGATATATTCAGCTTTTGTTACTTGACTATTGTATTGAGACTTCTATGTATTCGAGACTTCTGTTGTATCTTGTTTTAACTCTGTTATATACATAGTAGCTTCATGAACTACTATTCATTTGTTTCCGCTGTTTATTGTTATATTACTCTGCGTCTGTGATTCTGTGATTGATTTATTTACTGTATATGCTGAGTTTTGCCAAATATAAATTAACAATCTGATATTTTGAGCAATTCAAGTCCGACATGTGTGGATCCGAATGGTTGAAAATATCGGGTCGTTACAATTGGTATCAGAGCTCTGCTTTTAGGAAAAACTTAGCATATAAAGTAAATTTAATTTCAAAATCACATTCGTTCGAGCTTGAATCTCTTCCTCTTTGACTCGGATTTCCTTTGAATTTTGGAACGTCCCCTCGGTTCCAAAATCCATTCTTTCCTCTCCCTATTTGTGTTTCCTCAATTCTGGAGCATCCCATAACTCCACTGTATGATTTGTAAAGGGGCGAAACTCCTTTACAATAAGCATTGATTCACCGGAGATTTCTATATCCTCGGTTTAGATGCTACCATCTCTTGTTATGCTCGAATTCTGTCTCTTGCGATCGAATGTCGATTTGACTCAGAATTCTGCATCGATCTTATCTTTGAAGTCACGGTTAACCCGATTAAGGTTTCCCGCGATTTATATAAGTCTATCCATCTTCCTATTTCGCAATTTGATTGTCTTATCTTCCTTTCGAGGCTATCTATTTTAGTTAGAATTCTCTTTGATTAGAGTTCCTCTAAATTTGAATCCCTATCCTTGTTCTAAAATTTATTCTTGAATCATCGAGTAAGGGAGTGTATTTATATTTAAAATAAAAATGTTTTATATTGTGTTGTTTGAGTTGTTATGTTTGAATTTTGGGTTTTGATCGATTCGTTTGGCTAACGCTATCGATAGGAATTCCAAAACACTTGAACAGAGCAGACTGGCACAATATCGTTTTCGAATTTTTAAAGAAATAATTTTTGTGTATGATTATATTATAAAGGTATAATTTCCTGAAATTAAATAGTTAAACGAATCGATTGTTAGAAATGATAATATTTGATTTTCATTTATTGTTTTGTAACCCACTAACTATTGCAACATAATATAAATAAATGGAATTATAAAACATGGTTTATAAATTGATTTGGAATTTTAAATTAAGAATTTGGGAATTTGAATTTTCGGTGTTTTCAAATTTGGTCTTCAAAGTTTCGAATTTATATTAGTTGAAAGTATTTTCGAATATAAATTGTTTCCAATGAATTTTAAAAGAAGTAAGTCAGTGCTCTCCTCTTTGTCAGTGGAAAATAATTTTCGGTGATGACTGCAGCATCATCGACATTTATTTTCGAGTCTCGAAGTGGAGAGACCACGTAGTAGCTTTGCTACACTTTTGTTTTGGACAATAAATTCTGTTTGAATTTCTTGTGTATAATTTAAATTTCTTGTGTATAATTTGATTTATAAAATATATATGTATATTTATTTCAAAATAGTTGAAGTGGAACCGGAAATTGGAATCTTAAGTTTTATATTAGGAAATGGTTTCAATTATTGAAATAAAATGAATTTTTTTTGAATAATTGGAATATCTGAAATGGTAAATGAAATTAAATCAACTTGAAATAGTTGGATTATGAATAAAACTTATTTGTATAATACTAAATTTAATTCTAATATATAACTTGCCTAATATATTCAAAAGGTTAAAATGTTAGGGTGAATATGAAATTTGAGGTTATACAAGAGAAAACTTAGGTAATGAATTGTTCAAATTAAACATTGCTTAATAAAAATAGTATAAACGACAGGTAAACTTGTGTAGTGTTTAATTACACTCGGAATCATTAATATAACTTACCTAGAAAAGTTTAAATGTAATTAGAATGTAATTGGATAGTATACACTATGATATAAATAATAGGATATAAAAAATGATATTTTATTTAGGGAATTTACTAATAAGTGGACAATAAAGTGAATGATAAAAGGGAAAATTTTATTTGTGAATAATATATTTATACACCTAATATATGTTGCAAAATATGTTAAGTGAAATTAATTAAATAAATTAAGAAAAATACTATTTAAGTAATTGAAATTTGAATTTTAGTGGAATCAGCTCAACTGAAGATAAATGGATAAAATAAATGAGTAAATTTGAAATGTTGATAAAATGAAAGAAAATCAATTTTAAATTGAAGGACATGTATTAGTTGAATAAAATGGAATAAACCAAATTGTCGAATATTAATTTATTTAAAATTGAAATCTATATGGTTTTGAATTGTTAAAGTTGAATGTTGAGGTGGAATTAAGTATGGTTGATCTAATAAATTTAATAAATGAGTAAAAGTAGAACAAATCTTGTCGGGAAAGTTTTGTAATAAATGCAAATAAATTGAAGGCAAATCAATGGGATGAAAATATATGGAATTGAAACTCAATAAAATGTGAACACAATAAATTTGAGTGATTAAATGAAATGAATTAAAATCAATTAATTGAATACAGACCAATTTGAAAATAAATGAAATTTATATGGTTTGGAATTAATGGTTGTATTTAGTATTTCATATTTTAAATCTATTTTCTTTTTGTGGTTATTTCTATTCTCCTACCTCCTTCCTTTTCGGGGACGAAAAGTTTTGAGTGGGAGAGAGTGCAACGACCCGTAAATTTTAATAGTTTTAATAACGTAATTAACTGAATTCTTGTGAAATTTTAAATAATAAAATTTAAAAATAAAAATTTGATATTTGGAATACGTCTACTTAAACATAGAAATGGTAAATTTTCATGTGATAATATTGAAGTTATTTTATTGTGTAGTTTTATTTAAATTTAAATCAGTTAATAATTGATAATAATAAATGTTTTCCAAATCTAAATATTTTTATACAATAAATTTGTAAATTATCTTCTGAGTGAGACGTCATCTTCCGTTTCGCCAAATTTGGACTGTTATTACTCCGTTTATCTTAATTTCGGTAAATTAGCAGCATTTCGGTACCGATCATCGACTTTTGATAAGATGATCGTACCACTGATATCTGTATACTGTTTTGATCATCTCGTCCTGCTGATCTCCGCAGTATATTCGTATGAGTGTAACGGTGTCCGATACGCGACGAGAACTGCGGAGCGGTCAATCATATCGGTACCCATTTCGTGCCATTTGAGTGTTGTGTCCATTCAGTTTCCGCCGGGTATTAACCCAACACCCACTAGCATTGATATTTCTGAGATTCAACAAATGACTATTGTAATTCCATCGGTTCAATATTTCTGGTCGTTTATTTATTATTTTTTTTTCTTTTTTTTTCTTTCTATTCATTCGTATTCTCTCAATTAAATATTTGTCAGTTTATCTACTTTGGTTGCATTCTTCTAACCTGCTCACCTTCTTCATTTAAATGAAAGCCCTCACCTTCTTCATTTAAATGAAAGCCCTGAAGCTGCTTGTCCTCTTCACTTCCTCAGAATCTAATACATTATAATAAAGTAATATACCAAAAGTTATATAAGTTTCAATCAAAGCTGCACGTGTTTCCCTCTGCCTTCTTCATCAACGACAACAGTCCAAGCCTTGACCATCCACCATGAATTCTCCACCATCGCTGTCGACTTGGTCACTTATCTCCTTCAATTAGCGGCCGACTTGCCTTTTTTCCCAAGCCGAGCAACCCACGCTTCAAAACTCGACCATTCCCTCACAGCCGATCTCCATCCAACTTGAAACTCCTCTAACACGAGCACGAAATCCTCCGGCCTCTTCTCTGGCAGCTCCGCTCATGTCTTCGTCCACACCCCGATAGCCTGCCTCCTTGCTTCGTTGGGGCTGTCATTTTACATATGAGAATTTGTTTCCAATTTATATATATATATATATAACAGGTAATATATATTTATATAATATGCAAGTTATATTAATTATATATGTGGTGCCGTATATATGTTGGTCATATATATATTATATATGTTGTTGTACAGTTCCGTTACACCGTTTTGTATCGCGCATAGTATATATATATATATACACAAGTGTACGTGTGCTTTGTATATTGTTTAAGTATAGAACACTGTTTTAAGTATATAACATCTACATTTTTTATATAATGATTATTTTATTTATAATGTTTTTTTTTCTTTTGTGTTCCCAGATCTAGGCTTTTATTTTTCAAATATTATGTATATAGTATGTTATTGTGATAGTTTATATAGTATATATATTATATAGTATATCGTTTTAAGTTACGAGTTGTATAAGTCTGTATAAGTTAGTTTATGCATTGCTGTAGTGATATAATAGTTAATATAAAGGCAGTGTTATATGTATTACTGTATATATATATGTATGTACTTTTAAAATAAATGGATGGGTTTTAAATATACATATGTATGATAGTTAACTGGTTTCTATATATAAACTATGTTTAAGAAGGTTATATTCAAGCTAGTCATACACATGTCTATCTGTAGAGATTTTTGTAATATATATATTTGGTTTGTTTATTTAAGTTTTAAAATACCATCTTATATATATATATTACTTACTTTTGTGTTGGATAACTATAATATATATTGGCATGATGGGTTATTTATTCAAGTTATATTAATTATATATTATGTGGTACAGTATATATATATATATATATATATATATATATATGTTAGCCATATATTTATTCATATATTAGTAGAGATAAATTCAAGTCTGTATGACAGTATATATATTAGTGTATATAATAGGTTGTTTCTGAGAATTTAATTTTTCCAGACTCTTCTAATTTTATATATGTAAACCATATATATTGTTGTGTTGGTACACATATATACAATATGTTTTGATTAATATTTTGAAAAGGGTTTTATGGTTTAAAATGTATATGGATATTATGTGTAATATTTTTGAAACATTTTGTAAACTAAGGACTTTAATGAATATTGATTTCATAGGAATACAATACGAAGAGTTATTTTTTTATATGTGTTTTAATTTAAACAATGATTTTTGAACTAAATTTATATTTAATTTAAAATGTGTTTGAATTTAGAATATGATTTTATATATAAATAGTTATATATATAATCTCACTTATACCAATTATCTTCATCGATTCAGTTCTGATTGGATTTCGTCCATTCCTCTCTATCAGCTTTGCTCGTCAAATTCGCGTTCAATCTTGCTTTACTTCGAAATTCATGTTTGGATTCATAGCTAAATTTCTCATCGTTCTCTAACCTCGAAAGGTGAGCAATCACTCACGATTAATGTTCTTATATTTATTGAATTTGATTTCAATTAAAACGACAATTGAAATATACTGCTAAATTGAATTGTTAATTTTTATAATTGTAATATTTGATATGCTATTATCTGTAATTGTTCACCTGTGGGATATGACACCATATCCTATTGTTTATATTATATGTGATTGTTCTTGATATTATATGCATGTTGTTGATATATTAAATTATTATCATATCTGTTCTCACTCTATAAGTTCCCTGTTCCCTATGGGTTGAAATGATACATACCCGAACGATTTTGTAGAATAGGGGAAAATCGCTATAGGTTGAAATGATAAACCCAAGCGATTTTCATTGAATTGAATTTGGGATTGCGGGTTGAAAAGATATATACCCGCATATATATTTAAATTGCGGATTAAATATCCGTATCACTTGACCATAGGATAGAAAATTATATACAGGCACCATTGGTCTATATATATATATATGTATGTATATATATTGAAATTGATTTCCAAGGTTTTGAAAAGAGATGTATGTGGTTTTTTTAATAAATATTGATTGTAAGATATTATATCTTTAATATAGATTTTATAATAATCTTAATAAATTAAGTTGGTAAGAGAAATAGAATTAATTTGAATTTTACTTAAATAAAACCGATTTGAAACTTATTAAATTTGAGATTTTAAAGATATGATTTATAACTTGATTTTGATTTAAAGTGATTAAATGAATATTTCAAATAAATAAATTAAAGGGAATATTTAGTTTATATAAACTGTAATTTAAGGTTTTATTTAAATGATATTGGAATTGAATTGAAATGGAAGAACTGAGATTTGATTTAAATGGGATTTTGGAATTCGAGTTGATTTGAATCGATTTGTGAAATTTGAGAAAGACTATTTTATTATATAAATTATTTTAAAATATATTTTAACTATTTTAATAGTTTACTTTATGAAATAAATTAGATATAAACTATTTTAACTTTTACTATTTTCAATATACTAATTATTTGTTTATAAACCATTTTATTATATAAACTATTTTATTATATAAACTATTTTTTTATATATACTATTTTAATATCTAAACTGGTTAAGTGGAAGTGCTATGAATTTTCAAGGTGTTATGATTTCCAAGTGTCATGATTTCTTAAGTGTTACGCTTTCAAAAATGTTATAGTTTTAGAAGTGTTAAAATTTTGTAAAGTATTATGATTTTGGAAATGGATAATGATATTGTATTGATATGGTTTTGAAATAGATATGATATTTTGGTTTTGGAATATGATTTGAAATGAAATGACCATGGTGTTATAATAACGTTTGGTTGTTAAAGAGACCGGGATCGGATATTGTCATACTCTCTGCCAATACCAAAAACCACTTTAACAACTGTGTACGTGGTGGAGATTCCAGAAATGGAGTAGGATGGTTTGGCGACGATTCTATATGGTATGACGTGACCCTGACTCCCGTGAGTCAGCTTAGATGTGACTAAAATCAGGAGCCATGTCAGGCCAAGTGAGGTCATTCCTCCTATCGGGCAGATTTCTTCGATACCATTCTATTGCTTTTGTGATTGTTTGGTGGCCACCCTCGATTTTGATTATGGGAGTGTGTCCGAGGTGGGTGGTAGTAGCTGCTACGCGTTACCACCAGTCCGGATCCGGAAACGGTATATCTACCCTGGCATTTCCTCGTGTGTCGTGTTCACATGCCCTAGAGAGCCTTCTACGAGTTTATTTTGTACCATACCTATGTAGTGCCCTCTGATAGCCCTCCAGTTTACGGGGGGCTACGGTACTGTATAGACTATGGGAATATATATATAAAATGTGTTAAGGGGGATATGGGTAACGCCTTAACGTTATTTTAATACTTTTACTTTACTATAGACATAATATAATAGCGTATATTATTACATAGTACATAGTTCCACGGATCCTTAGAGGATGATTATCTCAAACATCCTTTGAGTTACTTGTATTTCAGTTGATATTTCACTTGAGTTGGATTTATTGATATAAGAATGTTAATCCTGACTCGAGTGTTTTGTTTTTTCTTTACGTTCGTGTCAGAATGAGTGTCACAGCATTTGAGACTCACCTTTGGAGTTTGGAGCTTCGCTTGGAGATCCATCTACATCTATTCAGTTATTCAGTTGATCCAGTGATATATTCAGCTTTTGTTACTTGACTATTGTATTGAGACTTCTATGTATGCAAGACTTTTGTTGTATCTTGTTTTAACTCTGTTATATACATAGTAGCTTCATGAACTACTATTCATTTGTTTCCGCTATTTATTGTTATATACTCTGTGTCTGTGATTCTGTGATTGATTTATTTACTGTATATGCCGAGTTTTGCTAAATATAAATTAACAATATGATATTTTGAGCAATTCAAGTCCGACATGTGTGGATGCGAATGGTTGAAAATATCAGGTCGTTACAGTTGGTATCAGAGCTCTGCTTTTAGGCAAAACTTAGCATATAGAGTAAATTTAATTTCAGAATCACATTCGTTCGAGCTTGAATCTCTTCCTCTTTGACTCGAATTTCCTTTGAATTTCGGAATGTTCCCTCGGTTCCAAAATCCATTCTTTCCTCTCCCTATTTGTGTTTCCTCAATTATGGAGCATCCCATAACTCCACTGTATGATTTGTAAAGGGGCGAAACTCCTTTACAACAAGCATTGATTCACCGGAGATTTCTATATCCTCGGTTTAGATGCTGCCATCTCTTGCTGTGCTCGAATTCTGTCTCTTAGGACCGAATGTCGATTTGCCTCAGAATTCTGCATCGATCTTATCCTTGAAGTCATGGTTAACCCGATTAAGGTTTCCCACGATTTATATAAATCTATCCATCTTCCTATTTCGCAATTTGATTGTCTTATCTTCTTTTCGAGCTTATCTATTTTAGTTAGAATTCTCTTTGATTAGAGTTCCTCTAAAGTTGAATCCATATCCTTGTTCTAAAATTTACTCTTGAATCATCAAGTAAGGGAGTGTATTTGTATTTAAAATAAAAATGTTTTATATTGTGTTGTTTGAGTTGTTAAGTTTGAATTTTGCGTTTTGATCGATTCGTCTGGCTAACGCTACCGATAGGAATTCCAAAACACTTAAAATAAAAATGTTTTATATTGTGCTGCCATCTCTTGCCAGTCTCCCTTAGTTTTCTTTAGTTGTTTTGTGAATGATGGAAATGAAATTGGAATGGGAAGAAAGGGTTTAAGGCAAGGGTTTAGGTTTATTTCCTAAGATGCCCCTCTTAATCATTCTCTTATATATTATATCTTAATTCATTAAGACATGACCAGATTAATCACACATATCTCATTCTTCTTAATTATTCACATTATTCTAATTAATATATCCAATTAAATATCCTGAATAATGTTAACTAAAAATGAGGGGTGTTAAAGACTCCCCCTTAAAGAATTTCAATTCAGTAAGGACCACAAAACAAGCATAACAAACATGCAACCAAAACTAGTATATCCTACCAGCTATAAAATCTATATACAACAAATACAGAACATACCCTCACAATACTCAGGAAAAGTATCCATAATCCTGTCATCTTTCTCCCAAGTACATTCATTCTCGTTGTCACTCCACTAAACTTTCATCAACTTGATTGTCTTGTTCCTTAACTTCTTCTCATCTATCGCTACAACCTGAACTGGTTGCCTAACAAATGTCAGATCCAGTTCTACTACTTAATCTTCTGATGCACTCGGAGTGATAGTAGTCTCTGGATCATGCATATACTTCTGAAGATGAGAAACATGAAAAATGTTATGGACACCTGCCAAACTGCCTGGTAACTCTACTCGATATGCGAGCTTTTTAATTCTCTCTATAACTGGAAACGGGCCAACATATCTCGGTGCGAGTTTCCCTTTCTTTCCAAAATGTACCACCCTTCATCGGTGATACTTTTATGAAAACCTTATCTTCAATTGAGAACTCTAGATCCTTACGCCTTCTGTCCGCGTAACTTTTTTGTTGAGACTGGGCTTCTCTCATCCTATCTCGGATTAACTCAATTTTCACTGTTGCATCTCTCACCAGATCTGGACCTAAGACCAACCTATCTTCGATTTCCAACCAATATGCTAGTGACTTGCACGGCCTTACATACAATACTTCGAAAGATGCCATTCCTATACTAGTCTGATAACTATTATTATAAGAAAACTCAACCAAGTGTACGTGGTCTTCCCATGATCCACCAAAATCTAGTACGCAAGCTCTCAACAAATCCTCGAGTACCTTATTGACTCTCTCTGTCTGCCTATCTGTTTGAGGGTGATAAGCAGTACCCATCTTAAGCTTGGTACACAACACTTCCTATAGGCTCTTCTAGAACTCATTAGTAAACAATGTATCTCTATCACTGACTATACTAATAGAAATTCTATGCAGTCTAACTATGTTTTCCATAAATAACTTAGCCAAAACAGGTGTCGTCCTAGTTGACTTAACGAGAATGAAATGGGCACTCTTGGTCAATCTGTCCATTATGACCCATATACTCTCATTTTCTCGATTCAACCTTGGCAACCATCAATAAAGTCCATGGATATAGAATCCCACTTTCAAATTGGTAAATCTAAAAGCTGAAGCAACCTACTCAACTTCTCATGTTTGGCTTTTACATGTTGGCAATTCGAACATTGCTTTACTCATAAGCTAAAATCCCTCTTCATACCTTCCCAGAAGTAACTTCTCTTTATATCCAAATACATCTTGGTTCCTTTAGGATGAATCGTAAACTACGATCGATCACATTCCCTAAGAACTTCATTCCTTAGGTCTCTAACATTCGGAACACACAACCGTCCCTTCTTTCTCAACCATCACTTCTTATCAAGACTAAAATCTTTTAGATCATCAATCTCAGTTCAATTCTCTAGCCTTCTAATCTTCTCGTCCAACAATGGATCACCTCTCTGTTTGGAAGCAATCCTTTCGATCAAAACTGGTCAAACTTCCAAACAAGATATCATGGCAGTACTCTGACTAGAACTAGTGGTCAATCTTAACAGCACACTACATGTAGTCAATGTCTCAAGATCCTTCCATTCTGCCAACATAGCTAACACCATATTATGATGCTGCTAAGAGCATCCTCTACTTTATTATCTTTCCCCGGTATATACTCTATACCACAGTATATACTCTATACCGAAATCATAAGCTGCTAAAAACTCCAACCACCTTTGCTGTCTCATATTTAACTCCTTCTGAGAGAATAAATACCTTAAAGGCTTATGATCTGTGTACAACTCAAATTTTTCTCCCAAAAGATGATGTCTCCACACTTTCGATGCAAAGATCACCGCTGCCAACTCTGAATCATGGGTCGGATATCATACTTAATGCGATCTGAGATGTCGATAAGCGTAGGCAATTACCTTACCATTCTACATCAACACAGCTTCTAATCCAGTCCCATATGCATCGTATACACTACTAACCATTGATTACCGTCTGGCACAACTAACACTGGCGCATTGGTCAACAAATGCTTTAACTTAACGAATGCTTCCTCATATTTGTCGGACCAAACAAATTTAACGTCCTTTCTAGTTAGCTTAGTAAGGGGTGCTGCTATCCATGAAAAATCCCTGATAAATCTCTGATAATATATAGTCCATCCAAAAAACTTCTTATTTTGGTTACTGTCTCGGATCTCTTCCAACTATTAAGCACTTCCATCTTAGCTGGATCAATTGATAACCCTTCTCCAGAAATTACATGGCCTAAAATTTACTTCTTTCCTCCAGAAATGATACTTCAAAAACTTTGCTTCCTGCCGATGTTGTCTCAATGTCTCTAACATTATTCTAAGATGAACCTCATGCACTCTTTCATCCTCAGAATGTACCGAAATATCATCTATGAATACCAATATGAACCCATCCAAGTGCTCTTCGAAAATCTATTCATCAAATCTACGAAGAAAGCTGGTGCAATCGTTAACCCGAATATCATTACTAACCACTCGTATGAACCATATCTCATTCTAAATGCCGTCAAAGGAATACCGTTCTCCACCACCCTTAGTTGATGGAACCCTGTGGCTAAATCCAATTAGGAAAAATAATCTGGCTCCACTCAACTGATTGAATAAGTCATCGATTATCGGCAAAAAATGCATATTATTAATCGTCTTCTCATTCAACTTACGATAGTCAATACACAACCTTAATGACCCGTCTGGTTTCTTCAAGAACACCGCGGCCACTCACCAAGGCAAACTGCTTGATCTAATAAAGTTTTTTCCTTCTAAGTCCACTAGTTGCACCTTTAACTCCTTCAGCTCGGTCGGCGTCATCCTTCTAGGAGGTCTACTCACAAGTTCTGTTCTAGGTACAAGATCAATTCGAAACTCTATAGCTCACTTCGGTGGTAGTCCCGTAACTGGTTCAAAAACATCTACAAATTCTCTTGCTACTAAAACTCGATTCAACTTTTCTTCTGGTTCCATAGCATTCAGCAAAGCACGAATTCCTGGACTCGAATTCTCGACTGAGTATACTATTCAGTCACTACTACTAGGGTATCTCAATGATATTTCCCTATCTTGGAAAAATGCTAGCATCATATCTATCTAACCAATCCATACCCAATATGATCCCAAAGCCTATGAAATCAAAGACATACAAATTGCATGCAAACTTATGACCTAACAAATCAAGTTCTAACTGGTCACATCTCATCCCCAGAATTGCATAACCTCCTATTGGATTCGCAACCATTATGGAAGTAAATAGGTATGAAGGTTCTAAGCATAACTTATCTACCAAATATTGAGATATAAATGAATGCAATGCACTGGTACCAAATAATATCCTAATCGGTATACTATGGATCAAAAGCATACCTTCTATCATAAATTTTCCCTTCTTAGTTGTCGTTGGTCTAGAGGATGATGGTTCCAAAGCATAGACTTACCCTTCTCAGTCTTGGTTGCTTTTGGACACTTGTTATTGTAATGTCCCACTTGGTCGCAGTTAAAGCACTTCACATTCTGCTTCCCCACAACAACCTTTCCATCACCTGAGTGACGCTCATTAGCATTCCTTATCGCACTTATAACAGACAATATCCGCCTTCCCCTTCTTAGATGCTCCACCTTTCTGAGCACCCTTCATCTTTAAGAATTTCCTTTTCTTATTTCGGGAACCCTGAGTCTCCACCGACTTCTCCTTTTTGAAGGTAAAAAGCATTTCTTCATTTCTAATCGCCATCTCCACTAGTACATTTGATGAATCTCGGAGATGTAGCATGGTTGCCCTAGCGACTTTCGGCCTTAACCCCCAGATAAACTTATCATTCCTTAATGTCAATGGTAGCATATCCATATCTAGATAGCTCATCAAACTTAGTGGCCTGCTCAATCACTGACATTGCTCCTTGGTCCAAGTCCATAAGCTTCCTAAGCAAAGAGGACTTAGCTACCTCGAAAAAAATCTCTCCTTGAATCTCCTTGGGAAATCTGCCCAAGTTAACTCTTCTTCTGGCATACCCACGGTAACTCTACTCTACCAGAATAATGCTGCTCCTTGCAACTACCTCGAAGTCAGTCTCATTTTATGCTCATCATCCAAACCAAGATCAGCAAAAATTCTCTCACAATGCAAAAGCCAATTTTCCACTTCTATAGCATCTTCAGTCCCCAGAAAAGGCTTCCTATCCAAACTGGTATAATCTGGACTCAGCTTGGCAGAGTTATTGCTAACTGGCACCATAGGATTTGCTTCTCCCGCATTTATAGTATTTCCTCCAACTACCCCTACAACCACTCCAGCTTGCATCAAGTTAACGAAGAACTAATACAACATCTCCATATCTATTATTGGGGTTCCAATGCCTACTTTGGCATTTGCGTTTTGATTAGCACTTGCCTGTCGACCCTGATTTCTCTTGTATTGGATCGAGCATTTTTGTTAGTTGTGGTGCTTCCTCCACTTAGATTCACTCTTCCATTTCCTGCTTCCATACCTTTCTTTCTTGTAAATCTACATACGAGCCTTAGTAAGATACAGATAAACAGTCTAAGAGAGAGGGAAATACATACTTATAAATATATAGCAAAATACAAGTACATCATTATAGCGTTATCCCAACCCCAATCTTATTCTCTGATTCTTTGGATTATATTTCAAAATCTTTCTAGGTTTAAATTCCTTTTAAGTTTACTAAACCTATGCTCTTATACCAAACTGTAACATCTCCCATTTTGAGACCCAAAACTAAGTGCTACGGATGTTACAGCCATTCATAGTTATTTATTTTCGATGATAAAATGCAGCTATGTTAATCATTTTGATAATACCAGAAACACATAAATATGAAAAATTCAACACAATTTTAAAATAAATTTTCTCATTTCATTTCACAATAAGATTTCAATTTCATTACATAACCTCAATTCGCAAACCACGTTCAGAGAACATATAATTATTACAAAATATCCCAAGAGCACATATGAAGAAGCCCTCTTGGATGATAAGAGTCAAATATATGGCATTTAATACAACTTGTAATTACAATGCAAAAGAAGAATTAAAACACAGCGGAAAATAGAAATATAGGTCCTACTAGCTAAATTTCCTCCTGCACGTCTCCAGAAGCTTATTCGTCTAAAGAGAACCTGAAAAACCCTTAATCTCGATCGACTCAAATGAGTACCCGAGAGTTTGTAACATCCCCTATTTGGAGGCCCGAAGCTAAGAGCTACAGATGTTGCAATCATCCATAGTATCAACTTCCGTTGACAAATACGCTAATGTTAATGGCATCCATAATATCAGAAGCACTTGAATATGAAATAAAATCATCACAGATTAAAACATTTTTCTAATTACATTTCAAAACAACATTTCAAATCCAAGTTACATAATCCCAAACGCTTCCCAGGTTCAGATCAAATACAATTATTACATATATACACCAAGAGCGACATATGAAGATGCCCCCTTGGTTGACTAGATTACTAAATAGTCATAACAGACTCAATATAACAAATTAGAAATAAAACAAAACACCTCCTAAATATAGCTAGCATCAGCCTCCTGCTCATCTCCTGAAGCTTTATTCGTTCACCTACTAAAACCTGAAAATCCTCAACCCTCAGCTAACTCAAATCAATTTTGAGCACCCGAGAGTTTAAGGGGAAAAACATAAACTTTGAGTCAGACATAAAGCCTGGTGTGAATAATACTGTACATCTCGGTTATTTGATATTAAGTGAGACCATGGTGCTTAGCGGAACGAGTTTCCACTCACTAATATCATTTTAAAACATATCTTTTGCAAATCTTAATCCTACAACCAAAACTGGTTAAAACAATAATATCAATATCATGAAAGCATATAAATCAGGTAACAAATGGACTATCTGTCCGAACAATATAGTTTTGTTTGGATAACTACTAACCTTTAGCTGACTCGAGCCTACCAGACAAAATAAACAAATAATTTAATTACCGTTAGACACTCCTCTTCTGGACGGTCTGTCCCTAACATACTTCTCCACGGTCAACTGATCTTAATGGTTTTTCGGGCTCACCAATAACCTATCCTCACTCTGTATATTCCTTTCTGTGTATAACATCATTTTAGTCTTACATGTGACAAAGCCATACACACTGGAATTTTGAACTAAATTAGCTAGGGGCTAATAGCTAACGTATAGGGTGCGACCCTATACCAGTCCCATCTGGTATCCTAACATCTGAATCATTTTACTTAGGATTAACTACCCATAAAATTTTCCTTGAAAACATTTTCTCTCAAATTGATTTAAACCTTTAAATCATTCTTTAAACAAGGAAAATATACTCTATGATTTATTCAAATCACCTTGCCATGTTACATATACTTTAAACAAAACTTTGTTGACGAAAACATTTAACCTCTGAAAATACCTCTTTCGAACCCATTGAAAGTACCCCTTTCGAAACCAAGTAAACCTAGGCCGAAAGGCCAAAACCTTCCTTTTGAAACCATTCATAATCACCTTTTGAAAACATTGAATCGCCCCTTTCGGAAGCTTTAAAACCTTAGACATCCTATATTTAAAACACTTAAACATTGTCTTTCGAAAACATTGAAAACCTCCCGTTTAAAACTTTTCGAAACCATTGGGGAACCATCCCTTCGAAACCATTAACTTAAACCTTTCGAAAGTATTAAATCCATCAAACCTTTCGAAAGCATTTGGATTCAAGTAAAACATGTGGAAACCTTTCGAAACCATTAAAAACCTTTCCTTTCGAAACCTTTGGGTTCTACCTTCAATAGGACAAAAGGGTCATAAAACAACTAAGTCGAAAGCACTCTTTCGAAAACAATTTCTAACTAAAGAAGTGATGGTGTCGAAACCAATCCTTCGAAAGCATTAGGGAAGTGGCTTTAATTTAAAAACAAAGGAACCTTCCAAAAGCACTACTTCGAAAGGAAAAAGGCGGTGGCAAGGGGTTTCGACCCAAGCGAATTCTTAAAACAAAGGCGCAAACATTTATTTAAAACAACTTAGCCCAGTCGAAAGCTAACCAATTCGAAAGCTTATTAAGTCGAAAGCAAAGCAGGCGCGTTTTCTTTTAAACACAAAACAAAGCTTCGACCCCTTCGAAAACCCATGTTTCGACCTCATACCTTCCGCCTTAGTCCAATTCGCTACGTACTAAGTATTGATACCATGCGCATTGGTTTCGATGGAGATGGAAGCGAAAGTACCCAATTGGAACCTAGATGCCGAAAGTGGTGAAACATATAAAAAGCATGTATAAACTTATTTTCAGCTTTTTAAAGTAATATTTTCAATTAACCTGCCTTATTATCAAAATATTATTGGTTGCTAATTTTCTTTTCTAAAAGCACTGCCAAAAATTTCAGAAGTAACCATTTAAAAAATTTACAAAATACCCCTTCTCCTTTTATAAATATATAAAACATTTAAGTCTCATACCTTAAATAATTTTATATATTCATTAAAATAATTAGGAAAATTCTACAAAAATTCCTATAAATCATTTTTAATATGTTTTCTAACATATATAAATTTCAGACCCAAAACATATATAATTTAGCCGTAAATTATTTTAAACCCAAATATTCATTTTCCTCACTAGAAAATTAATATAAATTCCACATTAATTCAGAAAATTATGAAAATTGAAACCCATCTCTAAATTATCATTTCTGATATCTATAATCGCAAGGCATTTGAATGTCATTTAATAGGGTCTTCACCTTAAAACATATCATAAACTTCATATGAAATATCATAAATCAATAACAAGCACATATATTTATTTCTAACAATCAAAACATGGAAAAACCATGCAAAATAATTCAGATTTAACCTAAAACCGAAAACAATTAGAAAACATGAGATGTAGTCATTATTCACCTTAGCTTTGAGCTTAAGGAGTTGAAATTTGAGAATGGATTAATGTTGATTTAGCTTCTTCCTTTAGCTTATCTTCCTTTTGTTCTTACTTAATGGTGACCGGCCTCTATTTCAATTTTGATGATGAATGTGTAAAATGAACATAGCTTAAGGGTTTAGGGTATTAGAATGTGTTTTTTTCCCTATTTTGCCCCCTTATCTAACTTTCCTTATCTATTTCATTCTATTTCATTTTAGTTTATTCATTAACAAGGCACAGCTAGCCCTTAGTTTACACAAATCTCAATCCCCTAATTATTATATTATTTTATTAAATTTAACCGATTAAATATTCTAAATAATGTTACTAAAAATTAGGGTCGTTATAGAGTTTAAGGAGAAAACAAAAACTACGGGTTAGACAAAAAGTCTGGTGTAAATAATAATCTACCATCTCAAACCAATAGATATCTAGTGAGACCACACCACTATGCAGAACGAGGTTTTCCCTAACTATTACCCAATTACTTATCTTAACCATATACGGTGCTCCTGCATTTACAATGTTATAACAAAATATTATAATCATATGTAAACATTTCATATATACTGGATTACCCATCTCTCGTTTATTAGACTACCCATCTAATTTTTCATTGACTATCCATCTTATATTTCTGTGGACTACCCATCCCACAATTTATTTTACTTAAACTAATGTGGACTATCCATCTCACATTTTATTATTTGAACCGACTATCCATCTTACATCTCATAGTTTTCTTAGGATGACTATGAACCCTTGCTTAACCAATTAGAGACTATCTATCTCCAACATGATGTAGACTATCCATCATACATCCCACAGTTTTCCTACGATGACTATGAACCCATCATTTGGCCATTTAGTTCATGTTATCCACATGTTTCTATTTGTCCCGTGTTACCCACATGTTTAACTTTACTCCATGTTATCCACACGTTCAACATTAATCCATGATATCCGCATGTTTCTATCTATCCCATGTTACCCACATGTTTAATTTTACTCCATGCTCCCCACATGTTCAACATTAATCCATACTATCCGCATATTTAACTTATTTTTATTAGTGTCCCCAATTAATTTATTTGCCCTTAGTTATTTAAATTTCATAGTGACAGACTTTGGTAACCCCAAAAGATTTCATGTCAAACCCATTAAGATATACCTTAGTGTCCCTAATGTCCAAAGTTAAAATCATGTAACAAATGGCTCTCCGTCGTTTATAAGCTCGATATGCATTAACGTTGACAACCATAATTAAAGTACTTGTAATCATTTTCTTAATTATGTATGGTTAATACCCTTAACATATAGTTTATACAAGGAAATCATCTATTTGTATTTTTAAAGTCTAATGACATTTGTAAAACCCATTTCATATTGCCATGTACATGATTGAAAATTATATAAGGTTTATTGCTTTCCACTACACCATGATCATTGATTAGAAACGGTTTAAAACCGTTGCTAACACTATTAGCAACGGTTATAAACCGTTTCTAATAATGGAGTGGTAAAATTTAGCAACGGTAATTAACCGTTGCTTTTAGGTCAAAAAGCAACGGGAAATACCCGTTGCTAAATATAAAAAAAACTATGGTTATTTACCGTTGTATTAGACACATGAGCAACGGTCATTTCCAGTTGTTTATCTGTCTCTATAACACCATTTTTTCGAGAAAAGCTACGATTAAAAACCATTGCTTAATGACTATAAAGCAACGGTTAAAGTCCGTTGTTTTTGTAATAAGTAGCAACGGGTTGTAGCCGTTTCATTTGAGCCATAATTCCATGGCTTTAGTCATAACGTAACGGACAGAAACCGTTGTTATGTACTAATGTACAACGGTTCTTACCCGTTGAAATTCTGTCCGTTTGAAAAAAAAATAGGCATCAAAAGCAACAGCAGATGAGCAACAATAATGCAATAATACAGCATACAATCAGTACAATCAGTACCAGAGAAAATTAATGCAACAGAAACAGAGACATATCATACAATCAGTACCAGAGAACCGGCCAGGAAACAGTGCTACCAGACATACAATCAGTAACAGAGACATATCATATCATACAATCAGTACCAGACATATCATACAATCAAACAGTGCTACCACAATAATGCAATAATACAATGAGTTACATGATACAACAGGGACAACCGGCCAGGATCTAGAGACATATCATACAATCAGTACCAGAGCAGTTACCAGAGAAACAAAGATTTGAGACATCTGAGTTTAGAAACAAAGACAGCAACCCAAAATGCTTCTATTAAAGCCTGCATTTCAAAAACAACACTTAATTTAGAAACAAAAAGGCAAAAGAAACTCAAAAAGTCAATAATTTGGTGATTTGTACAAAATAATAATTTTTGAATGTATATTTGTTACAAACTAATAGTTCTAGAAATGAATTTTCCATGAAAATCAATTAAATGGCATTTGACTTAAATATAGAGAAGATTGAAATATGAAAGCTTGCTGGAAAGTGGGAATTTCATACAGGTGTCATCTCCCCCTTTTTTATGTGTCTTTCACTTCCACTTCCATTTTCATCAAAACTAAAAATAAAATGCGGATCTTCTTATATTTGATTTTATTTATTCAGTTTTAAATCCATAAAAAAGTCATTTTATTAATACTATTGTTATGATTTGAATATTGAAACAGATTTTACAGTGGAAAAACAACTCAAGGGATATGACTTAAAATAAAGATAAATATTTAATTTGCTTAATTTCAAAGATAATCACATGCAGATTTTGCTAAAAGTCGCTTTTCATTTATCAAATGCAGATTTTGCTAAAAGTCACAGCCAAGCCAACAAGTATTCAGGTCATCCAAGTCAGACCCAACAAACAAACCAAGTACACAATGGCAGTAACAAAGTTCAAGTACAACACGACTATGCAAAACAACATATGCAGAGATTGGTCGCTATAAGAAACCTATTAATCAAAATGCTAACAGTGATAATTTTGATATGGAAGTGGACATGAACACGAATTCTTCAAATGTCAATGTAGCTATTCAATAGCAACGAACACCTATAGTAATTAAGGAAATTCAATGCATATTCTAGCATTTAGAGACAAATTCAGATATTCGACAACGTAAAATAACAAAAGACATACCTTCGACTAAAGATATCGTATCAAACCCTTTTGATGGCACACATAACCTCCGACTCCAACGTCCCTAAAGGTCTCGACCATATGTCGATTCATTTTGGCAGTTGGCTCATCCTCCAACAAAATTTTGTCTAACAAAACTTTTTCATACGCGAGTGGTACTGATTTTCCATGACATATTGATTGTGTGGAATCTCGGCATATAGTACCTGTTATATCATTGTATGTATAATACGGATTTAATAATATCATACAGATTTAATAAGCATTCCAGGAGTAAATATATGTCGAATTATATACATTGATATATAAAATAGTACCTGTTGCAATTACTTCCTCCTCGAAGTTCAGGATTTCACATCTTTGGTCGATTGACGGATTGGTCGGAGTGGGAAACTGAGAAGTACCGGTGCTACTGCCTACTTGACCACCTTCGGCTAGCTTGAGAATACGCTCCAATTTATCATCCATACTATCCACCTTCAACAATTTTTGCTCCACAGCTTGCAGCCGCTGCTCATATTCTCCTTTGGCCTCTTTGAGTCATTTGCATGGAATGGCAGCACCCTTAACTTGACTAGGAGATATATTGGTCCCAATACATCGGCTCCTGCCCTTTACATCTTTACCAAACACTTTTATAAAGACGTCTTCATCACCACCACTCGTCATTTCCTTTTCTTTTTCAATTTTGTCCTGAAATGTAAATATATATATATATATAATGAATAATGAAAATTTAATTTAGAGGCATTATTATTTGTTTAACTTACAAAGAACGAAGATGACGCATCAGACACGCTGCCATCTTTTTTCTTATGTGTTTTCTCTCATACTTGAAGACGTGATACTTCTGTTCCCGAACTTGTATCGACCTGCATACAAGAAATGACAGTGTTAAATCTGCATATATCAGGACATAATTGGAACCATATTATATTTGGAACATACAAAGAGATTTTACATCATTGGAATATACAGTTTATTTTCTTCATCTTTAGGGTTTTTTTATTAGAAAGATAAACTGAAACCGGGAAAATCTATAACTATTAATTAAATTTAGCAAAATGTTATAGGTTAGCATTTTAAATTAATGGTGGTATATCACAAAATTCATATCTGGGGACATAGCAAAGTAACCATTTTTTCTCAAGGTTTTGTTTGAAATAATTTGCATCATGTGTAACCTATGCAACCTTAAGAAAAACACAAAGAAACCTGAAAACTTTAAATATGCAAATATCTTTGTTAGTAAGTTCAACAAAAATTAGTTCTCGAAGCACATATATAGTGCAAGTGGCCTAACATTCGAAGCACATATATAGTACACGTACCATTTCTTGAGTAATCATAGCGTGACTCTTACGTCCCGAATGATGACAATATTCGAGCCTTGATCTATTTTGTTTGCCTTTCTTCCTTTTTTCTTTTGCCTCGAGTGTTGATTCGTATCTTATGAACTCCGCCCAATCATTTTTATCAATTTTCGGCGGACAATTTCTCATTCTTTCTTCGTCAGTGTTGAAAATATCATAATAATTCTTGCGCAAATCACTCTTGTGTCCCCTAAAAACCTCGGACATCTTTCTGAGCATAAGGTCCTTTGATAGAGGATCGAGCTCAAAATATTTCTGTATAACAAACCAAGATAAAGGGATTAATTCACATACAATATAAAAAATGACATAGGCCACAACCATGCATGTCTAATGAAGTATGACTATTTAGAGTTTTTCTATTTTTCTCTGTAAGTAGTAAATTAAGTCTGTCTCAAATATTACAAGATCATTTTTCTGTTTGTAAAATAATATCTTTATTTGTTGGAGTTGCAGAGATGGTTGGTCCTGTTGATTTTAACAAGACAGTGGACTATTGGCAGCAGGACAGTGGACTATTGGCAGCAGCAGGTCAATTTGTTGGAGTTGCAGAGATGGTCGGTCCTGTTGATTTAAATGAGTTGCAATATCTTTTGAAGACACATTATTAACATTGAACGAGCAAATAGCAGCAAGACGGTGTATATTTGCATGAAAAACAAAACTAAATGAATTTGAAACTACTTGTTCACTGAATTTGAAACTACATGTTCATGAAAATGGAAAATGCATGGATGCACAGAGTGCAGTATCTACTTAACATTATTATTTTAACTTTTAACAAGTCATAAGTCGAAACTGCTCAATGCCTTTTACTTATCCAGAATTGAATTAGATGTTGACTGGTCAATATGTTTAACATCTAAAAAATGATATTCAAATAAGCATGGCATTGGCAATGAAGCCAACGTTCTTATTGTCGTGTCCTTTAAGCATTTCGCTTCAGAACAGTCAGCAATTAAACTCTTTCAATAAATAATACGAATTAAAATTCAAGGCATCAGAAAATAGCCGGAGAATATAATCCGCATAAACATAATGTTATTGTGTGTAGGATAAGAATTCTACCAGGCATAATTAAATCAAGACAGGCATACCAAGTTCAGGCTTATTTTGTTTTCATTAAATCTTTGATACATTAGAAATTTGGATTTACAATTTGAACAGATCCAAAATGCTTACATAAAACAAATTTTGTTGCTTTATAATTTACAAACAAACATTAGTAAGAAGGTTTAGAATCATATCCATTTTTGTCCATATGCCCTTTGGCATAATTAAATCAAGACTGGCACCATTTAAACAGTTCGAACCATCAAATAACCCAAAATGAAAACTAAATTAGAAGAGCTCATTGATCCAAACAACATTGATTTTAACTATAATGAGAATAACAGTTTTTACTGAATTAAAATAGTAGAATGTGTATATGTTTTTCAAAAAAAAAGCATCCTATATATAGTTGTGTTTCTCAACATTAAATCCCAAAGGTTCAGCAGCTTGTTTAATTTTAAAAAGAATCTCACTTGCGGGTCGTTTTGAAGTACACCTTGTTTAATTTAGATAGAGAAGTTCTAACTTATAGAAATTGAAAAAACAATACCTCCAATTGATTCCACACGTCTTCCTTGTAATTTGACGGAACTTTTTTCCAACTTGGATAGGAGATTGGCACATGATTTCTTACTAGTTTACCCATCTTCGAGGCGACCTTTGAAGCATTTTTTCCGACTGGAGAACCGTAGTTGTTTATATCAATTTTCTCCCGGTTTAAAGTGGATGATTGTGACGATTGTGACATTATTTCCTGCAAAATGCAAACTTGATTTCATTAATATGCCATAACTCTTCTTAATCATTAAGTATGAAGAGCCAGCAGTTACATCACAGGTAACAATAATAATCTATAGACCAACCTTCCCAAATAATCATTAGTATTATGTAATGATGATTCTCCCACAAATCACTGAGTCCAGAAAAATAAAAGGAAGAAACTGAAAAATGAAAAGAGGAAAAAGTACAGTTCACAAGAGCAAAGATAACTTCCTAATACCTACATGATATAATGACCGTCATATTTTCATTCAGTCCGATAAATATTGAGGTATCAAGAACTAAACAGCGAAAGAAGCAGCAAGCATAATCCGCAAATATTCATTCTACATTTGTTTACTAATTATTCTCTTATGACATGTAAGCAACAAGCAAAATATTCTTACAAACTCAATACCACAACCCATATTAATAAAATTAAAGTGTGTTCACTTTAAAGTGTGTGTTCACTGTCAACACATAATCAGCAAGGTCAATAATCAGCAAGGTCATGCTTTCTTTCATCTTTGGTCTTTGCAGTCTACAAATTTAATGTCAATGTATGCTGCTGAATGAAAATACACAGAATACCAATATGTGTATTAATAAAACAATAGAAAACATACCTTAAAATCATAATTTAAGTGTCTCTTTCGCGTAGGCCTATCCAAAATAGTTAAAGGAAGTGCGTCTTCGTCATCATCTATGAATACATAAGCATTAGTATTGACAAAAAAGAAAAGGTGAGTGAGATTTCAACGGAAGAACTTATTAATAGAAAAAGGAGTTTACCATCGAGGACAACATAAACGGATTGATCGCGAGTGTAATCGAAGAGCGGTCCAATTTTTCTCTCGTTTATATTGCAGGGAGATAAATTGGACCACTCTTCGATCACACTCGCAGTCAACCCGTTTATGTAGTCCTCGATGGTAAACTCCTTATCCTATTATTCATGAAAACAATATCAGGATATTATAATGGCACTAATAAAAAATATAATGCATCTATTACTATCATATAACACACCATTTTACATTTTGCACCATTTTAAATAAATATTTTGTTAAGGTACAATAACATAACTGAAATACAAAGTTAACATATGCATTTGATAAGATCTTCTAATTTTTCATTGTCTTCAAAAGCTGATTGATAAACGGTGGAAAACTCAGTGTCATCCACATTTATGGTCAACCGTTTTGGTGTATGCAAAACCACAAACCATCCGTCATTTTTTAAATCTTTTGAGTAGAACACTTGACTCGCTTCCGATGCAAGAATAAATGGCTCATCATTCACGCTGTCTTTACTCTTCAATTTTCCCAAGTTAACTATGATCAAGTTTGAAACAGGATCTATTTTACAACCATTGATCTTATCTTTGACCTTTACCCAATCATAATAAAAAACTGTTTGTTTGAAGTCAATGTAATCCAACTCAATTATTTGTTGAATAACTCCGTAATACGTTGTTTCTGCTTCCTTAAAATTTTTATCCTTCCCACTCGCTCTAAATTGTGTAATTGCTCTCATGCATACACCACTATCCTGTGTTAGCTTTTGCTCTTCATAACTTTTCGGAGAAAATAAAAACCCATTCACTTGGTACTTCATATAACTACGGGCATCAAACATCGGCCCGTTAACTAGCCGCCAAAGAGTTGAGTCAACATCGACGGTCTTCAACAACTACAACAAACACAATAAGTAAAAATAACATTGTCAAGGAGATGTATGTCCAACTTAAAAATACGTTAAATATCTAATATGTATACCTCCTCACGTAACCAAAAAGTGAAATTTTTAATAGCTTCCCCAGATGTACCCCCGCCTCGAGTTCGAGATTTGGTGCTTTGAACATAGGAGTTATACCTCCTACGAAAAACACACAATAATTACTATATATATGAATTGATGAATTGATTTACAATAATAAAAATTCAGAACAAATTTATGAACTTACTTCTTCCACTCATCCAATCCGTCATATTTATCAAGGACCCATTTACGCACTTGTTCAAATTGCACTTGAGTTAACGTTATATCTTTACCATTATCTACTGCTATTTCATCAGCAAACTCATCATCCTTGTCTAAAAACGCTTCACGGGTATGTTTATGAGTGCCATCACCTCCCTTTGGCATATACTCCATGCAGTAAAGACTAGCTTCTTGTACAATATATCCTTCTGCAATACACCCTTCAATATATCTTTTGTTGCGCACATATCCTTTATATGTTTTCATCAACCTATGAAGATGAACAGTTGTAAATTGTAGACATTAATAGCTATTTAAATCGAATAATGATGTACATAATTGAAATTAGTAATTTACCGTTCAAATGGGTACATCCACCTATATCTAACAGGACCAGAAATCAATGCTTCATCGGCTAAATGAATCATAAGGTGAATACTGATATCAAAAAATGCAGGCGGAAAATGTTTTTCAAGAACACACATTGCTTCTACCAAACTAGCCTTTCTTTTTGAAGATGTTCCCTATTGATCACCTTTGAACATAAAATGTTATAAAAGAGACTTATGCGGTGAATAGCATTCCGTAGATCCTTATGTTGCGGAAAACAATGCTGAAGCAATACCGGAAGTAAATGTTGCATTATGACGTGGTAATCATGCGACTTCATATTTCTTAGTTCAGGAGGGTTGATGCTCACATTGTTACGGAAGTTAGAAGAGAATTTGCTCGGCACTTTCAAATTTTTCAAAATGGTGCAAAACCATATCTTTTCTTCTTTGCTCAAAGTGAAAGTCGCAATTGGTATGGTTAGTTTACTTGTTTCAGGATCTTCTATCACCCACAACTTTTGTTTTATACCCATGATTTTCAAATCCTTCCATGCATTGATGCCATCTTTTGACATGTCTTTATGGTCCATAATTGTGTTAATCAAATGTTTCACGACATTCATCTCTGTATGCATAACATCAATATTATGTCGGGTCAAATTTGCTTTCCAATATGGTAAATCAAAGAATTTCGACCTCCTATACCATGCAGGAACTTCTTCATCGATTATCTTTTTTCGTTTTCGACCAATTTCTCGTTTTTCTTTACCAACTTTCATTTTTATATTCGCTACCTTTTTTCAACTTGATAACTAGTCAGTGGCTTTGGAGGACGCTTAAGTTCTTGCTCGTTGTTGAAATTTGTCTTATCGTATCGAAACTTGTGTCCGGACGGAAGAAATCTACGATGTCCTATGTAACAAATTTTCTTACTTTCAGGGAGATAATAAGAATCAGTTTCTTCCCCACAAATAGGACATGCAAAGTAGCCGTGAGTTGTACATCCCGATAAAGTCCCAAGAGCGGGATGATCATGGATTGCCCACAACACTCTAGTTCTCATTATGAACTCAGATTTCTTAAATGAATCAAATGTAACGACTCCTTCCCATAACTGCTTTAACTCGTCTATCAAAGGTTCTAAATAAACATCAATATCCTTCCCTGGTTGTTTTGGCCCAGAAATCAACAGTGTTAACATTGAGAACTCTCTTTTCATGCACAAAGACGGAGGAAGGTTATATGGTACTACAATCACTGGCCAACAGCTATAAGGATTTGTTAAAGAAGCATTCGGACAGAAACCATCTGTTGCTATTCCAAGCGTGATATTTCGTGGTTCGGCAGCAAACGAAGAATCAAAAGAATCTACAGTTTTCCATTGAGAAGTGTCACGCGGATGACGCATTACGGTTGTACCGGACTTGGCACGACCATGCCAGGTCATCGCTTCTGCTATCCATGGTACAGTATACAGCCTCCTCAATCTAGAAATTTAAGGAAAATGTCTTACCGTCTTTTGAGGTACTTTGATAGCTTTTCTCTCTTCGTCGAGCGTTGACTTATATCTTGGTTCGGGGTAATTTGGACAACAAACTTTGTTTGCATTATCTTTCCAGTACAAGATGCAGTCATTAATGCATGCATCATAAGTTATGTAATCCATCCCAAGTTGCCTAATGATCTTCTTCACGTCGGGATACTTTGATGGTAGCGTGTTACCTTCGGGGAGTAACTCCTTTATGAATTCGAGTAGTGCAGTCACACCATTGTCTGAAAAGCCGTATTGGGTCTTCAAACTATTCGGTTTAACAATGGCATACAACTTTGTAATCCCTTTTGGACATGAAGGATACAATGGCTCTGTTGCAGTTGCACTACCGAAAAATGATTTATCCATAGACTGCTCTCCAATACTAGCATTATCATGCAACTGACTTGTAGGTTGAAAATGATGGAATCTATCCGCATCATTGACCAAATCTTCCATCCTAATATTTTTAGACTCATCGGTATTTGTGGCATGACTAACCGGTTGTTGTTTTGGCTTCTCCGGTATTCTTTCCCCGTGAAAATACCACATAGTGTATGATTGATCAATACCATGTCTAAGCAAATGATAATGAATTTCCTTTAATTCAAATGTATCTTCGTTTTTGCACCGCGTGCAAGGGCACGAAAACTTTTTCTTATTGCCACCATTTTCAGTAACAAATTTAATGAAATTTATCACTCCTTGCACATATTCTTCATTTCTTCGATTAGATTCATTCATCCATTGTTTGTCTATATTAAAAGACATACTGAAAGAAAATAATGAACTAATAAGTACGTGAATAATTTCATGTTTAAATGCAAAGGCTTCGAGGATTAAAATGCATAATAATTCTAAAATAATTAAATTGATATTTAAGTGAAATTATTTGAATTAATACATAAAGATGGTTTATCATAATTAACTAAGTTAACAAAATTTTATCATAATTAAATAAATTAACTAAGTTTATTATTTTAGTATCAAACTATTTCCAAAAAAATTTGACATTACAACGATTAACTAAGTTTATTATTTTACTATGTTTTATAAAAATTAAATAAGTTAACAAAATTATATCATAATTAACTAAATTAACTATGTTTTATAAAAATTAACTAAGTTAACAAAAAAGTGATTCTTATTTTTAACATTAGCACCAAACTGTTTCCAAAAAAATTTGACATTACAACGACATGAATTTTAGCACCGGCATAACGTCTATGCGCTACTCCTCTTTTAGGCAACACATGGCTCGCGCCATTTACAAAATTTAATTTACCCAATAATAGTTATCTACAATTACTACTAAACAATTATTTATCATCGATTAATAATCAACTACCAATCGAATAATATCACTAGTTGATATTATCCTACAACAATCAACTCAATCAACTACCAATCAAATAATATCCCTACTGGTTATTATTTTGCACAATCAATCTTATTTTTAACATTAGCACCAAACTGTTTCCAAAAAAATTTGACATTACAACGACATGAATTTTAGCACCGGCATAACGTCTATGCGTTACTCCTCTTTTACTAGTGAATGTGTTTACTTTGATGAATTATGTTTCAGCCAAACAATGAACACAATGGGGAAGAAGATGAGGAATCTATCCACTATCATAACCAAGATATTGTCTATCTGCACTTACAGTTTCATATATTTATGTATGAAACATTACACTATCATTAGTAAGTATTAAGCAATTCAATGGTGAGTTGATTATTTTAAAAATCATACTAAAAAAAGAATGCTCACCAACTATATTACATTATTGCTATAAAAAAGAAAGGAGGATAACTTATTTCATTCTCATCCGTTTTTTCTGAGCTATAGTGTAAGAGTCCAAAAACTCGGCCTTCGAAAATCGGCACCCGTACTTCACTTGTACTCAAAATGCCGTAGATTCAAACGCCGAATCTGGCTTCCCGGAGCTATAACACCATTAAGTATAACAACACAGCGGAATAAAGAATATATCAATATATATATCATTGATACAATGACAGATACAGAATCTGATACAATATGATACAACAGAATGATACCACAGATATCAATATACATCAGAGATATGATACAAGAAATAGCAGCGGAAAAGAAAATGATAACAACAACAGCGGAACAATATCAATAGAAATGATAACTCCAAAATGATCTTCAGACAAGAATGAATCCACAACTCCAAGATAAGCAACTCCGATGAATGAACTAGCTCCAGATAATCTACTAAACCTGAATATCTGAAAAGAAACCCAACTCTAGACTGCTCGTGTAGGAAATTATGAGCACCCAGAGTTTAGGAAAGGAACAATAAACTCCGGATCAGTCATGGGACTGGTGTGAGCAACAAAAACAGTTTTATCTTTAAACAAACACAAAGGGTTTTAAACATTGAAATCCGCAATGCTTTTAGAAAATGAAACTACCATAAGACCTCCCACCACACACACAATGCAAACGCAGAATTGGAGGAGATTTCTTCTTATGATAGTCAAACATGCTTACTACGCAAAATCATTGGATTATTATTATTAGTGCATAGTGCAGAAAACATTTCGAAAGTATAATATTAATCTTAGCCAACATACGACCAGTATCGTATGCCTACTATAGCTACTATGTTCAATAGCAGGTTACCGCCACATTCCATAGCAGGTAATACAACTAAAACCGTACAGGGTTCGTATTGTTTCTTTGGGTTTTCCAACAAATGGTCAGGCTAAGGAACTTCCTTCCGCCGCATGGGATCGCCTCTGGCGGGACGTCCCGAGAGACAAACTGCTCTCTGCAAAACAAGGCCGGGTTACCCCTGTAATAGGTAACTCACGAATATGCCACCTCCCGGTCCTTTGGGACCTTTATCCGAGCGCTCGTAACCATCATCACACATCATAAAGAAGGTGTATCCACATGAGTAAATATCTGGGCTCCATACCATGATACCATCCTTTTCTAGAAGGAAATGACATACCCTAAAGGGCGCGACCCTCATAACCTTGCCGCAACGATCCTGTTTCGACCATTTCTGGGTTGTGAGGCCCTGACGAAGTCTCGTCCACAAAGCTACGCTTTGTCACAAAGCCATGCTTTGGGTCAACAGATGATCAACCTATGATCACAAAGATAAATGATCAAACAAATGATCATATCACAAATGATCAAACGATGATCATCACACAGCTACACTCAGCATGTCACATTACCAAATTGGGATATATCGCTGATAACTTCAACTACATAACCTCTGAGCTCGTACGTCTCAGAGAAGGGTGTTAAGCTAAGAGAATAAATTCTCCGCCACCAAACAGAAATGTATTTGAAAGAAATCGGCTTTATATCTCAAAGTGTAATGTCAGACATGTATCCATATAAGTCTGTTCCGGGTTCGAACAGAACCGAAGGCACTTCCGAAGGAGCCCTTGCAAATCCGGGTAATTCACAATCCCGATCGAACTTCCCATCACTTAGGTGATCTCTATACCGGGAGCTACCCAGTGCAGAGACAATCGATAGGTCATTCTATCGTTTTCGCAAACACTTAGTCTTCAACACCGGTCTTCAAATGCTATCCATATACGACGTATCACTTATTCGGAATGGGTTGTGTGACACAAAGGTCCTCTCCCGGCTAAACCGAATAACGAGCGCAATTAAAAATCATATGGGTACTGGGATTTCAATTAAGTCACAACTTAAACCCAAATTTCCTTTCCAAATGATTTAACAAATTACCATTTTCAAATCTTTAAAAAAATTTATTTAACAACCTTCAATGGTTTAAACAATTTTCCACATTTTAATCTTTTAAACAAAAGATTCATTCACAGATTTTCCAAATCAATTTCCATTTCAATTTGATTAACTCGTTAAATCTTTAAATCAAGATTTAACTGATAGCTTTCAAAACAATTTCATTTCAAATGGTTTAAACAAATCATCACTTTAAATCTGTTAAAAATAAACAGATTTAATTCATAGCTTTCTAAAAGAATTCATTCATAGTTTGGAAAATCTATTTTTCAATTCAATCTTGAAATTCCTTTAATTAAACTGAAATTTCATTTCTTATCTGAAAGCTTTTAATTCTTTTAAAACGAACAGTTTTCATTTTGAAAATCTGATTCATTCATACGAGTTAAGGTTCTTCTTGGGTTAAAATCAAATTCTCAAAAATTTACATTTAGAATGGTTTAAATTCATATAAACACATTAATAAGTTGAACAGCCTTTTTAAACCCTAGTTCCCAAATCATAGATTTAATTTCAAACTTGAATCCAAATTTAAATCTAACTATTTAAATTTTCAAAACTCGGTTAAGTTATTTAAAATAACTTTAATATTTGGAATTCTATTTCAAAAGCTTTTCATTTTAAACCCAAATTTCCAATTTCAAAATCAATTGAAATTAAAATTCCAATTTCAAAATAATAAATTTTAAATCATCTGTGACTTAACCGATTTCCTCGTGAAATCCATATTTGTGTGTGTATGGTGTAGTCCAGGGGTTTTAACACAATAGTGCAACACAATGAATCATCACAGATTAAAATACAGGATATAGTTGATAAGCGATATAAACTATAACGCTTATCGTTCATACACAGACCATAGATATATAAATATCACAGATAAGTAAATTACAGATCATAACATAAATCAGGATGTATCACAAAGCATCATATATCAGGGATATCAAACAATCAAGTCATCCAATAGAATTCAAATGTTCATAAGCAAGATCAGTTAATTATCTGATTTATTCAAATTAGATTAATTACTTATGAATTTCTAATCCTGGTTAATCAACATCGATAAATCACAAATTATTTTTGATTAATTATTCTTTAATCATTTATTAATTAACCATTAATAATAAATTGATTAACCTTTAATTAAAATTCATCAACCTTTAATTATTAAATAATTAACCTTTAATTATTTAATTCATCATTTAATTAATTATCTTTAATTAATTACTCTAATTAATTTTTCCTCAATTGATTATCATTCTTTAATTACCTTCATTTATTTATAATTCCTTAATTAATTAACTTAATTAATTAATCCTTAATGACCCATTAATTAACCATTAATTATTCAATTAATTCAAGTTTTTAAATGTAACTTATTAATTTAAATGGATCCAATCATTAAATTCTAATTTAAAGATTTTAACTAAATTCCCCTTTAAATTTTCAAATCATTAAGTATGCTTTACTTTTAACTTATTTACATCATTTTAAAGTTATAAACTTTAGTCCATTTTCAAATCCTAAGATTCAAATTTCCAATTTGAATTCAGATTTTAAAAATTCTAATTAAACATGGTTTTAAATTCGTTCAGATTTTATATTGTTCTTTGAAATCAAGAAACTGCCAGGCTATACCTTAAACAAAAGCCTGGAACACAACATACTCAAATCTCTAAACTGCTTCGAGCCCAGACTAAAGTGACTTCGAGTCATTCCCTTCCTGCTTCGAGTCTCAACCCAAAAACTTCGAGTAAAAACATGATTCAACCCGAGTAAAACTCGAGTTCAAAAACCCACAACACCCCAAACTTTTACCAACCACGAATCACTGTGCTGTGCATATGCACGGTGGCTCCGGCCACAACTGCTCGCCAACGATGAACGCAACACGTCAGGGAACCACTCAACAACCCTCCTCGACCATCAACTCATGACCGACCCCCTGAGACCGCCATCGAGCACCTAAATCCAAACCTGGAACAACGAGACCCATAACCACCCAACCTGGAACGTCGCCGTACGCACAACCTCGACCACCGGGCAACTTGAAACTTCGGCTATCCACTCGTCGTCACCCTCTCTACTATCACCCGGAATTGCGTGCAACTCGATTCACGAGGGAAGGCGCTTCGATCGATTCCCTGACCACCTTAAAAATTAGGTTAACTAACTTAAACTCTTCACCGCCGCTACCACGGTGAACCGGAACACTGCCCATCATTTTTCCCCGACTCACCGTACTCCCCTCTACCTTCACGCAAAACCCCGAGCTTCAACAATTCTCCGATCACTTGAATTCGCCCCAAACCCATTCTCAGTTCAACTACGAACTGCACCCAAACTACACTACTAAAAATCACGAAACCCATCTCAAAAATCATCATTTCTAATACGCATTCAAGTTATAAATATAAATCACCATTTTGTGAAGTTCGAATTTTGGCAAATTTAAGGTTGACACTGATTTTCTTGAGTTCCTGAGTTATTAATAATGCATTTTAACTTAAGTAATATCCTAATCTAAAGTTTGAAATGAAACAAACAATATTCTTCTGAATCCTAAGTCTAAACAAAAATTTAATAGAAGAATTTGAATTTAAGTCAAGGCATGAACAAACACTGCAAACAGAAAGTTATAAGTATTCCCCTGTCTACATACAATCTACTTCAACAATTCAAAAATATAAGCATGTAACCATACTTCACAGATACGATATTGATCACAGCAATAAACATTCATCCTAATTTATACTTTAAGTTTTTATAGTGAAGTTACTCACCTTTATTTTAAGGAAAAGAAACAGAGCTTTCTGTTTGAAACAAGTTTGAAATTGCAGTTTGAATTCCCTGCTTTTGATCTCTGATCTTCGAAGTTGATTGTTGTTCAAGGTTGAGATGATATTACTTCTTTCATATATTTTTTTCTTTCAGTTATGATGGTGCTCGAACTAAAATGAGGGGAGAAGTCTGATATAAAAGAAAGCTTACAGGAAATAGATTTGTACTGGTGATAAAATCTTTGTTTGTGTAATAGGGTGATGTATAATTTTTTCTTTCCAGTACAATGTTTAGCAGGGATTTTTATTCAAATGGTGGCTGAAAATGAAGTGTTGGTGGCTAAAGAGATGATGGCATTTATTGCCTTGGTACTTTATGTTTCTACTCAATTATATTTGCTTTGGTGGCTGCATACATTTTCCTTCGGTGGCTAAGATGATATTATGGTGGCTGATGATATTACATTGTATACTAAGGACATTTCCATTTTTGTTTACATGCATTATCATCTTGCTTTTCCAGGTTGATGAATTCTCTTCTTGTATACTTTTGTTTCTTTTGTTTAAGTGTACATACTTGCATTCTCTCACTCGGCTGGAAATGATATTGAGAAGATTTTATGGGGTGCTAGAGACTTTTGCATTTATTACTTGGTTTATATTTTATATTCTCTCTTTTTGCAAGCTTGCATACTTTATTTGATATAAGTTTTATTACTTCTTTTGTTTCTATTTATTACTTGAATAAATTCCTATTGTTCTATTTTTATACTAGTTCATAAATATGTAACTAAGATTTAAATTGGTATAAAACTATATATATATATTTTATTTATTAATATAGATGAATTTCCATATTTTTTACTTTGTTGTTAGATTTTAACAAATATTCTACTTCTACTTTTGTTAAAACTTACCTTATATTAATTTCAATTTCTAGTTCAAATATAAATTATCATTATTTACTTAATATTTATTGTCTTATATTTATTTTATAAACTCAAACCATCTTTAACCATAAATTCAAATATATATATATTAAATTTGCTCGTATATACCTAAATATATATATATACATTCAATATACACACATATACTCACATATACACTATTTACAATATTTTAAATCTCAAATGATTTATACAGGATATACTTGGATATCGGGGAAACTCGCAATAAATAAATCGATTAATTTCACTTTAAACCATTTGTTTTACTATTTTTATTCAGAATAAAATAAATTAACAATTTTAAATTCAAAAACTCAATTAATTATAAATTTAAATACTTATAAAATTTGGGGTCGTTACAGACTTCCCCCCTTAAAAGAATTTCGTCCTCGAAATTGCCAAGGAGACAAAAAGATAGATGAAGAATATTTCATCAATCAAATTGAACATCTATTCTGCATTTGGCTTACCAAATCGGAATATCAATAACAGATACGAAAACGAATCTGTTGAATTCTTTCACACGATACTCGGGTTATCCAGATCTACGAAATATGCAGTGACATTGGTCAGTTCGAAAGGATAACTAACCATTCGTAGAATATACTGGGTCCCAAAGAATAGATAGATATATCGATACAATTTCAAAATTTTTAGTTTAGAACTAAAGTATACCTATCAACCATAGCAACCAAAGCAACCAATACACCCAAACAAACAATTTTGGTCCATCCGGAGTTTATGTCCCATTTTAATATATCAAATTTCTTCCTGGATCTACCAGAAACTATCAAAGAATTGAGAAAAGATGCTGAACAAAAGAGATAGATAGAGAAAAGATAGACAAAAAAGATTGCTTCCTTATTGTTACAGGGCATTGACCATTCGTAGTCGTATTTCCCTGTCCCCTATCTCATCCTCTTCTTACACTCATACTTACTATCAGTGGATAGCAAGAGAATTTACTGAGGCACACGAACGGATATCTGAGGATTACTCATTCTAGGGTATACTTCACCCTATCTCTAATGAGCTACTTAACGTGTTACACTCCTGAGCTAAAGTACAACCTTAGCTCTGATACCAAATGTAAGAGTCCAAAACTCGGCCTTCGAAAATCGGCACCCGTACTTCACTTGTACTCAAAATGCCGTAGATTCAAACGCCGAATCTGGCTTCCCGGAGCTATAACACCATTAAGTATAACAACACAGCGGAATAAAGAATATATCAATATATATATCATTGATACAATGACAGATACAGAATCTGATACAATATGATACAACAGAATGATACCACAGATATCAATATACATCAGAGATATGATACAAGAAACAGCAGCGGAAAAGAAAATGATAACAACAGCAGCGGAACAATATCAATAGAAATGATAACTCCAAAATGATCTTCAGACAAGAATGAATCCACAACTCCAAGATAAGCAACTCCGATGAATGAACTAGCTCCAGATAATCTACTAAACCTGAATATCTGAAAAGAAACCCAACTCTAGACTGCTCGTGTAGGAAATTATGAGCACCCAGAGTTTAGGAAAGGAAAAATAAACTCCGGATCAGTCATGGGACTGGTGTGAGCAACAAAAACAGTTTTATCTTTAAACAAACACAAAGGGTTTTAAACATTGAAATCCGCAATGCTTTTAGAAAATGAAACTACCATAAGACCTCCCGCCACACACACAATGCAAACGCAGAATTGGAGGAGATTTCTTCTTATGATAGTCAAACATGCTTACTACGCAAAATCATTGGATTATTATTATTAGTGCATAGTGCAGAAAACATTTCGAAAGTATAATATTAATCTTAGCCAACATACGACCAGTATCGTATGCCTACTATAGCTACTATGTTCAATAGCAGGTTACCGCCACATTCCATAGCAGGTAATACAACTAAAACCGTACAGGGTTCGTATTGTTTCTTTGGGTTTTCCAACAAATGGTCAGGCTAAGGAACTTCCTTCCGCCGCATGGGATCGCCTCTGGCGGGACGTCCCGAGAGACAAACTGCTCTCTGCAAAACAAGACCGGGTTACCCCTGTAACAGGTAACTCATGAATATGCCACCTCCCGGTCCTTTGGGACCTTTATCCGAGCGCTCGTAACCATCATCACACATCATAAAGAAGGTGTATCCACATGAGTAAATATCTGGGCTCCATACCATGATACCACCCTTTTCCAGAAGGAAATGACATACCCTAAAGGGCGTGACCCTCATAACATTGTCGCAACGATCCTGTTTCGACCATTTCCGGGTTGTGAGGCCCTGACGAAGTCTCGTCCACAAAGCTACGCTTTGTCACAAAGCCATGCTTTGGGTCAACAGATGATCAACCTATGATCACAAAGATAAATGATCAAACAAATGATCATATCACAAATGATCAAACGATGATCATCACACAGCTACACTCAGCATGTCACATTACCAAATTGGGATATATCGCTGATAACTTCAACTACATAACCTCTGAGCTCGTACGTCTCAGAGAAGGGTGTTAAGCTAAGAGAATAAATTCTCCGCCACCAAACAGAAATGTATTTGAAAGAAATCGGCTTTATATCTCAAAGTGTAATGTCAGACATGTATCCATATAAGTCTGTTCCGGGTTCGAACAGAACCGAAGGCACTTCCGAAGAAGCCCTTGCAAATCCGGGTAATTCACAATACCGATCGAACTTCCCATCACTTAGGTGATCTCTATACCGGGAGCTACCCAGTGCAGAGACAATCGATAGGTCATTCTATCGTTTTCGCAAACACCCGGTCTTCAACACCGGTCTTCAAATGCTATCCATATACGACGTATCACTTATTCGAAATGGGTTGTGTGACACAAAGGTCCTCTCCCGGCTAAACCGAATAACGAGCGCAATTAAAAATCATATGGGTACTGGGATTTCAATTAAGTCACAACTTAAACCCAAATTTCCTTTCCAAATGATTTAACAAATTACCATTTTCAAATCTTTAAAAAAATTTATTTAACAACCTTCAATGGTTTAAACAATTTTCCACATTTTAATCTTTTAAACAAAAGATTCATTCACAGATTTTCCAAATCAATTTCCATTTCAATTTGATTAACTCGTTAAATCTTTAAATCAAGATTTAACTGATAGCTTTCAAAACAATTTCATTTCAAATGGTTTAAACAAATCATCACTTTAAATCTGTTAAAAATAAACAGATTTAATTCATAGCTTTCTAAAAGAATTCATTCATAGTTTGGAAAATCTATTTTTCAATTCAATCTTGAAATTCCTTTAATTAAACTGAAATTTCATTTCTTATCTGAAAGCTTTTAATTCTTTTAAAACGAACAGTTTTCATTTTGAAAATCTGATTCATTCATACGAGTTAAGGTTCTTCTTGGGTTAAAATCAAATTCTCAAAAATTTACATTTAGAATGGTTTAAATTCATATAAACACATTAATAAGTTGAACAGCCTTTTTAAACCCTAGTTCCCAAATCATAGATTTAATTTCAAACTTGAATCCAAATTTAAATCTAACTATTTAAATTTTCAAAACTCGGTTAAGTTATTTAAAATAACTTTAATATTTGGAATTCTATTTCAAAAGCTTTTCATTTTAAACCCAAATTTCCAATTTCAAAATCAATTGAAATTAAAATTCCAATTTCAAAATAATAAATTTTAAATCATCTGTGACTTAACCGATTTCCTTGTGAAATCCATATTTGTGTGTGTATGGTGTAGTCCAGGGGTTTTAACACAATAGTGCAACACAATGAATCATCACAGATTAAAATACAGGATATAGTTGATAAGCGATATAAACTATAACGCTTATCGTTCATACACAGACCATAGATATATAAATATCACAGATAAGTAAATTACAGATCATAACATAAATCAGGATGTATCACAAAGCATCATATATCAGGGATATCAAACAATCAAGTCATCCAATAGAATTCAAATGTTCATAAGCAAGATCAGTTAATTATCTGATTTATTCAAATTAGATTAATTACTTATGAATTTCTAATCCTGGTTAATCAACATCGATAAATCACAAATTATTTTTGATTAATTATTCTTTAATCATTTATTAATTAACCATTAATAATAAATTGATTAACCTTTAATTAAAATTCATCAACCTTTAATTATTAAATAATTAACCTTTAATTATTTAATTCATCATTTAATTAATTATCTTTAATTAATTACTCTAATTAATTTTTCCTCAATTGATTATCATTCTTTAATTACCTTCATTTATTTATAATTCCTTAATTAATTAACTTAATTAATTAATCCTTAATGACCCATTAATTAACCATTAATTATTCAATTAATTCAAGTTTTTAAATGTAACTTATTAATTTAAATGGATCCAATCATTAAATTCTAATTTAAAGATTTTAACTAAATTCCCCTTTAAATTTCCAAATCATTAAGTATGCTTTACTTTTAACTTATTTACATCATTTTAAAGTTATAAACTTTAGTCCATTTTCAAATCCTAAGATTCAAATTTCCAATTTGAATTCAGATTTTAAAAATTCTAATTAAACATGGTTTTAAATTCGTTCAGATTTTATATTGTTCTTTGAAATCAAGAAACTGTCAGGCTATACCTTAAACAAAAGCCTGGAACACAACATACTCAAATCTCTAAACTGCTTCGAGCCCAGACTAAAGTGACTTCGAGTCATTCCCTTCCTGCTTCGAGTCTCAACCCAAAAACTTCGAGTAAAAACATGATTCAACCCGAGTAAAACTCGAGTTCAAAAACCCACAACACCCCAAACTTTTACCAACCACGAATCACTGTGCTGTGCATATGCACGGTGGCTCCGGCCACAACTGCTCGCCAACGATGAACGCAACACGTCAGGGAACCACTCAACAACCCTCCTTGACCATCAACTCATGACCGACCCCCTGAGACCGCCATCGAGCACCTAAATCCAAACCTGGAACAACGAGACCAATAACCACCCAACCTGGAACGCCGCCGTACGCACAACCTCGACCACCGGGCAACTTGAAACTTCGGCTATCCACTCATCGTCACCCTCTCTACTATCACCCGGAATTGCATGCAACTCGATTCACGAGGGAAGGCGCTTCGATCGATTCCCTGACCACCTTAAAAATTAGGTTAACTAACTTAAACTCTTCACCGCCGCTACCACGGTGAACCGGAACACTGCCCATCATTTTTCCCCAACTCACCGTACTCCCCTCTACCTTCACGCAAAACCCCGAGCTTCAACAATTCTCCGATCACTTGAATTCGCCCCAAACCCATTCTCAGTTCAACTACGAACTGCACCCAAACTACACTACTAAAAATCACGAAACCCATCTCAAAAATCATCATTTCTAATACGCATTCAAGTTATAAATATAAATCACCATTTCGTGAAGTTCGAATTTTGGCAAATTTAAGGTTGACACTGATTTTCTTGAGTTCCTGAGTTATTAATAATGCATTTTAACTTAAGTAATATCCTAATCTAAAGTTTGAAATGAAACAAACAATATTCTTCTGAATCCTAAGTCTAAACAAAAATTTAATAGAAGAATTTGAATTTAAGTCAAGGCATGAACAAACACTGCAAACAGAAAGTTATAAGTATTCCCCTGTCTACATACAATCTACTTCAACAATTCAAAAATATAAGCATGTAACCATACTTCACAGATACGATATTGATCACAGCAATAAACATTCATCCTAATTTATACTTTAAGTTTTTATAGTGAAGTTACTCACCTTTATTTTAAGGAAAAGAAACAGAGCTTTCTGTTTGAAACAAGTTTGAAATTGCAGTTTGAATTCCCTGCTTTTGATCTCTGATCTTCGAAGTTGATTGTTGTTCAAGGTTGAGATGATATTACTTCTTTCATATTTTTTTTCTTTCAGTTATGATGGTGCTCGAACTAAAATGAGGGGAGAAGTCTGATATAAAAGAAAGCTTACAGGAAATAGATTTGTACTGGTGATAAAATCTTTGTTTGTGTAATAGGGTGATGTATAATTTTTCTTTCCAGTACAATGTTTAGCAGGGATTTTTATTCAAATGGTGGCTGAAAATGAAGTGTTGGTGGCTAAAGAGATGATGGCATTTATTGCCTTGGTACTTTATGTTTCTACTCAATTATATTTGCTTTGGTGGCTGCATACATTTTCCTTCGGTGGCTAAGATGATATTATGGTAGCTGATGATATTACATTGTATACTAAGGACATTTCCATTTTTGTTTACATGCATTATCATCTTGCTTTTCCAGGTTGATGAATTCTCTTCTTGTATACTTTTGTTTCTTTTGTTTAAGTGTACATACTTGCATTCTCTCACTCGGCTGGAAATGATATTGAGAAGATTTTATGGGGTGCTAGAGACTTTTGCATTTATTACTTGGTTTATATTTTATATTCTCTCTTTTTGCAAGCTTGCATACTTTATTTGATATAAGTTTTATTACTTCTTTTGTTTCTATTTATTACTTGAATAAATTCCTATTGTTCTATTTTTATACTAGTTCATAAATATGTAACTAAGATTTAAATTGGTATAAAACTATATATATATATTTTATTTATTAATATAGATGAATTTCCATATTTTTTACTTTGTTGTTAGATTTTAACAAATATTCTACTTCTACTTTTGTTAAAACTTACCTTATATTAATTTCAATTTCTAGTTCAAATATAAATTATCATTATTTACTTAATATTTATTGTCTTATATTTATTTTATAAACTCAAACCATCTTTAACCATAAATTCAAATATATATATTAAATTTGCTCGTATATACCTAAATATATATATATACATTCAATATACACACATATACTCACATATACACTATTTACAATATTTTAAATCTCAAATGATTTATACAGGATATACTTGGATATCGGGGAAACTCGCAATAAATAAATCGATTAATTTCACTTTAAACCATTTGTTTTACTATTTTTATTCAGAATAAAATAAATTAACAATTTTAAATTCAAAAACTCAATTAATTATAAATTTAAATACTTATAAAATTTGGGGTCGTTACATATAGGCTACAAAATTAACCCTACATGATATCGAACTCAAAAAGGTGTGCATACCCAACTATCATGAATATTCAAAGGAAAAACACCTAACATCAACAGTATCGCTATCGATATATTACTTAGGAAGTTATGAACAAAAGAAGAAAAAAAATCCTGCTCTATGTATATATTGCTTTCTATATTTTTGCATTTATACTTGCATACATTACATAAATTTTTTCATGTAGCATGCCTGAGAAAATTGCATTAGGTTGTCTGTTGGCTACTTGGCTGATTCATTCTTTCATTTTAAGTGAAAATAGTATCACTGTCTTTTACCTCACGAAATTCAAAACGTAATTAAGAAGTGAACATCTTAATTAGAAGTACCTTATTAATAGCTTAACTTTTTACCTATATTGTGTTTTCAGGTGGAATGTCAGTTTACAGAATATATGTTAATATGTATATGTTTTATACATGAAATCTGTACATGAAATCAAATCTTAACTTAGCTATATTTATAATTATCACATCATGTTTACTTCTAAAACCTGTATTTAATAATTATAATTGGTATAACCTGGATTAAACATGTATAAGTGATTAAACATGTATAACCTTTATTAAATACAGTAACACATTGGATTAAATATACGGAAATCTAAATATAATAATAATACATGTTTATTAAATACAGTTTTGTGACGAAACTGTATTAACTTCTAAAACTTCTAAAACTGACGTTAATGGTTGAATGGTTCTAAAACTTCTAAATACAGTTTTGATGTTATTCATGTATTAACTTCTGCTAATATTATACACGTATGCATGAAGTTTTAATATAGTTGGTGAGCATTCTTTTTTTAGAATCCGCATACTACAAATCAAAAATTAAGTCTAAAAACATGAAAGAAATTAACCCGAAATGGTCCCTAAGCTCTCCTTCCTTGATTGGCACGCTCGGCAGCAACCTGCTCCTCGGAGAGAGGCAAGTAATAGATCCTGGGAGTGGTCTTGGTCTTCCTGAACAGATCGTCCAAAGTGATAATAGGTGGCTCTGGCTCTTTCGGAAGAGGCGGAGGTGGTGGAAATATTTTGGGGCGAAATCGATCTAGGTTTAATTTGGGTCAAAATGGGGATATAATTTGGGGGAAATATGTTTCGTGATGTTGTAAATATTATGGCGCAAAGACTAAATTATACCGCCAGCATGTGGCACAAAATAAACGACGGTTAAATCCCGTCACCAAAAGAAAAGAAACGGACAAAAATATATGGCGCCAAAGGTGAAATTTCCCTCCATCATTTGCGACGGTTAACAACCGTTATATTTTACAACGGGAAGTAACCGTTGCTAATTAGGCGGAAGGCCTGTTGTAAAATTCAGCTTTTGGTGTAGTGTTCCAAACATCTTAGTTTGATCAACGTCGACATCATATCATGTTGATGTAAAAGCATAAGGATTTCAGCCTATTAAAACTCAAAGACTAAACATGCGGCATCATGAGCCTCGATGATAATGAATTCGTCGATCGTCATGATACATATGTTATCCACCTATTTAAAAACTCAAAGACTAGTTAAAATCGGCATTGACAAGGCTCGATGTCAATTTTAAAATGATAAAGGTTAGGCTCGATGACAAGTTAAAGTATTAGGTCAATGACCATCGATCGACGAGGCAAAAGGCTCGAAGTAGTATATGCGGCATGCATGCTTTTTAATATAAAATGCAGTTATATGCCTATTTGTATAAAATGCGGTATGTTTAAGCATCGACATGCCCACCTCGAGGACCACCTCTCTATCCTTGTTACTATAACCTTGATTAGGTTCCAATCCAATTCGCTTCATGCCAAACTCATTGACATCATGTGTATTGCTTTATTCCACGTCAATGATGATGAAGTGTGGTGAGTATGGCTCGTCATGGCCGGTGTCGACATGGCATAATAGTAATTAATTTGAAAACTGCTAATTTGCTATAAAAAGTAATATCTTTTCACCCAACCTCTATAATTTGTCAAAATCTCATTGGCTAATAAAAACTTTATCAATTTCTTCACTGAAAAACCATGGCACTCTAATTCCAAGTTTCCAAAACATTATTTCAAACAATTAATTAGTAACCATAATTAATTAAACTTTTATATGCATACTCTAGCATAAATAATTCTCTATAATTCAAAATTACATGGGAAAAATCCCAAAAATTCACATAAAATCAAACACGTTATTTTATTTATCATATAAAAATTTCAGATGGAAGATCATTATTTAATTATTTAAATTAAATAAAACTAGAAATTGCTTCCTTTTCTTACTAGAAAATTCGTAAAATATTTATTCCATCTAGGGAAATTATGGAATTAAAAACCAATCTCCAAAATGTTGTTTTACATCACATATCTACATTTTAAATCATTTGGAGGATAAAAACATCGGATTTAACCCCAAAACCGAATTAAACCATTTCTAATTAATTCCAAAAATTCCCATTAACTATTATTCTATCCAAACAACCATTAGATCATAACTTGACCAATCAAACACATAAGATTCATCTTCTAAGGTTAAAACACCCAAAGAGTTCCTTTGTGAATAGCATTGTCTTTATTATTGATAGATCAGAGTGTTGATCCCTGTTGGTGTAATCGGGTTTTCTAATGTTGGTAAGAGTAGTCTCATCAATAGTTTGAAGAGGTCACATGTATTCGATGTTGGAGAAACTCCTGATTTGACAAGATCAACGCATGAAATTCATTTAGATAAACATGTGAAGCCATTGGACTGCCCTGGAATTAATCATGAGAATCAATAGCTCTCCGCAGTTGTAAAAAGAATTGAAAACCTTAATAATTATGTTGGTCCTAATATCTTCCTTTGAGCCTTGTTTTACAATAGTAGCTTATGAATATCATCATGATTATAAATATGAAATGTTAATATCGTATAATGTTAAAAGCTTGATGACCTTTCCAGTAAAATAGATACTAAAACCATGCCCCGTCGAGAGGTTTATACTCTTTACAAAAAAACAAGCTTTGGTAATATCGACGAATTTCTATAATAAAAAATTGATGAAATAAGGGGTAAGCTTAAACAGGAGGCATTTTGGATATCAAAGCTGCTGCAAGGATTGTTCTTCATGGTTGGAATGTGGTTGTATACATCTTTCTTTTGGTTAATCTGATTACTTATTGATACCATTTAGGAAAATTTCCTTACTACACATTACTTCCTGCTAAAGACAATGCATATTCGGAGACAACTATTGTTTCACAGCTCATCAAAGAATTTGATATTGATAAGGTTTACAAGTTTGATTCTTCATTTATTGGTTGTTTGGTGTCTATTAAAGAATTTCGTCAAGTTGAAGTTCCTCAAGTGCCCCTTTGAATTTTGATGAGCAAATGCTACTTGAGGTACATATATGTTATTACTTATTACTATTTGGATTTGCTCTTATTGTCTCTAAAACTTGTAGAACTCATGATATACCCAATTTTTTCACTTCAAAATTTACTGCTAGTGGCAAGGACGGAGCCAGGATTATATGTTGAACTGGGCTACTAAAAAGGGTTGTTATAACAGAATAAACATCAATACAAATTAACCAAAATGCTAGTGATAAAAGACTGTTATAATAGAATAAGCATAAATACAATTAACCAACTGTTCGTTTATATTTTGTTTTTGTTTATCTATTTTATGTTTTGGATTGAGATGTAAGACAGTTTGGAATAATGAAGAATAAACTTAAAAATGATGAATAAATAACTTTTTCTATCCAGCAAAGTCCAATATATACATGAGGTGAGATTTTGTTCCAATGGCTTGCATATACGTAATATAGTACATACTTTAACTATCCAAGACGGGCTGTAGCCCAGGTACAACAACAAGTAGATCCGTCTCTGGCTAGTGGTTCGTTCAACTAATGTTCTCGAGAACTACTTAATTTGGAAAGTTCAATTAACTTCATTACCAATTTACCATGGTGTTTAATTCATTTTAAGAATTACTTATGAGACTTTGTAAAATATTTACGTAACTTGATGTGTTTAACAGCTGTTTTTTTAAGTTGCTAATATGTTCGTTGATTATAAGTATTTTTGTTTCTTTCTATCAACTTTGTAATATGAAATTTATTAATGTTAACCTTACCTGCCCTAATACATTGTTCTTATTATTAACATGAAAGCTACAACTACTTAAAATACATAAATCTGAAATTATTTTGTAGTTAATTGATACTAGATAGGTTCTTTATAAATTTGCTTATAAAGATTTGTAAGCGTACACTCTCAATGCATTCGAGTGAACAGTTTATAAATTGCTATGCAAAAGTGGTACTGTGCATAACACTTTGCATATAATTTATCAAGCCAATTTATTAGCATACACTCATTATAGGTTTGGTATTTATTTATAAAATTTGTTTATATCAATTTACAAGCCTGGTAAACAAACTGCTATGCCAAGTTTATAAACTGTAAAATTATAAATTGGTTTATAAATTTAACAAATTGGCTTCTATAAATTTTACAAATTGGCTTCAACATCTTATAAACAAATTTATAAATAGATTTATAAATTGTAAAACAGTTTTAGAAATTATAACAAATTTATAAATTGTAAAGCAGTTTATAAACAAATTTATAAACAAATCTGCTTATAAACAAATTTATAAACTGTGCAAAGTCATTTGTTAACTTCATAAAATATGCATAGTTTACAACTTGTTTATAGCAATTTATTAGCATACACCCATTACCTGGCTATATAAATTTGTAATTTATAGGTTTTGAATTTATAAAGCTAATTCAAATTTGGTTATAAAATTGGCTTTATTAGGATCTTCATAAATCAACATTCGGTCGCTAAAGCAAATTTATTGCTACATAGATAAGTTATAAAAATCGCTATGTAAAACTGACCACTAGTTAGCACACACAGAAAATTGGCTTTATAAAGATCGGTTTTTGAATTTCAACAACAAGAAAAGAGTCACAGGTCCTTGTTTTTGACGTTGTTATAAGAAAAGTCCCTGTACATATGAATACGTAAATTTAGTCCCTATTTTTAAAAAACAGATAACGCAAGGCGCCTTGCACTTTTCTGACAGAAAATGCAAACTAACTTGCAATTTTTTTACTTTGAATTTATTTTTTTTGAAATTTTTGAAAAGCGCAAGTTAACTTGCGCTTTCTATCAGGAAAGCGCACGCTAGTTTGCGCTTTCTAATTTTGAATTTTTTTTAAAATGTTTAAAATTAATGAAATTTTTGAAAAATGCAAGTAAGCTTGTGATTTCTATTACGAAAGCGCAAGCTAGTTTGCGCTTTCTGATTTTGAATTTATTTTTCAAATTTTTAATATTTTCAAAAGTTTTGAAAATTTTGAAAAGTGTAAGTTAAATTGCACTTTTTATCAGGAAAGCGCAAGCTAGTTTGCGCTTTTTGATTTTAAAAATTTTTGTCAAAATTTTTAAATTTTTGAAAATTTTTGAATTTTTGAAAATGGAAAGTTAACTTGCACTTTATATCAGAAAAGCGCAAGCTAGTTTGCGCTTTCTGATTTAAAAAAAACAGGGACCTAATTTACGTACTCATTACCACATGGACTTTTCTTACAACAACATCAAAATTAGTAGGGACCTTCGGTGCAAAGCCCCAATTAACAAATAGGCATATAGTCTTAGAACTGACCACTCGTTAGCATACACGGAAAAAATATTAATAAATTGGTTGGAGCTATTAATGTTAATTTATGAATATCTAAAGTTGCCAAAAATCAACGCTACCTTAATAAAACACTATGGCTATTAAAGCAACCTTTCACAACATATATTTTATGGCATCTAACTTAACTGTATGAATTTAACATATTTAAGATCCACTTATATCATGAATAATTTAAATGTATCCTTACTTATGTCCAGGTTTGGTGACTAATCTTAAATTTTGAACTGCATGTCAAATGATATAAATTATGTAGGATGATACTTTTGCTATGAATCGTCGGACCATGGAGAAGTTGTAGCTTTCTCATAGGATAAATTTTTCGTAAAAGTACGTTTAAGTTATTTTTATTATGTATGAGTGATTAAAATATTTGGATTTGGTTAGTCAATTTAACTTACAGCAGTGATATTCATCAATTTTCTTCACTATGCTACAAGTAGTAGCCTCACTGTTGTTGCCGCTTGTAGCAGCAGCTTCTCTGTTGTTAGTTTTGGAGATGTTAATAAGCAAATGCAGGCCATGACTGAGATGAAAGGAATGTAATGCTCTTCAAGATCTATCTGTATTAGTACGGCTACTACCAAGAAAAAAGTAGATACTAGAGCCCAACAGTACTTTGCAGGTAACCTACACTTGAATACCCTTTTTCATTAGGCAAATTATTTTTCGTCTTTATTTAGTTTGATTTTAAAAGTTTTTTGCCGATTAAACTTCTCAAATTCTTACTACTGTACATAGTAATTTGTGCTTGAGGTCCACCAAACAACTCTTAAGCTTTTACGCTTAAATGTTATACTCGGTTCCAAATTCTATTATCTGGTCATCATTTTTGATTTTCACTATAGACATTTGGTAGCTTTCGACCATAAGAAAGCATGGTGGTGACAAAGACTAGATCTAAAGGATTTGGTTTGTAGCATGACCACGCCACCATAAACGTTGCTGATTTGTTTTAACAATGTTTATCCACTGTTGTAAGAGTGTTTTTTTCTTATAGTGAACATTCCTATTTTAATGGTACGTTAGAATAATTAATAAAATGTTTATTTGTAATGGTAATCAAGTTGTATTAATAATAATAAAAAGCGTTAGTTAACAATGATAATCAACTTAGAATGATTAATAAAAAGTTAGAAAGTGTAAAGTATGAAGACTGGATCAATAATTAAAGTAGTTGTGATAAATTATGCGAAATTGTCAAAATAAGAAAATACTGGAAATTTGAGAGTCCAAAAGCCAAAAATAACCTAGACCCCTTAGGAGGTCGAGGAAAACGTCCACTGCCTATCGAAGTAAGGCACTGCCTGTAAAGGTAGTGCCTGGCCACACTGCCTATTACAGGAAGTGCTTGCGCTGTCCTGGGTAGTGCTAAGCCATGTATGATAAAATTTTAGTTTCTTTATTTGTTGCATCATATTTGAATGCGTATTTTAACTTGTACTTTAATTAATGCATACAGCGTTTGCTTGGGTGAAATGTGAGAAGAAAGAGATCGAAAAGCTTGATGACTTCTTTAAACCAACATTTTATTCATCAATTAACTTTAATTCTTTAAAGCATTGGTTCAATCATTAGACTTTATCTTATGTACTATAATACTGTTTATGATTTGCTATTTAGGTTATTCTTGGTTAGAGCTTCGCCCTGTGACCTGAAGAAAACATCAGGTACTTCACATCAATAATCTTTATCCATTCATCATAAGTTTTCAATTGATCTAAAGTTATACATGACAATTTCATTTGTTTCTTTGTTTCAAAATCGCCATGAACATACGAGTACATTGAGCCCAAATATTAGGTACTCCTATTGTTGGAGATTACAAATATGGTTGGAAAGCGCACAAAAGCTTCGAGCCAATTACACGTACGATTTAACGGATCGTTTTGGTTCCGCTACCGATATTTTGATTTAGCTTGTTAGTTTGGCTTTGTAGGTTCAGTATTATGCGCTTTATGTTGTGTTTGGAAAATTGTGGAAATGGATGGTGTCTCTGATGTATCATGTACGCTAATGTAAATTTAATTTATCATTATGTGATTAATGTGTTTTTTGGTTGTTTGAATGTTATAATTATATGAGTGATTGTTGGTTTTATATCGAAATATGTTAATTATTATTATATAATATATATATGTTTGGAGCAAAATGAAGTGGACACTGAACAAGCTACCACGGCGAGGAAAATCTTCTCAAAAATCCAAAAAAAATTGGCAGCCAAAATATATATGTTAGCAGACAAAAAACGCTACTATACTATTTTGTAGTAACGTTAATAATACTTTTTAGAAGCCTTTATACAATGCTACAATAAAAAAATTGGTAGCGTTTGCAAAATGCTGCAATATATTGCTTTTTGGGAGCGTTTATGAAAACGCAACAGAAAATCCTGGATTTTTAGTTGCATGATTTTTCGCGGCCCGCTATAGTAAGTTATGATAACGTTTTATGTGCGCCACCAAAAATACTTTTTGGCTTAGTGGCTCTTCCATGCCTTTCTCCGTTTAATCGTTCAAAGCGTAAGTCCTGGCCCTCATCTACCTCCCTTACCTGAGTGAAGGTCTATGATCTGGTTGGAGAGGGAGAATGGTGACCTGCGGTACTTCAACCACAACGTGCTCTCTTTCGTCATGTGCAGTGTTGATCAATTTGGGCACAGCCAGCTCAGGTCTAACCTATCTAGGTGTGTGGAATCCTAGGATTTGATAAACCACTTCTTGAGCATCCAAATGGTGCCTTAACTTGACCGTGTATCTTGCCACCTACCTCATTCCTGCAATACCTAGAACAAGAGTGTTTCATATGTCATTGCTCATGCCTGTGATGGTGCTTTTAACGTTCACGTTAGTTCCATCGTTAGAGTTGTTGTTGAGGTCTTTAAGTTTCGAACTTCCTACTACGTTAACCATTGTCGGTGCTTACTTGTAAAGATGAAAAACTCAGAGGTTTAGGCCTTCTTGGAGCTAGACTGTTAATTGAATATTTAGCCAACCTCGAAGTCACAGAATTTGAGTAGATCTTAAACTACTTAACGTGAGCTAAAGATGTATTAACTGTAACACCCCGTAATTTTTATGATAATTAATTTAAAAACAAATTAATTAATTAATAACACCGAAAATAGAATTTTTATAAACGCCCGAATTTGGCTACGAAACTTGCACCATTAGGTTCGTGGTGATTTTCAGATCAATTTTCATATATAATGTTTTCCGATCGGTGTTCAAACGAAAAGGTTATTAACGATTGAAATGTTTGAATCAGAAATAATTATATATGTAATTATGGTAATAAAAGTTAATTAATGTTCATTACTAAAATCAGTGGAAATTTAGAAGTTAAGAAATGTTAACGTTAAAGAAAATCTGAGTAAATTGAAAACAAATTATAGCGATCGATGAAATAAGGAATAAAACTAAACAAATCACGATGGGCTAATTAAATCACCGTTAAAACAAACAACAGTCGACTCAAGACGCATCCAGGTCGACCGGTAGCAGTCGACCCAAGGTCATGGACGATCGACCGTTGACATATAAAATTTGTAAACTGGGGTGGACGATCGAACAGCGTTGATTGACCCAATTATTTTTCATTCCTGCCAAGTTAGTGATGTGCGTCCAAAGATGGATCTCAAGATTTTCTATGCTAAATCCAATGCTCTAAATCAGTCCCTAACCCCTATAAATTAATAGCTAACTTAACCCTAATTTATTTAGAAAACTTACTGCGTACTGAAACTCTACCATTTTCTCTTCTTCACCAAATTCTAAAAGTAGTAAAACTATTAATTACACACACACATATGTGTATATGTGTGTGTGTAAGTAGAGAAAAGTAGGGAATAAGAGAAGAATAGGATCAATTCAGAATGCAGAAACAAAGGTAAATCATGAATCTTAAACTCAAATCTAAATATAATTCAACACTTTCTTCAGATCTGTAATACTAAAAGGTTTATACCCTTTATTGGATTTAAAGTAAGAGGGAGTCAAATAAAAAAGGGGATGGATCTAGATCTAGAGAATTGAAGAAAAAAAGAAGTGAGTGGGAAATTACATACTTTGTAATAATATTGGATTTATATCGTTGTACATCTATTTCATTTATGCCTAGATATAAATCATGAATTGGATATTTAATTTCATCTTTACTACTAATAAAAGAAACTTCGTCAACTGAACTTGACCGTGTCTTTTAGAACTTCCCGAAATACCCTCTGTATCTCTCTTCTATTCGTCTTTCCAAAATAAAAAAGAGCCCTATTTCTCTTGCCTCACTGGCTACAAAAAATCCTAAATCAATTTTCTCCCCTTCCATATCTAATGTCTTCTCGAAGATTTTTGGTTATCTGCTATGATTAAACTTAGATTTTTGATCTTCAGGAACAGCCTACATCATCGAACTCGAAGGGATTGAAGCTGAAAAGGTTCTGGAGTTGCTCGAGGGAAGGCTCGATTCAAGGGATGTAGTGTCAAGTGGGAAGATACAGTTGATGGTGATTACAAGTTCAGGCGATGAGTCAAATTCTAAGGATGGGAGGATACTGAGGCGGTTTGCGCTTTCTTATGAGATTCTGATTATTAGTACTATTGCGGTGGCGCTCGCTAGCATGGAAGCGATGAAGAGTTTAAAGCAGTGCCTGTGAAGATGCTTGCTTTGCAAGATTTGGACAGAGAGGAGATGGATTTGAAGAAGGCGGCTTATGTTGTAAGTTTATGAAGTGGTTTTTTTTGCATATACCGATGATGAGTTTGTACACGTCCATGGTTTATCACAATGTAAAATATATGCATACGCTAAACTGTTTCTAAACTTCTACTTTTAATAAGCACTTATCATGTTTGGAACCCTTCGTGAGCATGATGCTTTAGAAATGATGCTTTATGAGTAACTTACAAGAATTTTATGATCTTAGGCATCAATAATGATAAATAGATTTATTCCATTTATATTTGAAATGATAGCCTCATATTCATCATAACAGTGCATCTACATGATAATGAATTTGGAAAGTCTTTTGTATGCCAATTGTTCAATTATCTCAGATATAAAGACCCGCTATTTTGGACTATTCGCATCCGCACATGCCGGACTTGAATAATTCAAAACAATGGATTGTAACTAAAATTTGGCAAAACTCAGCATATACAGTCAATAAATAATCACAGAATCACAAACACAGAGTAATATAACAGTATGCAGCGAAAACAAAAGGATAGTAGTTCATGAAGCTACTATATATATAACAGAGTTAAAGAAGATACAACAGAAGTCTCGAATACATAGATATCTCAATACAACAGTCAAATACAAGATCCGAATACATCACTAGAATCAACTGAATATCTGAAAGCTGGATAGATAGCTGGATCTCCAAGCGAAGCTCCAACTCCAAAGGTGAGCCTCGAATACTGGTACACTCAGTCTGACCCGAGCGTAAAGAAAACACAAAACACTCGAGTCAGGATTAACATTCTTATATTAATTAATCCAACTCAAGTGAAATAACGACTGAAATACAAGTAACTCAAAGGATGTTTGGGATAACCATCCTCTAAGAATCCATTAAACTATCTACTAGGTAGTAGTGTACGCTAAGCAGATAATGCCTATCAGTAATATAAAATATCAAAATAGTGTTAAGACGTTACCATTATCCCCCTTAACACATTTTACATAAGCATCATAGTCTATACAGCACTGTAAACTCCACCGTAAACTAGTGGGCTATCAGGGAGTACTCCATAGGTATAACACAAAACAAATCGTAGTGGTCGCACATAGGGATACGAGTATGACAAGGCACATGAGGCAATACCCAAGGTAGTGAAACTACCGTTTGCCTGATCCGGACTGGTGAGAACGCATCGCCGCAGCGATCGCAACACCGCGAAACAACACTCCCAAATCAAGGGTGCGCACCAATCAAAACAAGTAATGAGTAGTTTACGAAGAAGTGTGTCCGCTAGAGGTAGCTAAACTCACTGGCCTGACACGGCTCCTGTTTAAGTCATTTCCAATTCGACACAAGTGTCAAGGCTATCCATTATCATTCTCTTTCTTCAAATCCAGCAACATCGTCATTCCAACCACTTCATTCTGGATAACACTTCGCGTATAATAGTTATTAAAGTGGTTTTCGGTTTGGATAGAGAGTATGTCCCTAACCGATCCCGGACTCTTCAATAACTACGTAATTATTACACCGATTGGTCATTTAATAAACTTCCAAAAATAGTTTATATTTCAAAACCGAAATATCATTGCCATTTCAAAACCATATCCATTCGATATCATTTTCACTTCAAATAAATCCATTTCCAAAATCATATCACTTTCCAAAGTTATATCGCTTTCGAAATCGTAAGTCTCTTTTTATCAAAACACTTTGGAAATCAAAACCTTGAAATTCATAACACTTTGAAACTATAGCTTGAAATCATAAAATTTTGGAATTCATAACACTTCCCTCTTAAATAGTTTAGATATTAAAATTAGTGTATATAATAAAATAGTTTATAAAATATAAATAGTTTATATAAAATAGTTATAAGTTAAAATAGTTTATAATAAAATAATATATATTGAAAATGATTTATATAAAATAGTTTAAATGAAAATAATTTATAAAGTAAAATATAAATAGTTGTAGATATAGTTTAAAAATACTTTATAAAATAAGATAGCTTCCACAAATTCACAAATCGATTCAAATGAACTCAACTTCCAAATTCAACTTAATTCAATCTCAATTCATAAATTTCAACTCAATTCAATTCACTACTACAAAACAGGTCATTTGAATCGGTTGTTTACCCCCTTTTTGCATTAGTTCAACAACTGATGCATATGCAACCGATGCAATAGGCTTAACACTTTTGCATCAGTTCTAAAACCGATGCAAAAAAGTCCTTTTTGCATCGGTTGTTACTAACAACTGATGCAAAATATCATGGTTGGTTGCTTGGACACAGCCCCCATGTTGCATCGGTTGTAATGAAAACCGATGCAACAAAGGAACTTGTTGCATCAGTTTTTTATAACAACCGATGCAAACTAATCCCTCTATTGCATCAGCTATTTATACCTGATGCAAAAAAGCCATTCTCAGAAACCATTATTACAGTACTCAAATAGACTATATATATATATATTATTGATTATAACAAACAATTATTGCATGCAATATTAGAATCATTCAAAATTAAATTTGAAGACAAATACAAACTGAATAACATAATACCAAAATAAACATCGCAAGTTCATACAACCACTTTCAACAAATTCATATCACTGCATATACCCAATACATTTCATTGTCTCTGCCAATACCATCCTCTATCAGAACAGCAACTTCATCCACCAATCATCAGCTGATTACAAGGCACGCCATCACCATCAATATCCATTCTACATCATCAGTTCCACAACCCACTGTCAACACTTCATCACTTCAATTCAAAACCCACTGTCAACACTTCAATTCTGCCTACCTTCTGCACTTTCAACACCTGCAACACATTTCACCAGAGAACAACAATCCAACATTCCCACTACTACCCTACAGTTCAACACCACACTGCAGATTTCACTGCACATACCTGATCACCATAAACCCCCACACAACACCCTTGTCCGATCAACTCCTAATGCTCCAAATTGCATACAACCACTATCTCAAACAAACCACAACATCATCACCCTGCCTGTCACACTAGTTCCCTACCTTCCATTATTGCATTCCTTCAATATCATAAAACAACTCACCACATAACCATCTACTGCTCCTCCACCTGGTATCATTTCCAGTTAATAGTATCGATGTTTGATAATACCAAAATTATTGCCATGACAGCCACTTGGTAGAATATGTTTTGGTACTAGGTAGACTATGTTTAGGAGATTAATGAGGAGAAAAAAAAACATAGTATGGTGTTTGTTGAGTGATAAAAATTTAAAATGTATTCTTCCATTTCGTCTCACTCACTAAACCAATAAAGACAAGTGTTTTGTTGACACTATGAATTTGATAAACCTAGAAAGTAATGCTTAGATTGCAAATGATCAAAGAAAAAACTAAAACATCCCACTACATCAAAGTTATGAATCTTCTGATTCAGTACTTAATATTTGATGCATATATTACATGATACATGTATACATCATTTTTTTTATAGTTGTAACTTTATGGGTATCAAATAAAAGAATGAATCAAATTTTTGATATATTTTTCTGTACCAAACCTGCTTTTAATTAGTATTAGCATAAAATAAAATGAAATGCATCATATTTTAAAACTATAGAGTTAAAACCTTTCCATAACATTACTCTTAATTAGCCAATGGATAGCTTAATTCATCCCCAGAATTTAGAAATAGCTTCAAACAAGAAGCCTGTCAAAGAATTAGGACAACCTCCAAAAACGACATAATCAAACAATGTAAACACTGTAACCCATGGTGTGAAACATCTAATAGAGGGGATGTTACTGCTTTATACCTGGGTCATGTCAATAAGTAGCAGATGCATAAATACTTAACTATCTGTTGTCCAGTTCTAGCGGTTTCCATGTATTTATGTAGAATATTTGTGGAGGAGCTCATCTTGATGCACAACTTACCGCGCCTAGAGTGGGAGGAGCCAGAAGTTCTTCACCAATTTGATGTATCATTCCATATAACTTACTAAAACAGTTCGATTTGGATTTGCTTTCATCTCCTTCTGATAATGAAGGCACTAGCTGAACGTAACATACAGCTTGATGTGTCACGTATATTACAGTATTACTAAAGAAACCAGTAATTTTGAGTTCAAAATAAATAATAGACATACCGGTTGTTCATAATCTGCAACTCCGTTGCTTGTTCCGATTTGTGTATGATAAATTTTACCTGATTTTTTTATCAAACCGAATGAATGCGTCCATATGAAAAAACCTCCTAGCTGCATATTTAACAAAGCAAAGTGTTAATAAAATATTAAAACTATGCTGTGGTGATAAATGATAATAGAATCTTACTGCCATAGAGAATGAGACGTAGGAAAAACTGTTTATGCTGCAAATCTCACTATCGCCAAATGGGCTGCCTGGTTCTTTGCAAACAGCTGGAACGATTACCAAAAGTATATTTCCCAGGTTTCCTACAAAGTTCATCATGGTGAGAAATATATTGAACAGTAGGTTTCTATGATATTACATGTTAAATATGTTTTTGAAATTCATACCTGCAGAACTTGTAGCTATTATTATTCCATCAAGATGCTTTTCTGGCTTCAAAATCTTAACTACAATCCATCCAAGAATCCCTCCAGCTAAAAATGCGATTCCAATATTTGCAGGCATAAACCACCTAATCATATGCATTCGAATGATGGAATTAACAATTTGAGCAATGAATGGACTGGCTGTAAATACTATTACTGCTCACTAAGATATAATGTCTTGAAAAGTTACGGATTTTGTCAAGTTTGCAAACATGAGAGATGGAGTAAACATGGTAAAGACAATCTGTTTAGCATCATAATATTTGAGTTATTTTGTTCGTTAATTTATACGACAACGACGATGATGATTCATTGCATCATTATTTAATCAAAATTATTACCTTATTCATGTCTCTTCTTGTGCTTGCAGTTAAGACATTGCTGTAACCAGTGGCAAGATATGCTCCAAGCAGACCAATGAGTAGTACTTGTAAACTTGAAGATGATGCCACAATAAATAGAGACCAAAATCCCATCTATTACTTTGTTTTAGGAAAAAATAAACAAAAAGGAAAAGGGATCTTGGTTTTAATGAACTTCCGAGCTTTTTGTAATTTGACTTCTACTTTACGATTGCAGCTCCAAGATTATTAGGTTACCCCTGATGGACAAAAGTATATAATGGCGTCAAATTCCAATAACTTCTTGAATTTTACACTACACATACGTGCCCATTGATTCATTTACAGTTCCAGTCATGGACAGTTCAGATAATCAAATTCAAGGATTATCATTAGCCGTGCGGTTTATTAGCTACGAGACATCAAATTCCACTATAAGTCATGTATGACTTGGGTTTTTCAAAATACAGACTATGTTTTGCATGGAGGCATGAAGCCTCATAATGGTAGATGTTGAGTTGGGCAACACATATTGACAGCTTACTCTGCCGTAGAAGTGGTATTCATGATGTTGACAGGCAACAGAGGGGATTGTACACTAATATTAAATAAGCATGTACCAATTTGACGCTAACTATGAATTTTCCTATGGGTTACTGTTTACCGTGTAAATTTAGCTGTACTAAGCCTTTCTGTAATAAAGTGAAATTTGCTTATATCTTTTCTTGCACACGTACTGGTTTGTCTAATGATGATACTTTAAATATATCTCATTCAAATGCATACATTTCTGATGATGACATAAATAATGGAAAATTTCTCAATAACAATTCAACTTCTAATAATTTAGTAAAATTTTCTGTAAACTCTAATTTGCCGAGTTGAAACTCGCAAGTTTACCGTTGATACTTGTTCTCACCATTCAGGGCCTTGCGCTAGACAGAAAGCTAGCAGAAAATTTACTCATGAGCTTGAAATCTTTGAATTCAAAGCCACTAGAATGTCTACTGTTGTTGAGAACCCTACTCGAAATTTTTTAGTTAGCTGGTTTAACGGATCTCAGAAAAGAAAGAGATCTAAGACTAGTGGTTTGAGTTCTTTACGCCATGACTTGAAGAACTTAAATATTTCTGACTCTTAATGCATTTTTTAACTTGGAATGTTAGGGGAATTAATTCCCCCAATAACAAATGGATGTCATCAACTTCTATAGAAAGAATAGCCATTGCTCTTTTGGGAAACAAACTAAATAATTCTAGCACTGAAAGGTTTGCTTATAGATTAAACATTATGTTGTTTTCGTTACAGGATTGCTAAGTGTACTAGCTTAGCATGCACAATCGTCCATGCTTGCTCTATGATTTTTTAAACTAGAAAGTGTGATCTGATTTTTTTATTTTTATTTTTTAATCAAAAGGATGAATCAGGCCATATATGAAAGAAAAAGAGAGAAAGAAACATGTTTAGAATCCTCAAAAGCAACTTAATTTCTAAAATCTCTGAAAATCAATTAATTAATTTCAAACATATCAAGATGATATGATCAAGTTTCAAAGTTGAATAAAAATAAAAACTCCTAAACCTACAAAATGAAAGTAGAACGTACCATTATCAAAAAACATTCACTTCACTTACTGCTACAACCTCCTTACTGTTGCCTTCTACCACTTCAACACAGCAACAAACATCACCACTCACCATTTCACCCCATGCATTCACAGTTCAACCAGCCCCCTGCATTCACATTAAAACTGCACCATCATCCTCTGCCCTCACAACATCTCAAACCACAACTTCTTCCCTTCTATCTGTTACATCACAGTTCTACATTCCTTGCTGCAACTACAACTCTCTTTGCTTACAACTAAAACTACCTTGCTTACAGCTCACTTCTCTGCCATAATCATCAACTGCCTCCTCTACACATTACATAATAATATCTCAACCCATATCATCAACACTGCTTACAAACAGTCTTTATCAACCCACAACAGCAACTCTGGTTTCAACATCTACCCAAACCACTGCCATCACAAACTGCCATCAACAACCACTATACCCACCATATAAACCACCAGAGAGCTTCCACTTTCAAACTTCTTCACTGACCACTGCTACTCATCAAACAATTCCACCATCTACCTCCCAAATCGCCGTGACCCAAAGCAGCTTCCAACACCTCAATCACTTGCCATCAATTAAACGAACCAATCGACTCGACACCTCAATCGCCTGCAATTCAAACCGCCAACCTTCCCTCACAACAATTCGCCTTCGAACCCGTGATGCGTGAACCCCCTTCGCCACAAAAATCACGCAACCAAAATTGAGAACAAACCACCACTGTCAACCTCCTCCCCACGACCACAACTAGAACAACAACCGAACAAGGAAATCCAATCACCCGAATCAAATTGCTTGAATCTGCGGCGAGCAGTGCTTGGATTTTAGCTTGAAGACTAATATTAGACGTTAATTAGCAGCAAAAAAACCCATTTTAGCATCTCGTTTAATTTGTTGAAGAAGAAAAAAAAAGTAAAAAATAAATTTTCTGGCACCGACGATTCTGAGGTGGAGAAAAATTTTTTTTCGATTGGGTTATTGAGGAGGAAGGAGCACATTTGTCCAAAGTAGTAACTTTGGAGCCAATTTTTCATTATTTCCCACCTAAATTTCATATTGCCATCAACATGTAGTTGCATCGGTTGACATTAAAACCGATGCGACTAAAACTATTTGCATCGGTTGTTGGTGAGAACTGATGCAAATTTAATTTTTTTATTACCTATTACTTTTCACGTACCAATTGCATCGGTTATTAAGATAGAACTGATGCAAATAGTTCTATTTGCATCAGTTTTTACTTCAACCGATGCAAATGAGGCGAAGCAATATGCACTTTTTGTACTAGTGATTTCTCAATAAATCATTTCGAATTATAACGATTTCAAATATAGATTTGAAACACAAAATAAACCATTAAATATCAATATATTTCAAAGCTTTAAATATTCCACATTTCAAAAACTAAATTTGATAATTCCATTTATATCTCAATTTAATTTCATTACATTTAGTTTCTGAGATATTTCTTTAATCATTTCAATACATCTAAATACAACTTCAATTTACAAATTTATATAAACAAAATATCTCATTTAAATTTATATAAGTTTGAAATATTCATTTAAGCCACTTTTTTTTATCAAATTCAAGTTATAAAACATATCTTAAAATTTCGAATTTAATAGATTTCAAATCAAACTTATTTAAGTATAATTCTTAAATAATTAAGAATTTCAAATCAATTTCAAATTTATCTTTCAACCTGAAACATTATAAGCTCTATATTTGAAAATATAAATTTTACACAATACTTAAACATTATTTTATATTGATTAAATCGATTTTATTAAATCAACTTTATTAGATCTTTAAAAATCCATATTTAATAAAACCATATATTTCCTTCAAAACCATAGAAATCATTTTTCAAATATTTATATATAGACCAACGGTGTCTGTATATAATTTTCTACCCTATGGTCAAGTGATACAGATATTTATCATTTCAATCCGCAATTTAAGTATATATGGGTATATATCTTTCAACCTGTAACCCCAAATTGAATTCAAATGAAAATCGCTTGGGTTTATCATTTCAACCCATAACGATTTTCTCCTATTCTATAGATCGTTCGGGTATGTATCATTTTAACCCATAGTGATTTTATACTAACTGGGAACTTGCTGAGTGATAACAGATATGATAATAATATAACAGGCATATATCATCAATATAAATAACAGATAATGGTGTCAGATGTCACAGGTGAACTGATACAGGTAATAGCATATATATAACAGTGTAAATAACTAACATCAGCATATTTCAATTGTCGTTTCAATTGAAATCAAATTTAATAAATAAAATAACATTAATCGTGAGTGATTGCTCACCTTTCGAGGCTAGCGAAGATATTTGACACTGAATTTGAGTTACGAATGCAAGCACGACTTCCAAAACAAGCTAGATTGGCACGAATCAACGAACGAAGCTGATAAAACAGAATTTTACGAGATCAAATCCAAATCAGTTTTGATATAAACTGAAAATGTAATATTCTTATTTCTTATTAAACCAATATTCCATTTTAAGATAAATATTAAACAAACCCCAAATGTAAATAAAACCATTGTTTTGTATAAAACACATATATAAATAACTTTATAAAAATCATTATATATATATTAAAATTAAAAAGACAGTCAAAAATAATTCATAATAGAACTAACGTAAACGTATATTCAACAAGATAGTGCAACAAGCTTTCCAATACAAAGTAAAGCAGAGGTTTGAATAAAAGACACATATTGAAATTGTAAAGTACATGTATATAAACTTTACACACTATATAAAATAAAATTTATTCTTTAGATGGATACAGAGAAGCAACATGCCAACATCCATCTATAATACAATATACAAAGCATACTATTGTATTAGCTGATATGATACATAAACAGATTATAAAATCTTATATAAACCTTTATCTACAACACCATATATAACTGTAACCATTACAAACTAATATAAATATTAACATATTACAGACGTATAAACTGTGAACGTATATACTCAAATAAATATATACACTAAAGTTTAATATATAAAAGAAATACTTTTAGATCCATCAGCTTATAGTATAAAATACCCATAACTAATATATATTAATCACATGAACATATACAGACCCACATATATATCCAACATATTTATAACTAATGTGTGTATATATATACACACTAGCAAACAATACTCAAAACAAACATTAAAGCACAAATAAAATAAAATATTCAACTTGTACGGTTTCCCATCTATATTTATGAAATGCATAGATAAAATCAAACACATATACAAAAATTCAATATTTTATAAAATCAACTACATAAAGTACTACAGATCATACGCAACCTGTAGATATAGATATATAGCAAAAACCTAATTACATATATAACCTAAACTATATATAACAGCACCAAGTACACAACTAAACACATATATACAACAAATAAAGTACCTACGAATATACCTTATACTAAGGAAGGCTAAGAGATGGTGAGGCACGACAAATGGCAGAGGCATAAAAGGAGGCCATTGGGCATAAGACTTCGGCAAGAAAAATGTTCGACAATTGGCTGGGCGGAGGCGGCCGTGAGCTGTAGGCAGAGGCGGACGGTTGCGTGGTGTTTTGGAGGGCGGAGCTTGGCGGAGATGCGGTGCAATGGTGGGTGGCAGGCGAAGCACGCGTAGAAGCAAGGGGAAGGGGAGCAACAGTGGTTCTTGGCCTGGGCTAGTGGTGGAGAGGGAGAGGAGCAGGCTGAAGCTTGGTCAAGGTGTGGAAATAGGCCGGTGCGAGAAGAGAGAGGGGAAGAGAGGGGTGCGGGCGGTGGCGAGTGGACGAGGTGATCGTAGGTGGGAGGGTTTTCATGGCGAGGTGGAAGATCTGGAAAAATGGAGATGGCATGGGGAGGGCTCAAATGTTCTCCACTGTAAATAAAATAAAAGAAGGAGAAAGCGGGTAGAATGAACAGACAGTAAAAGAGAAGAAAACGAATGCCAAAAATAAAATGAACCGGCATCGCATTTATGTTGGAAATGAAGAATTCGCTGGAATCAAGGCAAAAGTGTTATGTTGGAAATGAAGAATTCGCTGGAATCAAGGCAAAAGTAAAACCGATGACCGTTGCTTTTTAGCCAGAGGAAATTTGAGTAGACACGGAACACAGATGGGCTCGAACGGGTATATTGACCGTTTCACGGTTTTCCGTGACGTACCGGACTTCAAAAATACAGAAATAAATATACTATAGAGATCAGTACGACGAGATGATCAAAACGGTATACGGGTATTAGCGGTACGATTGAATTATAAAATTTGAATTTTCTACTAGCAGAAAATGCAGCAAAAACGCAGAAAAATAAGATCGACGGAGCTAAAGAAGTCCGAATTTGAAAAAACGAAAAATGACGTCTCAGTCAGAAGATGGTTTAGAATCTTTCTATATAAAAATATTCAGGTTTGGAAACCATTTTATTATCATCAATTTTAACTGATATAAATTGGAATAAAATTACACTAGAAAATAAACTTCCAAATTATCTGATGAAAATTTACCAGTTGCTATGATTAATTAGACGCATTCCAAATATCAAATTTTTATTTCAAAATTTTATCGTTTAAAATTTCACAAAATTTCAACTAATTTCGTTATTAAAACAGTTAAAATTTACGGGTCGTTACATCAGATGAAAACATATCTGTCTATTTTGAGCTTGGCTTGATTATATGTGAGTTATATAATGTGTAGGAAATAGTTATTTTAATTTGTGCTTACTGTCTGGAGTTGCAATAAATGTACTTTGCTCAATGTTTTTCATCACCTGCAAGTATCCAAGCATAATATACTTTGCTCAATGTTTTTCATCACCTGCAAGTATCCAAGAACATCATAAGAACCATAATCCATAGTAAACTTTAGTATCCTTTATGGACATATGCGACTGCATTGGTGAAGGTTCTAACTGCATTATATGAATTGATTTTTAATAAACATCCACTAAACATACATGATTTGAATGGTGAACTCACATTATTTGGTTCGTATAGAAACATAACATACAAAAGGTCGAGAGTTGGAACGAGGGACCATTTAACATTGCTCCTTGACTTGCTAGAGAAAAATTGACTTTCTTTATTTGTCTAATATTGGACGCAAGAGTTTTGAAAATATTAAAAGGAATAATGATTTTGGTGAGCCAATGAGAATGTGGAAACACATTTCTATGGGGATCAAAAGTAAATGGTCAGGTACTTTATAGCTTTGCATATATTAGTTATTATATTGTTACAAAAATGTATGCAAGCTAAACCTTTTAATGTTATTCTGAATGAATGGTGATCATTTTTTGCGAATCTTCATGCGAACTCAATCTTAATTACTTATTGCTATATTTCTGCTCATAGATGATTGTTACGAATATCATTTTTTTCTATAAAAGAATCACAATTGTCAGCCCATTAGCATTACATAACATATATTATAGAGTTGGGCCAATTGGTTATAATACAAGTACAAATCAAGTATTATAGGTTATCAATCTTATTGTTCTGCCAATCTTATCACACAATACAACGTTAGCATGCAATTATTATTGAATGCATGTTTCAATATTGTTTACGTAAATTTCACATGTGCCTACATTCTATCTTTACCTATTATAGCGGATGAAAAACAGAATTCATCAAAACTATTAGTAGGTTATTGAGCAATTCTCATTTTGACAATGATAAATCAATCATGTCTCATGTTTTGATTTATATAGCATTTAAGTCCAAAGTTGGATAGTCACCTAAGTTGGTTCTGTTAATGTTAAGCTACTTTCCATAACATACATTGAATAGGAAAAAAAATAGTTGTCTTATAGTTAATTTTAACCCATCCATTAACAATACTAAACCATAAATTATTGAAGTGCATGGTGCACATTTTAAACGATAAAATTATATATCTTTTCAATTCTTGCTGTGCAAATTTTTATTCTTCGTTTTGGTTTGGTATTTTAATCTCTACTATTAATACAGAGAATTCATTCAATAGAACTCCACCGTGTCTTTTCAATATTCCCAGAATACCCCTTTTACATTTTCAATGTATCCTGCTTCTGTATCTTTGCAAATCATCCCAAAACTTAAAAAACAACTAATTCTCCCTTCTCGTTAACTAAAGAAAAAACAAAATTGACTTCCTCGCCTTCGCATCACCAACAGTGATTATGAATTAAGCAAAAAAAATTGGTACTATTTCGAGTAAAATTTTGGTTCCTTAACAATTCATATGTTGTAACTAAATTTAGTGTTAGTTTTTAGTCTGTTGATATTGATTGATAACTTTAGGCATTTTTCTTATTTTGTTCGAATTTATTTTGATGGATAACATCAATTGCTTTAATTTGCAATGATACTTGCTCTATTCATGAACTTACAACATATATATTTGAAGTGAGATGACAGAGTTCATAGATTTATGTGGATGACTGATTAATTTAAGTTGGCCCTTACATATTGTTTAGTGTAAACATCCAAGGTTCACCAAATGTTGTATGTTTAGCTGATGATTATAAGTGTGATGAATGAATTTATATTATATAAATGAACACTTTTAGTTTGTACTAGGAGAACAATGATGATATAGTCATTGATTTTAATACTTCGCTTAAGAACATCACTATAATTTAACTCAAGTACAAGTAATATACAAATCATAATGGTGCTTGATCTGCAAATGGTTTGTTGACTTTTTGTTTTTACGGATAGAATTTGGAAGAGAATAATAAAATGTTGAAAGGGATCAAACAGGGGAACTTTCTTGAAAAATGTTCGATTATAGCACATAAAAAAATAAAAAAATTGTAGGTATGTATGTATACACACATTTGAATAACTTATGTTAAGAATCAACCAGACTTACATGTTTAGTTGTCGTACGAAATGATGTTGGACCTCTATTTGTGTATATGTGTGAGTGTGTATACACGTCTGTACACACATATACATATAAGACAGTACTCTAAATAAATTTTTCAGTTTTAGTTAAATCAATAATTGATGCTCCGTAATAATTGAAAACAATGGTTGTTCATTAGAGAAGTAGATGATTGGGACAACACATCATCAGAGTGAAATGCTTCCACAACATGGACACGGCTAACGACACATGTGGTGTAACGACCCAGAATTTTGAACAAATTTAAATTGAAAATATTTAATTAATTTTAAATATTTGTATGATAATTTGACTTGAATTTCAAATTATCAGAATGATATGGCGATTAAATTATAAAATTTAATCTATTGTAAGTTGAATAAAAATTTAGATCTTCAATTTAAACTGCTTTGTTTAGTTTGAAATTTTATCGTTCGAATCGATATTTAAAAATAGCCGTCCGAGGCACAGTCTCGGAATTCGACGAAACCAGTTCCATTGGGTCCGTAATATTGGATTATTATCGGATTTCAAATTTCGTATTTATCAGAGTTGTTTTGTGACCGTATGGTTGCAAAACGCGTTGAAGTTTTAAATCGAATTTGATTTAAATTAAAATTTTTAATATAGTCAACAGCAGCATGTTCTCCTCCTTAAAACACGCCTAAAATCACGAAGATGATCGTGCAAAGCTTACCCTTTTCAACCTCAAAGCATGACCGAGCTTTATCATTCTAAATCAAACGAAACAATCTTCGTTCGAAATCAAAATAAAAATGGCCGCTCGTTCAAATTTCCTTACTCCCCTCTTTAGATTCAAACTAAAGAAATCAAAATAACTTCTCATTAAAACTCATACAAAAGGAAATCGCGTTCTTATCCCTACCTTTTCTATTGAACGAATTCGTTCGAAATATAAAATCAATGGCCACCACTTCCTAAATCAAATCGCCGGTCACCATACTCGTACTCGAGTCGCGGGTGATACCGAGGGAAGTCGAACTGTGGCGAGGTTCGAGTGGTAAAAGGTGCGCTCGCGTGAGGATTTGATGTGAACGATGGCGAGCGTGCCATTGTCGCCGTGAGTAGGGTTTTGCGAAGAGAAGGTCGCGTGTCGTTCGATCGAAGCTAGGCGAGGTTTGTACTGTGAACTGGGAGTCGCGAGCTAGCAGGTGACTCGGAGGGGTCGCGTTGGAAATGAAAACTGGAGGCAAATGTGTGGTTGAAGTCGCGATGGGATTGGGGCTCGATTTCGCTGAGCTGGAGCAGGCGTAGAGGGTTGCGACTGTTCACGTGCGAGCGTTGCAATGATTGGAAGCGTGAGGCGAGGCGACGCCACGTGGGTCGCCGTGATAGCCTGGGTTCGCATTTTCTTCAGTAAGGTATTTCTTGCTCAGTTGTTTAAGTGTAATTAGAAAAAGCTAAAGAAAAATATTTATAGAGAAATGGATTACTGATTTGATAATTTCTCTAGTTTAAATTATCGAATTTGGTTTTGTGAACTTTATCAAAGAAAAAAAGGTATTCAGTTATTTTAAATTTATATATATATGGCTGTAATTTAAAAATATTAACAGAGTTTTAGAATTTGTTAAAAAGAATGTAGTTTAAAATTTTAAGTAAAAGAAGATTAAATTAACAGGAAGTGGTTAAAGAAAAAAAAATTGTTCAAGTGCTTTATTTAAAAGAATTTAATTTGAAATGAAATCATAGGATAATTTAATTACCAAAGGTTGATATATTAAATTTAGTTTTGAAAGTAAAATTTTAGTTAAATTATTAAAGGAGAAGTTAGTTAATTAAACAATCAAAAACGGAAATTAGTTATTTGATTGGTTCAAATATTTATTAATTTGTATAATATTTATACAAGGTTTAAAATCGAGAATCAAGTCGGAAATGGAAAATGGAATGCAAAATTAAAAAGCTAAGGTGAGATTTTTCTCACTCAAATGAAAAGTTGAATTTGCAGTTATTTATTGACTGATTGATTGTTGTTTTGATGTGATATTAGATATAGTAGGATATATCTATATATATAGCAATATATACATATTGGCATATGTATATATTGGATTGATTGATTTCCCACCTCGTATAGCGGATGAGACCCTATTGCGCCGTTAGTAAGCGGATGATTTTTATAAAACCCATATACCGCGATATTCCACCTCGAAGTGGAATGGGTATTGTGCTAACGTCTGTGGATGCAGGGAAACAGGTTGGAGGGATCCAACTGGATTCCTCACCAGTATTTATTTATTTACAGATATTGATGTATATTCTGTTATCATATTGATATATGATGTTTGTTGTCGTGATTGACTAATTGGTGCTATTGCATCATCGGATTCGTCTTCGAAATTTAAAAATAACGATCTTGGTTTTAAAAGAGATTTTTGAAGTGATCTTTGAAAATATACGTTGTATTTAAATTGTTGAATGTATTTATTTTAAATAAACGTTAAAACTTTAAAGTTATAAAAGTTAAGATTTTTGTGAATTATAACCAAAAGGTGATTTTTGGAATAAATAGTTAAGTAATTTATAAAAAATGGTTTTAATTATAATTTTTGAATTATTAAAAACGATGTATGTAAAAGATGTACAAAATTGATATTTATAACTTTAAAACATTGGGATTATAAAACGAGTTTTTATAAGTGTTAAAATAAATTTTTAAGAATTTATAAGTGAATGAAATTTATAAATTGTGAACTTATAAATGGAAACGATTTTTGTATAATAAATGAATTATAAGTATTTAACTTATAATATGGATTGTTGGTATAAAAATTGAGTTAGGAATTGAATTAGTTAACAAAGGAGATTTATAAATTGAAGTTTTTATAAATAGAATTGAAATTTATAAACATTGTTTATAAATCCGAAATCACTTATTTTGATAGGTGAATTTTAGAAGTTAATAAAAGGAGATTTATAAATCGAAGTTGTTAGAAAATAGAAATAGAATTTATAAACATTGTTTTATAAATTCGAAAATCAATCAAATTTGATGAATTAAATATAGAAAGTTATTAAGGGAATTTTATTCACGATTTTGGATAGTGGATAATTCTTGAAATAAAATGTGTAGAAAATATTGAAATGTGGTTAGTGAAGTATATTCAAGATTTTGGACAGTGAATATATTGTTAAGTAAAATGGATATGTTTTGGAGAAGTGATATTAAAAATGAAGTCAATTGATTTAACGATGTTTTAAAATATGTTAAATATCGAATACATAGATTTCAACGTTCATTGTTGAAATAGACATTTTCGAGCAATAAGGAAATGGTGGACTATAACACTGTTGTTATAGTAAATGATTTCCGAAAGGAAATGTTTTTATCTAGTATTGGGATTTATATATCTATCTTAATTCCGAATCCCTATACTAGTGATTTTGAGTCGTCGTAACGACGTTTTACGTAACATTTGTTTTGACTCAAATAAATGTTGTTATAGTAAATGATTTCCTTAAAGAATGAATATATACTTAATTTGATTTAAGTATATCGAATATTTTCCAAGTGTTGAAAATAAATGGATTTGTGAATTACTGACTTATTTTTGAATAAGTATGGAAATGTTTTCCAAAATGAAACGAAATGTTTTGAGAATTTATCTTTGTAAAGATAAATCGAAAGTGAATATTTGAAATCGATTTGAAAATCGTATATCAGTAGATATTTGAAAATATAAATTCACTACGGAATTTATAAAAGAAATGGGAATTCGTTTTAAAGATAAACATTGATTTATTTTTATTGAAGTGTGGAAATTTTATATCTAGTAAAGATATTTTGGGAAATAAATAATTTTGGGAAAATTATTTGGAATCTGATGATGTTGCGCATCTTTATTGATAGTTAAATAACCGACTATCAATAATTACCTTGAATAGGTATTTGTTGTGAATTGGATGAATTTGAATGCCACACTTATTTTTGAATAAGCGCTCACTATTCGGGTTAGCCGGGAAAGGACCATGGGGTCGTATAACCCATTCCGAATATGTGATACGTCGTTATGAATTGCATTTGATGACCGGTGTTGAAGACCGGATATTTTTGAAAACGGAAGGATTACCGTCGAGTTACTCTACATCGGCTGATCTCCGATTTAGAGGTTTTATCACCCTTAGTGATGGGAAGTCCGGACGTGATTAGAAATTTATCCGGATGTGCAAGGGCTTCGTGAGAAGTGCCTTCGGTTCTGTTCGATCCCGGAACAGACTTGTATGGATTGTGTGTCTGACGTTACAGATTGAGATATAAAGTTGATTTCTTTCAAATACATTTCTGTTGGTGGGGGAGAATTTATTCTCTTAGCTTAACACCCTTCTCTGAGACGTACGAGCTCAGAGGTTATGTAGTTGAAATTTATCAGCAATATACTCCCAATTTGGTAATGTGGCATGCTGAGTGTTGCTGTGAAATGATCGTTGTTTGATCATTTATGATATGATCGTTTGTTTGATCATTTATCTTTATGATCATTTCTATGATCATTTGTTTGACCCGAAGCATGGCTATGTAGAAAGCATAGCTTTGTGGACGAGACTTCGTCGGACCTCACACCCCGGAAATGGTCAAAACAGGAAGGATGCGGCAAGGTTCTAGGGAGTAGCGCCCCTTAGTGTATGTCATTCCTTCTGGATAGAGGTGGTATCATGGTATGGAGCCCAGATACTTAACCTATGTTGATACTGCTTATTATGTGGTTTGTTGCGAATCGGGGATCCTCGGGAAGATCGGTTACGATCGGGGGATGGCATACGCGTGTCAGTAGTTACCTATTTTTGCAGAGGTAACCCGGCCTTGTGTTGGCAGAGATCCGGTTAGGTTCTCGGGACGTCATTCCAGAGGCGTTCCTTCGTGGAATAGGAAGTTCCTTAGCCTGACCATTTGTTGAAAATCCAAAGAAACAATACGTGACTTGTACGGTTTTAGTTTTTTTACCTGCTATGGAATGTGGCGGTAACCTGCTATTGAACATAGTAGCTATAGTAGGCATAAGTGCGGAATGCCTATGCTGGCTAAGATTTATATTATACTTTCGAAAAGTTTCTACACTATGCACTAATAATAATATCAAAAATGATTTGATTTTGCGTATCAAGCATCTTTGACTATCATAAGGAGAAATCTCCTCCGATTCTGCGTTTGCATTGTGTGTGTGGGGGGGAGGCCTTATGGTAGTCTCATTTTCCAAAAGCATTGCGAATCTATTTTAAAATATTCCTTTGTTGTCTTTTAAAGATAAACTGTTTTACGATCTCACACCAGTCACCATGACTGACTCGGAGTTTATTGTTTCCTTTCTAAACTCTGGGTGCCCACCAATTTCCACACGGGCAGCCTAGAGTTATGTTATCAGGATATTCTGGAGCTTTGGAAGCAAGCTAGATGGCGTAATGTATATCTGTAATTGTTTATTTATTCCGTTGTGTATTCTGTATGAGGACAAGTTATATAACTGTCCATTGTTGTATTGAGTTGTATATTGACTCTGATTGATGTATGTATAAACTGATATAGTTCTTTGTTTTAAAGACTAGTGATTATTTATTATATATTGTTCCGCTGCGATATGTGAGATTCTGATATTGTTTTCTGTTTCTGATGTTGTTTTGCTTCTTCTTCTTCTCTTCTTTCTTCTTCTGCTTTCTTTTTCTTCTACTTTTTCTTGTTCTTAAAACCCCTCAGGGTTCGTATTTCCATGCCTCTTGAGTTAATCAATGGAGATTAGTGTTTAATCAAGAAGTACGGATTTGCGGGTCGTGACATGTGGAGTGGGCAATGTAAAGTAACTTTGCTTATAGTATACCATTACATGTTTTTCTGTTTATTTTAAAAGTTGATTTGGCAACTGTTTAAATCGACAATTGTAAGTTGATATTTTATTCACTGTGACTACTTCTCTCTCACTCCCTCTACACACACACACATATCTTTTTACATATGTATGTGTGTGTGTGTTTGTGTATATACGTATAAACACACACACATACATATACATAGACATATATATTGGTTGTAAGGGTTTTAGTCATGTACACACATACATGCATACATATGCATACATGTGTGCGTATGTAAGGTAAAGTTGTTCATTATATACCTATACATTTTTAAGTTTATTTTCAAAGCTGAAATTGACAGCTAAAAGTTTATTTTTTTTGTGCTTATTTCTTTTTTAAATACAAGATCATGTAAGCTTTTATAATCTTTACTAAATTAATTTTGCATCTTTGGGATTACCTAAAAACTGTTTATGTTTACTATGTAGTGTTAGTAATTAAATGACAAATTCTACTATGGAAAGTTGTTAAAAGGATGGCTGGTGATCAGTTGTTGGCACCGCCACGGGTGATTTTTTTCATTTGCTCTTTCTTTGGGGAGTCTACATTCCCTTGATTCATCAAGCTATTCCATCCTTATTGGATGCTATAATTAATACTCTACTATTGTTTGGCCTTTATAGAATTCTGTTTGGCGATCATGGAATAGTTGCTAATGATTATCCTTCTTCATCAATGATCCATGACTACTATGATATTTCTGAACCCAATCTTTATATTGAGAAATCTTCAACATTGTCAAGGAGTATTTATTGCAAAATTTTGTAGAAATAGTGTTCAGCATTGCCCTGCTTTTGGAAACTACATAGGACGGAAGAATTAACGCCTCTGTATAATGGTTTTGGTTGGTTTCACCATTAACAAGGCATCATTTAGAATGCCATCTACTTAATATATCACCAAATCTCTAATAACATATAAGGTTGGAATCCAGATCGAATAAGCTAACTAGGAATTTAGTAGTCATCACATTGCTATTTACCATCCTATAATTTATATGGCAGGTTATCTTCTTCTTTTTTGATGTAGAATGTATACTGCATATGTACTATATATACTATAATGGTGGTTACGTGAGGTTATCTTCTTGATGTGGAATGTATACTGCATATGTACTATATATACTATAATGGTGGTTACGTGCCGCTTATTTAGCTTGCACATTTTTCATTAACACACACACACTGCATATGCTCCCACGGCTCGCATGCTGTTTATGTATTTAATTTTGTGTTTGTTCGATTATAAGTATTCAAAACGTGAGCATTTTGTGACCATTGATTCAAACTGTTTAAAAGTTTTATCTTAACCGTTAATGGAAGGAATTAATTCTACTAATTTAGCTATATCAAAGGATTCAATTATCTGCCTCCTTCATAATAAATATGGAACGTTATTTTTGGAAAAAAAATATTGTTGCCCATTTATGTGCTAATTGGAACATAAAATATGATACATGCAGTCAAAGGATTTAATTGTTTGCTTCCTTTATAATGAATATGGAACATTATAATGAATATGATACATGTAGTCAAAGGTAAAACCTTGACGCAATGGTTAGATCACCCGCGTGGTGATCTGAGTATTCAAATTTGAGTTCGGAAACAGCATCTTCGCATTGCGAGGGAGTCTGCGTACATTATCTTGAGACCAAAAAATATTGGAAATAATGTAATAAAGTGATATCAAAGGCATTGCCGTTAGCGACGCCGGCCGTCGGTTGTCGCTAGCAGTCGTTAAAAGACGATGCAAAAACAGTCGACACCAATAGGTTTTGCGATGGCATCGTCGCAAGTTTAACGACATATGAATATTATCCGATATCCAAAAAAGAGATATGGACCATATCCGTATCCGATAATTATCTGTCCGGTGTTTATCAACATTATAGTAATTTTTTGTGTATTTTAGTACATAAAATGATCGTCATTTACCATTTTATCTAGGTAAAAAAAAATATGTATATACAAATCAATATGCGGTGCTTAAAATTATATTTCTTAGTATATTTATTATTTTTTTATATTTTTAGTACTGAAATGGATTTATAATGAGTCAAATTTTCTATTTATTTGTTTAGATTTGTGAGTTGTGAGTTGTGACTTAGTCGAAAAATATCCGATAAATAACTGATATCCATCCGCATCCACGGATACAGATATCTGATATCCGAAAATGGTTTAGCATATACAGATATGACACTATCCGAATTCGTATCTGACCATTTACATGTCTAAAAATACATTGATAAATATTGATGGAAACAATGTCAAATTAAGTCACGAACAATTTCATTGTTTCAGAAGTTACCACTTGGATCTTTCATAGACATTTGCAGTCATAAAAACTGCCAACGACTCCGATGGGATCTTTAAGTGATGCATCCCATACTGGGCATAATAATAATTTATTGGAAACTACCTTTCAAATTTAAAAATATAAACATGGTCGTATATCAGGATTACCTTTCAATTTTGAAATTTCAAAAAGCCATGCTGTAAATCCTATTCGTTGAATTGTCGCTATTAATAAATATAAATCAAATAGATGAACCCATGTTGTGAAGTGATGATGTATTTAGATACATTTTTGCTCACAACCCACATTAGCTAAAAGTGCATATGCAGTACAAGTTACAAATATTATTTCCATTCCTAGTAGTATAAAATAAACTAAAACAAAACGAAACGAATGATAAAACTTTAGCATTATAAAAAATTGGTGCTATGATTGTTCTTCAATTGTTTCGGTCTTCTCGGACGCTACTTTAGGTACAGTTTATGTTGGCAATGATACTGTCAAATCTACTTCAAGGGGTGTAACTATAAATGCATGCATATTGTGATTAAATGCAGGCCCATCTGAGCGTGCATATATACTCGTATGCATAAGGAATTGATATAATCCACGAATGTGATATTTTATTGTATACGTGTAATGATTATGGAAAATATGTCTATATGTTATGGAAAACCCTAAACTTGATAGATATTGTATAGGTTTGAATTTGGAAAGTTAGAAGTATAAATAGTCCCTAGATTTATCAATAACTTATTAATGAAATCATACTAGGATTTCAGATTTGGTAATTTTACATAGATTATCAAGCATAAATTAGAATTGATTATAAATTAAATTGGGTTAGACGGTATTTTAATACATTGAAATGAATTGTGTAACAATGTGAATTTCTATAAATTATCTAAAAATACAATAAAAGTGTATTGGTTGAATAACAAGGAATGTAAATAAAAAATAAGAGATGTACAAAATAAGGGAATCACCGTATATTGTATTGTCTATTCCAATAGAAAAAAATAAAAGATATTTTTTTGTTATTCCATGCATAACACAAGTCCCCTTTTAAGTAAATTATAGAGAATTATAGTATTAACAATTTCCTTTGGGGAAAGAAGTAATTACAATGTATTAAGGTATAAAAATCCTTAAGTATAACTAAAGTAATGAAAATAGAAATAATAACAACGATTTAAATGGGAACCTAAAGTATATAATTTAAAATGGTGTAGAAAACAAACGGTAAACAAAGAAGATACAATTAAACGGATATGGAAGTAATAAGTCTAAATAGGCAATTAAAGAGAGATATTAGTTAAAAAGGAAACATGTGATTTCATCTAGTAATGTTAAATAAAAGGGAAAGTAAATGAGAAAAGATATTTAAAAGAAAGCGATAAATGACTTTAAACTAAATAAGACGTAAACGCATAGAAAAGTAAAGAAATATTGTCAACAATGAACGGTAGAGGCACGACAATTAAACAAGAATGAATAAAGATATATATATATATATATATAAACATATATACATACACACACACACACGTAGCCTCAAGTATGCATTTATGAAGGGTGTGAATTACATAAGTATGTAAATAACTTAAATGGATAAGAATGACATAGTCATTAGAATGGGTTGGAATGTGAGGTCAGTAGTGTTACACAATAGAATTCTGGCCACCGCAAGGGGCAACTAGCAGTTGTGCATACATTATACTGATGTACAACATATCCAACTATAAGACCCATGGAATAATACGCTTGTGTATAGGTGAAGGAATACCCTCAGTAGAGTCTGCTTCAATGAATAAGGGGAGAGTGTTGCCTTGATTGCGTTAGGCAATCTAAATAGGATAGTGAGCGGCTCGACGCTATGTCAGCATGTGTCGGTACTAAATCAGGAGTAGGAGTTACATAGGTTGAGTGCATCATCGGTCCAGAGTAGTCGAAATGGGAAAGACGGGTTTACACCAAACGGGCTACACCTCCTATTATGATAGGCCAAGTTAGGTAATGCACCGCCATAGCGGTTTGCTAATTTGTTTGTCAGGGCAAAGCTAGTTATTAACCCATAGAAGAGTTCTTTCAAAAATGAATGGGGTAGTCCAAGGAGCTGAGTTCTATACAGACCGTGGAGCTGAGTCCATAATAGGAAGCAGACAAATAGCAAAATCCCTAAAGCAAAGCGAGATAGAATGCGGCTAAATTATATTGACGTCGTTATTAGGCATTGCGGGAGTTCCTCGGTATGCACGGTGACGAGAACGTGATACAGCGAGGGTGGTGAATCCAAACGAAGTGCTAAGTTATGGATACTAGTGGGGATAGTATTTTGGTCCAAGACCGTGGTACTCATATATTTATATATACGTATATAGCTATAGTCTACTATGGATAGATGGAACGAATCGTACGCGTACATGGAGTCAATATGATTAAGTAAAAATAAAAAGACATAACATGCAATGGAAGATAATTGGCATAAACTAATGTTATGTGTAAAATGTATAATTCACTAGTCACCAAAAAGTTGTTCTGACCTCCTCCTCATTACAACCCACGGGATAGCTTTAGAGGTACAGTTACTGGCGCAAGGTGGAAACAGTAGAAGGACATGTTTTCTTATGCATGTTCGGCACTGACAAGAGCGGTAGACATTGAAAGTGTCAACCCTGGTCAGTAACTATATGTTATGTTATACTTTACTCTTCCGCTGTGAGATATATCGATAGTGCTTTAATATGCAATTTTTTGTTTATTTGCATGATACCAAACAAATGATCTGTACTTAGATGGACTTGGGTTTTTTGATTTACAAATTCGAATCCACTGGGGTGTGGTTGTTACATTAAGTGAGCTTAATTATAAGATTAATGCTAGGAAATAGCAAGTATGACTTGCAATTTTTAAAGTGGTTCGATCAGATGATTTACGTCCACTATGGTTCTTCTCCTTTTATTGTTTGATTCTCGGTTACTTTGCTTGAAATAAATATATCATGTCATTACTGGAGATTCTAGTTTGAGTTTGTTGTTCAAGGATGATGAAAGAAAAAAGTGTCAATCTTTATGATCATGCATGTAAAGGTCCTTAAATAAATGTCCACGTCGTGATATGCACGACTCAGATGTAATATACTCTTGATGTGGTTTGGAAAACCTAGATTGATTCCTTGTGTCTCAGGTATTGCTATACCTAATGCTAACTGGACAGTCCAAATCTATTGTTCTAACGTTCGCAGTTGTATGTGCTATGGCAGGGATTGTTGAGCAATAACGCCTTTAGCCATAACTTTAGTCAAAGATGATTGTTGTTACGGTTGTTTTTGTCAAAAAAGGACCACAATTGTTGATTTTGTCAAATGCGCTACAGTAATCGTTCAGGAATTAAAACTTCGAAGGTTGTCTGGCTTCGAATTCAATAAGATGGATGGACGGTAACAAATTGTGTGCCTGTGGAATGTACAGCGGGGTTTTTCTGACCTCTTACTCATATTAGATTGTAATCAAGCGAATAGAATTTTGGATGATGGGCGTTGGTTTGATAAAAAGGATGAACACGAATTACTAGTTGGAAGCAAGGAGGATGATGAGGCCCAAACTGGTCAATATGGCTGCATCTCATAATTGTAATAATGATTTAGATCGACGTGTGTAGCAAACATGAGGATGCAACGTACATTTGAGGGATGGTTGAATGTCCTTTAGTAGCATGTCCCGTAGATACATATTTCTTCATGGTCGCTTGAGCCGAACCGTTGCATATGTTGCACCATTCCTGATCAGATCTTGCGAATGGATCTGTAATAGGCTCTTGTATCGAGCTCTAAATTCTTTGTACGGAAAATTCGTGCAACATCGGTCATTTGCGATCAAATAAAAAATGACGAGGATGAAACTTGAACCGTTGTCATTTGTAGAGCCTAAAGTACCGTTACAAATAGCTTGTACAAAATAATTTCTAAAAATAATAGAGAAAATAAGTATAAGATTAGTGTTTCCATGTCCATTGACTCCAACAAACTATGTAGACCTGTCAAACGGGTTGGGTTGGATCAAAATGGGTTGGGTCGAGTTTAACCCAACCCATTTATGACCAATTCCTTTTGATCTATTTATGAGCCAACCCATTTAATAAGCGGGTTACCCATTTAATAAGCGGGTTACCCATTTAACTCATTTAAAAATTAAAATTTGATTTGACTAATAAAAAACAAATATATATAAAATAATTCTAGTTCTAATTTTTACGTTTTGAATTTCGATAAAAATCAAAATTTTAAAAATTTAATTTTAATTTTTAATTCTAATTTTCATCGAAATTCAAATATGGGGATGCAGTCAGTTATTTGCTAAGTGCAACTGTTAATAACCATGGAGAACTACAGTATGTGTTCAAAAAATAAAATATCCGAGTGTTCCTATGACGCCCCACCTCTATACTCACGCTAGCCAAGGACACTACTAAGTAATGTCGTCGACTAGCGCGAATAATAAGGCTGTTGAGGAGCGACCATCCGTGTAATTGCTTTGTGCGAGTACCGATGTGTCAGATAGTATAACATGCATTTCATTTCAAGAGGAAATCTGACATACTGATACAAACTCAAAGCGACTACACAGTGGCTAAGTGGACCTCGGAAATAAATATAGAAATAAATATAACACAAGTCAGTCACAGATGTTCATATCTCAAAGGTGGAAACATATATGAATATAACACATAAAAGTGTACATCAGAGTAGTGGTCAAACAAGATCCACAATATCACAAAAGAATAGATACAAGTGCTAGACAAAAGAATAAGTATACATCATGGAGTCTATATCTCAAATGTATAACGACAAAAACTACCAATCTAGTGTAGTTAGACAAAAGTCAGAAGATGATCCTAGATAAGGAGTCAAGCTGAAGCACCTGTAACATCTCGGTCTGACCCGAGTATTATTTAATAAGAAAATAATAAACGGACCAGTCTAGCTATAAATATCAGATAAAGGAATGAGATATAAGCAGGGATATAATAAGAACGTATGATACCAATAATGTCATACTAGAACAAATATGATATAAAACATCAACAAAATCATACACTATCTCCAAAAATCTCAAAGCACCCAAAAAGAATATCATATTCTTTATTTTATTCACCAGACTACAAATATTGACAAACATATCATTGCCAATCACATAAAGAGGTGAAACACAAATTCTAGAAATCATCAATTAGAAATCCATAAATCACAAAGGAAGGAGGCCTATCACAAACGGGAGCATGAAAACTCACCAACACGTGTATCACAAACGGAATGCTATTCCATGGTCGCTAACCATAAATATTGAGCCGAAGCTCCACAAACGGTTCGAAGACCATGGGTCGCTACCCCACCAAATTGAACCGAAGTTCCACAGAAACGAGGTTTAGTCTCCCTCGCAAACAAGTAGACATCGCACATCGCTAGTCTAAATAACAAAATGATCATCATCGATCAATAAAAGTGTCGATTACACTAAGCCAGTAAATATAAGAGTTTAGCTTCATGTTCCATAACCACTAGCTTAACTTAAATATTTACGAACAAATTGTAGATTTCCACTCGAAAATTGTCACAAGGTTTTCAATCGAACAAGTCCATAAATTAACCGACGAAGTAAACGCAAGTGTTTCATACCACTTGTTTTGCTAAGCCGTTTAATTAGATTTTCTCATACGAATGAAGTAAAGGTTTGTATATACTAATAGATTAGAAAACGGTTTTTATAAACGAGCTTTGTATTAAAAATAGAGTTGAAATCATTTTAGTAAAAGAGTTTGAATATTTACTACTAGTATAAAAACCTTTGTTCTTAGAAGTGACAAATCACAAAAATGATTGTAGAAACAATCAATCGCCAAAATTCACATACGAAGATGTGAATCAAATTCATTGAAATCAATGCCGAATCCATCAAAATGGATATACCCAAAAATCCCGAAATAGAAGTCATCAAAATCGATAATAATTGATAACAACAAATCGGAAAATCACGTACCGATAAAAATCTGGAAATCGAAACAAAACTATCAATTTTGTTAAGGCAACCAGGTCAGTCGACTGAACTAGGTGGTCAGTCGACTGACACAGGGATACGATTTTCGTATCCCCAGGGTCAGTCGACTGACCCAGATGGTCAGTCGACTGACCCAGACCCAGGCAATTTCCTGGGTCTGGTTCAGTCGACCGAACCACTGGTTCAGTCGATTGGACCTGCTCTGAAGCATTTTTCATGCTCTGGTTCAGTCGACTGAACCACTGGTTCAGTCGACTGAACCTGCTTCAGGAGCAAATTCAGTCTAGCCCCCTTTGGGGCAAGTTTGATACACGGATGGAAGCGACGAATTGAGCAACTTCGACTGAGGATTTACGCCTTTTGACAACCCAGCCTTGTATGGCCCTCCGAAACACTTCACTAACATGTTCAAACATCAAAGATTGGATTTTTATAAAAATTGGATTCCAAAAACCAAAAATTGAACAATTCACCAATTCAATCCAAATCGAAAGCAAATGTACATAAATAAGTGTTGGGAATTCATACCCAACAACAACAATATCTATAGAAATAGATGTGAGTTCAAAAACTCACATTTTTCACAAAAACAAGGAAGGAGAAGCTCTGAAACAAAGGAGGATCAACCACTCTTCAATCTCAACTCAAGAAGCTTGAATCTAGGCTCAAAAGAAGAATATTTCCAAATTAGGTTTAGGAAATTTCTGAAATTGAAGAGAGAATGAGTTGGAGAAGAAGGTGGAGATGCTTACCTTAGCTTCTCTTTGAATTTGGAGCAAGAATTTGTATTTGCTAAGGAAACTAGTGTTTTTGGATTTCTAATTTCTCATTCCTCTCCCCATTTTCAGTTTTGCTTGAGTGTTAGAGAGAATAGAAATGAAGTGAAGAGGAGAGGAGAGGGCTGAACTAGGTTATAGAGTTAGTTGGGGTGAAACCCAAACCCAAAGCCCAATAGAAAATAACAAAATTCAACTTACTCCAAATATATCAATGTTTATACTTAAAAAAGTTGCAAACGCCATTTTGGACTCAATGGAAGTGGTCTCGAGTCCCAATTCGACTGTTTGCAAAAAGTAGCTTTTCAGACCTTAATCCGATTAACGATTCTATATTTAAATAAAATATTTAAATATTAAATTCGTAAAATATGCGGGTTGTTACAGACTCCCCTCCTTAAAGAAATTGCGTCCTCGCAATCTTTAAGAAATAAGTAAAGAAGTAACAACCATAAAAGCATATAAACACAAAAAGGAGAAATTTGAAATAAGAAGTTCACCTTAAGGAGCACGAGAGAGCAAGTCCGGATGTGTTTGCTCGATGAATTCTCTGGATTCCCAAGAGCAATCCTTAGGATTTGAGGACCATTGAACTTTCACAAGAGGAACGTCTTTATTTCGAAGGCGTTTAACCTCCGAAGCAATGATTCGGATAGGATGTTGCTCATAAGTCAAATTAAGCGAGACTTCAATTTCTTCAATAACACCGGGCTCAAGAATAGAATCGGAATCTCGAAGGCATTTCCGCAATTGAGAGACGTGGAATACGTCATGAATAGCATAAAACTGAGCCGGTAATAAAAGGCGATAAGCCACGGAACCAATGCGCTCGGTGATGGGAAATGGCCCAATATATCGAGGTGCTAATTTTCCCGATCGATTGAAACGCACAACACCCTTCATAGGTGAAAAACGAATAAACACAAAATCTCCCACAGAAAATTCTAATTTCCTTCTTCGATTATCGGCATAGGATTTTTGTCTACTTTGAGCTTCTTTCATCCTATGACGAATAAGGTCAATCTTTTCTGTGGCATCACGAATAAAATCTGCACCTAAAACCAGCTTCTCACCGGCTTCAAGCCAACACGAAGGAGATCGGCATGGCCTTCCGTAAAGTGCCTCGAAAGGCGCCATACCAATACTAGATTGGAAGCTATTATTATAGGAAAATTATACAAGAGAAATATGATCTTCCCAACTTCCACCAAAATCAAGAACACATGCACAAAGAAGATCTTCAAGAGTTTGATTCACCCACTCGGTTTGTCTATCGGACTGGGGATGATAAGCGGTGCTAAAATTAAGCTTCATTCCCAAAGCTTTTTGAAGACCTTTCCAGAATCCACTAGTAAACAATGGATCATGATCGCTAACAATAGAAGTTGGAACTCCATGCAATTTAACAATCTCTTTGACAAAGAGTTTAGCCAAAATAGGTACGGTCCGATTGGACCGGACGGGAATAAAATGGGCGGATTTTATAAGTCTATCTACTATCACCCATAGGCTATCATGGCCCGAACGAGAACGGGGAAGACCGTCAACAAAGTCCATGGAAATTTGATCCCACTTCCATATTGGAATTTCCAATGATCGCAATAACCCACCGGGCCTTTGATGCTCGGCCTTAACAAGTTGGCAAGTCATGCAACGCTTAACAAAGTTAGCAATAACAGATTTCATTCCCTCCCAATAATAAAGTCGCTTCATATCCGCGTACATTTTGCTACTACTAGGATGAATGGTAAATTTAGATCGATGAGAATCTTCTAAAATGTCTTTACGAAGATCAATAATATTTGGTACAATAAGTCTACCAAATTTTCGAATACCGCCACGAGCATCAATATCAAAGTCTTTCAAACCTTCAATATCAATTTTATCCCTACAACTTTGGCCAATTAGAACCAATTCGGGATCTTACTTTTGAGCTTCAAGAATGCGGTCTAAAAGAGAAGGATGAGCCTCAAGGCTACATAAAACAAGAGATGAACATAAATCGGATTCACGATCTAGAATCTCACAAGTGGATAAAGTCTCGAGATCATTCCATTCGGATACCATCATAGAAACAACCGCTTGTTGCTTACGACTAAGGGCATCGGCAACATGATTTTCTTTTCCGGGAGTATAAAGAATATCAAGATCATATGATGCAAGAAATTCGAGCCAACGCTGTTGATGCAAGTTAAGTTCCTTTTGAGAAAATAAATACTTCAAAGATTTATGATCGGTGTAGAGAATAAATTTCTCTCCCAAAAGATAATGACGCCAAATTCTAAGGGCGAAAACAATAGCCGCGAGCTCTAAATCATGAGTGGCATATCTAGTCTCGGTAGGCTTTAATTGCCTAGAAGCATAAGCGATAACACGTTCCCTTTGCATGAGAACGGCACCCAAACCAACACGACTAGCATCGGTATAAACAACAAAATCTTGGTTCCCATCGGGAATCACAAGAATAGGAGCATCCGAAAGGAATTCTTTTAATTTTTGAAATGAAGCTTCACATTTGTCCGACCAAATGTATTTAACTCCCTTCTTTGTCAAACTAGTAAGAGGTACGGAAATCTTAGAAAAGTCTTTTATGAACCGACGGTAATAGCCCACCAATCCAAGGAAGCTACGAATTTCCGTCACACTCTCCGGTCTCTTCCAATTTTGAATCGCTTCAATCTTTGAAGGATCCACGGAAATTCTGGATTCATAATTAATATGTCCTAAAATTTTTACACGAGATTGCCAAAAGTGGCATTTAGAAAATTTCGCTTTCAATTGGTTACTCCTAAGAGTTTCCAATACAATACGAAGATGATTTTCATGCCCCTCTTCGGTTTTAGAATAAATAAGAATATCATCGATAAAGATGAGAACAAATCGATCGAGGAAGTCTTTGAAAACTCGATTCATAAGGTCGACAAAATAAGCTGGAGAATTCGTCAAGCCAAATGGCATAACCAGCCATTCATAAGATCCATAACGAGTACGGAACGATGTCAAAGGAATGTTATCATCTGCAATACGGAGCTGATGAAAACCGGTTGCTAAGTCTAACTGTGAAAAGACTTTAGCACCACTAAGCTGATCGAATAAATCATCAATCCGAGGCAAGAGATATTTATTCTTGATGGTGAGATCGTTAAGCTTGCGGTAGTCAACGCAAAGCCTAAGTGTACCATCAGATTTTTTCACAAAAATAGTTGAAGCTCCCCATGGAGAGGAACTAGATTGAATAAATTGCTTCGCTTCCAATTCGGATAACTGTTTACGCATCTCCTCATTTTCTTTATTGGACATACGATAAGAAGGACGAGTAATAGGCAGAGCTCCAGGAATTAGATTAATTCTGAACTCAATTGCTCGCTTAGGTGGTAATCCTAGAACGGGCTCGAATATGTCGGGAAATTCACGAACAATGTGAATGAGAGAAATGACATCTTCCTCATCATCATTATCGTCATCATGAGGATTTAGAGAATACAGGGATGCTTTCGAATTGGAATCTGAATCTTTCAGAACGAGAGGAATCTGCTTAACAGATTGCGGATGTCGAAGATATATAGTCCGCTCAGGACATAGGATATGGGCTTCATAACGGTTAAGTCAATCCATTCCCAAAATCATTCCGAAACCAAGGTAACGCATAACATGCAAATCGGCACGGAAAGGGTAATCACATAAAATAATTTCGACATCTTTACAAAGTAAACTGAGTGTTGCGGATCCACCGACCGGATTCGCAATTCTCAATGAAGTCATCAAGCCAATAACATTCAAAGATAAAGCATCAACAAGTTCTTTTGATATAAAAGAGTGAGATGCACCCGTATCAAAAAGAACTCGAATAGAAAGATCATGAAATTTAATAATACCATCAAGGATAGAATGAGAAATACCTTGACCACGAGAAGTGTTAGAAGGGGCTTGTACAACATTTAGCTTGCCCTCCTTCTTGCCTTGAAGTTTGGGACATAAAGATAAAGTATGACCCGAACTCTTGCAATAGCGGTAGAAAAGAGGCTTCGGGCATTTATTTGCATAATGGTCCTTAGAACCACAATTGTAGCATTCTCTACGACGAGAGTTAGGAGTATTTGCTACCGGTGTTGCTTGCTTTCCCTTCTTGTTGGGATTAGGCTTGAATTTGAAAGGTCTCTTCTTGTTGATGTTTGGTTTGACTTCAGCATCACTATCTTTATCAGCCTCTTCAATTCGAAGAGCAATATCAACAAGTTGATCAAAAGAAACTTCCAATTTCAGAAGTAATGGCCTTTTGAGGCTCTTGTTCAAGCCATAAACAAATCTCTGATTTTTCTTCAATGGGGTATTAATGTATTCAACCCCATATTTTGAGAGAGATTCGAAAGAAGCGACGTAGTCGGTCACGGAAGATTCACCTTGAACAAGGTCAATGAAGCGTCGAGCTAGAAACACTTTTTCAGCTTTCGGCACAAATTTTAATTCGAACCTTTCCCGAAATTGCTCCCAAGTAAGGCCCGCTTCAATAATTTCGGAGATAAGAAGTTCGTACCAGTCTAATGCTCTTTCTTGGAGCATACTAGAAGCCACTTGGACTCGATGAAGATCAATAAGATTCATGCGAGAAAAGATGCGGTCGCATGTTCGAAGCCAAGCTTGGACTTCTATAACACTCCCGGAACCTTTGAATGACGTTCCACCCAAATTGGAGTAATCACTGCACAAGCGTGCAAACCCAGATTTAAGATGGGTGGGCTCTGGAATAGGTCCGGCAGCTTGAGCATTTCTCACAAGGTCTAGAAGTTGTTGAGCAGACATAAATACTCCATCCTAGGGAGTAGCACTAGATTGATCGGCGCTGGGACGGCCAGGTCTAACCATTTCTCCTCTTTAAGAAAGAAAGAAAAGAGAAAAAGGTTAATCTCAGAATGAATATCAACAAACTTGATTGATAAAACAAGGCATCACAAAAAGAAATAGGATAGAACGGTACGAAGACTCGAATTAAATCCTATGGCACGATTCCTAAGAGAGACTTAGGACAATGATCCTTACTAGATTATTCTACATTGTTCCAAAGTTTGGCTCTGATACCAAGCTGTGACGCCCCACCTCTATACTCACGCTAGCCAAGGACACTACTGAGTAATGCCATCGACTAGCGCGAAGAATAAGGCTGATGAGGAGCGACCATCCGTGTAATTGCTTTGTGCGAGTACCGATATGTCAGATAGTATAACATGCATTTCATTTCAAGAGGAAATCCGACATACTGATACAAACTCAAAGCGACTACACAGTGGCTAAGTGGACCTCGGAAACAAATATAGAAATAAATATAACACAAGTCAGTCACAGATGTTCATATCTCAAAGGCGGAAACAGATATGAATATAACACATAAAAGTGTACATCAGAGTAGTGGTCAAACAAGATCCACAATATCACAAAAGAATAGATACAAGTGCTAGACAAAAGAATAAGTATACATCATGGAGTCTATATCTCAAATGTATAATGACAAAAACTACCAATCTAGTGTAGTTAGACAAAAGTCAGAAGATGATCCCAGATAAGGAGTCAAGCTGAAGCACCTGTAACATCTCGGTCTGACCCGAGTATTATTTAATAAGAAAATAATAAACGGATAAGTCTAGCTATAAATATCAGATAAAGGAATGAGATATAAGCAGAGATATAATAAGAACGTATGATAACAATAATGTCATACTAGAACAAATATGATATAAAACATCAACAAAATCATACACTATCTCCAAAAATCTCAAAGCACCCAAAAAGAATACCATATTCTTTATTTTATTCACCAGACTACAAATATTGACAAACATATCATTGCCAATCACATAAAGAGGTGAAACACAAATTCTAGAAATCATCAATTAGAAATCCAGAAATCACAAAGGGGGGAGGCCTATCACAAACGGGAGCATGAAAACTCACCAACACGTGTATCACAAACGGAACGCTATTCCATGGTCGCTAACCATAAATATTGAGCCGAAGCTCCACAAACGGTCCGAAGACCACGGATCGCTACCCCGCCAAATTGAACCGAAGTTCCACAGAAACGGGGTTTAGTCTCCCTCGCAAACAAGTAGACATCGCACATCGCTAGTCTAAATCACAAAATGATCATCATCGATCAATAAAAGTGTCGATTACACTAAGCCAGTAAATATAAGAGTTTAGCTTCAAGTCCCATAACCACTAGTTTAACTTAAATATTTATGAACAAATTGTAGATTTCCACTCGAAAATTGTCACAAGATTTTCAATCGAACAAGTTCATAAATTAACCGACGACGTAAACGCAAGCGTTTCATACCACTTGTTTTGCTAAGCCGTTTAATTAGATTTTCTCATACGAATGAGGTAAAGGTTTGTATATACTAATAGATTAGAAAACGGTTTTTATAAACGAGCTTTGTATTAAAAATAGAGTTGAAATCATTTTAGTAAAAGAGTTTGAATATTTACTACTAGTATAAAAACCTTTGTTCTTAGAAGTGACAAATCACAAAATTGATTGTAGAAACAATCAATCGCCAAAATTCACATACGAAGACGTGAATCAAATTCATTGAAATCAATGCTGAATCCATCAAAATGGATATACCCAAAAATCCCGAAATAGAAGTCATCAAAATCGATAATAAATGATAACAATAAATCGGAAAATCACGAACCGATAAAAATCTGGAAATTGAAACAAAATTATCAATTTTGTTAAGGCAATCAGGTCAGTCGACTGAACTAGGTGGTCAGTCGACTGACACAGGGATACGATTTTCGTATCCCCAGGGTCAGTCGACTGACCCAGATGGTCAGTCAATTGATACAGACCCAGGCAATTTCCTGGGTCTGGTTCAGTCGACTGAACCTGCTCTGAAGCATTTTTCATGCTCTGGTTCAGTCGACTGAACCACTGGTTCAGTCGACTTAACCTGCTTCAGGAGCAAATTCAGTCTAGCCCCCTTTGGGGCAAGTTCGATACATGGACGGAAGTGACGAATTGAGCAACTTCGACTGAGGATTTACGCCTTTTGACAACCCAGCCTTGTATGGCCCTCCAAAACACTTCACTAACGTGTTCAAACATCAAAGATTGGATTTTTATAAAAATTGGATTCCAAAAACCAAAAATTGAACAATTCAATCCAAATCGAAAGCAAATGTACATAAATAAGTGTTGGGAATTCATACCCAACAACAACAATATCTATAGAAATAGATGTGAGTTCAAAAACTCACATTTTTCACAAAAACAAGGAAGGAGAAGCTCGGAAACAAAGGAGGATCAACCACTCTTCAATCTCAACTCAAGAAGCTTGAATCTAGGCTCAAAAGAAGAACATTTCCAAATTAGGTTTAGAAAATTTCTGAAATTGAAGAGAGAATGAGTTAGAGATGCTTACCTTAGCTTCTCTTTGAATTTGGAGCAAGAATTTGTATTTGCTAAGGAAACTACGGTTTTTGGATTTCTAATTTCTCATTCCTCTCCCCATTTTCAGTTTTGCTTGAGTGTTAGAGAGAATAGAAATGAAGTGAAGAGGAGAGGAGAGGGCGAACTAGGTTATAGAGTTAGTTGGGGTGAAACCCAAAGCCCAATAGAAAATAACAAAATTCAACTTACTCCAAATATATCGATGTTTATACTTAAAAAAGTTGCAAACGTCATTTTGGACTCAATGGAAGTGGTCTCGAGTCCAAATTCGACTGTTTGCAAAAAGTAGCTTTTCGGACCTTAATCCGATTAACGATTCTATATTTAAATAAAATATTTAAATATTAAATTCGTAAAATATGCGGGTTGTTACAGTTCCATATTGTCCGTGATTTAGGTGGGAGTTCATCGGTCGAAGTCTCGCCCGTTTCCGAGTTAGTATGAAGAAGTTATTGCAGTTTGAAAAAAAATAATGGCTTCTTCCCAAATGGAGTTTAAATATGAGGATGTAGTAGGCTGTTATATTCTAAGTACTACTGTTAGTCACCATGGAGAATTACAATGTACATTCACAAGATGAAGTATTTGAGTGTTCCATATCGCCCGTAATTTAGATGAGAGTTCATCGGTCGAAGTCTCGCCTGATTTTGAGTTAGTACGAAGAAGTTACTGCAGTCTGAACAAAAAAATAGCAGCTTCTACCTGGGCGGAGTTTAAATACGAGATGTAGCATATTATTTCTAAGTAAAACTATTAGTCACCGTGGAGAACTACAGTGTGTAACGATGTGCTTTTCCGTACAGTTTAAGCGGTCAATAAACCACACATGACACTCAAATTGAACGGAAAGGCGGATAGTTAGGGGAAACAAAGAAGAAAGAAGACAAGAAGAAACTAACCTACACAAAATCTTATAGTAGATCAAATAATATATAATATACAACAAACCTTTACATAAAAACAAAACTGTAATATATGTATATACAGTCATCAATCAGAGTATACTAACATATTTCAGCCCGGACAGTTATACCAACCTATCTTTACAATTGCTAATAAATACAATAATGAATGCAACATAAAAATAACCATGTACGTGAATACGTCTCTGGGCCTCCAGTTCGTCTCCTGAAGCTCCAAAAATATCCAACTAAACTTGAAAATATGCTCGGTCTAATCTGAGCAATATGGAAAACAATGTCCAGGTCAATCTGGTAAAACCGATGTGAGAAACTCAAATCACAAGGAATTTTATTTATTATAGCTTGTATAATCCTTTAAAATCAAAGGTATCTCGTAACACCATGCCGCACATAAACACAGATGAGTTTTAACCTTACGATAACCAAAACATTTTATATCAGAAAATCCAGTGATATTATAATAATGTCTAAGGGTGAAAATAATAATAATCAAGTAGCTGTAATGCTCGTGAGTGTACATCACAAAAATACTAGGTATATAATCAAAAACCGATAAGGCACGTTCGCTAATTGTGTAGGATTCCATGGAGGTGCCCTCGGTACTTCGAGGAACGGTCCTCCTGCACAAGGATCAGAGATATCCTTCGAAGCAACATACATCTCTACTGATGTACCATAGGAAAAACATAGCTGGTCTCACTAAGACCGAATGCATCGGCCCATGCATGCATAACTACTATAAGTAACGTCTAGGAGGAGCCGACTACACCCTATGGGTTTGCCAACCCTACTGGCCATGCCTTATATCTCTGGTTTTAGTCATTACCGTTGGTGAGGCTACGTCCGGCATTCCAGCTCATGCACCGTCATCAACATAGATCATGGAACCCCACATGGATTCCAATACCCCAACGGGCCTCAGAATCACACATGGATTCTCATATCTCAAATAAATCTTGGAATCACCCATGGATTCTCATACTCCAACAGGTCTCGGAATCACACATGGATTCTCATATCTCAAATAGATCTTGGAATCACCCATGGATTCTCATACTCCAACAGGTCTCGGAATCACACATGGATTCTCATATCTCAAATAGATCTTGGAATCATCCATGGATTCCCATACTCCAACGGGTCTCGGAATCACACATGGATTCCAACATCTCAATATATCACGAAAATCCTTATAGAACCGTATATGGTTTTGGAAGTAATTACGGTTTCTGAGTCATCTCTTACGAGTACACTCTTCCATTTCCCTGGCGCTCCAAGAACCAATCGTTGAATTTCTAGAATGTTCAATACTGGCTCTTTAGGAAATAATCGGACAATACAAAGAACGGGGATCACCCCTAACCGTTTAAGTGGACGGATCTCCTTATCATTTGTCCTAGAAGATCAAAACAAGTTTATACGTACAGTATAGCATCACCGACGGTAACTATACCATATAATTCTCGTGTTTCCCCTAGATATTTCCAGAGTTAAAATCCTTCGGTGTTAAGTAAGAGGGAATATTTCCGTACGTCCAAAATTAAGAAGGATTACACATTTAAACCAATATTTGATAGTCGGTTATTTAACTATCAAATAAACAACATTCAAACAAGATTACATTTCCCATGGAAATCGCTAAGCCTTATTTAATTATGTTTCCATTATTTTAAAATCACCATTCAAATACTTTGGAAATTACTTTCATATACTTATCTCACCGGTATGTATATTCATAAATCATTTCTTTAAAAATACTTGAAAACATTTAAAAATAGATATGGAAAGCACTGTTTCGTATCAATCACGGATCGCAGTTTACTCAATGGTTACGTCGCTATCCCAGTGAATCCATAGTAAAATGTAGGCAATCTCTGCCCCTCGAATTACGCCATAAAAAATCAACCATTCTTTTTAAACCTCTATGTTTTTTTAGAAATACCTCCAAATCTATTTATAAAGTTTCTTTATAAAACTCCAATCTATTTATAAACATTCTTTATAAACATCCAATCTATTTATAAACATTCTTTTTGAATCTCAAACCCCATTTATAAAACCTTTCCTTTTCAAATCTTTAAAAAAACTCCTTGATAAATTCTTTTACAAATATCCAGAACCATTTATAAACTCTTCCCATATTTTAACAAACTTATTTAATAAACTCTTTAAGTCAATAAGGTTCCCTTGATAAACCATACTTTATTTAAAATAACTTTAAATAACTTAAATAATAAGTTATTATTTAAACATCATTCTATTTCATTTTAATTAAATCTCATTTAAAATAATAATTTTAAAATCTCATTAGTAATATATTAAATTAATTGTAAACACTATTATTGTAATAATAAGTTAACTTCAAAAACAGTATTAATATAATAATTAATTAACTTTAAAATGTTATTAAAACAATAATTAATTAACTTTAAACTAGTATTAATATGATAATTAATTAACCTATAAATATAATTAAATAACTTATATCAATATAATTAATTAACTTTAATTAAAAATTAAAGTATAGTTAAATCATTTTAAATAAATAAATAAAATATAATTAAAACATTTTTAAAAAATAACTAAATAACTTTTAAAATAATAATTAAATATTCTAATATAACTTTAAGAAATAACTTTTAAGAATCATATTAATAAAATAATTAACTTAAATCATTATTAAAAACAATTATTAATTATCTTTAAAAAATATTATTACTAATAAGTTATTACATTTTTAAATCTTATTACTAAATAATAATTATCTTTAAAACCTTATAATAAATATTTTTCAAAATAACTTTCAAATCAATAATTAACTTTTCAAATTTGAAAGATGCTTAACGATCACAATGGTACTTTAAACAAGCTACCATATCATTTAGTTTAACTTTCCAAATCAATAACTAATATTTACATAATCAACGACTATTTAAATAAATTCAACACTTAACTATCATTGTTTAATATACCACTTATTCCAAGTGGCATATCAATTAACGATATATAATTAAATGTCCAAATCTGTAGAATAGCAGAACGGAGATTTATTCTGCTAAACAGATGTCCAAATATGATCTATCCAGTTAATAATAGCAGAACGGTGATTTATTCTGCTAAATTGATGTCCGGTTAATTTAATTAGCGAAATGGTGTTTTATTCCACTAAACAAATGTCTAATTACCATATTCATTCCAATTTAACTCAACGGTATTTTATTTGGCCAAATAAACATCAATAATTAAGGTATATAAATTTAAACGACGTTATTAATTAAAATAACGTAATTTAAACCCTATCCGTTTTTATATATTATAAATTTCTACTTGTCCAAAACTATCAATAAGTTACACTACAACGTTGTACTCGTCCATACGAGTCCAACGCAAAAATCCGTGAGTGACACGGATCACGGATGAGCAAGTTAGCTTGACTTGAACATAACATATACTAATTAAAAAATTAAATCAATTTCAAAACATTTCTCACCATCTAATATCGCGGCCCAAAGCCCGTGAACCCGTAACTCATGCCTTTAGTGCTTTCTTCCCTAAATCTCTTTCTCGTTTTCCGGTACCCATTGTACACATCGTGCACGTGCATGGGTTTCTCCAACGAACGACGCAGCGAAACCCATCAACATGTCCCTTCTCGCGTGCTTGACTCGATGGCACCACCGCCTTGCCCTCCAGTCCACTGCATCAAAATTCGACCACGAGCCAACCCAAAATCGCGAGCTACATGTTTGAAAAGTTGCGACAAAAATTTGCTTTGGTCTTCTCCAAATTTTCACCACTCGAAGCTCTCTCCTCCACGATCACAATGTCAAGCTCCAAATTTTCAATCAATGCTCGAATCGAAAGCAAATTCGAACCGTAGTTATCGACCAACTTCAATCGTCGTCACGGAATCGCTCCGAAACTTTACGAAAAATACTACGCTTTGATACGAACTCGGCGGTGCTAGCAGCATCGAACGATTCGACTCAGATCAAAAGATGAATTTTTGAACTTTGAGAACATTTATTCCTTCTTACTGTTATTTGACGATTTCTCTCTTGATTCTTAACGAAATCGAACGCTCTCAATTTAAAAAAAAAACTAGATTCGATGACAACCTTTGTAGTTAAGAGTTTTTGCTAACATCGAATGGATTGGAGGAATTTGATTTTTGAAGGGGAAGGAGTTTATTTTCATGGTTTTGAAATTTACAAAGAAAACAAAATGAAGAAGAAGTAGAAGACTCTGCTTCCTAAACATATCCATATATACACATGCTTACATGCTCAAATCAAAACAAAAATCCATTTTCATATCAAATCAAGGGAACAAGAATGGCTGGTAGGGTGGAAGAGCAGCATAAAGGTGGCTGTAGAGAAAAATGGTGGCTAGGTTGAAATAAAAGGTTGCTGCACCGTGCACTTGTGTGTGTACTTGGTGTGTGTTGGTACTGAAGGATAACTATTCTAGAATCCCGGTAGTAAACTTGTCATGACAACATAAGATTCAAGAAATACACACGAGTTTTTATATACATAGATGACATTACATTTGTTTAAACCATTCAATCTCATATATTCTATCCTGAAAATTTCATATATTGAGATATCGTTCAAAATTCTGAAGTTACGCACCATTGTTCATCTAGTTGGTCCTAGTGTGACGGAAATTTACTCTATATTAAATTCTTAGAAAATCCACAGGTTTAAAACTATAGACAGAGATATCAGTATCTTCTATTTTTTCCTGATTATTAATGACAGAAGAACATAATCAAACTGTACGGGAAATACTAAGTTTTAACCACAGACTGTTCATGTGACCATGTCATAAGATTATCTTATAAAAAAATTTACAGACATGAAACATACACTTAATGCTTCCCTTACCCCCCAATTACCCAACTTATCAGGCACTTAACTATTTGATCCCCCACATGACAATAAGATAGCATTCAACTCATATCATATGCAGCATCTACTTGCTTGTGGGCACACTCTGCAACTAATGCTTAAATTATATGAATTAGTGCTGTTGCTTCTTTATATTTCTCTGCCCACAGCCAAATGTGAAGAACCATCAAACCATTATTTCAAAAGTATTTAATTATGATGCATTCTTTTTTATGATTCAGAATATATGATGCTGCCTTCCTAAAATCTGTAATGCATCATTCATGAATAATGAAGAAAGGAAGCTCTTGGTTTAGTGCTGTTAAAAAAGCATTTAGATCGAGTTCCAAGGACAAGGAGAAACGAGAGGAAGAAACAGAGAAGAAAAAATGGAGATTCCGGAAAAAATCAAATTCAAGTTTGAATTTGAACCAGGGACAAGAAAATAATGCGGAGCAGCGACATGTGATTGCTTTAGCAGTTGCAGCCAGCGCAACAGCAGAAGCTTCTGTAGTTGCAGCAAATGCTGCCGTTGAAGTTGTGAGATTGACAAGGAAAAGTGCTAGTTTTCTAAAAGAGCATCGGGCTGCTCTTGCTATACAAACTGCATTTAGAGGTTATCTAGTAAGTTAATGATGCTATTTTTTTGGGTGTTGTTTAAATTTGATACAAAGTAATTCTGTATTGCCAATATGAGATTTAGACCGAAGTCGTAAAGCTCAAATTTGGACGCATATATTGAAAAAAAAATATAAAAATTCAATGTACATTCAAAACAAAAATCCAGATCCACTAAACACCTTCACAAAATTTTCTTGTTCTGAGTTCCACCTTGTCATTTAGTTACAACCATGCCTCTGCCTTTTAGAAAAAATACCCCCAGCTGCTCATCTTATTTAATAACCTTTAAAACAATATAATCTCCACGAAATGGATCGAAATGAAAAATCGTTTGTACAGTAAATAACAGATTTTACAGGCTTTCTAATGAGTGACATTATTTATATCTAAAAAGAAAAATTCATAGAAGTCATGTTTTTGAAGACTTTTTTTTTTTAGATGATGATGATGATATTCTTATCATTAAAACATAGATGTTGAAGACTTGTTCACACAATTTTTAATAAATGATTAACAATTAAAAAAATGATAATCTTCCTTGAAAGAAGCCAGCCTTCATTCATGAGAAGGAAAATACCCTTCGTTCCTGAAAGGGAAGATAGTCTTCGTTTCACAATTCAGAATATTGTCATCTTTCAAACATATGCACAAGCAGAAAGAAGATTGTCCTCTTTTGCAACTTAGAACAAAGTTTTCCTTCCTGTACAGGAAGATGCTCTTCCTTGCTAAAAGATTGTCCTTCTTCAAAATTGAGAAAGAAGATTGTCATCCTTCTCTGTAAAATAGATTGTTTTCCTCTGTACTTAAAATTGGTAGGAAGATAATCTTCCTTAAAAAAAATACACATAAAAAGAGCAAGGATTTCTTCCTTCACCATTTAGAACAAGTTGGTCTTCCTTATGTGAAGGGAAATGGTCTTTTTAGTTGAGAGGAACTTGTCTTCCTTCAAAAGTAAGCAGAAAGATTGTTTTTCTTCTTGGAAAGATTGTATCCTTCCCAGATAATGGAAGATAAGCTGCTTACTTCTGGAGAGGAAGATTGTCTCATTTACAATTAAGGAAGCTAGATAGTCTCCCCTTCTGAAAGCTTTTTGAAAGAAAAACGATTTATATTTTTCCTGAGGCTTAGTTTTCCTTCCTCCAAAGAAATAACACAGAAATATTACACACACACACACTAGCTTCTATCATTTGAAAGAGAATTAAATCTGTGGTCTAAAGGTTAAAATAAAGAGTATTTGATTAAAAAGAATAAAGAGTAACATACTTACATGCATATACACACAAGGAAGGTTCCATGACACTTCTCGTTTGTAGCACCCTTACCATTCTTTCCATATCACGATCTACTCTACACTCTTTCAAATGCTACAAATTTTTGAAACCATATTCAAATCATATTAAAGATTATTTTGTACAAAAATTTAGCTTATTTGAGCATTCCTAACACTATGAAATTGATGTTTCAAATCAATGATCAAAATAGATGTTTTAACGATCGATAATTTTTGTTTTTCAAGTGGTGTCATTTTGTACGAAGATGATAGTCATAATTTGAATTAAACATGACGCAGCGGAAATAACGAATGACAACGAAATGAAGATTTCGTGTCAAACTAATCGATGAAACGATTAGATGAAGCAATATAAATCGGTGGATTGATGATACCAAAATGCTCTATTCAGTTGATCTCGCGAGATGCCGGACTTTAGCTATCTTCGATACGTTGATCGTGCACGATGCCGTGAGAGAAGATCTACAATTCTTCGACGTTGATCAAGCGCACTTGATTCTGTGAATTAGCTTCAACAATCGTTGATTCGAGCGCACTCGAATGCCGAAGGTGGAGATAGGAGATAACACTCAACTACCAATTTTAATGGTGGCACAAAAGCACACAAAAGAAATTTTATTCAAATTTTAACCACTTTTACAAATGACCAACATCCATATTTATAGGGTTACAACACAATACACACTTAAGAAAAATTACAACACAATGACCTAAAGTACAACTCACACGACTTAACTGGTTCGCGACCTACAAAACCCACGCGACCTAAGAAAAGAAACGACATAAAAATACACGCCACTTAAAAACTTGCGACCTAACTCTTCCCTGCTTCTGATTCTCTTCTCGCGACCTAAAGAAACAATCGCGACTTATAATCTTGCGACCTAACTCTTCCCTGCTTCGTGATTCTCTTCTTGCGACTTAAAGAAATGAAGTTAGGTCGTTGGAAACATTCGTTCAATCTGAGGAGTGTGAAGGTCGTTCGCGACCTAACTTCGTAGCTCGTTGGAGCATCTCGCGACCTAGTATAGGTCGTCCACGACCTAAAACAGAGGGATGATCGATTGGCGCTTCGCGACTTGGGATAGGTCGTCCACGACCTAAAGCAGAGCAATACAACTCGCGACCTAAGGAAAATCTGGATAAAGAGGCGCATGGCTTCACGCAACCTAAGCTCCGCGATTCAGGGCTCCGTGATTTAGGGCTTCGTGATTTAGGGTAAGTGATTTCATCATCCCGCGCTGCATCATCCTCCCCTGGTTGAGGCAAATTCGTCCTCGAATTTAAAAGTTCTTCCCCATTGGGTTGATCATCTCCATAATAAGGTATAAGATGTTTAACATTAAACACGTCAAAAGTATACACATCCTCTGGCAGCTTCAACTTATAAGCATTTTCATTGATCTATTTTATAATTTCTACTGAACCAATTATTCGGGCTTTCAACTTGTTATAAGCACCCACTGGAAAACGATCCTTCGTTAACACAACATACACCCAATCACCCTCGTTGAACTCCACACTTCTTCTCTTTTTATCTGCAGCTCGTTTATACTTCTCATTCGTCTTCTCCAAACGTTCTTGAACGATTCTATGACAATCTTTCAACTCATCAACGAAATCAGCAGCTCGCTTAACTGTCCCCTTCGGTTGTGGTACTATCGTTAAATCCAACGGCCCCTTTGGCAAGCTTGAATATACAATCTGAAATGGACTGTAACCAGTGCTTCGATTAACAGCATGTTTATGAGCAAACTCTGCTTGACACAACTTTAAGTCCCAACTCTTCAAATTGCGCGACACAAGACATCTCAACAGATTTCCCAATGATCTATTCACAACTTCAGTTTGCCCATCCGTCTGAGGATGATATGCACTACTAAAATTCAGCTTCGTCCCAACCATCTTCCATAGACTCAACCAAAAGTGACTCAGAAATCGAGTATCTCGGTCAGAAACAATAGATTCAGATAACCCATGTAAATGATAGATTTCTTTAAAGAATAATTGTGCCACATGAACTGCATCCGTCGTTTTCTTACAAACAATGAAATGTGCCATCTTCGAGAAACGGTCTACCACATCATATATAGAATCATTTCCCCGTTGAGTTCTAGGCAAACCCAAAACGAAATCCATGCTGATATCAACTCATGGTTTAGTAGGCACGGGTAATGGCATATACAATCCCGCATTCGTCGCTGTCCCTTTGGAAACTTGACAAATATGACATCTCTTCCCAATTCTTTCAACCTTTTCCCTCATAGAAGGCCAAAAATATGTTTGTGAACTCAACTGCAATGTACGATCTCTTTCCACATGACCTTCTCCATGCAATTCTTTCACACTCTTCATCCGCGGACTGCTCGCTAGTATACACAACCTGTTTTCCTTGAACAGAAAAACATCAACCATCACATAAATAGAATCATTGTCATGTTGCGTTCGCGACAATTCCAAAACAAAGTCCACACTAACATCCTCCCGTAATTTAGCATGTATATGTAACGGCATATTTAAATTTGCATTTGTCGTGGTCTTCTTTGAAACTTGGCGATTATGGCTCCCTTGAACAGACCTTTCAACTTCCTTCCTCAGTGATAAATTACCCCCTTCATCTCTTGACACACTTTCTTCATCCTCATCGAACTTTGTTGGTTGTACATTCTCAACTTTACGTTCATCATGCTTCGCGGGTTGATACGAGTCTACTTTATCTTCCACTTCAACACCACCTTTCACTTCTTCAACAAATTCTTTCGAAGATATTAAATTAGTTGCTTCCACTTTCTTCTCTGGCTTGCAGTTACTTTGTTCACGCTTCTTAAGAACTAAGGTAATCTTGGTTCCTTCGAACATGAAACTGTAGCTGTTGGCGTGACTATTATGTTGTACAACTCGATCAGACTGCCATGGACTTTCCAATAGTAGATGACATACATCTATATCGACAACATCACACCATATATCATCTTTGTACTTTTTCCCAATAGAAAATGTAACCAATGTCTGTTTTCCCACCGTCACTTCTTCCCCTTCCTTTATCCATGCTAGTTTATACGGTCTAGGGTGTTTTTCAGTCTTCAACCCTAACTTCATAACGGCTTCTTCGGAAATAAGGTTATCGCAACTTCCCGCATCAATAACGAATTTACAAACCTTTCCCAAGATAGTACAGGTAGACTGAAAAATATTGTTCCTTAGCCAAATAGAATCATTCTCATGTTTCGACAAATTACACCCTTCGTCTCTATGACCACGTATGTTTCTATGATCATGCAACTCTCTTCTACTCGATCTTTTGTCATCACGACATGGTTCATTGTCAAACTCATGTTGACTTCTTCTCTCTTCCCCATGGTGATCTCGTCTCATTGAAATTGATGATTCCCTTTTACCTTGATAAGTTTGTGGCGACACCTTCCTTGCTTCCGTAACCGATGGCGAAACTCTGTTTCCTCCATGGTTCAAGACTGGTGACCTTCCTCTTTGACTTTGATTCAAATCCATCATCAACTTCTCCAACTTTCCAAAACCTTTATTGAACTTCTCTTCGAGGTTATCACTAATTCGTTGCTCTATTGCCTTAGCATATTCTCTTCTATACACATCGGCAATATTCTGATGACGATTACCTTTTCTCGGATGCATTGTTGAATCGAACAATCTCCAACTAACTTTAACTTGGATTCAACTTAACTTCAACACTTTAACTCGGCCTTGATCTACAAAATGATGCACGGCTTCAACTAGCTCTTGGATCTAACACTGATAGGCTCGATTGAAATTGAACAAACACTTCTCCTTGGTCCAACAGGCTCGTCTTAGCTATGATTGGCTAAGTCTTGCTCTGATACCAAATGACGCAGCGGAAATAACGAATGACAACGAAATGAAGATTTCGTGTCAAACTAATCGATGAAACGATTAGATGAAGCAATATGAATCGGTGGATTGATGATACCGAAATGCTCTATTCAGTTGATCTCGCGAGATGCCGGACTTTAGCTATCTTCGACACGTTGATCGCGCACGATGCCGTGAGAGAAGATCTACAATTCTTCGACGTTGATCAAGCGCACTTGATTCCGTGAATTGGCTTCAACAATCGTTGATTCGAGCCCACTCGAATGCCGAAGGTGGAGATAGGAGATAACATTCAACTACCAATTTTAATGGTGGCACAAAAGCACACAAAAGAAATTTTATTCAAATTTTAACCACTTTTACAAATGACCAACATCCCTATTTATAGGATTACACCACAACACACACTTAAGAAAAATTACAACACAATGACCTAAAGTACAATTCACACGACTTAACTAATTCGCGACCTACAAAACCCACACGACCTAAGAAAAGAAACGACATAAAAATACACGCCACTTAAAAACTTGCGACCTAACTCTTCCCTGCTTCTGATTCTCTTCTCGCGACCGAAAGAAACAATCGCGACTTATAATCTTGCGACCTAACTCTTCTCTGCTTCGTGATTCTCTTCTTGCGACCTAAAGAAATGAAGTTAGGTCGTTGGAAACATTCGTTCAATCTGAGGAGTGTGAAGGTCGTTCGCGACCTAACTTCGTAGCTCGTTGGAGCATCTCGCGACCTAGTATAGGTCGTCCACGACCTAAAACAGAGGGATGATCGATTGGCGCTTCGCGACTTGGGATAGGTCGTCCACGACCTAAAGCAGAGCAATACGACTCGCGACCTAAGGAAAATCTGGATAAAGAGGCGCATGGCTTCACGCGACCTAAGCTCCGCGATTCAGGGCTCCGTGATTTAGGGCTTCGTGATTTAGGGTAAGTGATTTCATCATCCCGCGCTACATCAAAACATCTTAAGAATTTTGTAGAATCTAAAATAGTGTAGCTGAAGATATGAAAGAGGTGCTAAAAAAGTGGTGTCAAAGAACCTTCCTCATATATCATTGTGGTTTTCTAAGTACCAATCTATATATTTACTATTTTATCATGTCATTCAATATCATGAGAATGATTCGGTCATTTTTTACGTTTCAAATTTTTGCTAGACTTTGTAAACAGTTCAGAATATTGCATATTTCCATCCAGCATTAAGCTCCAAAATTAATTGTATTTTTCTCTTCTCCTCTCTACTCCTGAATTTCAATTCTCTTTTTTATTCATGTTTTTTCGATCTAGGAAAAATAAATTGGTCTATGACTATGCTAAAAGCTTAAAACGATTTTAAACAGAGATTCGAATCTTTCAATCTTTAGATCTCCTGCTTAAAATCATGTGATTTTCTACAACAATGCGAAACTGTCTTATATACTTTGATAACAGGCGAGGAGGGCATTGAGAGCACTAAAGGGAATAGTGAAGCTTCAAGCCATAATCAGAGGTAACAACGTGAGAAAACGAGCAGATATAACACTAAAGTGCATGCATGCCATAGTGCGAGTACAGGCAAAAGTGAGAGAGCAGAAAATGAAACTCTCTGAGGAAGGTAGTAGCACGAAATCTTCACCTAGTTGCAATAGTTCCCTTTGGGACTCTAAATACATGCAGAATGTATCAGATAAAATATCAACGGTGAGACCTTATCATATATAATCTATGTACCCTTCTTTAAGATTCAGTTTAAGAGTTTTAATTGCTGTAAATTATCAAACAGTCGAGCTGCTTTGTGGATGATTTAGAAGATCAGCATCGTACGATTCGTGAGGTACAAGAAATGTTGCAGAGCAGCAAAGAAACTGCTGCTATGAAAAGAGAGAAGATGCTATCCTCTTATCCATTCCCGCCTCAGGTTAGTTTCAGGCGTTTGTTTGGATGGTAAGAGCTACATCATACAGGAACCTAACTGTACAAGATATGTCTTGAAATTCAAGAACATTTATGAACATCCATTTTGTTTAATATAGGGTAATCTGAAAATGGTACTAATACAAAAAAATTAAATCAAAGGTCAATAATTTCATGGACAAAGAAGGTTTGTCCCAAGTTTTTAATTCTAATGATTAGACAAAATGCTCCAAGTGTACGGCATCTGACAAAAGCATGGAGATAGAAATAATAATGCAAAAATTGAATCTCGATGATGACAATAAATCCTTTTGCTAGCAGTTTTAAGTGCAAGGGTTTTAAGGCAAACTACTTCAAAATTTCACTGACAATGTTCGGGTTAGTAGATGGAAACAACAATTTGAACAAAATACTGGTTTCTAATTCTTCACTCTAGTTTTATAACACCTTATAAACAAGTAAAAACAAACAAATTGGCCAAAGAAGGATCGTGTTTAAGTGTTTAGACATGAGAATTGGACAAAATGCACTTAAAAGATACCTCAGTTAATCAAAACATTACAGTGAATCTCAATGATGACAATAAATCTTTTTGTTAATATCCCTAAGTGAGAAAAATGTATGTGTTTCCTCATTAGTGGATGGATACTGGAAGTAGTGAAACAAAAAATGTTGGACAAAAATTTTGGTTTTCAATTCTTAATCATTGGGTTTATAACACCATATATATAAACATGTAAAACAAAGCTCAAAGATACTTTTAGCTTTTTTTCAAGGTTTATCCTGATCGCTTTCCCTTGTATACAGACAAGAAAACCAAGTAAAAATCTCTACCAAACGCTCAGAGAGGAAGAAGAAAGGCAAGAAAGAATGCTGAAACAAATTACCTCAAGATCCCCAATCGAAATTCAGCTCTGCACCACAGCAAGAGTTTTGACTTCTCCCCAAAGAAAACCTGTCAACATTCTCAAAGATGAGACATATCAAACTCCAAAGAAAACACACAATAATCCGCTTTACACTTCATCAAACACAGCAAGCATCACAGGTTACTACAATTATAATGGCATCAGAGTTACAAGGAATCAACCAGCATTGCCAAATTACATGACTGACACTGAGTCCGCTAGGGCACGGAGCACCCCGAGGCAGAGGTCAGCCACACCAGAAAGAGATCGAGCTGAGACAATCAAGAAACGGATTACTTTTCCAGTTATGGATGCTTGCTACAGCCATAACTTTAGAAATCCAAGTTTTAAATGTGAAGTTACAAGAGTCGATTATAAGTGATTTGTGCTGTCAAATGTGTCTATGGCCTCAGTTTCTGACATCACTAGATGGATGTTTTGAGTTATGTCAGAGCCTTGCAGGTATTAGCGAAATATTGTATGTTTGTTTAAAACTTTATATTTAACGTTAATGGGAGTTCGTGTTTGGGAGCTTAGCATTAGAATGTGCAAGCTTGTTAGTAAATGTGCTATATGCATGAGTGTATCAAGTGAATTCTGTATAAAATAGTGTTTTCCTTTTTCTATGTTTTTTGGGTCTTGTGCTAACTTGAATTGTTCTTGGCATGAAACTAAAAACAATTATACAAAAAAAACAAAGATGAATGGTTTTATAAACAATAAATTACAATTTAATGCAGAATAGTATATAAATATGTTAAATTCGCTAAAATATGAATCCTATACAAAAATAATTAATAAACACCACATTTGAGATATTTCAACTTATTAAAGGTAGAACCCAGTGCACGAGGCTCCCGCGCGATAGCGGGCTCTGGAGAGGTCGATATTTCAACTTATTATTGCAAAAAAATTGAGACATACTAGTATGTGCCTGTGTGTGTTGTGTTATATATATGTGCGTGTATATATATATATATGTGGGGGGGGGGGGGCAAAGGATCGGCTATTGCTCATTTCCTTCAATTTCCACCATAAGTTTCTATTTAAATATTAATATTTATATAGTGTAGTGGGAAGAGAGAGAAAGTATTATTATTTAAGTCGGAACTTGTGGTGGAAATCAAGGGGAAAATGTGTAGTCGATCCTTACTATATATATATATATGTGTGTGTGTGTGTGTGTGTATCAAGATAGTTAAGGCGCCAAGCTTGCGCCTTAGGCTTTTTTACGGTTTGAGCCTTTTTGTGTCTTTGTACAACTTTGCGTTTTTTTCTCTAAAAAAACTGCGTTATAAATTAACATTAAAAATAATAATTTTAGTATTAGAACATGTTTATAACCATTTTTTTTTTTGCAAATAAGAAAACATTAGCTAATATATATGATATCACAAATGATTACTTGACCAAAACAATGTCAAATTCAAGTTTACAACACCGAAAACATAGAAATTACAACTGCAAAAGGCTATAAACCATAAAGATGTTCAAGTGTTCAACACAGCATTTCAAATTTAATTCAACTTATAATCACTAATATCCAAATTTTAATTTAACTAAACTTTATATTCAAATTAAAATTAACTAAAATTAAAATTAAATCAACATTAACTAAACTTTAAATGAAAATTAATTAAACTTTAAATTAAAATCAAAACCAAAATTAACTAATCTTTAAATTAAAATTAAAATTAATTAAAATGAACTAAAATTAAAATTAAATTAACATTAACTAAACTTTAAATTAAATCAACTAAACTTTAAATTGAATCTAAAATTAAAGTTAAAATTAAACTAATTGCTTCTAATCACTAACTTAAATTGAACTTAATTTAAAAGTTTAGATTTAACTTAACTTTTATTTAACTTAAATTTAACTTTTAAACAATAATTACTCTTAAAATACTAACTTAAATTGAAATATCTCAAATGACCTATTATTGCTGTGTTGCAATAATAGATCATTTGAGATATTTCAACTTCTTATTATTGCAAAAAGTACTGAGAACAAAATTATTTTATCATCTTAGTATTAGTGGCATTTAAGCTATCCAGATAAAAATCCCGTAGAAGCGAGGCTAAACCACTAAGTAGCCTTCGACCATTGCATTTTTACAATTTAGTGCTCTTAAATAGTAAATCCGCCAGAGGCAAAGCTATTCACTAATAAGCCCGCTAAATCAGCATTTAAGCATCTGCTCTATTATAGCAAGATTAATAAAAAAATCCATATCATTTTAAATCTAGCTAACAAAACTTAGGCATAGACCCAAGTTTAAGGCTTAAGCGTATTAGTACCTCAGATATTGATTTTGATGATAACAATATTGGTAATAAATATGCATTCATATAAAATATGGATACTAATGATTTTGCCAAGTTATATAGTATATAATGCAAGATATTATATAGGTTTTGAATTAAAAACTGTACGGTATAAAGACTCAAGAACTGAACATGAAGACTCATGAGTATAAAGATCAACATGGTCGGTCCTAGATGTTTTGGTACCTAAAGCCAATTGCAAAACCAAGGCCCTTATATAGAAACTAATGCTATCATCGTTGATTAAATCATTAAAATAATTTACATTGTTTATAAATAATGAGAAGAGGAAAAAAAAAATAACTTTATTCATAACAATAACTCAAGTTATACAACATTAAAATATCAGCATCAATATTATTATCATTCTCATCAATAAGGGAGGCATTATCCACATTCAAACTCGAACTTTCTACCGGACCATTTTTGATAAACTTTTTATTAAGAGCGTCTTTCAATGAATTAGTGAGTTCCTCCAGCCTTCGTTTTCCAACCCTTTTAGCGTGTCCAGATTCTTGTTTACGCATTACAAAACACTATAAAAGTAATATCGAATAATATTATATGTTCATAATTATTATAATAACAAAAATAAAATTTATGAATGCCTAATCTACTGGTTATAATTTATCAAAAATATTTTCAACGATAATTTGAAACACAAATTCTTTTTAACTAATCGATTAAATTAAAAAACTTTAACTATAAATTCCTACGAAAACATAGTTATTTATCGACAATTGTACCTTAACTAACCATTAAAAAATTTATTAACTATTTCCAAATAAATCATTGTTATACAATTATCAATTATGACAAATATTAATTTGAATATACAAATTTTGATTTAATCCTTATTAATTATTATACAAATCACAAATGTACAAATCAATCCTGAAATTAATATACACCTAACTAACCTAAAATTAGAATAGGATCAAAATTGAATTTGCATTATATTGTAGAATACAGATGCTATTCATTTTACATATTACCGAATTAGTAAATTACAATGCAATAACTAAACTAACCCAACAATTAAAATTTTAAAACATACAAAAATGAAAATCCAAACTAAGTAGCAGTACCTTCAATTGAATTTCATAATTTGTGCTATTTGTGCCCTAGCTGCCGTCGAGGAGAATGGAGATGGAGCTTGCTCTACCTGTACGGTTGTGCGCCTGTCGCCTATGCCCTAGCTGTCAGTGCTGAGAATCGAGATGGAGCCTCCTGCTCTGCCTCTGCTGAAGTGTCGAGAAGATGGTAGATGGAGCTTTGTAGCTGTGCGGCTGTTCGTGATTTAGGTTTTTTTCCCGGTTCCGTGTGAATTTGGTGCCCTTGCATATTTCGAGGCCCTAAGCGGTTGCTTCTACCGCTTTACTAAAGGGTCGGGCCTGAAGATCAAGATATGAAGATTTCAATATTATGGTACAGTGTATCGAATCTAGAATATTGTTAAAGTCCCTAGTAGTAATCTTTGATCTCCAATTATCTTTTTCATATCATTTATTTTTAAATCAAAATATATTTTTAAAATATATTTAAAAATATTTTATAAAAGTTTTCTAAAATTTAAAATGTTTACAGACTATGTTTAAACTATTTTACAAAGTATCAAAATATTTTACAAAGCATTAGATTCTCAAAACATCTTAAAATAAACAAGTTTTCAAAATATACTATGATATGTTGACATACATGTCACGGTTTTCAAAATTCAAATTTGAAATGAAGTGTCTATTCGTCGTAACTCTTCTTGAATAGACATGTATGTTTATTCTCTATAGATAGGGGGTTTCCAAACGTATTTGTATTAACTACGTTTTTATAATCTTCTCTTCTCTTACTCTGCCAAAATTTCTATTGAAAATATATTCAAATTATTTTTAATTCAAACAAGAATCAATTCAATCTTCATTATATTGATTCTCTACTATTTACTCTTTGATTTTAATCATCTCCCTCACTCAATTAAAGATCAAAATACTGTCCAAGAGGCTATAATATCAATTGTATCCAAAGATCAAACATTTTCTTTGAAAAAACCATTAGAACTCTAGTTATAGTTGATTGGGTAAGATTGTGTCCTGATTCAAATCAATTGGATGTGTTTGGTGTCCCAAAAATCCAAGTGGATGTATTTGTGTTCCGTTCAAATCAAGTGAGTGTCCCAAAACTCGAAAAATCTGAGGGGTGTCTCGTAGCCTTGAAATCGAGATTGTATTGGGGTTGTCTTCTGCCCGTTAAAAGTTTGGCATTTGAAAAGAAATATGTACAAGAAATTTTACGGGACTTGATGTATGGTAACTCCGAACTAGTATAAAATCTCTGGTGCGATCTCTTTGATTCTCTACTTTTACTTTACTACATTTATATTTATTAGTATTTGAATCTATGATTGTTTATTCTGTGTTAATTAAATATAATCTTAAAGAATCAAAAAGAAATTCATTAAAGTTAGAAAACACTATTCACACTCCTCTAGTATTCAGTTAAGCTTTAAGATCCATAATTATGCCACTAACATTTGATATCAGAGCATTTGGTTGTCAAAAAATTTGTAGTTCGATTTCTGAAAAGTTTAAATGACTAACAACACTGTTAGTAATTCTGTTAGTAACACTGTCAATTCATTTGTCAACGCTTTTGTCAAAGAACAATCTACTGCTAGACTTGCACTTTTTAATGGCAGTAATTACACTTATTGGTCATACAGAATGAAAAATTATTTACAGTAAAGTGGTTCAGACATTTGAAATATTACACAAAATGAGTACGCTGAACCCCAGAATGATTTTTCATCTTGAACTGCTGAACAAAAGGCACTTGCACAAAATAATTTCAAAGGCATGAATATTTTATTTTGCTCACTAGATAAGAATGAATTTGATAGAGTGTTTATTTGTAAGTCTGCATATGAAATATGGAGAACACTACAGGTTACTCATGAGGGCACTAGTAAAGTAAAACAGACTAAAATTTCCATGTTAACTAATCTGTTTTAATTATTTAAAATGAATCCAAATGAGTTCATTTCTGACATTTTTAGTAGATTTCAAGATATAGTGCATTCATTAGTTGCATTAGGGAAAAAAAAAATTAAAGATGATCAAGTCTAAAAATTCCTAAATTCACTTTCTTCAGAGTGGGATCAAAAGACACTTGTAATTGAAAAAACTAATGATATTAGTACTCTGAAAATTAAAGAGTTAATAGGCAATTTAATGTCCTATGAAGCACAAATGTAGGGTAGAAGAGAAAGTGAAATAACAGGAAAAAATTCATCGTTTTTAGTGCACTAACTAACGATCAGGATTCAAATGATGACAATGATGAGGAAATCGCCTTTATGATCAGAAATTTCAGAAAATTCTTTTAGTATAGAAAGATGAACAACTTTCGAAAACCTGAAAACAAAACCAATAGAACTGGAACTACGATTAGATGATTCAACTGTGATGAACTCGGTCATTTTCAGAAAGACTGTCTGCATCTAAATAAACCAAAAGTCTCGCCGATAAATGACTCATCCAGGAAAAAAAGGCTTATAAAGCAACTTTGAATGATTTAGACACCTCTAGCGACAATGAAACAGATACTGAAAATGTGAACATGTGTATCACTGGAACAACAGACTAGTCAATACTGATCAACAAAAGGCAGCAAAATTGGTGCACTTTGCATTTTTAATTCCATTTTTTTTAGGAATAACCTATAGATTAATAATAATAATATTGGATGAATAGGGTAAATATTAAGTATATCTTTAAAATTTATTTTGGTTAATAGGAATATAATATTAATTAAAAGGCAATATATATATATGTATGATTTTCACAAATTAATTTCTTTTGTTTTTTGGCTGAGTATATAGATTGGTAATAATTATAGGATAATTAGAAATATATATAAGCGAGTAGGAATAATTTATTCAACTTTGTATTTTGAAAATTTATTGGCTATATGTCGACATACCTATTCTTTATATGTCGACATATGCTTCATAATTTTGAATTTCGAATTTTCATTTCAAATGCAAATTATGAATTTCTCTCTGACTTTTCACCAACCCCTATGTTTTGAAAAGGTGTCTCTTGATCAGAGAACGTGACTATAGATTCTCTAATTAATTACTATATCTTCATCCATTCATTTCACTCTCATTTTTCAAAATTCAAAAATCCATTAAACTCTCTTGTCTCCTCAAACTATTCATCAATGGCTTCCTCAGGTTCAAATCCAAAATTCATTACTCTAAGAAAACTAAAAGTTTTCTCTTTAATGAGAAAGATGCAATTGAGGCCTATACATAATATTTAACTGTCGGAAAAGTTTCTCCCGTAAGGTTTGCTATATTTAATAATTTTGCTTCTTATGGTTTACATAATCTTTGTTTTGAAAATAATATTCTTAGTTTGGTTGAATCTTCCCAAAATGATTTTGTTTGCTACCCCGATTTGGTAAAAATATTTTATGCAAATTTAAACACAAAGTTTTATCAAGAGGAAGAAGGTCAAATTTGGAGTAGTGCTAATGGCATTCAAATTGTTTTAAATTGTGAACTTTTGGATCATATTCTTGATTGTAAATTTAGTGGAATTAACCTCTCCACTTTTCAAATTGATATTCGAAATCGTGAAGTTCTTCACGATATTTTCAAAAGTGATGAAAATTTTGAATTTAAACATACTAATCTTCGATCTAAATCGAGACTTATGAGTCTCATTTTTCAATAAAGTATTACACCGAGAACGGAAAATTATGGTAAGCCGACTCAAAAAGTTTTCAAAGCACTTTTTGCTATTTATGGTCGTTACAACATAAATTGGCCACAAGTCATTTTAGATGACTTTGTCCAAAAGAACATTTCTAGACATAAGAACATACTTTTCCAAGGTATGTATTTTACTAGAATTTTTTTATATTTTGATGTGGATTTCAGAAGAAAAAAAATCCATTCCTCGAAAAAATTTCAACAAAGCATATATCTCCTTATGCACATTCCGCCATTCTTTGAGCCATATAAAGCTCTTCCTAAAAAGAGCAAAGGTTGGTATGGAAAGACGAACAAGAAATTCAACACGACGACGAGGAAGAAGGAGATGAAATGGAAGTGGAAGAAGAAGATTCTTCTTTGGAAAGTTTTGAAAAACCACCCAACCTTACAAACAAAGATATACTAAGAAATTAGGATAGGCTTCTTAAAAACCAAAAGAAGCTTAAGTGTTGCTTTAGTAAAAAGTTAACTGCTATTTCCAACAAAATGGACAAATTTTTTGGAAAGGTCATTCGCAAGCTTGGTGGTTCTTCATCATCTTCATCCATATCCTTTTAAAGTTTACCTAGTAGTTTGCTTGTGTTATCTAGTCTATTACTTTGCATTTTCTAGTTTAAGTTTATGTTGTTCTTATGTATTTTTCTCCTATTTCCAATGAAATCCATGAACCCCCTCTAATTCTAATCAATGAAATATGTTTTTTACTATGTTATATTGTTCATTTAGTCTCTGGAAGTCATAAAAGTATAATAGTATAGAATAAAAACAGAAGCTTTAATAAATAAGATAGTTTTGAAAATTACGGTATATATGTCGACATATATATAAATGTTAACATATAACGACTAGAAATGAATTTTTTTCTAAATTTCAAAATAAAAATAACTACCAACCACCTATTCATTTCAAACGACTTTCTACTCTTATATAAGTCTATTTCTTCCAGAAAACTCATTAACGTTTCATTCCATACTCTATTTTGACTCTCAAACATATTTTCACATATATGTAAAAATCTCGAACAAACTCTCCAATCTTGTAAAGATATTCTCTCTTTTATCCTACGAAATTAGAGACATTTAGAATTGAGTCAAACACGGATGATAAAAGACAAGAGAAGCATTTTGACGTTATTCGATTAATGATTTCTTCCCTAATCAAAGACGAACCATCCAACAATCCAGAGTGGGCCATTAATAAGGATAGTGAAGATTGGGATGTCATTAAAGCGGATCCAATCTTTGGGGCTGATGGTTGGGTTGAATTTCCTCGAAACGTCTAGTTATTAGATTTGAATTTAATATTTATATATATATATATACTCTTAGGATTTGATTGATGAGTGTTTTTGATTGGTTTGGATTGCTTGACATTGAATGTTTGATTGGATCAGATTGTACAAATTTGTATGTATTAGTTTGGTTTGATTTGAAATTGGATTGGTGTGTATTGGATTCACTTATATATAGTTCAAAATTACACCAATAAAATTTGCTTTATCATATGCCATCATGTTTACTAGTATATCATATATTGCTTAGGTATAGTAATATATTATCATTTTTACTTAGATTATTGGTTTTGAATTAAATATATTATCATATATCATTATTGTTGGACTATAAGATTTTGATTCCTGACAAGGAGCTCAAGACTTATCAAACAATCGACAAAAATGAGTTTAAAGTTGGTATAGTCTTAAGTTTTTACTGTTAAAATCTTTCCTCAAATTCAAACCTGCATATTTTGGAAAACATATGGATTTAGTCGACTAAATCCTTACATTCAGTCGACTAAAACATATGTCATAATTTTTTTAAAAGAACTACAAGCTTTAGTCGACTAAACATATTAGTCAGTCAACTAAATCATTAATTTGAAATATTTAGTCGACTAAATCAAAAATTTAGTCGCCTAAATACTGGAATTTCAAACTGATAATTTTCTGGTTCAACTTAGTTGACTAAATAACTATATTCAGTCGACTAAACTTGTTTAAACTGTCGTATTTTCAACTTTTCTGAAGAGATGTCTCTTCATCCTGAAGAGGAATCACTTCCAAGAAGAGATGTGATCATTTCCAATTCAACGGAACTATTTGCAAACGGTTGTTACTCTTTAATCATTATATATATGCATGTCATTCAAGATCAAAACAACTTTAACTTTCTACTCTTTGCTATCTTGAATATTCAGTTGTTGAATTTGCGAAATCAAGTTTAAATTTCTTCAATTTCTAAAGTTGTCTCTATTTCCTTTATTTTCATGAGCAAACAAATATATATATATATATCTTACTTGAGGAAAAATTATAGGAAGGGTGTACTTCATTTGACAAATACGTGTTGTAACAACAGGGCACAAAGTCAAGAAAACATTTCATTTGTATCAAAGCCCTGTTCGGTTGCTCAGGTGGTCAAAGTTATGTTCGGTTGCTCCTCCGGATTAAGTGAGGGTTGCTAGTTTAAATCCAAAAGGGGTTTGGGACTGGACGTAGAACGGGGGTTTGAACTAGTATAAAAATATCTGGTGTCATTTTATTTTACTGCTATTTACTAGCTTTATATTTCGCACAAAGTAGTTTAGATAATATTCATATTACACGATCCTACAGTCGCTTTAATTTGGTATCAGAGCAAAGTCATCTTATAACCGTAATATAGTTATCTGATATTTTAGTAATATGGAACACAACTCTAGAACAAATTCCTTAGAAGGTCAATCTGTTGCACGACCACCACTATTTAACGGGTTGAACTATAACTATTGGTCTACCAGAATGAGAATTTATATGCAAGCCAATGGTTATGAAACCTAGAATATTACTCAAGCAGAATATAACATACCTACTACTGAATATTCACAATGGTCTAACACAGAAAAACTAAATGCTACTGCAAATGCCAAAGCTATGAATATGTTATTTTGTGCATTAGACAAAAATGAGTTTAATAGAGTTAGCATGTGTATTACTGTTTATGAAATTTGGCGTGCATTTAAAGTTACACATGAAGGTACTAACAAACTAAAACAGAGTAAAATTTCTATGCTCAAGAATCAGTTCCAGAATTTCAAAATGAAACAAAATGAAACAATAAATGAAATGTACTCTAGATTTCAAGTCATATATCACTCTCTCTTAGCATTAGGAGAAAAATATTCAAACTTTGATATTGTTTCAAAAATCCTCAACTCTTTAACGGATGAGTGGGAACGAAAAGTCTTAGCGATCGAAGAAGCTAACGATATTTCAACCATTAAACTAGAGATGATAGGAAATCTAATGTCTTATGAAGTTAATCTCCAGGCAAAACGAGTACAGGCGCAAGATAAGAAGAATATAGCATTCCAAGTAGAAAATGATGAATCAGATTCAGATGAGGAAGATATGGCGTTTATTGCTAAGAATTTCAAAAAGTTTTTGAAATTCAGAAAGAGCAACAAATTCAGAAACAACAAGAATAGCTTCAACAGTAATAACAACAACAACAAGCCATCGTCTTCTGCTCTAGAATGTTATGAATGTCACAAGAAAGGACATATCAAGAAAGACTGTCCTGATCGAAAGAGAGACAAATTTAAGAATAAGAAAGACAGATTCAAAAAGAAAGCCTTCTCTGTTACATGGAATAATTCAGAATCATCTTCATCATCAGACAGTGACACAGACGGCGATTCTGAACAAGCCAACGTCTGTTTTATGGCCACAAATAACGAGGTGAGTGATTTAACTTTTGATGATTTAGTGGAAGTAAATTCAGAATTACTTGATAAACTAAGAAACATCAAAAGAAAATATAAAGAAACTCTTAAAAAATTGAATAGGACGGAAATTGAGGTAGATATGTTAAGAAATGAGAAAGAGATTTTAGAAGAAGAACTTGAAACCTCTCAAGAATCTTGTTCTAATACAACTTCTCAATTGACTATGTTAAGTCAAAAAATTGAAACTCAAAAAGAGAAGAATGATGCTCTTTTAGTTGAAAATCATGATTTGAAAGCTAATATTAAAATATTGGAATTAGATATTTCTAATCTTAAAACAAAATTAGATAATACTACTAAAAATGTCTCTAATTTTAACAAAGGAAGAGAGAATCTTTTTAAAATTATAGAAAATTTTCAGACAGTTTCAAATAAAAGGGGACTTGGATATAAACAAGTTTCAAAAAGTATTCCTAAAAAAAGAATTCTTTATATAATAATTTTAAAAAGAAAAATAATAATATTGCAAAATCAGTTTCAATAGCTCCAAATCTTTCTAAAACAATTAAGAAATGAGTTCCTAAAACCAATAATTCTTTGATTAGAAACAAATACATAAAATCTTTTATAGAAACTGTTCACAAAAATAAAGATTTTATTTTTAAAAGGAATTCTGAACCCTCTTGGGTTTGGCTTCCAAAAACCTAGCTTTTAGGACCTTAACAAAAAAAGGGGTACCAATGTTAATTTTATATTTCTTGCAGGTACCATTTAAAAAGAGAGGAAAATGAACATTGGACAGTGGTTGATCAAAACACATGATAGGAAACAAAGATATGTTGACTCACATTAGTTACTCAGATGGAGGTTTTGTCACTTTTGGAAATAATTTCAAAGGATACATCACGGCAAAGGCGATGTGAGCAATAACAGTATATCTAATTTACCTCTTATTACAAATGTTTTGCTAGTTAAGAATTTAAAACACAATTTACTTAGCATCAGCCAACTGTGTGACAAAGGATTCAATATATCTTTTTCTGAAAATAAGTGTAGCATTTTTTATCAAAATAAAAATCTTATTTTTAAGGTTTTAGAGATAAAAATATATATGTATTAAATATGAATATAAATCACAACACAAATATATGTCTATTAACCAAAGAAAATGATCTTTGGTTATGGCACAAAAGATTTTGTCATATAAATTTCAAAGCTATAAACAAATTATCGAAAATTGAATTAGTAAAAGATTTACCAAAAATGAATTTTAAAGTAAACAATATTTGTGATGCTTGTCAATTAGGTAAATTATCAAAATCATCTTTTAAATCAAAGAAAAATATTTTTACATTACAACCACTTGAACTGTTGCATTTGGATCTTTTTGGCCCAACTCAAGCTCAATCTATAAATCATAGCAAATATGTGTGTAATAGTATATGACTTTTCAAGATATACATAAACTATTTTTATGAAAATAAAAGTGATACTTTTGAAAATTTCAAAATTTTTGCTAAAAGAATTCAAAATTTTAAAAATTAAAAACATTAGAAGTGATCATGGAGGTGAATTCGAAAATGAAGCTTTTGAACACTTTTGTAATAAAAAGGGAACTTACTATAATTTTTCTTTTCCTAGAACACCACAACAAAATGAAGTTGTAAAAAGGAAAAATAGAACTTTACAAGAATGTGCAAGAACTTTATTAAATGGAAGCACTCTACCAAAACATTTTTGGGCAGAAGTTGTAGCAACTGCTTGTTATGTTCTGAATCGTGTTTCCATCCGACCTCTAATGAAACACACTTCATATGAACTTTTTCACAAGAGAAAACCAAATATTTCATATTTTAGAGTTTTTGGTTCAAAATGTTTTATTTTAAATACAAAAGATCAGCTTGAAAAATTCGATCCAAAATCCGATTAAGGAATTTTCATCCGATATTCGGAACGAAGCAAGGCTTATCGAATCTTTAATAAAAGAACTAAAACAATGGAAGAAACACTACATGTTTCCTTCGATGAGGATTTTAAATTTAATAAGAATCTTAAGGATGATGAGATAATAACTAAGACAATCACAAATACGGTCATTGTTCATAATGAAAATGAATTAAGATCTCCTCCTAGAATTTTATGAGATCACCCAGTAGAAAATGTCATTGGAGAAATTAGTTCACATGTCAAAACTAGAAATCAACTTAATCAGATGGGCCATGTAGCATTCCTTTCTAACATCGAACATAAAAATGCTAAAGAAGCTTCTACTGATGACTATTGGATTATAGCTATGCAAGAAGAGCTAAACCAATTCGAATGAAACGAAGTTTGGGATTTAGTTCCTAGACCTAGTGATCAAACAGTCATTGATACTAAGTGGGTTTTCAAAAATAAAGCTGACGAACAAGGAAATATTATTAGAAATAAAGCTAGACTAGTTGCACAAGGACATAATCAAGAAGAATGAATTGACTATGAAGAAATGTTTGCTCCAGTCGCACGACTAGAAGCAATACGTATCTTACTGGCCTTTGCATGTTTTCATAATTTTAAACTTTATCAAATAGATGTTAAAAGTGTCTTTCTAAATGGATATATAAAAGAAAAAATTTATGTTGAACAACCTCCTTTATTTTTACATGAAAAATTTTCAGACCATATATATAAACTCAAAAAAGCTTTATACGGTCTGAAACAAGCACCTCGGGCTTGGTATGAACGTCTTAAAAGCTATCTTATAGACTCAGGTTTTGAAATTGGAAAAGTTGATCAAACTCTTTTTATTAAATGTACTAAAAAGTCGTAGGATGTGTTGAGTGCTAAGTCGTAAGTCGTGGTGTTTCTTAAGTCGTAAGTCGTGAGGTTTCTATGAGTCGTGGACGACTTAAGGAGGCGGACGACTTAGGGGATTTCAGCCTATAAATACCCGGGTTTTCTTCACTTTTTGGGATCCGGATTTTGAAGCGACGAAGTGCTGCTATTTTGAGAGTTCGAGTTCTACACTTCTTCACTTCTTTTCTCCACTTTGATTTAGTACTTCCTTCCATCCAAGATCGAAGATTCAAGAGCTAAAGTTGAAGATCTACATTCTTCGAAGAGTGATTTCATCGTTTGAAGCGGATTTGTGATAGATCGAGTTAGATTCTTCGTTGTCCAGATCTGAAGTGTGTTGCTTTTGAGGTGTTTAGGTGATTTGGTGAGTGGTGATTATCTCTCACACGGATCCAAAGGAGTATATCGGATTGGTGGCTTGATTTGGTGTTAAAATAGTGATTTCCATGCATTTTCATAAACTTAAGTGTAGATCTATTGTTCATGATAAATTGACATCCATTTTACTATATGTTAACCTATGCAAGTTCATTCATCCAGTTGTAGAGATATTGCTCATGATTCATGCTTGTTAGATTTAGCCTATTTATTTACAAGATTGTCATTATTGTTATAATTGTTTATTTGATCATGTTTGAATGCTTGATTACTTGGATTAATGTTTGACTTGATTGATTGTTGTAAATTAGTTGATTGATGATTTGATTTGGACAAGTTAGTCAAAGATGATTCAAAAGCTAAGAGAAAGGCTCTTGAATTGGAAAAGCTGCTCGTGGCATATGTGGCGGATGATGAAGCTCATATGGATAGATTTGATGATGATGATGTTGAGATGAGGCTTTACTATGATGGGATGAAGCGAGGCATGATATGAGATAGCCTTGGTTTAATCCAGACGGGATCATTCCAAGCATGTTGATAACTCGGTGAAATGGTTCGGGTTTGAGGATAATGGTTGGCTCGAGAGGCGCTTGAGCTAGTATGGAAATAGTCGTCGAGGAGGATGACTAGAAGGCTGAGATTTCATCGTTGTTGAAGGTTCTAGCATGCTCAAAGCAAGAGTACGCTGGGCAGATTCGATAGTCCCTAAAGACTACTGATTGGTAGTCGAGTACTCTGGGCAGATTCGATAGTCCTAGGCACGGGCTGCGACGACGTGCGGAGTTATGTCTAGAACCGGGGTTTCCATTAGCCCTTGACGGACGGCTGAAAGAATGTGTCGGTCATTCAATTAACGGTGGTATCGAAGCAACGATAACAGTGATAGCCAGAGTCATGGATGTTTGATTGTATCGTCATTCGGTCTCAAGAGCGGTATTTTCTGGGTGCTTATTTGATCTTGGTTTAGGCCTTGGGGGTTTGTACTTAGAAAACATCGCCCTTGACTCGAGTGATAATTACTTTACTTTAATTGTTTGCTTTGTTATGTTTACTTCTGCTTAGTGTGTGTCTGGGGGCTATCACTGTAGAAAGAGGTGGAGTGGGAGGGTTAGATTCCTTTTCCTTTATGCTCTTTTGGTATGTTGTTAGTTAATTTACCGCTCACTAAGACTGTTGTCTGACTCAAGGCTTTATGTTTTAACTCTTATTGCCTTGGGCTGTTCATCCATTTCGGGATGGGCAGACTAGGTAGCAGGTGACAGGTGCTGTTCTTACTTTCCAACGATGCTGATGACGAAGACGAGCTGGAGGCTTGCATATTATTTTCTTACTATATGTACTGGATGTTCCGCTGCTTGTATATTCTCTGAGTGATATGTAGTGAGGCTTGATGTATTGACTATTCAGATGTTTGTATTCAACTATTATGAAGTTTTATATGATGACATTCTATTATGTAAAGCTTCACTATATATATATTCTATTGTATTTTATCCATGCGCTGTGAGTAATACGATAGATTCTACTGTTTTAATTTAACCTTGGCAACCGTCCATAGCTGTCTGGCACACTTTACAGCGCACTATTCCTATGTTCAGTGCAGGGGTCATGGGCGGTCGTCACATTTTTACACACACACAAAACATTTATGATTTCAAACCTATTGTCAAAAACAAATTTATTCTAATTATATTTTAATTTTGGTTATGTTAAATGTGAACTTTACACTTAATTGCTACATACATACGTACAAAAATAAATAAATTTTTATGCGTTATTTTCAAATTTATCAACTATTTCTTGCTATATCCTCAGACCTCCACTATTGTTTTACGCACCTTCACTGTTATAGAACCACTGAACACTTTAATTGCACATAATTCAACCAACCAACTTTATAAAATATCATTGTTAATATTAAATCACTCATCAATTCATATGGATGAGTCCACCGAACTTATAAGTGGATGTATCATGGATGGCAATTCAGCTGCGTGGTCTTGATAATACTTTCCTAACTGGGCTTTTAACAGATGGCCTGACTAAAATTTAGGCAGTAAATTGGGTTGAATATGCATATTTTGAGACAATATATTTTTCAAGGTACATAGAAAACTGCAGTGTATACTTGAAATCATGATGTTTCAAGCATACAACTCAGTTTTCAGCAAATTAACTTAAAGATGACAACTTTAACCCTGGTAAGTGGAAAAGAAGGTTAAAGTTTAACAAACTACAAATAAATCTAACCAACAGTAACGGACTGATGGTTATATCCAAGGAATAAAATTTAATGCCAAAACAGGTGGAAAAAAGAAAGAAAGAAATGCATAACATAATTGTATATCCAAGCCTATATGTAACTGTTCAAGCATCCAATATCCCACTGACATGAGTTATATCCGCAGCATATTTGGAAGAGGCCACAGCCTTGACAAACATTTTTATAATGTCGTAGCAATTTAACCATGACTGATTTCAAGTCATCAGTGCACAATGCTCTCACTTGAGCAGGGTCTGAAGTGGAAAACTGTACACGGTTTTATCTTCATTACTTGAGAGTGTTTCCAAAACTTGATTAATAAATCAAGCTTCCATAAAAATTGAATTCAACGATGCATCAATAAAGCTCACAGTAGACTGGCATATTTAAAGCAAGTATGTAACATATAACAAGTATTTTATTATACGTCCATAAAGTGAGCAACTAATTAATATAGATTAGACATAAAATTCCACCGAGACCATGACTGATTTCAAATAAACTTCATAATGCTGCAATAAAATAAAAGGAGGAATTAGTTAAAAAGAAAAACCTAGAACCAATTTTTGTATGAAGGACACATGTTTTAAAATTTAGTCTGATAGACATAATGTTAAATTAAACTAGTATCAGATAAAACATAATGCTAAACAACTAGCATCATATGAACGTAATACTAAATTAAACTAGCACTAGATGAACCAAAATAACATTCATTTTCATAGTAGTTGATTTAATTTAGCATTACGTTAATATGATGCTAGATTAATTTAATATTCTGTTTTATCTAATGTCAGTTTCATTTAGCATTATGTTGTCCTTCAGACTAAATTTTAAAACTCACGTCCTTCAACCCAAAAAAGTAAAATTATTTTTCCTTGACTTATTTTCCTGAAATAAAAATGTGTGAGGGAATAACATAGCCATAGCAAGAATCCAACACATCACCAGATGAATAAGAATATTACACTAAGTGAATCATTTAGCACGAGATATAACCTTAAATAAAAAATAAAAAAATAAAAAATAAAAATGATGATGAAATCCCCTTGGCATACATCAATGTTCTGGAGGCCTGAAGCTTATGACTACAATTAATCATTTGGAAGCACTGAAAGACAAGAAAAATAAGCATATGGTAGGATTCTGTTTTTAGATAAAAGTAGATATAGGTGGTAAACCTCAGGGAATACTTCAAAGTCTGACGACTAGAAAATCTTTGCATTGCATCTTAAGTGCTATAAAGGCAAACATTAAGATGAAGCTACAAAGCGATCTGTGCCATGTATAGATTACCTGTACTCAGCAAATCTTAACTTGTTTTACAGCTGAAGTGCTAAACACAGGAGTAATTTGTGTCTATGTGTGGCAAACGGGAGGTAGCTGAGAATCAAGCTTTCAAAAGCTAAGTATTAGAAGTTGATTGAATTTTAGTTACATAGTTTCAAAAGTACAAGGGCGTTGACCATAACCATAGCTATATTATTCATGGAAAAGCAGTGATTGTTAGTATAACACTAAACTTGTGATGGTAGATATACTTCGACAAACTATGTGTTTAAAACACTTACCGTTGTTACAGGGAGTTCAGGTACAATCACAAATGCCGCTGAAACACACTCACGTTTCGAGCAAGCTGTGACACCCTTAGTTTATAGTTCCACAATGAAAATTCACTACTGGGATATAAATACCAACCCCTCCAAAATTCAGTACTGGGATATAAATACAAACCCCTCACTGCAAACATCACCTAGACTTCAGAAATATTCATATGATTACAATACGGAAGTGATATAAGGTGAAATGATGTAAATTCTGGAGATGAAATTGATTGTGAACTGTGATTCTGATGTTGGACCAAGGTTTTTTGTCAAACTGAAGTTTATATCTTTGACTTTGACATAATACTACAGAGTTATTCAAAATTTAATGACCAAACAGCTGATTGATCAACAGGAGATATCAGGATGTTCTTTCCTTGTGCATTTGACAAAGTATTGCTCCTTGAACTTTGAAATCAAAGAAAGGATTTTAATGACCAACTGTTAGAAATAGAAAATAAGTGTATGGAAAGGATTAATCACTCAACTATCGAAGGTAAAAATAAATAAGAGATTAGGCCCCCTCGCTTTCTTCGTCACAGATAAGAAAAGCAAACCATAATAAAATTGTGATAGCCAAATTTCTTCCACCGAACACCTTAGGCGTATCGTCCAATTTATTTTTGTAGGTGTGTGTGTGTGTGTGTACACACACACACACACATACATATATAAAATTTACGATTCGTAATCAGTTTTATGACAAGGAAAAAAGGTACAAATTCTGTACTAGTGACTCAATCCATAATAAGAAAATATTGCAACCATAAAAATATTAAAAAGACGGCTGCATGTAAACTTCAACTGGACAATTTTTCCAACGTCGAGGTTGTAATGATTATAGATATATATAACAATAATAAAAATAGCATACCTACATGAGTCTAACTAACCGCAACTTCCCATTTAGAAGTGACCAACAACAAGGCAGGTGTCTGTCTTCCTGCAATTAATCCAGCTCAAACATATTTTGATCATGTAAATTGACGAATTTTAGAATCAATAGAGGAAAAAGGTACCATACCAATGATTTGAGTTGCAGAGTTGTGTCGGGTCCAAAAAATGATAACCAGCCTCATTTCATCAACCAGAAAAATAAAGGTAAAAAAAAGATTGACATACGTCATTAGTGAATTTCTTTGTGTTGAAATGGCATCACGTATTTACAGAACCAGTTTAGTAGATCAATACGAGCTAAGTTTACACATCCAGACTTGTATACAAATGAAGTATCAAGATAAATACTACATGACCAATTCTATGAAGTCTCCTTCATTTCAGCAAAGTTACTCTGATTAATCTCCCGCTACCAATATGTCTACTATATCAATCATCCTATTATGGGATTCAATCCAACTCATCCCAGGTTTCTTTTGAGTTCCACTTTCCCTCATTTTATCAAACAAGTAAGCCTTTCTATTCCACATACCCATGGAAGCATGTATGCTAGACAAAGTAACATAAGGAGATGACTCTTTCAGTTTCATATCCAGTATCTTCTTTGCTGCAAAATCTGCAACCTTTATATCTCCATGCATCTTGCATGATGCAAGCAATGCTTCCCATATCAAACAGTCGGGCTCAAAAGGCATGCAATAAATGAACTCTAGAGCTTCATTAAGCTTGCCAGCACGACCTAAAAGATCAACTATACATGCATAGTGCTTCATTTTAGGCTCTAAACCATATTTTACATTCATTAATTTAAAGTACTCACATCCCTTGGATACGAGACCGGCTCGACTACATGAAATTAGTATTCCAATAAATGTACAATCATCTGGTTTTACACCATCTTTGTTCATTCGATCGAATAATTCAAATGCCTTTTTCTGTAAACCATAGTATGAAAATCCTACAATCAATGCATTCCAAGATACAATGTCTTTATCAGTCATACTACTAAATATTCGTGATGCATCCATAATATTCCCACATTTGGCATACATAGTTATGAGAGAATTCCCTATGGAGAGATTAGTATCTATACCTAATTTAATGACTTTTGAATGCATTTGTCCTCCATTTGAAAGATTCGCAATATGAGAACAAGCAATGATTGCACAAGTGATTTCAAATATAGACGAACCTGAACCTTTCCTATGTAATATTTGATATAATGAGAGAGCTTTTTCTGCACAATAATTTTGACTATAACTAGTTAAAAGTGTTGTACATGTGATGATATCTCCATCATCCATAGATCGAAATACCTTCTCAGAATTTAAAATTTCCCCACATCTTCCATACAAAGATATTAGTGAGTTTCCAACCGAAATATCATTTACATGATATCTTCTTAAAGCATATGCATGAACCTCTTTTCCAATTCGGATTTGTCCAATTGATGAACATGCACCAATAATACTAGCGATTACAAATTGGTCAATTGTTAGACTCTCCTTTACCATTTGTCTTAATACTTTAATAGCTTCTATACCATGTCCATTTTTCGTATAAGCCATTAGAAGTGAAGTATATGATACTATATCATGTTTCATCCTAAGAGAGAGTTTTATTGCTTCACCTAACCCACCACACCTCCCATACATTGCAAGAATGGCACTTTTTAAATGGTCATCAACTTCAGTTCCAATTTTTATCATATAACCATGAACTTGTTTCGCCTGGTCAAGCTTATTGGCTTCGTCGAAAACCTTAACAAGACTTGTAAAAGTCATGGATATAGGAAAAACACCCATACTTACCATATCTTTGAACAAACTGAATGCATCATCTTTATGTATACAATCTTCACTGCTAACTAAATTACTGATCATAGTAGTCCAAGATGCCACATTTTTGTTTGGGGTCGAATAAAAAACTCTCCAACAATCATCAAATTTTCCACATTTTCCATACATATCTATCAATGTACTAGAGACAAACAAATTGAAATCGTATCCAAGCTTAATGATGGAACAATGGATTTGAACCCCGGTTTGCCAATCTCTAAAACGTGCACAGCCTGGAAGAATGCTTCCAAAGGTGAACGCATCAGGAGCCAAACATAAGTTTTGCATTCTTTTATATGATAATACAGCATCATTTATATCTCCCGTTAGAGTAGAGCAAGTAATCATTGTATTCCAAGTTACAACATTCGGATTCGTAATTTCTTCGAACATCTTATATGCACTAACAAAATTTGAACTTGATACATACGAATGAAGAATATTGTTTGATAAATATATAGAAAATAGGCAGCCAAGCTTTAACGAAAGAGAATGAATTACTCGTGGGTCTACTTTTTTACATTTGAGATGAAATGAGAGGTTATCGATAAGGAGATTGTGAGCTTTAAAATGCATCAATTTCAGCTTGGAAGAATGAATTTTCTCTCATTCCCCCAACATGTAGAAGTAGTCAGTAAAGAATCACCACACAATGTGAAAAATAAGCCTCAATTCCAACAATAAACAAACCCAAAATTGCTAATTTCAAACAGAATAGTTTGCAGATTGAGCCAAATCAACCCCAAAGATGACAATTTTCGCAGGGTAGAAGTAGAACAAAATAAGAGTGCTAAATTCTGACAAGGAAGACACTTAAAATAATGTTAAGACCTTTAACATGCATTGAGTCCTTTTCATCTTATTAGCCGGGAAAATCAGTAATATTCTGCGGTTTTTTGAGCAAACGAGAAGAGAACTTTAAAACAAAAGTAACAGTATTATGTGGTTTGAAAATAAACCTAATAAGTTTTACGCTTTCAATATTTATACGTGGAACCTAATAGTATTATGTATGTATATATATATGTATATGTATGTATGTATACACACACGAATCTTACGGCCGCGTAACAATAGTACACCCTTCACGGATAAATTTATTTTTTACAAATTATATATTCTTAACATATTCAGAAAATGATTTTCATAAATATTTAGTTATGATTTTACGTTGGAATCATGTGTAGTCGATTTAAATTTTTATTTCTAAATTGCATCGTTTAATTTTTTTATGTTAGTTTGAATTTTTATTTCTAAGTTGTATTGTTTAATTTTTTTTCCGTTATCAATTAATAGAAAGCAAAATGTATATAAAGTTTATTTGTTAGATCATATTACTCCGGAGAGTAGAGCTAGAGAACTCGACTGTCCGCCACACCGGTCCCCCTTTTTGGCTAGCCCAACTTTAGAGCTTCAATTCTGCTTCAATTCTCCACCATTTTTATTCGGTATTTAAGGGAATAACCACCCCCAAGCCATTTGGGAAACACAGCTCAATTTACCAGGACTCGAACCCGCAACCTCAATGCACTTTGTTCCATAGTCGCTAAGCAGTCCTGACCAACTGAGCTATGCTCGTGGACATTTGTAAACGATATTAAGTTTGGTAATATATGTAAAAGAGCGTTACGAATTTGCAAAAAAAAATATTTGCTACATCCTATTTTTAAATGGTATATATTAACCTTTGTTAATATCTATAAAGGGACGTTTTTGTAAGTTGACGTTGATACCAGACAAATATCATGTTTTCACTTAAATTTAGGAACAAAAAATTATAATAATAAACTCCATGTTTCAACCTGTTTTGAATCTAACGTATAATAAAAGGTTGAGCTTCTTAACGCTACTCACCATAGTATGCAGTTGACAATAATATTACACGTAATAAAAGTGCGGTGTTATATGCATGAGTTTAGGATCAGGTGTGTAGATGCTATTTTTTAGGATCAATTAATAGATGCACTGAGTTTAGAAACAGATATGCAGATGCTATTTTTTAAGATCAATTAGTGGAGAATTTTTTTAAAGAATTGTATATAAAGGGCAATTTTTTTAAGATTGCACTTCCAAGCTAACTATTAATAAATATATATATATATATGTATGTATGTATGTATATAGTTAGAATACTAATGAATAAGACAAATTATAGCGTAAAAAATCATATTAGTATAACTATATTTTTCTAGTTTATTTTTTATTATAAAAATACAAATATAAGATGTATTAATTTAAATCTTAACCCATTTCCACTTTGGATAAAAGTAAGAGGATATTTTGATGTGGATAGTAACACCCTTTTTTTCTTATATATGATGAATTTTTAATGCAATTAAATCTTAATATGGATCAATTACTGTGGATATGGATAAAGTTGTTAAAATATCAGTCAATCTTTTCTTTTTTCTTTTAGAAATTAAGAAAACACATATTCACAGTTTAAATTAAAGAGTGGTTCTCAATAATCAATAGTTAATAAGATAAGTTTATTAGGTTCACATTAAAAAAAATTTATAAGACATTGCTATCTCCAACAATGCATATAATTCCAATTTATACCATGTTTGTGTTAGTTTCTACGCATTTGATTTATATTTCGTTTGTGCTAATTTCTGTATTCAACTTGGTTATATCACATGTAATGTTCCTTTTTTGTTTTAGAAATAAGAAATAAAAATGAAGTTGATTTCATAGGACCACTAAATTATTAATAAATAATGAAACATCCTAAATTCATTAAAATATTAGATGTTTGAAAAAATGGATATTTGAATATAATGGCATCCATGTTTGAGAAATAGCAGTTTGATTTTCGAAAAAGTGTTAATATTACATTATTTTAGAATAATAAATTTAGGTATTTATTATTTATCAGGATAACAGTTTATATTATTCGGATGTACAGATGCCAATTTAGCCTTCAAACTATTCATAATCATTATATATTTTTTAATTTTCATTCTTTTATAATCATTAGCAGTAAAATAATTTTATGTTGAATTAAAATTTTATTTTATATTTTTAGATTTATTAACTGTCAGCGGATAGTGTAATATATGATATCCTTCCACTATCCATGGATACGGATACTTGACATCCGACAATAATTTTGGATGCAAATGAGGATATGGCATTGTCCACATAAAAAAGTATCTGATGCCATACCTACCACCACCAGATTCTATAGAATAAATACGACGCTATTTTAGTCTTCAACCCAATGTCATCGCCTTCTACAATTCTTTTCAACTTATTTTCATCGCACCCACTTTCCAACAAACTAGCATGTTTTCATCATTTGATTCGTACATTGAACAATTTAGTATTGATAATTTCATCTTCAATGACAATCAAGCAAAATTTGGAGCGGTGGTCAACATTAATATGATTAGCACGTGGCTAAATCAGGAATATTTACGATGCATTTGGTATCAGTTTAAGAATGACTCAATTACATCAATGATCAAAGTAGCAAAACTTTTTAATGAATATCACGTTCAATTACAATAACAAGCGTTCCAACTTGACACAATCGCTTTCACTACTAAAAGGTAATCGACAAACATAGTTTCATGAATTTAGGGTATAAAAACCAAATAAGAGACCGCATTGGCATGAAAGGAGAAGACCGGTGTGTTGCTTGTTTTTTTACTTTTAAGTTTTTTCCTTCTAAATTTGACATACTTATATGTTTTATTTACATGTATACGAGAGCCCGAGCAAAGAAGAGTTTTATAAATATCGCATACTAGAAGAAGAAAAAACTTGATCCACATTCCGCATAATTATCAATTCATGCGCCGTCGTGAATTTTATAGTGGACACCCAAAATGAGCTTCTTTCATTACAAAGTCTTTACGAGAAGTTTAAAGAAACAAGGAAAAAACATTTAGATCAATATTTATTGCAACTCCAATCTATTCAGAAAGGAGAGAATATAATATTGTTGAAGGAACCAATGATACAGGGTTCCTTACAACAAATGACAAAGATTTTGTTACACCACCAAGTGTGACAGCTTCTAAGAAGAATAAAATTGCAAAAGAAACTTTAGATGCTCAATTAGCGCATGGAATGCAAAAATTGTGTAAACCATGAAAGAAAGGACGATTGTTCAGTGGATAAGATTGTCATGATGATGTCATTTATGGAGCATAAGCTGAAAATTATGAATGAAGGTAAACGGGTACAAGCGTTGGGAGTAAGATGATGCTATAATAATGTATAATATCATTATCCTAGTGGTTAGGTGCTTCGACATTGATTCGAGAGGTCACGGATTTGAAACTTGTGCAACATGTTTAAACCAGTGGACATATATATTAACATGTATACATGATATATACTACCTAAAACTTGTAGTACTGTCATGTATTACCATCTATGTACTCAATTCAAAAATTAAAAAATTAAATAAAGATGATGCTATAATGAAATGGATCTTACATATAAGAATGAAGGTGAAATTTTTCATTAAGATGCATGAAAAGAGGAAATTATTAGAAATATACTAACTTAATCAAAGAATTATTGGATCACGTGCATGGGCAGCGAGTTTAAAATGGTGAATTTCAAAAAATTTATCCTTTATTAAACTACACACAATCTTTATTTTTTGTTTGTGTAAATAATATTTTATTTATACTAATCAAATTTAGAATTTAATTAAGAAAATAGTTTTGAAATATTTTAATTTATTTAATTTGATTAAAATATTTATTTATGGTCGACGTTTAAAATAACTTTATTAGTAATTTAATTTAAAATTAATTTATTAGTTTTCCTTTTTTATAGTAAGAGTGATACTTTATTCAAGCAGAGTACTTAATTTGATGTCTCAAAGGTACGAACCATTACCTTTAGAACTTGAGTCTAAAGCGTCATACCACTAACCAATCGAGCTAGTGGTTTTTGATACAATTTATTTTATATTTATATATTTTAATATGTATGATATTTGTATTCACGATATGAGCATCACAATGATATAAATATGTACATTATCCTAGGGGTGCATGGTGAAAATTGACCACTTTGTCATGCGATTAAGAAAATGTCAAGTGGTTATATACAAACACGTATACATGCATATATATATGTATATATATATATATATATATTTACTATTTAATATAAACTATCCTAGGTATACATGAAGCAAATATTTTTTATCTTTTATTTTCGACTATTAAAATGCATTTAATAAACTAGTAAATAATACATATGTATAATAAGTAAAATATGTATAATAAGTAAAATATATTTGAAAAATATATTCATAAAATGTATAAATGTATACATATATACATATATATAATTAAAATGTAAATCTATATATTTTTGATTTTAAATTTAAAGTCTTAAATTTTAAATTTAGCTTTTTTAAATCCAGATTGATTCATAAATACTTACTCAAAATAAAAAAAATTAAATTTTTTCGGTCAGCAAAATAATAACTCAATAAAAACTAAAAAATATAGTTTCTCGATTGAATAAGAAAATTTTGAACAAGTCAGAAATTTTTAATTCTAAATCTAAGAATACAGTTATATACGATAATAAAATTAATAGAAAATTAATTTTCTTCTTTAGCTAAAATCAAGAAAATGTTTTAATTTAATTTATTTTTTATTATTTCTGTATGAAAATCTCTCACATACACACACGAAACCAATTTTTTCCTTTTTTTTTAAATTTGAAAAAAGTCAAACCTTAAGAAAAATTAAATCTTAAACTAGAACATGTGTATGTGTTTAAATACATACATACATACATATATATATATATATATTGAACGTTATTTAATAGTTTCACACACACACAAATATATATATATTTAAATCAAAACCTTCTTTTATAAAATAAATCATTATTTAATATGTATATAACTAATTAAGTTTGTACATACATGTTTAAAAAAATTATAATATTAAATGATTTTCGAAAAATCTCTTTTTTTAACTTAATTTATATGGACATGTACAGAGCAAAGATTTTTTTCACTTTGTTCAACTGACACTTACAGAAAAGGAAATTCACATTTTTCACTCATTCAAAAATTCATATCTCCCTTAATACTTGAAATTATCCTCCATTGTCTAAATGAAAGTTGTTTGTTTTTCCCTGTAGTATTTTTAGAAACTTACGGCACTGAGTTTTCGTCGAGTATCGATGAAGATATCTCGGAAAAACTGAAAGTGGATTAATTATCGTTAAAGCTTTGAAAAATGATTTCTCTCAAACTAATACGAATCGTTTGATGCCGTCTGCGCCAACAGGTTCATATCGAAGAGAAGAATTTTTCATGTGAATTCGGCAACAATCTGCGACGACGATTTGAGATCTTTAAAACTAGGGTTGCGATTAGTTTTTGATTGGGTTAACAATGCTCGAATCAGAGGATGGATATACGATTAGGGAGGAGAGCGGCACGCGTGGTAATTTTTGGTTAACTTCGGCGAAAAACGTGTCGCAATTACTATTGCTTGCCATGAAAATTGAAACATGGCCAGAAAGCTTCGGTCGAGTGGCAAGGGGGTGGGGAAGGTCAGGCGTGAGCAGAGAAGTTTGATAGTGATGTGAGGCGAGAGTTTCATGGAGTGATTGCGTGGTACACGTGCATGAAGTGCACGAGAATGGCCATGTATAGGAAATAGAAAAAGGAGGAAGAAGAAGAAAGAGGGCGAAGGAAAGGGATGCGGTCGGGTCTCTGTGTTTTGAGCTCGGCCCAGTCCTTCTATATATATATATATATAATTAAGTTTTAATTTTAAAACAAAAACAAAAACTAAAACATCGAGAATGAGTTTGTTTTAAATCCGTTTTATGTGCGTATTTTTGCGTTATGATCGTATTAACGATACGACGCCTTTGTGTAGATTATGGGTTGATTTGGACTTTTAGAATTTTATGGCATATTAAAACATGCTGATTTTAAATTACGTTATTTATATAAATAGTGTTGTTTAAAATTTTAAACCTTAACTAGAGATATTTATTCGGCCCGATATAGCACTATTAAGCTAACTTGAGATATATAGATTATAAGGACATCTACGGAACAGAACGAAAACCCCATTCTGCACATGCTAAGTAAATTTCTAATCTATGTGTTAATTAGCATACGGATAAATTAGTATGAGTTTGAGGGTAAATTAACTATGGATTGTTAATTATCTAGTGTTGAAAGTTTGGTAGCTAGACCATATTGAATAAGGCACCAATTTTGAACTTGTGCGATATGAAAGAAATGATAACTTACTTACAAACCTTTGCAGTTGCTAAGCCTCAGCCTTGATCAATGTTAATTCATTAATTGCATAGTTGAAATTGAATTAAGATTAATTATGTTATTTAAAACATTTAAATTTGATTTCTATTTTATTTACATTATTTAAAGTTAATTTTGATACTTTAACGTTAATTTTCTTTAAGTTATTTAAAAATTATATTAAATATTTAAGTTAGGGTTAATTAGTTTTATTATTAATGTTGTTTAACTTTATTTATTTAATTATTAATTTAAGATTTTTAAAATTTATAACACTTTATTGAAAAGGTTTTTATCCAATAAACTTCTTGAATATATGGATAAAGGTTGATAATTTACATGAATCAAAGTGGCTTATGTAAATTACGTAATTAACGAAGGTAGGTTAAATTGTGTTAATAAATGAAGTTAAGATTTACAAATGAAGTTAAAGTTAACAAATGAAGTTAAGTTAGTTAACCGTTTTATTGGCAGTATTTTTAAATTAAGTAATTATTTTATTATAAATAACTAGGAAATATTAATTAATTATTTATAATATTCATGGTTAATTGATTTTTAATTAAGAATGTTAAGTTAATCATTTTAATTAATGATGTTTAAATCAGTCACTGATTTAATTGGGTTAAGTTGATGGAATGACTTGTCAAAAATATTCTTAGATAATAATTTTCAAGTTAAAGAAATAAATTGTAATAAGGTATTTTATACAAAAAGGACGGGGGTTTTACATTAATTGTAGAAGTTTAACGGATTACAAAAGGGAAATCATAAACATGATTTATAAAGATGATTTTTAAATAGTTTTATTAGTTTTTAAAGGCTTTACAAATGATTTTGGAAATGAACAAAAAGGATGCGTGAGAAATTGAATGTTATAAAGAGATTTTGTAAATAATCCAGAAGATCGATGAAATGGGTTAGGAAGTCGTATAGTCGACCTTTTGGATCAGATAAAATGGAACCTTTCTCGGTTTGTAAGTGTAATTATACCTTAAGGTAAGTATATGGATATTTTCTAAATGCTGAAGATATAGGGATTGGTAAATATATTCTAGTAAGAGTATTCTTATACAAGTTATCTACAAATTGTTTTATTTATAAAAGATTTATAAAAGGAGGCTAGAAATTGCTTATATAATGAACCAATGTTGGTTTTCCGTATGAGGTGAATTCCTGATTGTATGTTTGTTATTCGATAGTTAAATAACCAATTATCAAAATTGGACCCAAACGTAACTTTAGAAATATCTAGGAGAAACATGAGAATTATATGGTACAGTTACCGTCAAAGATGTTATACTGTACGTATAAACTCATTTCGTTCTTCTAGGACGAATGATAAGGAAATCCATCCACTAACGGTTAGGCGGTGAACTCCACTCTTGTCATTTGTCTGTTTATTTCCTAAAGAACAGGGGTTGAGTTTACCAGAATTATCGAACGTTGTTTCGAAGAGACCGGGATCAGATATGTTTTCCGAAAACCACTTTGATATAACAATTGTGTTTCGAAGTGAAGACATCTTGAAAAGCATGAAGTCAAAGATAGAAGTGCAAGGGCTTCTCGCTACTAATCCTAAGGGTGATTCCAACATGGATGTAGTAGAAATAGTGCCTTCGGTTTCGTTCAGACCCAGAACGGACGTGTATGGATGAATGCTATCAGAACATCGTTATTGAAGGGAAATGAGCATTCTAAGTACGTTCTTGAAAAGTAATCTAGCCTCAGGCCTCATCAACCGGGAATGACTAAAATCAGGGGAGATGTAGCAAGGCTAAGTGGGTCGCACCCATTAGGGTATGTTGTCACCATTTTAGATACATCTACATATTTGTGGATTGGTTGTGCATGAGACCTTGATAAAAAGGGTTGCAAAGCAATCGGGGTGATGGCATATTCGTTACTATACAGTAAGGGGTAGGTCGGTTTGTGTTGGTAAGGGATCCAGACGAGGTCTTCTGTACATTTTCTAGATGTGTACTGTGATAGGTGGTACCCCAGCGCCTAGTCATTGTATGGAATCCATTCTCCAATACGAGCTTTACGGTTTTAGTTGTATACCAAATATGTTGGAACGTGAGATGCAAGCATTCCAACTATTTTAATATTTTAGTTTGACCCTTAGACATTATGATAATATCATTGGATTTGATATAAAATGTTTTTGGTTATCGTAAGGTAAAACCCATCCGTTTTTATGTGTGGTGTGGGCTTACGAGATACCTTTGTTTTGAAAAGTTTTTGAACTTAAAATCAATTTGGTTGTTACCTATTATCGAATTTTACTCACGCTGGTTTACCAGATCAACCCGGGTGTTATTCCATATAATGCTCGGGTCAGACCGAACATGTTTTTCCCAGGTTTAGCTGGATACTTTGGAATTGGGAAGGAGCTGGATGATCAGGACGTATTCACGTATATTTTTCCACTGTAATATGGAGTCGGTATGTTTGTCAATAACAAGGATGGGTTATTATAACTGTCCAAATTTAGGATAAGTGTGTGTACTCTGATGTTGTATATATGAATAAAGATGTTCCTTTTTGTAAAGATCATTTTTGTATTATATATTATTCGCTGCATTGTGAGATTCTATGTTATTTAGTTTTCTTCCACCTTCTACCTTCTTCTTTCACCCTAACAAATCGGTATGTCGGACACTTGAATATTCGGCATGAGATACAGTGAACGTATTAGTGTTGATTTTCAAGGGTTGAAAAATCCAGTTCGTTACATTTGGTATCAGAGCTATAGATTAAGCGAGAACCTTGGCATTGGTGGGGTTAACTCAGTTAGGAAAAGTTAGTGAAGTCCTAGTTCAAGTTGAGAGCATTATATATATATATATATATGCGTGCATATTTGTTAATGATATGAAAATTTTTTGTATTATGTTTATTGATCTGTTAAGTAGTTTATGGGCTCTGGTCGGTACGTCTGATCAACGTTATCGATAAGAGTCCCTAAAGACTTAAACAAAGCAACTCAATATGGTATTGTTTTAAATTTGGTAAATGAAATAATTTTATCAAAGATTTTATTTTAAAAAGAAATTTTTAGAGATATCTTTCCTAGAGATTCTTCTATTTGAATAACCAAGTGATTAGAAACCTATAGAAGTAATTGATATAGATTTGGGCAGCTAATAATTTTTGAATGTTAGGAATATAATAAGAAAGGAAAAACAAACCCCTAAGACTTTATTTTATAATACCTTAGCTTAGAGGTACTTAGAAAGGGAAAGATGGAAAAGAGAAACAACTAAGAAATAGGGAGTCTAGTAACGTTATCTATAAGTCCCACCCTAAACATTTCCATTTTCTTAAGGTTAAGTTTTTAAGAAATATCCATCCCTTATATGTATACACAAATTTAAAAAGGGATCACTTAGATTGGTAGTGGGAATAATCGATAATAAACCACATTAATACATAAATAGACTCCCTTTGCTTTAATTAAGGCAGTCATAAACATTTGTTCCATTTTAGTTATATTTTCCTAGCCACATAGATAGACAAAGAATTTAATAGCAAAATTAGATCAAAAAGAAAATTTGAGAACATTTAAGACCCGAATACCCTGTAGGTTAACTTTCACACTTAATTAAAGAATGTCGAAATAAATAGCTTAGAGTTAATTCTAAAAGGGTCATTTATATAAGTGGTTTCATACAATTAGGATACGACTAAATGAACCGATAAAGTAGGATCTATACTGACTTGGATATGATGACATGGTAATCAATAGGATACACCGACCTTATATATTAAGGATTGGACTATCATTTAGGATATATGAATCTTTTTTAGTTTAAGAACCTTATCCTTAGATTTATTTGTTTGTTTAGATGGCACCTATTATTCGTGTGACCGCGAAGAAGAGACTCATCCAACTTCAAAAGTCATGCTTAAGAAGGGAAAGACCAGAAGTGATTAACCCTCTAATTATTGAAGAGCCTATGGTGAATGGTGAGCGGAAGGACGATGTGGAATCCATGGAAGATGAAGGAATGGCACGTGGAGCGGAGGAAGAGTTAGAGGAAGAACAGGGAGGGTAGGCAAGATTGATTAAGAAGAAGACCATGATTTTGAAGAAGATAGTGGATACCTGATAGGATAGGAAGACCAGGAAGAGAAGGAAGGCCCAGACAAAGAGGAAGACCTAAAGGAGGAGGAAGAGGAGGAGGAACCAGAGGAGGAGGAACTAGAGGAGAACGAACCAGAGAAGGAAGAGGAGGACCTAGTTGAGGAAAGAGTAGACGTTATGGAGGAAGATGGAGTGATAGGAATGGAGCCTAATTGGAATGAGATTGGAAACACTCTCTATCAACTTGAAAAGGCAATGGGTCATCATTGGACCGACGAGGAGCTGTTTGAGTATGGATATGAGTCCCTGATGCTTTTTCCACCAAATCCAGATTCGGAGATTATCTGGATATCCGATGATGATAAGGATGATGATATCGTGGAAGTTATTAATGTTTCTAGTGACGACGATTCAGATAGGGAGAGTTTTCTGTAGGATGGGAAGATTAGGAAGTGGTAGTGTTTGTTTAAGTATTTTATCTAAATATATAGATATTTGTGTTGATGTATTTAACTAGGTAGCTTAAGTATGTAAACTATATGCTCATGTATAATATATTAATTAAGTATTATGTTATATGGATGTAGTTGGATGACAGTATGTGCTTAGATCTTGTTATCGTTTTTTTGGTAAGAATTTTTCTAGTTTATTTTTGTGTTAAAAGGTAAAACTAGTTTCGAGGATTGAATTCTTTTAAGGTGGAAGAATGTAACGACCCGTGATTCGACCACATTTTTATGGATATTTAATCAATCTTAAAATAGAATTATATATATATATATATATATATATATCCTTTGAAAACTCGATCGGAAATCAGAATTTTACACTATTTATTTGAATGTAATATTGTTTGGATATCGTCGGTTGTTTTTCTTTTGAGAAGATTTCTTACCATACACATAATAAGCCCAAAATTTCATATATACATAAGAAACGGATTCGACAAGTGACTCGATATATTATATGTTTGGTATATTTCGAATATTTTTAGGTTGTTTAAATTGTTGGAAATTTTGTATATAAGCTTCAAATACTCTATGTTTATTCATCTAAATACACACACACACACACATATATATATATAATAATAAGAAAATATATTTATATTTATATTTAAAAAAAAGATTAGAAAATATAACCAAATCTTTTGATAAGCACACAATATAATTTGGCTATACCAACATAGGTTAGGCTATGTTCAAAAACGTAACTTCAGCACACAAGGGGGGTTACATCTGAGCAGAGATATTTTTGATAAGTAAAATCGAATTGTAGCTATAAATAACACTATCCCCCCTTGTCTGATCATCTTGCAATCCACTCTCTTTTTCAATTCAATCAGTTTAAAGCTCTCAGGAAGCTAACAATGAGTACTCTGTTTTCTTTTCTACTTTTCTGGAAATTCATATTTCATCAAAGTTGTATAATTCATGTGTAATTTGAATTTAAAATGATAGAACATAGTGATGCATGTATGATATAGTTAAAGGACATGTACAGTGTAAAGATTTTTTTCACTTTTGTTCAACTGACACTTACAGAAAAGGAAATTAACCTTTTTCACTCATTCAAAATTTCATATCTCCCTTAATACATGAAATTATTCTCCATCGTTTAAATGGAAGTTGTTTGTTTTTCCCTGTAGTATTTTTAAAAACTTATGGCACTGAGTTTCGTCGAGTATCGATGAAGATATCTCGGAAAAACTGAAAGTGGATTAATTATCGTTAAAACTTTGAAAAATGATTTCTCTCAAACCAATACGAATCGTTTGATGCCGTCTGCGCCAACAGGTTCATATCGAAGAGAAGAATTTTTCATGTGAATACGGCAATAATTCGTGACGACGATTTGAGATCTTCAAAACTAGGGCTGCGATTAGTTTTTGATTGGGTTAACGATGTTCGAATCGAAGGATGGATAGGCGATCATGGAGGACAGCGGCACACGTGCGGTGACAAACATGTCGCAATTACTATTGCTTGTAATGAAAATTGAAATACGACCAGAGAGCTTCGGTCGAGTGGCAAGAGGGTGGGGAAGGTCAGGCGTGAGCAGAGAAGTTTGATGGTGATGTGAGGCGTGAGTTTCAAGGAGTGATTGCATGTTACACGTGCACGAAGTGCACGAGAATGGCCATGTATAGGAAATAGAAAAAGGAGGAAGAAGAAGAAAGACGGGGAAGGGAAGGGATGTGGTCGGTCTTTGTGTTTTGAGCTCGGCCTAGTCCTTCTATATATATAAAAAAAAAGTTAAGTTTTAATTTTAAAACAAAAACAAAAACTAAAACATCGATAACGAGTTCGTTTTAAATCCGTTTTATGTGCGGATTTTTGCGTTGTGATCGTATTCACAAATACGATGCCTTCGTGTAGATTATGGGTTGATTTGGACTTTTAGAATTTTATGGCATATTAAAACAGGCCGATTTTAAATTACGTTATTTATATAAATAATACCGTTTAAAATTTTAAACCTTAACTAGAGATGTTTATTCGGCCTGATATAAAACTGTTAGCTAACTTGAGATATATAGATTATTAAGGACATCTATGGAATAGAACGAAAACCCCATTCTGCACATGCTAATAAATTGTCAATCTGTGTGTTAATTAGCATACAAATAAATCAGTATGGATTTGAGGGTAAATTAACTATGGATTGTTAATTACCTAGTGTTGAAAGTTTTGTAGCCGAACCATATTGAATAAGGCACCTATTTTTGAACTCGTGCGATATGAACGAGATGATAACTTACTTACAAACCTTTGTAGTCGCTAAGCCTCGGACTTGATCAATGTTAATTCATTAATTGCATAGTTGAAATTGGTTTAAGATTAATTATGTTATTTAAAACATTTAAATTTGATTTCTATTTTATTACATTATTTAAAGTTAATTTTGATATTTTAATGTTAATTTTCTTTAAGTTATTTAATAATTATATTAAATATTTAAGTTAGGGTTAATTAATTTTATTATTAACGTTGTTTAACTTAATTTATTTAATTATTAATTTAATATTTTTAAAATTTATAAATCACCCTATTAAAAAGGTTTTTATCCAATAAACTTCTTTAATATATGGATTAAGGTTGATAATTTACATGAATCAAAGTGGCTTATGTAAATTACGTAATTAACGAAGGTAAGTTAAGTTGTGTTAATAAATGAAGTTAAGATTTACAAATGAAGTTAAAGTTAACAAATGAAGTTAAGTTAGTTAACCGTTTAGTTGGTAGTATTTTTAAATTAATTAATTATTTTATTACAAATAACTAGGAAATATTAATTAATTATTTATAATATTCATGGTTAACTGATTTTTAATGAAGAATGTTTAAAATAAGTTAATCATTTTAATTAATGATATTTAAATCAATCACCGATTTAAGGGTTAAGTTGATGGAATGACTTGTCAAAAATATTCTTAGATGATATTTTTCAAGTTAAAGAAATAAATTGTAATAGGGTATTTTATATAAAAAGGACGGGGATTTTACGTTAATTGTAGAAGTTTAACAGATTGCAAAAGGGAAATCATAAACATAATTTATAAAGATGATTTTTAAATAGTTTTATGAGTTTTTAAAGGCTTTACAAATGAGTTTGGAAATGAACAAAAAGGATGCGTGAGAAATTGAATGGTATAAAGAGATTTTGTAAATAATCCAGAAGAACGATGAAATGGGTTATAATGTTTAAAAGAAGTTTAAGGAAGTTGTATAACTGACCTTTTGGATCAAATAAAATGGAACCTTTCTAGGTTTGTAAGTATAATTATACCTTAAGATAAATATATGGATATTTTCTAAATGCTGAAGATATGGGGATTGGTAAATATATTCTAGTAAGAGTATTCTTATACAAGTTATCTACAAATGGTTTTATTTATAAAAGATTTATAAAAGGAGGCTAGAAATTGCTTATATAATGAACCAATGTTGGTTTTCCCTATAAAGTGAATTCATGATTGTATGTTTGTTATTCGATAGTTAAATAACCGACTATCGAAATTGGACCCAAACGTAACTTTGGAAATATTTAGGGGAAACATGAGAATTATATGGTACAATTACCGTCGAAGGTGATATACCGTACGTATAAACTCGTTTCGTACTTCTAGGACAAATGATAAGGAAATCCGTCCACTAACGGTTAGGAGGTGAACTCTGCTCTTGTCATCTATCTATTTATTTCCTAAAGAACCGAGGTTGAGTTTACCGGTATTATCGAACATTGTTCTGAAGAGTCCGGGATTAGATATGTTATCCGAAAACCACTTCGATCGAACAATTGCGTTTCAAAGTGAAGACATCTAGAAAAGCATGAAGTCGAAGATAGAAGTGTAAGGGCTACTCGCTACTAATCCTAAGGGTGATTCCAACATGGATGTAGTAGAAATAGTGCCTTCGGTTTCGTTCAAACCCAGAACGGACTTGTATGGATGAATGCTATCAGAACATCATCATTGGAGGGCAATGAGCATTCTAAGTGTAAATGTTCTTGAAAAGTAATCGTAGCCCAGGCCTCATCAACCGGGAATAACTAAAATCAGGGGAGATGCAACAAGGCTAAGTGGGTCGCACCCATTAGGGTATGTTTTCACCCTTCTAGATACATCTACATAGTTATGGATTGGTTGTGCATGAGATCTCAATAAAAAGGCTTGCAAAGCAACTATGGTTATGACATATTCAATACTATCCAGTAAGGGGTAGGCCGGTCTTGTGTTGGCAGGGATTCCAAGCAAGGTCCTCGGTACATTTTCTAGACGTGTACTATGATAGGTGGTACCCCAGTGCTTAGTCATTGTATGGAATCCATTCTCTAATACGAGCTTTACGGTTTTAGTTGTATACCAAATATGTTGGAACGTGAGATGCAAGCATTCTAGCTATTTTAATATTTTAGTTTGACCCTTAGACATTATGATAATATCATTGGATTTGATATAAAATGTTTCTGGTTATCGTAAGGTAAAAACCCATCCGTTTTTATATGCGGTGTGGGCTTACGAGATACCTTTGTTTTGAAAAGTTTTCAAACATAAAATCAGTTTGGTTGTTACCTGTTATCGAATTTTACTCACGCTGGTTTACCAGATCAACCCGGGTGTTATTCCATATAATGCTCGGGTCAGACCAAACATGTTTTTCCCAAGTTTAGCTAGATACTTTGAAATTGGGAAGGAGCTAGACGATTAAGACGTATTCACGTATATTTTTCCGCTGTAATATGGAGTTGGTATGTTTGTTAATAACAAGGACGGGTTATTATAACTGTCCAAATTTAGGATAAGTGTGATGTACTCTGATGTTGTATATATGAATAAAGATGTTCCTTTTTGTAAAGATCGTTTTTGTATTATATATTATTCGTTGTGTTATGAGATTCTGTGTTATTTAGTTTTCTTCCACCTTCTACCTTCTTCTTTCACCCTAACAAATCGGTATTTTCGACACTTGAATATTCGGCATGAGAAACAGTGAACGTATTAGTGTTGATTTTCGAGGGTCGAAAAATTCGGTTCGTTACACGATGCTTACAAAAACTTAGGTGAAATCGTGTTTCTGGTCTAAAGTAGTCTCACTGAGTAATGACAGTTGGTACACGTATTCTTTTCGTCATCGCTATATCACTTAGATATCTGGAGTTTGGTCTAATGCAGCAACCCAGTATCGAGCAATAATTAATTAAGGATGATGGTAGTACTTTAAATAATTTAAATGGATTTTAAAGATTTATTAAGAAAGATTTGAATACGTTTGTACATTTATGAATTTACAACGATTTAGATATGAAAACGATAATTTTATATTTTATAAAATCTTGTATTGTTAGTAAGTGTGATAAGAAATATATTTGAAGGAAAAGAAGTTTTATTTTAATAAATGGTTTTTAAAATTATTCATAATGAGTGAAATGTAATTAAGAAATGATTTAAAGATAATTAAGTGAAAATATGAAAATAAAATTTTATAAACTTGTATGTGATTAAGTAATAAGGTTTTGTTTAGTAATAATTTCTATATATTGGTTTGAAGTGATTTTGATTAATAAGAAGAATTTTCTTAATGGGCACAAAGTAGTGGTTTTGATCTAATTTAATTAAATAAAGAAATTTGTGAAATATGAATTCTGTAAAAATCTTATAATGTTAAGCAAGCATTTTAATGTTGCTAATATGATTTTTAATTGAAATTTTATATTGTTTTGTGTTGAAAAGAAAATGGTTTTAAAAAAATGGAGAAATGAAATGGGTAGAGATTTGTGTAAGACCAAACCCGTGAACATAAAACCCATACCTTGTTTTCATGAAAATCTAGACATCTCATTGTCTAGAAAACTCTCTCACTCTTATTCACTAATAAGAAATTCACGTTCAAACTTATCCTAGTTCTTTTCTTTTGTCTTCATGAAGCAAACTAAATAAAACCCTCCTCTCACTTCTAAATTCAAAAAAAAATAGAAATAAATTCTCAATAATTTTCAAATTTAAATATATCAATCTCAACACCTCTCTACACCTCATAGCATGAAGAAGTTTGCATTTTGGCTAAGTTATAAAGTTTAATGATTTTCAAAATAGAGAAGATTAATGAAAAGAATGATAATTTGGAGAGCTATGGCAAAGATAAATGCTATTTACACTCACAACCATGTTAATAATTTAATCTTATATGCTTGTTGTTATGTATGGATTCATTGTGAATATGGCTTTGAGATATTTTTATGACCGTTATGCCATCATCATTATATTTTTCACCTTATCATTGTATATTATGATTACACCTATCATTATAGACATAGTCTGACCCGTTTGTTATTTATAATACTAAGGTCAGTCTGAGACATTTCAGGTTCACGGACGAGATAACCGATTTATAGATGTCGGGCATAGATGGAGGATAGGACATTATATACACTTATTACATACTATCGTGTTGTATTTGGACTTTGTATTTGATATTTTGATGGTTGTGTATATCTGATGTATATTGGATCTATGTATACATTTCTATTATATATTATAGCTATGTATTGACCCTGTGTTCTTCTTGTTCTTATTATACATTGTGTATTGTTCTGTCTTGAAGGCACACGTGTTTATTGCTTTGTACTAAGACGGTGAATGTATATGTGAGTTATTTATTTGTTGTTTAAATATGTACCAGTGTTGGTCCAGAGGAATATTCACATGTGTGCCCCATATCTCCTTATTCTCTATATTACTTGATGGTATTACTTAGTAATACTCTTGAGTAGTATGAGTATAGAGGTAAGGGTACTCAGTTAGTATCAAAGCAGGTTCAAAAATATACATCATATATACGAGACATGAGTTACTGAACTAGGTGAGACTTAGAATCTTTGTCCCTTGGATGTGTTGGGAATTTAGTTATAGAAAGATATAATAAAGGTATATATATTACTTAGTATATGATGATTACTTTGGGTAATCATCTGGCGGCGTATTAGTACTCTGGTCTGTTAGCGATTAGAGTGCGCAGCGGGAATGTATCGGTTGCTTTCCGCTAAGCACACTGATGTTTGTTTATATTCGTTTTTGATTGGTTGATAATTTCTTATATTAAATTGTAATTATTCTTTGTGGTTTTTAGTATTGAAGTTACCGCTAAGAATTATGAATTGTATTTTCATATCATGTTATTTATGCGTTTATAATATATAATTTTGTGAAGTAATTTTAAATGATTCCTTGATTGCATTTGAATTGCTAGACATGATTTGTTATTGAAAAGGGTTTTCGAAATATTCAATTGTAAGCAAGTTTATGATTTTGGCTTATAAATGTATAGAGTAAAAAGTATGTTTATGTAAATAAGAAGATGTTTTGATTAAGAGGTTTTGATAAAATCTTCTTTTACAAGAATGGCCTTTGATTAAGTTTCATTTTAATGGACATTATATGAATTATTATTCTTTATAAATGTATATAGATAAAATATTTGAAGAGTTTTGAAATTGAATTGTGTTAATTTGTCCGCTGGTTACTTTAAGAATTCTGTTTGATGCGCCCGATCAACGTTATCGGTAGGGATTCCTAAACACTACGATGGAGCATATGGACACAGAGATTTGAATTTTTTTTGAAAAGTTTTGTATATTTATAAAAAAATTTGCAAAGATTTTGAAAGGTTTATGAATGATTTTGTAAAATTTTGGAAATGTATCGAAGCTATATTATGTTTTAAAAGGAAGTTAAACTTGTTGGTTTTGGAAGGGATTTAAATGATAACATTTTAAAGAAATAACCGAGTTATGTTTTGTAAAGGATCTAAATAAAAGCTTTAAAGAAGTGATATTAAATATTTTGATAAGAAAATATTATTTTAAAATGGAATTTTAGTAAAACTCATGTTGTGAATTCACGTTTGAAATTTAGAAGTTTATAAATTGTTGGAATGTTTTAACTTGGAGATTTACAATTGTGTGCTTGTATTTTTATAGTAAGTTTTTTTAGGATAATAGAAATTTATCTTCATATTTATATATATGTGTATATATACGATGATTGCAGCCATCGAGCATTAATTGATAGCTGAAGTCGATGGCGAGGCAATGTTGATCACACGGTCAACACTACAGCCAATTGTTAAAGTAAGTCATTAGCAAGTTATAGCAAGGAATCATCCATATACTTTTGTATTGGAAGTATGAATTTATTTGATATATGATGTTGTTGTTTGATGTGTGTTTAGTGTTTGATGATAACAAACTATATATATCGTATTTTAGATGTGTTTACAGATTATACATATACAGAAATTTTATCATCACAGAATTTGAATTCAAACTGAAATTTTATTCAAACAATCTTTTATTACAAATTTTGAATGGTACAAATTCTGACTCACTATAACTGTACAATTTCTGTATACATCACAATTTGATTTTACAGTCACAGTCCTCACTACATCACTCATACACTCAGTTGCTTGTCTGCATTTGCACTGTCCAGTTCCAGTATCTGTCTTGTCTCCTGTGTACCTGTATAATTGACAAACTACAGCAGTAATCTGAACAGAAACAAATTTGAATTTGCAAAAATATAAAACTTGTTTTTATCGTTGTCTCAGATATATGGGTTAACTATCATCATTTTTGATTGTGTAGTATCTGTGCATATCAGTATTTATACCAGGGACAGGGAATTACGAGTGGCTGCAGTACACACGTATGCACGTGTGCACTGCCTCGCCAACTCGAGTGCACAAGGTCAAATCAATATCAGATTCAACACAAGCCAACATGAACACTGCAAAAGATAATCACTGCAACAATATTTTTGAGGAAGAACAAAATAGCCCAAGCAGTACACAAAGGCAACAAAGATGAACCAGTTCAACATGATATGCAATCTGAACCAAGCACTGATGGCAATGCAACAAACCCACACACCAGCAATGCAGTAAAGCATGTACAAGGGCAAACAACTCAATACCAATCTCAGCTGGTTACACAAGCCCAAACAAAAATGCAAAGAGACCATTACAAGTATACCAGATACGATCAAAGAGCACAACTCAAACATCAGTGACCAAAGACTGAACCAGACATGAAGATGCAACAGTTCGAGTTTTATCACAGTGACAACATACACAACTAATGCAACTACAAGATGAATCAACAAATATCAAACCAGTGTGAATGCAGGTTACAAGACTCAAGTATATGAATGTACAGATTCAACCAAGGAACAAGAGAAGCATCTGCGTAAAGCCGGGTGTGACAAAGTCAACAAGAAAGAAGATCGAAGCCGTGTTTCAAAATAAAGTCAAAAATCACCACAAGCCAAAGTCTACACAAAATCAAGCAGTACCGTGATAACCAAGCAATCAAGGAACCAAAATCAAGTCCAGATTCAAAGCCGTGGAGAACACGTACAAAATATACGAGTATATACGATTATGGGAAAAGGTCAGAAAACATCTCAATCGTTCAAGCATCATCAAGCGGCAGAGCAAAAAATATTGACAAATTCAAATATATTCAGACGAACGAGAAAACAGGGTATCGAACCCATATAAATTCAACCCAAGAAAATCATCATCGGCTATGAGCTAAAACGACAAATCATTCGAACGCAAAAACCCTAATCATCATCGGCATCCAAGGCGATCGAGTTCAAGTAAGCCAAAATCAGCAAAGCAAAAGGAGCAAAGTACATACCGAAATCACAGAGGAACTCGATCCAAATTGAAGAGCCGTGAGCAAATCAGAGAATATTGAAGCCTACTATCGAGTGGCGCTTCAATTTGTACAAGCCTCAATTCCAGATTCGAAGGCAACAGAGGAACAAAAGCCCTAGCAAGCATAAAAAAAAACGAGCGAGGCCAAGCCCTAAATTTCTCAGATCGAAGAAAAATAATCACCGCCATTTTCTTTTCAGAGCAAAAAGGAACGAGTTAGAGAATAAAAGAAATAGGGCCGGCCGGTGTATTAGTTAGGGTTAAAGGGTTAATTAATTAAAGTTTTAAAAGGGTTTGATTTTAAAAAGGTTTTAAAAGCTTTTCTTTATTAGTTTTTTAAATTTTTAAAAAGCTTTTAAATTTAGGATTTGAAAATTTTGATTAATATTTTTCATTACTTTTAAATTTTCAAATCGAATTTTTATCGAGCAAAAAATTGTTTAATCAAGTCTATATTTAAATTTTTGCTCCGGTTTTAAATCAGCAGTTTGTTTTTTATTTTCAAAACAAAAGCAGGGTTAATCACCACCTAGGGTTTAGGTGTTGTCAGATTGTCTAGTTAGAATTAGTTCAGTGAGCAGGGGGAGCTGCGAGTTTGTAAAGCTCTACAGGCGGGAGCAGAGTTCGCGAGTAAGCGAAGCTCTATAGGCGGGAGCAGGGGTTGCGAGTCTATTAGAGTGTTTGTGAGCGGGAGCGAGTGTTTGCGAGTCTAGTAGAGTGTTTGTGAGCGGGAGCGAGTGTCTGCGAGTCTGTGAGAGTGTTTGTAAGCGTGAGACTGTTTAATTCTAATAGAAATCTGGGAATGCAGCAGTAGGCAGGGTTTGCCGAAGCTGGGTAAATTTTGTGTGTGATTTACTTTTCTGCTTATTTACTTATCTGCAGTTTGTTTCTGTGATTGATTCTGTTTGACTTGAGAAAATTGGTCATAACCCTATTCACCCCCCCTCTAGGGTTATTCTAGATCCTACAAGTGGTATCAGAGCCCGGTATTTTTCTTTAACTCTAGAGTCATGAATCTATCAAATAATGCTTTTTCTGAGGGGCAATCTATTGTTAGGCCACCAATGTTTAATGGGAGTGATTATGCTTACTGGAAAGTTAGGATGAGTATCTATCTTAGTTCTGTTGATTACGATGTTTGGGATATTATTGAATCTGGCTATAAATCTCCCACTGTAATTGTAGGTGATACTGAGATTCCTAAACCAAAGGACAGGTGGGATGCTAATGATAAGAAATTAAAAACTACCAATGCTAAGGCAATGAATGCTCTGATCTGTGCTCTTGATAAAACTGAATTTAATAGAATTTCTCATTGTAAAACAGCACAGGAAATCTGGCATACTTTGGAGGTGACACACGAAGGAACTTCTCAAGTCAAGGAGTCTCGCCTGGCCCTGTTCAGCAATGAATACGAGAATTTTGTGATGGACAAAGGCGAGAGTATAAAGGACATGTTTGGATGCTTCTCAACACTGGTATACAACGCTAGAGCGCTTGGAAAGGAATTCTCTGAGGTAGAGCTGATAAGGAAAATACTACGAGTCCTACCAATGAACTTTGAGGCAAAAGTCACGGCAATACAAGAATCGAAAGATTTGAGTAAACTAAGCATGGAGGATTTGATCGGAAATCTGATGACGTATGAGCTTGAGTTGAAAGCAAAGGAGGAACGCATCAATTCCGAACCAAAGAAGAAGACGATTGCCTTAAAGAGCAAAGAAGAGAGTGATGAAGAAGAAGTTGATCCAATTGAAGGACTTACAGTGGCTGTCAATAATTTCAGAAGATGGTCGAAATTCAAGCCATGAAAGAAGAAGACCAGTGGTAATAGATCTAAAGATTCAGACAACTCTGAAAACGAATTAATCTGCTATAATTGCAACAAACCTGGTCGCTTCAAACAAAATTGTCCACTCCTCAAAATCAACAAAGGAAAGAAAAAGAAGAAGAAGGCCTTCGCAGCAACTTGGGATGATGAGGAAGTTTCAACTGATAGCTCAGAGGAGGCTAACCTGTGTCTTACGGTAAGATCAGATTCAGAAGCAAGCTCAGAGGAATCAAGATCAGATTCAGAAGCAAGCTCAAAAGAATACAATGAGGTAAAAAACTATTCTTATAAAGATCTTGTTTATTTGTGCCTCGATCTTACTAAAACTGTTGAAGCTCTTGATTCTAAAAATGAAAAACTGAAATCTGATAGGAAAGAACTTGCCCGTGAAAATTTTAGGTTAGAATCTGAACTTGAAAAAATTCAAAACCTAGAATGTAAAAACTGTAAAGCTTTAGATTCAGAATTATCTAAACTGAAAAATAGCTTCGAGGATCTTGAAAAAGAAAACCTGAATCTAAAGGAAATTATTGAGACTAGGAAAAAGGATTTTATAATAGATGCACCTCACTTGTGTCTGAAAACTCAACATTAAAAACCAGAGTCCAAGATCTTGAAAAATCACTGAATAACTTTTCTAGAGGAGAAAAATCATTCAATATGCTGTTAGGAAACCAACTGTTTGCTAACAACCGAAAAGGGCTAGGTTTTGGTAAATCACAGGTTGACGATAGTGCAAAAGGAAAGGACATCTTTACTGAATGTGAAATAGTTGGACATCATATTGAAAATTGTAGTCATAGGAACAAGAAGACGAGATTTATACAAGTTTGGGTTCCTAAGAATTCTACAAACAAATTTCATGTCTATTGGAACAAGAATGAAAGGACAAAACAAGTTTGGGTTCCAAAGGGATTGTTTATTAATAACTATTCTGCCACTAACAACCATGGACCTATAAATAGGTCACATACATCTTTAACCATGTAGGTGTGGTGGCAGGCTGAGGAACAACATTAGTGTTATCTGGATTCTGGCTGTTCCAGATATACAACGGGTGTCAAATCAACGTTCCTTAGCCTATTATAAAGGTGACAGATTCACTATGGACAAACAACGAAAGATTATCGTACAGGTAAAACAGGTAGTTGTTTTTTAAACGATAGATAACCGGTAAGAATCTGCATCTGAATTAAATCAGCCAGTTATGATTGATGATGTTAATTCTGATTTGTTAATCATCTTTTACTCGAAGTAATCATGATGGCTGACCGATTCTGTTTTGCTTGATATGATCTTATATGGTTAGACTTTAATCTGTGCTTAAAAATTGATCAATCATCCTCTTCTTGAACTTAATCTGTTTGGTCAAACTATGATTGATTTCTGATTGCTCATGTCTAAAAAGGTAGTTTTGAGAAACTGTTGAAACTGTTGCTTCACTGATGAAAACTTCAAATTGTTTTTGAGATAATCTTGATACTTTAACTGTAATTCTACGGAAGGAATACACACTCGCTCTTCATTTGATAAAAGTTTGTGTACACCGTAGTTTTATTTTTGAAGATGAATCTGATACTGTTGAAATGGTTCTTAACTGCTTCTAGACACCATATTATGTTTTCTGTGTGTTTGTGTTTGCACGTTTTCACTCTAATTCTAAAGAATCATATTTGAATGCCACTAAACGAAATTTTGAGATATTTTTCACACTCACACAAATTTGGACTATGATATCTTTCGTGTGAAAACTTTAATTTAGTTGGTTATTCTGATGTTGATTATACGGGTTCACTGGTTGACAAGAAAAGTACTAGTAGGACATGTTTCATGCTAGGACATTCATTAGTTTCATCATTCACTCACGATACACATTGATATGAAACACCACTTTCTTAGAGATCACATTGCTAGGGAAAACATTTGCATTAAATTATTTCAACTGAGAATCAACTTGCTGATATTTTCACAAAACCCCTCCCCAAAGACAGATTTTCCAGATTACGTTTGGATTTGGGAATTATGGAAATTGACTAATCATTTTTCAATTTTTGGTTGAAATACTCTTGGATATTTATTTTCAACTTCAATTTCTAGAATTCAAACCTGTTTTGGATATTATTCAAAGATTGATTCAAATATGGTATTCAGTAGTGGAAATACGTTTGGTTTGTGAAATTTCATAATATGATTAATTTGGTAACTTATTCCACGACCATTTCTATTTCTACCATCTTTCTATCATTCATAATGGTTTTGAAAAATGAGAAGAGTGAATTGCTCTTTAAATTAAAAAGGAAAAATTGAAAGAAATTTTAAAATATTCCTCATGCATCCATTCTCATTTAAAAGTCCTTATGGTTATGCATGGATGGAGCTTGATAGCTAATAAATAACTGCTAATCCCATTTAAAAGTCCTTATGGTTATGCGTGGTTAGTAGGTGCTTATTTGTTTTTGTGCTTAAATGTCAAATTATTTTTAAAGAAAAAGAGAAAACACTCCTCTTCTCATTATATAAAAGTCGAATCATCGATCCATTTTCTAAAATGTGGAAATTGTTATCGTGTTATGATATATTATGATTTTTCCTTGTTTTTTCCATTTGTTTTCCCCTACTGTTTCACTATTTTTTGTCAGTCTTTTGATGATAACAAAAGGGGGAGAAGGAAGAGATTTTGATAAGAAAATAAGTATTTCTGGAATATTTATTTACCAAATTTGTTAAATGTTGTTAGTTATTTTCTATAGTTCTTTTATTCAACTGAATATGGAATAGTCTCAGTTGTAGGGGGAGTATTCATGTAGGGGGAGTATACATGTAGGGTGAGCTAAATATCTCATGTTTAAACACATCTACTGGAATTTCAAAATCTTTAATATATAGTTTGTCATCATCAAAAGGGGGAGATTGTTTGATGTGTGTTTAGTGTTTGATGATAACAAACTATATATATCGTATTTTAGATGTGTTTACAGATTATACATATACAGAAATTTTATCATCACAGAATTTGAATTCAAACTGAAATTTTATTCAAACAATCTTTTATTACAAATTTTGAATGGTACAAATTCTGACTCACTATAACTGTACAATTTCTGTATACATCACAATTTGATTTTACAGTCACAGTCCTCACTACATCACTCATACACTCAGTTGCTTGTCTGCATTTGCACTGTCCAGTTCCAGTATCTGTCTTGTCTCCTGTGTACCTGTATAATTGACAAACTACAGCAGTAATCTGAACAGAAACAAATTTGAATTTGCAAAAATATAAAACTTGTTTTTATCGTTGTCTCAGATATATGGGTTAACTATCATCATTTTTGATTGTGTAGTATCTGTGCATATCAGTATTTATACCAGGGACAGGGAATTACGAGTGGCTGCAGTACACACGTATGCACGTGTGCACTGCCTCGCCAACTCGAGTGCACAAGGTCAAATCAATATCAGATTCAACACAAGCCAACATGAACACTGCAAAAGATAATCACTGCAACAATATTTTTGAGGAAGAACAAAATAGCCCAAGCAGTACACAAAGGCAACAAAGATGAACCAGTTCAACATGATATGCAATCTGAACCAAGCACTGATGGCAATGCAACAAACCCACACACCAGCAATGCAGTAAAGCATGTACAAGGGCAAACAACTCAATACCAATCTCAGCTGGTTACACAAGCCCAAACAAAAATGCAAAGAGACCATTACAAGTATACCAGATACGATCAAAGAGCACAACTCAAACATCAGTGACCAAAGACTGAACCAGACATGAAGATGCAACAGTTCGAGTTTTATCACAGTGACAACATACACAACTAATGCAACTACAAGATGAATCAACAAATATCAAACCAGTGTGAATGCAGGTTACAAGACTCAAGTATATGAATGTACAAATTCAACCAAGGAACAAGAGAAGCATCTGCGTAAAGCCGGGTGTGACAAAGTCAACAAGAAAGAAGATCGAAGCCGTGTTTCAAAATAAAGTCAAAAATCACCACAAGCCAAAGTCTACACAAAATCAAGCAGTACCGTGATAACCAAGCAATCAAGGAACCAAAATCAAGTCCAGATTCAAAGCCGTGGAGAACACGTACAAAATATACGAGTATATACGATTATGGGAAAAGGTCAGAAAACATCTCAATCGTTCAAGCATCATCAAGCGGCAGAGCAAAAAATATTGACAAATTCAAATATATTCAGACGAACGAGAAAACAGGGTATCGAACCCATATAAATTCAACCCAAGAAAATCATCATCGGCTATGAGCTAAAACGACAAATCATTCGAACGCAAAAACCCTAATCATCATCGGCATCCAAGGCGATCGAGTTCAAGTAAGCCAAAATCAGCAAAGCAAAAGGAGCAAAGTACATACCGAAATCACAGAGGAACTCGATCCAAATTGAAGAGCCGTGAGCAAATCAGAGAATATTGAAGCCTACTATCGAGTGGCGCTTCAATTTGTACAAGCCTCAATTCCAGATTCGAAGGCAACAGAGGAACGAAAGCCCTAGCAAGCATAAAAAAAAACGAGCGAGGCCAAGCCCTAAATTTCTCAGATCGAAGAAAAATAATCACCGCCATTTTCTTTTCAGAGCAAAAAGGAACGAGTTAGAGAATAAAAGAAATAGGGCCGGCCGGTGTATTAGTTAGGGTTAAAGGGTTAATTAATTAAAGTTTTAAAAGGGTTTGATTTTAAAAAGGTTTTAAAAGCTTTTCTTTATTAGTTTTTTAAATTTTTAAAAAGCTTTTAAATTTAGGATTTGAAAATTTTGATTAATATTTTTCATTACTTTTAAATTTTCAAATTGAATTTTTATCGAGCAAAAAATTGTTTAATCAAGTCTATATTTAAATTTTTGCTCCGGTTTTAAATCAGCAGTTTGTTTTTTAATTTTCAAAACAAAAGCAGGGTTAATCACCACCTAGGGTTTAGGTGTTGTCAGATTGTCTAGTTAGAATTAGTTCAGTGAGCAGGGGGAGCTGCGAGTTTGCAAAGCTCTACAGGCGGGAGCAGAGTTTGCGAGTAAGCGAAGCTCTATAGGCGGGAGCAGAGTTCGCGAGTAAGCGAAGCTCTATAGGCGGGAGCAGGGGTTGCGAGTCTATTAGAGTGTTTGTGAGCGGGAGCGAGTGTTTGCGAGTCTAGTAGAGTGTTTGTGAGCGGGAGCGAGTGTCTGCGAGTCTATGAGAGTGTTTGTAAGCGTGAGACTGTTTAATTCTAATAGAAATCTGGGAATGCAGCAGTAGGCAGGGTTTGCCGAAGCTGGGTAAATTTTGTGTGTGATTTACTTTTCTGCTTATTTACTTATCTGCAGTTTGTTTCTGTGATTGATTCTGTTTGACTTGAGAAAATTGGTCATAACCCTATTCACCCCCCCTCTAGGGTTATTCTAGATCCTACAGTTGTGATTGAATGTCTTTTATAATGAATGGAGGTTTATATTTTAAATGAGATGCATGAATATATTAAGTTAGTTTGCTTTGATTAATTTTGAATAATATTGAAGTATGTTGGTATTTGAATTGATTGTATATGGGCATTTTCAGATTTCTAGAAATTCATTCGATTAGATGAATATTTCAGTCAGTTGAATCCTTAAAAATCTTATTGCTATAAGGAAAATTCAAGAATAAGAAGATTAAAGTAATAATTCAATCAACTAGTTCAGTCGACTGAATCTAGTTTCAGTCGACTTAACCTGAGAACTTTTGATTTCTTGAAATAAATTTTATTGTTTTCTTATATTGTTATATCCATTTGTTTTTGGTAATCCTGATCACTAGTGTTATTTGTTATTATATGTTATATTTTGAGTTTTCTAAAGAATTATTACAATGGCTGTAAAGATATTATATATATGTATATGTATATTTAATATGTTATTATAGTCTAGTACTTTTTTTCTAGTAATCTATTTTCTTTATATAATTTTTTTAGGAGTTAATTGTGTTAGTTTGCGAAAGTAAGGATCTTAAGGCTAATTTAACAATAGAGGGGGGGAGTGAATAGTGTTTACTAACTTTTATGAATCCTTTTGAATTCTTTTGAGATTGTAGTTTAAACAATGCAAATTGACAATTACAGATGCAAATACAAATAGATATAAATGTTGTAAAAGTAAAAAGTAAAGAGTTGGAGAGATCACAATAGGATTTTTATACTAATTTGGAGTTATCATATATCCAATCCTATACAATTTCTTATATAGATTTCTTTTCAAATATCAAAGTCAATACAATCTCGATTTCAGGGCTATAAGACACACCCTTCAAATTTTCCGAGCTTTGGGTACATTCACTGGATTTGGACGGGACACTAGCACACCCACTTGGATTCAAACGAGACACCAACTGTAACAACCCAAAATTTAAGCTATAATAATTAATTAACGAATTAACTAAATAATAAAATAAGTTTGTGAAATTGTCATAATCGAGCCACGGAAGCTACACCATTGGGTCCATGGTAATTTTCTAATCAATTTCCATATATAACATGTCGAAATCCAAGCTACGATGAAGAAGTTACGAAAGAAATAAGAAATCAAAAGAAAACACACACACACACACACACAACAAGGGCCTAGGTCGACCCTTGTTTTGGTCAGGTCGACCTATAGGTCGACCACCAATATACATAGGTCGACCCGCACCTTTGCTTGGACGTGAAAACGTCCAGGTACGAGCCGAACACTATATTTTTATTTTTAGGAAAATCTCATGCGTTCTTAGCTGCATCTGACGGTTCCTAGGGAGCCTATGACGTGGTTGCATTTAATCTTCAAATCCAACGGCCTGAGATCCCTAAGCTACACTATAAATAGAACCCTAGACCTAGATATTTTTCTCATTCAGGTTTTCTCCCAATTGGGTTCATTGTCTGAGGCTGAACACTACATAGAAAAAATTTCTAGGGAGTAAATCTTTTTGATAAAAATATTCTACGCCCTAGAGGTGGATCCAGGATGGCCCAGGACTAGAGCTAAGGACCACAGGTGAGTATTTTGTAATTATTTTAGATTTTTAAGTAATTTAAAATAATAGAGTTCCCAATAGTTGTAGTTTTTCTACAATTTTGAGACAGTTTTATTTAAGTTTATTTACAGACAGTATTTAAGTAAATTTCGGAAGTTCTTTTCAGTCTATTTTATTCAGCTATTTTATTCAGTTATTTTATTCTGTTATTTACAGTCATTTACAATTATTCACAGTTATTTACATCTGTTTTAAGTTGGAATTTAGCATGTAAATGTTAGTTTCTTTTTATAGAGATTTAATCTCTTTTTACGCGAATAAATTAAAAAGAGAAGAATTCGCTAATATGGATTAAAATAGATTAACATTAAATTTACAGAAATCAGATGTAAAATGAAAAAAACTGAAATAAAAATAGAGATGGATTGAAATATGCAAATTTAAGATATTTGCAAGCATAATTATAATAAGTGGTTATAACTAAAAATAGAAAATAGAAGAATAACAGTTGCAAGAACAATTATAACAAAGGTTATCATTAGAAAGAAAAATATAACAGAAATAACAGAAGAGACTTATTTTAAAACTTAGATCTTGGGTTAAGTTAATAAAGAAAGAAATAACAGAAGAGGCTTATTTTAAAACTTTGATCTTGGATTAAGTTAATAAGCAAATATATTAAAGAAAGAAACAACAGAAGAGACTTATTTTAAAACTTAGATCTTTGATTAAGTTAATAAGCAAATATAGTAAAGAAAGAAATAAAAGAAGATGCTTATTTTAAAACTTAGATTAAGTTAATAAGCAAACATAGAAGTAGGGCCCGTACCGGTAGCATTCCCTTTCAGTCTAGGACTTATGGTCTCACAACAGTTAGGTGAGGTTGGGACATGCTTATGCTGATTAGAGTAAATAAGTGGATAATAGATAAAGGCTCAAATATGGGGATTTGGGCAAGGGGCGCAAAACTATAAGAATGTTTGTTAGGACCAGTACCGGCAGCATTCCCTTTCAGGACTAGGACTGATAATCTCACAACAGTTAGGTAAGGCTGGGCAGCATTCCCTTTCAGGTCTAGGACTGATGGTCTCACAACAGTTAGGTGAGGCTTGGCACGCTTGTGCTGATTAGGGTAAATAAGAGGTCAAATAGAGGGTGATAATTAGTTTGTACCGGCGATGACCGAGCGTGCGACATCGATTAGGATAAATAATTCGCTACTGCGTCTTACACGCTAAAGAGGTGTCTTTTGCTGTGACCAACAGGATTGGTTCACAGTGGTACAACAGAGATAGAATAGGCCGATCAAAGGGTAGAATTAGGATTTCAGCCTAATCAAAGCAGTTTAAGACAAGTGCAAACAATCGAAACAATCAAAGCAAACAGTCAAACAATACTCTATGCGAGTTTTATCTTTCCTTTATTTCCTTTTAAACTAGAACTGTTGCTTAGTCTATTATCTTTATCTTGCTTAGAAATGCTAGTAACTACTTTCACTCACCAGACTTATAATCTGACCCACTCCTCTATTTTCTCCTTTTCCCCCATAGGCCAGCAGAGTTGAGTTGATTCGGGTTGCTTGGAGATTCATTCCCGGAGTTTTATCATTTTAGATGTATTCTTCCGTTCTTCATCCTTTTCATTTTGCTTATGATGGATTTGGCACTTGTGAGAGGGATTATGATTATTATTGTTATCTTTGTACTCTGATTTTTGTGAGACTGAGATGTATTTCATGAGATAATAGATATTTTGAGTTATTGAGACATGTTATGTTTTATGACTTATTTGGGGATGAAGTTTAATTTTGAATGATAAGTTATTATTTAAGTGTTTCCACTATTTTTACTTATTTGTCTTGCGAATCTTAGTCTCCATAAAGCTTTAGCTATACCTATAATGCACCACATCCTTTGGTGTGCCTTTTTGGGTATATTAAGGGGTGTGGGGTGATTCACCAACCAAATCCACATAATTCAGACGGAACACAAGCACACCCATTTAGATTTTAGGGACACCAAGCACACCCAAGAGTATAAGAGAATGATTTGATAGAGTTTACAAAATCAATTTCTTGATCTTGAGTATAAATAATCCTATAACCTCTTGAATAACACTTTGATCTTGATTTGAGTGAGAGAGATAAGAGAGTATATAATCGAGTATCAAATAATAGAGTTTGAATTTGATTCTAGTTGAATTTGAGTAGAATTTCTTTTAGAAATCAAGGAAGTGAAAGAGGAGAAAACATATGAGAAAGTAGTTCAAAAATTTCATTGAGAAAACCCCATATTTATAGAGAACAACAATCATGTCCATTCATGAAGGGATACGACGAAAAGACACTTCCATTCAAATTTAAAATTTGAAATTCCCCGCCTATGTGTCGACATACATGATGAGGATATGTCGACATATCTTTTGTAAATTAAAAAAATCACTAAAAAAATTGTTTTGAAAATATTAAGTTTCGTAAAATATTTTGATACTTTGTGAAATCATTAAGCATGGTTTATAAACATTTTAATCACAATAAAAATTATGAAAACTTTACAAAATTATTTCATAATATTTTAATATAAAGGATTTAAATATAGATAATATATACAAAAATAATATATATAAAGTATAAGTGAATATATATTAAAATCGAAGTATTAATGAATATCAAAAATATACTTTTGAATACCATGTCATTTGGAAAATATCAAACCAAAAACTATATCTAAATATGATAAATTAAAAGTATATTAAAATATAAAATGCATAAAGACTTAATTGCTCAAAATAATAAACTTGTTAATAAAAATAATTTTATAAATCATTTGAAACAATTTTGAAAAGATGTTTGAAAAATCATTTTGAAAACAGGGATTCTTTAAAAATCATTTTTGAAAACCTAGGATATTTGAAAATCATTTAAAATCAGAGAATAGGTTTTAAAAACCTTTTTGAAAAATGAAGAGAGATAAAAAGAGTGCCACCAAGGTTTTAACAAAATAATCTATGACTCTAACTTTTCAATCTCTAACTCTTCAATCTCTATATCAGCCTCTTGAATCTGCTCATAATACTATATAGTCTTCTTAATCAATACTTGTCCAATATCCTATACTATATACTATATATAATTTGATAAAAACATTAGTATTTATATTTTATATAATGTCATATGGTTGTTGTCATCAAAACTAATGCCAAAGGTACAATCTCCCCCATTTGATGATGACAACCATGTTTGTGGAATATGATATAACTCCCATTGAGTTACAAAACTTCTCCTTAATTTATTCCTAAATATTTTATATTTTTCTCCCCATTTGTCATCAACGAATATATAACCTAAAGCTCCCCCTAACTAAGGTACTATATGATATATAAAAGTAATAAGAATGAGATATAAGAGTGATATGTAAATAAGGAGTGATAACATAAACCAATTTTACTAATTCAATCCAATACATTCAAATCAATCTAAGCCAACACAAATATAAATCATACCCAGGTCAAACCAAATCATTTTGTAATCCTAAATAAGTCTACCCCAATCCATACTTCTTATTGTAATATATTAATATACAAATTTAAATCAATTCAAGTACATTTATAAAAACTAGCCAAACAACTTAAACTTCCCTAGGAACTTATACCCAACCATCAAAGCCGAAAATTGGATCTACTTTAATGGCATCTCAATCTTCATCGTCTTTGTTGATGACACAATCTGGATTGTTGGTTAGTTCGTCTTTGATAAGGGAAGAAATCATCCATCGAATCGCGTCAAATTGCTTTTTTTTGTTCTTTTATCATTTTCATTTGACTCAATTCTAATGTGTCTTTGATTTCTAAGGATAAAATAAGAATATTGTTGAACGATTGAAGGGTTTGTTAAAGATTTTTACATAATTTTGGTGTGGAGAAGCCATTTTGAAAAGATAAGTTTATAAATGAAAAGGGAGAAGAAAGAGAGTGGAAATGATGTTTTTCTGGAGTGAATAGGCTTATATAAGGGTGAAATGTCATTTGAATAAGTTAAACAGATGTCAATTATTTTATTTTGAATTTAAATTTTTTGCAGTCTGCCAGTTATATGTCAACATATAGAGTGTGCATATGTCGACATATACAACATATTTTGCAAATCCATCTTATTTGCTATACTATTGTAATTGGCCTATACTATTGCACTTTTATGACTTTCCAGAGACTAATAACAATGTATAATAGCAAGGAACAAAATTTCATTAATAATTATAGACGAGTACATGGAACTTTTAAAGAAAAACATAAAAGATACATGGATTAAAACTAGAATAATCCAAACTAAGATCTGAAAAACATTGAATACAACTAGGAAGAAGTGGAAGAAGATAAGGACTTTCCACCAAGCTTGTGGTAGATCTTTCCAAAATACTTGTCAACTTTGTTGGAAAGAGTAGAGAATGATTTCTTAAGCTTTTTTTTGGTTATTAAGAAGCTTCTCTTGATTCTTGAGAATTTCCTTAGTGGATGGATGAAATGACTTTTCAAAACACTCCAACGTAGTGTCTTCCTTCTCTTCTTGCTCTCCCTCCTCTTCCACTTTCATTCATCCTTCCTCTTCCTCCTTTTCTCTTATTTCATGCTCCTCTTCCCAAGCCAATCTTTCTTCCTTTTCCGAAAAAGTTTTATAAAACTCAAAGATGGGAGAAATGTGCATGAGAGAGATATTAGCCTTGTCGAAAAGTTTTTGAGAAATGGTTTCCTCTCCTCTTAGGTCAATACCAAAATATATGAATATTTTAGTGAGATGCACACCATGAAAGAATGTGTTCTCGTGCCTAGAGATATTCTTAGGAACGAATTCATATGAAATATTTGGTGACCAATTTATGTCGTAGTGACCATAAATTACAAAAAGTGCTTTGAAAACTTTTTGAGTCCGGTTATTATAATTTCCCATCCTCGGATTTATGCTTTGTTGCAAAATGAGACTTAAAATTCTTGCTTTAGGATGCAAATTTTTATTTTTAAACTCAAAATCATCATCACTTCCAAAAATATCATGAATAACTTCACGATTTTGATTTTCAATTTTAAAATTTGAAAGGTCTATTCCACTAGATTTGCATTCGATAATGTTACAAAAATTTTCATTATTCAAAACAATTTGAGTGCCTCTGACACTACTCCAAACCTCACCTTCATTTCCTTCATAAAACTTTCCTGTCAAATTCGCATAAAACATTTTCAGTAAATTTAGAAAACACAGAAAATCATTTTGTGAAGCATCAATCAAACCAAGAATTCCATTTTGATTACAAAGATCATCAAGCCCACAAGAAGGAAAATCATCAAAATTTGCGAATCTTCCGAAATAGACTTTTCCGAAAGAAACAATTTCTATATAAGCTTCTATTGCATCCTTATCATAGAAAAGATAGCTCTTAGTTTTCTTGGAAAGCCTTATGGATTTAGGAGCATTGCTTAAGGATGCCATTAATGAATTGCTTGAAGAGATAAGAAGTTAATGGATTTTTTGTATTTTGAAAAATGAGAGTGAAATGAATGGATGGAGATAGAATAATTAAATAGAGAATCAATAGACAAGTTCACTGGTCAAGAGACACCTTTTAAGGACATTGGAGTTGATGAAAAGATGAAGGGAATTTCAAATTTCAAATTTGAAATGAAAATTCAAACTCTGAGTTCATGTGCATATGTCGACATATGGCTAGGGTGTGCGTCGACATATAGCTCATGAATTTCAAAACGAAGAATTGAATAAATCATTACTAATTACTTACATTTGTGTGTGTATATATATATTTATCCTATAATTATTACTAATATATATTTTTATCAAATAATTTAAAATTAAAAATATACATATATTTAATATTATTTTTATCTAATATTATATTCTTATAAAATTAAATTTTATAAAATATTTAATATTAATACACACACACACTATATTCATCCAACATTATCAGGTAATTCCTAACAATCAAAAGCAATCAAAAAAACTCCATTTAAAAATTCAAAATTTAAACTTTAAATGCATACCTATTTTTGCTCCATTTCTTTGAACTTTTCTGAATTGATTATCGATGTGAAGGACATATTGGCATCTTTCGTATCTGGTTCATTATTACTTGAGGAAGTATTTGAATCATCTAATGTTGTTGCATAAGCCCTTCTCTGTTTTCTGGAAAAATAAGTATTTGATGAGTTTTTTGGTTTCTTCGGTAATGGACGGTCTCTGCATATGGCCAAATTCATTGCCGTTAAAACATCTAACAGCATTTCCACTTACTGGATTTTTGTTATCATTCCTCTTGAGATTATTCATTTTTCTGTATTTCAGAAATTTTCTGAAATTTCTAGTCATGAAGGAAATTACTTCATCATCATTGTTGTTTGAATCCAGATCATTTGTTGTCGCATTAAAATGATGGATATCTTATCTATTGCCTTGCTTTCTCTCCTGCCCTACATTTGTGCTTCAAATGATATTAAATTGCCAATTAATTTTCTAATTTTCAAAGTGCTAATGTCATTAGCCTCTTCAATTGCAATAGCCGTTTGGTCTCATTCAATAGTAAGTGAATTGAGGATTTTTCAACTTGATCCTCTTTAGAAAAACTTTTACCTAATGCAATCAATGAATGTACTATATCTTGAAACCTACTGTACATATCAGAAACAGACTCATTTAAACTAAATTTAAATAAGTAAAACTGATTTGTTAACATAGAAATTTTTATTTGTTTGAATTTGCTAGTTCCCTTCCGTGTAACTTGCAATGTTCTCCATATTTTATATGCAGACTTACAAATAGACACTCCATTAAATTCATTCTTATCTAATGAATAAAATATTCAAGGCTTTAAATTTACTTTATGCAACTACCTTTTGGTTAGTAGTCCATTGAGAAAAGTCAGTCTAGGGCTCAATATACTCATTTTGTTTGACATTTCAAATATTTAGACTATTTGACTGCAAATAGATTTGCATTCTACATGACCAATAGGTGTAATTAATGCTATTAAAAATTGGGGGTCTAGCAGTAGATTGCCTTTCGACAAAAGTGTTACTAACAAGTGAACTAACAGTGTTACTAATAGTGTTGTTAGCTATTTAAACTTTTCAAAAATCAAAATATGAATACTTTGAAAACCAATGCTCTAATACCAAATGTTAGTTTGTGGAAGTAAGGATGTTAAGGCTAATTTAACACTAGAGGGGAAGGGGTGAATAGTGTTTACTAACTTTTATGAATCCTTTTGAATTATTATAAGATTATAGTTTAAACAATGCAAATTGAAAATTACAAATACAAACAAATATAGATATAAATGCAGCAAAACTAAAAAGTAAAGAGTTGGAGAGATCATACCAGGATTTTTATACTAGTTCGGAGTTACCCAACATCTAATCTATATAATTTCTTGTACAAATTTCTTTTCAAATATGAAAGTCAATACAATCTTGATTTCAAGGTTACAAGACACACCCTCCAGATTTTCCGAGCTCTGGGTATACTCACTAGATTCGAACGGGACACTAGCACACCTAATTGGATTCAAATGGTACGCCTAGCACACCCATTTGATTCAAATAGGACACAAGCACACCCACTTGGATTTTAGGGACATCAAACACATACAAGAGTATAAGAGTAAGATTTAATCATGTTTGCAAAATCAATTTCTAGATCTTGAGTACAAATAATCATATAACCTCTTGAATAACACTTTGATCTTGATTTAAGTGAGAGAGATTAGAGAGTAAACAATAGAGTTTGAATTTGATTCTGATTGAATTTGAGAAGATTTTGAGTAGAATTTCTTTTAGGAATCACAAGAGTGAAAGAGGAGAGAAAATATGAGAAAGTAGTTAAAAAAATTCATTGTGAAAACCCCATATCTATAAAGAAATAACTGTCATGTCCATTCATGAAGAGACATGACGAAAATACACTTCCATTCAAATTTGAATTTTGAAATTCCTGGCCTATATGTCGACATTTATGATGAGGATATGTCGAAATATCCTTTGTAAATTTGAAAAATCGGTAAATAAAGATTGTTTTGAAAATATTAAGTTTTGTAAAATAATTTGATACTTTGTAAAATCATTTAAGCATCGTTTATACACATTTTAATCATAATAAAACTTAAGAAAACTTTATAAACTTATTTTATAATATTTTAATATAAATGATTTAAATATAAATAATATATACAAAAACAATATATATAAAGTATAAGTGGATATATATTAAAATCAAAGTATTAATGAATGTCAAATATACTTTTGAATACCCTATCATTTAGAAAATATAAAACTATCTAAATATAATAAATTAAATGTATATTAAAATATAAAATGCTTAAAAACTTAATTACTCAAGATATGATAAATTTTTTAACAAAAATAAGTTTAAAAATCATTTGAAAACAATTTTGAAAAGATGTTTGAAAAATCATTTTGAAAACAAGGATTCTTTAAAAATCATTTTTGAAAACTAGGATATTTTAAAATCATTTAAAATTAGAGAATAGATTTAAAAAACCTTTTTGAAAAAATGAAGAGAGATTAAAGAATATTTGAAACTAATCTTGATATCTTGAATCTTCAATACTCATGAGTCTTCAATCTCTAACTCATGAATCTCTATATCAGCCTTTTGAATCTAGTTTTGATACAGTACAGTCTTCTTAATCAACACATGTCTAATATCCTGCACTGTATACTATATATAACTCGATAAAAACATTAGTATATATATTTTATATAATATCATATGATTGTTGTCATCAAAACCGATGCCTAAGTTACTAACAAACTGATGACTTGGAAATTTATATTTGAGATTTGTAGTAATTTTTCATAAATATTTAAAATAATATTTTGATTTTGTAAGATAAGTAGTAAAGAGAAGTTATGAATTAAACCCATAATTAAATATTTTGAGAAAATGGAATTTGAGTTTTGAGATGAGTATTCAAAGAAGATTTTGTATATAATGTTTTCAAGCATTAATGAAGATGTTTCCTTTTTAATAATAAAATATACTTTATGTGAAGTATAATTTAGAAATTTATTATAATTGGTTTTATTGAATTAGAGTTTATTTGTAAGTCTAATAAATTTGTATCGTAAATAAATAAGCTTTGAATAAAGAATTATTTTGGTATTTCTAATGAGGATTTGGATTTTGACAATGATAATCCTTTTTAAAATTATTTTGTATTGAAGTAAGAAAATATTATTATGGAAAATTGAGATTTAGAGCATTAATGATTTGGAAGTGAAAATAAATGTAATTGAATATTGTAAATATAAAAATATTTGAAAAGTTGGATATTTGAAGTAAAAGTTGTTTAGAAAATGTTCTATATACCTATTTGTGAAGATCTTTCATAAATCAAGGATTGAATTAATTAAGAATATTAAGTCAAGTTATGTTTTCAAGATTTACGACTGTAGAAAAGTTTTGGAAAGTAGATATAAATTTTATCTTAAGAGTGTTAATAAATTTTGAAGTTTATTTTGAGAAAGTAAGATTAAAATTTGAGGATTTGTTTATAAAGGTAAAGATTTTAGGATTTGAAAATTTGAGGTTACAAAGATCTTGAGCCTTCTATATTATGTATTGTATTAGAAATGTTTTGTAAAGTTTTGTAAAATAAGGAGAACTTTGAAGGAAGGTAAATTACAAATAGTTTTTTCCATCATTGTTTTATGGAATAAAATATAATGAGATGTTTTAAGTATCCTAGAAGTTGTAAATTTGTTTGAAAGAATTGTTGCAAATATAAAATTTTGAAATCATGAATTATAAATTTCTAATTGCACTAAGTTTTGATCATGTATAGTTTTAGAATTTTTTTGAATATGGAAGTATAAAAACAATTTTGTTTCAAGTGTTTAATGAGTTTTGAGATTGCTTGGTGAAATTAGAATTTGAGGAAGAATGTTTGATTTGTAAAGTTAATGGTTTTCCAGAGTTTGAAATTTTAATATGTATAAATATTTGGATTTTCTATATTATTTGAGTGTTATAAATGAATATGTTCGTTTATGTATTTGAGAGTTATGAATTTTTAGAAAATATTTATATCATATAATTTACTCCCAAAACTTTCAGAATTTCAATATTTGAATTATTTATGGTTTTAATTCTTAGGTATTATTCCAAAAGAATTGTTCAACTCATAACCTATGACTATGCATTAGGCAAGAATGATAAGCCATTATTATTTTGAGGCCAACGAGAAATTTGTTAATTGATGTTGATTTAGATGTGCTTGTATTTTTATTTAATAATTGTATATAAAGATTTAAACTAAGAAGGTATAATGAAGCTAATTATTTTAGCTTGTTATAAATTTTCCTCATAGCAAATTGTGAAGGCGCAATTTTCTTGAGGGAGAGTTTCTAACAACCCGGTATTGAGTAGTAATTAATTAATGATGATAATAGTATTTTAATTAATTAAAATTGATTTTTAAAGATTTATTAAGAAAGATTTGAATACATTTGTACATTTATGAATTTACAACGATTTAGATATGAAAAAGGTAATTTTATATTTTATAAAATCTTGTGTTATTAATAAATGTGATTAGAAATATATTTGAAGGAAAAGAAGTTTTATGTTAATAAATGGTTTTGAGAATTATTCAATAATGGGATTTTAAATGTAACCAAGAAATGATTTAAAGCAAATTAAGTGAAAATATAAAAATAAAATTTTATAAACTTGTATGTGATCAAGTAATGAGGTTTTGTGTTAGTAATAATTTTTATGTATTAGTTTGAAGTGATTTTGATTAATAAGAAAAATTTAGTTAAGTGGGCTCAAATTAGTAGTTTTGATTTAATTTAATTAAATAAATAAATTTATGAAATAAAAATTCTATAAAAATCTTATAATGTTGAGTAAGCATTTTAATGTTGCTAATATGATTTTTAATTAAAATTATATATTGTTTTGTGTTGAAAAGAAAATGGTTTTAAGAAAAGGGAAATGAAATGGATAGAGATTTTTGTAAGATCCACACCCATGAACATAAAACCCGAACTTTTTTTTCGTGAAAAATCAAGACATCTCATTGTCTAAAAACTCTAACTCTTATTCACTAATAAGAATTTCACATTCAATTTATCTAGGTTCTTCTCTTTCGTCATCATAAAGCAAAGTAAATAAAACCCTCCTCTTACTTCTAAACTCAAAACAAAATAGAAACAAATTCTCAATAATTTCCAAATTTAAATATATCAATCTAAACATCACTCTACACCTCATATCATGAAGATGTTTGCTTTTGGCTAAGTAATAAAGCTGATGATTTTCAAAATCGAGCAAATTAATGGAAAGAGTGCTAATTTAGAGAGCTATGGCTAAGGTGAATGTTGTTTACTCTCACAACTATGTTTATATATTTAATTTCATCTTATATGCTTGTTGTTGTGTATAGATTCCTTATGAATATGGTTTTGAGATATTTGTATGACAGTTTTTCCATCATCATTATACTTTTCACATTATCATTGTATATTATAATTACACCTATCATTATAGACATAGTCTAACCCATGTATTATTTATAATACTCGGGTCAGTCCAAGACATTTCAGGTTTAGGGACGAGATGACCAATTTATGGATAGGCATAGATGGAGAACATGACTCGTTGTATTCACTTATTGTATACTATTGTGTTGTATTTGGATTTTTGTATTTGATATTTTGATGATTGTCTATATCTGATGTATAACTTGGATCTATGTATACATTTCTATTATATTTTATTATCGATGAGTATTTTCCTCTTGTTATTACTATATATTGTGTGTTGTTCTATCCTGGAGGCATACGTGTTTATTGCTTTCACTGAGACTATGTACATATAGGTGAGTTACTTATTCGTTGTTTAAATACATACTTGTGTTGGGCCAAGGGAATATTCACGTGTGTGCCACATATCGCCTTATTCTCCGTATTACTGGACAATATTATTTAGTAATACTCTTGAGTAGTATGGGTATAGAGTTGGGGGTGCTACATCTAAGGTCAAAAACTTTATTAATATTTGTATTAGTAACATATGTCGTTTTAAAGTCTCTAGTTCAATTTGATAACATTTGTCAATTAACCGATTTACTATGGCTGTAGATTTTGACTTTAAGTTGACTTACCAATTATGGTGGTACCAACTTACTATAACGAATGAGACGAATCCACTCTTGAATAGTGTTTCACTTTAAGTGTTTCAGTTCCTAACTATGGTCGTGGCACGGACGCCACACCATGTGGTTGATCATAGTCAAAGTACAATATGTTAGAAATTATATTTTGATGATGAAAATATTATTAACAATTTAATTATTAGCATAATAATATTAAATACAAAAGAAGTATATGTAGATATGGCGATATTTGAAGAAATTGACTGAACATAAGATGACCAGAGTAAGGCAAGGATTTTCGAAATAGGACTTACAAAGGCAACGGGGAAGATTTTAATTTTAAAATTACCATAATCAAAGAATGTGTCGATTTTATGTTTTACCTTAAATATATTTTGTCAAATCCAATAACATCTCTTTTATTTTAGCCATAAAACCTCTACATAATTTTTCTAATTTTTTTAGCAAAAACTCCTTGCGTAACAGCCTCAGGAAATGCTCGGAATAGCATAACGGTTGACCGAGTAATGTGCTGGCAAATTTTCCTTGGCCGTGTATTTTCAAATTCAAATGTCACTTCTTTTACTTTCTTCAATGGGGATTTTCACTTCAAGGGCTTATTTGTGCAGGTAATAAGTTTTAAGGACACTATTTCTAAAAAATTAGTTTTAAGGACATTTTATAGGAAAAAGATAAAAAAAATTATCATTTTCAGTTGTACAGAAATAATGATAAAAAGATTTATCATTTTCCTGTATAACTTAAAAAGATAAATGAATTTATCATTATCCTGTAAATTGTCCTTAAAACTAATTATTTAGAAATGTTGTCCTTAAAACTTATTACCCTGAAAATAGAAGCCCTTCAACATAATTTCCACTTCTTCAATCGCAGTTCCTTCTACTCCAGATTTTTTAAGCGGACACGACTTCCTAATCAGAGCTTTTCATTCCTATATAAACAAATAAGTGAATAATCAAATCACCTTCCGTGCTTTCGTTTCTTTATCTTTCTATTTGTAATCTTGTTCTCTGATTCATAGTCTCTAAAGCCCTAATTACTGTTACACATTTAATTTCATAATTAGTGCAACAACAAACATTTCAAGTCCACAACCTAAATATTGCTTAATTCAAATCTCAGCTGTTGGGTTATAGGACATAATAAAGCGTCAAGGTAAAAATCTGTATTGTAGATACAAAGTTTGCATAACAATCCTTCTGTAAAGTTGATTGTCAGCTAGAGGGGGTCTTTAAGAACAGTTGTAAACATATTCTTCTAGGTTAAGTAAAGGAATGAACGGAAGCTTCGGTAATGGACGTAGTGTAAAGCCTCGAAAACTCTAAGAGATATTTTAATTAAATATTAATAATATGTAATACGAAGATAATTGAAATTAACGAATGAATTAAATAAATTAAATAAAAGGTGGGGCAAAATGGTTATTTTTTTGACTGTGGAATTTTATAACGAAATCAACGCCATCGCAACCGTCTTGTTTTTCTGATTCATGTAGTATCTTGGTTTACCTCTCTTCAAGTCCAATTAAAAAAGTCATGATTGAATAGTCAAGTCGAGCTGGCGCCAATGAGTTTGAATTCGAATTTCTAAATCAGGCGAATATCTTGTTTTCCCTCTAACTACTTAAGAAAGAAATACATACAGTTATTTCAGAAAACAACGACCCGTATCATTTCCTTGTTCCTTCATCTTTCTGTCAAAACCAACTTGCAATCAAACTCAAATATCTCAGTCTAATCTCCACCAAATCGAACAAGACTAAAAGTGTTGGGCAACTAGCAGATAAGGCTATGTAACAACATCAATTTGAAGGTGGAAATTCGAAGAGAAGAGATGCAACAGCCTAGAAAATAAGGATTTGGACATGAATAAGCATTCCAGTGAGTGATACGTTCTTTCTTCCTTGTATAATGCAATTATAACATTATAATTATGATATGTAGGCTTAGCAAAGTAGACAAAATGCATATTAAAAGTTAAATTTATGTAGGATTTGAATTTGAATGATAATAGCACTCAGAAACTAGGTTTTCATATAATCATTTAAGTTTGAAGAAATTATATTGAATTGATGAAATATAGTGATGAAATAGATTTGGAAACTTATAGCTAGAGTATAGGCACGTTCTCAAATGATTAAAGGCGGAGCAGATGCGACCGAAGGTAGAGGCGACCGGATGCAGAAGTGACCGAAGGCAAAAATGACGACGAAAACACAAAATTTCCGCAGTTTGAAACCATGGAAAACATGTACATCGGTGCACTAATCATGTCAACCTGTCCACCGAAACATTATTATTCTACCAGTCTGAACCTGGACCCTAATTGGCCTATATAAATAAAAAACAAACGACTCAAGTTTTGTTTCTCTTATGTTCTAGAAGGTAAATGGAGACTAGTGATGAGGCAAATGATGGAGATACAAATGAACGAATGTGTGTGATGATTTGGTTGTTATTTTAAAGTGGATATGTATGTGTGCCGTGGTATAAAGATATAATACGACGATGGACACGGACGTGAATGAATCTAGGGCACATGATGGATGTCCCAGAAAGTGTATGCAGATACGAATGTGGTCCTATGACATAAGTAAGTGGTCTAAGCATGATGATTTGTTCCCTGTAGTGCTTCGACAGACCGGTAGGAGAGAGTGGATGTTAAGCGACCATGTAAGGAATGATGCTAGTCCATGGTGTGATTCCAATTAGGTAGCACGATGACAACAAGCGACTGTGTAGGGAATGAGGCTAGTCGAGGGCCTGAGTCCTATACGCAATTAACGTGACGATGGACAATAGGCGACCCTGTAGCGCACGAGGAGAGTCTAGGAAGGTGAGTCCATATAGATATGATACGATATGGATAGATGGATATGACAGTTAGGCATGATGTGGTGACATAACGTGTGGTGGCCGAGTGATAGACTCATATCATGGTATTATTTTTATAGTATATATAGAGTGGAGAATGGCTCACTCCCCAAAATTATGTCTGACCCACTCCTATTATATTTTTAGTATATCCAGGTTGATGGAGTCTAGTGATGGGATGCTATCGGAGATGGACGTTTGTTTATGTATTGTATTTACGATGTATATTGGTGTTGTACTTGGATTGGACTCTATGTATGGATTAGGTTGTATTTGTATTATTCGTACATATATATTTGACATTTAGACATATTGAGGTGATGTGATATGATGTTCATTTATGTATTATTATTATTTTCCTTTCGCTGTGAGACTCTGAAAGTAGTTATCAAACAGTATAATTAGTATTGAGATCTGATATCTGCCCATGTCTGTGTATGTTTATTTATTTAAAACCCTAACTCGTCCTTTCAATCTTTGGGTATTAGTGTCGGTTTGGGCATCAGATCTGGGTTCGAGAGGGTGGATTGTTACATTGGTATCAAAGCTTGGTTAGGAACTAGGATAATAATTAATAATGTTTTAAGGGAGCATGTTTGTAATTTCTATTTTACATATATATATGTGCGTGCGTGCGCGTGTATGTGTGTGTGTGTTCCACTTATATTTTCCAAGTATTTTCAAAGGGAAATTAGTGCAAACACTAAGTCAAAAGAACTGCTCCCATAATAGGGGTCGAATTATGGAAAGGAAATGAGAGCAAAATCCAAATAGTTCTGCACTAAAGATTTAAGATGATTAAGTTGATCGGATTGTAACGTTGAAAAAAATTCGAAGTTTTGTTTCATTGAAAATGCATGTTAGTTTTGGAATCCGATGATTCTCTGAGATGGGAAGCTTCAAGATATACAGCAACTTGTAAGGTCCAAATATCTTTGCAAAAGAATCTCCCTTCTGAGCAACTCAAGTTGATGTATGTATGTATCTATGTATGTATGAGATATACAAGTGAATCCGATTAAATATTTTACTGAAATCAGAACCCCATAAATACACAAAACTAAACATACACATTAAATACAATGTATATTTATTAATATCAAATTGAAATTAAATGTAGTATATTAAAGGCAAATTTTATTCATACATCAAAAATCATCTAACATACGACATTACTTTGCTAAAAAAATTCATGACTAAATTATACCCTTCTTAATTTCATTTTTAGTCTTTTACCTTTCACCCATCTAATTAAAATATTATAATTAATGATAGTTGATCAAATTTATACATTTTTAATGAAGTCAATGAAGCCTATAATACTAGTTAAGATAATTTTCATAGCTAACTGCTCTAATTTAAAAACTTTTACATCTTTTCTTCTTAAATTAGAGTCGACTTTAAAATAAGATTTCTTTTTTAAATTACAATAATAGTGCAAAAAATTAATGTTCATTTAGTTGATTTTTGTCAAGGACCACTAGCTCATATGTTTTGTGGTAATTTAATTTAGTGCTAGAAATTTATAGTTTTGTATAAACAAGTTTTAGGTTTCAAAGAAGGAAAATGATGAAGAGGAAAACAAAAGTAATCGTATATAAACATTGGTATGGAAATTTATTATTTCACTATTATTCACATCATTTGTTTTATTTTCCCCAACTTGGTTTTCCTATATATATTTATATTTCTGTTAAATTTTGGTGATACAAAATCACAAATAGAGGGAAAGAAATATGCAAAAGAAAGAAAGAGAAGATTTTATTTCCCCTAATTAATAGGCATATTGAGTATGTCTATTTCTTTCTCTAATTGGCTAATCAAATTATTTGTTGCCATCTAATGTTAACTTGGGCATTAAGTAATTGATTATATAAATAGAGAGTAGAAGAGATGGTAAACATATGGTGAAAAATCTATTTGCTAATTTTCTCTTATCCATATTTGTTCTTCTTCTCCAACAATTTTAGCCATATAGATATTTGCTCCCTTTCTCAATTTGGTTATTGATTTAATGATATTTTGTTTATTTTAGCTTTGTTATATTAATTGTAAACAAAAATTTTGGTGAATCAATAAAGTGGGTGGTTGGGTGGAATATCCTGTGTTATTGTGTTTTGATTTCAATTCTGTCTTGTTTTCAATCCAAGTTATCTCTTTGTGATTTGGGTGACAAAGATCCGTTGATATAAGCTTCCACAACGCGCTACCATTTTTGCACAACAGTTTGGTATCAGAGCACAGATCATCGCAAAGCTTAGAGTAATTTCGGATTGAAAAATTATTGATGTCGGATATGATTTCATTTTCGAAGATGGGTATTTTGGATGGGAAAAATTGGGGTATTTGGAAGCCTAAGATGGAGGATGTTCTGTACCTCAATGATCTTCATGATCCGATTGATGGAGATGGAAAGAAGCCCTCTGATGTAGATGAGGGAAAATGGAAGAAGATGGATAAGAAGGCGATTGCTTTGATTCGCCAGTATCTTGATGATTCAGTTTTCCATCATGTGGCTAGTTGTGAATCCGCGAAGGCTTTGTGGGACAAGTTGGTATCTTTGTATGAGTCAAAGAGTGCTACTAGTAAGGCTTTTCTGGTTCGAAAGTTGGTACAACTGAGATTAGATGAAGAGAAGTCTATTGTAGAGCATTTGAATGAATTTCAGGATGTAATAAATCAATTGGCAAATATGAAGGTCAATTTTGATGATGAGTTACAAGCTCTTTTATTGATGAGTTCGCTTTCAGAAAGTTGGGAAACTTTGGTTGTTTCATTGAGTAATTCCAATGCTAATGGAACTATCTCTTTGGAAACTGTTTGAAGCAGTCTTTTGAATGAGGAGCTTAAAAGGAAAGGGTCAGGTATGAAATCAATTCAAAGTGAGGCTATGGTGGCAAGGGACTCGAAGAAAGATACAATTTGGAAGAAGAAGGATGCTAATGGTAAAGGTGTTATCACTTGTCATTATTGTAATAAGAAAGGTCACATACGTAGCAAGTGTTATGCTTATAAAAGAGATCAGAAAAAGGCTGCGCATGGTGATACTAGTAGTGATGCACATGCAGGTTTTGTTGAAGGTACCGATAGTGATGCTTTTTATGATGTCCTCTTTAGTGAAAATAAGCCTTGGAAGATGGATTCGGGAGCCAGTTTTCACATTTGTAGAGATGTGAATTGTTTTTCTTCTTATGAGAAGAGTGTCGGCATGATTAGGACAGCCAATGGAGAAGAGCTATCAATTTGTGGTATTGGATCTATCTGGTTTCGTATGCATGACAGTGTGGTTAGGGAAGTCTCTGGAGTCAGACATGTACCTACTTCTTCGCATAATCTTATTTATCTCGGTCAGTTGGATCTCCGTGGTTGCACTTATGAGACTCAAGGTGGAGTTTTGAGAGTGAAGAAAGGTGGTCGTGTAAGGATGCGAGGAGTATTGGAAGAAGGAAACCTTTATAGCTTGGTTGGTTCTGTAGTCGACAATGGAAAGCGAGTGACGGTTGAAGGACCTAGTCCACAGCAAGGTGGAGAGGTTAATGTGGTCACTGCTTATGATTCTAGCATTGAGGATCATATTTTAGACAGGGGTCTTCATGTTGATGATGCTCGAGGGATCGATAGTGATCTAATGAGCTCAGATCGAGTAATAGACGGGTGTCAAGTTGTAAAATCCACAAAGACAAGACGGAGATCTTTGTGGTATTACAAACATTTTTGAGACCGGATTTGTGTGGTGCACCTCATGTGGGAGATGCATCACTTGCAGATGGTGGTTGAGGTTTGTAATTTAGTGTGGTTGAGATATGAGGATTTGTGATAGATCTAGATATGGTATGCTCGATATGTTGGAGATATGTGATTTTGCATCAAGGTGGAGTGTTAAATTTTGGTGATACAAAATCACAAATAGAGGGAAAGAAATATGCAAAAGAAAGAAAGAGAAGATTTTATTTCCCCTAATTAATAGGCATATTGAGTATGTCTATTTCTTTCTCTAATTGGCTAATCAAATTATTTTTTTCCATCTAATGTTAACTTGGGCATTAAGTAATTGATTATATAAATAGAGACTAGAAGAGATGGTAAAAGTATAGTGGAAAATCTATTTGCTAATTTTCTCTTCTCCATATTTGTTCTTCTTCTCCAACAATTTTAGCCATATAGATATTTGCTCCCTTTCTCAATTTGGTTATTGATTTAATGGTATTTTGTTTATTTTAGCTTTGTTCTATTAATTGTAAACAAAATTTTTGGTGAATCAATAAAGTGGGTGGTTGGGTGGAATATCCTGTGTTATTGTGTTTTGATTTCAATTCCGTCTTCTTTTCAATCCAAGTTATCTCTTTGTGATTTGGGTGACAAAGATCCGTTGATATAAGCTTCCGCAATGCGCTACCATTTTTGCATAACAATTTCAAAATGGAAAAGCGATATCAACTTTAATTCCAGTGGATTATGCAAAATTGTATATTGTTTTGTATCTTTGTGTTGGTATACCAATCATGCCCTTCAAAATGAACAAAAGAAATGCACTTTATCAACGTATTAAAAAAAGAAATCAAATGGATATCAATGTAAATGCAGAACTTGAGAACAAAAATATAATTTAGCTTTGCTTATCGTAGATTTTACATAATAGTTCTATGATATCCAAGTACTAACAAATCAAATATCCACCTGCAAAATATGATGGAAACTAAATTTATTATCATAAAACTGAAACAAAAATGAGAGAAAACATGATATTTTCTCCAAATTGGTTTCCTTATATACTTATATTTCAAAATGGAAAAACGATCAACTTTACCTCTAGTAGATTATACAAAACTAATGACTCTTTAGTATTTATGTTTTTGTAGACTAATTACAACATACAAAATGAATGAAGGAAATGAAATTTATAATCATCCTAAAGGAAAAATCAGAAGAATGTTAATGTAAATAGAAATGTTTAAAATAATAAAATAGTTTAACTGTATCGATCATAGATTTCACTAAAAAAATGAAGATCTATGGTATCCATATACTAATAAATCCAATAGACCCTACAAAACACAAAGTAAATTGAATTCATAATCATACAAGCTGAAATGAAAATATGAAAGAAATATAATTTTAGCCACAACTTGAAATAAAGATATGTAATCAAAAATTTAAAACATAAGGGATGAATTGAACCACAAATTAGATGAAAAGAAAAATAATAAAACTAAAATCAAAGCTTTAAATTGAGCTCGATGAAACGCTAGTAAGCCAAAGCTTTTTGAGGCTTTTAGATAATTTTTTCATGAAACTAACTTTGAAAGCAATGGATAAAAACACAATCTTTACAAAACATAAACAGAAGAAAAAAAATTTGAATAGAAAACGAAGAACTATTGATGAATTCAATTAAATTCTAGTAGACTAAATCTTCAAAGAGATCAAATAAAAATTGTTCGAAAAGAAAATAAAAATGAGAAATAATCGTGAAAATAAAATAGCTATATTGCCAACATAGAGAGAAGAGAGAACTAATGTTAGAATATAAAGGACTAATGATTATAAGTTTATCAGAAAAGAAATTCGTATATAAAAGTAGCTTTTGAGATTTTTTTTCCATTTCATAATTGAAATTAAATAACATTAATTTCTAGACTAGTACTTTTATGCTTTGTGGAATAATGAAAATTTTGTAGAGGCTAGAAAAAAAATATTCCTCAAATTAAGGAGAATGCACTATTCAAGTTGGGATAAAATGAGAATAAAAATAAGTTAAGGTGATTGTAATTTTTATTATATAATAGAATATATTTGGATATAACATGCTAACACAATTTTAAAAAAGTGTAAATTTTAATATTTAAAAAACAATAATAAGTTGAACTTTTAGATAGTCTTTTCTTTCTTTGATAACTTCATCAACCAAAGTAAATTGTATCCCCTTCACTAAACTAAACAAAAGTTCAATTCAATGTGTTTATGCATCTTTGATCTCTTCTAAAAGTTGATATTTATATATCTTACTTTCTTTTATACCTAGTGCCCTAATTATGCAAAGTTGATATTTCTATTTCTCGAACTGGTTTCAAAAGGTAAATAAATTAATTTTTCAAATCAATAAATAAACTCAATATCAACCAAAAGTAAGCATGAAAAAGGAAAAATAAAATAAATTCAATACTCTATATACTCTTTAGTGCTTTATTTTCAAAATATCAATACAAATCCTGAAAAACACATAAAAAAACTAAGTTGTTAGAAATATAATTCTTTAAAATCTAAAGGCATTATTTTTCCAAAAAATATAAGGGAGAAAAAGAATAATATTTGTATAACATGCCTTTAACTGCATGGATTTTTTATGCAATTACCTAATAACGATGCACCAACTTAATTGTCGCACTTTTCTTCGACTTGAGTGTGTAAACATCTAAAACTAAGCATAAGTGAAATGAAACTCACCACAATGTCATAGTACATTGATTGGATCAGAAAATGATTTGTGATAAGAGTTCTAAATACATTCAGATAATTGGACCTACAAAACATGTATTTACTATTCAATTTAAGTAATTAAAAATTAACTAAACTTTTTAAATAGTAATTGAGTATTTATTAGAGTAATTAAAATTTAATAAAGATAAGGATTTAGTCACTACAACAAAAATACACTTTTGCAACTGCCAAAAACAGTTGTAATAGATCTATTACAACGGGCACCTGCCAATTGTTATATCCGAAGTTGTAATAGAGTTGGAGATTTTTTAACGGTCGAGGATAGTTGCGGGAGAGATTGTAAGAAACTTTTTCACAACTGCTTTTGGTAGTTGTAGTAATGTCTATCGCAACTGCTTTTGGTAGTTATGATAAAGTCTATTGCAACTGCTAATGGCTGTTGCAATAGTATTTTATGCAACTATTTTTGGCAATTGTAATATATTTATCTACAATTTTTTTTTCATAAATCTAGCATCTTAGTTTTAGCTATCATTTACTTACAACACAAACATGATGTCAAATGCATTAATTAGCTGTATATACAAGCACAAAAGTAGCAAAGAAGAAATAGCATACTCATAAAAAATGTACATGCTCATAACAAAAATTAAGAAGAAAGACAATCCAAAATAAAACCAACATTTTTCATTCCAACAAGAAGATCGGGACAAAGTATTAACCAACATAAAAAAAACAGTACCATAAATGAACATCAAGAAAAAGACTACGGTACCACCACGCTTACAACCCACCACCTGAATCTGTACTCACCTCCTCATCCTCAACTGTTGTTGAACTGAGATACAAACCGATGGATCAAGACATATTGGATCTAGTGACAACATATCAGATGCGTTGTTGCTTGAATTTTTGCAAAGCATATCATCAAATAGCTTGTCTCCATCCATTTGCTCTGCATTTCACATTAAACCACTGATTTTTGTTGATACAAGTTCCTTTTTTCAGCTTTTTGTTCCTCACATTTGTGTGACCCTTCACCTCGTTTTTAGGAAAAAAACATGGCACTAAAGTGGGTGAGAAGAGCTTCCAGAAGCTCAAGTACTTCAGCCCTGTCTATCAACAATCCTGCCTATCAATAGAAAAATGGGTCCATCTATTGCCACCCCGCTATTTGCTTTCCTCCCCCAGTAATTTTAAAAAATAATTCCCACCCCTGTTTTTCTTTTTCCCACACCGTTTATTCCTAAATTACCCTTGTCCCTTTGTTATCTACATTTCTTTTCTTCCTTCTTACTTCCTTTTTCCAACCTAGCAACTTCAAAACCTACAATGATGGAGAAAGGTAGGCAGCCAGGAGGCAAACGTACCGAAAGACAGTATTGTTATGGTCTATGTTGTTACTCTACTCTAGAATGACAGTATTTTGATGGTCTATGTTGTTACTCTACTCTAGGTTGACAGTATTTTGATTGACAGTGTTGTTTTTTGGTCAATGTTGACTTTGTTTTTGTGGTCTGTTAATGCAACAAAATGCATGTGTATTGTGTTTTCGTGGTCTGGTAATGCAATAAGTATTTTGTTACAGTGAATGTTACTCTACTTGTGATGCATGTGTATTGTGATGCTGTTGTTTCAATAAGATAAAATAATTTCAACGTCTACACTATACGGGCCTGCATCATTTCCATGCTTCAGTGAAACGTGGTTTTTTGGATATCAACGCCGTCCCCAAGCATGGATTTAGAGATTTTAATACCCGTTTTAGGCATGGTTTAATATTATAAAGTGCCCAATGTTAACGTTTTTTTTATTTTCCCAACGTGGCTTTCAACTCATATTGATTTCCAAGGGCTTTTAACTTCTGTTTACACAACTCCTGACAACTACGTTATTTGAATTTTATCAGCGTCAAGAGAAAACATGGGTTTACATATTTCAAGCCAAAGAGAAAACATGTAACGAATTGTTAAAGGGCAAAACTGGAATTATTAATTTAATATTTTAAGCGAGGGGTGAACAGCAATTATCGGGGTGCCAATAGACGGAGCCTACATGTTATGGGAAGTTATCAAACTTCGCAATGAACTCAGAATCGAGTGTAACTCGAAATCTACTTGCTTATTTGAATCAATGGCTAGTAAGTTGATCTTTCTACTCGCTTATTTCGCATATGATCATTCCCTACTTCTACTTGTGCTAGAGTCCAACATGAGGTGGAGAGGTGAATCCAATGAAAATTCACTGCTCCAGCAAGTTTCGACACTGAGTTGCCAACAAAGAACTATTGAACAAATCAAATGGGCAACATGTAGTTGTTTAATCAAAGCTTGTTCATGAGGGACACACGCAAACAAGCAGCAACCTTCGAAAGGGCATCAAATAGCTCATCAATAAACCTTTGCCTTCCTCGTTGTGAAGGTACATATATAATTACTGAGTTTGAATAAACAGATAGAATAAATTGTATGTCACATGCTTTCTGACAATTCATTTCACCTTCATCAAGCTTAAAAGCACCTTAAAAGAACACTCCAAGAATTACTTTTCAAGTAATTTTAAGTAAGTGGTAAAACTAAAAATATTTGGAATTTAAAATTGTAAATATAAAAGTTCAAATAGATCATAAACTTGTTGTAAATGATGAGAGGATAAAGTTGCTCTTTTTAATTTGAAAACGTATTATTGGTTACTGTGAATGAAAGATGGAAGCACTTGCCAATTTTTGTCTACAAATAGTTTTGGAGCATCCTATGAATCGAAGAAAAAGAATCCTCTACCATAATTCACCTTCAGAACGAAATAGCAACAATAAAAATACAATAGACAGTAAAATAGGTAAATGGGGCTACAACAGTACAACAGAAGCGCTGATTTCAACCAAATTTGATAACACAATCGTATTCATACATTGTGGTGGCTGGAGAAATAAGAAACTGAACAACAACAACAACAAGCCCAAGAACATATACACGAAATAAGAAATAAAAACATAAGGATAGAGAGAGGTCAACCGGTTTAGATATGAAGGTGGAGATGATGGAAGCATTCATGGCGTCAAGATTTAGTTTAACCTTCACACGTCACTTAGCAGGTGGTGTGACATTATGACCAAATTTATCGTTTACTCGTTTTCGGTAAAATTCAATTTTAGTTTAATAAGCGTTACCCGGTTGTGACATTTGTTCACACTAATTCTCTTCGTCAAAACTATATCACTTTGTACTTATGGAATTTGGTAATGGTCAAAATTCCAACCTCATCCACATTCAACTTTATAGTCCAAATACAAAGTCCTTGGTTCAATAACAATTATTATTAATCGAAATGCTCTGGCTAGAGACTTTGACTTTGAGTTGACTGTGATACTAACCGCATATAACTGAGGAGACGAATCCTCTATTGAATAGTGCTTCACTTCCAATACTTCCACTCGACCCAACTGTAGTCACTCGATGGACATCATGCCATGATTTGGCTATAATCAAAGCAGAGCTTTCATATTAAGATCCACAGTATTCTCAAGTCGAGAGAACTATGTAAATCAGTCACATCGGTATTTTCTGTTTGACCTTAGTTATATTAACCAACGGAAAACTATCGAGTGAGTAATTCCATAGTTATCCAATAACTACTAGTATGTAACCCCTAGGTGCACCCCGGTAGTCATGAGTAATACACTGCCCAACATTTGGAGAGCATTTCGTACTCCAGTCTCAACGGATACATCGATATCCAGTCTCGATGCATCTTAACTAGGAACATTTAAAATGATATATTTGTTTCATTGTGATAAATTACTCACGGTTACAACACTTTGTAACTACTATCACAAAATATACCATTTATGGATTTTTTATTATTAAATATACTTTTAATTAAGTTAATTAATTAATATAATCACATTATAACAAGTATATAATAGGAATAAAATACCTTTTATTTAGAACAAGATTGGTCAACGAGTTAGATATATGTAACAAATTACGTAATTGCTCATAGGGCATACCCCTAACTCTATAAATCTCCCACTTGCACTTGGAGTCAATTATGGAATCTAATTCCAACTTCTCCAATCAGTTTTCTCAAAACCAATTAGGTTAGTCTCTTAGTGAAAGGGTATGCTATTATGTTTTAATTATCTACTTAGTCGATTAACTCTCTATAACACTGATAAACTACCTTTATCATGTGGAACGATTCGAAGTATGTCTTTCGACTTCTAGTGAGCTTTAAGTTCTATCATGACTAATTTCATGACATTGTTATCTTATAACAATATTATGGGATTCTCAAGATTTGGAATCACCTTTGGCTCAATTATAAATTTGTGCATTTATATCTATATACATTGGTTTATTGGAGCGCTATTCAAGTTAATGTTCTCAACATTTCGTTGAATCGACCACAATCACTTTTATTTTGAAACATTTTTAAAATTAAAGATTTTAACTTGAATTTTATCATAGACATGTTATACTTAATATCACTTATGAAAGTTTTTGTCCAAACGTTCCATCATAATGAGTTCATTGTTTCTATAAAAAATTCTCTAATATTTCATAAATACGTGAGAACACCTCAAACAACCATTTAGTGATATCAATTTGGATTTTATTTTTGCTCCATGTATCAAATACATAAACAAAATACATACACAACATAACCTGTATGATAATTCCTATTACTAATGCGTAAGGAATCCAACTTACACGTTCTCCTTTTAATAGGGTGCTCTTGTATATCATTTTGGGACAATCCCTATATCTTTTATACTCACCATAAAAGATATCATTTACAATCCAAAATTGGATATTAAAACAACTAAAGTTGATTTTAATGCAAGCATATTGTTAAAATCAACAATGTGTTAATTACTTATAGTTTAGAAATATCAATGTACCTTTTAACGTTTTTTCTTATGAACACACGCTTCCTCTGCACTTTGATTGAAAATCAAACTATTTGATATTTCTATCAAAATACTTATTCAATCTTGATACATATAAAATGATACATTCATATCATTTCTTGGATCATAGCCAAAGACTCACAAACCCATTATCGCTCCCATGGACTTTGAGCCATTTTTGGTTGATATGTGTAAACGGCTTTGTGACGCCCCACCCCGAGACCCACATTAACAAAGAGAATTACATAGTAATTCTATCTGCTAATGCGGGGAATAGGACTGGTTAAGGGAGACCATCATAGTCTTGCATTAGATAAGAGCTAAGCATGTCGGTTTTGGCACTTATTTTTTTTCATTTCTTCTCGAGTATTCACCATACTTAATTCCTACCTAGTACACTACTATGGTGGCTATAGGATCTATTCAAAAACAAAATATAATAACTACAACAATCACAAGACATAGAACAGCAACACAGAAATGATATACATATACATACATCAAATATCATACAACACGTCACAAGTGGCAAAACCACCATATATATACATACATACATCCCCCACAAAAGAATATACATCACAAGTTCCCAACAAAAAGACCACGACACAAAAACTAGTCATATCCAAAGCGATGGTGAAATCCAAAAAGTAAGGCAAGCTAAGAGTCCAACTACCTAACCTGCAACTCGGTCTGACCCGAGTAATAAATACACGAGTCAGGCTAACTAGAACTTGATATTAGTACAAGATAAGAGGAATATAAGTGCATAAGGGGACTCTTCCTTTAGTTATAAAGGAATGATATACAAGTATAGCTCAAATGCAATGCCATGGAATAGATTCATTATGGGTTGTCACATGAATAGGTTTAGTTCAATATAAGTATTCCAAACACAAAGGCATTCAATATAAATGCAAGTAACCATTCAAAACCTATAAGGGAAACTCATCAAGATTTCCAATATGAATCACATAGAACTCAAAATAGAGTTCAAATCTCATAAAAACGAAATCACCCTATATGACATCTCATGTAGCCCTAGGCTATCGATGCAACAAAATCTCAAAATGGTGAAATCGTATAAAACCCAGAAAATCTTAGAAAACCCCGATTGGCCAGATCCTCGATTGCAAAGCCGAAGCAATGCTGCACGTGCTAAACTCTTGCCCAATGCTATTTATAATTTAAGTACCTAACTCGTGGACCCGAAGGTCATACTCGTGGTGACCGAAGTCACATAACTCATGGTGATCGAAGTCACATACTCATATGACACGAAGGTCTATATCACTGGCATACTTGTGGATGTTTCACAAACTCTCGGAAAAGAACCCAAAAAGTGTTAATGTGCGTCCCATACCACACGTTCGCACTAAATAATTTACTAACCAATAGTTAACTCCACATCACAAAATAAAATCTCAAATCTCAGAAATCTCAGAATACTCATATATCTTGCCTCGTCTCATCGGCTAGTGAAAATAAATCTTATAGTGGTTTCTCATAAACCATAATTCACGAAAAGGGAAATCTCATCTCAAGACTCGCCTCGTCTCATCAGCGAGTAAAACAACATATATAAGTGATTCTCATCGATTATTACTCCTATAATAGGAGATCTCGAACCTCTCAACCCACCAAATATTGGCTACTCAGATAATTCCTATAATAGGAATTATAAATCTCAATAATCAGCTCAAAACAACCTGCACAAGAGATTTCGATCGTACAAGTCCGGAATTAACCGAAAAAGTAAACTCACGTGTCATATACCATGTATTTTACTAATTCATTTAATTCTCTTTCACATACGTCCGAAAAGTATAAAAATAAAATATATTATTTATAAAATAATTTTCTAAAGGAAACGAGATTTAAAAATAATTTTCTAAAACCATTTTGGAAGCAATTTAGTCAAATTTCTCTTTATTATAGGAAATAATTTTTTTTAAAATACTTTGAAATAATTTAATAATAATTTGAAAATATTTTATAATAATGATTTCAAAAACCAAGGTATTTAGAAATTTTCTCAAAATTTATTTGGAAGAATTAGTGCTTGAAATCGAAGAATAATGAAGAAATAACTCCAATCGATATTCGAATTTAATTCAAATTTAAACCAAATTTTAAAATTCCAAATTCCTCCAAAACTGGGCTAATCCATTAATGGATATCATAGCCCATAAGCATCATCAAAATCATTACAAAATTTGCATCAAAACAAGTGAGAAAACCATAGCAATTCAAAGGAAATGCTACGAAACAAGTTGCATAAGATATAGGAACAGACGACCACAACATCACATACTGGGCCAACTAGGTAGTCAACCCAGCCCAAAGGCCATGTCGACTGCCTGGTCGACCGCTAGTTCGACCAGGTGGTTGCAGGGTCGACCTCCAGGTTGACCCAAACTACGGACATTTTTCTGGGTACTTCTCCTGCTTCAAATTCAACTTCCAACAGCAAATTAGCATAGCAAATGATCAAGTTTTGCAGTGAAAATTGACATGCAAAGAGTTTAACAACTAAATTACAATTCGCAAAAAATCCGGCAGCAATTCGACTGAAAATCAAAGAGATATGGCCACTCAAAATGGCAACCAGAAACAAGAAACAGGAAAAAGCAACAACATAGAGTATGAACATGTACATAAGCTTTTACTGAGTAGATTTCTTAGAAATAGCACTAGTTTTGGTTAATAATTGTGAGAGTTGTACTCACCTTAGCAAATTAGCAAGACTTTTGGTGGAGAAACGACCTTCAGCAACCTATAGAAGCTTGAAAAGAGACATGCAAAAGAATAGAGAATGTTACAAACAAAATTCATATCAGGCTGATAGATTTGAATGAAATTTTTATAGTATTGGTTGTGATTACCTTTCTCTTTTCTTGTTTTGGTGATTTATTCTTTGAATTAGCAGCAATTTAGTGTTGAAATAGAATTTACAGGGAGGCTGCCATTTTTTTTCTTTTGTTGTTTTACTGTAAACGACTTAGTTTGAGAAAGAAGAGAAATAACTACGTACTGAATGTTTTCTCCTTACCAGAAATTTCTAGAGAGGGCTAATGGATCTAATTCTTACCCAAACAAGCCCAAGGCTAAATATACTTAGAGAAAAATAACAAAGGAATGTATACATTTACCTATTTTATTACTATATTCACATATTTCAACATTTATATGCCAAATAAAATGTATACATCCAATTGTATTGAAATAAAATAGTTATTGTGACAAAATAAAATTTATTTTAACAATAAAAAGATAATTTTAACAATAAAACCCCATTTTTAACAATATTTAACAATTTACACAATTTTAGTGCAAATATATAATTTTTAACACAACATGCTAAATAAAAAAATTATTTTCTTATCAAATAAGTTGCAATAAATCATTCTAACTTCATTGAATCATTAAAATATTATTTCCAACCAATATTTCATCTTTTATTTTAATAAAATACATAATTTCTACATATTTCTCCTTTTATATTTAGTAAAAGGTTAATATCGGCAATAATGACCAATATTATTACATTGACTCAATTAAAATCCAATAATTGATTATTTTCACTCCAAACTCTCAAAATAAAGTTTTTAAACTTTATTTCCATTTATTTATTTTTATTTCAACAATTAATGTTTAAATACATCCCTTGATTAATTTATTAACTCAAGTTACCAAAGATTCCAATATTTCCAATTTATTCCCCAAAACTCCATTCAATTAAATTCCAAGGTCAATCTTTAACTTCAAACACATTGTTTATTTGAAATAAACAATTTAAAACAAATTTATCCTTTTTATTTCATTTTACTCTCAATATTAAATTATAACTATCGTTATAGTTTAATATCATAGGTAATCATCAATACCAGGGTTGTTACAAACTCCCCACTTATAAAAATTGCGTCCTCATAATTTCTAGAGGAAATCTGTATTCAACACACTTTATTTCATAAAAAAAACGGAAATTTAGATAGATTTAAATCGAAAATTCTTACCTTCGTCGTGAGAAGATAAGAATCCAGGATACGATTGCTCGATGAATTCTCCGGTTTCCCAAGTGCAGTCATTGGGATTATCAGACCATTGAATCTTCACGAGCGGAACACTCTTGTTTCGAAGACATCAAGTCTCCAAAGCAAGAACTCTCACATGATGCTGCACATAAGATAGATCAGGAGAAACCTCCAACTTCTCTAAAGCACGAGAATCTGAATCTCGTAGACACTTCCTCAACTGTGAGACATGAAATACGTCATGAACTCCAGAAAACTGCTCGGGAAGTGCTACATGATATGCAACAGGATCGATACACTCTGTAATAGGAAATGGCCTAATATAGCATGGTGTTAATTTCCCTATCTGGCTAAAGAGTACTACTCCCTTCAGAGGAGAAGCTCGGATACAAACAAGATCGCCCACTGAGAATTCAGGAGGCCTCCTACAATTGTCCGCATAGGATTTCTGTCGACTCTGAGCCTCTTTCATTCTCTCTGACATAAGATGGATCTTCTCAGATGATTCTCGAATAGACTCGGGGCCAAGAATGAGCTTTTCTCTCGATTCGAGCCAACATGATGGAGAACGACACGACCTTCCGTATAAGGCTTCGAAAGGAGCCATGCCGATAGAAGTTCGGTAGCTATTATTATAAGCAAACTCAACTAGAGGAAGTTGATCCTCCCAGCTACCACCAAAATCCAAGATACAAGCACGAAGCAGATCTTCCAAGATACGATTCACCCGTTCAGTCTGTCCATCAGACTGTGGGTGATAAGTTGTGCCAAGGTTAAGCTTTGTGTCCAAAGATTGCGGGAGACTCTGCCAAAAGTGACTTGTGAAAAGAGGATCACAATCACATACAATAGATGAAGGAACACCGTGCAATCGCATGATCTCCTTAATATACAACTTCGATAAAAGAGATGCCATCCTATTAGATTTAATAGGAATGAAATGTGCAGACTTGGTGAGACGGTCCACAACAACCCAAATACTGGTATGGCCTGACCTCGAACGAGGTAAGCCATCGATAAAATCCATAAAAACTTGGTCCCGTTTCCATAATGGAACCTCTAAAGGCTGAAGAAAACCACTGGGTCGTTGATGCTCGGCCTTAATAAACTGACAAGTCATGCAATTGCTTACATAACTTGCTACGTCCCGCTTCATGCCTTTCCAGTAATAGAGACGATGCATATCAACATACGTCTTGTTGCTGCCTGGATGGATAGTATACTTAGAACGATGACATTCAGCCAGAATGTCCCGCCTAAGTTCAGGAATAGAGGGCACGACTAGACGGTTCTTCTTTCGAAGACACCCATGAATATCGATGCTGAAATCCCTCATCTCAATATGAATTCAGACTTACACTTCTGAATAGGAGTGGATATATCGGAATCTTGCCGCTGTGCCTCGGCAATCTGATCAAGAAGAATTGGACGAGCTTCCATGCTATACAATAGAATATGTGAATTTGAGGTGGAAGCACGATCACGAATATCATACATGGAAAGAGTCTCAAGAACTTTCCATTCTGCAACCATCATAGATACAATAGTTGAATGCTTACGACTCAAAGCTTCAGCCACTCGATTCCCCTTGCCAGGGGTATACTGAATGTCGAAATCATATGAAGCTAGAAACTCAAGCCAACGCTGTTGTCGCATGTTGAGCTCTTTCTGGGTGAACAAGTATTTGAGGGACTTGTGATCGGTGAAGAGAGTAAAGTGCTCTCCCAACAAATAATGACGCCACATCTTTAAAGCAAAGACAATGGTGGCAAGCTCTAAATCATGGGTAGCGTACCGAACCTCGTTCGGACGTAATTACCTTGAAGCGTAGGCAACTACCCTATCCTTCTGCATAAGAACAGCACCGAGGCCACTATGACTGGCATCGGTATAGACAATAAGATCCTGATTCCCTTCGGGAACCACAAGAACCGGAGCATTAGTGAGAAGCTCCTTCAATCTCTTAAAGGAAGCCTCACACTTATCTGACCATATATAGCGAACGCCTTTCTTCGTAAGGCTAGTCAATGGAAGCACAATACGGGAAAAGTCTTTGATGAAGCGACGGTAATAACCCACTAAACCCAGAAAGCTACGAATCTCATGAACATTCTCAGGCCTCTTCCAATTCTGGATGGCTTCGATCTTGTAAGGATCAACCGAAATGCCTTCGGAAGAAACAACATGGCCTAAGAACTTAACTTGCTTTTCCCAGAAATGACACTTAGAAAGTTATGCTTTGAGTTGATCTGTTGAAGAATACTCAAAACAATTCTAAGATGTTGAGCATGATCAGTTTCGAACTTAGAATACACAAGAATGTCGTCGATGAAAACAAGAACAAACTTATCAAGATATTCCCGGAATACTCGATTCATAAGGTCGACGAAGTAAGCAGGGGCGTTCGTCAAACCGAACGGCATGACGAGCCACACATATGAAACATAGCGAGTGCAGAATGCTGTAAGTGGAATGTTATCTTCTGCAACTCGGAGCTGATGAAATCCCATGGCAAGGTCAAGCTGAGAGAAGGCCTTAGCGCCACTCAACTGATAGAACATATCGTCGATCCTAGGCAATGGATATCGATTCTTGATGGTTAACTCAGTAAGCTTGAGATAATCGACGCATAGCCTAAGAGTCCTATCGGACTTCCTCACAAATACCACCACGGCTCCCCACAGTGAAGAACTACATCGAATCAAGTGCTTGGCTTCAAGCTCGAGGAGTTGCTTCTCAAGTTCCTCATTCTCTTTGGTAGACATCCTCGTGGGAGGATGACTAACAGGCTATGCGCTTGGAATAAGGTCGATGTGGAACTTGATAGCCCGCTAGGGTGGTAATCTCGAAACAGGCTCAAATAAATCTGGTAAGTCACGAACAATAGGAATCCGAGATACATCATCATCATTGTCTCGAGATTCAAGAGAAAATAGAGAAGCTACGGAATCACGATCGATATCCCATAGAATAAGGGACAACTGAGCTGGAGAGTCGGGATGTCGAAGATATAAGACTCTCTCTAAACACAGAATCCTGGCATCGTATCGAACTAGCCAGTCTATACCCAATATCATATCGAATCCAAGGTAAGGAATTACGTGCAGATTCGCATGGAAAGGAAAGCCACAAATAAGAATCTCAACATCTTCGCAAAGCATACTAAGGGTTGGGATCTTCCGATAGGATTCACAATCCTCAAAGAAGTAATCAAACAAGAAACATCCAACTACAATGCATCAACAAGTTCCTTCGACACGAATGAATGCGACGCACTTGTATCGAAGAGCACTCTAATATAACGATCATGGAACAATATAGAACCCTCAAGAACTGTAAGAGATATACCTTCGGACTGAGATGCACTACCGGTGGTTTTTGCCACATTCAGATTGCCAGAACGAGCATCCTTCTTCTTCTTAAGACAAGTAGAAATCATATGTCCTTCTTGCTTGCAATAAAGACACTTGCGAGGATGAGGACACTCTTGAGATATATGATCTCGGAATCACAGTTGAAGCAAGCTAAGACTTTGGCTGAAGGAGGTGCTGCAAAAGAACTAGAACCAGAATTACCTTGCTTCTTCTTCTTCTTAGGAGGAAAGGACCTGGATCTTTGAAAAGGGAATTTCTTCTTCTATGGGTTCTTTCGAACCTCGGTCTCATCACTACTATCCCTTTCCTTTTCGACGGCTTCAAGGTGAAACGCCGAATCTACAAGCTCCTCGAATGAGAGCTTAAGCTGAAGCATGAGCGACTTCTTCAAATACTTCTTAAGTACAGATACGAACTTAAGATTCTTCTTGTATGGAGTGCTAATGAACTCAAGCCCATACTTAGATAGAGACTCAAAAGATGAAACATAATCTGATACTGATAACTTGCCCTGCTTCAACTCAAGGAAGCGACGGGCAAGGAATGCCTTCTCGGACTCTGGTACGAACTTAAGCTCAAATCTATCTCGGAAATGCTGCCATGTGAGGGTGGACTCATTTATCTCTACTATAAGAAGCTCATACCAGTCTAAAGCCCATTCTTGTAGCATACTCGATGCCACAAGAACTCGATGATGATTAGATATCTCCATGCGAGAGAAGATGCGCTCGCAGGTATGGAGCCAAGCCTGAACCTCTAAAACTGACGCGGAGCCTTTGAACAGCTTGCCTCCGAGGTGGGTGAAGTCGCTGCACATGCACGCAAATGCGGATTTGCGTGGAGGAGAAGAGTGAGCTGGTGTAGGAGGCTGAGTGCTCCTAAGAAGCTCAAGAATCTGATCGGTCGACATATAAACCCCTTCGGGACGAGAACCACTGGATGGTCCCGTCTCCGAAGTGCGACCTCTTCCTCTTCCAGCCATAGCTGAAAGTTAAGATAAGATAGGATTATTCATAGGGGTAGATATTAGCAATTCGAATTCATTAAATAAGGAATACTACGGAATTTAAAATTAACATTCCTAGACATATTCCTTTCTATGTACTCTTAAAGGACTCAAAGGATTAAGGACAAAGTTGGGTTCACTACGATTTGGGGATGATGTTCACACTTTTATTATACTTGATGTATAGTAATTGTGTGTACTGTTCTATGTTTATTGCATTTCGTTATGAATCCTGCTTTGATACCAAGCTGTGACGCCCCACCCCGAGACCCACATTAACAAAGAGAATTACATAGTAATTCTGTCTGCTAATGCGGAGAACAGGTCTGGTAAAGGCGACCATCATAGTCTTGCATTAGATAAGAGCTAAGTATGTCGGTTTTGGCACTTATTTTTTTTTTCATTTCTTCTCGAGTATTCGACATACTTAATTCCTACCTAATACACTACTATGGTGGCTATAGGATCTATTCAAAAACAAAATATAATAACTACAACAATCACAAGACACAGAACAACAACACAGAAATGATATACATATAGATGCATCAAATATCATACAACACGTCACAAGTGGCAAAACCACCATATATATATACACACATCCCCCACAAAAGAATATACATCACAAGTTCCCAACAAAAAGACTATGACATGAAAACTAGTCATATCCAAAGCGATGGTGAAATCCAAAAGTTCAGGCAAGCTAAGAGTCCAACTACCTAACCTGCAACTCGGTCTGACCCGAGTAATAAATACACGGGTCGGGATAGCTAGAACTTGATATTAGTACAAGATAAGAGGAATATAAGTGCATAAGGGGACCCTTCCTTTAGTTATAAAGGAATGATATACAAGTATAGCTCAAATGCAATGCCATGGAATAGATTCATTAAGTGTTGTCGCATGAATAGGTTTAGTTCAATATAAGTATTCCAAACACAAAGGCATTCAATATAAATGCAAGTAACCATTCAAAACCTATAAGGGAAACTCATCAAGATTTCCAATATGAATCATATAGAACTCAAAATAGAGTTCAAATCTCATAAAAAGGAAATCACCCTATATGACATCTCATGTAGCCCTAGGCTATCGATGCAACAAAATCTCAAAATGCTGAAATCGTATAAAACTCAGAAAATCTCAGAAAACCCGGATTGGCCAGATCCCCGATTGCAAAGCCGAAGCAATGCTGCATGTGCTAAACTCTTGTCCAGTGCTATTTATAATTTAGGTACCTAACACGTGGACCCGAAGGTCATACTCGTGGTTACCGAAGTCACATAACTCGTGGTGACCGAAGTCACATAACTCTAAACATAGAATCCTGGCATCGTATCGAACTAGCCAGTCTATACCCAATATCATATCGAATCCAAGGCAAGGAATTATGTGCAGATTCACATGGAAAGAAAAGCCACAAATAAGAATCTGAATATCTTCGCAAAGCATACTAAGGGTTGGGATCCTCCGATAGGATTCTCAATCCTCAAAGAAGTAATCAAACAAGAAACATCCAACTACAATGCATCAACGAGTTCCTTCGACACGAATGAATGCGACGCACCTGTATCGAAGAGCACTCTAATAGAACGATCATGGAACAATATAGAACCCTCAAGAACTGTAGGAGATATACCTTCGGACTGAGATGCACTACCAGAGGTTTTTGCCACATTCAGATTGCCAGAACGAGCATCCTTCTTCTTCTTAAGACAAGTAGAAATCATGTGTCCTTCTTGCTTGCAATAAAGACACTTGCGAGGATGAGGACACTGTCGAGCTAGATGATCTCGAGAATCACAGTTGAAGCAAGCTAAGACTTTGGCTGAAGGAGGTGCTGCAAAAGAACAAGAACCAGAATTACCTTGCTTCTTCTTCTTCTTAGGAGGAAAGGACCTGGATCTCTGAAAAGGGAATTTCTTCTTCTGTGGGTTCTTTTGAACCTCGGTCTCATCACTACTATCCCTTTCCTTTTCGACGGCATCAAGGTGAAGTGCCGAATCTACAAGCTCCTCGAATGAGAGCTTAAGCTGAAGAAGGAGCGACTTCTTCAAATACTTCTTAAGTCCATATATAAACTTAATATTCTTCTTGTATGGGGTGCTAATGAACTCAAGCCCATACTTAGATAGAGACTCAAAAGATGAAACATAATCTGATACTGATAACTTGCCCTGCTTCAACTCAAGGAAGCGACGGGCAAGGAATGCCTTCTCGGACTCTTGTACGAATTTAAGCTCAAATCTATCTCGGAAATGCTGCCATGTGAGGGTGGACTCATTTATCTCTTCTATAAGAAGCTCATACCAGTCTAAAGCCCATTCTTGTAGCATACTCGATGCCACAAGAACTCGATGATGATCAGATATCTCCATGCGAGTGAAGATGCGCTCGCAAGTATGGAGCCAAGCCTGAACCTCTAAAACTGACGCGGAGCCTTTGAACGGCTTGCCTCCGAGGTGGGTGAAGTCGCAGCACATGCGCGCAAATGTGGATTTGCGTGGAGGAGAAGAGTGAGCTGGTGCAGGAGGCTGAGTGCTCCTAAGAAGCTCAAGAATCTGATCGGTAGACATATAAACCCTTTCGGGACGAGAACCACTGGACGGTCCCGTCTCCGAAGTGCGACCTCTTTCTCTTCCAGCCATAGCTGAAAGTTAAGATAAGATAGGATTATTCATAGGGGTAGATATTAGCAATTCAAATTCATTAAATAAGGAATACTAAGGAATTTAAAATTAACATTCCTAGACATATTCCTTTCTATCTACCCTTAAAGGACTCAAAGGATTAAGGACAAAGTTGGGTTCACTACCATTTGGTGATGATGTTTACACTTGTATAATACTTGATGTATAGTAATTGTGTGTACTATTCTATGTTTATTGCATTTCGTTAGGAATCCTGCTCTGATACCAAGCTGTGACGCCCCACCCCGAGACCCACATTAACAAAGAGAATTACATAGTAATTCTGTCTGCTAATGCGGAGAACAAGGCTGGTTAAGGGCGACCATCATAGTCTTGCATTAGATAAGAGCTAAGTATGTCGGTTTTGGCACTTTTTTTTTAATTTCTTCTCGAGTATTCGACATACTTAATTCCTACCTAATACACTACTATGGTGGCTATAGGATCTATTCAGAAACAAAATATAATAACTACAACAATCACAAGACACGGAACAACAACACAGAAATGATATACATATACATACATCAAATATCATACAACACGTCACAAGTGGCAAAACCACCATATATATATACATACATACATCCCCCACAAAAGAATATACATCACAAGTTCCCAACAAAAAGACTACGACACAAAAACTAGTCATATCCAAAGCGATGGTGAAATCCAAAAGGTAAGGCAAGCTAAGAGTCCAACTACCTAACCTGCAACTCGGTCTAACCCAAGTAATAAATACACGGGTCAGGATAGCTAGAACTTGATATTAGTACAAGATAAGTGGAATATAAGTGCATAAGGAGACTCTTCCTTTAGTTATAAAGGAATGATATACAAGTATAGCACAAATGCAATGCCATGGAATAGATTCATTAAGGGTTGTCGCATGAATAGGTTTAGTTCCATATAAGTATTCCAAACACAAAGGCATTCAATATAAATGCAAGTAACCATTCAAAACCTATAAGGGAAACTCATCAAGATTTCCAATATGAATCATATAAAACTCAAAATAGAGTTCAAATCTCATAAAAACGAAATCACCCTATATGACATCTCATGTAGCCCAAGGCTATCAATGCAACAAAATCTCAAAATGTTGAAATCGTATAAAACTCATAAAATCTCAGAAAACCCGGATTGGCCAGACCCCCGATTGCAAAGCCGAAGCAATGCTGCATGTGCTAAACTCTTGTCCAGTGCTATTTATAATTTAGGTACCTAACTCGTGGACCCGAAGGTCATATTCGTGGTGACCGAAGTCACATAACTCGTGGTGACTGAAGTCACATAACTCAAAAAGGAACCCGAAAAGTGTTAACGTGCATCCCATACCACACGTTCGCACTAAACGGTTTACTAACCAATAGTTAACTCCACATCAGAAAATAAAATCTCAAATCTTAGAAATCTCGGAATACTCATATAGTCATATATCTTGCCTCGTCTCATCGGCAAGTGAAAATAAATCTCATACTGGTTTCTCATAAACCATAATTCCCGAAAAGGGAAATCTCATCTCAAGACTCGCCTCGTCTCATCGGCGAGTAAAACAACATATATAAGTGGTTCTCATCAATTATTACTCCTATAATAGGAGACCTTGAACCTATCAACTTGCCAAATATTGGCTACTCATATAATTCCTATAATAGGAATTATAAATCTCAATAATCAGCTCAAAACAACATGCACAAGAGATTTCGATCGTACAAGTCCGAAATTAACCGAAAAGGTAAACTCACATGTCCCATACCACGTATTTTACTAAATCATTTAATTCTCTTTCACATACGTCAGAAAAGTATAAAAATAAAATATATTATTTATAAAATAATTTTCTAGAGGAAACGGGATTTAAAAATAATTTTCTAAAACCATTTTGGAAGCAATTTAGTGAAATTTCTCCTTATTATAGGAAATAAATATTTTTAAAATACTTTAATAATAATTTGAAAATATTTCATAATAATGATTTCAAAAACCAAGTTATTTAGAAATTTTCTCAAAATTTATTTGGAAGAATTAGTGCTTGAAGTCAAAGAAAAATGATGAAATAACTCCAATCGATATTCGAATTTAATTTGAATTTAAACCAAATTTTAAAATTCCAAATTCCTCCAAAACTTGGCTAATCCATTAATGGATATCATAGCCCATAATCATCATCAAAATCATCACAAAATTTGCATCAAAACAAGTGACAAAACCATAGCAATTCAAAGGACATGCTACGAAACAAGCTACAAAAGATATAGGAACAGACGACCACAACATCACATACTGGGCCAACTAAGGGGTCGACCCAGCCTAAAGGCCAGGTCGACCGCCTGGTCGACCCAGACTACGGACATTTTTCTGGGTACTTCTCCTACTTCGAATTCAACTTCCAACAGCAAATTAGCATAGCAAATGATCAAGTTTTGTAGCGAAAATTGACATGCAAAGAGTTTAACAACTAAACTACAATCTGAAAAAGATCCGGCAGCAATTAGACTGAAAACAAAAGGATATGGCCACTCAAAGTGGAAACCAGAAACAAGAAATAGGGAAAAGCAACAACAGAGAGTATGAACATATACAGAAGCTTTTACAGAGCAGATTTCTTAGCAATAGCACTAGTTTTGGTTAGCAATTGTGAGTGTTGTACTCACCTTAGCAAATTAGAAAGATTTTTTGCGATTTCAAGAGGAAGATGATGGCTTTTGGTGGAGAAACGACCTTCAGCAACATGTAGAAGCTTGAAAAAAGACATGCGAAAGAATAGAGGAGGTTAAAGACAAAATTCATATCAAGCTCATAGATTTGAATGAAATTTTTATAGTATTGGTTGTTATTACCTTTCTCTTTTCTTGTTTTGGTGATTTATTCTTTGAATTAGCAGCAATTTAGAGTGGAAATTGAAATTACAGGGAGGCTGCAATTTTTTTTTCTTTTGTTGTTTTACTCTAAATGACTTAGTTTGAGAAAGAAGAGGAATAACTACGTACTGAATGTTTTCTCCTTACCAGAATTTTCTAGAGAGGGCTAATGGATCTAATTCTTACCCAAACATGCCCAAGGCTAAATATATTTAGAGAAAAATAACAAAGGAATGTATACATTTACCTATTTTATTACTATATTCACATATTTCAACATTTATATGCCAAATAAAATGTATACATCCAATTGTATTGAAATAAAATAGTTATTGTGACAAAATAAAATTTATTTTAACAATAAAAAGATAATTTTAACAATAAAACCCCATATTTAACAATATTTAACAATTTACACAATTTTAGTGCAAATATATCATTTTTAACACAATATGCTAAGTAAAAAAATTATTTTCTTATCAAATAAGTTGCAATAAATCATTCTAACTTCATTGAATCATTAAAATATTATTTATAACCAATATTTCATCTTTTATTTTAATAAAATACATAATTTCTACATATTTCTCCTTTTATATTTAATAAAAGGTAAATATTGGCAATAATTACCAATATTATTACATTGACTCAATTAAAATCCAATAATTGATTATTTTCACTCCAAACTCTCAAAATAAAGTTTTTAAAACTTTATTTCCATTTATTTATTTTTATTTCAATAATTAAATGTTGAAATACATCCCTTTATTAATTTATTAACCCAAGTTACCAAAGATTCCAATATTTCCAATTTATTCCCCAAAACTCCATTCAATTAAATTCGAAGGTCAATCTTTAACTTCAAACACATTGTTTATTTGAAATAAACAATTTAAAACAAATTTATCCTCTCTATTTCATTTTATTCCCAATATTAAATTATCACTATCGTTATAATTTAATATCATAGATAATCACCAATACCAGGGTTGTTACAAGCTTACGATAAATATTATTTAGAATTTTCTGTTTCAATACATAAGTACCAAACATTAAGTCTTATCGAGCGATAATTTTGTGAGTAAATATGAATTAACTTGAGCATGCTGAATACCGAATCTGTTATGCTAATTTCAACAATTGAAATTTGCGATATTATCCTTATCAACATTGCTCATTTAATTCCAACCACATTAGTCTTTCCAATAAAGACACAATCTCGGCCGATAGATCACAACTCTTTGTGTACGACCATCAAAATCATACTTTGATAGCGTACTTGAAATTCTTTCAGATCTGCGCATCATACCATATAGAGTCAACAATCTTAATGGTTTAATTGAACTATCGATGGTAATGTACATTTTTGACATTAATAAGAAACTCATAGTTTCTCTTCGATGTACGAGAATACTTATTAGACATTCTAATGCTACGTGTTCATTTTGGTTAGTTAATTTCACTTCATCTGATATAATCAGTTCTATCTATGGATCGGATCCAATTCCATTTAACTACCAAAAATTTCTTAAAGAAATTCCTTCACAACGAAGTTGATATATCTTGAAACAATAATTGTTTCTTAGTGCAAATAGAATAGGGATTCATAAACGCTTTATGAACCTTTTTATTTATAAAACTGATTTTAGTTTACAAAAATATGTTCAAAACATAAATATGTCATTTGATGACAGACCTTTCCAAAAAAACTTTTGGAGATTCATACAAGATCCCTCATGAACAATTATTACGTGCAATCTTTCGACTCGTACAACCTGCCAACTCCTTGGCTTAGGATATGTTGGATTTCTTACAAACCCTTATCTTGTATGATTTTGTAAACTATTGTGTAGTTGAAATAATATCAACCTTGTGTACTACTCTTAAGTACATGACCTTATTGAAAGAAACTAACTCAACTTCACTCACAATTAATCGTAAATTGTCCAACAATGTCTGATTACTCCTTATCGATGCATCATTATGTATCACATGAAGGAGTGACCTTTGAGATTGAATCTATATTCATTTTTAGGTACATTTGGAACTCTTTTCAATATACTCACTTATTCGACAAAATCAAATCATTTTATTCTATTGCATGTTATTTTATTTACTTTTCTTTTATATTCTACGATTTTATCATAAACTAACTACATGTATATCCAATACACATGTACATGTTGGTAATAAATCATTGATGAATATAACAAAGTATGTGGAACCCTTTTGGTATTAATAGACTTGTGATTGTATACATCAATATATATTAATTCAAAGAGTTCATCAACTTTTATGATGCTCCCACTGAATGGGTGCATAACCATTAATTGTTTGAGATATAATTAACATGTATCATATGATTCATAATCATATAATAAAATTATTTCTCAAAACTGCGGCTTAGTCTATAATTCCAAAACAACTGTAAATAATATTAGATACATATGTATTTTTTTGCATCACTTTTACTATGAAAACAAATTCCATAATATAGTTCTATTTCATAATGAATATTCATAATACTCATATTAAAATATAGTTATATCTATTTTTCAGTTAATACCAAAAATAAATATTATTTCGCAAATAATGTTCGGTACATTTTACGAAAATAATTTTCGTAATTTGATGCAATCATTAGGTGCTATATGGCATGCTACCACTATTTCCACCATAGCGTACTAAATTTAGAGGTCCACCATTCACTTAATATTGTTAATATTGTTTACTTATTTCATATGCTGCAACTAGTTTACAGTGGAGAGTTCTTTGATCAAATATCTTGAACTCAAAGAAATAAATATTATAGAAAATAATTTTCTATATGAAAATACATTTCGGAATAAAAATCATATTTCATATTTCAATATTAAGTATCAATTATTATTACAATTCTTGTTTTCAATGTTTCTCTATGAAGTAGAAGTGACTATTCATTCTCTTCATTCCAACTTTACCTTTAATTACATCTATTCTTATACATTCATTTTTCTTTCAAATGGTCAAACTATTCAAAAGAAAACCTTACTACAATATCATAACAAACCTTTTACAAAAGCACATTCGATTATCCTTAACATTTAAGGACATCAAATATGTTGCACTTTACGTAAACCGATCAAAATGACATTTCAACGATCGAGTTGTTATATCTATCTTGTATTTTTTGGTCTTGTGTTACATTAACACAATATGATCTCTTTTGTAATCAATCAGATTGAATACTCGATCTCGCACTAAGGTTTATTCGGTTTTTCGGATGAACTAATTTCATCGAAATATTGTACATTACAAACTTTGACCATTCACCATATAACATTTATATGCAATTGTATATGGATCAAATATCCATAGTCTTGTATTGTATTAGAGCTCGAACTCATAAAATGCAATACATGGTCTTGACCAAATAAATGCATAAGTGACCAAACCATAAATGTATTCAGTAGTTGTAAAATCAAGCACTTGCATGAGTGTTGAAACGTTAACATGCAATAAGAATTTGATAGTGGGTATTATATTTCCATTTGTCAACTTTCAATTCAGTTCGTTTGTATATGTTAATTGATAAACATTTTATCAATCGTATTAAATGCACAAAACATATGTTCTTACAATATTAGAAAGGTTAAATGTTACCGTTTCATTTTTCTAATAAGGCTCCCACTAGTCTTTTATGATTCTCCAAACCCTAAGATGAAACACGGAAGTCTTTCGACTTCACTAGTGGGTGTTAGGACTCGTCTGTCTTGGTATTCTGACCTTGAGTTTGCTCAACAAATCATAGCCCCACAAATGATGGATAACTCCTTATTGGTTGTATCACATACAACTCCTAACCCATTTTTCCTTGTCCTAGTCTCATTTCGACCTTGAGTTTACTCAACAAATCAAAAGAGATTATTCACTCTTACCTACCATATCGTGATGGCCTAAATATAGTATATGTACCTTGAGTTTGCTCAACAAATACATATAGTTATCTTACCTCATCTGTTTAATATATTAATAATACTACGCATAACATCCCCAGCTTGAGTTTTCTCAACAACTAAGGAGCATGCAAGTAATTTTTTAATATATATGGTAGAGGACAACATTATATTGAAGATTTATAATCTTCAATATATATATTAAGTGATATCGACTTATAGAATAATATATTTCTTATGAAATACCCCAGCGATTCAAGTGTCAAACACATCAGAAATCACGGTATATGTACATTTGCATATGTATTTATTTCTCAAGTCTATTTGGGTTTCTTTAATGTTCCACATTTAGTTTATACACATATCATATAAGTTTTGTTGTTATATAACTTTTATATTTCATATTACTTATATGATAGTCTTACGTATAATATATCATTAATTAAATCTTACCTAATTAATTTTAATCAATTAACTCTTTAATTAATTTTAAATTAGTATTCCAATATAACTTTTATATTGGACATATCTACTATAACATTTATAGTGTATACTATAACCTTTATAGTATAACACACATATATCATATATATGTGTATTTTATTTAATTAATTAACCTTTAATTAATTTATTCAATTAAATAATTTTTATTAAAATTTATCAATTTCAAATTTATCTTGTATACATACATGCATACTTATGTTATCTTAAATATTTTAAAATAACATAACATATATCAACATATGTAATACATGCATATATGCATTAATTAATTAACATATTTAATCAATTTATTTTATTAATCTTATTAATAAATTTAAAATTTGAAATTATTATATAAATATTTTCAAACATTTTGAAAATATCATTATCCTTTCAAACATTCTAAAAACTTATGTAGTATTATAATTTTATAATAAACGTGTTTTATTTTAAATTTAACTATTAAATTTAAAATCTTTAACATTAATTTTCAAAACGATTTTGAAAATTAGCCCAAGGCCCAAATTAAGTTGGGACTTTTCTATTAGGAGCAACCTTTGGGCTCACTTCACCTTTCAGACCAGGCTGGTAACCAGGTAGGACAGGGTACTTGATTACCCAATTTCAATCCTAGAAATTACCTTTCTAGACACCGTACTAAGTGGGCAAGCTTAATTAGTTAGCCCTAATATGACTAATTTAGACCGCATAGGCTATTGGGCTCTGATACCATTGTTGGAACTGGACTAGCCCGTAGCGGAAGTTATGGGTGAATTTCAAAAGTTTTACCCTATTGGATCTTTTATTGGGCCTATGAACTCTAACTGAATTAGAACATTTCTAATTTCATTTAAGTAAAAACATTTATTTTATTTAAATTCAAATATATTAAGATATGATATTAATTTTATTTGATTTAGTTTATACATAAATGTATCATATACATATATGTGTGAGTGCATGTGTAACATAATAATCCATGAAAGGTATAATATGCCCATATGTAGATGTTGGGATGTACATCACAACATGCGTATTAGCTCATTTTGTATGTCATATATGTTGTCCAAATAAGTGCATGTATATGTGTTACAAAATACACACACACACACATATATATATGTATAAATATATTATATATGATATATGAACATAAACCATTTATATATAGATAAATATATATATATATAAAGAGAGAGAAAAATTATTAAAAATTATTTATAATTCAAAATTAACTTAGTTTTGCAAACATAATAATTTTAGTATTTTAATTTGTATATATTATGAATAAAATAATGTTTTCATCCATAAATAATTAACATAAAATAATCTATTGATGAAAATTCAAATTTTAAAATTTTTAAAAATCTAGGATCATAAAATAGAGCTTAGGAAAAATCTGGAGATTTTTCAAAGTCGAAATATTATTTTTAAAAACAAATACATTGATTTTGGCAATAATTATTTAACATAAAATAATATATTATTATTAATTCAAATTTTAAAATTTCATAAATTCTAAGATCATGAATTAAAGGTTACGAAAATTTTTGAAGAATTCTTCATTAAATTATTATTTTTAATAAATCATAAACAGTAAATAATATTAATTATTAAAAATAATAAACTTTATTAAAAAATTCCTAAATTTTTTCTATATGTTTCTAAAAGGGGCATTTCACCAGAAGGACAAACTTTGCAGTCCAATTAGTTTCTAGGACACACATTCAAAGAAATTACTTTCAAGGCTAAAGTCAGCAGAATAATTATTTTCAAGGACAAAGTCAGCAGTCCAATTACTTTCAAGGACTTAATATCATAGATTTTTAGGCCCTAGAAACTAATTATTTTGCGTTTTGTCCTTAAAAGTAATTATTTCAGTTGTGCGTCCTAGAAACTAATTCCACCTGCTAAAGAGGCCCTTGTGGCTAATTTCCACTTTCTAAAATAATATAATATTTTAAAAAATATATAATTGAAATTTAATGTAATAACTATTTTATATATAATAAACAATTCAAAAGTTCAATAAATGTTAATTTAAAAATATGAATATATGTATGATAATTAATTTTCGAATTTGTAAATTCATATTATATATAAATAAGTGTACTAAATTTTTTAAATCATATATATATATCTTATATATGCATATATGCTATTATGAGGGAGAAAGGTACACTAATATATATATATATATATATATATATGAATTTATTAATAAATATATATAAAACAATTATCAATGACGAAAATTGATTTTGTACAATAAATATACATAAAACAATTATTACAAAAATTTATTTTGTATAGTAAACAATTATTAATTCAAAATTTAAATGTTCCTAGTCAAGATTTTGAATTGTTTTATTGTTTTATTGTATTTTTTCTAATTTTTACCAAATAATGACATTATTCATTTATAATTTATTAAATTAAATATTGAGTTTAATATTTGATATTAATTTATAATTTTATATCAATTTAAACATTAATTTAATATAAATTTCAACAAACTTAAAAAAAATTGAAAATAATAATATCAACAATTATTAATAACAAATAATTATTAATTCATACAAAAACACATTTTTCAAATACAAATTATTAATTAATTCATACAATTTTTTTATTATTAATTACTATTTAATAGTAATTATTAACTAATTATCATTTATATATTGATTATTAATTTATTGATTAATTATTATTTATTTATTATCTATTATTAGTACAAATTATTTCATATTTTAAATTAATTATTAATTATTATACATTAATTATTAATTATTACTAATTAATTATTTTTATTTAATTAATTATTAATTATTATTATTTTTAGTTATTATTAATTAATTAATTAATTATTATTATTAATTATTAATTATTAGTATGAATTATTTCATATTTCAAATTAATTATTAATTATTATTATTTAATAGTAGTTATCAATAATTACATATTAATTTTTAATTATTATAATTTAAGAATTTTTTATTTAACTATTAATTTTTTAATTAATCATTAATTATTATTATTTAATGCTTATTAATTATTTATTGCAACGGGTAAACTAAAAATGTTGAAATATATATCTATTACAACTAGCATGTAATGACCAGGACTTTTCGACCCTCGAAAATCGAAACTAATACGTCTGTTGTATTACATACCGAGAAATCGAATGTCGGAAAACCCGATTGCCAGGGAAAAAGAAAGAAGGAAGAAGATGAGAAGAAAACTGAACAACACAGAATCTCATAGCGGAACGAATAATCTATAATGTACAAGAAATCTTTACACAAAAGTCAAACTGTGATATATGTATATACAAACATAAATAAGTGTATACTAACCTATTTTAGCCTAGACAGCTATAACAGTCTGTCCTTGCAATTGCTGATAAACATAACAATGAATACAACGGAAAATAACCATCTACGTGAATACGTCTCTGGGCCTCCAACTCGCCTCTTGAAGCTCTAAGCATCCAAACTAATCTGTAATATGCTCGGTCTGACCCGAGCATTACAACAAAATAAGACCTGAGTCAGTCTGGAATGAGGTATAGACAACGTAGTTTAGTCTGGTTGGACTGCTTAATCTAAATGAGTTTTGATGGCGTAGTCCTAGTGCAGTTATGGTGTAGTCTGGTGTGATTATGGTGGAGCAATTCCATTATCGCAGCGTAGTTCTATATTTAGTGGAGTTTGCTTTCATCGTGTTGGGTTAGCTACATAATTTGGGCATGTTTGTGTGCGTTCGAATTCGTTGTTTGTTGAAGACGCGACTACTTAGCTTGTGCCTTGTTATTTTCTTTTATGGTATTTGTGAAACTTGGTCCTGGATGGGTGTGTTTTGTGATTCCCTCTGAAACTATGATGCGATTGGCATGGTTGCATTAGGCCTACGCAGTTTGCTGTATTGATCTATGTTGACCCACATAATGCCTTGAACTTGAAGTTGGTACTACACTGTGTTAACCCATATAGTTTCGCATGAATTATGGACAGTTCATTAGTGTTGGATATAGTTTTTTGGGATTCTTATGTTGCATCTTGAGACGTGCGCAATTACTTTTTCTAGAGGCATGGTCCCTTTTTATCTTCCCATCAATTCATGCAGTCCATCAGCTTTATACATCTTAACCTGCACAATATTTGTTATAGGAAAAAATAAGTGTAACCCTGCCTTCCAAGTCTGTGCTAATGTATATTAGGGGAGACTTGTTATTCTCACACCTAGTTTTTCGAGTTGTCTAATCAATAGTTTCACATTTAATACTTCTTACATGTGCCTTTATATGAGTTGTTGCTTTTTCTAACCGTTGTCAGACAAATTATTTCGTATTCGAAAAATTTGCCTAGTTTTTGTGAATATCAATTATCATCATTAGCATCTAACGGTAATCATTTCTTATTTTGTTTGAATTCTGAGGTCAGGATTCTTTAGCATATATATATATATATATATATATATATATATATACATACATATATATCATCTTCCCTTGTTTCTCTTTCATTTGTTCAAAAAATTCATACGAGACATTGCAATTTCTTCACATCATCTTCTTACTTTTGGGCCTCGGTCATTGTCAACTGTAAGTTACATTCATCTCTTCCATCTTATTCCTTTTAGTTTATTTAACTCAATTTAGCTAATTCATTTTCCATCTAGTTATAAGTATATGCAAATATATGTGCCTTTAACTTGCTCAATGAAACGTTTATGTAAATTCATTTCATTGACTTATTACTACAACAATTGGCTACTTGATTCTTTGTTAAATTAAACTATTTAACAAAATTTGACATTGAATCATCCCTTCTTTCAGCTATTCATGGCTTTTGATGGTCTTCCTAGTACATCAGGTCGTGGTTCTTCTTTTATCAAGCTAACTTCATCCATTTGTGTAGAAAGCCAGGTTGAAAGTATCGTAACTCACTTTGGCAATAATGGCTAGGAATTTAGGGATCCTTCCCATCTGGGCGCATTCATCAATCCCCACCGGGGTATAATGTTTTGACCTTGGAGCATTCAATGCGATACCCACTTATTAAAGAGTGGCTAACCATTGTTGGTTTAACCTCGATCCAACTGGTTCTCATATCCTAATTTTTTTGACATGCATCTATATTTTATATGCTGAACATTTGACCCCTCCTATTTATAACCATTCTTTTTATATTCCGTGTACAAAAGTCTTTCAGGCTGTGGGGGATTTCACTTTGTTCAAGCTATGAAATCACTTTTTCCATTTCTCCAATAAGACTTATAGGTGAGAAGACTAATTTTATAACTTAATTCACATATACAATATATACTTGTATCTTATTAATTAAATCTTATTTAACTAATCTTAATTCTTATTAATTTAATCATATTTAATTAATTTAATATATTTCATATAAAATTTCTAAATTTTATATTACTCACTTAAACTATTTAAGGAAGTTAATCAATTATAACATGTATAGTTTGTTTATGTGTACATATCAATATATATACACACATTTTAATTAATCAACTTTTAATTAATTTTATTTTATAAGTTCTATTTAATTAAATATTTTAATTAATTTAAAATTTTAATTAATTTATCACAAATAATTTTAAGATAAATAAATAACTACAATAATTATAGTTATACATATATATAAGTATAAATGTTTTAACCGACTAATTTTTAATTAATTATTTAATTTTATTTAATTAACCATATTAATCAAATCTTAAATTTTAAAATTTAAAATTAGTTATTTAATTTCCCAAAAAAATTGAAAATTTTGAATGCATTTTATAACATTCATAAGATTATACATTTATATTTTAAATTTAAATTTAAATCTAAAATATAATTTTAACTTTTTTGAAAATTAGCCCAAGCCTAAAAAATAATTGGGTCTTTATACTAGGGACATCCTTTAGGCTTACTTCGTCCTTCAGACCAGACCAGTAGTCAGATAGAACGGAGTACTTGTTATCCAAACCAAAACTTAGACACTACCGTTCTAGAACCCTACTAAATAGGTAGACATTAATCATTTGCCCCTAACTTTGCTAATTTAGACTTCATAAACCATTTGAGCTTCGACACCATCAAGGGAATCGGACCAGTCAAAAGCAGGTGAAATATGTGGATTTCAAAAAAAATTCATATTTTGGATCTATTGGGCGTATGAAGTCTATAATGGATATTAGATCCAATCTAAAATATTTTCAATAAAAAAATATATTTTTCAATTTTTTTTAAATAATTTTAATTTTTTATAAGTGTACCAAGTACACTTATATGTGTATAGTTAGGGGTGGGCGCGGGTCGGTTTGATGCGGTTTGAAGTCCAAACCGCTTCTGCACTGCATCAAACGGTTACTCAAAAATACATACCATTACACTAATCTTTTAAACGGTTCGGTTTCGGTTCGGTTTGAATGTAATACGGTTTGGTTTCGGTCAGGTCTGGTTTGAACTAATATTACATATGAAATAAGGGAATTACTTCCATCAACAATCAATTTATGAAGGCAACTATGTGAAGCTTTACACATAAAGCTTAAAACACACAATGTTATACTGAAGTAAAAGATTTGTTCTTAACTGTATGAATATTTCAATTTGACATTTAGCTACAAGGGAGATTTTTTTGGTAGACTAACCAAACATCAACATTAATCAATGCATAATCATCAAAGAAAATGACTAGAATAAGATTATAATTAGCATTTATCCAAAAAAAATGAGATGAAAAATATTATACCAAAACTATAACTTCTTCCTTTATGACAGCAAATATTATTAATATAATAACATACGCTAAAAATTGAATATACATCGTTAGAATCAAAAATAAGATAGGAGTTGCTTATATTTTTATCATAAGATTACTAGTGTAGATATTCGGTTTGGTCCGGTTTAATATGGTTGGTTCAATCGTCCAACTCGCAACCGAACCGTATCAATGCGGGTCGGTCGGGTTTGGGATATTTGCTTTGGTTAGAAGATTCGGTGCAGGTTTCCGCACCGTTTTTGCGGTTCGGTGCGGTTTATGCCCACCCCTATGTATAGTGCACTTGCTACAAATATGATGTGTTGGCTAATATGATCGTATGTAGGTGTTGAGATTTGCACCGCAGTGGACCAACTTGTCTTTGTCCACTACACCTTTTTATAACATCCAAAAAATACTATAATATGTGTTTTGCAACTTTTCTGCAAAGGTTATTTTAGACCAAATTATAATAAGGTCAGCACCTTTTACAGCATTTTCTAGATGTTGCAAAGAAAGTTGTAATAGAGTCTACTACAACAATATTTAGATGTTGCAAAATATGTTTTACAATTTATATTATTATAGAATTACAATTTTAGAAATCCAAATATAAAACTGCTCATATAATGTAAAACAACTTCAGCATATCCACCAGTGCAATAAGCGGTATTAATAATCACACTTAGAAATAATAATGTCAAGGTAGAATCTCAAAATCTCACAAAATTCATATAAAAATACAAGTGATAATAACAATGAGAGTTGACCAACATTCAGCTTGATTCGACAACTTCAATGTATAATAATGACATCATAATACACTGATAGTATTTCGTTAGGAGTAAAATTTCCTTTCTTGGACAACAATATATAAGACGGTGTTTTCAGTATCACAACTCATTTCATAGATTTCAACATAATACATTACTCAGGTACAAGTAAACATTAGGATAAAATGAAATTCTTTGATGTGTTGGTGAGCGGCTTCTTTTCCAGAGAAGTTAAGATAGTCAGCACTACAAATAAGAAGATAAATGCCAACAAAATGTACTCATGAGGTAGTCAGGAACCAACAAATAAAAGTGGTTCAGTTTGCTTACAAAGATGATCATACAAACAAAGTAATGTCACACAATGTGCTGTTTAGAGATACTAAGGTAATGCCACAAAACCAGATCACCTGTAATGAACATAATCCCTCAACTATCATTTAATATAAAATCAGAGTACTAAGGTAATGCCACACATAATGCAAACAATCCCTCACCTGTAAAGCAAACAAGTAATGCCACAAAATCATGTTACTAATGCAAACAAATAATGAATTTTATCGAGCACATAAAGGACACCAACCATTTAATTTCATGTGTGATGAACTAGACGAATAGATTAGACTTCTACACAAAGCAGCTGGCAAATGCCAAAGTAGATGATAAATTTCTCATGTTTGGTAAAAGAGTTACTCAACTTCTCAACGGAATTATTATCTCACTGCATCAAATGTTACCGCTACACAGCTGCTCCTATAAAGAAAGTTGTAGCCTATGTTCCTTATTACCCCATTAGTTATGATTATCATTGTATAGCTATGTTATGAAACTACATACTATAAAATATAAACGATGTTCTAATTAATATTCTATAAAAAGCAGGTGTTTAAGTTTAGCTGTAAAACATGAAATTAGATCATTTGTAAAACCTTAATATTGCAACTACTTTCAAAGAATCAAAAACCCTTCTCCAGGTATGTTAATCTTATTTCCAAAACCTTACTCTCACTAAAGTTGGTAAATCTCTACATATAATGGTTAGTATAAAAAAATTCTTTTTTGCGGACATTTTTTCAAATATGATAAATGCATAAATAATTATACCTCAAGATCTATTGTAAAACACGAAATTAGATCCCTGTAAAACTTCAAGGCGGTTGCTGTGGACGTATCCACCTTCACAATCCCCCAACTGCTATTTCCAAATCTAAAAGCCATGATAAAAGCCAACTGCTATCTCCAAATCCCACCTTCACAATCCAAGGGATCTGGTTTGGCCGGAACAGATCAAACAAAGATTTAAGGATAGTTTTGGGTTGTCTGGCGTTTGTCTTGTCGCAGGGGATGGTGGGGCCATCGGGCCGGGCCAGGACATGTCAGGAAGATGCGATGGAGGGTGGCGGTGCTAGTAGGCTGTGGTGTAGTTCCCAAGTGGAGTGTGGTGGTGATGTAAGTTGTTCGACCGAATCTTATTTACATACAGAGGTTCAATATTGGCTCTGTTAGGGTTGGTTTTGGGAGGTGGGTAGCCGGAGGGCAAGGCGCGGGTCTGGTGGAACGCGCATGTGGAGGCGGTTAGGTTGGGGGCATCGTAGCATCAATCAGAGGCGAACTTGCATGTGCACGCATGCACGTATGTACGCGTGTGAGTGTTCCAGGTTTTATAACCTGGGAGGAGGAGTTCGTTTCTTTTGTTTTAAAAAGATGAAGTTTGGGTTTTTGTTAGGGACGTTGGAGCATTAGGTTGAGAGATTGCATAGGCGGGCTATAGCAGTTAGTTGGTGGTTGAGCCTTAGGCCTTAGGTGTTAGGTTATATGTTAGGACAAAGAAAAAAAGATAAATTTTGAAACATTAAAACTTGAAATTGCATAACTCACCCGTTCGGAATCTGATTAACACGCGGTTTCCAGCGTTGATTTTGTATTGACTTATAGAACACACTCATGAAATAATTTGACTCATATGTTGTAGTGAATTTTAATAGTAAATTAATACGGAAAGTGTTTAGTGGTGTTGATTAGTAATTAAAATAAATCATGGACACCCTATTAGCAGATAAAACCCCATTCTACTATATTTTCGTTGAATAGATTGTATTGGTCATCTATTTTGCAGAATAAATTCCCTTTCTGCTATTTTATTAAATTGGACATTTAATTATATTTAAATTAACGTGGACAGATGACATGTTATCTATCGATCTTCAATTGTGAATTTTTATTTTCATAATTGTTGCTTATGAAAATATCGGTGTAAGGATCTAAAATGGCTGGATTGAAAATAATGATAACTTGTCTAAGTACTAGTATGGTCACTAAGCCTCTTTTCAAATTTTGGAAAGGAAATGTGTTTTAAATTTTTTAGAACTTTAAATTTATTTTAAAGTAAAATAATTTCTAAAATAAATTGGTGTTTAAGTTGATTTATTTATTTTTATTTAAAATGCTTAAAGTATTTATTATTTGAATAAAAATGTTTAAAGTTATTTAATTTTATATTATATTATTTAATTATATTATTAATGATATTTAAGTCAGTTAATTGGTTTTTTTTTGCAAAGCCGACCGGTTTTATAGTGGACCGTCCACTTTTTATTACGAACGTAATAAAACATTTGAAGTACAGGAGTAAGGTAAGAACACCTTAACTGCTAATAATAAGGAAAATACAGAACAGGATTGTGATAGAGATGCCATAGCTACTATAAATATCCTAACGACTAGGTTTCCTCAAAAGAGGAAGCAACACCATCGACCGCCAACACCTGGGCAGATCCCACCGAAACATTCCCAATAGTCTGAGCGAAGGGGCGAAAAAGCACCGCGAGACAAGGGTCATAATCCACAGAATCAGTAGAGTAAATAAACGACCGGTCCCAGGAAGTGTCAGATAACATCTCAGCATTCCGATATCCCAATTGACCATCCGAAGCGAGAACTAAAGAGTCACCAGAGGAACAGTAACGAAGGCATCTGAGGTCCAGATGATCATCAGAAACAAATCGATAAAAAGAATCGTCCATAGGGTTATATCTCATATCAGATTTGAGATCAATCCAACACCTTTCACCCTCAAACCAAACAACAGACAACTTCGGAGGCACAGGATCGAGAGAGCAGCTATAGGAGAATCTGAAATGACAAAAGGAACCATGGGATCTGAGGGTAAAACAGGCGTAGTAACAAAGATAGGGGGAGGATCTGGACCAAAAACCTGAGAGACAGAGGACCATTTAAACAATTGGTAATATTATTTTAAAAGTTAATTAATTTATTTTGTTTACAGTGTTTTAGAGTTAATATTTATTTTATTAATAATTTTTTTAAAAGAATAATTAATTGTTTTTATTTTATAGTAATTTAAAATTATTTATTTATTTATGATGTTTAAAGTAAATAAATCAAACTAAATATAAAAAATTTAATTAATAAATTGTTTATAAAAAGGATTTTTACTTCCCGAGTAATATTTGGTAAAGGAGATTTATAAATGATATTTTATTTAAGTGATTTGTATAAAGGATCCCTATAAAGGAATTTATTCAAATGATAAAGGATTTGAGTTTATAGCAAGCAACTTTTTAAATGGCTTTTGTTTGTTGACCATTTAATATGTTTGGAATAAAAAATCTCGCTTAATTGGTTTGTAAATATACTTATACCATTGAGGTAAGTATATGGTTATATTTTCTAAGTATTGAAAAACATAGTGTTTTGCGAATATACTTATACTATCAAGATAAGTATATGGAAATGATTTCCAATCATTTACAAAGTGTTTTAAGTAATGAAATATTAATTAAAGAGGCTGAGCGGGAACTGATGTGCTTAATCGAGTTTAGTTTTCCATCCAACAAAATCTTTGGTTTATTGTCTGTTATTTCATAGTTAAACAACCGATTAGCAAATCTTGGTTAGAAATATAGCTCTGGAATTATCTAGAAGAAACACATGAGTTATATGGCACGGTTATCTTCGATGATGTTGTACTGTGCGTGGAAATCTTGTTTTGTTCTCTTAGGATAAATAATAAGGAGATCCATCCACTAAAATGGTTAAGGGGCGATCCTCGCACTTATTCATTTGTCTGTTTATTTCAAAAAGTACTGGGGTTGAGTTTACCGGAAACTATCGAATGTTGGTTCGAAGAAACTGGGATCCAATATGTATAAATTTTCCGAAAACCACTTCATTCCAACTCAAGCGTTTCGAACTAAAGACATCTTGAAGAGTATTGAATCGAAGATGGAACTTTTGAAGTGCAAGGGCTACTTGCTACTAATCCTGAGGGTGATTCCAAAATGGATGTAGTACAAGTAATGCCTTCGATTTCGTTTGAGCCCATAATGAACTTGTATGGATGAATGCTGGCACTGCATTGCTACCTGGAGGGTAGTGTTAGCATTCCAAGTATGAAGCAATAAAGGAAGGTAAAACATAGCCTCAAGCCCCATCAACCTGGAATGAGTAAAGGGGAGATGCAGCAGGGCTATATGGGTCGCTCCCATTAAGGTATGATCATCACATTTCTGGATCGCTATTATGGAATTGGTCATGCATGAGAGCTCTCAAGGGAAAGGTTGGAAAGCAACCTGGATGATGACATATTTGGTACTATCCTATAAGGGGTAGGCCGGTCCTGTGTTGGCAGGGTTCAATCGAGGCCCTTGGTACATTTCATCTAGAGGTATACTATTCGGAAGGTAGTCCCTTAGCTTGTGATTATATGGAATCCATTTTCAAATAAGTGCCTTTGGACTTAGTTGTAAACCTATTATGCTGGAATTTAATTATTGTGACAATTTCAGCTAAGAATAATATGTATTTGTATCATTGACACTATTATAATATCACTGGATTTTCTATAGAATACGTCTTGGTTATCGTAGGGTAAAAACCCATCTGTGTTTGTGTGTGGCATGGTCTTACGAGATACCTTTGATTTTAAAAGATTTTATAAGTAAAATAAATAAAATTTCTTATAACTTGAATTTCTCAGGCTGGTTATACCAGACTGATACGGGCGTTATTTTTCTTATAATGCTTGGGTCAGACCGAGTGTATTTTCTAGATTAGCTTTGGATACTTTGGATCTTTCAGGAGAAGAGGTGGATGCCTCCATGAAGTACTTCCATATTTTCTGTTATGTTCCACTACATAGTTTGTTGTATTTACTAGAAATTATAAGGGCAGGTGTTATAACTGTCCAAGTAGATGATAGACCAGCACTTTAATGGATGTATGGATATAAAAGTTTTTTTGTAAAGATCATTATTATATTATAGATATTTGTTACGATGTGGGATTCCGTGTTGTTTAGTTCCTTCTTGTCTTCCTTCTTCTTCTTTCCCCTAACCATCTTTCTTTCTAGAATTTGGTTATTCGACATGCGAATACAATAGATGTATTAGTGTCGACTTATGAGGGTTGAAAAGGCGGGTCATTACAGTTGGTATCAGAGCTGAAGGTTAAGCGAGAACCTTGGCACTGGTGGGGTAAACTTATTAGAAATATGATTAGTAACACACTAGAATGAGTTTGAGTGTATATGTATATATATATAAGAGCACGTATTTTTTAGTGCCATAAAAAAATTTATACTCTGATGATTGATCTATTGAGTGGTATATAGATTTCGGTCAATACAAATAGCTAATGTTATTGATAGGGATCTCTAAACACTTGAACAAGTCCAACCAACACAGTGTTGTTTTAAATCGATAAATGAAATAATTTTACCTATGAGTATATTTCATATATACAAGAATGATTTTCAAAAATAAATATAGTTATTTTTTATATGCTCTTTTGTTAGGAAATGATAATATTCAATTATTATCATTTAGGGTTTATTTAGTTATGCTCGCCCAGTTTTAGCATTGACTATTGTTGGGTGTTTTTTTTTTATTTTCTTTCCTTAAGCATGGGTTGGGTAGATAGAAATCGGGGAAAACATTGAAATGAACATCTTGTAAATTATGTTTCACAATTTGGCTATAAGACATTTGATGTTAATGTTGGATAAAAAATTTGGATTTTAATAAGATGTTTATTAAAATTTAGAATATTTTAGGAATAAATATTTGAGAAATGATTTTGTATCAAAAAGTGATTTTATATAAATCTAATTTATAAAAAGGTGTTTTTATTAATAAAAGAATTTGAAGACTTAAATCCCGGTGCTTTTAGAAAATGGTTTTCAAGTTTTTGGGGAAAATAATAATAGTAATACTTGAAACTATTTTTGTTTAAGTATAAGATTTTAGGAATGGATATTTTATGAAGATGCATTTTCTTTCGATTTGTTCGAGAAATATGTCTCGATTTTTTTTCTGATGATCTGAATAATCTTCTAAATGACGATTAGATGTTTGCCTAGACAAGCATTATAGTGCACTTAGTAAATTATCCTCTTTATTATTGTACGATCGAAACAAGTTCGAATCTGAACGAACCCAAAGCAAGTTGTCTATAAATATTTTGTTAAATTATTTGTTTGGAAATTCGTAAAGTATTGTTTAAAAATGGTAGTTTGAAATAAAAAAAATATTTTTATCTTAACTAGTTCGAGTGGCCCGAAAATAACTAAAAATGGGAAAGAGTTGTGTTCGGATGGAAGCACTTCTCTTAAGTATCACCCTTATTGGTTAGGCAATATACGATACTATTTGGTAGTACCCAGTTCCTTAATATCATTTTGGGGTTGCTTGGGCTATATGTATATATTTCTATCTTTAAAATATATAGTATCATTTTAAAAATGGGCTTTGAAATAAAACCGGGTATTTTGATCTTGTGTTTAGTTAGGGAAATAGATTCAAAAAATAAGGTTTGAATAAATTGGGTGTATACTCTCGGGATGTAGTAGAGTATTATACCAGTTGAACCTAAGTTTAGTTTTATGAAATGTTTCCATATATAATTTTAGCAGAAATAAAATTGTTATTAGTGAGAACTAATAATATGATTATGTAAGTTGGATGTAGATCATTTCTTTTTCCATATAGTTTGATCTAAGATTCGAGTACATGACTTTAAAGTGTTTTCACACCATTTCAAATAAGGATTTGTCACTCGATTCTGGACTGCAAACACTTGGTGAGGGTTTTTGATATGGAACCAAAATTTCTATCACAGTACATGGCTATGCAAGGAGAACGGAGGTTCCTGAGCAAGAAGCCTGATCGAAGTCCGGACTAGAGAATCGGGTGAGTGATACTAGTTCAAAGGTGAAGTTATGTAACAACCCAAAATTTTAAGCTATAATAATTAATTAATGAATTAATTTTGTGAAATTGTCATAATTGAGCCACGGAAGTTGCACCATTGTGTTCATGGTAATTTTCTGGTCAATTTCCATATATAATTTGTCAAAATCCGAGTTAGTATGAAGAAGATACGCAAGAAAAAAGAAATCAACAAAACGAAAAAAATATATTACAAGGCCTAGGTCGACCCATATATGGTCTAGGTCGAGCCATAGATGGGTTAGGTCGACCTTAGGGTCGACCTCCATTGTATTTAGGTCGACCCGCCTTTTGTTTTGGACTTAGAATCGTCCAGGTGCGCACCGATAAACGTATTTTGCAATTTTCTTCAAACCTTGTGCGTTCTTGCTTCCATCCGACGGTTCCTAGCGAGCCTATGACGTGGTTGCACCAGATTAATATTCAAATCCAATAGTCTGAGATCTCTAAGTTACACTATAAATAAGACCCTAGGCCTAGCTATCTTTCTCATTCAGATTTTCTCCCAATTGGGTTCATTGCCTAAGGCTGGACCCTAAAAAGAAAAAATTTCTTGGGAGGAGATCTTTTTAATAAAAATATTCTACGCCTTAGAAGTGGATCCAGGAAGGCCAAGAAATAGAGCTAAGGACCACAGGTGAGTGTTTTATAATTATTTTAGATTTTTAAGTAAGTTCTCAATAGTTATAGTTTTTATGCAATTTTGAGACAGTTTTTATATAAGTTATTTACAGTTAGTTTTTAAAGTTCTTTTCAGTCTATATTATTCAGCTATTTTTATTCGGCTATTTTATTCAGTTATTTACAGTTATCTGTCTTTATTTACATCTGTTTTACATTAGAATTCAGTCTGTAAATGTTAGTTTCTTTTTATTTCTTTTTACATTAATAAAATATAAGAACATTAAAAAGAGGAGTATTCACTAACATGGACTAAATAGAAATAAACACTGAATTTACAGAAATTAGATGTAAAATAAGAAAGAACTGTAATAAAAAGAAGATAGACTGAAATAGGAAAATTTGAGACATTTGCAAGCATGTTTATATCTTGTGGTTATAACTAAAAAGATAGAATAGAATAGTAACAATTATAACATATGTTATAATTAAGCAGAAAGAACAGAAAATGCTTATTTTAAAACTTAGATTAAGTTAATAAGAAAATATAGCAGAAATAATAGAAGAGGCTTATTTTAAAACTTACACTAAGTTAATAAGCAAACATATAAGAAGGGCCCGTACCAACAGCATTCCCTTTCAGTCAGGAACTGATGGTCTCACAATAGTTAGGTAAGGCTGGGACACGCTTATGCTAATTAGGGTACGTAAGTGGCCAATAGACAGAGGCTCAAATCTGGGAATTTGGGCAAGGGGCGCAAACTCGAATTTGTTTGTTAGGACCAGTACCGGCAGCATTCCCTTTCGGGTCTAGGACTGATGGTCTCACAACACTTAGGTGAGGCTGGGCAGCATTCCCATTCAGGTCTAGGACTGATGGTCTCACAACAGTTAGGTGAGGCTGGGCACGCTTATACTGATTAGGGTAAATAAGAGGTCAAAATAGGGGGCGACAGTTAGTGTGTACCGGCGATGACCGAGCGTGTGGCATCGATTATGGTAAATAATTCGCTACTGCGTTCCAAGCGTTAAGAGGTGTCTTTTGTTGTGACCAACATGATTGGTTAACAGTGGCACAACAGAGATAGAAGGACGATCAACGGGTAGAATTAGGATTTCATCCTAATTAAAATAGGATTAGGGTTTCAACCTAATCACGGCAATCTAAGACAAGTGCAAACAATCACAATCAAAGCAAATAGAATTAGAAACAATATTTTACCCCAGTTTTATCTTCTTAGTATTTCTTTCCATACTATAACTATTGCTTAGTCTATTATCTTTATCTTGCTTAAGAATGCTAGTAATTACTTTCACTTACCAAACTTATAGTCTGACCCACTCCTCTATTTCCCCTTTTCCCCCATAGGCCAGCAGAATCGAGGATAGTAGATTCAGACCGCTTGGAGATATATTCTTGGAGTTCTTCATGTATTCTTCTTCTTCTTTTCAGTTTTCTTTTCATTTGACTTTGGATGTACTGGAACTTTATGAGAGGGATGATTTTTATTGTTTATGTACTCTGATGATGTGACTGAGATCGTATTTTTCATGAGACATGTGTATTTGGTTTTTAAGACATATTTTGTTTTGAAATGAAGTTTAATTTTAAATGTCTAGTTATTATTTAAATGTTTCCGCTGTTTTTATTTATTTTTCTTGTGAATCTTAGTCTCTGTAATGCTTTAACTATATCTATAACGCACCACATCTTTTAGTGTGCCCTTTGGGTATACTAAGGGGTGTGGGGTGTTTCAAGTTATGTATTCGAGTAGAGATCGAATCAGATTTTACATATGGATGGTCTATGGACATCATGCGGGCTTATGAATTATATTGGGTATTCATGTGATAAAATTTCGGGGTCGAAATTCTTTTAAGGGGGCAAGAATGTAAAGATCCGGAATTTTATCGTTTTAATTTTTGAGTATTTAATTTAAATATTCAATTAATGGTTTTATTTAGGCCTGTCAATGGATACTTTTAGATGTGGATAATGCCATATCCGCATCTACATCCGCATCCGAAATCATTTTCGGATATCGGATATCCGCTTTCGCGGATACAGACGGATATCAGATAATCATCCTATCTACTAACGACCGATAAATCAAGAAATATAAATGGAAATTTTTTGTTTAACGTAAACTTTTTTCAATCCCATTGATTACTAAAATGTTAAAAATAAACAAATATAATGATAATAAATAGTTTTGAGCGGTTAATATGCATTTAATGCGTATAATATAAACTTCTAACTTAATAAAACCATAAATAAATATCTTTCACTATGCTAAAATACACATAATTTAAACTATAATCTTGAAAAATACCGAATGGATAATTTTCGGATGTGGATGTCTTCATATCCGCATCCACATCCGTTTTTTTGGATATCAGATATTTATCCGCTTTTCGAATGCGGTTGCGGAAGGATTTCAGATTTTTCGGGTATACATTTACAACGCTAGTTTTATTTATTTAAATAACCCTCTTTAACTTATAAACAATAATGAGAAATTTATTTTTAAATTTGGTTTACATAAATAGATAATTCGATGGAAACTAGAAATGTGATTAAAACGCAATTTTCGAATTTTCAAGTTTTATCGAACTACGAGTTGTTAAAAGTTGTAATATTTTTGATTTGTTTTAAAAACAACAACTTTAAAATGTAAACACTTATAATAACATTAAAGCATTTAAAAATGTAAAATATTCTTTAAAATTTAAATAAAAAGAATGTAAAAAGAATAAAGTAACATGGAAATGATGGTTTGAGTGTAAAAATGTACTTAGTACCAGAAAACATCATTTCGGCGAACCGGTGGTCGAGGGGTTCAACAGAGAGTACCGGGACGAAGGTAGGAAAGAGGCGAATCTTTTTCAAGTAGGAAGCGAATGCTTTAAGGGTCTGGTTTAGCGGGAAGAGATCAAACTAGGGTTTTAAGGACTGTTTTGGGTTGTCTAATGTAACAACCCATACCTTAATAAGCATAAATTTCAGCAAAAATTGAAACTCAAGTCCATCAAAGCACAGAACGTTGGATTTGGTACCTACAAATAAGCATGAGCATTATCAAAGATTAACAGAAATCTAAACTCACAACGGAAACAATAATAGGATAAGAATACTGATTATGACTACTACCTTGGAATTAACGGTAATCTTTGGATAGCAGATTGTCACACAGCGTCAAGCATGAGAGCAAAGAAGGCTTCTCTAACAACTAAACACGTCCAACTCTAGTGACATATTCTTATAAATCTATCCTGTGGGTTGCAATGAGGAAGGGGTCAGAACAATATTCTGGTGACTGAAAAATCTATAAACAGCCCATAACATAAATGTATACCGAATGGTTTTCATTTAATTGTTATGTCTATTAAGATTAGCAATTTTAATCTAACCATGCATTGCACACACGATTACTTACTTATCCATTCCCAAGGTACGAAATATCGACAAATCCTTACCAACCACCCAATACTTCCAAGTCCATTATCCACTTGATACTTCTAAATATGAAGCGGGCTTCTACTATCGCCACATAATACTTTTAAAAGAGAAATATGTAGACTTTGCCATTTAGGACCTCAATCGAGGTAGACTCCATCATTAAGACCTTTTCCAAGGTGGACTTCTAGCGTCATCATTACTGGTCTATTGGCCCTAATTACAGAGACCGTTGACCACTATATATGGCCTTATAATTTATAATAGCCATACTACTAGCGCATCTATCGTTATTAAAGTCTTAGAAATGTGAGAGATTGTACCCAAGCCACTTAATACCTCATTAATAAGGACTAGGCATGCCTCTAACCATTTAACACATATTTATAGGTATGCCTTTGCCATTTAATACCTAACCCCAAGGCGGACTTCTCACTGGTACTATCTAGCTGACATTGCTTGGAAATCTCACTGGGTTACCTAATACTTCTTTTATAAGAAAGAGGCGGACCTTACAGCCGCTTATACCTCAAACCTGAAACGAATCTCCCCCGAGAGATCCAATATCACTCTTATAAATATGAATCTCATTAGATTACTTATTTTAGTAGGGAGGCAGACCCTAAGATAACCACTTAGTACTTCAACACCGAAGTAAATCTTTTTTTAGAGATATCTCTCACCGCACTTAATTTCAAATTTGGACTATTTAATATTTTCCAATTATGAAAGCAAGTCCAATCTCTCACGTTGTCATGGGTCCTAGGATTATGATATCTCACATCAGTAGAAAGTGCATCCGACTGCTGGTAGCCTCAAAGTGAAGGGCAGTCTTCCGTCGAGTGACTCTATTGACCTTGCATCACAACCTACTAAGTCCAATTAACCATCCTAAGCCTTTATTTATACTATCTTAGATTGACATTGGACTTAGTTTACTAATTCCCTTTTTAGTTAAGGCAATAAGATTTACCTTAAATACTTATCTACCCGTAAATCCCCTTTTAATTCTCATTATTGTCAATTTTTCCATAAAATCCTAACGGACATTTCCTAAGGCATTTATGTATGATTACTAATTTCAAATTAGTAACTTTTTTTATATCTATTCCATTTTTATCAGTTCCACTAATCATTTTGTCTCCATTAATTGTAAGCCTTAATTTAATATTATCCATTATTTCTCATTAATTGCCTATTAGTTTAGGTTACAATCTTTCATTTCCTATTAATTAACGAATATGAATTCCTAATTTATTTCCCATTAATATGAATTACTAACTTTTCCAATTCTAACTAATCGCTTTCCTAAATACAATAATAAATAACGAATGTAATGCATAAGTAACGCACAAATAAACGTCGTTCTTCTTTATTGACGCAATAAATATGCATAAATTGCCTAATAAAACTACATATCCATAATTAAATATATTCCAGTCATAAATATGTAACTAGAATATGCTTTTCATATTTAATTTGCTGGAATTAAATTCCTTAGAAAAATTTTCCGCTATGATTTTCATAAATTGGTTCAACATAAAAAGAAAAGATTGACTCCGTTTGAAATTACAAGAAATGCATAATTTCTTTTTAATTGGAATAGATAGTGTAAACTGCAGAGAATAAATCTGTACTCTACTCTTCCATTTTTTTGTGGGTATTTCTTGTTAAATCAAACGTCGCCCTTTCGAATGAAAAGTAAACAAATTTATAAAAATCAAATGGATGTTCTTCCAACAAATTAAACTATGGAAAATCTACAACATAGTACAAATTGGACAATAATCCAAATATCCTATTTTACATCCAAGTACAGATCTAGAATAAAAATATACAACATTCAAATTCTAAAATCGTTGGGACTGATTTTCAGATTTAAATGTAAACATATTTCAAATTAGATCTAAAACAAGAATATGTCGACAACTACACTAATCTAATCCTACAATTCACAAATAAAATTGATTTAGGCATAAAAATCAAACATATGCCAATAGAATAGGTTTAAAATCATAAACAATATATAAAAATTCCCACTCACCTTTTAAAAGCGATCCAAATATCAAGATCTGATGTAGAACCTTAAATTCATCTCCAAATGCTTTTTAATCTAGGAAATATATATAAAAGGGGTATACACATACATTAGAAGTACATATCTGAGAAGAAATTTGGGATTAGGAGAGAAAGTAGATACGAATAAATAAATACACAAATTACCTCAGATACACGTATAGTTGATTCTCTTCTCTTCTCCTTTTCATTTGATTTTTATTCTTGTCCAATTTATATAAATATAAATACAAATATCTTATTTTTAAAATTTAGAAAGAAAGTGGAGAAGTGAAATGACTCTATTTATTTTACCTAATTTTTACTAGGATTTTTTCTCTCTTTTTTTACATCAATAAATTTCCTAGAGTCATTTAGCCTTTCTACTAAATTATCCAGGATCCTAATTTTTCTACTAATATATTTATATCAGTTCATTAATAAATATATTCACACACATATGAAGATGTATGTGACCCTCTTGCTTGGATCAGAGTGTTGTTTAGCAAGAGTGCATCCTGATTGAATTTGAGTTTCTAGTCAACCAGTACATAGCTTATTTTCCATGATTTTTGATATTTGAGTCAGGGTAATGAATCCCATAATCATATGTAATTTATACTTAGTAATTTTGACCATTCCTATGGTGATTGTCTGTTAGTTTGACATAGCAAAGTGATCTCAGATTATATAGCAAGTCATCCTAATTTTAGTCTAATTGTTTGATATTTGATCAAAACCAGAAAGAAAATGATATACCCATTTATCATTTTCAACATGAATGATCTTTATCCCAACTTCTTTTATATTTAAGGCCCAAACAGTTTAGTGTTTCTTTCACAATTATATTGTTGTGTTTCCCTAAATCCGATCCATTCCCTAATCCCTGAGTTAACTCAGTTTTGTACTAATTTAAGGGTTGCTTTACTGGATTTAGGAAATCCAGAATTTATGGTCATAAAGCATGGGTGGTGTCTATGTGGTTTGTGTGTATATCAGATGTGTTGGGCTATCTGAACTAAGAATGCTACTCAAAAATACAAGTGAATTTCTTAAATAATTGGTCTTGTCTTTATACATGCATTTGCAAAGAAAGCTTCAGATTTTACAAAGTGCATTTTCCTTCCTTTAAACCCAAAAACTCTGGTCATCTTGATCAACCCAGACCTCACTATTTTTTTTGTGGGTTAACCTTATGACTAGATCATCTAAACATTAGTGCCTGGCTATTGCAATGTGAATTCAGATACAAGATACTTGAAAAATCTCTTAGAACATGTACACCTCTTTATATAATGCACAAATATATATATATATATATATATATATATATATATTTCCTTTTATCAAAACACTTCTGCATATTGTTACTGAATTCTTGTAATATTACTTCTAGCTAAAATTCAGATTTTTAACCTTCAAGCTCAAAGTTTTTTTTTATTACTTGAAATTAACTAATACAGTATATGTATATACATATCCATTTCTCAAATATAGGCATATATCATCTACAGATTTCCACCATAATACTCAAATATTTTTCTTGCATAGATTCAACTAAGTCTTTGGTTTATCCCAAACTTAATACATTACCAGATTCAATTAAAACAACTAAATAAAATCCAAACATTCAAGATCATTACATAACAACTAAAGCAGAACTATAAAAACTTCCCAGATTTCATGCAAATAATTCATTCTAAGTTCTTATTTAATTCTAATTTAGCATGCTTATCCAATCATTCTCATTAGCCATAGCAGCTTCCTATTTAGAACCAGCATTCCCTGAAAGAGCATTAGAGGCTGCCCCACTTTAAATGAGACACCCCAGATGTCATAAGCAAACAAGGGTCAGATACAAGATCTGGTATGAGCAATATCAAAAATTCCATGATATTAAGTAGATAAGTGAGACATAAGCATTTTGTATGGGTTGGCATAATTTCTTTAATTAATTAGCCTGACTTGTTTCTGAAATATTGTGCATATATGATCAGTATTAAAACTAATTATGTACACACTTTCAACTATGCAAACATACATGTCAAACAGAGATACTCAGGAACTATCATGGCTCCAGTCTAACCAACCTAGGAATAACTCAAGTTCCTACTTTATCAATTTAAGGTTGCATTTACCAAATTACTTCCTAGCCTCATCTGCCATAAGGAATCACGGGGACACATTACAATAAAATAATTCACAATATTGCACAAAGATCTCAGGGCTTAAACAAACCATGTGCCAACTTGCATACTTTAAATACAACAAGCATTCCAGCAGTCTTCTTGGCTCACAATCCTTAGTTTATTTACTAAGTGTTCATGTTTGATCCTATCATGAGATAGCTAGGTGACTAAATCACAGTATACATGAAACATTACATAGAGCTTACCAGCATAATTCAAGAACAAGCTAACATTCATGTCCAGGGAAATCATATTTTCAAATATTATGGCTTAAAGAGAATATAAGAATATTTACAACTGGGAATAAAGACTAGGCATGTGGGTTATTATTGTTTCATAAGCAACCATGTTTGAACTAAATTCAAGATCTAGCTTAAACAAGATTTTTGGCTCATGGTTTTCTATTTGATCAAGGGTTCAACACTTTGGATATTTCCATTGCAATCTTGAATCTTTCATTTGAGCCTCAGCACTTACACAAGTGTAATGCAACTCATATATATATTTTGATTTCTATATTTTTCATGCCATATCTAAACCAGTTACAAGTATTCTCTATTTACTTTCATGATTCATACTTTGACATTTCTGGGTGTAACCAAACAGAGCAAAATACTCAACCATCAAAGCAATCAAAAGTATTCATAAACACCCATTAAAGCATACATTAAAACCATAGTAATAAAATCAGAAATATGTAGAAAAATAACATAAGCTTGGCTGCCTCATAACAGGACTTAATGCCATGGGTTTAGTGAGATTACTCATAGAAAAATGCTTCTCTTGCCTAATCCAGAAAGAAACCTTTTAAAACTTGCCTTTCTGCTTACAAATATTTTTCTTCTTTGTTTTCCTAAATGTCTTGGGTAGCCAATGATTTTTTTTTCTGGTTTATACTTGGATTTATAAGAGAGGTTTTTCTAGGGTTTTATCATTGTAAAATCTCATTCCTACCCTGGCCAAGACTCATGCATTTTGCATTTCAGATTTGCTTATTTTTCACCCTTAATACCCCGGCCATATGTGATGCTTACTTCCCCTTTTTCTTTTCCAGAATATATTATATCCTTCTTAGGTCATGATAATTGTGTGACATTGTCACTTGTTTATTTTCTAAAAATCCCCCTTTCTATTTTCTGCCTAAAGCAATTGTTTTGCTTGCAATATGTCTCTTGCTATTTTAGTGTGACACTCTTCCTTGCTTATTTCTTTTTTAATATTTTCAATACTTATAGAAATGTACATATGCATACATGTCTTATCTAGGCTTATTTAACTCCTCCTTAATTTCAGAAAGACATGCAAATATATGTGCATACAGGTTTCAAATCCTTATAACATTTATTTTCCTGGGTTTTAAGTAAGATCTGTTTACTGATTCAAAACAAAACTTACTTTTTCTTATTTTCTGGGATAATTTATATAATTCCAGAAATCAAATATCCATATTTGGTTTAATAATTTTCATCACAAAATCATGTTTGTAATGCTTTTTAATTTTTGTTTTAATTTTAGGAAATTTGGAGTTCTTCCTTGTGTCACATCAGTGTGCACGTGCACACATGCACACACACTTGCACACAATTAATTCCATATATTCTTTTACAAATAAATTCATATATTTTCAAAATTCAACCAAAATAAGATTCCATGAATTTCTGGGGCATTACAATCACCCCACCTTTTTAGGAATTGTGTCCTCACAATTTTCTCATTTTTACTTTAAATATTTCCATATTTTTATAAAATCTACCAAGCATTGCATAAGCAAACAATTCAGTCAAAACAACCATACATATTAAACTTTAGGAATTTAGATTTTACCTTCCACTGCAAAAAGCTTAGGGTAATCCATCTTTATCTTATCCTCTAATTCCCATGTACAATTATTAGGGTCTAGGCTCCATTGAACCTTTACCAATTTTAGAGTTTTGCTCCTCAACTTCTTTTCCTCTTTAGCTAAAATCCCCACTGGTTCTTTCTCATAGACCAAATCAGGATTTATTGGAACTTGAGTGGGTTTCTCTAGAATCTCCTCTTTATCATGCACCCATCTCCTAAGTTGTGATACATGAAATACATTGTGCATTGCACTCATCTCTTCTGGTAGCTCCAACTTGTATGCTAATGAGCCCCCTCTTTCCAAAATTTTGTAAGGTCCAACATATCTTGGGGTAAGCTTTCCCTGCTTGCCAAACCTCAACACCTTCTTCATAGGTGAAACTTTGATGAAAATATAATCACCAACTTCATATTCTACCTGCTTCCTCCTTACATATGCAAACTTCTTTTGCCTATCTTGAGCTGCTGCCATTCTTCTCCTCACAAGTTCAAATTTCTCTGTAGTCTCTTTAACATACTCAGGCCCTAAGACAGCCTTTTCTCCTGCTTCAACCCAACATATTGGTGACAAACATGGTTTGCCATACAAGGCTTCAAATGGTGACATGCCTATGGTGCTTTGATAACTATTGTTATATGTAAATTCAGCCAAATGGAGGTGATCTTCCCAATTACCTCCAAAGTCCAATGCACATGCCATCAACAAATCCTCCAAAAATTTGTTTATTACTTCAGTTTGACCATCTGATTGGGGGTGGTATGCAGTACTCAAGCATAACTCACTCCCCATGGCTTCTTGAAAGCTCTTCCAAAATCTGGATGTAAAGATTGTGTCCCTAACACTCACTATAGTTTTAGGAATTCCATGCAACCTTACTACTTCTTTCATGAATATTTGAGCTAGTTTAGGTGCATTTCTTTCTGCCTTTACTGGTATAAAGTGTGCTACTTTAGTCAATCTATCAACTATTACCCAAATGCTTGTATTTCCTCTCTTTGATCTAGGCAGACCATCTATGAAATCCATAGATATATCTTCCCACTTCCACTGTGGTATGCTTAGAGGTTGTAATAGGCCTGAGGGTCTTTGGGTTTCTGCCTTGACTTGTTAGCAAGTCATACACTTTGCAACATGTTTGGCCACATCAGTTTTCATCCCTCTCCACCAATAATCCCTCTTCAAGTTTTGGTACATCTTGGTGCTGCCTGGATGTATAGAATATTTGCTCCTATGATATTCATTAAGTATCTCTTCCTTCAATCCTATATCCTTTGGAACACATATCCTACCTTTATTCCTTAAGTAACCATTCTTATCAATGTGGTAGTTTACTACTTCTTCTCCTTTTTCTATTAGAGTTTTCTTTTCTAATAAATCTGGATCTTCCTCTTGCATTTTCCCCACTTTCAAAATTAAATTTGATTGCAAAGTTATCAAACTTAATTTTCCTTTACTCCCTTCTTCAATCATCTCCATGTTTACCTCATTGTTTTCCTCAATTTCCAAATAAGTAAGTAGAGATAAATTTCTAAACTCTTCTATCATTAACATGGCTACTTTTGCATGCTGCCTGCTCAAAGCATCTACAACCTTATTAGCTTTTCCTGGAGTATAAAGTATGTCTAAATCATATGCTGCTAGAAACTCAACCCATCTATGCTGCCTCATATTCAAATCTTTTTGTGAAAAGAGATATTTTAATGCCTTATGGTCAGTGTATAAAATAAACTTAGCACCTAGAAGATAATGTCTCCAGAGCTTTAGTCCATACACTACTGCTGCCAACTCAAGATCATGGGTTGCATACTTTGATTCATGTGGCTTCAATTGTCTTGATGCATAGGCTATAACTTGATCTTGCTGCATCAATACAGCTCCTAGCCCGGAACCACTTGCATCAGTATAAACAATCAAATCCTCATTTCCTTCTGGTACTCTCAACACTGGTGCATTAACTAAGGCCTCCTTGATTTTACTAAAGGCTTTTTCACATTTCTCAGTCCATATAAAGGGTTGGTTCTTTCTAGTTAGGTTGGTAAGAGGTGATGACATCTTAGAAAAATCTTTTATAAATCTTCTATAATACCCTGCCATTCCCATAAATGACCTAACTTCTCCTACTGTGCTTGGCCTTTTCCATGCTTGGATTGCCACAATTTTATTGGGTTCACTGAAATGCCTTTGGCAGATATAACATGCCCAAGGAAATGCACTTCTTCTTTCCAAAATGCACACTTAGAAAATTTTGCTTTTAAATCTTTTTCTCTTAATCTAGACAAAACAAGGTGTAAGTGATTTTTCATGTTCCTCTACTATTTTAGAATAAATCAAAATATCATCAATAAAAATCAACACAAACTTGTCTAAATAATCCCTGAATATCCTATTCATCAAGTCTACAAAGTATGATGGGGCATTTGTCAACCCAAATGGCATGACAAGAAACTCATATAAACCATACCTAGTGTTAAAGGCTGTATACTTAACACTTGAGTTCTCAACCTTCATCTGGTGGAATCCAGATGCCAAGTCTAACCTAGAAAATATTTTTGCTCCACTAAGTTGATCAAAAAGATCATCAATTCTAGGTAAGGGGTACTTGTTTTTTATAGTGACTTTGTTTAGCTCCTTGTAATCTATGCACATCCTTAAAGTACCATCATGTTTCCTTACAAACACTACTGGAGCACCCCAGCATGAATTACTTGGTCTTATAAATCCCTTGCTTTCCAATTCTTCTAACTGTTTCTTCAACTCCTTCAACTCACTTGGCCCCATCCTAATGGGTTTCTTAATAATTGGACTTGCTCCTGGTATGAGACTAATCTGAAATTCCACTACTCTGTGGTGTGGAACACCCTCAACTTCTCCAAACACATCTAAGTATTTGTTAATTATGGGGATTTCTTCAATAGAAGGCTCACTGGAATCCTTATTTAAGTCAATCAAATGATATAATTTCCTTTCTTTGGCTACTTCACACAAAATTGTGATTCTTTGGCCTCTAGAATTTTGTAATGATATGGTGGATGAGTCTAAATTAATTATGGCTTTGTATTGCCTTAACCAGTCTACACCCAATATAACACCTATATTTGGGTAATTTAAAACATATAAATTGAAAATAAAAACATTTCCTCCTATATTTAATTCCACATCCACACAAATCATGTTTAAAACACTAGAACTTCCCAATGGGCTTTGCACTAACAAAGGGGTTTCAACCAGTATGCAATTTAATTTAAGCAATGCAACTAATTCATGGGAAATCAGAGAATGTGTTGCCCCTGTATCATACACTACTGATATGGGTAGGGTACAAATAAATAAGGTACCTTCCACTTGACCATGGTTTTCTACAATAGCTTCTACTGTAGATTTGCTTTTGCTCTCCAAACTTGCTAGCTTCCCTTGTTGTTTATACTCAGGGCAATTTCTCTTGATATGTCCCTCCTTACCACATAGGTAGCACTTAAAAGCTCCTCCCTTCAATTCTGGACACCTTGGTTTGATATGTCCTTCTTTTCCACAATGGTGACATACTATTTTCCTCTTTGTATCAGTGGTCTTAGTATCATTGGTTTTCTTGCTTTCTGTCTCCTCCTTCTTTTTGTCATAGGGGTGATACCTTCCCTTATTTTTCTTCTTGTTGTTGTTCTTAAAACTCCTATACTTCTCCCTTTCCTGGTCATGTTGCTCAAACTTTAAGGCCAGATCAATGACTTGATCAAAAGTTTTATCTGCATATGGCAACATAGCCCTACTAAGTCCTGGGTTTAAACCCTTAATATACCTATCATTCTTTGATGCCTCATCAGCCACAAGCATAGCTCCATACTTAGACAAGCCCTCAAACCTATGAGTATACTCAGTCACATTAAAAGTTCCCTGCCTAAGCCTGATGAATTCTTCAAGCAATAGAGTTTTGGCTGATGCTGGAACAAATCTAGCTTCCAACATCTCCTTGAATTGATTCCAAGTGATTTCATTCTCAATCCTCCCAGCTATGACTACCTCCCACCAGCTTAAAGCCACACCTTTCAGTTGTCTTGAGGCCACTTGCCTCTTCCTTTGATCATCCAATTGCATGTCATTGAAAATTCTGTCCAGTGTTCTCAACCATGCTTGAATTTCCATCACATTTTCAGTCCCTTCAAAGCTCTTGCCTCCCAAATTGGTATAAGTCTTTAATAGTTTTGAAAGTTCCTCATATGGGTTCTCAAGTCTCTGCCCTACTCCATCCCTTAAATCCCTCATAAAGTCTTGCATATCAAGCATTTGTGGTGTACTTGATCCTGCATTGTGATGAGATCCTCTTCCTACCATGATTAGATAACTAGAGTATGGGTAGATAGGGTTAGTTTATCATGAGTATTTTTTTTCTTTTGCTATAACTTTCTATTTGTATTATTATTTTACTCAAACAAACAACCAGTACATACATATGGTTATAGTACTTCAATCAATCAATACAATCATTCTTAGCTTTGTATAGTTTTAACATAGCTCTGATACCAAATGAAATGACCCTATTTATTTTACCTAATTTTTACTAGGATTTTTTTTTACATCAATAAATTTCCTAGAGTCATTTAGCCTTTCTACTAAATTATCCAGGATCCTAATTTTTCTACTAATATATTTATATCAGTTCATTAATAAATATATTCACACACATATGAAGATGTATGTGACCCTCTTGCTTGGATCAGAGAGTTGTTTAGCAAGAGTGCATCCTGATTGAATTTGAGTTTCTAGTCAACCAGTACATAGCTCATTTTCCATGATTTTTGATATTTGAGTCAGGGTAATGAATCCCATAATCATATGTAATTTATACTTAGTAATTTAGACCATTCCTATGGTGATTGTCTGTTAGTTTGACTTAGCAAAGTGATATCAGATTATATAGCAAGTCATCCTAATTTTAGTCTAATTGTTTGATATTTGATCAAAACCAGAAAGAAAATGATATACACATTTATCATTTTCAACATGAATGATCTTTATCCCAACTTCTTTTATATTTAAGGCCCAAACAGTTTAGTGTTTCTTTCACAATTATATTGTTGTGTTTCCCTAAATCCGATCCATTCCCTAATCCCTGAGTTACCTCAGTTTTGTACTAATTTAAGGGTTGCTTTACTGGATTTAGGAAATCCAGAATTTATGGTCATAAAGCATGGGTGGTGTCTATGTGGTTTGTGTGTATATCAGATGTGTTGGGCTATCCGAACTAAGAATGCTACTCAAAAATACAAGTGAATTGCTTAAATAATTGGTCTTGTCTTTATACATGCATTTGCAAAGAAAGCTTCAGATTTTACAAAGTGCATTTTTCTTCCTTTAAACCCAAAAACTCTGGTCATCTTGATCAACCCAGACCTCACTATTTTTTTTGTGGGTTAACCTTATGACTAGATCATCTAAACATTAGTGCCTGGCTATTGCAATGTGAATTCAGATACAAGATACTTGAAAAATCTCTTAGAACATGTACACCTCTTTATATAATGCACAAATATATATATATATATATATATATATATTTCCTTTTATCAAAACACTTCTGCATATTGTTACTAAATTCTTGTAATATTACTTCTAGCTAAAATTCAGATTTTTAACCTTCAAACTCAAAGTTTTTTTTTATAACTTGAAATTAACTAATACAGTATATGTATATACATATCCATTTCTCAAATACAGGCATATATCATCTACAGATTTCCACCATAATACTCAAATATTTTTCTTGCATAGATTCAACTAAGTCTTTGGTTTATCCCAAACTTAATACATTACCAGATTCAATTAAAACAACTAAATAAAATCCAAACATTCAAGATCATTACATAACAACTAAAGCAGAACTATAAAAACTTCCCAGATTTCATGCAAATAATTCATTCTAAGTTCTTATTTAATTCTAATTTAGCATGCTTATCCAATCATTCTCATTAGCCATAGCAGCTTCCTATTTAGAACCAGCATTCCCTGAAAGAGCATTAGAGGCTGTCCCATTTTAAATGAGACACCCCAGATGTCATAAGCAAACAAGGGTCAGATATAAGATCTGGTATGAGCAATATCAAAAATTCCATGATATTAAGTAGATAAGTGAGACATAAGCATTTTGTATGGGTTGGCATAATTTCTTTAATTAATTAGCCTGACTTGTTTTTGAAATATTGTGCATATATGATCAGTATTAAAACTAATTATGTACACACTTTCAACTATGCAAACATACATGTCAAACAGAGATACTCAGGAACTATCATGCCATATCTAAACCAGTTACAAGTATTCTCTATTTACTTTCATGATTCATACTTTAACATTTCTAGGTGTAACCAAACAGAGCAAAATACTCAACCATCAAAGCAATCAAAAGTATTCATAAACACCCATTAAAGCATCCATTAAAACCATAGTAATAAAATCAGAAATATGTAGAAAAATAACATAAGCTTGGCTGCCTCATAACAGGACTTAATGCCATGGGTTTAGTGAGATTACTCACAGAAAAATGCTTCTCTTGCCTAATCCAGAAAAGAAACCTTTTAAAACTTGCCTTTCTACTTACAAATATTTTTCTTCTTTGTTTTCCTAAATGTCTTGGGTAGCCAATGATTTTTTTTTCTGGTTTATACTTGGATTTATAAGAGAGGTTTTTCTAGGGTTTTATCATTGTAAAATCCCATTCCTACCCTGGCCAAGACTCATGCATTTTGCATTTCAGATTTGCTTATTTTTCACCCTTAATACCCCGGCCATATGTGATGCTTACTTCCCCTTTTTTTTTCTAGAATATATTATATCCTTCTTAGGTCATGATAATTGTGTGACATTGTCACTTGTTTATTTTCTAAAAATCCCCCTTTCTATTTTCTGCCTAAAGCAATTGTTTTGCTTGCAATATGTCTCTTGCTATTTTAGTGTGACACTCTTCCTTGCTTATTTCTTTTTTAATATTTTCAATACTTATAGAAATGTACATATGCATACATGTCTTATCTAGGCTTATTTAACTCCTCCTTAATTTCAGAAAGACATGCAAATATATGTGCATACAGGTTTCAAATCCTTATAACATTTATTTTCCTGGGTTTTAAGTAAGATCTGTTTACTGATTCAAAACAAAACTTACTTTTTCTTATTTTCTGGGATAATTTATATAATTCCAGAAATCAAATATCCATATTTGGTTTAATAATTTTCATCACAAAATCATGTTTGTATTGCTTTTTAATTTTTGTTTTAATTTTAGGAAATTTGGAGTTCTTCCTTGTGCCATATCAGTGTGCACGTGCACACATGCACACACACTTGCACACAATTAATTCCATATATTCTTTTACAAATAAATTCATATATTTTCAAAATTCAACCAAAATAAGATTCCATGAATTTCTAGGGCATTACAAGAAGAAGAAATGGTAGAGCTTCATTGCTCTATTCAGAAAAATATGAGAAGAGAAGGGAGGGTCATGCCTGAATTTATAGATGCTAGAATCAACCATAACCTCATGGATTCAATCCGGGCCATATATGGCTTAGGGTTACTGGAGCTACCACATAGAGGCAGATCGACCACCTTCTGTCGACCGCTTATACAAAACGGTCGACTTGTGGGCCTAGGAAATTTTAGTTATTTTCTTATTATAATTATTTTCATTTCGAATTCATTTTTCGTCCGTAACTTCTTCGTTTGGACTCCGATCGTAAAACTCTAAATATGAAAGTTGCTTAGAACTTTGCCATAAATGAAATGGTGCAAGATTCATGGTCAAATTTTACTGTTTGCACAAATTTATTTTTTGGAGCTAAATTAATTAACTAACTAATTAAATAACTAACACCAAATACGGAGTGTTACATTCTCCCTCCTAAAAAAAATTTCTCCAAAATTTCACCAATGACTAAGTCATGGTTTTGGCTCCTAATAATCATAACTACACAACCAATAAATGTACAACCAATTTTGCAACCAACGTCACAAGTGCATAGTGTATTACCATATCACCACGTAGAAAATATGTATGTAGAAAGATTCTAAATCAGATCCTCCTATATGAATGCATTTCTTATGAAAATAATTTTCAAAACATGACTGTAAACACTTATATATATGCTGGCAGTTTTATATGTATGCAGCTTCTTTTTTTTGGAAAATCTTTTCAACCAAAACCCCAATACTCCTACGAATAGAAGTATGAAGAAACCAATTTTGCATCCACTTCTACCATCCAATAATCTAACGCATCGAAAAATCGCTTTCTAAACTTTACTCCTATACCGAAAAAAAGAATTTAGGTGGAGAATTTTACATTCTTACCACTCTATAATCATCCTATTTCGGTAGCACAGTGGAAATTTTCCCGTTGCCCTAGATTTACTCCAAATTTTCCACACACAAAATGCGTAAGGAGGCTTATTATGAACTCTAAAATGGAATTAAGTCTAGAAATAGACTGGCGAGCATCATCGACAAGGTTGGGAATTAAAATTCTAAGGATAAAATAGATTTTTCCTTATTGTTGCTTGTATTTATCACATCGTTGATCCTAATGCAGCGCTAAATCTGCAAATTCTAACTATATTTGCCTTCCCTACCTTAACATGTGGTCTTCAAAATCAAATATTTCATAAAAATATTTCTCACTTTTCAAATTTGTACGTCATTTGAAAAATAAAATCCCAAAATATTTAGACGTGTACTTTCCCTTTAAATCAAATTTTTGGAGAAAAATTCGAAAAATAATTTAAGAGCCAAAATTAACTAAAGCCTTAGACATTTTTTCAACAGAGAAGCTTTTCAAAATATTTCCTTTTCAAAAATGTTGATAAATTAAGTCACAATTCAGCGTAGTCGGAAGTCGATTATGTGCTAAATGCAAAAATCAAATTCTAGAATTCTACAACTAACCTTTGCTCTTAAAACTTGACATTTTATTTAAAAATGTACCATGCCAATTACCCAAAAAATTTAGCTTTTAAGGAATAGGAATAATGACCCGTGATGCTAAACAGGTTAAACTTGTCCTACGCTAAAAAATTTCTATTTACTCTAAATTTCCAGTCTTATATTGCAGTTACTATCAGTTAAGTGTCTTTTATGAGATTACCATGTTTACATTGTTTCTTTCATATGCATAAATAAGAGCGGTTTACATAACTAGAAACAATAACACGGTAAATAAACATGAACATTCTCATAACGTCATGCATGCATTTTCAAGAGACGGCCAATCGTTTTACAACCCAAGCAAACATAAAGAAAAAGAACAAATGCTGAAAATAAAAAGATATAACAACCCAAAATAAAACAATGCCTATGAACTATGAGAAGATCTCGCTCCGCGGCTGAAACTCGAGCCATTGTCGCGACCGCGGAATGGTCGTAGCATGGCGGCTTTGCATCCAATCTCATGCCTCTGGCACTGCTGCTCTGTCGTAACCTCTCGAAGCTCTAGCCGAACCTGATGGATAGCAATAAGCGAAGGACTCAAATATCCCTCGGCGTCCAGCGCTAACCCCTACTACTGGTGCTTCTGCGGCTGCTGCTTTGTTGCCGGTATAGGTGGCATGGATGGCGGTAAAAGAATATTCATTCTCTTAATAGTGGTCCGGACGGTGGCGGAAGGGATCTTCCTTACTGCTGGCTCTCTGCTCAAATGTACCTCCAAATACCTAAACACTCGAGTGAGCAAGTGGCAAAATGGAAAGTGAGTCCTCGGGTACCAACTCCCTGATCGACCATATGAATCATCAAAACAAGTGCCTAATTGATGGCTGTGTCGCCAATTATTGCATAGGAGGCTCTCCGCGCTGAAGTATAGATCTGGTTGATGCTTCCCGTCTTCGGAATGATGTTGTGTTGAATGATGCACACGACAAGACGAACAACCGGTCGCAAATGGCTAGTCCTCCAATCACCAACATTTCTAGAAAAATCCATTGTAGAATCTCAGGATTAGTCATCTCTATGTCATCCAAATCTGTGCCTACTGTAGATATCTCCAAAATCCAAGTGAGATCATCATCTATCATCTCGATCCGAGCTGCCTTCACCTCGGACTCAATATAGCTGTTGCCATCGTCAACATTCTATGTCATATGAGCATCAAAAAACGGACGCAACACAGGTAATATTCCCGCTCATAGATCTCGAAGCGGAGGATCAGTGCAGGTCCTGTCGCGATGAAAAGCTCTTCAAGCCCAAGAGCGGCGATATCTTTGAATTTTACTAGTCATCCATGGAGAAAATCAAAGTCCGCCATTCCAAGATAAATGGCAACCTTTTGCTTACTTCGGTAAGCCAAATAGCTACTTGTGGAGTGAGGGCGAGATGTCGAGAGGAAGAGCCGCCGGTGTGAGGTGATGCCATAGGCTGAGAAGCGATTGAAAAAGAGAGAAAAGGGTTTAGTTCCGAAGTGCTGGTGGGGAGAGACCTGATGCGCAATAATTTTTGCGTCGGTTGGTGGAGGAATGGAGGAGTTGATTTGGTGGAGGAAGGGGGAAGGAAATGGGGTTCGGTTGAAAATGGAGAGGCGGAAGAGAATAGGTGGTACGGAGGCTGCTGTTTTGAATGTGACTTATAGTCGCGTTCAAGTTTTGGGTTCTGCCTGAATCCGCCTAGCGGTCGACCGCCATTAGGTCAACCGGTCGACCGCTTGCAGTCGACTGCTAGCCCAAATTTGGGCGCGACCTGAACCTAGACCCAATAGGGTCGAGTTAAATTAATTAGTTAGTATTTTAATGATCATTCCGTATACTATCTTCAGCTTGACTCATCCAGAAATTTTCTACCTTCCACACGACGATATCTATCTTACCGTGTAGATCTCTCCTCGAAAAGATTGCAATAGCCTCAACAAAACTGCTGCGAACAACAACACATCCAAAATCCAGAAAACAATCCAGCTGCTATTTCCTACCTACTTCGCACAGAAATATTTCTTCCAATAGTCGGCTGGTACAACAAGACTTCAAACTACATACCCCAATATTGAATGTTATTCCTATTTTGTCCATACCCTAAAGATAGAAAATTTTAAAAACTTCAAAAATAGGACAATTATTGGGCTAAATATTCACCACTTGAAACTCATTTTCCAAATCGAAAAACTATTTTATTACCAAAATAAAATCAACCTTTATTGGTATATAGACACACACACGCACGCACGCACACACACACACACATGTAAGGGTTTCAAAACTTACTCCTTTATAAACCAAAATTTCTTAACATGGCCAACTTAGTGGTATACGTGTTTCTTTGAAAATTAAAACTTCAAGACTTCCCAAAACAGAATTTCCAAAACAAATCCCGGGGAAAAGAAATCCATTGAAATGCCCTTTTTCCAAAATCTAAGGCATTTCCAAAGTATACTTTATAAAAACTCTCTCAAAGGTTGAAAACTAAGGAATTGGTATTAATTATTCAAACAAAAATCCGGTTTGCTGTCAAAGAGGTGATCAATGAATGCATCATAGCAAAAACATGCCTCTGGACAATTGCGACATACAGACTCTAAATTTCCACCCATTTGGAATATGTGTCTCCAACTGGAACTCATCATCAAAATCCAAAATCACAAGGTAGCTAGAATCTCAACCATCAAGTTGAACACCTCCAGTCTTTGGGATTCTACCATATGTGTACTCATGCTCATCATCATCAGTGCCTTACGCATTGCCAGAACTCCGTGGATACTATTAAAATCGTATATCTAAGATATTTCCAACCCATAGTTGCTTTGCTCATTCCTTCGAAGTGGAACGACAACTACTTCTATGGTCGGAGTTCTTAGAATCTAGCGTAAAAATATAATAATACTAGATAGGAAAGTACGAATATGTTCTCTCAATTTATCCTAATTTCTATGATCTAGTAGGCTCTGATACCAAATGTAACAACTTGTATCTTAATAGGCCTAAATTTCGATAAAAATCGAAACCCAAGTCCATCAGAGCATAGATTGTTGGATTTGGTACTTGAAATAAGCATGCGCATTATCAGAGATTGATAGAAATCTAAACTTACAACGGAAACAATAATAGGATAAGAATACGGATTATGACTACTACATAAGATTAATGGTAATCCTGGGATAGCAGATTGTCACGTCAGCATGGAGCATGAGAGAAAAGAAGGCTTCTCCAACAACTAAACAAGTCTAGCTCCGGCGACATGTTCCTTTAAATCTATCCCGTGTGTTGTAATGAGGAGGAGGGTTAGAATAACGTTCTGGTGACTGGAAAATCTATACTGTCCATAACATAAATTTATACCGATTGGTTTCCATTTAATTGTTATGTCTATTAAGATTTGCAATTCTAATCTAATTTTGCATTACACACACGATTACTTAGCTACCCATTCCCAAGGTACGAAATACTGACAAAGCCTTATCAACCACCCAATACTTCTAAGTCCATTAGCCACTTAATACTTCTAAATATGAAGTAGACATTTACTATCATCATATAATACTTTTAAAATAAAATAGGCAGACTTTGCCAATTAAGACCTCACTCGAGGTAGACTCGGTCATTTAAGACCTATTCCCAAAGTGGACTTTTAGTACCATCATTATTGGTCTATGGGTCCTAACTACGGAGACCTTTGACCACTATATATGGCCTTATAATTTATAATAACCATAACACTAACCCATCTATCGTTATTAAAGTCTTAGCAATGTGAGGGACTGTATCCAAGCCACTTAATACCTCATTAATAAGGACTAGGTTGACCTCTGACCATTTAATACCTAATTATAGGTAGACCTTTGCCATTTAATACATAACCCCAAGGCAGACTCCTCACTGATACTATCTAGCTGACATTGCTTGGAAATCTCATTGGACTACTTAATACTTCTTTTATAGGAAAGAGGCGGACCTTACAGCCGCTTAATACCTCAAACTTGAAGCAAATCTCTCCTGAGATATCCAGTATCACTCTTATAAATATGGAATCTCATTAGGTTACTTCTTCCGGTAGGGAAGCAGGCCTTAAAATAACCACTTAATACCTCAACACTGATGTAAACCTTTTTTTAAGGATATCCTTCAAATTTGGACCATTTAATACTTTCTAATTAAGAAAACAAGCCCAATCTCTCACGTCATCACGGGTCCTAAGATTAGTGATATCTCACATCAGTAGCAAGCGCATTCGACTGTTGGTAGCCTCAAAGTGAAGGGTCGTCTTCCGTCGAGTGACTCTGCTGACCTCATATCACTAACCTACTAAGTCCAATTAACCATCCTAAGTCTTCACTTATACTATCTTAGGTTGACATTGGACTTAGCTTACTAATTCCCTTTTCATTTAAGGCAATAAGGTTTTCCTTAAATACTTATATATCCATAATCCCCTTTTAATGCTCATAAATGTCAATTTGTCCATAAAATCCCAACGGACATTTCCAAAGACATTTACGTATGATTACTAGTTTCAAATTAGTAACATTTTTTATATCTATTTCATTTTTATCAGTCTCATTAATCCATTTGTCTCTATTAATTATAACCTTTAATTTAATACTATCCATTATTTCTCTCATTAATTGCCTATAATTTAAGTTACAATCTTTCATTTCCTATTTATTAATTAATAAGAATTCCTAATTTATTTCCTACTAATATGAATTACTACCTTTTCTAATTCTAACTATTCGCTTCCCTAAATATAATAATAACCAATGAACGCTACACATAAATAATGCATGAATAAATACTGTTCTTCTTTATGAACGCACTAAATACGTATAAACTGTCTAAAAAACTACCTATTCATTACCAAATATATTCTAGTCATAAATATATAACTAGAATATGCTTTCCATATTTTATTTGCTAGAATTAAATTCCTTAGGAAGGTTTTCCAGTATGATTTCCATAAATTGGTTTAACACAAAAAGGAAAGATTGACTCCATTAGAAACTACAATGAATGGATAATTTGTTTTAATTAGAATTGACATTGTAAACTATAGAGAATAAATCTGTACTTTACACATCTCTTAAATTTTTGTCTGTGGATATTCCTTGTTAAATCAACTGTCGCTCTTTTGAATGAAAAGCAAACAAATTTATAAAAATCAAACGGATATTCTTCCCACAAATTAAACCATGGAAAATCTACAAAATAGCATAAATTGGGCAATAATCAAAAAATCTATTTTACACCCAAGTACATACCTGGAATAAAAATATACAACATTCAAATTCTAAAATCTTTTGGACTGATTTCCAGATCTAGGTGTAAACATATTTCAAATTAGGTCTAAAACAAGAATATGTAGGAAATAGTTTTCTACACTAGTTTAAGTCTACAATTCACAAATAAAATTGTTTAGACATAGAAATCAAACATGTCAACGGAATAGATTTAAAATCATAAATAATATATAAAATTTCCCACTTACCTCTTAAAAGTGATCCAAATCTCTAGATCTAAAGTAGAACCTTAAATTCTTCTTCAAGTCCTTTTTAATCCCAGAAATATGTATAAAAAGGGTATATATAAAAATTAGAATTATAGATTTGATAAGAGATTTGGGATTTAGATAGAAAATAGATACAAATATATAAATTACCTCAGATATGCATATTGTTGATTCTCTTCTTATTTTCATTTGATTTCTATTCTTCTCCAATTTATACGAATATGAATACAAATATCTTATTTTTATAATTTAAAAAGAAAGTGAACAAAAACAAATGGCAGAGTTTCGGAGCTCTATTCGGAAAAATATGATAAGAGAAGGGAAGGTTAAGCCTGAATATGGCCTAGGGTTACTGGAGCCACCAGATAGAGGCGGGTCGACCACCCCCTACTAAGGGTTGACCACCCTCTATAGACCACTTATACATGGCGGTCGACCTATCGGCCTGAGCAATTTTAGTTAATTTTCTTATTTTATTTATTTTCGTTTCGAATTCATTTGTCGTCCGTAATTTCTTCGTTTAGACTCCGATCGAAAAACTCCAAATTCGAAAGTTGCTCAGAATTTTGCCACGAACGAAATGATTTATGTTTCATGGTTAAATTCCATTGTGCACATTCCATTTTGGAAGCTAAATTAATGAATTAACTAACTAATTAAATAACTAACGCCAAATTACGGGGTGTTACATCTAGCGTTTGTCTCGTCAAAAGGGGATGGTAGGGCCATCAGGCCAAGTCGAGGCATGTCAGGGAGATGCGGTGGAGGGTGGCGGTGCTAGTAGGCAGTGGTGCAGTTCCTAGGTGGAGTGTGATGGTGATGGAAGTGGTTAGACTGAAGCCTATTTACATACAAAGGTTATATATTGGCTCGGTCAGGGTTTTTTTAGGATGCAGCTAGTCGGAGGGCAAGGCGTAGGTCTGGTGTAATGCGTAGGTGGAGGTGGTTAGGTTAGGGCATCGCGGCATCGATCGGAGGTGGACGGTGAACATGCACATGCACGCATGTACGTATGTACGTGTGTGAGTGTTCCAGGCTTTATAACCTGGGAAGAGGAGTTCGTTTCTTTTGTTTTAAGAAGATGGAGTTTGGGTTTTAGTTAGGGATGTTGGAGCATCAGGTTGAGAGAATGCATATGCGGGCTATAGTAGTTAGTTAGTGGTTGGGCCTTGGGACTTAAGTGTTAGGTTATATGTTAGGATAAGAAAAAAAGAGAAAATTTGGAACATTAAACCTTGAAATTGCATAACTCACTCGTTTGGAATCTGATTGACATGAGGTTTCCGGCATTGAGTTCATATTGACTTATAGAACACACTCATGAAATAATTTGACCCATATGTTGTTGTGAATTTTAATAGTAAATTAATACGGACAATGGTTAATTATGTTGGCTAGTAATTAAAATAAATCCCAGACACCCTATTAGTAGAATAAAACCCCATTATGCTATATTTAAGTTGAATAGATTATATTGGTTATCTATTTAGCAGAATAAATCCCTTTTCTACTATTTTATTAAATTGAACATTTAATTGTACGTAAATGGACGTGGACAGATGACGTGTTATCTATCGATCGTCATTATGATTTTTATTTTCATAATTGCTGCTTATGAAAATATCAGTGTAAGGATATGAAATGGGTTGGATTGAAAATAATGGTAACTTCTCTAAGTACCGGTATGGTCGTTGAGCCTCTTTTCAAATTTTGTAAAGGGAATAAATTTTAGATTTTTTGGAACTTTAAATTTACTTTAAACCAAAGTAATTTCTAAAATGGTTATTTAATTTTATCTTATATTATTTAATTATATTATTAATGTTGTTTAAGTTAGTTAATTGGTAATATTGTTTTAAAAGGTTAATTTATTTATTTTGTTAATAGTATTTTAAAGTTAATATTTATTTTATTGATAATGTTATTAAAAGAATAATTAATTGTTTTTATTTTATAATAATTTAAAATTATTTATTTATTTATTTATGATGTTTAAAGGAAATAAATCAAATTAAATAATAGAGGTATTAATAATAAATTATTTATTAACATGATTTTTACTTCTGAATAATTTTTGGCAAAGGAGATTTATAAATGATATTTTATTTAACTGATTTGTATAAAGGATTTTTGTAAAGGGATTTATTCAAAGGATAAAGGATTTGGGTTTATAGCAAGCAACGTTTTAAATGGCATTTTTTATTGACCATTTAATATGATTGGAATAGGAAACCTTGCTTAACTGGTTTGTAAATATACTTACAACATTAAGGTAAGTATATGATTATATTTTATAAGTATTGAAAAATATAGTGTTTTGTAAATATACTTATACCACCAAGATAAGTATATGGAAATGATTTCCAAGTATTTACAAAGTATTTTATGTAATGAAATATTAATTAAAGAGGCTGAGCGGTTACTGATGTGCTTAATCGTATTTAGTTTCTCATCCAACTAAATCTTTTATTTATTGTTTGTTATTTGATAGTTAAACAATCAACTATCAAATCTTGGCCCAAAATATGACTCTGGAAATATCTAAAAGGAACACATGAGTTATATGGCATAGTCATCTTTGATGATGTTGCACTGTGCATATAGGTCTCGTTTCGTTCTCCTAGGATGAATGATAAGGAGATCTGTCCACTAAAATGGTTAGGAGGTGATCCTCGCACTTATTCATTTGTTTGTTTATTTCCGAAAGAAATGGGGTTGAGTTTACCGGAAACTATCGAATGTTGGTTCGAAGAGACCGGGATCGAATAAGTATCCAAAAACCACTTTGGTCCAACTCAAGATTTTCGAACTGAAGACATCTTAAAGAGTATGGAATCGAAGATGGAGCTTTTGAAGTGCAATGTCTACTTGTTACTAATCCTCAAGGTGATTCCAAAATGGTTGTAGTGGAAGTAGTGCCTTCGGTTTTGTTCAAGCCAAGAACGTACTAGTATGATGAATGTTTGCACTACATTGCTACCTAAAGGGCAGTGTTAGCATTCCAAGTGTGAAGCGCTAAAGGAAGGTAAAATGTAGCCTCGAGCCTCATCAATCGGGAATCATTAAAATATGGAAGATGCAGCAAGGCTATGTGGGTTGCTCCCATTAGGGTATGATCATCACATTTCTAGATCGCTATTATGTAATTAGTCGTGCATGAGAGCTCTCAAGGGAAAGGTTAGAAAGCAACCTGGGTGATGACATATTTGGTACTATCTAGTAAGGGGTAGGCCGGTCTTGTTTTGGCAAGGGTCCAAGCGAGGCCCTCCGTACATTTTATCTAGAGGTGTACTATTCGGAAGGTAGTCCCTTACCTTGTCATTATATGGAATCCATTTTCCAATAAGTACCTTCGGACTTAGTTGTAAATCTATTATGTTGGAATTTAATTCATGTAACAATTTTGGCTAAGATTAATATGTACTTGTATCCTAGACACTATTATAATATCACTGGATTTTCTATACAAAATGTTTTGGCCATTATAAGGTAAAAAACCGTCCATGTTTATGTGCGGCGTGGTCTTACGAGATACCTTTGATTTTAGAAGATTATACAAGTATAATAAATAAAATTTCTTATGATTTGAGTTTCTTAGCTGGTTTTACCAGACTGATCCAGACGTTATTTTTTCCTATAATGCTCGAGTCAGACCGAGCATATTTTTCGGATTACCTTTGGATGCTTAGGAGCTTTCAGAATATGAGCTGGATCCCTCCATGACGTACTTCCGTATTTTTTGTTATGTTCCGTTGCCTTTGTTGTATTTACCCGAAATTGTAAGCACATGTGTTATAACTGTCCAGATAGATGATAAGCTAGTACTCTGATGGATGTATGTATATAAAAGTTTCTTTTGTAAAGATCATTAATATATTATAGATTATTTTTTACGATATAAGATTCTGTGTTGTTTAGTTTTTTCTTATCTTCCTCCTTCTTCTTTCCCCTAACCATTTGTCCATCCTGAACCTGGTTGTTCGGCACGTGAATACTGTGGATGTATCAATATCTACTTTCGAGGGTTGAAAAGGCGGGTCATTACATTTACAACCTTTGTCATTTAAACGTTGTAAAAAATATTATTTTCACAACGTTTTTGTGTTTAAAAGTCATAAAAAGATATTTTTGCAATGTTTGTATTTCTAAAAAGTTGCAACCTGAAGTTGTAAAAGGCTTTGTTATAAAAATTTTTTATAAGCGTTGTATATTTAAAGTTGTAATAAGGTATTTTTGTTGTAGTGGTTGTTTATGGATTATTTTGAGATTATACAAAGTTATAACTATATATATGTGTGTGATATGTTTTAAAGTTTTTTTAACTAATCAAAAAGCTTACTTATGTTAAAAATAACAACCAATTGTGTTTAAGTAAGAATTAATAAGAAGAGGAAGAGGTGGAGAAGTTATCCTCTTACATTAGCCCATAATTTAATGCTATTTCAAAACAATTTTGAACATTCAAACATATCCTAATTTTGACAAATATGTTTTTGAAATCTAATATTAACAATTTTGAATCTAATTTTAACTTATGAAGGATATAAGTTTAAAATTTTAATTTTACACAAAAGTCCGTCTCATAAACTTTGAGTTGAAACAACGTATATATATACAAAAGAATATATATATATATATATATGAATAATTACAAACTATGTTTTTAATTAAAATAACAACACACACAATAATACATATATAATACATATGTATGTACGTATAGACTTTGTAATATATTATATGTTTTAAAATAAAAGTAACAAATTAAGATCTAACTTTAACTTAGGGGAGATTCAAAGGTTTTATGATGTTTTACACAAAAGTCCACTTATGTTTTTCTAATTAAAACTATTTGTGCCAAAATTGGTCATAAACACCCAATTGCAGATGAAAGCACCAAATCACAGTCACATATTACAGATAAATTGTATGTAATAGAATTAAATATGAAGAACACTCAAAAAATTAAAAAGAAAGCAGTAGAAAGACTAGATTTATAGTGGTTCGGCATTGTAGCCTACATCCACTTTGAAGAGTTGCTGTTTTATTGATGATTCTCTACTGATTTACAAGAGTACAATTAATAGTATCCGAGTTACAATGGAGTTCATCAGAGTAACGGCGTAGAAGAGCCAAAAGATCCCTTTTTTGAAGCTCTTGGACAGCTATTTATAGGTGTACGCTGGAAATATTTGTCTCAAACTTCGGAAGACTCCTTCCATCACGTGGGTGGGCCCATGTGATCGATCCCTGGTTGTTTCGACTCAATCATTGATCGATACGAATGAGATTCGTATCGATCCAAATCTTGCCCAATCGAGTCGAGATCGATCATGAACATTCCTGAGGTTGCATGCAAGCTCCTGTGAAAATTTGGTGGCATTTGGACTTGTAGAGTTTGAGTTATGATCGATGCAAGTTTCAATTTGTTGAAGGCTGCTGAGTTCGCATCGCTTCCCTTTGCACCGATCTGTTCGCATCGCTTCTGGACACGTGATGCCTGATGAGGTGGCGCTAACTTTTTGGATCGATCCACTTTTTATGCCGAGTGACTGAGTCTCTCGCTTGAATGCGCCCTGTTCATATCCATTCATTGTTTTTCCATTCTTATCGCTCCTGTACTTAACTTCATATCACTTCACGTATACATTGCTTCGTATCGCTTTACATACACATTGCTTCATATCGCTTCACACATACATTGCTTCGTATCCATAGGTATGGCTTCATTCGTATCGATGATTTGAAGGCGCTTCGTATCGATCACTGCATCCGTTCTTCGTATCGCTCTCTTTAATGGTATGCCTCGTATCGATAGGTTAACTGATCGATACGAGTTAAGTTGGTGTGATCGATATGAAACGTGACTTGTTGATGGATATGAAATAAAGCAAATATGATGGATACAAACTGAAGTTCACGTGATGGATACAAAGCGGCATGCACTTGATGGATACGACCAAGTGCTCACATTATGGATACGAAGCAATGCGCATTTGATGGATACGAACTAGTGCTCACCTGATCGATACGAAGCCATGCACATTTGATGGATTCGAACAAGATCGATACGAAGGAGGTTAGCGCATGATGGTTAAGAAGTGAGGCTAGTGATGGATATGAATGTGACGGATATGAGATTGGTGGAGACATTGTTTGTTGATCGATTCATGGCTTTGACTCGAAGCAATCATCTCCTTAACCCGAAGCAAACCTATTGGCGACTCGAAGCAGGTGCTGCGATGACTTGAAGTAGCTTGTTTCTCAAAGACCCGAAGTGAACGCTCCTCTGACCCGAAGTAAGCCATCTAAAAACCCGAAGCAAACGTGAATATGACTCGGAGTAGACCCTAAGCAACTTGAAATGACTCGATCTTCGTCGAAACCATATTTTAAACGCCTTGCACTATTGTTTGTCGACTACACTATTCTTTGTGCAGTTGTTTGGGTTAAATCCGCCGGTATATTGCCTTGCCAAAAGGCAGGTTAACAAAAACAACTTTTAAACAAATGTAAACAACAACCAAAAAAACTATATTCAAAACAACAAATAGGTGAAACATATTGTAACAACCCGCATATTTTACGATGGTATATTTAAATGTTTTATTTAAATATAGCATCATTAGTCGGATTTTAGTCCGAAAAAGTCACTATTCGTAAAGGAACAGTCAAATAGTGAAAAGTCTTTGCGGATCGTGCTATTTGGAAGTGCCTATTTGAAAACACCTTCAAACAGAAATTCAGACGTCTGAAATGGGTCGTTCAGACGTCTGAAATTGCTCGAGTCAAACCAGAAAGGAAATAGGCTAAAATTTCCATTTTCAGACGTTTGAAATGGACGATTCAGACTTCTGAATATTGTTTTAGACAACTCATATTTTTCCAGATTCAAACGTTGTTTGTACCAAAAATGGGCACAACACTCTTCGGGAGTTGTTTGAAGAGATAAAATGAAGATTATAAATGTAAAACAGAGGTTATCTAACAAAAACTCCAACAAACAGAAATGTAAAATGCACAGACAAGCAATTTAGAGTGGTTCGGCGTATAGCCTACGTCCACTATGAAGTTTTGATAATTTTATTGATTCTCTTTCAATGATTACAAGCAGTTACAGCAATGAACAACGGATTACAGATTAGAATTCGAAATTGACAGCAAAAGTAGGATGCAAATCTCAATCCGGCAGAGTCTGGATGCTTCAGAGAAAAAAGATCCTTTTTCTGTTGATTCTGGGGCTCTATTTATAGGCGTAGGAGGCTTAGATTTCGTTCAAACTCCGGGAGACTTGGTCTGACACGTGAGGGGGCCCACGCGACCGTTTCCAGAAAGTTTGGAGTCGATCTGCGATCGATACGAAGTCATTTCGTATCGATCAAGATTACCTCCAATTGAGCTCAAATTTGGTGGAGATGTTCCTCGGTATGTGTGCGACCTTCCGTTAAAATTTCATGGTATTTGGATCAGTGGATTGAGAGATATCATCGATACGAGGCGACGTTCTTCGCTAGGCTGTCTGGTTCGAATCCATCCCTCCGAACTGAGAGCTTCGAATCGATGGCGTCACGCGCCTCTGTGAAGACGTGGAACGCGCGCTTCGCCTCGATCCGGTCTTTACTCCGAGTCGACCGCGTCGACTCCATATATCTCGGCGCATTCGTATCGAGGGATGACGTGGTGCGCGCGCTTCGCCTCGATCCGGTATTTGCTCCGTGTTGACTGCTTCGACTCCACATTTCTCGCCTCGTTTACTTTGATTGGCAACACGTCATTCTAGTTGGTTGACTCGCTAGATACGAACAAGTTGTTGGGCACGTATTCGAAGCAAGGTTCTCAGATGGATACGAAGTAGGCACTGAATGATGGATACGAAGTAGGCACTGGCTGATGGATACGAAGTAGACATTAAATGATCGTTACGAACCAGGTGACCTATCGATGGATACAAAATGAGCGATGGACACAGACTGGTTGGATACGAAACAAGATCCACTGATGGACACGAAATCACCGCTGATCTGATGGATGCGAAATCACCCATAGCGATGGATACGAAATCTGGGCCGGGCTGAATGATACGAAGTCCATCGAGATGGATTCGATGGATTCGAAGCATGGTTAACTTCGATCGATACGAACTGCTGCTTCCCGATGGATACGAAAAAGTGCTCTCCCCTTTGACTTGTATCCATCATAACCTGTGCGTATGAGCTCGGATTGACTTGAAACTTGGAACGTTGGTTTGCTATATTTTCCCGATCATGTCTCATCGATTGGGGCTTGATCCGAACTTGGTCAAAATTCAACGATATCCATGACAAACGACATTCGGAATCCAACTCCTTGGTGTCCTGGCCTTGCCAAAAGGCGGGATAACATTTGCCCCCCAAAGTACGTCTTGTGAAAACATGACGTGCTTTGAAAAGCTGCAGGTCTTCTTTGAATGATTTGAAAGTCGTACCCTTTAGCCATTCTCTTGTATCGGTCCTCTCATGAATCGATGCTAAAAGTCGGAAAGCCTTTCTTTGTGTCGATGTGGGTTGATTTGATGGATACGAAAACAGTCATTCGTATCGGTAGTCACGAATCATGGTGAATTCTGATTCGAATTGGCAATATCGGGTGGATACGAAATGAATGTTCGTATCGATAGGTTCTGATGGATACGAAAGTGACGCTCGTATTAATAGGTCTGCTCTGTTTTGAATCGATGGCTCATAATTTTGGATGTTTCGAAACGATGGTGTCTGGTGAACATTTCGCCTCGATGAATGCTCAGCTTGATGGATTCGAAAAGAGCGTTTGCATCCACCCATTGTATTCAAGTGGCCTCCCTGTGCGCTCCGAATCGATGAAGGCTAGTGGGCTCGATATGAATGCTCGCATCGATGCGCTGCTTGACTGGCTGCGACCGGTCATGTTGACTGGGAGGTGAATCGACCCAGTTCGCCTCCAGGCCTCATATAAATACCGGGGACTTGGCTCGATTTCACTTTTTTACCTTTTACTTTTACTGTTGCCTTCTGCATTTTCGTATCGATTCACGAACTTAGAAAGAGATAATAGTTCTGTACTTTCGACTCTATCAGCTTCAATCCACCAGATCTTGAAATCTCAATCTTAAACTAGGTAATCCACCACGAATCTAAATGACGAAACTATCTTCGATCTACTCTTTCTTCGTCAATCAACCACTCTGGCAATTGGTAAAACCAGATCTGGTTCGAAGTCCAGATGGCCATGGCGACGCTCTGGTAGATTGGAGAAGAAAGAGTGGTGAAGGCAAAAGCAAATCGATCTAGGGGCCGTGTTCGAATCGACGAAGACAGCGACATCTTTTCTTAGATCCCGTATCGATTCTTGGGATAAGTCAATGGGGGAGATCCAGTTCGCATCGATGGATATGATGATGGATCGTATCGACGCGAAATGATCAATACGAAAAACTAAAAAATGTATCTTAGTTTCAGATCGATACGAATCTTGCCTTCGCGATCGATGTTAAGCTAAGGCCTTTTCTGATCGATACGAACCAGGCAACCAAGGATCGATGCGAAGTACTCTGATCTTTAATGGATTCGAACTTGACTCCTGACGATCGATTCGAAGCATGCTCGCGGGTATCGATTCGAACCAGTATCATGATGGATTCGAACGAGCCTCTTTTGATCGATTCGAACTTCCCATTATGGATGCGAAATCTTGACATTCTTCAGTATAACTCCGATGAGCTTCATTCTTGCATATCTGGACTTGATAATTAAATTGCATATTTGACTACCTCTCGAAGCTCGTCGATGGAACTGCCATTTAACAGAAAAGTACAACGAACTCTTTAATCTTGAATCGATCGTTATCACCTGGATAGCGTGGTCGTGACGGTCAGCGATGACGGTCATGCCTGTCTGACTTCCAGAATTTAGTCGCTTGCATGTTTTCTTTAACTCTGCAGAATTTGCTCAAGTCACGCACAACATTTGCACTACACAACACATTCATGCACTTTACACTGGGGAATGCACGGGCTTTTTATCATCTAATGATGGTTTCTCGTGAGTTAGCTAGTGATGGAACCGTCAAGTTCGCAGCAGCAAGAAACTCAGAACCCTATCCCCCCAGACTTGAGATTCCGGACATCGAAGCCGAAGCTATTGGTCCAGCTCCGGATGAGTTGCCCGATGCGTCCTTCATTAATAGTCCACCTGATTCTGTCCCGTCCAATATCTCTGAAGACATGCTAGGGAGAATATGCTTAAGGCATGGCTTATCTTTGGATGAAGTACTGTTGCCTGGACCGGACGACAGGCTACATAATCCCCCGGAGGGGTATACTGCTTTTAATCGACATGCGTGCGCAGCCGGCACACTTCCTCCGTTCAATGATTACATACGAGAGGTGTTGGCTTATCTGGACATCGCTCCGTCTCAATTGCATCCAAACGGATATGCCTCACTCAACAGCTTGTTCATTGTATTCATGGAATACCTCCATCGTCCTTCCCGTATGACCGACATAAGATACTTGTTTAATTTCAAGAGTCGGACTGACAGCCCATCTTATACGTTCTTGGAGTCTGTAAGGAACTGTCAAGTTGTCGCGGGGTCGTGGACTAGGCTTAGCTACTTTAAGTCGGAGTGGTTCTATGTCCGATGTCCTCCGGGGTTTGCCAGAAGATGGCTGTTCAGACGTGAGTATTGTCTTTTTTCCCAAGTAATTGACAGGGCAATTTTCGGAATGAAAATAAACTTACGTCTTCTTCTCTTTTTCTTTCAGCAATCATCCAGCGTCCTGAGGGTGGCTACTATAAAGAGATAGTTCGGGTCCTCCAAGAGATTCCTAGCGACGAAAGGAATATTGAACTGTTACTGACAGATCGGAATCTCATAGTCCTTGGGTTGATCGGCCGGAGGCAGAGCATAAGGCTCGATGGTGCATTAAAGACCGTCTCCAGAAAAAAGGTCAAGCGGATGAAACCCAGGGTTGTGATAATTGAGGAACCCGATTCCGAGAAAACTCATACCGACGAAGAGCCGTTAGTCGGACCTGCTAATGCAACCCCGGAGTCCGACGCAAAGAGGAAAGGCAAAGCAGTGGCCTCAAAACAGCCTAAGTCCGGGAGGCGGAAGTCTGTGGTTTTGCACCGTCCTTTGCCAGGAGTTAAGATTACGGAAGCATCCTCCCTGCAAGCTGAAGATCAATTCGAAGGGCCTGCTGACCCTCCAATCCCGGACATCGAGCCGGAGCAACATGACGTTGAATCGGGCGGACCGCGACATATCGTCGATGTTAGCGAGTCTAATCCTACCAGTGCGATTGACACTTCTGGTTGGTCTGGGGGGTTACACATTCACACACTCTTCACGGCACAACACATTTTCCTAACCGTAAACAACACATCGCAAACGGTTACTGATTCTTCATGGTTTTCTTTTCAGGTACGATGTCTGGGCAAGGTTCTGTGCTTGGTAGTTTGCGCAATAAGCGCCGTTATAATGAGCCACGCAGGAGAGAGGGCGAGAGGGATTACGACTCAGGACATTCTGGTCAGGAGAAGTCTGACAGAGATAGGGGATACGTTCGCCGATCCCGATCTCGCTCTCCTCCCCCCAGGACCTCTGCACCTCCTACGGTCGCAGTTACTCGTCCTCCTGAAACTTCACGGCCTAGGCCGCCTTCTCAAGCTTCGAGGCCCGATCCTCCGCGCAGGACTGAAATAGCCACCTCCTCTGCTACTGTACCGGTCCCGACCGAAGCGTCTAGTGAAGGAGCGCTTAAACTGGCACAGATGAGGAAGGAATTCCCCGATATCTGTTTTGACGGTTATGTCTTCCCTCCGCACTTGAAGAGAATTCCGCCAACCGCTGAAACCACTATCCATGATTATGTTGCGGACATCTTTTTTCAGTACAGGGAATGGGGACGGGCCGCGAGGAAGGCGTCTAAAGTGGCATTTGATCGGGGCGTCACCATTGAGAAGCTCGAGAAGGAATTGGGTCACAACGACCAAATCATAAAAGCGCTCAACTCGGAGGCTGAGTCTTCCCGTAAATCTGAAATGGAGGCTCTAAAGAAAGTTGATGAAGTGAACGCTGTCATGACCAGGATGAAGCAAGAGCACTATACCGCCATCGAGGACATGGGTCACAGGAACACTTCCATTACCGCCGAGAGGGATGCCGCTCTGAAGGAGCTTAATGAGCTGAAATCAAAGTTTTCAGAGATGGCAAAGGAAAAAGACGCAGCTAATGTCTTTGCGCAGGAGGCCTGTGATCAGGCAGTGACGCTTCGAAAGGAGAAGGAAGCGGCTATACAACAAGCCCATGAAGCTGAGGCTGGGGTTGACGAGAAGGTACAGCAGGCGGAGGCCAGGATTGAGGCCGAGGTGGAAGAGCTACTCGTCACTTATAACGCCAACGTGCTAAGGCACCGAGATTTGACATGGCTTGACGATTACCCCACACATCTCTATAACGCCTGGAACCTACTGGTTGATGAGGAGAAATCCGGGCACCCTGATGAAGCCCTTGATGAATTCGAGATGGAGAACCGCATCCTCAATGATGACGAAAAGAAGGTTCTCCATGACTCCATGATTTCCCACGACAAGGTGAGGCTTAGTGCCCAGATCCAGGAGGTCGGAGAGAGCTCTGGTGCAGAACACCATGTTACGAGTTCTGAGATAGTCGTGTCATCTCAGTCTGAGCCAACTCCGATGATCTACCCCCAGCCTATTCCGGCATATGATCCAGATCAACCGCGTTTATCTCCTATTAAGGAACATCCTTCTGAAGTTGTTCAGACGACCTCGAGCCAAACCGAGGAAGGTACTCTGAACTAACTTCTTGTATATTTGGATTGAAGAGTCTGTGTTGAAATGTTGCTAATGACATGTCCTTTTCCTTTGATCAGTGACAGGAGTTGCACCAGCCGCGCCTCTTACCACCCAAGAATCAGGTCAAGCGCCAGGAGCCATCATCTCTGAGGCGACCTCCGTCGCGGCAATGGCACCAGTTGGAGTGACGCAGGGGAGCTCACTTTCTTTCGATGAGCAGATAATAAACGAGCTCCTTGGCCGTCAAAGTGACCCTTTTGCGGACTTGCCATTCGGCTTGGGTGGATTCACGGCTACTTCTGACGCCTCATCTCAGACTACTACGGCTCCTGGCGAAGCCAGAGCACAGTGGGAAGCGGCGATGTTGGCCGAGATTAATGCCGAGATGACGGCCGCGGCGCACGGCGGCGAAGTAGATGGCGGAGCAGCAGCACAGTGCCCAACTCCTCTTATGATTGTGTCTCCTAAGGGCACACTTACTGATACTGATGTGCCAGTTCCTCCTCCGGCTGCGGAGTCTGTTCCTCCAACTCCTCCCGCGGGAAGCATCCCTATAGAGTCCAGCTCAGACGAGGACGTTGACATTATGCCTTCACCCGAAGGGAGCTTGCCTAAGGAGAAAGGCTCCAAGCGAAAGGGTACTGGTGGTTCCAGTAGCTCCTCGAGGAAGAAGAAGCTGAGGAAGCATAAGGATTAGACATTCTTTTCATAGGCAGTTAGGGACTTTTGTTATTTTCTCTGTTTTTCCCCTTTGTAGGCCGTGTTTAGATGCGGGTTCGGCCCCTGCTAGTAGGAATGTTTTGGAAAAAACTCATGTATGAACCCTTGTTCTTGAGTTAGTTGAAATAAAATTTTGTTTTCTAGCTTCAGCTTATGTTCCTTTCTATGCTTGAATATTGTAGTGTTCGGACTTTGGTCCAGTGTACTTGCATTATCTGATTGTTTCAAGAATAGCTTATTTTACTTGTTAAGTATGGAAGTCTTGGACTTGAGTTGTGATAGAGGATCGCATCGGAGCTGAGCATCGCATAGTCTCGGGTAATGACTAACTTTTGCCTCTGCCCCCAGTTCCAGGGTTAAGTTGTGATGATCAGCTTGTGATTGCAGCAAGCGAGGACCGAGTGGACGAACTACACTTGTTTTCTTATGCATCGTTCCATCCACACTCCGGGGATATACGTCATCTCGTAAGCGGTTGTTCGCACTCTGGGAACATGGAGTTGACCGATGTTTGTACTCCGTCTCGCACTCTGGGAGCATGGAGTTGGTCATTTATACTCCGCATCGCACTCTGGGAATGCGGAGTTGAATGTTTATACTCCACTTCGCACTCTGGGAATATGGAGTTAAATGTTTATACTCCTCTTCGCACTCTGGGAATACGGAGTTGAATGTTTGTACTCCACTTCGCACTCTGGGAATATGGAGTTGAATGTTTATGCTCTGTCTCGCACTCTGGGAGGACAGAGTCGAATGTTTATACTCCACTTCGCACTCTGGGAATATGGAGTTAAATGTTTATACTCCGTCTCGCACTCCGGGAGGACGGAGTCGAATGTTTATACTCCATTTCGCACTCTGGGAATATGGAGTTAAATGTTTATGCTCCGTCTCGCACTCTGGGAGGACGGAGTCGAATGTTTATACTCCACTTCGCACTCTGGGAATATGGAGTTAAATGTTTATACTCCGTCTCGCACTCTGGGAGGACGGAGTTGAATGTTTATACTCCACTTCGCACTCTGGGAATATGGAGTTGATTGTTTATACTCCGTCTCGCACTCTGGGAGGATGGAGTCGAATGTTTATACTCCACTTCGCACTCTGGGAATATGGAGTTGATTGTAGGATTGTCGTGTGTCAACCCTATTAATATCGGTGTCATGGCTTGTCCCCGAGCTCGGGTTTCACCTAGTGAATGGCCGGTCGTATCACAGCCACTCTCCATTTGAATAAGTCCCATTGCATGATGGGATTTAGCTCTTCGTGCATCGTGATGTTGTATATCGTACTTAATGAATCACAGCTCTGGCTCGAAGAAGTGGCATTTTATTGCTGAAATAAGAAAATGTGGCAAAGTCAGTTGCCTTATTACAAAATTCAAATTTCGAAATGCAGAAACAAATTGCTAAATAGAATGAAATAAATAAAGCCTGTCATATGTAATAGCGGCGGAGACTTTCGCTGTTCCAAGCCCTTGGTAAATCGAGACCGTCAACAGTCGACAGCTTGAATGTACCATCTCCGAGCTTTCGTGTAATTACATACGGTCCTCCCCAGTTCGGTTTCATGTGTGAAGGAACTGGGTAGATTCTCTTGAGCACGAGGTCGCCGAGTTCAAAGGTTCGAGGTTGAACTCTGGTGTTGTACAGTCGGGCGACCCGGCTTCGATGTGCGGCTGCTCTCAAATCAGCCTCTTCCCGTTTTTCATCCAATAGATCCAAAGACTCGGCCAGGAGTATAGCGTTTGTTTTTGGATCATAATAAGTCACGCGATGAGAGAGCACTTCTGTCTCGACCGGAATAACGGCCTCTGAGCCATAAGATAGGGAAAACGGAGTGTGTCCGGTCGCGGTTTTGTGGGTCGTTCGATAGGCCCATAACGCCATAGGAAGTTCATCGACCCACTTGCCCCCAGCCTTCTCCAATCGTTTCTTCAGGATCGATTTTATAACTTTGTTGACAGCTTCAACCTGTCCATTCGCTTGGGGGTGTGCGACAGCCGAGAACTTTTTACGGATATGAAACCGTTGACAGAAATTCTTGAATTCCGCACTCTCGAATTGGGCTCCGTTATCAGTGATGATAGTATGCGGGAGTCCAAATCGACAGATGATGTTGCGAACCACGAAATTTATCACTTTCTTTGTCGTAATGGTTGCAAGGGCTTCGGCCTCAGCCCACTTTGTGAAGTAGTCAACGGCGACGATGGCGTATTTCGCACCGCCTTTTGCTAAAGGTAAAGCGCCGATGATGTCAATGCCCCACATTGCGAATGGCCAGGGACTGACCATTTGGGTTATTTCAGTTGGCGGAGCTCTCGGAATTCGGGCATGTATCTGGCATTTATCGCATTTTCGGGCATAGTTTGCCGCATCTCGGTTCACTGTCGGCCAGTAGTACCCATATCGGAGTATCTTCTTAGCGAGAGCTTGTCCTCCGGTATGATCACCACACTCTCCTTCGTGCACGTAATGTAACACTCGTTTGATTTCCTCGTGGGCGATACACCTGAGGAGAGGAACGGAATAACCCCTCCTGTACATGATTCCGTTTTGGATGACGAACCGCGAAGCTTTTCGCTGAATTTGTCTCTTCTCATTTCTAGGTTCAGGCAGCGTCCCATTCTCAATGTAATTCCGATACGGAGTCATCCAGGATTCTCTGCTGGGAGCGGTTTCAAACACAGAGTTCATTTCTATTCGGTCGATGCTCGGGGAGGCCAAAGTTTCAACAGGGACAAGTCCCATTTGTTGCGCTTCACCTGTGCTGGCTAACTTTGCCAGTGAATCGGCTTTCTGATTGTGCTCCCGAGGCACATAATAGATGGCGTAATAATCAAACTGGTTTAGTATTTCCTAAACTCGTGCCAAGTAAGCAGCCAGTCTTCGGTCTCTTGCCTGGTATTCTCCTCGTACTTGACATACCACTAACTGTGAATCGCAATAAATTTCTACAGCGATGATTCTCAAGTCCCTGGCAAGCTTTAGGCCGGTTAGGAGGGCTTCATATTCGGCTTCATTATTAGTTGCACGAAAGTCGAATTTAAGAGCATAACATATGGATCGGCCCTCGGGAGTCTCAAGTACAACCCCAGCGCCCGAACATCGGTCATTTGATGCACCATCAGTATACAGCTTCCAGATGTATTCGGGGGATTCACTGGTCTCGGGTAAGTCTTCTGGAACGGTGAATTCAGCTATGAAATCAGCCAGGACTTGTCCTTGAATGGCTCTCCGCGGAGCGTATGCGATATCAAATTGGCTTAGCTCAATGTTCCACTTGAGTAACCTACCGGACGTCTCAGGCCGCGTGAGGACCTGTCGTAACGGCTGGTCGGTGTACACAGTAAGTGGATGAGCTTGGAAGTAAGGACGGAGCTTCCTTGAGGCAATGACCAAGCAATAGGCCAGTTTCTCCAGTCTCGGATAATTTCTTTCAGCTCCTGTTAGTCGCTTACTAACATAGTAGACCGGGTTTTGCACTTTGTCTTCTTCCCGGACTAGAGCAGCACTGATCGCATGTTCTGATACTGCCAGGTAGAGATATAGTTGCTCGTGGTCAACCGGTTTGATAAGATCAGAGGTGTGGAGAGATGTTGAACTAATGATCGGAACGCGCCCTCACACTCCGTGGTCCATTCAAAGTTTCGTTTTCCCTTCCGGATCAGGTCGAAGAAAGGAATGCATTTATTGGTGGACTTTGAAATGAACCTGCTCAATGCTGCGACCTTCCCGTTAAGACTCTGGACTTGCTTTATAGTTCTAGGGGTTTGCAAATTTCTAATAGCCCAGATCTTCTCAGGATTCGCCTCTATTCCTCGAGCGTTGACGATGAACCCAAGGAACTTTCCGGATGCAACGCCAAAGTGACATTTGAGTGGGTTGAGCTTCATTCCGTACTCCCGGAGGATGCTGAACATTGAATTCAAATCTCTGACGTGATCGATGGAGAATCGGGACTTCACCAGCATGTCATCCACGTAAACCTCCATGGTCTTCCCAATCTGATCAGCGAACATTCGGTTGACTAAGCGTTGGTATGTTGCTCCAGCGTTCTTTAGACCAAACGGCATGACTTTGTAACAATAAAGTCCCAGGTCGGTCACGAAGCTGGTATGTTCCTGATCAGGTAAATGCATGGGTATCTGATTGTAGCCGGAATAAGCGTCCATAAAGGATAGTAGTTCATGTCCGGCCGTCGAATCTACGAGCTGATCGATTCGTGGAAGTGGGAAGCTATCTTTTGGACAGGCCTTGTTTAGGTCAGAGTAATCAACACAGGTTCTCCACTTCCCGTTTGGTTTCCGAACTAGTACAGGGTTGGACACCCATTCTGGATACAAGGCATCTCGAATGAACCCATTCGATTGTAGTTTATCAACTTCCTCCTTAAGGGCGGCAGATCTCTCTGGATCCATACCGCGCCTTTTCTGCTTTACTGGGACATATCGCGGATCTATATTCAGGGAGTGACTTGCAATGCTCGGCGAGATCCCGCACATGTCAGAGTGTGTCCAGGCGAAGACGTCGAGATTCTCCCGAAGAAATTCGACCAATTCCTGCTGTGTCTGTTTGTTTAGTTGAGACCCAACTTTCAACATCTTTGAATCATCATCCTCACTGATTGGGACGTCCACAGTCAGTTCGGCTGGAGAAGCCTGACTCTCCGTTGATTCATCTTTATCCTCGTTGTCCCTGGGGTCCAGGTCTTTCAGGAATTGGTCGTAGTGCCCGGGCCGAGGCCCAGGCATCAATTGTCAATTATCGACAGAACGGACGCAGAGAGATTCCTCTACGCCCTTTCCCTTCTCTTTACATTGCGCCCCGCGCAGCTCAGCAACATAACAAGCCCTTCCTGTGGCCTGATCTCCTTGAACAACCCCAATCCCATGGTCAGTGGGAAATTTCAAAGTCAAACACCATGGGGCGATCGCTGCCCTGAATTCAGCTAGGGCTGGTCGACCCAGAAACGCATTATATGGCGAATCGATTTCTAGCACAACAAATTGTAGCATTCGGACCCTTCGGCGTTCTCCAACGCCTAACTCGACTGGTAGTTCAGTTATTCCGATGGGTATCGTGGCACTTCCGTTGAAACCATGGATTCTGGATAGACAGGGTTTCAAATCCTTTGTCTCCATCTTCATTAGATCGTAAGCCCGTTTGAGCAAGATGTTCACAGAGCTCCCACTGTCAATCAGGATCCTCTTCATCCAAGCAGGACCTACCTGGGCAGATATGACTAGTGGGTCGATTGTAGGGGCTTCGACTTTATCGGCGTCTCGGCTCCTAAACACGATATCATCGGACATTATCTTTTGTTGCTTCGCCGGGGTTCCATCCTCGCAATTACTATAACACTCGAAGTCCGCATGCCTGATAGAACTAGCATACGACTCCATTTCCCCCCAGCTTCTGTCTGCCGGATGGGGACCACCACTTATTGTGTTGATAACTAATCTCCCGCCCGCACGGGCGGGTTCCTCCTCTCTTTCCTGATTTTGTGAACGATTTTGATTCGAGGGGCCCGCTCCGCCAGACTGCGGCGCCCGTACAAACTGATCTAGCTTCCTTTCTCTAATCAGCTTCTCGATGAGGTCCTGTAAGTGCCGACACTCATTGGTATTGTGTCCATAGCTTTCATGAAACCTACAGAATTTTCCTGTCTGAACCTGTCTCTCCGATGAGGGCTTCGGAGCAGGCTTCTTATACTGTACAGTGTTACAAGTCTGTAAGTATACGTTTTCCAATGACGTGTTTAGCGGCGTATAACTATCAAACATCTGAGCTCTACGTCGTGGACCTCGGTTCTCGTCTCTCTTCTTATTCTGGCCATTGTTTCCTCTCTGCTGGGTTTGCATGTTTTGTATATTCAGTTGAACTTTCCCGGAACTCTCGTCGGACTGTTTAACTGCCATATTGCTCTGTATTCCCTCAATGCTGGGCCTCGCATCGTCCTGCTTCCTAGACTGTTTTGCGTCCTCCTGCCGCAGGAATTGAGCGGCCTTGGAGTAAAAACGGTCCAACGATGCGGGCGGTTTTCCAGCTAGCCAGTTTCCGAATTCAGAATCAGGATCAATCCCCTTGGTCAGAGCCATCAAGATTGAATTATCGTTGGGATTGGTGATCTCGACGCATGCTGCGTGGAACCTCTCCAGGTAACGCCTGAGCGTTTCTCCAGGAGCTTGAGTGACGCTGGACAAGGTGTTGACGTCTTTTGGTCTAGCAACATGCATCCGGAATTGCTCCACAAACCTCTTGGCCAATTGATCGAATGAAGAAATTGATCTAGGTGGTAGGCGAGTAAACCACATTGTCGTGATTCCCCCCAGAGAGATGGGGAAACTTCGACACTTCACTGCATCGTCGGCCCTTGCAGCGCTCATCGACCATTCATATTTCAGAATATGCTGGTTGGGGTCACTATTCCCTTCATACATCGGGAGAGTCGACATTCTGAATCGCCTAGGGGGTTCGGCATGTAACACTTCGTCTGTGAAAGGGGTATGACTACGGGAAATCCCCCAGTCATCATTGGTGAGCCCCTGACTCTCGCGGATCATCTGACGTATCATGGTCGATATATCCGACACGGGCAGATTCTGAGCGTGATGAGCTAAGGCGTGGTCGGGTTCCACGGTGCGAGTTGGGATCGGGCGCTGTCGACGATCCGTATCTCGCCTCCTTGGCTCAACGTCTTCTGGGACATAAGGTTCAGGAGTATGTCCACGCTGTTGATTGATCGGCTCTGACTGATTTCGGGTATCGACCCTTGTCTCTGCTGCGGCGGTTGTGGCGTGGTTATCCATGGTGTACTGTGGGGCAGTACCTCCTCGTGTTGAGGGACCCGTTTGGAAACTGGTCGACGGTCCTACCCTCAGTTGCCCAACAGTTAAGGTGGGCTGATATTCAGCAGCTTGAGCACGACTCCCCTCTAGCCGAGGACGAGTAGTTCGGTGGTGATAGTCAGATGAAGCTGAGCTTTCAGTAGACGCTCTGGAGGCATCATCTCTTCTGGACCTTCTGTGCCCCCGGCGGTTTAGCTGGTTGGTCAGCTCGATATTGGCGCGCAACTGTTCCGCCAACTGCTGACGGCTCTGGGTCAGCTCCTGGAGCAATACCTGAAGCTCCTGTCGGGTGACTAGCCCCGTTGAGTCTGAGTGAGTGGTATTGTCTTGATTGGAAGAAGGTGGCTGTGTGGGATTCTGCCTATCTCTGCCTTCTTGCTCTGCAGCGGTAGCGCCAGTTCTTGTGCTGACCATTCTCGGTGGTGGAGTCCTTTCCTAGATTTTGAGCAAATCTGAATAGAATGGAAGGATTCCGGACTGGATATCTGGATCTTCCTCTTGGATTTGTGCAATCCGGTATCGACGGCAGATCCAATGAGCAGGAGAAAAAGCTGGTTTTCTCAGCGAAAGCACCAAAGTATTTGTACCAAAAATGGGCACAACACTCTTCGGGAGTTGTTTGAAGAGATAAAATGAAGATTATAAATGTAAAACAGAGGTTATCTAACAAAAACTCCAACAAACAGAAATGTAAAATGCACAGACAAGCAATTTAGAGTGGTTCGGCATATAGCCTACGTCCACTATGAAGTTTTGATGATTTTATTGATTCTCTTTCAATGATTACAAGCGGTTACAGCAATGAACAGCGGATTACAGATTAGAATTCGAAATTGACAGCAAAAGTAGGATGCAAATCTCAATCCGGCAGAGTCTGGACGCTTCAGAGAAAAAAGATCCTTTTTCTGTTGATTCTGGGGCTCTATTTATAGGCGTAGGAGGCTTAGATTTCGTTCAAACTCCGGGAGACTTGGTCTGACACGTGAGGGGGCCCACGCGACCGTTTCCAGAAAGTTTGGAGTCGATCTGCGATCGATACGAAGTCATTTCGTATCGATCAAGATTACCTCCAATTGAGCTCAAATTTGGTGGAGATGTTCCTCGGTATGTGTGCGACCTTCCGTTAAAATTTCATGGTATTTGGATCAGTGGATTGAGAGATATCATCGATACGAGGCGACGTTCTTCGCTAGGCTGTCTGGTTTGAATCCATCCCTCCGAACTGAGAGCTTCGAATCGATGGTGTCACGCGCCTCTGTGAAGACGTGGAACGCGCTTTTCGCCTCGATCCGGTCTTTACTCCGAGTCGACCACGTCGACTCCATATATCTCGGCGCATTCGTATCGAGGGATGACGTGGTGCGCGCGCTTCGCCTCGATCCGGTATTTGCTCCGTGTTGACTGCTTCGACTCCACATTTCTCGCCTCGTTTACTTTGATTGGCAACACGTCATTCTAGTTGGTTGACTCGCTAGATACGAACAAGTTGTTGGGCACGTATTCGAAGCAAGGTTCTCAGATGGATACGAAGTAGGCACTGAATGATGGATACGAAGTAGGCACTGGCTGATGGATACGAAGTAGACATTAAATGATCGTTACGAACCAGGTGACCTATCGATGGATACGAAATGAGCGATGGACACAGACTGGTTGGATACGAAACAAGATCCACTGATGGACACGAAATCACCGCTGATCTGATGGATGCGAAATCACCCATAGCGATGGATACGAAATCTGGGCCGGGCTGAATGATACAAAGTCCATCGAGACGAATTCGATGGATTCGAAGCATGGTTAACTTCGATCGATACGAACTGCTGCTTCCCGATGGATACGAAAAAGTGCTCTCCCCTTTGACTTGTATCCATCATAACCTGTGCGTATGAGCTCGGATTGACTTGAAACTTGGAACGTTGGTTTGCTATATTTTCCCGATCATGTCTCATCGATTGGGGCTTGATCCGGACTTGGTCAAAATTCAACGATATCCATGACAAACGACATTCGGAATCCAACTCCTTGGTGTCCTGGCCTTGCCAAAAGGCGGGATAACAAACGTCTGGTTTGGAAATTTCAGACGTCTGAATAAAGAATGAAGTTGAGAATCAACAATTTGGACTCGAGATCACTTCTATTGAGTTCAAAATGGTGTTTGCGACATTTTTGAGTATAAACATCGATATGTTTGGAGTTGAGTGAATTTTTCTATTTTCACTATGGCTTTAGGTTTGGGTTTGGGTTTCACCCAACTCATACTATACCCTAACTCAGCCCCTCTCCTCTCCATTCACTCATTTCATTTCCTAAACACTCAAGCTTTAGCAAAAATGGGGGAAAGAATGGGAAATGGAAATTCCTAAGCCCTAGATTCATTTGCAAACTCAAATTCAAGTCCAAAATTCAAGAGAAGCTTAGGTAAGCATCCTCTTCTCCTTCTCCATCTCAATTCCTCTTCGATTTCAGAAAATTCCTAAACCCTAACTTAGGAAATATTTTTTCTTGAGCTTAGATTGAAGCTCCTTGGGTTATAATTGAAGGGTGATTGTTCTTGCCTTGCTCTATAGCTTCTCTCTTGAGTTTTTTGGGTTAAAAGGTGAGTTTTTGAACTCACATCTACGTCTATATCTTTGATAGTGTTAGGTAGCAATTCCTAACATATATTCCTTGTCCATTTGCTTTTGAATTGAATTGGTTTAATAAATATTCCATTTTTTGGCGTTTGAAGTCAAAATCTATGAAAAATCCTTATGGATGTTTGGGCATGTTGGTCGGAGTGTATTGGTGAGTCTTTAGGGTTGGGTAGTCGTTTGGCGTAAACCCCTAGCCATTGTCACTCATCCGATTGCTTCCGATATGATTTGGCCATCATTGGCTTGGCAAAGTATTGCCTGAGCTCCAGTTTCAGACGTCTGAAATATACAATTCAGACGTCTGAATCTGCTTGTCTCAGCCCAATTTGCCTATTTTGCTTGGTTTCCAATTTTAATCGATTCGTGTCGATTCTAATTAGTTGTTATTGCATATTTGACTTTGATGATTCCTTTTTGATTTTGTACATGGATTTTTATAAAATGATCTTTTTAAATTGTATTAAAAGCTCGTTTCTCCAATTTATAATTTTTGTATAAAACACATGATTTTGCACTTCGAGCGAAGAGGGAGGAGAATTAAATGATTAAATAAAACACGTGCTGTGAACACGTAGGTTTATCTTTTCAGTTAATTCCTAATCTATTCGTTTGACCGTTTTGAACTTTGGGTATGGTTTACCGATGATATGAGGTGAACTTTGTACTGCTTTGAGTGTGAAATTGACTAACGGTTAGTAAACCGTTTAGTGCGAACGTGGGGTATGAGACTCACGTTAACATTTTTCGGGTTCCTTTCTGAGAGTTGCGACACATTCTTCCAGTTAGTGGTGTCCAGTACTGGGTCTCCGGACCTTCGCCACTACGGTTTGTTGCCTTCGGGGTTTGTTGCCTTCGGGCTTGAGCCTTCAGGGTTTGTTGCCTTTGGGCTTGAGCCTTCGGGGTTTGTTGCCTTCGGGCGTTGCCTTCGGGCGTATGGATCCTTGTTATACAGTACTGAGCTCGAGCATCTTTTGTTTCTTTGATTATTATATTTCCCTAGTGTATCGCCCTTCGGTGTAGGTTCTTTGAACCACACGATATATAGCGATTACCTTGTGGAAACTTGTGTTACCTTTATTGGTATTTGTTATTTACCTTTTGGCTTGTTTTGGGATATGATATCCTTGGTTTATTTGAGGCTTGTTTTGGGAGAGAAGGGCAGAAGAAAATGAATTGTATGTATATTCAATGAATGAATAAAAGAAGATTTTGTTTTAAACTAAACATTAAAACCTTTTAATTCTCTCCTTTAAAGCCTTCCCTACTTATTAAATATTTTCCTAACTTCTTCATGCATGGCAAGCCATAAAGAAGGCAATGTAGGTATAAAAATTTCTCAAAACCGCTTAGCAATTACTCTATTTAAATCCAATTTAAATATTCTATAAATATCGTATATCGATACGCACATATATAACTTTTATATACATACTTTGTTAAATACTAATGAAATTCAAACAATCAAATAGAATTTAGCAACGAATATTTCATAAACATTAATTAATTTAATAAATTTCAATGGTTATATATTAATTAAACTATGTGGTTTTTTTGAAGTATTCATATTACGGTTGTGCGACTCAAATGTGTGAATTAAATCAACGATTAATATTGAACAATTCGAATATTAATGTTCATATAACCCTTTATTAGTGGTGTAATATTTTGGCTGAATTTTTCGCTTATATCTTTGCGGTAAAATCAAAATTTAATATTATAAGCAGTACCCGATAGAAACAGTTATTTATGTCAATTCTCTTCGTCAACACTATATCTCATTAGGACTTATGTGTTAGGAAATCAATTCTATGGTTTCGATGATAACAACTATACAATGGAAATCGAATATGCATATATATCTATATTTACAGGTAATCGATAAAGTAACATCACCAAAGAGACAAGAACAAGACTCAAAAGAAGTATCAAGAGGCTACAAGTCGAGAGAATCGGAAAAGGAATGATACAGGCACAGGAAAAGCAACATGCACAAATCCAGACGTTTGAGTGCACTAACCAGACGTCTGACTGAATTCTCTGGTTCGCAAATCAGACGGAATCAGACGTCTGGTTAATATACTCAGACGTCTGAAAAGCAACCATATACAAAAAATATATAAGAACCAGACGTCTGAAACATTTTCCAGACGTCTGATTTTGAACACGACTGTATATATTCAAAATACAACTATCACAATTGAAAAGACACGATCGCTCCTCTTCACTGCAACTCTTCATCACCATTAGAAGCGACCTTAGAGCACTTACTAACAGATGCAACTACACAAGGGATCTCTCTACCGCTATAAATAACATCAGGAATTCAAGAGAAGACCTTACCTGACTTACTTGCGCTTTCTACTCTTATACTCTGATATATTCTTGATCTCTAGCAATCTATACTTATACTCTACTCTTCCAAATATACAGTTCCTTATAGACAACAATCTCTAGATATATATATATTGGAAGCATTTGCACTATATAGTCAAAATCCGTGTAACAGAGAACACACAGTTGACAAAGAAACTCTGCTATTGTAAACCTGTTCCTCCGGGTGAAGTGAGGGTTATTCGGTAAAAGGAAATTCCGAAGAGGAGCTTCGGGACTGGACGTAGGACGGGAGGTCCGAACCAGTATAAAATCCCTGGTGTGATTATTCTTATTTGCATATTTTAATATTGATACAATATAGTTTAAATTAGTCATATACTTGTCATTTGTATAATCGATCCACCATACTATAGACTTTCATTATGGAATTTGGTTTTGGTCAAAATTCCAACATCTTCCACATTCAAATTTATTAGTACAAATAAAAAAATCATTGGTTTAATAATAACAATTATGCTTTACCATGATCTCTGGCCAAAGACTTTGATTTTGAGTTGACTACAAATGACCATGATACTAACCTCATATAACCGAGGAGACGAATTCCCTATTGAATAGTGTTTCACTTCCAATGCTTCAACTAAGACCTAACTATAGTCAGTCGATAGATACCAAGCCACAATTTAACTATAATTAAAGTGGAGAGTCCACATTGCAATTCAGCAATATTCTCAAATCAAAAGAAATGTGTAATATCGTCTCTTCGATATTCTTTGTTGACCTTAGTTATACTAACCAACAGAAAACTCTCGAGTGAGTCATTCCATAGTTATCCAACAACTATCAGTGCGTAACCCCTTAATGCCCGCAGCAACAATAAGTAATACACTTGCCAACATTTAGAGAGCGTTACATACTCTAGTCTTAACAGATGAATCAATATTCTTTCTCAATACATCTTGAATAAGAATATCTAAAACAATATATTATTTTTAATGTGGTAAAATTCTAATGATCACAACACACTATAATTACCATCACATAAAATATCATTTCAGGATTTTCTATTTAATATACTTTAAATTAATTACTTAATTAATCATATCATAATATAAAAAGTATAGAATAGAAAGAAAACACCTCTTATTAGGAACAAAATTGGTTATCTCGTTAGATTTTTATAATAAATTACATAATTGCCCCTAGAGCATACCCTTGACTCTATCACACTCCTTATAGAAGATACACTATCTAAAAGAAAAGGTACATCATCATCATTGTATCTGATATATGTACCATGACTATAGATATTGACGTCTTCTCTTCTACTTTCTTTTCATGTTTCTTCTTTAATTCCGGACACTAATACTTATGATGTCAAGGCTTCCTACATGGAAAAAATCCCCCTTCTTAAGCCCTCTAGATTTGGGTATAGACTTTGATCTATCACTGCATCACTCTGATTTGTTATGATTCCTCCCCTTAAAATACAAAGCATTCAACCATCTCCGATTTCATTACCAATCAATTTTCCTATCAATACTTCACTATGCAACCTTGCTTCAACATCAGATAGGGTAATGATAGTCCTCTCAAAGATCATGGAATTCACAAACATACCATACTCTAAAGGTAGTGAGCATAGAAGTATGACTGTCTATGCTACATCTTTAATATTTATATCCACTGCCTTCAACTTCATTACCAAAGTGGTCAGGGTATCTACGTGCTCTGGAAGTGTGGTTTAAAGTTTCATTCTAAACATATAAAGTTGTCGCCGAAGAACAATATGGTTTGCCAAGGGCTTATTCTTATACATTATTGTCAACACGTCCCATAACTTCTTTGCTTCCTTTATGTGAGAAAACCCCCTAAGGATCTCATCTGAAAGGCATAGCTGAATGATTGTAAGGGCCTCTTATTCCTTCTCCTCCAATTCTTCCACTGATAAGGCTTTCCATTTATTCGGTCTTGAAACTATTTTAGAAGTTTTCTACTTCTTAAGAATGGCCGCAATTTTCAGCCTTCAAGTTCCAAAGTATCCTTTCCATTGAATCAATTGACTACATAATTATTTAAACTATCTTTGGATCCAGCCATAGCCAACTAATCTCTAATGATTCCCTAGCTCTAATACCAACTACAAGTGTAATTTTAGTAAATAGATCTAGAGTCACTGATTAAGGGGAAAAATTCGCTTATAGATTCAATAGCAACAACACAAAATTGAATCCAAGAATTGGAGGAGTTATAAAAGGGATTAAAAATTAAAAAAGAAGATTGCTAGATTAAAAACTGTAATCTTTATCACTTTATTTGCTTGATTACAATGACTAAAGTGTATGCAATTATATCAGAGAAATATGGTCCGGAGAGGAAGAAACTTTGAAAATTTCCACTAAAATATATTCTTGAAAATAACATCCGACTTTGATTCCATATTAACCCTTTGATTTGAGATATTGTGATGAACAATTTCAACAAATTGAAACCAATTCAATGCAAGAATCCAATAGGCCAAAATGTGTGCTTAAGAAACCAAAATGGATAAAGGACTATATCCACTGAGCTGGCAGGAGAAAAGGAAAAAAGTGCATGAACAAATTTTTCATTATTTTCTGTTTCTTTTCTGTTAGTAAACCGTTGCTTTCTGTTATAGAATTTATTTTTTACACTGAAGTGTACTTTGGAAGATAGTATAAGTAAAACCGTATGGCCATATTAAATTTTAGGAAAGTAATGAAATGAACTCTCTTTCTCTTTAAAATTTTCTACTCCTTTTCTTAATATGCACTCGCTCAAAGGGTGTAAACTTGTTGTGCATGTAATTGATTTTCTAGCAAGCATAACAATTTATGTTTTCATTGACTTCTCTATTCATGGTTGAAGCAGAAATTCTTGCCATAATCGAAGTTTTGCAAACTCAGCTGGATAAAATAATGGCAGTTCTGTCTTGCAATAGTACATGACATTAGTGCTCTTTCTTAGAGGTGCTTCGATCCTAGTCTCAAGTGTCTTCTACTATAGATTCTAATGGTGCTTCAAACCCCATGGTGACACCTTATGTCCCAATACTACTAACGATCCGAGTGATACATTTCCCCTCCGCTGTACCATGAGCTCAAAGTTCCCAAGTTTGAAGGCACAAATCCAAGTAGTTCATTATTCCACGTAGAAGAGTTCTTCGTTTTTATGCCACCCTAAAGGCACTCCATTTACATATCATTGCTTTTCGTTTGGAAGGCAAAGATTTTTTCTGGTATCAATGGATGAAATCTGATCACATTCTCATTGGTTGGAAGGAATTTTTGCAGAACCTAAGGGCCCATTTGGTTTCATTTTGATTTTTGTATTTTGCATTTTCAAAATTCATAACGAAATATGGAAAGAGCGGAGGTGAGTATTTAAAAATTTTGGTCATTATGACAATGATGAAAGACTGATGGTGGGGATGGAGGAACGATGAAGGATGGCGAAGGGGATGAAGGGACAATGCAGGGCATGGAAGGGATACGAAGATGGCGAAGGGAATGAAGGGACGACGGACGGATGGATCGTTTCTCATGGTTTTGTTATTTTCTAAAGAATGAAAAATAGAATAAATTTGTTTTCGATTTTGTATGCTAACTTTATTTTTCAAATTGTTTTTCAAATAATAAATGCATCATGCACTTTTTCGTTTGAATGAAAGTCCAAAACTAAAAAGGGCAAACCATAACAGAACTTGAAGTTTTAGTTTGGTGCCTCTTTGTATGAAGATTACCAGGGCAACCTCTATAAGCTCAATCAAACAATTACAGTTTCCAATTTTCAATCCAAGTTTGAGACCTTATGAATAAGTAACTAGCATTTTTGAACCAATCTTAATTTCATTTTTTATTACTGGTCTCTGTTTGAAAATCAGGCATGAGCTACTCTTATCACTACTAATACTTTGATGAAAGCCTTTGCATTGACAAGGGTTCATAAGGCTCGAGAGGAAGAAATTAAGGCAAAGCAATGACAATCAAAATGGGTGTCAAAACAAACCACTCATTCATACAACCCACTCAAACAAACTTCATTGGTACCTTCACCTTCCCTTCACACCACGTCCATAATCCCTAGTCCTAAAACCCACCCACCTTTTTAAATAAACCCTTCGTTACTACTGCCTCTCTTACCTACACCTAATTAGGGTCCATTTGGATGGACGTAAATAAGATAATTTCTTACTTTCTAAAAATCAAAACCTATACATTTTAGTTTTCAAGAAACAAAAAAGTAGCTTATTTAAATCGAAACAAATTGACCCTTATCTGTGCGCCATCTATCTCTACAAGAACTACGAGATCAACATAACTAGGGTATTTTCTGTAATTATGATCCAAAATGGAGTTAGATACATCAATGTTGAAGTAAGTTCTTGATTTTGTTGGGATTGATGATTTTGAAGATGTTCCTCCTGAGGCTACAAGTGCAAAAGTGAATGAGCCTATCGGTTATAGCAAATATTTCTAGTCTCAATGCTCTTGAAGACCATGGAAACCCTCGCTCTTTAGTTACTTTGTGAGATCGACTCTAAATCCATTCAAGTACTCATCGACGGTGGTAGTACCCATAATTTTATTAAATCTGCTTTGGCTGAAACATTGGGTTTATCTATACAAGAATGCAGTACTTTCTGGGTTTATATTGGTAATGGTGACTTGTCGCTTTGCAAGCTCTTTTGTCTACAAGTGCCTTTATCGATACAAGGTCATTTATTTCATATTGACCTCTATGCCCTACTAAATGAAGGCCCTGATGTGATTTTTGGAATACAATGGCTCCAACTGCTCGGTCATGTTTCTCATTGATAGAGTTAGGGATATGCCCTAAGGGAAATTGTGTAGTTTGTTCAATATATCTAACTCGATAACCAAACTTGTTTGAAATAAAAGGTATTTTCTTTATATTATATACTTGATATAATGTGTTATATTAATTAATTAATTTAATTAAAAGTATATTTAATAGAAAATCCATAAATAGTATGTTTTATGATAGTAGTTACAAAGTGTTGTAACCACAAGTAGTTTATCACAATGAAAATAAATATACCATTTTAAATATTCCTAGTCAAGATGTATTAAGACTAGATATCAATACATCAGTTGAGCAAGAGCACGTAACGCTCACCAAATATTTGGTAGTGTATTACTTATAGTTATTGGGTTCACTAAGAGGTTATGTACTAATAGTTATTGGATAACTATGGAATGACTCAGTCGATAGTTTTCTACTGGTAAAATAACTAAGGTCAAACAGAAAATATCGATATGACTAATTTACACAATTTTCTCGACTTGAGAATATTATCAATCTTCAATATGAAAGCTCTTCTTTGATTATAGTCAAACCATGACACGACATTCATCCAGTGACTATAATTGGGTCGAGTGGAAGTATTGGAAGCGAAGCACTTTTTAAGAGAGGATTTGTCTTCTCGGTTATATAGGGTTAGTATCATGGTCAACTCAAGTTAACACAAAGTCAAAGTCTATGGCTAGAGCATTTCAGTTAATAATAATTGTTATTATTGAACTAAAGACTTTGTGTTTGGACTATAGTGTTGAATATGAACGATATTGGAATTTTGACCATTATAAAATGTCAAGACCCGCAAATCCGTACTCCTTGATTAAACCCTAATCTCCATTGATTAACTCAAGGGGCATGGAAATACGAACCCTGAGGGGTTTTAAGAAAAAGAAAAGTAGAAGAAGAAGAAAATAGAAGGAAAAGAAAAGAAGAGAAAGAAGAAAAGAGGAAGAAGAAATAACAGAACAACATCAGAACAGAAAACAATATCAGAATCTTACACATCGCAGCGGAACAATATATAATAGATAATCACTAGTCTTTTAAAACAAAGAACTATATCAGTTTATACATACATCAATCAGAGTCAATATACAACAATGGACAGTTATATAAACTTGTCCTCATACAGAATACACAGCGGAATAAATAAACAAATACGGATGATACGTCTCGCCATCCAGCTTATCTCCAAAGCTCCAGAATATCCTGATAACATAACTCTAGGCTTCCCGTGTGGAAATTTGTGGGCACCCAGAGTTTAGAAGGGAACAATAAACTCCGAGTCAGTCATGGTGACTGGTGTGAGATCGTAAAACAGTTATTTTTCACAAAGAAAATAAAACAAATTCGCAATGCTTTTGGAAAATGAAACTACCATAAGACCTCCCACCACACACACAATGCAAATGCAGAATTGGAGGAGATTTCTTCTTATGATAGTCAAAGATGCTTACTACGCAAAATCAAATCATTTTTGATATTATTATTAGTGCATAGTGTAGAAAACAGTTCGAAAGTATAATATTAATCTTAGCCAGCATAGACATTTCGAACTATGCCTACTATAGCTACCATCCAAACAGTGGGGCGCCACCATAAGTGAATGATAGGTTCTACAACTAATACCGTACAAGGCTCGTATTGTTTCTTTGGATTTCCAACAAATGGTCAGGCTAAGGAACTTCCTATGCCACGATGGGTACGTCCCTGGAATAGACGACCCGAGAACCTAACCGGATCTCTGCCAACACAAGGCCGGGTTACCTCTGCAAAAATAGGTAACTACTGACACGCGTATGCCATCCCCCGATCGTAACCGATCTTCCCGAGGATCCCCGATTTCCAACAAACCACATCAAAATAATAATGCAGCAACCACATAGGTTAAGTATCTGGGCTCCATCCCATGATACCACCTCTATCCAGAAGGAATGACATACACTAAGGGGCGCTACTCCCTAGAACCTTGCTGCATCCTTCCTGTTTCGACCATTTCCGGGGTGTGAGGCTCGACGAAGTCTCGTCCATAAAGCTACGCTTTCTATAAAGCCATGCTTCGGGTCAAACAAATGATCAACCTATGATCACAAAGATATAAGATCAAACAAATGATCATATCGCAAATGATCAAACACTGATCATTTCACAGCAACACTCAGTATGCCACGTTACCAAATTGGGAGTATATCGCTGATAAATTTCAACTACATAACCTCTGAGCTCGTACGTCTCAGAGAAGGGTGTTAAGCTAAGAGAATAAATTCTCCGCCACCAACAGAAATGTATTTGAAAGAAATCAGCTTTATATTTCAAATTGTAACATCAGACACACAATCCATACAAGTCTGTTCCGGGATCGAACAGAATCGAAGGCACTTCACACGAAGCCCTTGCACATCCGGATAATTTTCTAATCACGTCCGGACTTCCCGTCACTAAGGTTGATAAAACCTCTAAATCGGAGATCAGCCGATGTAGAGTAACTCGACGGTAATCCTTCCGTTTTCAAAAATATCCGGTCTTCAACACCGGTCTTCGAATGCAATTCATAACGACGTATCACATATTCGGAATGGGTTATACGACCCCATGTTCCTTTCCCGGCTAACCCGAATAGTGAGCGATTATTCAAAAAATAAGTGTGGCATTCAAATTCATCCAATTCACAACAAATACCTATCTAAAGGTAATATTGATAGTCGGTTATTTAACTATCAATAAAGATGCGCAACATCATCAGATTCCAAATAATTTTCCAAATTATTTATTTTCCAAAATATCTTTACTAGATATATAATTTTCCACACTTCTAAAATAAATCAATATTTATTTTTTCTAAACAGTTTCCATTTCCTTTATAAATTCCATAGTGAATTTATATTTCAAAATATCTACTGATATACGATTTTCAATCGATTTCAAACATTCACTTTCAATTTATCTTTAAGAAGATAAATTCTCAAAACGTTTCATTTCATATTGGAAAAGCATTTCCATACTTATTTAAAAATAAGTAATTCACAAATCTATTTATTTTCAACATTTGAAAATATTCGATATACTTAAATCAATATTAAGTACATATTTCATTCTTTAAGGAAATCATTTATTTTAACAACATCTATTTGAGTCAAAACGAATGTTACGTAAAACATCGTTACGACGACTCAAAATCACTAGTATAGGGATTCGAAAATTAAGATAGATATTTAAATCACAATACTAGATAAAAACATTTCCTTTCGGAAATCATTTACTATAACAACAGTGTTATAGTCCACCATTTCCTTATTTTTCGAAAACGTCTATTTCAACAATAAAAATGTTGAAATCTATGTATTCGATATCATAATACATTTTAAAACATCTTTTAAAATAATTAACTTCATTTCACATATCACTTTCCCAAAACCATATCCATTTTCCTTAAGAATATATTCACTGTCCAAAATCGTGAATATACTTCACTAACCAATTTTCAATAATCTCTACACCTTTTATTTCAATAATTACCCACTATCCAAAATCGTGGATAAAATTCCCTTAATAACCTTCTATATTAAATTCCTCAATTTTGATTGATTTCGAATTTATAAAACAACGTTTATAAATTCTATTTCTATTTTCTAACAACTTTGATTTATAAATCTCCTTTATTAACAAATTCGATCAATATTCCCTTTAAAGGCAAAAATCCAATTCATAAGTTAATTTCTTATAAATCTCATATTTGACAGTTTCATCCATTTTATAACTTCACAATTTATAAATTTATAAGTTTCATCTACTTACGAATTCCATAAATATTTCATTTTTAACACTTATAAAAACTAGTTTTATAATTCTAATATTTGATTTATAAATATCAATTTGTATAAATCTTTTTATACAAATCGTTTATAGTTATTCAAAAATCCCAACTTAAACCATTTTATAAATAAATCGACTTTTATTTCAAAAATGACACTTTGGTTATATTTCACTAAAAATTATAACTTTTATAACTTTAAAATTTTAACGTTTATAAATCAATTCAACAATTCCATAAAACGTATATTTTTAAAATCACTTTAAAAGTCCTTTTAAAGTAAAGTCGTTATTTTTAAACTTCAAAACTGAATCCGATGATGCAACAGCACCAATTAGTCAATCACAACATCAAACATCATATATCAACATATGATAACAGAATATACATCAATATCTGTAAATAAATAAATACTGGTGAGGAATCCAGTTGGATCCCTCCAACCTGTTTCCCTGCATCCACAGACGTTAGCACAATACCAATTCCACTTCGAGGTGGAATATCGCGGTATATGGGTTTTATAAAAATCATCCGCTTACTAACGGCGCAATAGGGTCTCATCCGCTATACGAGGCGGGAATCAATCAATCCAATATATACATATGCCAATATGTATATATTGATATATATATAGATATATCCTACTATATCTAATATCACATCCAATAGCAATCAAATCAATAACTGAAAATTCCACTTTTCAATTTTTGAGTGAGAAGATCTCACCTTAGCTTTTAAATTTGCGATCCACTTCCAATCCAATTTGTTTTCTCCAAATTTTGGACCTTGTAACAAAATTTTTATGGTTTATTAATATTTGAATTAATCAAATAATTAATTACTATTTAATTAACAATAGTTTAGTTCAATCCGATTTTTTTCTTCTCTTTTCTTTTCAAAAATGGTTTTTCAATAACTAAATAACTTAGATAAGTTAATTTAAACAAAATTAGTCTCCTGAGTATTTTATTTTAGAATATACTAGTAGATTAAAATATATATATTTTCTCTCTGTTTTACCTATTCATTAATTAAATCGAAAACCCTTTTTTTAAAAATCTTAAGGTAATTAATATAAATTTTTAAACCAATACTTTTAAATTTGTAAACAAATTTCTTTTTAATAAATTTATGTAACAAGAAAATTTAATTCAAAACTAATTTTCCTTTACTGTAATTTTCTTCAACAAACCGTAGATTTCAAATACATATCCATGTAAATTAAATCGAAATTAAATTCGAGAATTATGTTCGAATACCTCAGGGTGAAAATCGTGACCTCCCAATAGGCATCGGCCATGCCCTCATTCGCCTCCGTCTCTTCGCCATTCCTCGTCACCACGTTCACAAACACCGCACTCATCGCCGCTGCCTAGATCTCCCACGCGCGCGACAATCTCGAGTTCGACCACGTTGCCCTAGCCTCGATGCTCGTCAGTAAGAATCGCGAAACCCCCCACTGTCTTTCATCACTCGCCTGAACCCCAAATCGAACGCGTGCATCCCCTCTGGTCTGTCGCCATGATCGAGATCTACTCGAGTCACCAAGTCGTAGTTGCGACCTCGAAGCTCCAATCAAAACGACTCGGCGATGGCTGGCCTCGCGATGAATCGATCGCGGTTCGCCTCCCCTTGAATTTGGATTCGATGATGATAACGCGATGTCCTCGCGTGATGCCTTCTGCTCAATCGAGCTTGCCTCCTCCGATAAATGAATCGAATCAGTCTCCCCTCTTCTTCTTTTTTGAATTGAGAAAAGAAAAAGGCTCGGCTGTTATAGATTTGAACGAGATAGAATGAGTTTCTATTCGGCCATTATTTTTTCTTTTGGAACGAGAGCAAATTTTTCTTTCTTTGTTTCTTCGTTTAAACTGAGGTATGGTTTGCACGATGATTTCGTGATTCTCGGTGTGGATGAAGGCGTAATCCTAGGGGAGATAACGTGTGATGTTAAATAAATATAAATATAAATATAAATTTTAAATTTGAATTCGATATGGATTTCCACGCGTTTACTCATCGTGTGCTCATGTATCAACACCGAAAAATACGAAATTTGAAATCCGACAATAATTCAATATTACGGACCCAATGGAACTGGTTTCGTCGAATTCCGAGACTGTGCCTCGGATGGCTATTTTTACATATCGATTCGAACGATTTAATTTCAAAACTAAACAGAACAGTTTCAAATTCAATTCTGAAAGTTCTATTACCTTCAGAATTATCAATATAAATTTCCCAAGCCTTTGAAATATATTTCTTCGGCTTAAAATTGAAGATTCAAATTTTATTCAACTTACAATAGATTAAATTTTATAATTTAATCGTCAGTTTCAAAGTTATATTCGGGATTTAAATTAAATCATCGTTCAAATATTTAAAATTAATTAAATATTCTCAATTTAATTCGTTCAAAATTCTGGGTCGTTACAAACTTCCCTCCTTAAAAGAATTTCGTCCCGAAATTACAAGTCAAGAAAAAATAGTCCTTAACTCGTCTACTATTTTTCCAACATCTAAATAGTTTTATCAAATTTTCAAAACAAATCTTCCTACTAAAGATTCATTATTATTTCAACTAGTTTTCCAAACCTTTCATAGTTTTCAAACAATATTATTTAACTTCTCTTTTCAAATTTAAATTCAAATTCAAATTTAAACTTTCAAAATTTTCTCAAAAATTTTCTAATGCCCGATATTTTCGAAAAATTTCGCCAGCGTCTCCTTTGCGCGGCTAATACGGTACGACTACAAAACGTCCCTACGGACTCTCAGATTTCAAAAAGAAAAGAAAAATGCCAAGCGGCTAGACAAGAAATCATCAAATCTCATATTGAAATTTAAAATACATACCTTTTGTCGAGCAATTCAAATTTATCTTCAAAATCAAAATCTCAATTCCTTTATACACCTGTATATTCTACTAGCATAATATCCAGTTACATATATTCAAACTATTTTGCAAATTCTATTACAAATTTTTTTTGATACTTACTTCTTATACATTTTTACTTCACTGTTGAAGTTATATATCTATTTTCATTCAATTTTACATTTCACCTTCATTTGAATTTAATTCACAATTCCAATTTAATTTGGATTCAATTTACTTTTGAATATTGAATTTATCATCATCTATCTTTTATTCAACTGCACTATTTTAGATTAGTTTCATTTACTAATCCATCATCACTTTATTCAAATTTGCTTTCAACATTCAGTTTCAATTTTATTCACTTACAATTGTGAATTCCATTCATTGAAAATTTATTTCTACTTACTTGAATTTATCTTTAAATTCGAACCATCTCTTTTCATTTAGCTCACAATTCAAGTTTCAATTTAACTAATTCAACTTCCATTTCATGAATTAATTAATTATCAAAGTAGTTTATTCGGATTCAATCCTTATTCATTTTTTCTTTTACAAGTTAGGAATTTCCTATTCAACGTGATTCAAATCAAATCACATTCCATTATTGAATTTTTTTATTCATCTTTCATTTATAATTATTCAATTCAATTCATTGCTTACAAATTCGAAATGAATTTCAACTTTCAATTTCACTTTCATTTAATTGATTCACCTGTACTTACATTTATTTAACTCCATCTTTTAAGTTATATTTATTCTATCAAAATTCAATTTGTATAGGTTATCAACTTACAATATTTCATAAGTATTTTTATATATAGTATTCCAGAGTCTTTTCAACCTTTTCAAAACCATTTTTGAAAACAATTCAAATCATCCTTTGAATTTCCAAAACAAAACCCAAATTTTCCAAACACTTCCATTTAAAACAATTTAGCAGCAATTCCTCTTTTGGAAACCCGAAAATGAACATCAGTGATGCTGCAGTCATTACCGAAGTTATTTTCCAGCGACCGAAAAGAGTTTAGAGCTTTTCATCTCTTCAAAACATTTTTCAAACCTTTGAAATTCATTTTCAAATCAAAAAGGAATTTAAACTTTCCAAATCCCCAAAATTTTCAAATTCTTTTCAAAACATTTCCAAATACTTCTCTGGAATCCCGTTTTAAATTACAAATCACATTTATAATTTATATTCTCAAATTTCATTTGTATATGGATTTATTTCCTGGTTCTTTGTTTTAATCCCAATTCATATACAATTTCCACATATATATTAATGAGGATAATTAACATCATTACTTCCTAACAACCAAGCATCCATATATCATAATAATTTACAGAAAATTATTTCTTTTCTATACAAAAATAGTTTTGGGTAAAATTATTTCATTTACCCTATTTAAAACAATACTGTGTCGGTTTATCTTGTTTAAGAGTTTAGAAACCCCTATCGATTACAGTTAGCTAGACTATTCCGACCAGAATCCATAAACAATCAACCGATAAGTCAACACAATACAAAACAATTTCATATTCACTAAAAAATACGCGCTCATATCTATTATTACACTCAAACTCATTCTAGAGTACTACTGACTCTATCTATAATGAGTAACACCCAACAGAGCAGGGTTGTCGCTTAACCATATGCTCTGATACCACGCTGTCAAGACCCGCAAATCCGTACTCCTTGATTAAACCCTAATCTCCATTGATTAACTCAAGGGGCATGGAAATACGAACCCTGAGGGGTTTTAAGAAAAAGAAAAGTAGAAGAAGAAGAAAATAGAAGGAAAAGAAAAGAAGAGAAAGAAGAAAAGAGGAAGAAGAAACAACAGAACAACATCAGAACAGAAAACAATATCAGAATCTTACACATCGCAGCGGAACAATATATAATAGATAATCACTAGTCTTTTAAAACAAAGAACTATATCAGTTTATACATACATCAATCAGAGTCAATATACAACAATGGACAGTTATATAAACTTGTCCTCATACAGAATACACAGCGGAATAAATAAACAAATACAGATGATACGTCTCGCCATCCAGCTTATCTCCAAAGCTCCAGAATATCCAGAATATCCTGATAACATAACTCTAGGCTGCCCGTGTGGAAATTTGTGGGCACCCAGAGTTTAGAAGGGAACAATAAACTCCGAGTCAGTCATGGTGACTGGTGTGAGATCGTAAAACAGTTATTTTTCACAAAGAAAATAAAACAAATTCGCAATGCTTTTGGAAAATGAAACTACCATAAGACCTCCCACCACACACATAATGCAAACGCAGAATTGGAGGAGATTTCTTCTTATGATAGTCAAAGATGCTTACTACGCAAAATCAAATCATTTTTGATATTATTATTAGTGCATAGTGTAGAAAATAGTTCGAAAGTATAATATTAATCTTAGCCAGCATAGACATTTCGAATTATGCCTACTATAGCTACCATCCAAACAGTGGGGCGCCACCATAAGTGAATGATAGGTTCTACAACTAATACAGTACAAGGCTCGTATTGTTTCTTTGGATTTCCAACAAATGGTCAGGCTAAGGAACTTCCTATACCACGATGGGTACGTCCCTGGAATAGACGACCCGAGAACCTAACCGGATCTCTGCCAACACAAGGCCGGGTTACCTCTGCAAAAATAGGTAACTACTGACACGCGTATGCCATCCCCCGATCGTAACCGATCTTCCCAAGGATCCCCGATTTCCAACAAACCACATCAAAATAATAATGCAGCAACCACATAGGTTAAGTATCTGGGCTCCATACCATGATACCACCTCTATCCAGAAGGAATGACATACACTAAGGGGCGCTACTCCCTAGAACCTTGCTGCATCCTTCCTGTTTCGACCATTTCCGGGGTGTGAGGCTCGACGGAGTCTCGTCCACAAAGCTACGCTTTCTACAAAGCCATGCTTCGGGTCAAACAAATGATCAACCTATGATCACAAAGATATAAGATCAAACAAATGATCATATCGCAAATGATCAAACACTGATCATTTCACAGCAACACTCAGTATGCCACGTTACCAAATTGGGAGTATATCGCTGATAAATTTCAACTACATAACCTCTGAGCTCGTACGTCTCAGAGAAGGGTGTTAAGCTAAGAGAATAAATTCTCCGCCACCAATAGAAATGTATTTGAAAGAAATCAGCTTTATATTTCAAATTGTAACGTCAGACACACAATCCATACAAGTCTGTTCCGGGATCGAACAGAACCGAAGGCACTTCTCACGAAGCCCTTGCACATCCGGATAATTTTCTAATCACGTCCGGACTTCCCATCACTAAGGGTGATAAAACCTCTAAATCGGAGATCAGCTGATGTAGAGTAACTCGACGGTAATCCTTCCGTTTTCAAAAATATCCGGTCTTCAACACCGGTCTTCGAATGCAATTCATAACGACGTATCACATATTCGGAATGGGTTATTCGAGGTGGAATATCGCGGTATATGGGTTTTATAAAAATCATCCGCTTACTAACGGCGCAATAGGGTCTCATCCGCTATACGAGGCGGGAATCAATCAATCCAATATATACATATGCCAATATGTATATATTGATATATATATATAGATATATCCTACTATATCTAATATCACATCCAATAGCAATCAAATCAATAACTGAAAATTCCACTTTTCAATTTTTGAGTGAGAAGATCTCACCTTAGCTTTTAAATTTGCGATCCACTTCCAATCCAATTTGTTTTCTCCAAATTTTGGACCTTGTAACAAAATTTTTATGGTTTATTAATATTTGAATTAATCAAATAATTAATTACTATTTAATTAACAATAGTTTAGTTCAATCCGATTTTTTTCTTCTCTTTTCTTTTCAAAAATGGTTTTTCAATAACTAAATAACTTAGATAAGTTAATTTAAACAAAATTAGTCTCCTGAGTATTTTATTTTAGAATATACTAGTAGATTAAAATATATATTTTTTCTCTCTGTTTTACCTATTCATTAATTAAATCGAAAACCCTTTTTTTTAAAATCTTAAGGTAATTAATATAAATTTTTAAACCAATACTTTTAAATTTGTAAACAAATTTCTTTTTAATAAATTTATGTAACAAGAAAATTTAATTCAAAACTAATTTTCCTTTACTGTAATTTTCTTCAACAAACCGTAGATTTCAAATACATATCCATGTAAATTAAATCGAAATTAAATTCGAGAATTATGTTCGAATACCTCAGGGTGAAAATCGTGACCTCCCAATAGGCATCGGCCATGCCCTCATTCGCCTCCGTCTCTTCGCCATTCCTCGTCACCACGTTCACAAACACCGCACTCATCGCCGCTGCCCAGATCTTCCACGTGCGCGACAATCTCGAGTTCGACCACGTTGCCCTAGCCTCGATGCTCGTCAGTAAGAATCGCGAAACCCCCCACTGTCTTTCATCACTCGCCTGAACCCCAAATCGAACGCGTGCATCCCCTCTGGTCTGTCGCCATGATCGAGATCTACTCGAGTCACCAAGTCGTAGTCGCGACCTCAAAGCTCCAATCAAAACGACTCAGCGATGGCTGGCCTCGCGATGAATCGATCGCGGTTCGCCTCCCCTTGAATTTGGATTCGATGATGATAACGCGATGTCCTCGCGTGATGCCTTCTGCTCAATCGAGCTTGCCTCCTCCGATAAATGAATCGAATCAGTCTCCCCTCTTCTTCTTTTTTTGAATTGAGAAAAGAAAAAGGCTCGGCTGTTATAGATTTGAATGAGATAGAATGAGTTTCTATTCGGCCATTATTTTTTCTTTTGGAACGAGAGCAAATTTTTCTTTCTTTGTTTCTTCGTTTAAACTGAGGTATGGTTTGCACGATGATTTCGTGATTCTCGGCGTGGATGAAGGCGTAATCCTAGGGGAGATAACGTGTGATGTTAAATAAATATAAATATAAATATAAATTTTAAATTTGAATTCGATATGGATTTCCACGCGTTTACTCATCGTGTGCTCATGTATCAACACCGAAAAATACGAAATTTGAAATCCGACAATAATTCAATATTACGGACCCAATGGAACTGGTTTCGTCGAATTCCGAGACTGTGCCTCGGACGGCTATTTTTACATATCGATTCGAACGATTTAATTTCAAAACTAAACAGAACAGTTTCAAATTCAATTCTGAAAGTTCTATTACCTTCAGAATTATCAATATAAATTTCCTAAGCCTTTGAAATATTTTTCTTCGGCTTAAAATTGAAGATTCAAATTTTATTCAACTTACAATAGATTAAATTTTATAATTTAATCGTCAGTTTCAAAGTTATATTCGGGATTCAAATTAAATCATCGTTCAAATATTTAAAATTAATTAAATATTCTCAATTTAGTTCGTTCAAAATTCTGGGTCGTTACATAAAATTCCACAAGTTTAAAGTGATATTGTTTTGACGAAGAGAATTGATGTAAACAAAAGTCACAACCGGGTAATGCTTAACAAAGTAAAATTGGATTTTACCAAAACCATGCAAGCGATGAATTTGGCCAAAATGTCACACCACCTATTAAATGACGAGTGAAAGTTAATATTCGAATAGTTCGATATTACTCGCTGACCAAATTTACATATGACGAGTCACACAACGGAAATGATGAATTCTCCTTTGACCAAATAATTATTATAAAGTAATAAAATTAATTAATATTTACGAAATATTAATTATAAAATTTTGATTTTGATTCGATGAATAAATATCGAAAGGATTCCTTCTTGGGCACTACTTGTCCGGTCACAGTGACATCTCCATCCTCTAACCTGACACCACTGAAATCACACTTCATATACTCTATTTTAGTTATGCTAAGCCTAAAACCCTTTGATTCTAAAGTCTGTCTCCACAGCTCCAGTTGTCTATCAACCCCAATCCTACTTTCGTCAATTGGCATAACATCATCAATAAAGAGCATAAACCAAGGAATCTCACCTTGTACTCTTTGTAACCTCATCCATCACTAGGGGAAAAATAAAAGGGCTCAAAGCCGACCCCTAATGTAAACCTATGTTAAGAGTAAGTCACTAGTTTTACCGTCGCGTTCTCTAACACCAGTCACAACATCATCGTACATATCCTTGATAAGGATAATATAATTTGTTGGGACTCTCTTCTTTTCCAGAGCCCACCGCATAACCTTTCTCAATACTTTGCCATAAGCTTTCCCCAAATCAATAAATACCATGTATAGATCCTTCTTTTGCTCCCTAAACCTCTCTATAAGTTGTCTTATCAAGAAAATCGCCTCCGTGGTCGACCTTCTAGGCATGAAACCAAATTGGTTTTTTAAAACGCTTGCCATCCTTCTTAATTGATGTTCAATGTCTCTCTCCCAAAGCTTCAATGTATGACTCGTAAGATTAATTTACCTGCAGTTTGTGCAACTTTGAATATCTCTTTTATTCTTAAAAATTGGAATTAATATGCTTCTCCTCCACTCATCTGGCATCTTGTTTGATTTGAAAATATCATTAAACAACTTAGTTAGCCAGGCAATCCATTTTAGCGCCTCCTTTTACCTTAGACTCTTGAATTCTGCGAACAAAACATATACTGGTGTCATCAAAAGAGTCATCCAGCTCGATTGTAGTGCTATCACCTTCTTCATTGAATAGCTTGTCGACGTAATCTCTCCATCTATTTTTTATCCCGTCGTCCTTCACCAAAAGTCTACTATTGTCATCCTTGATACATTTAACTTTGTTGAAGTCTCTCGTCTTCCTCTCGTGGAGCTTAGCTATCTTATAGAAGTTTTTTCCACCCTTCTTCATACTTGGCTTTTGATATAGATCTTCATACGCCCAACCCCTTGCTTCACTCACTACACTTTTTGCGTTCTTCTTTGCCACTTTGTACTTTTGAATGTTGTTAAGACCTAGGGGGTTAAGCGGGTTAACGACTTAAGGAAGCTAGGTCGTTCGAGCGACTTAAGGATTATGGGATAAGTCGTTGAAGTTTAGGTCGTGTCTATGTTAGGTCGTAGACGACTTATGTTAGGTCGCGTGGGTGCTTAAGTCGTTAGGACATTTCTGTAGTATGCCTGAGTCGTTAAAGACATAACCCAGTTAAGTCGTTAGGTCGCGTAAGGACTTAAGTCGTTAGGTAGTGTCTGTGTTAGGTCGCGACTGTTGTTAAGTCGTTAGGCCACATTTTGTTAAGTCGTAGTACTTGCTAACTCGTTAGGTCGTGGATGCGCATAGGCCTGAGTTGTTAAGTCGAAGGGTTGGTTAAGTCGTAGGATCTGTTAAGTTGAAGGGTTGGTTAAGTCGTAAGTCGTGAGGTTTTTATAAGTCGTGGACGACTTAAGGAGCGGACGACCTAAGGATTCAGCCTATAAATACACGCCCTTGCCTCACTTTTTGGGATCCGGATTTTGTAGCGACGAAGTCCTGCCATTTTGAGAGCTTGAGTTCTACACTTCTTCACTTCTCTTCTCGACTTTAATCTTGTGATTCCTTCCATCCAAATTGAAAATCAAATCGAAGATCCAAGAGCTTAGATTGAAGATCTACATTCTTCGAAGAGAGATTTCATCGTTTGAAGCGGAATTTTGATAGATCGAGTTAGATCCTTCGCTGTCCAGATCTGAAGTGTGTTGCTTTTGAGGTGTTTAGGTGATTTGGTGAGTGGTGGTTATCTCTCACACGGATCCAAAAGAGTATATCGGATTGTTGGCTTGATTATGTGTTAAAATAGTGATTTCCATGCATTTTCATAAACTTAAGTATAGATCTATTGTTCATGATGATTTGACATCCATTTTACTACATGTTAACCTATGTAAGTTCATTCATCAAGTTGTAGAGATATTGCTCATAATTCATGCTTGTTAGATTTGGACTCTTTATTTACAAGATTGCCATTATTGTTATAATTGTTTATTAGATCATGTTTGAATGCTTGATTACTTGGATTAATGATTGACTTGATTGATTGTTATAAATTAGTTGATTGATGATTTGATTTGGACAAGATGGTTGAAGATGATTCAAAAGCTAAGGGAAAGGCTCTTGAATTGGAAAAGCTGCTCGTGGCATATGTGGCGGATGATGAAGCTCATATGGATAGATTTGATGATGTTGATGTTGAGATGAGGCTTTGCTATGATGAGATGAAGCGAGGCATGGTATGAGATAGCCTTGGTTTAATCCAGACGGGATCATTCCAAGCATGTTGATAACTCGGTGAAATGGTTCGGGTTTGAGGATAATGGTTCGCTCGAGAGGCGCTTGAGCTAGTATGGAAATAGTCGTCGAGGAGGATGACTAGAAGGCTGAGGTTTCATCATTATTGAAGGTTCTAGCAGACTTAAAGCAAGAGTACGCTGGGAAGATTCTATAGTCCCTAAAGACTATGATTGTAGTCGAGTACTCTGGGCAGATTCGATATTCCTAGGCACGGGCTGCGACGACGTGCGGAGTTCTTTCTAGAACCGGGGTTGCCATTAACCCTTGATGGACGGCTGAAAGAATGTGCCGGTCATTCAATTAATGGTGGTATCGAAGCAAAGATAACAGTGATAGCCAGAGTCATGGATGTTTGGTTGTATCGTCATTCGGTCTCAAGAGCAATGTTTTCTGGGTGCTTATCTGATCTTGGTTTAGGCCTTGGGGGTTTGTACTTGGAAAATGTTGACCTTGACTCAAGTGATAATTGCTTTACTTTAAATGTCTGCTTTGTTATGTTTACTTCTGCTTAGTGTGTCTGGGTGCTATCACTGTAGAAAGAGGTGGAGTGGGAGGGTTGGATTCCTATTCCTTTTACCTTTATGCTCTTTTGGTATGTTGTTAGTTAATTTACCGCTCACTAAGACTGTTGTCTGGCTCAAGGTTTTATGTTCAACTCTTATTACCTTGGGCTGTTCATCCATTTTGGGATGGGCAGACTAGGTAGCAGGTGACAGGTGCTGTTCTTAGTTTTCAATGATGCTGATGACGAAGACGAGCTGGAGGCTTGCATATTATTTCTTACTATATGTACTGGATGTTCCGCTGCTTGTATAATTCTCTGAGTGATATGTAGTGAGGCTTGATGTATTGACTATTCAGATGTTTGTATTCAACTATTATGAAGTTTAATTGATCAGATTCTATTTTGTGAAGCTTCACCATATATATTCTCTATTGTATTTTATCCATGCGCTGTGAGTAATACGATAGATTCTGCTGTTGTAACTTACCTTGGCAATCATCCATGGCTACCTAGAACACTTTACAGCGCACTATTTCTATGTTCAGTGCAGGGGTCATGGGCGGTCGTCACATTTGGTATCAAAGCTTTGGTTAATCGATTTTACCCAACGCTCGCTGACGCAACTACGTATGAGAGACGTAATTGTATTTTGATGGATGATTACTATATATAATATAGTAGCTTAGAAGTATGTGAGTCCTTTATGCGGTTGTTCTCAAGGTGTATTGATCATTCTTTTTTATAGATATTAAGAATGAGTCGAAGAGAGAGACCAGCTGCTAGGGAAGGCCGTGCTACTGAGGGGGCTGCTGATTAAACTGCCATGTTCGAGGCTATGATGACTTCGATCATGAGAAGGATGCCAGCTCCGGGGCCATCAGTAGATGTTGGAGTTCAAGTTCAAACTCCAAAACCGGTGGATTTTGCTAAGCTGTGTAAAGATTATACTGCTCTTGGAGGAAAGGTTTTCTTGGGAACAGAGTCAACTATTGAAGTCCAGAGATGGATAGATGCTTGTAGAAGGATCTTTGGTGACTTGGGAATCGAAGATGCAACCAAAAGGAAGCTCGCATCAAGACAGCTTCAAGAAAGAGCTTCTGATTGGTGGAACTCTATCACCATTGATACTCCGGAGGAAGAGATTACTTGGGTACAATTCCAAGCCAGATTTGAAGCTAAGTTCATTTCTACAGCTCAGAAATCTGTTCTGTTCAGGAAGTTTGTGGAGCTCAAGCAAGGTGGAAGACCAGTTCTTGAGTATGTTTCTGAGTTTGAAGCTTTGTCCAAGTATGTCCGGTCGTATATTGAATCTTCACATCATAAGAACGAGAAGTTTGTGACAGGCTTGGACAGTTATCTTGGGAGGCAGTTGGTGGATCATTTAGACGATTCATTTGAGAAGCTTGTAGAGAAGGCTCTCAGGCACGAGAATCTGTTTCCTAGAGAAGGATCTGTTGTTGCTGTGGCCAAGGAAGAGTCTAAACCACAGCAGGGTGGAAACAAGAAGAGGAAGCTACAGCAGCAAAAGGAAAAGGATGGCCAGAAGAAGCCGAAGGGCGAAGTGACCTGCTACAATTGTCAGCAGAAGGGCCATTTCTCCAGAGATTGCAAGAATCCAAAGGTGTCGGTGAAGTGCCACAACTGTGACAAGCCGGGGTATATTAAGAGGAATTGTCCAGAACCGCGGAAGGACAAGCAGATTGTGCAAGCTTATGCTTTGGGGCTGTTCCATCATCTTCAAAAGCTCCTACCGTTGAAGAGAAAGGAAAGAGTGTGGTGGTTCAAGGTACTCTTTCCATATGTGGTGTTTCAGTTAGAGTGTTATTTGATACTGGGGCATCGCATTCTTTTGTTTGTAATGAACTTGTAGGCCGGTTGGGTTTAGAACCGGATATTATTGATAGGCCATTGGTTGTGACAAATCCAGTTGGGGGTTCGTCCTGTCTGTTTATGCTATGCCGTGGTCTGATTGTATCGAGTCATGATTGCTCTTTTGTTTGTGATTGTTTTGTTCTGAACTTTGCGGGGTTCGGAATTATTTTGGGTATGGACTGGCTTAGGAAGTATGCGGCAAAGGTTGATTGTGAAAGGTTGGAGGTGACAGTCGAGAATGTGGAGGGGAGAAAGGTTGTGATACGATGAAAGCATGAGGAAGGCGTCTTCATGAGCTTCATGTATTCGCTGGTTGTTCCACGGGATGGACTGTCATCGGTGCCAATCGCTAATGGATTTGAGGATGTCTTTGATGAGGTCAAAGGGTTACCGCCGCATAGAGAGATTGAGTTTCGTATCGATCTAGTTAAAGGAGCCAGACCTGTTGTGATGCCTCTTAGGCGGATGGCGCCTAGGGAACAGCAAGAGTTGAGGGTGCAAGTTGATGATCTTTTACGGAAAGGATTCATTCGACGTAGTGTGTCCGAATGGGGTGCACCAGTTGTGTTTGCAACCAAAGCGGATGGGTCGTTGAGGTTGTGTGTGGATTATCGTGAGCTGAATAAAGTGACTAAGAAGAACAAGTATCCATTGCCGAGAATTGATGACTTGTTTGATCAGCTTCACGAAGCTAAGGTGTTTTCTCAGATGGATTTGGCCACAGGATTTCACCAGTTAAGAGTGGCTAAGGATAGTGTGCCGAAGATTGCTTTCAGGACACCATCCGGTTTCTTTGAGTGGCTAGTAATGCCGTTTGGATTGACCAATGCACCAGCATATTTTGTGGCTCTTATGAATAGAGTGTTCAGAGATCAGTTGAACAAGTTCGTACTAGTGTTCGTGGATGATATTTTGATTTATTCCAGAACAGAAGAAGAGCACAAGACGCACTTGCGTATAGTTTTGGAAATCTTACGGAAACATCAGCTGAAGGCTAAGTTTTCAAAGTGTCACTTCTGGAAGAGCGAAGTGAGGTTCTTAGGTCATATTATCTCTAGAAGCGGAATAGCGATTGATCCCGCCAAGATAGCAGCAATCCAGGATTGGGGTAGACCTAAGAATGCATCTGATGTAAGAAGTTTTCTTGGATTAGCAGGATACTATCGACGATTTATCAAAGACTTTTCCAAGGTGGCTGCACCATTAACAGGATTAACAAAAAAGAACCAAGTATTCAGATGGGATACTAAGTGTGAGCAAGCTTTCAGAATCCTGAAAGAGCGATTGACAAGTGCTCCTGTTTTGACTATTCCAAGTGGAAATGATGAGATGATGGTTTACACCGACGCATGTGGTACTGGACTTGGAGCAGTGCTGATGCAGAAGGGTAAATTTGTTGCGTATGCAAGTCGACAACTGAAGCCGCATGAAAGGAATTATCCGACTCATGATTTGGAGTTAGCGGCGATTGTTTTTGCTCTGAAGATGTGGAGACATTATCTATTGGAAGTTCGATTCGAGTTGTTTACAGATCATAAGTCGTTGAAGTATCTTTTCTCCCAAAAGGATTTGAATCTTCGGCAGCAACGATGGCTAGAGTTTTTGGCATCATATGATTTTAGTATAGCCTATACTCCGGGAAAGGGTAACGCAGTGGCAGATGCGTTAAGTCGAAGACATGCAGGATTGGGAGCCATGTTTTCGGAATGGAAGAGTCTCGAGTATTTTGCTGGATTTGACTTCAGGCCTAGATGTGAATTGGAACCTGAGATATTGGCAAACTTATCGATAAGACCGACTCTTGTGGAAAGAATTGGCGAGAGCCAAAAGCGAGATGATAAGCTTGTCAAGATTATCCGTGATTTAGAATCTGGATTGGATCCAGAAAAGGATAAAGGATTCGAGGTCGATCGAGAGGGTTGGCTTCGTAAGCAAGGACGACTAGTTGTTCCCGATATAGATGAATTGAGAAATGAAGTTCTGAAGGAAAGTCATCACTCGAAGTTGACAATTCATCCAGGAGGAAATAAGATGTATCGGGATATGAAGAGAACCTATTACTGGGAAGGTATGAAGAAGGATGTTGGGAATTTTATTTCCAAGTGCATGAACTGCCAGTTGGTAAAACCCGAACAGAAGAAGCCAAGTGGATTGCTTCAGCCATTAGAAGTTCCTACATGGAAGTGGGAGCAAATATCGATGGATTTTATTGATGGGCTACCTAGAACAAGAACGGGAAATGAAGGGATTTGGGTCATTGTAGATCGTTTGACTAAGAGTGCAAGATTCATTCCTGTTCGATCAACTAGGACTGCATCGAGGTTGGCTGAGCTGTATGTTAAGTGGATAGTCTGATTCCATGGTATTCCAAAGAGTATAGTGAGCGATCGAGACCCATTGTTCACTAGTGGATTTTGGAAGAGCTTCTAGGAAGTTTTGGGAACCGAGTTGTGTTTGAGTAAAATTATCACCCCCAAACAGATGGTTAGACCGAGAGAGTCAATCGAGTTTTGGAAGATCTCCTTAGAGCTTGTGTTTTGGATTTCGGAGGATCATGGGAAGATCACCTTCATTTGGTGGAATTTTCGTATAATAACAGTTACTAGTCAAGCATTGGTATGGCACCGTATGAGGCATTGTATGGAAGACCGTGTAACTCTCCGACATGTTGGTTAGAGACAGGAGAAAAGTTGATACTTGGGCCAGAAATGATTCGACAGACTTCGGATTTCATAGAGATCATTCGGCAACGAATGAAGGAAGCCCAAGACCGTCAAAAAAGTTATGCCGATAAGCGTCGTAAGGATTTGGAATTCGACATAGGTGATATGGTTTTTGTGAAGATTTCTCCACTGAAGAATGTTATTCGATTCGGGAAGAAAGGAAAATTGACTCCGAGATTTGTTGGGCCATTCCCGATCATCGAGCGAATTGGAAAGCTCGCCTACAAATTGGAGTTACCAGAAAAGATGGCGGGTGTGCACAATGTTTTTCATGTATCGTATCTATGGAAGTATGTGCACGACTCGAATACTGTGGTTTCTGCAGATAGCTGTGAAGATTTTGAAGTTGACCTAGTTGATAAGAGACCTCGTAAGCCGCTTCGTGTTATGGAAACTGACACGAAACAGCTTAGGAGGAAGGTAGTTAAGTTGCTCAAGATACAATGGAGTGATGATGATAACGACTGTACATGGGAGGTGGAAGAGAGGATGAAGGCAGCTCATCCTGAACTCTTCGAGGTATGGCCATAAGGTGTCGTGTCATCTCACGACATTGTAACTTGTTCTAGTTTTAGAATTCTGCATGCTAGGCTAGAATTGGACGCATGGTTTGTTGATTGCTATGGATGGTAGGCATGCGGAATAGTTTTTGATTGCTTGTGTTTGTTTGGAATTTCGGGGGCGAAATTCCTAAGGGGGAGAGAATGTAACGACCCGTATTTTTACGGATCGAAACATCGTAAAACTGTTGTCATTAGATTGATAGTATTGTTAAGTCGTTCGAAGCTTAAGTCGTGTGGTAGTTAGGTCGTGTTGGGACTTAGGTCGTGAAGAAGGATAGGTCGTGGAGCGACTTAAGGGAGTTGGCGACCTAAGGAAGTTGGTGGTAGTAGTTGGCGACTTAAGGAATTGGCGACTTAAGGAATTGGCGACTTAAGGGAAGCGGCGACTTAAGAGTTAGCGGCTTAGGGGAGTTAAAGACCTAGGGGGTTAAGCGGGTTAACGACTTAAGGAAGCTAGGTCGTTCGAGCGACTTAAGGATTATGGGATAAGTCGTTGAAGTTTAGGTCGTGTCTATGTTAGGTCGTAGACGACTTATGTTAGGTCGCGTGGGTGCTTAAGTCGTTAGGACATTTCTGTAGTATGCCTGAGTCGTTAAAGACATAACCCAGTTAAGTCGTTAGGTCGCGTAAGGACTTAAGTCGTTAGGTAGTGTCTGTGTTAGGTCGCGACTGTTGTTAAGTCGTTAGGCCACATTTTGTTAAGTCGTAGTACTTGCTAACTCGTTAGGTCGTGGATGCGCATAGGCCTGAGTTGTTAAGTCGAAGGGTTGGTTAAGTCGTAGGATCTGTTAAGTTGAAGGGTTGGTTAAGTCGTAAGTCGTGAGGTTTTTATAAGTCGTGGACGACTTAAGGAGCGGACGACCTAAGGATTCAGCCTATAAATACACGCCCTTGCCTCACTTTTTGGGATCCGGATTTTGTAGCGACGAAGTCCTGCCATTTTGAGAGCTTGAGTTCTACACTTCTTCACTTCTCTTCTCGACTTTAATCTTGTGATTCCTTCCATCCAAATTGAAGATCAAATCGAAGATCCAAGAGCTTTGATTGAAGATCTACATTCTTCGAAGAGAGATTTCATCGTTTGAAGCGGAATTTTGATAGATCGAGTTAGATCCTTCGCTGTCCAGATCTGAAGTGTGTTGCTTTTGAGGTGTTTAGGTGATTTGGTGAGTGGTGGTTATCTCTCACACGGATCCAAAAGAGTATATCGGATTGTTGGCTTGATTATGTGTTAAAATAGTGATTTCCATGCATTTTCATAAACTTAAGTATAGATCTATTGTTCATGATGATTTGACATCCATTTTACTACATGTTAACCTATGTAAGTTCATTCATCAAGTTGTAGAGATATTGCTCATAATTCATGCTTGTTAGATTTGGACTCTTTATTTACAAGATTGCCATTATTGTTATAATTGTTTATTAGATCATGTTTGAATGCTTGATTACTTGGATTAATGATTGACTTGATTGATTGTTATAAATTAGTTGATTGATGATTTGATTTGGACAAGATGGTTGAAGATGATTCAAAAGCTAAGGGAAAGGCTCTTGAATTGGAAAAGCTGCTCGTGGCATATGTGGCGGATGATGAAGCTCATATGGATAGATTTGATGATGTTGATGTTGAGATGAGGCTTTGCTATGATGAGATGAAGCGAGGCATGGTATGAGATAGCCTTGGTTTAATCCAGATGGGATCATTCCAAGCATGTTGATAACTCGGTGAAATGGTTCGGGTTTGAGGATAATGGTTCGCTCGAGAGGCGCTTGAGCTAGTATGGAAATAGTCGTCGAGGAGGATGACTAGAATCGGAGTTGACCAACCAGCTGAATCGCCAAAGGCGTAGAAGATCCAGAAGAGATCAAGCTTCTTACTCTTCCACGGAGAGTTCAGCCTCATCTGATGATCATCACCGATCCACATGCCCACGGCTGGATGTAAGCTACACCCAGGCCACAGGACACCAACCTGCCTTGAATCTCGGACAACCAAGGACTGGACCATCCACCAGTCATCATACCGGACCTTCATCCCGAGGGGGTGCCGCTCCTTACCATGTCACAGGCAACCTTGCTACTACCACCACTATCGAACAAGGAGTTGATGCTAGAAACCAAGTTGATCCGCATCGTCACCAACGGGATCATACTCTAGAACCTTATGTCCCTGAAAACGTTGAACCAAGGAGGCGAGGCACGGACCGTCGACCGCGTCCGGTCCAGACTCACGCTGTGGAACCCGACCACACCTTGGCACAACATCCTCCAAATATCCAGATGCCGGACATACCGACGATGATTCGTCGGAAGATCCGTGAAAGTCAGGGTCTCACTAATGACGACTGGGGAATCTCCCGGAGTCATACCCCTTTCACTGATGATATATTATATGCTGAACCACCTCGGCGCTTCAGGATGCCAACCTTGCCAGTCTATGAAGGAAATTCTAACCCCAATCAACACATCCTGAAGTATGAATGGCTGATGAATGCCGCGAGAGCTATCGATGCAGTAAAATGCCGTAGTTTCCCCATTTCCCTAGGGGCATTGCAACTATGTGGTTTACTCGTTTGCCACCACGATCCACTTCTAATTTTGACCAGATGGCCACTAAGTTTGTTGAACAATTCCGTATGGACGTAGCGAGGCCTAAAGATGTTAATACTCTGTCTAGCATCACTCAAGCTCCCGGAGAAACACTCAGACGTTACTTGGAGCGATTTCATGCTGCGTGTGCAGAAATAAGCAATCCCAATGACAACTCTATCCTGATGGCATTGACTAAGGGAATTGACCCTGATTCCGAGTTCGGAAATTGGTTAGCTGGGAAGCCGCCTGCGTCATTGGACCGTTTCTATTCCAAGGCAGCCCAATTCTTGAGAAGGGAGGATGCGAAACAGTCTAGGAAGCAGGATGACGCAGGGCCCAACATGGAAGGAATTCAGAGTAACATCGCGGTTAAACAATCCGGGGAGAGTTCCGGGAAAGCTCAGTTGAATATTCAAAATAAACAGAATCAGTAGAGGGACAGTGGAAGTCAAGGAAAAAAGCAAGATCAAAGTCATGGTCCACGACGTTGAGCTCCCATGTTCGACAACTATACTCCATTGAATATGTCGCTGGAGAATGTGTATTTGCAGACCTGTAATACCATGCAATACAAGAAACATGCCCCGAAACCGTCAACGGAAAGACAGGTCCAAACAAGGAAGTTTTGTAGATTCCATGAGAGTTATGGCCATAATACAAATGAGTGTCGTCATTTGCAAGATCTCATTGAAAAGCTGATACGTGAACGAAAGTTGGATCAGTATGTGCAGGCGCCGCAGTACGGGCCCATCAAATCAGAACCGTGCACCAAATCAAGAAAGGTAGGAGGAACCCGCTCGAACTGGCGGGAGGTTGGTTATTAATACAATAAGGGGTGGTCCTCATCCAGCAGGCCGAAGTTGGAAGGAAATGGAGTCGTATGCCAGCTCTATCCGGCATGCGGACTTCGAGTGTTATAGTAGTTTTGATGAAGGGGCTCCGGCCAAACAACAGAAGATGATGACAGATGACATCGTGTTCAGAAACAGAGATGCTGATAAAGTTAAAGCCCCACTATTGATCCATTGGTCATCTCAGCTCAAGTAGGTCCTGCTTAGATGAAGAGGATCTTAGTTGACAGTGGAAGCTCTGTGAATATTTTGTTTAAACGAGCTTACGACCAAATGAAAATGGAAGCCAAAGATTTAAAGCCTTGCCAATCTCGAATCCATGGTTTCAATGGGAGTGCTACAATACCTGCTGGAGTAGTAGAACTACCAGTGGAGTTGGGAGTTGGAGAATGCCGGAGAGTCCGAATGTTACAGTTCATTGTGTTGGATATAGACTTCCCTTATAATGCTTTCTTGGGCCGACCGGCCCTCGCTGAATTCAGGGCAGCCATTGCCCCGTGGTGTTTGACTCTAAAGTTTCCCACTGACTGTGGAGTGGGAATCATTCAAGGAGATCAGGTTGCTGGGAGAGCCTGTTATGTTGTCGAGCTGCGGGAGGCGCAGCGAAAGGAGAAGGGAAAGGGCGTAGAGGAATCTCTCTGCGTCTGTTTTGCTGATAATTGACAATTAGCGCATGGGCCTAGGCCCGGGCACCCCAGCCAATTCCAAAGGGATCTTGACCCAAGAGAAACTGAAGACGAAGAAGAATCTAAAGAAAGTCAAGCATCCCTGGCCAAACCGACGATCGATGTCCTGATTGACAATGATGATGATTCGTAAATGATAAAGATTGGGTCTCAGCTAAGCCAGCAAACTCAAGAGGAATTGGTTGAGTTCTTACGGGCGAATCTTGACGTATTCGCCTGGAAGCATTCTAATATGTGTGGGATCTCGCCGGACATTGCGAGCCACACTCTGAATATTGACCCGCGGCATGCCCAGGTCAAACAGAGAAGGCGTGGTATGGATCCAGAGAGATCTGCCGCCCTTAAAGAAGAAGTAGAAAAGCTTAAAGCAAACGGGTTCATTCGAGATGCGCTATACCCCGAATGGGTGTCGAATCCCGTGCTCGTCCGAAAGTCAAACGGAAAGTGGAGAACATGTGTCGATTACTCCGATCTGAATAAAGCTTGTCCCAAAGACAGTTTCCTGCTTCCCAGAATCGATCAGCTAGTAGATTCAACAGCTGGGCATGAGTTCTTATCCTTCATGGATGCGTATTCTGGCTACAATCAGATACCGATGCATTTACCTAATCAAGAACATACCAGCTTCGTAACCAATCTGGGACTTTATTGCTACAAAGTTATGCTATTCGGACTCAAGAATGCCGGGGCTACTTATCAACGGTTGGTCAATCAGATGTTTGCCAATCAAATCGGGAAAACCATGGAAGTATATGTAGACGACATGCTTGTGAAGTCATGATTTTCCACCGACCATATTAAAGACCTGGAAACTATGTTTAACATACTTCGAGAATACAGAATTAAACTCAACCCACTGAAATGTCATTTTGGAGTTGCATCCGGAAAATTCCTTGGGTTTATCGTCAATGCTAGAGGGATCGAAGCTAATCCTGAAAAGATCTGGGCTATCAGGAATCTTGAAACTCCAAAAACTATAAAACAAATCCAGAGTCTCAATGGGAAAGTAGCAGCACTGAGTAGGTTCATTTCAAAGTCCACTGACAAATGCATTCCCTTCTTCGATCTGATCCGAAAAGGAAAATGAAACTTTGAATGGACCACGGAGTGTGAGGGCGCTTTCCAAGCACTAATTCAGCATCTATCCACACCACCAATCCTGTCAAAGCCTATTGACCATGAGAAGTTGTACGTTTACTTGGCGATATCAGAAAACGCTATCAGCGCTGCTTTAATTCGAGAGGAAGACAATATACAGAAGCCAGTATACTACGTCAGCAAACGGTTGACTGGAGCTGAAAGAAATTATCCGAAACTAGAAAAGCTGGCTTATTGCCTTGTTATTTCATCAAGGAAGCTCCGTCCATATTTCCAGGCACATCCTATTATTGTTTACACCGACCAGCCGTTACGACAGGTCCTTACGCGACCTGAGACGTCTGGTAGGTTACTCAAGCGGAACATCGAACTGAGTCAGTTTGATATTACTTATACTCCAAGGCGAGCAATTCAAGGACAAGTCTTAGCCGATTTCGTAGCTGAATTTATTATTCCAGAGGACTTGCCCAAAACCAGTGAATCCCCCGAATACGTCTGGAAGCTGTACACTGATGGTGCATCAAACGACCGATGTTGGGGCGCTGGAGTTTTACTCGAAACCCTCGAAGGCCGATCTATATGTTATGCTTTAAAGTTTAATTTTCATGCAACCAATAATGAAGCTGAATATGAAGCCCTCTTAGCTGGACTAAAACTTGCCAGAGATTTGAGAATTATCGCTGTGGAAATTTATTGTGATTCACAATTAGTTGTGTGTCAAGTTCGGGGGGAATATCAAGCGAGAGATCGAAGGCTGGCTGCCTACTTAGCTCGAGTTCAGAAAATACTGAACCGGTTTGATTATTATGCCATTTATTGTATACCTCGAGAGCGCAATCGAAAAGCCGATTCATTGGCGAAGTTAGCCAGCACAGGTGAAGCTCAGCAAATGGGACTCGTTCCCGTAGAGAAACTAACTTCCCCAAGCATTGACCAGGCAGAAATAGATTGGGTATGTGAAACCACTCCCGATAAGGAGTCATGGATGACTCCATTTAGAAATTACCTTGAGCACGGAACCGTGCCGGAACGCAGGAGTGAAAAAAGACAAGTCCTTCGGAAGGCCTCACGATTCACCATCCAGAATGGAATCATGTATAGAAGAGGGTACTTTGTTCCTTTACTCCGGTGTATCACTCACGATGAAATTAAACGAGTATTACACGATGTACACGAGGGAGAATGTGGCGATCACACCGGGAGGCAAGCACTGGCCAAGAAAATACTTCGATACGGATATTATTGGCCGACTGTGAATCACGATGCATCAGATTATGCAAAGAAGTGTGATAAATGTCAAAAGCATGCTCGAATTCCTAGATCCCCACCTATCGAGATAACGCAAATGGTCAGCCCATGGCCGTTCGCAATATGGGGCATCGACATCATTGGTACTCTACCTCTGGCAAAAGGTGGTGCGAAATACGCCATCGTCGCAGTTGATTACTTTACAAAGTGGGCTGAAGCTGAAGCATAACGACGAAAAAAGTAATTAACTTTGTAGTCCGCAACATTATCTGTCGATTCGGTCTCCCACACACCATTATTACTAGCAACGGAACCCAATTCGACAGTGTTGAATTTAAAGATTTCTGCAAACGGTTTCACATTCAAAAGAAATTCTCTGTAGTTGCACACCCTTAAGCGAACGGACAGGTCGAAGCGGTCAATAAAGTTATAAAGTCCATTCTGAAAAAACGACTGGAAAAGGTCGGGGGCAAGTGGGTCGATGAACTTCCTATGGCTTTATGGGCTTACCGAACAACCCACAAGTCTGCAACCGGTAACACTCCATTCTCTCTCTCTTATGGTTCAGAAGCTGTTATTCTAGTCAAGCTAGAAATACCTTCTCATCGTGTGACATAATATGATCCGAAGACAAATGCTATATTACTTGCTGAATCTCTTGATTTACTAGATGAGAAGCGTGAAGAGGCCGATTTGAGGGCAGCCGCGTATCGAAGTCGAGTCGCCCGATTGTACAACGCCAAGGTCCGCCCGCGAACCTTTGAACTAGGCGATCTCGTCCTGAAAAGAATCTATCTTGTTCCTTCGCATATGAAGTCGACATGGGAAGGACCGTATGTTATTGAACGAAGGCTCGGAGATGGCACATTCAAATTATCGACCGTTGACGGTCTTACTATGCCAAGAGGCTGGAATAGCAAGAGCCTTCGTCGCTACTACACATGACATGCTATGTTTATTCATTTAGTTTATTTTCCATTTTGAAATTTGTTTCTGCATTTCGAAATTAGAATTTGTAATAAGGAAACTGACTTTGCCATATTTTCTTATTTCAGCAATAAAATGCAATCTCTTCGAGCCAGAGCTGTGATTTACTTGAAATACTTCATATGAACATCACCATGCACGGAGAGCTAAGTTTCAACATATGGTGGGATTTATTCAAATAGGGAGTGACTGTGATGCAACCGGTCACTCGCTAAGTGAAACCCGAGCTCGGGGACAAGCCATTACACAAAAGTCAAAAAAGGATTGATACACGACAATCCTTCGCTTAACTCCAGATTCCCAGAGTGCGAACTGGATTATAAAATACGTCTACGAAGAGGGTGGATCCATCCGCCTAACAACTTTGCCCGTATCTGAACCAAGTTTGAGGAGGGTGGACCCGTCCATCTAACGACCTTACTTGTTAACTCAGGATGGATGTGATCCGACCATCCACGATCCTGATACACCTTTCATTCCCAAAGTGCGAGCGAAATCCAAAAAACATGCAGCAGATGTGACTGACCATCTGTTTACCAACTCTGGATTCCCAGAGTGCGAAATGGAGTATAAACGTCAGCTCCGAACTCCCAAAGTGTGAGTCGGAGTATAAACATTAACTCCAAATTCCCAGAGTGCGAATTGGAGTATAAACATCAACTCCAAATTCCCAGAGTGCGAACCAGAGTATAAACATCAACTCCGGATTCCCAGAGTGCGAAACGGAGTATAAACACAACTCCAAATTCCCAGAGCACGAATTGGAGTATAAATACCAACTCCGAACTCCCAGAGTGCGAGTCGGAGTATAAAAGTCGATTCCGAGTCCCCAGAGCACGGACATGTAATTAAAACTTAAGCCGGCGTGACCAACCGCCAGAAAACAAGTGAGAGTCCCCGGAGTGCGGATATGATCATCGATAGTCAAACAAGTGTGGTTGAACCGCTCAATCTCCGCTTGTCTCAAACATCCATTCAGTGGCACTAGACTCAAAATGTTATAAGTGAGAAACAATCGCTGACTGGTGTTCCACAACTCACCCCCAAGATTGGGGGCAGGACTTAAGCATCGACCATTGACTGAAGCGGTGCGACGTCAAAATTCGACTCACTTCCCGGTCGTAAATCATGTCCACAGTTTCTAGACCTGGCGCAAAAAGTCAAACTTGACTCGGAACCTAAAACTTCACAAGTGCACTTCAGATATTGAAACACTTAGGCAAATATATAATAACTGAGAAGAAGCCAAAAAAGAAAAGTTTCATTTCTACTATTTGTGAAAGAATTCATGTACAAGTTTGTTCCAAAAAAAATTCCTACTAGTAGGAGCCGAACCCGCGTCTATACACGGCCAACAGAATGAAAGTCAAAATAAACCGAGGAAGCATGTCTAATCTTTCTTCTTCCTCGGTTTCCTTTTCGGTGTAGACCCGCTGGAGCCGCCACTACCTTTCCTTTTTGAGCCTTTACTCTTCAGTGGTCGGTCTCCAGGCGGGGCCATGATCTCGACATCCTCCTCCGAGCTCGAATGAATAGGGATGCTTCCCGCGGGCGGAGTCGGAGGAACAGGATCAAATACAGAAGGTGGAATGGGCACACTGGTGTCGAAAACTGTACCACCAGGTGATATCATTCTAAGCGGAGCTGGTCCAGGTGCCACCATTCCACCTCCAAAACTGCCACCGCGACCGGCTGCCTCCATTTCAGCGTCGATTTCGGCCAATATCTCTTCTTCAGTGATTGCTCGAGCCTCGCTGGGAGCATCAGTAGTTGGCATCGAAGAACTTGTAGCAGGAGAGCTTCCACCCATAACAAATGGCAGGTCGGCAAGAGGATCGCCATGACGGCGAAAGAGTTCCTCCATCGGCTGCTCATCAAAAAAAGTGAGCTTCCCTACATTTCGTCAAGTGGAGCAGTTGTAGTTACAGTGGTCGCTTCGGTAACGGTAGCCTCCTGCGTCTGATATTATTCTTGAGTGACAGGAGGCACGACCGGTGCAGCATCAATCGCTGGACCAAAAATGAGAGAACTGTTAGAAGTTAATTCGAGTGAAGATTCCGACTTAAGACAGATATGTGGAATGTTCAGAATACCTTCCTCAGTTTGGCTTGTAGGAGGCTGAACAGCTTTAGCAACTTGCTCTACAACCGGAGACATCTACGGCTGATCCGGATTGTAGGCAGTAACAGCTTGGGGATCAACCGTAGGCACGGGTTCAGGCTGAGTTGACACGGGAACTTCAAGACTTGCATCGTGGTGTTCAACCCCAGAGTTCTCTCCTATTTCCAGGTGCTGGGTGCCGAGTCTCTCCTTCTCATAAGAAATCATTGACTCATGGAGAATCTTCCTTTCATCTTCATTTAACAGACGATTCTCGAGTTCAAACTCATCAATAGACTCACCCAGATGCACCGCTTTCTCCTCCTCAACCAATCAACCCTAGGCATTATATAAGTGTGCCGGGTAATCATCGAGCCAGGCTAGACCCCTGTGCCTCAACACGTTAGCATTGTAAACAACAAGAAGATCTTCAATATCGGCCTCTAGCCTGGACTCAGCCGATTTCACCTTCTCCTCAACCTCAGTCTCCACCTCTCGAACCTTAGCCATGGCCGCATCCCATTCACCTCGGAGCAAGACAGCCTATTCGCATGCCTCCTGGGCTACGTTGTTCGCATCGTCCTTTTCCTTGGCCATGTCGGAGAATTTGGCCTTAAGCTCGTTGAGTTCCTTAACCGCTGCATCCCGTTCAGTGGTAACTGTAGTATTTCGGTGGCCCATCTCCTCCACCAAGGCAACGTGTGTCTGCCTCAACCTCTCCATCGCCACGGTCACTTCGTCAGCTTTTTTGGTGGCCTCAATTTCAGATATCCGAGAAGACTCAGCCTCGGTATTGAGTACCTGGATGATTCGGTCCTTTTTAGCAAGATCGGACTCCATCTTCTCGATCGCTTTGGCCCGCTCAATGGCCACCTTTGAAGCTTTTTCTGCAGCCTTTACCCATTCTCTATACTGGGTGTAGACGTCATGAATGTAATCATGCATCGTGTTTTCCACCCCTGACGGAATTCTCTTTAAATGAGGTGGGAAGACGTGGCCGTCAAAGCATATGTTCGGGAACTCCTTCCTCAACTGAGCAATTTTAATAGCCCCTTCCCCCGTGGGCTCAGTTATGGCCTGCTCTGCAATTATGGGGGGCACGGTTTCAACTCGCTGGTGATGAGTCTCGGGCCTAGAAGTGTGAGAAGATGGTCTATGTCGCGGAGGCTCAGGTGGATGTGAAGTCTGAACAGGGGGCGGAGATGGGATTCTAGGAGGTGGAAAGCGAGACCTAGATCGGTGTCTATATTCTATGTCCCTGTCCCGCTCGTACCTCTCTTGATTAGAGTACCCGCGATCGCGATCTCTATTCGAGTCCCTCCTGTGGGAATCATAATAATAAGAAGAAGATTTTCGAGCCGAGCGCAGGTTCCCAAGCATTGATCCTCTCCCAAACATCGCACCTGAAAGTGAGAAACGAAAGAAAAGTTAGTGACCTCTTGAATTGGACGATTTACGATTATGAATCATGTAGTGCAATGAAGTGTATGTATGTGCAACCCCCCGACCAACCGGAAATGTCAGCCGCACTCATAGCAAGCGACCCGCTCAGATCAAGAGCATTGTCAAGCTCCTCCATCCCGGTGTCATGTTGAAACGACACATAATCCGGAATCGGAATATCAGCGAGCCCTTCGAAAGGATTCTCTACTTGCGGGGGAGGAGCCTCTGAAATTCTAATCCTCGGGACGGGCAAAGACATAACCACTGATTTCAATCTCACAGATTTAGCACACTTATGAGCAACTGCCTTGCCTTTTCTCCTTCCTCCTGAATCCTGAAAATTGGAAGAAGGCCCAGCTTAGAGTTCGTCATCGGTGGGTGTTCTCTCCGGATTAACCTCTTCGATTATCACGACGCTGGGCGCTTTGCATTTTACCCGCTTCTTCGAGACCGCTCTAAGTGTCCCTCCCAGCCGTATGCTTTGCTTACGTTCAATCAGCCCGACAATTCTCAAGTTTCTATCGGTTAGAACCAAGTCAATGTTCCTCTCTTCACCCGGAACCGCTTGGAGGATCCGAACTAGCTCTCTGAAATATCCACCATCGGGTCGTGAGATTGCGGCTGTAAAGGAAGAGAAGTATGTTAGTTTTGAGAACGATTGTTATTATCTCCATAATTCATGAGAAAGACTGCAACACTTACGTCTATCAAACCATTGCCTAGCGAATCCAGGAGGGTATCGAACGTAGAACCATTCTGCCTTGAAGTAACTCAACCTTCCCCAAGATCCCGTTACTATTTGACAGTTCCTAACCGCTTCCAAGAATGTGTAAGAAGGGCTGTCTCCGTGGCTCTTAATGTTGAAGAGATATCTAATCTCGATCGGCTTTGGTGGTCGAAAGAGAATTTCCATAAAGACGATGAAAGTGCTATTCAACAAGGCATATCCATTGGGGTGTAGCTGGGATTGAGCAATTCCAAGGAATGATAGCATTTCCCTTATATACTGATTGAATGGAGGAAGTGTCCCCGCTGTGCAAGCATGACGGTTGAAAACAGTAAACCCCTCCGCGGGAGCATGCGGCCTATCATTTGGCCCTGGCAGTAACACGTCGTCAAGCAACAAGCCATGCCTTAAACAAATCCATCCCAGCATATCTTCGGAGATGCCGAACGGCACAGAATCTTGTGGATTGCAAATGAACCGGGCGCTTGGAAACTCGTCCGGAGCTGGATCTATGACTTCGGCCTCGATGGCCGGTATCTCGATTATTGGAGGAATTGAACCTTGAACTTCCTGCTGTTGTGAACTTAAAGGTTCCATGACTAACTAGCTTATGAAAAATCATCGTTAAACAGACAATAATGCTCGTGCATCCCCCAGTGTAAAGTGTGTGAATGTGTTGTGCAGTGCAGTACTGTATATCACTTGAAAAATTCTACAGAATTGGAGAAAACATGAGAATGATAAGACTTCGAAATTCAATCGGAATGGCCGTCATCGCTGACCGTCACAACCGTGCCATACAGAGGTCAGGGATCGATCCAAGTTAAAATTTGTTATCATTTTGTTAAGTTCCAGTTCCGTCGACGAGCTTCGATAGGCGATCATATATGCGGTGAAATGATTAAGTCCAATTATGCAAGTTTGAAGCTCGTCGGAGTCAGTTTTTCAAGTGTGCGAGGGATTACCAGTTCTTTAAGGCTCAATTCGTATCGATCACAAAAGTCCAGTTCGTAACGATAATTCGTATCCATCTGTATGCAAGTTCGAATCGGTTAAGGCTGAAGACTTCGAATCGATCCAGGGAATAGTCATTTCATATCTATCATAATTCGACCTCCAGTTCGTATCGATCACTCTATCCTTCATTTTGTATCGATCAAAGATGTGCCTTCTTCGCATCGATCGGTGGCGATCCAAGGCAACTGATGTTGAATGGCCACTCCACGATTAGTACGAGAGTAAGGTCGATACGAAACGAAGTGCCTTCTTCTTCCCCAATCGATCAATACGAAGATCGAACTGCCATCTACTAAGTCTTTCGTAAACCTCCGGGCATCATCTTCTCCAAACAACGTAAACACAATAATTTTTCCTCCTCCATCCCTCGGCCATGCTCCGAACCAACTCCGACGTCGATGTCGCCAGGATTCGGCCATGTATGAGAATGGATGAGCAATTAAACTCGATGTCTCATCGTTTTTAAGGCGAGTTCGTCAATTAATTACCTAATTTCGATAACTGGTTTAAGGAATTGAAGGATTCGATTCGATTCGAAGGCGAAGGACAGTTTTCTTTCTTGGTCTCTGGAGCGATACGAAAGCAAAGCACAAGAGTAAAAAGTAAAAAGTGAAAAATGGCTAAGTCCACAGTATTTATATGGACTCGAGTGTGAAGGTAAAAGACGATTCGCATCCCAGTGAACTCGACCGGTTACAAAATGTCACCACTGAATCGATTCGAACGAGCCATTCGAATCCATCAACTCGAGCCTTTATCAAAACGAAGTTGCCAACGGAGGCCTTTCTGAGTCACACAAATCCATCGATACGAAGTCGTTATTCGTATCGATCATTTTCAACTGCCTCCACTATGCATCGATACGAACTACGCCTCTCGAGTCCATCGAATCACAGCTCCCAGAGGCCAGTCCCCATCGATACGAATTGTCTATTTGTATCCAACGACACAAGGCCCATCGATTCAAAATATGCAATGAGGGCTATTTTGAAGGCATTAAACTCCATCGATACGAACTAACGTTTCGTATCCATCGAACCTCACATCCATCGATACGAAGGAACATTCAAAAACAACCGTCGAGCGTTGTTACAATTCGGATTCCACATCGGTTCAGGAGATGATCAATATGGAATTCGATACGAGATAAACTGACAACGACTCGCGGACGAGAAACGTCAATGAGAGTCAGATTAACATATAGGCATATATGTCGGACTAATATTCGATTTTCAACATCCACAGGAATTGGATACTCATCTGATAATGGTTACAACAACAAACAGCTAATCTCAATCAAGCAGCAATCAGCTATAACAATACAGAGTACAACAGTTAACAATCAACGGTTCACATTACTAAGGAAACCGGTCAAAGATTACAACTTTCAAAGGACGATGACTGATCAAAGTAAAGGTTTCAGCTTTTCAAAGAACGTCATGTTCCCATAAGACGTACTTTGGGGGGAAAATGTTATCCCACCTTTTGACAAGGCCGTGACACCAAGAACTTGACTAGAAACTAATGACGGTTCGTCTTAGAGATCGGTTATACGCAGGCTCACTACGAATTTTGTCCAAGTCCGAATCAAGCTACAATCGACAAGACACGATGAGTGAAGCGACGAGGGTCAACGTTCCAAATTTCAGGTTAATCCGAGTTTGTATGCTCAAGTTACGATCGATGCAAGTTGGAGGAAATAGTCCCGATTTCGTATCCATCAGTAGGCCGCACTTCGCATCGATCGACTTTGAATCGATTACCAGAGTCTACTTTGTATCGATCGACTTCGTCTCCATCAAGAGATAGTGCACTTCGTATCGGTCATCCAGTGTCAGCTTCGCATCCATCCACGAGCCTTTGTTCGAATCCATCAACTCACGCTATTCGAATCCATCAGGAGGGCCACTATTCGTATCCATCGAGTTGGAGCGCTTCTATCGATACGAACAGGCCAACTTCCATGGTTACAAGCAAGCCAAACTCCATTGATGCAAACTACGCCACTTCCATCGATGCGAACTGGGCCAGCCCATCGATTCAAACTACGCCACTCTCATCGATACGAACAAGGCAAAGTTCAAGGGATGACTCGGTCGGCTCAGCGAAGAAAGTGGATCAATCGGAAGAGTGCTCGCCACGTCACCACCTGATCACACGCAACCATCGATTCGAAATGATCGAGTCGAAATGATCGATTCGAACGAAACAGCCTGTCGAGTAACTCCAATTTGAATCGATCATAACTCGAGATCCACAAGTCCAAATGCTATGAAATTTTCACAAAAGCTTACGCGCATGCTAAAGAATGTTCACACCAAATTTCGACTCCATTGGACGCAATCTTGATCGATACGAAATTCGTTCGTATCGATCACGGATCAGGCTGAAACTTCACGGGCTTGGTCGCGTGGGCCCACTCACGTGCCAGAAGAAGTCTCCCGAGATCTGAGCGAAATATCGGCCTCCTACACCTATAAATAAAGCCCCAGGGCATTCAGAGAAAGGATTTGGGAATTTTCCAACGCCCAGACTCTGCCGGATTCAGTTCTAAAGTCCATTGCTGCTGCTGCTAACGAATTTTACTACTGTAATTCATTGTTATCTGTTGTAACCTGTTGCAATCAATTGTAATCATCAAAGAAACATCAATAAAGCGATCAATTTCATAGTGGACATAGGCAACACGCCGAACCACTCTAAATTCTTGTGTTTCTGTGCGTTTTAATTACTTTCATATTTGTTTTTGGAGTTTTTGTTAGATAATCCTCTTTTTCCATTTAATTTCTTCACTTTATCTCTTCAAAAACTTCCGAAGAGTGTTGTGCCCATTTTTGGTACAAACAAATGTTTCCTCCTATGATGATGTAAGCACTTCTAGCATTCCTTCTTCTCTTTGATAGCCTTTTGCACATCACTGTTCCACCACCACAAATTTTTAGGTTCGCATTTATTTCCTTTTGTTATCCCAAATACCTCAGTAATCACTTCTGAATGCGCGTTGCCATCTCACCCCACATGTCATTTACTTCTCCTTACATATTCCATGCCCCTTCCCCCATCACTCTATTCTTAACCACCTGTGATGCATCTCCTTTGAGCTTCCATCATTTCGTCACACTAATCTTGGCTCCTTTATCCCGTTGAACACATATTCGAAGATGAAACTCAGATATCAAAAGACGATGTTGTGAGATGACACATTCTCTAGGTATGATTTTGCAATCTACACAAGCTCGTTGGTCATCTCTTCTAGTAAGGACAAAGTAAATCTTGCTAGAGTGTTGGCCACTACTAAAAGTAACCAAGTGTGATTGTCCCTTTCTAAAGAAGGTATTAGCTATTGTGATGTCATAAATTAGAAATGTTTAAATAAATTAAGTAAAATTGTCTAATATATAGGTTTAAATAAAGATTTTACTTAAATGAAATTTAGAAATGTTCTAAATAAATTAGACTGCACAGACCCGATTAAGATCCAATAAGGGAATCTTTTTTAAATTCATTCATAACTTCAACTGCGGGCTGGCCTACTTCCAACAATGATACCGGAGCCCAATAACATATGCGATCCAAATTAGTCATGCTAACTTTAACTATTAAGCTCACAACCCAAAGGATGTCCTTTATAAAGGCCCAATTTAAAATTGGGCACTGGGCTAACTTTCAAAATTATTTGAAAATTAAAAATATATGATTTTAAATTTAAATTTTAAAATTAAAAAAGATATACATATATCATAAAAATTATATTATAATAAAAATTTCAAGATGTTTAAAAAAAATTAATTTATTAATAAGATTGAGAAAAAACATTAATTAATTAAATAAGTTAATTAATGAAAAATATATACATATATTATATATTTCTGATATATGTTATGGTACCTTAAAATATTTAAGATATCATAAGTATACATGTATGTATATAATATGATTTTTCGAAATTAATATAATTTAAGTTAAAAATATTAATTAAATAAATACATAAAGGTTAATTAATGAAATAGATTAATTAAAGGTTAGTTAATTAATAATAAAATTAAATATATATGAGATATATCTGTTACACTGTAAAGGTTATAAAATATAATAAACATTTAATATAAATATTATATTAAGATATCATAAAATTAATTAATACGTTAATTAATCACAATTAATTAATAATAATTAATTAAATAAGATTTAATTGATATAATATTATATATAAGACTATTATATAAGTAATATGAAATATAAAAGTTATATAATAATAAAACTTACATAATATGAATGTATAAATTAAGGGTGGAACATTAAAAAACTCTAAATATGAATTTAAAATGATGACGAACAACCAAAATAACTGAGGCAAATAATACTTTCAAAAACACATTTATTTTACACTGCAAAAATATTTCATTTTCAATTTTATTGCGTCGGTGTTTATTTTGAAGATAATTCAGATGCTGGATACAAATTGGAATATGGTTGAAGAACAAATACGAGTGAACGAGTGATATGTAGTGAGGTGCAAATGTATGTATAGTGAAAAATTGTATTATAATTTGAAATTGTATTGTAATGGAAATTGTGTATAGAGTGAGAGCTCAAATTTGTACTATTCAAAATTGTAATAAAATATTTATTTGAATAAAATATTTGTTTGAATTTAAATTCTATGTTATTTATTTTCTTCAGTAAATATTTATTTAATTATGTGAAAAATAAGGTAGTAGAATAACAAATACATTTAATTGAATATATATATATATATATATGTTTATTAGCGTCAAACAAAAGTCATATACTAGCATATTCAACTATCTCCCTTTTTTGATGAAACAAACATATATTTAAGATTTTGAATTTTTTAAATGTATTTGATCATTCTATTTGCTCCCCCTATTTGAATGCTCCCCCTACACCAAAGCCCCCCTTTCATATATGCATGAAAATAAATAAGAATATGCAAATAAACATAGATGAAAATATGCAAATAAAAAATATAACTTGAATTATTTGCCAACCAAAATCTTAACTTCTCTCTCCCCCTTTTGTTATCAGCAAAAAAAGTAATAGTGTTAGAAAAAATAGAAATAAAGTGATAGACACTAATACACCATTAATACCCAATCGAGTATAGATATTAAATTTCAAAAAAAAAATCAAACAAAAATCATAAATACTCTGTTAGGTGCATATTCCACTTTAGAGTGATAGGGGTGATGTCGGCATATAAAACCATATAGTTGTGTCTATTTGTGGTATATTTATATTAGGAATTTGAATATCTACTAACCATGCATAAACGTTAGGACTTTTAAATGAGATTAGTAGTATTCCCAATTTTTTAAAAAAAACAAAAACAAATTTAAAGTTTCTTCTAACCACGCTTAACCGTGAGGACTTTTAAATGGGATTATAATCAACTCATCTATTAAATAACCAATTTTTATATGTATTCCATACATGCATAACCATAAGGACTTTTAAATAAGCATGAAAGCACATAAACAAATATTCCAAGCAATTCACCTATGCACAACCGTGAGGACTTTTAAATGAGAGTGAACACTTTGGATGTTAAAGAAAAATAAATAAAATAAAAACGAATAATTTCCTGTTTAAAAATACCACATTTTGACATACTATATTGGATTTTGATGAGTGATGGTCGTTAGAAATATGATAGAAATAGAGATGGTCATGGAATTTTTACCAACAAAAGTTATTATAAATCTTGTTTAAATTTTTTAAGAAATTTACTAAACATAGTCTCAAGTCATAATATATGATTAATATCGACACTCGTCACTTTTTCAATCACTATTTATCTTTTCTATAATCAGTAGGGAGTTAGATTAGTTAATGTAGTCATTTAAGATCAAATCCAAAAACAATTATAAAATCAAATTTTCTAAAATGACTAATTTGAAACAAGGTCAAAAACTATTTTCTGGAAGGGGTTTTATAAGAAAAATGTCTGCTAATTTAAAATCAGTTGAAATGAAAAATATGCAGATATTTTCTTTGAAAATGTGATGAAACTAATGAATGTCTCTACATAAAACACGTTCCACTAGTAATTATTCTATCAACTAGATAACCAGTGTAATCTGCATCTGAATTTCTCTTAGACTTAAGATTATCATTAGTTGGATATCATAGACCAGATCGTGAAGTTGCAATAAATTCCTTAAAATCTTTTTACAGCTTTTAAAATATAATTCCTTAAGGATTTGATTGAAACGGTGCAAATAAACAAACAGTGGAACATAGTGTCAGATCTAGAATCAATAAGATAAACAAATATATCCATGTGTATCTTGAGTAATCATCAATCAACACAAAATAACATCTCTTTTGACCTAACTTTGCAATATAGTTAGTCCAAGCAAATCTATATGAAATAGTTCAAAGATTAAAAGATGATTAGTCGACATTTTTACACAAATTAGAACCAAAATCAACATTTATTTCCATATCACATAACTGGCTGAATTAAATTAGATTATGGTGCATATTTTAACATTTAATATATCGTTCAAGATAAATGTACCGTTACCTATTTTACCTTCACGATAATTTTTTGTTGTTACTCATTGTGATTCTGCCACCTTTGTACTTGGCTAAGGAACTTTGATTTGTTGCCCGTCGTGTGCCTGGAACAGCCAGAGTCTAGGTAACACTGTTGTTGTTCCTTAGCCTGCCACCATACCTACACGGGAAAAGATTTTTGTGACCTATTTGTTTTTATAGGTCCATGGTTGTTAGTGACAACGGATTTTGAAAAATAAGTTTGTGGAGACCCAAGACAATTTATATTTGTTCCTTTTGGCACCCAGATTTGTTTGACTTTAAGGGATTTTATATTCGTGCCTTTTGGAACCCAAATTGGTATGGTTTTGTGTTTGTATATATTTCGACAATTATTCTTGCCATGTCCAATATTTCCACACTTTACGTATTTGGGTATCACACTTTTCCCCTTAACGGTGTTATTAGTCGTTTGTTCATATTTTGACACTTTTGCAAATCCAAATTCTTTCCTTTTATTCTCGAAGAGTTGATTTTCAAAGAGCATATTAAATGATTTATCTCTAGTGTAAAATTTCCGAGTAGCCAACTCTTATTAACTTTGGATTTTAAAAGTTTATTTTCATTTATTAGCTTCGAACAACAACTAATGGTACTATCTCTCTTTTCAAAATTCTTCATTTTCAAGTCCATATTTTCATTTTTAAGCTCTCTAATTTTTGTCTCAATTTCTAGCATCTTAGTTTCAAAGAGTTGGAGTTCATTAAATTCAATTTTTTCAAAATCCATGATTTTTCAATCTCCTTTTAAAACTCGTGATTTAATTGAATAATTTCAGATTTGCTCAAAATCACGTTTTCTTTTTCAAGGTTTTGAAATTTTCGTTGACTTCATTTAATTCCTTTTCAAAAATCACACATTCAGAACTTTCTGACTTCCTAAAACTATCCAACTCATTTTGCAAAATGTTAATTTTACAAATCAACTCAGTTTTATTTTTCTCCCGATTCGTTTTCTAACTTTTGAAAGTTTTCTTGAAAACAGGCAAAAAAAATTTCATAATCCAAACACCTTTTGCAATTAGAATTTTTATTTTTCTTAATACTTTTGAGCTCATTTTCCAAATCATTATTTTTCCGATGAAGTTTAGCTTGTTCCCTTTTCAACTTATTATTTTTCATCTCAAGAGCTTTATTATTTTCAATTAATTTTCGACACAAGAGAACTAAATCATTGAATGGAAAATCACTTATCTCATCGGCTATTGAATCTTCATCACTGCTGCCTTTTGCCAATCCAGTTAAGCACGTTTCTTTAACTGAGTCGATGATGGAGGATTTCTCACCATTGTTGACTTTTGCACCATATATTGCATCAAAAGTATTCCAGATTTCCTATGCACTTTAACAATGTGAGATAAAGTTAAAATTTTGTTGATTAATATGAGAATATAGTATATGCATAGCAAGAGCATTAATCGAAGTATTTTTCTCGTCTACTATATCACACCCATTTTCAATAATATCCCAACATTTAAAATTAACAGATTTTAAATACAATTCCATTTTTAATTTCCAATTTAAAAAATATGTTCCATCAAAAATAGGAGGAATAATACTGGACTCACTCTCGCTAGATTTGCAACTAGGGTTAGACATCCTTGCTATTAAATTGCTCTGATACCACTTGTAGGATCGATTTCACCCTAGAGGTGGGTGAATAGGGTGATACTAATAATTATAAAAATTTAATGCGGAAATATATAAAATAATTGCAACACAGATAATAGCAGAATAAAAGCAAAAATAGAACAACACAGATTTACCCAGCTTCAGCAAAGCCCTGCCTACGTGCTGCCCCCAAGGTTTCTACTAGAAATTAAGTAGTCAGACGCTTACACACGTAAACTTGCGACACCCGCTATCGACTAACCTAACTCTACGCGCAAAACCCTGCCACAACTCAGCCACCGAGTTGCGAATTCTCGAACTACACCACCGTAGTTCGTCCCCTAGGCACACGACTAGACAATTTGACAAGTTAAAAAAATTACAAAAATAAAAACAAATTTAAACTACAAAACCTTATATAATCACTAACATTCAAATAGATCGGCCCAAAAGAAAAGGAGTTCGGCCCAAAGGAAATAACATAAGTTGTCTCCCTTTTATCTTTTAATTTTGTCTGCCGATTCCTTTTGCTTTCGTTCGTTCCTTCGTTCGTTCCTCTGTGAGAAATTAGGGCTTTGCGAATTTGAAGTCACTGCTCTATAATCAATCGATTGAATTGAGGGATTTGCGTTGCGTTGCTTTGTCAGTCGACTTCTGGCTTCGTTCGTATGTGCAGTTGCTTCAATTATCGAGTTCGAACCTTTGAAACTGGTATGTGATTTTTGCTGTTTTAATTCCTCTATTGATTGCTTTGGTTCGAACTTGATTCGAGTTGTTGATTTGGGATTTTAAATTGAAGCTTGGCTCTGTGATTTTTCTTAAACTCGAATACTTTAAATGCCGATGATGACTTGGGTTTTTATAGGGATCGATTCCCTTAATTATCGTTCGTATTTATTTTGTTTGAATTCTTCACTTGCTATGCTTGGCCACTGATTTTCGATTGAATGCTGGTTATTACTCTGACTTGTTCATTATTGAGTTGCTTTAGTCGGTTTCTTCTTTTCACCCATAACTTTGTCACCACGACTTTGATTCTTTGGATTTCTGTTTTTTCATTCATACGTGTTGCTCCATACACTTCTGATGAATTCCAATTTTCTTAATCCTAGTTGAATTGTTTCGTTCTTTTTTCCTTTGACTTCGGTCACTTTTTGATTTTGTGATAATATTGACTTGTTTAATTAACTGTATATACCTCTTTTTGAAAATGTTTGACTCATGGCTTGATTTGTGTTCTTTCATCTCTGCCTTGACTTATCGAACTGTTTCTGTTCTGGTTGCATATATATATATATATATATATATATGTTACTTGTTGTGGCCAGACTTGTTCATGTGCTTTTTGGCTGAGGACTTGTTTCTACTGTTAGTAACAGTGCACATATAAACATGTATATACATACATATATATGTATGTATATATGTGTATAATTACTTGGTCGAGACTTGTTGCAATGTGATTCCTCCTGGATCACTTGTTGTTTGACGTTTGCTGCACTTGTGCCATTTGATGTCTAGTTTTTTGTCTTGATACATTTGAGTCTTTGATTTGTGCACTTGTCTGAAATTTCTCATACTTTGTTGCACATGTATATACATGTTGCTTCACTGTTCTTTGCACCAGTACTGCTGCACTTTGTTGCATTGCATCATGTGCTTTGCTGTAGCTTGATTGTTTGCAATATTGTGCAGGTCTGATTTTCATATATGCATATGTATATATAGTGTTACCACTATTGTCTTGATACATGCCATTTCTTTGGGTCTGGAGCTTGTTGTCCTTGTTTGGTTGCCATTCACTTTTTTCATGTGCACTGACCTGGTGTGGTGCACTTGTGTCATCGCTGCTTATACCATCCATGCTTATAATTATTTTGAGTTCCACTTTAGTCTGAGTTGCCTTCATGCCAAATCCATTGTCACATAAGGTCTAGTTCTGGTTGGAGTTCTGGTTCTGGTCTGATTTGATGTACTTTAATTTTCATGTCCAACTTGGTTGCATATACGTATATGTTGTTTGTCATGTTGCTTCGAGCCAGTTCACGTTGTCACTGGACTTGTGAGTCTGGCTATTTGAGGTTTTGTTTGTTCTTAAAGTCACCACTGTTGACATGCATTTTGGTTTCACTTGAACTTCATCTTGATTTTGGAATTTTTCTGCACTTTGGTTGATGGTCTCCATATATATATATACATATATGTATGTATATACGTGTGTGAGATTGGCATCAATTCTGGTTTCAATTTGTTTCATGACTCCACTGTCGAGTCTGTTCTTATGTGTACACATTTGTGCACTTGTTAGCATGGTCTAGTTTTGGATTCTTGTTGCACGAGAACTTGTACCCGACAATTTTGTGATGCTTTTGTATTGCACCCGTGTTGAATCCAGCCTCGGCTCGGGTTTGACCTTGTGCTCACCTGTCCCTGCAGTTTTATCAAGTGTATATCGGTGTGCATGGCCTTGTGGCATGTACAGTGATACACTTTGCATGTCATAGGTTGTTCGTGTAAGATGAATTTAAAATGATGACGAACAACCAAAATAACTGAGGCAAATAATACTTTCAAAAACACATTTTATTTTACACTGCAAAAATATTTCATTTTCAATTTTATTGCGTCGGTGTTTATTTTGCAGATAATTCAGATGCTGGATACAAATTGGAATATGGTTGAAGAACAAATACGAGTGAACGAGTGATATGTAGTGAGGTGCAAATGTATGTATAGTGAAAAATTGTATTATAATTTGAAATTGTATTGTAATGGAAATTGTGTATATAGTGAGAGCTCAAATTTGTACTATTCAAAATTGTAATAAAATACTTCTTGAATAAGATATCTGTTTGAATTTAAATTTTGTGTTATTTATTTTATTCAGCAAATATTTATTTATTTATGTGAAAAATAAGATAGTACAATAACAAATACATTTAATTGAATATATATATATATATATGTTTATTATCATCAAACAAAAATCATATACTAGCATATTCAACATGCCCCACCCCGAGACCTACATTAACAAAGAGAATTACATAGTAATTCTGTCTGCTAATGCAAAGAATAGGGTTAGTTAAGGGCGACCATCATAGTCTTGCATTAGATAAGAGCTAGGTATGTCGGTTTTGGCACTTATTTTTGTTTTAGTTCATCTCGAGTATTCGACATACTTAATTCCTATCTAATACACTACTATGGTGGCTACAGGATCGATTCAGAAATAAAATATAATAACTATAACAATCACAAGACACGGAACATCATCACGGATAATATATACATACACATACATCAAATGTAATACAACCCGTCACAAGTGGTATTCAACCACAATATATATATACATACATCCCCATAAAAGAGTATGTACATCATAAGGTTCCCGAACAAAAGACTACTACACAAAGACAAAGCCGTATCCAAAGCGATGGTGAAATCCAAAAGGTAAAGATAGCATAGGTCCAAAAGCTAACCCGCAACTCGGTCAGACCTGAGTAATAAATACATAGGTCGGGCTAACTAGAACTTGATATTAGCAAAAGATAAAGGAATGCATGTGCATAAGGGAAACATTCCTTTAAAGATAAAGGAATGATATAAGAAAGTCTATTTATACAACTAAGAATAGGTATTCCATAAAGGCTCAAAGTTAATCACATGATAAGGTTTAACACGGCATAGATGTTTCACATTCAAGGGCTATACAATATAAGTGAACATAAGCAACATATAAGCCATAAGTGAAATCATCAAAATCTCCAAATCAAAACTCATGAAACACAATAAGAGTTCATAATATCGAAATCACCATAAAACAACATATATATAAGCCTTTCTCTAATTCAAGGCTATAAGTAAATTCATCATCAATTTTGGTGAAATCGAAATCAAAATTAATAAAATTTCCCCAGATTGGCCAAATCCCAATTGCATTCTGAAGCGATGTTGCACGTGCCATCCCACCGGTACTATATATATATATATTAGGTACCTCTCCCAGACGACCGAAGTCGTAAATCCCAGACGACTAAGTCAGAATCCTAGATGACTCTAAGGTCTATAGTACTAGCAATCCCAGAATGTGTCACAAACTCCTAAATAGGAACCCGAAAAGTTTTAACGTGTGTCCCATACCACACGTTCACACTAAACGGTTTACTAACCGCTAGTCAATGTCACATTAGAAAACAGAAATCATCATAAAATCTCAAAACTTGGAAAACTCAGACTCGCCTCATCTCATTGGCAAGTAAAACACTATAACGGGTTCTCATAGATCATACTCCTAGATTAGGAGATCTCGAACCATAACTCGCCAGATATTGGCCTTCCCGGATAATTCATAAAGATAGGAATTATGACCTCAAAAACTCGCCATAAATTGTCTAAATAACTCAGAAATCAATAACCCAGATAGTTTCGATCGTACAAGTACGGAATTAACCGATAAAGTAAACTCACGTGTCCCATACCACGTGTTTTACTAAACCGTTTAATTCCCTTTCTCATATGTCCAAAAAGTGTAAAAATAATGTATATTATTTATAAAATAATTTACTTGAGAAAACGAGATTTTAAAATAATTTTCTGAAATCATTTTGAAGACATTTTATTGAAAATTCTGCTTGAATATATTTAAAATACTTTGAAATATTTTAATAATAATTTAAAAATAATTTGAAAATATTTTATAATAAAGATTTAAAAAACCAAACTATTTAGAAATTTTCTTAAAATTTATTTGGAAGAAATAGTGCTTGAAATCGAAGAAATACAAGGGAAATACACTAAATCGATATTCCAATTCAAATCGAATTTAATTCAAATTTTTGAATTCCAAATTACTCCAAATCTCGGCTAATCTATTGATGGATATCATAGCCCATAGTCATCATCAAATCATCTCAAAATTTGCATTAGAAATGAGCCACGAAAACATAAAATAAGATAAGCATATAAGGAAAAAAGGCTCGATCAAAAGGCAATAGGCTCACGTACCTGGGCCAACAGGATTTGACCCAGACCTGTGGCCAGGTCAACCTCCAGGTCGACCTGGAGACTGCTGGGTCGACCTACCTGTCGACCTAGGTTACATAATTGTTTTCTTGGGTGTTTTCTGCTTCGTATTGAACTTTGGACAACAAATTAGAGTACCAAACGATCAAGTTTTGCAACGAAAATTTACATGCATAGAGTTTGACAACTAAACTACGATCTGGAAAAGATCCGACAGCAATTCGAGTGAAAATCAAAGAGTTATGGCCACTCAAAGTGGCAGCTAGAAACAAGAAATTCAATAAAACAACAACAGAGAGAATTAAACGTATACAGAGCATTTCTTAGCAATTTCTTTGCAGCAAAGCAAGATTCTTGTTAGTAGTTGTGAGTTTTTAACTCACCTCATGATTTAGCAAAGATTTTGGTAGCAAGCTGTGATCTTTTGAGGTGATTTGAGGCTCTAGCAACCTGTAGAAGCTTGAAACAGACATGCAAAACAAACCAAAATAAATTACAGACAATTCATATCTTGATTCAAGGATTTTTGATGAAAACTTTTGGTATTGGATAGAGATCACCTTGTATAATCTTATTTAGGTGGATTTCTTCTTTAATTTGCAGCAAATAGGAGTGGAAATTGATTTTTAGTAGAAGGCAGCCATTGTATTTCTTTGTTATTTACTTTAAACTTTCCTAGAGAAGGAAGAAAAGAAAATAACTACGTACAACTATTTTCACAAGCCAGAAGCTTCTAGAAAATAGGCTAATGGATCAATTCATACCCAAATAGGCCCAAGTGTAAATATACTTAGTGAAACAAAGATGCTATTTACATATAGTTGCCTGTTTTAAAAATATATTCACATTATCAATAATTTAAAGTCAACAAAAATGTATACATCATATTTGTATTGCAATAAAATTGTTATTGTAACAAAATAAAATTTATTTTAATTATAAAAAGATATTTTTAACAATAAAACCCTATTTTTGACAATATAACACAATTTACATTATTTTATAACAAAAACACTATTTTTACTACAACAACTTATTCAAAAATTGTTTCCTTGTCAAATAAATTACAATAAACCATTCTAACTTTATTTAAAGATCAAAATATTATTTTTAAACAATAATTCACACTTTTATTTTAATAAAACACATATTATCTTCATATTTCTCATTTTAAATTCAATAAAAGATTAATATTGCCAATGTTTCCAATATTGTTGTATTTACCCAAATAAAATTGCAATTTGATTAGTTTCTACTCAAATTCTCAAAATAAAGTTTTTAAAACTTTATTTTCATTACTTTAGATTTATTTCAACAATTTAACGTTGAAATACATCACCTAATTAATTTATTAGCTCCAAACTAATAAATACCCAATATTTCAATTTATTTAAACCAAATACTTATCCAATCAATATTTAATCCCATTTTTATTCCCAAATAAAAATAAAGTCCCAAACTTTATTTTTCCCATTTTATTTACAAAATTCATTGTTTATTCCAAATAAACAATTTAAAATTTCCAATTATATTTTAATTTACAATATTAAATTATAACTTCCGTTATAATTTAATATATACGGGTAATCTCCAAACCAAGGTTGTTACAGACTCCCTCCTTAACAAAATTGCATCCTCGCAATTTCTGGAGAAGAATTTGTATTCAACATATTAATTTCAACAATCAAAGGAAGGATAGACAAGCATGAGATCAAAATTCCTCACTCTCTACTCAAGACGAAAGAAGACCAAGATATAATTGCTTGGTAAATTCAATGGTTTTCCTAAGTATAAATACTAGGATTTGCGGACCATTGAATTTCTTTGAGCAATACATCATGATTTCGAAAGCATCTCACTTTCGAAACAATAACACGATGGGGTGCTACTCAAAAATCTATCGAAGGAGAATGAATTCACAAAAGTTTCTCGGATAGAGTTGGGATTTTAGCATCGCTTTATCCGAACTCCAACCACAAACTGATGATTTTCCGTAATTCACTACGGAAAGAGCCATACTGGTATTAAGATAACAACCATTGAGGTAAGAAGACCCGATGAGAGATGGTTACTTCAAAGATCACCTTACTCAAACGACCGCAAAATGCTAGTCGTTAAACTATTGTACTAAGGCAAGACAATCACGAGGAACACAATAGATATAAATTTTAATTTACAATCAAAATTTATTAGAGTTCGAAATTCATTATCTTCAAAACCATAATCTAAATTTTTTTTTACAATCAAACTTCTTAAAGTTCCAAAACTCATTGCCTTTAAATTCAAAATCTCAATTTTCAACACTTGGAAATTTTCCAAACTCCTTCCTATAGTTCTTATAAAAGTGACAAATAATTTCAAACTCATTTTCCCCTTTTTATTCCAAAACTAAATTTTTGAAAGAATTTTTATAATTTCATTTCAACAATTCTTAAGATAAAAGTTTTAAATTTTACTACTCTTTATTTTCAAATACCCAAATTCTCATAACAAACTCCATCTTTAACATGTATAACTTATTTTAAAATATTCAATAAACATTTATTCTTTGAACAAAGTATTATCTCATCATTCCAACAATAAAACATAACTCTATTCAAATTCATACATTTCAATTATCATAATGGCATTGCCTCGTCATTGATTTATAATAAATAACCCTATCGATTGGCTGCAGCTTTGACCAAATGATCAAAACCACCTCGCCACTCATCCAATCCCACTATGGTTCAATGGCTGCATAGGTCATCCAGAATAAAGTTTAATTCTCAAATCTTTTTAATTTATTTCCAAATTTAGTCTCATTAAAACTCAATTTATCATGTCTGATTGTCTCATCATAGCGTTTAGGAAATTCCTATCGATAACGTTGGTCAGGCATATCGACCAGAATTCTTAAAGCATTTGATGGACAACCCAACACAAAAATCATCTTCTATAAAAGAAGTATCTCATATTTAGTTCCCAAAATGTTCTTTATTTATTCCAAAAACCAAATCCAATTCCTCTTAGAAATATATCTTCAATTTTTGGAAAAATTTGAAAACACAATTCATTACATATACCCAAAATCAAAAACACAAAATGAGACTCATCGAGATGTTCCCTGAATATACTCGATTCACAAGGTTGAGGGAATAGATTGGAGTGTTCGTCATTTCTAACGGTATAACGAACTACTCAGAAACTCATAACGAGTGCGGAATGCGGTAAAAGAACACTATCCTCCGTAACTCGTAGCTAATGAGAATCGATGTAGGGTCAAGCTGAAGAAAGACCCTAGCACCACCAATAGATCGAATAAGAAATCAGTGAGATATAAGGGTAAGGGTAAAATATCTTCTCGAATGAGAAGAAGAACACAAACGACAAATCATTAGTTCGGGTGAAGTAATATTACTAAGCCTATAAATGAGTATCCAAAAAGGTTATCTCAAAAGAGGTAATAATGGAAATATCAATTAAATTCCAAGGATCGCCTCATTTCCTTAGTGGGCATCCTCGTGGAAGGATGACCGAAAGGCTAAGAACCGGGAATGAGGTCAATATAATATTCGATTGCCCGATTGAGTGTCATACCCGAACGGACTTACAAAAATCCACAGAGTCACAATGATGGGAATTTGAGATATATCATCAATATCTCGATACTCAAGAATGAATATAGAGATTTCGGAATCATAATCAATATTCTAAAGACAAGAATTAACCAACCAACTGAATTAGAATACCTAACTATAGGACCCTTCAAATCACAGAATGTGGCTTGATAAAATGCAAGGGACTCCCTCTCAAATTACTCCAAACTCAAGATAGAAAATAACATGCTAATACGCATGAAAAGGTAAGCTACAAGGAACAAATCCCAAAATTCTCATGTCAAGTATTGCGGATCCCCTCAAAAGGGTTCGCAATCCTCAAGTAAGCAACAAGACCAGAAAATCTAATAGTATTAACAAATTTCTCCGATATGGATAAATGCCAAGCACCCGTATCGAAGAGGATTCGAATAGAATAGCCATGAAAAAGAATAGAACCTTCCAAAATAGTAGAAGATACCTCGCGACTGAGATGCACTACCAGAAGTTTGAGCCACATTCAGATTCCCCGAAATTGAACTCTTCCCCTTCTTAGGACATGCTGAAACTATATGTCCTTCCTTCTTGCAATAATGGCACTTGGGGGTTTGAGGACATTCTCTAGCTAGATGGTCTCTAGAACCACAATTGAAGCAAGCCAACACTCTAGCTGAAGGAGGTGCTGCACCGGAATGAGAACCAGAATTGCCTTGCTTCTTCTTCTTAGGAGGAAATGATTGGGATCTCTGAAAGTGAAATTTCTTCTTATTTGGGTTCATTCGAACCTTGGCCTCGTCACTACTATCCCTTTCTTTTTCGATGGATTCGAGGTGAATTGCTGAATCCACAAGCTCCTCGAACGAGAGCTTAAGCTGAAGCATGAGCGATTTCTTCAAATATTTCTTATGTCCAAATACGAACTTAAGATTCTTCTTGTATGGGGTACTAATGAACTCGAGCCCATACTTGGATAGAGACTCGAAGGAGTATACATAATCTGACACAGAGGATTTGCCCTGCTTCAACTCTAGGAAGCGACGGGCAAGGAAAGCCTTCTCAAATTCTGGCATGAACTTAAGCTCAAAATGATCTCGGAAATGTAGCCATGTAAGAGTAGACTAGTCTATCTCAGCTATAAGGAGCTCGTACCAGTCTAGTGCTCGTTCTTGCGGCATACTTGATACCACAAGAACACGGTGATGATCGGAAATCTCCATGCGAGTGAAGATGCGCTCGCATGTTCGGAGCCAAGCCTGAACCTCTAAAACTGTCTCGGAGCCTTTGAATGGCTTGCCTCCGAGATGGGTGAAGTCGCTACATATACGCACAAATGCATATTTGCGCAGAGGAGAGGAATGAGTAGGAGCGGGAGGCTGAGTGCTCCTAAGAAGCTCAAGAATCTGGTTGGTCGACATATAAACTCCTTCGGGACGAGAACCACTGGACGGTCTCGCCTCCGAAGGGCGACCTCTACCTCTTCCAACCATTTGCTGAAAGTTAAGATAAGCTAGGATTATTCGCAGGGGTAGATATTAACAATTGAAACTCATTGAATAAGGAATACTGCGGAATTTAAAATTAACATTCCTAGACATATTACTTTCTATCTACCCCCAAAGAAGTCAAAAGGTTAATGTAATGATCCAAGATTTTAGGAATCTATTCTGAAAAATATAAATAAATTCAAAATGATTTTTGAATTAAATCTTGAAAGGGAATTGATATAGCTTGATAGTGTATCAGTATGTGTGTACATGTGTGCACAGGAAATGCACATGAACTAAAGCTAAAATCCCTGAACTCTAAGAATAAATACATATTGATATGTATGGGAATATATATATATAGGTTAAATCCTTAAAAGACTATATGCATAAGTAAATATACATATATGGATGCTACTGAATATTTTTGAGTGTACATGTGCATGTGTGTGTCAATACAGAATGATGTATATATATATAGGTGTACTAATTATTTCAGTAAGACTTATATAAATATATATGTGTTAATAAAATACTAGAGTTCAAATTAGTAAGATAAAATATACAAACATATTTTAGTATATAGGAAGAAAGAAAGAAAAACCGAAGATATAAAAAGGAGTATTCCTCTTGTAAATAAATAAAGGAGGTACATACCATTTACATGAAAGCTAAAAATAGGAAAAATAAGACAAAACAGGGAAATGCTTGGTATAGGCAGAATTAGGAAGAGTATTTGATAAATAATAAAATCAAGTCACATTTTTAGCATGATTGTAGACAAAGGAAAAAGTATTTTCTGAAAAGCAAAATTCTGAAATTAGCCAAAAAGAATGTAACCACTTTTCTCTTCACCTAAATTAAGCCGGGAAGGGTAGAACTTTGGGTTCAAATAAAATACAGATAACATGATTTTTTCTGGTGGGCAAAAATGGCTTTAGCCAATACCCAAAACCCTAAGGAAGACCCTGTATATATACATGTATATGCAGCAGCCTCCTCTCCTTCTCAGAAAAAGAACTTTGAAAAAAAAAACAACACCATAGAAATCATAAGACAAGGGAAGGAGGAGAGCTTGAGGCTAAAGGCAAAAGTTCATCAATTAATTAAGGAAGCAAAGAAGAGAGCTAGGTGAGAAAACTCACTCAAAAATCTAAGGCAATAAGTCCTAATGTAGGCAGCCAGTTATAAGTAATTTTCTTAAAAGAGTATTTTCATATATGAATGCTTATCTGTGATTTTAAATCTGAAAATGTTTTGATTCTCTTTGGTTGTTCTACTTGTTTATTTATAAGAAAGTTTTATCTGTAGTTAGTATACATATATGTTTTATGAACCCAGATCTCTGATATGTAGATGCTTAGGAACATAAAATAAATGTTGAATATAGGCAAGTAGTATTGGTTTTGGCTTAACTCAGAGAAATGAAAACAAATTGAGCTGCAATATACTCATGTATAAGTGCTGAGGCTTGAGACAAAGAGGAATTAGGGGTGCAATAGGGTTGCCTATGTGCTGATGCTCCTAATTTAATAAATAGGCATAAAGATATATACACATAGTAAACAAAATTTTGTGATTCAGTGAAACCAGATCATTCTGAGTTTAGCTCAAGCACAAATGTTTGCAAAAAGAAAAAACTCTCTCTGAAGCCATAAGCTAATTTTAGTTGCCTATACCCTTTTTAAAAAATACCAGAATATATATATACATATAGAGCCTTATTTATTTAGTCACCAATGGTTGTTGCTTGTTTGTCTCTGTATGGTTATGATCAATATGAGAAGCCATGATATGGATGCTTTTAGTTAGTAAAATGGATCACTGAATGGTTTAGTCATGGAAAATCAAAAGAGTTATTATTAACTTAAACCTGACTAGGAAAATGGGGTCAAGAACACTGCAGGAATGACTTGTGTTCTTGAGTAACACAAGTTGACACATGGCTTGTTCAAGTCCTGAGATCTTTGTGTAATGGAGTGAATTAGTTCATTACAGTGTGTCCATTGATTCATAAATATTGCAGATGAGACCAGGATAGATAAATATACCAAGGGAATAATATTTGAGATGATGAGAAAACTAGAGTTTTTCCCAGAATTGAAATATGAGGATTGAATAAATGATTTAACTCATATTGGTTAATTTCCTGTTTGGTATGAATGATTGTTTGATTATGACTGAATTGTATGCTTGAATGTATGTGCCATATTTATATATATGTAGTCTCTGGAAAGAAAATTAAAGTGTGCACATGCACAATGACACAGAGCATGTACACAAGTATGATCTGATTCCAAAGGGCAGAACTTTATGTATATGTATTTAATTTGATTTTAACCTAATTAACTAATTGCTTTTGTGAATTTTCTCATACCAGACATGTGTCTGACCCTAGTGTGCTAATGGCATCTGGGGTGTCTCATTTAAAATGAGGCATTTTCAAATGCTTTTTCAGGGATTGCAGCAACTAAGTAGGAGTAGGAGCAAGGCTTTGAGAAGAAGATTATAGCATGCTAAGCTTAGTTAGATAAGAGCCTAAATGATAAAATCCGCATGTATTAATGATTTAAATTGTTACTTGTATTAAGTGTTGGATATGGGATGGATATTTTGTTAAGTATTTTATTAAGAGATTGACTTGTATCTGGAATTTATGAATCTAGTTAATATCTGATATTAAAGAAGTTAATCAAAATATTGTAAGTGGATTTAGTAAGAACACCATGTTTAAATTAAATGATTATATTTTATAAATGTATTAGTCAATCTTGAGTCTTTAGAAAGGATTTTAGTTTTGGAAAATCTGGATAGTTGATTCTCAGAAAAATTAAATGGTTTTATCTTTCTACCATGGCATATGTATACAAAAGATAATAGGCATAGGTTGAATGTTTTGATATGACTGTAAGGTTCCCATAATTTAACTTGTTCCATACAAATTTTTCATGTCTTATTTTTTTTAATAAAGAAGGGATCTGTAATAAGGGAGTTGAAAGCCAGATCCAAATAGTTGCAGTTATATACGCACATAAACATGTTTTGTGCAAATATTAACACACCTTTTTCCTATGTATTTGTAATAGGAATCTGAATTTCACTCAGATTTTAACCAAATGCATTTTGAATTCCAGACAGATTTTATAAGAAGAAAAATCAAACATGGACATATAACACTAAACTATGTGTCGATTGATTAAATTCAATCAATCCAATATCCTCTTGTTTTCCAGAACTCTGATTCAAACAAGAGAGGCATATGCATCCTCACATGTATGTGCTTATCTTTGTGAATGTACTGATATACTTATATTAGTTAATTGTTTTGATCCTGGATATATTTTGTTTATTGGAAAAAGAAAATGACCCTGGGAATTGTATTTGTAATGAATGATCAATCTATATATCATCTCTGATAGTTCAAAGGAAGTTTAAATCAAACTTAGAAGTGTAAATGAATGTAGGTGGACATCCAGACACATATAAAGTGAATGTGCATATGCATGTACATAGAAATCGAATTCAGATGTCAGTCTAAATAATTTAGACGTCTGAGATTAAACTTAGACGTCAGTCATAATAATTTAGACGTCTGAGGTTAAATGTAGACGTCTGTCACAAAAAAATTAGATGTCTGAATTCAGTTCAAAATGTCGTTTTCTCTCTGTTTCAATTTTAGATCTCTGAGCCGTCTGTCATAATTAGTTAGACGTCTGGGATTAAGTTTAGACGCCTGTCATAATTATTTAGACGTCTGAACTGCTGATTTTGCCTAATTTGCCTATTTAAAAAGAAATAAGTGGCTATGTCAATAGCTTGTATGGCATTTTGACTTCTATTTGATTTAAATTCACTTTGATGAAGTAAAAAAATCCTTATGAAATTAGGGTAGAAATAGGAGGGTCATTCCATTTGGTATCAGAGCTATGTTATTCAACATAGTAGAAGTAAAGATCAAGTTCTTAGATAGAAATAAAATTTAAAGGAACTAAATATATATATCGATGTTTTCAGTGTGAAAAAAAAAACCACTGAAATAATAAAATTACCAATCAAACTAACCATCTATGTAAATTATTATTAGCAAACTATGGTAGGGAGACCACCAAATCAGGGAGCAGGATCTTCCCATGCACCACCAATGGTCAATCTGCAAGACTTGGTGAGAGCATTTAGGGATGGGGCAGGACAAAGGCAAGAAAATCCCTATGAAGAACTCTCAAAATTACTTAAGACATATACTCATTTAGGAGGCAAAAGCTTTGAAGGGACAGAGAGTATCATGGAAATTCAAACATGGTTGAGAACATTGGAAAGAATTTTCAATGACATGCAACTTGATGATCAAAGAAAGAGGCAAGTGGCTTCAAGACAGCTAAAAGGAGTAGCTTTAGGCTGGTGGGAAGTAATCATTGCAGGAAGGAATGAGAATGAAATCACTTGGAATCAATTCAAAGAGATGTTGGAAGCAAGGTTTGTACCAGCATCAGCAAAGACTACCTTGCTAGAAGAATTTATTAGACTTAGACAAGGAACCATGACTGTCACAGAATACACTCAAAAGTTTGAGGGGCTTTCCACATATGGAGCAATGCTTGTGGCAGATGAGGCATCCAAAAATGATAGGTACATAAAAGGGTTGAACCTAGGACTTAGCAGAGCCATGTTACCCTATGCAGACAAGACTTTTGACCATGTGATAGACTTAGCTTTGAGGTTGGAGCAGCATGACAAGGAAAGGGAGAAGTTCAGAAATTTTAAGAACAATAACACCAAGAAAGGTAAGGGGAGATATCACCCTTATGATAAGAAGAAGGAAGAGGCTAGTAACAAAAGCACTGGAGATGTCAAAGCTAAGGAAACTAAGAAGAAAATTGTGTGCCATCAGTGTGGAAAAGAAGGACACATCAAACCAAGATGTCCAGAATTGAAGGGAGGAGCCTTCAAGTGCTATCTATGTGGGAAAGAGGGGCATATGAAGAGGAATTGTCCTGAGTACAAACAGCAAGGAAAATTGGCAAATTTGGAAGGAAAAGGCAAAGCCACAGTGGAGAGTAACACTGAAAACCATAGCCAAGTGGAAGGTACATTACTTATTTGTACCATACCCATAGCAGTAGTATATGATACTGGGGCAACTCACTCTTTAATTTCTTATGAACTAGTTAAAATGCTAAAACTGAATTGCATATTGGTTGAAACCCCATTACATATACAAAGTCCATTGGGGAGTTCTAGTGTTTTAAATATGATTTGTGTGGATGTGGAATTAAACATAGGAGGAAATATTTTTATTTCCAATTTATATGTTTTGAATTACCCAAATATAGGTGTTATATTGGGGGTAGACTGGTTAAGGCAATTTAAAGCCATAATTAATTTAGACTCATCCACCATATCATTACAAAATTCTAGAGGTCAGAGAATCACAGTTTTATGTGAAGTAGCTAAGGAAGGAAAACTATATCATTTAGTTGACTCAGAAAAAGATTTTAGTGAACTAACCATTGAAGAAATTCCCATAGTCAATGAATATTTGGATGTGTTTGGAGAGGTCAAGGGTGTTCCACACCATAGACCAGTAGAGTTCCAGATCAATCTAGTTCCAGGAGCAAGCCCAGTGATTAAAAAGCCAACTAGAATGGGGCCAAATGAACTAAAGGAATTAAAGAAACAGTTAGAAGAATTGGAAGAAAAGGGTTTTATAAGACCCAGTAATTCTTGCTGGGGAGCACCAGTGGTATTTGTTAAGAAACAAGATGGAACTTTGAGACTCTGCATAGATTATAGGGAATTAAACAAGGTAACCATTAAAAATAAATACCCATTGCCAAGAATAGATGATCTTTTTGATCAATTAGCAGGGGCAAAAGTATTTTCTAGACTAGACTTAGCATCTGGTTTTCATCAAATGAAGGTGGAAGAATCAAGCATCAAGTACACTACCTTTAACACTAGGTATGGGTTGTATGAAATTTTGGTTATGCCATTTGGCTTGACCAATGCACCATCATACTTTGTAGATTTAATGAACAGAACCTTTACAGATTGTTTAGACAAATTTGTGCTTATTTTTATAGATGACATTTTGATTTATTCCAAAACAGTGGAAGAACATAAGCATCATTTGCACCTGGTTTTGTCTAGGTTAAGGGAAAAAGATTTAAAAGCAAAATTTTCAAAATGTGTATTTTGGAAAGAGGAAGTACATTTCCTTGGCCATGTTATATCTGCTCAAGGAATTTCAGTGAACCCCAATAAAGTAGTGGCTATCCAAGCATGGAAGAGGCCAAGCACTGTGAGTGAAGTGAGGTCATTTATGGGGATGGCAGGGTATTATAGGAGGTTTATAAAAGATTTTTCAAAAATTTCTACACCACTCACTAACCTAACCAGGAAGAACCAAGCTTTTGTTTGGTCAGAAAAATGTGAGAAGTCTTTTGAACAGTTGAAGGAGGCATTGGTGAATGCTCCAATTTTAAAGGTACCTCATGGAAATGAAGAATTAGTTGTATACACTGATGCTAGTGGATTTGTCTTGGGTGCAGTGTTGATGCAACAAGGCCAAGTCATTGCATATGCATCCAGACAACTTAAACCCCATGAAGTAAGGTATGCCACACATGATCTCGAATTAGCAGCTGTGATCTATGCTCTAAAACTTTGGAGACATTATTTGTTAGGCACAAAGTTTGAACTTTACACTGACCATAAGTCTCTAAAATATTTATTTTCACAAAAAGATTTGAACATGAGGCAACATAGATGGGTGGAGTTCTTAGCTGCCTATGACTTTGACATATTCTATACACCAGGCAAAGCAAACAAAGTTGCAGATGCTCTGAGTAGACAGCATGCTAAATTGGCCATGATGATGAAAGGAGAATTTAAAGACTTGTCTTTGCTAACTGAGTTAGAAATTGGGGAGAATGGTTGTGTGCACATTGATGAGCAAATGCATGGTGCACAAGAAGATAAAGGGAAGTTAAGCTTAATGACACTTCAACCAGATTTAATTTTGAAGGTAGGAAAAATGCAAGAACAAGATGCCAACTTATTAGAGAAGAAAATGCTCCTCTCAAGAGGGGAGGAAGTGATGAATCACCATATTGATAAAAATGGTTATATGAGATACCAGAATAGGATGTGTGTACCAGAGGACACAGAATTGAAGAAAGAGATATTGAATGAATATCACAGAAGTAAATACTCCATACACCCAGGCAACACAAAAATGTACCAAAATTTGAAAAGAGACTTCTGGTGGAAGGGGATGAAATCTGATGTAGCTAAATGCATTGCCAAATGTATGACTTGCCAACAAGTCAAGGCTGAAACCCAAAGGCCATCAGGGTTGATGCAGCCTCTTAGTGTACCACAGTGGAAGTGGGAAGACATATCTATGGACTTCATAGATGGACTGCCTAGATCTAAGAGAGGTAATACAAGTATATGGGTGATAGTTGATAGGCTAACCAAGGTAGCACACTTCATCCCAGTCAAGTCAGAAAGAACAGCACCAAAATTAGCTCAAATTTTTATAAAGGAAGTGGTAAAGTTACATGGCATTCCCAAAACCATTGTGAGTGATAGGGATACCATCTTCACTTCAAAATTCTGGAGAAGCTTTCAAGAAGCAATGGGAAGTGAACTACGTTTAAGTACTGCCTACCATCCTCAATCAGATGGGCAGACTGAGGTAGTAAACAAAGTTTTGGAGGACATGTTGAGGGCAAGTATACTGGATTTTGGGGGCAACTGGGAAGATTATCTTCATCTAGTTGAATTTACATACAACAACAGCTACCAAAGCACCATAGGAATGGCTCCATTTGAAGCCTTATATGGAAAACCCTGTTTGTCACCTGTTTGTTGGGTAGAAGTAGGAGAAAGGTCTATTTTAGGACCTGAGTACATACAAGAAACTAAGGAGAAAATTGAGTTAATAAGAAGGAGAATGGAAGCAGCTCAAGATAGGCAAAAGAAATATGCAGACATGAGAAGGAGGCAGGTAGAATATGAAGTGGGAAATTTTGTTTTCATCAAAATCTCACCTATGAAAAATGTGCTGAGATTTGGAAAACAAGGCAAGTTAACCCCGAGATATATTGGACCATACAAAATTCTGGAAAGAATTGGTCCCTTGGCATATAAGTTGGAATTACCAGAAAACATGCAAGGTATACATGATGTTTTTCATGTATCACAATTGAGAAGGTGGGTCCATGACAAGGCAGAAATTCTTGAGACCCCAACCCAAGTGCAAATAAATTCTAATTTGATTTATGAAAAGGATCCAGTGGGGATTTTGGCAAAAGATGTGAAGAAGTTGAGAAATAAATCTCTGAAACTTGTGAAGGTACAGTGGAGTCTTGATCCTAGTGATTGCACATGGGAATTAGAAGACAAGGTTAGGATGAATTATCCTAAGCTATTTTCAGATTAAAGGTAATTCTGATCTTTGATTGTTTTCTTTTTAGATGCATATGTTTTTAGTTATTATAGAACTAAAAATCTATTTGGTTGAGAATGTACTTGTTCTCTGAATTAAGTTTAAAATTTATTTTAAGCTTAGGAAAATTGTGGGACACAATTCCTTAAAGGAGGGGTGTATGTAATGACCCAAGATTTTAGGAATCTATTCTGAAAAATATAAATAAATTCAAAATGATTTTTGAATTAAATCTTGAAAGGGAATTGATATAGCTTGATAGTGTATCGGTATGTGTGTACATGTGTGCACAGGAAATGCACATGAACTAAAGCTAAAATCCCTGAACTCTAAGAATAAATACATATTGATATGTATGGGAATATATATATATAGGTTAAATCCTTAAAAGACTGTATGCATAAGTAAATATACATATATGGATGCTACTGAATATTTTTGAGTGTACATGTGCATGTGTGTGTCAATACAGAATGATGTATATATATATAGGTGTACTAATTATTTCAGTAAGACTTATATAAATATATATGTGTTAATAAAATACTAGAGTTCAAATTAGTAAGATAAAATATACAGACATATTTTAGTATATAGGAAGAAAGAAAGAAAAACTGAAGATATAAAAAGGAGTATTCCTCTTGTAAATAAATAAAGGAGGTACATACCATTTACATGAAAGCTAAAAATAGGAAAAATAAGACAAAACAGGGAAATGCTTGGTATAGGCAGAATTAGGAAGAGTATTTGATAAATAATAAAATCAAGTCACATTTTTAGCATGATTGTAGACAAAGGAAAAAGTATTTTCTGAAAAGCAAAATTCTGAAATTAGCCAAAAAGAATGTAACCACTTTTCTCTTCACCTAAATTAAGCCGGGAAGGGTAGAACTTTGGGTTCAAATAAAATACAGATAACATGATTTTTTTCTGGTGGGCAAAAATGGCTTTAGCCAATACCCAAAACCCTAAGGAAGACCCTGTATATATACATGTATATGCAGCAGCCTCCTCTCCTTCTCAGAAAAAGAACTTTGAAAAAGAAAAAGAAAACAACACCATAGAAATCATAAGACAAGGGAAGGAGGAGAGCTTGAGGCTAAAGGCAAAAGTTCATCAATTAATTAAGGAAGCAAAGAAGAGAGCTAGGTGAGAAAACTCACTCAAAAATCTAAGGCAATAAGTCCTAATGTAGGCAGCCAGTTATAAGTAATTTTCTTAAAAGAGTATTTTCATATATGAATGCTTATCTGTGATTTTAAATCTGAAAATGTTTTGATTCTCTTTGGTTGTTCTACTTGTTTATTTATAAGAAAGTTTTATGTGTAGTTAGTATACATATATGTTTTATGAACCCAGATCTCTGATATGTAGATGCTTAGGAACATAAAATAAATGTTGAATATAGGCAAGTAGTATTGGTTTTTGCTTAACTCAGAGAAATGAAAACAAATTGAGCTGCAATATACTCATGTATAAGTGCTGAGGCTTGAGACAAAGAGGAATTAGGGGTGCAATAGGGTTGCCTATGTGCTGATGCTCCTAATTTAATAAAAAGGCATAAAGATATATACACATAGTAAACAAAATTTTGTGATTCAGTGAAACCAGATCATTCTGAGTTTAGCTCAAGCACAAATGTTTGCAAAAAGGAAAAACTCTCTCTGAAGCCATAAGCTCATGTTAGTTGCCTATACCCTTTTTAAAAAATACCAGAATATATATATACATATAGAGCCTTATTTATTTAGTCACCAATGGTTGTTGCTTGTTTGTCTCTGTATGGTTATGATCAATATGAGAAGCCATGATATGGATGCTTTTAGTTAGTAAAATGGATCACTGAATGGTTTAGTCATGGAAAATCAAAAGAGTTATTATTAACTTAAACCTGACTAGGAAAATAGGGTCAAGAACACTGCAGGAATGACTTGTGTTCTTGAGTAACACAAGTTGACACATGGCTTGTTCAAGTCCTGAGATCTTTGTGTAATGGAGTGAATTAGTTCATTACAGTGTGTCCATTGATTCATAAATATTGCAGATGAGACCAGGATAGATAAATATACCAAGGGAATAATATTTGAGATGATGAGAAAACTAGAGTTTTTCCCAGAATTGAAATATGAGGATTGAATAAAAGATTTAACTCATATTGGTTAATTTCCTGTTTGGTATGAATGATTGTTTGATTATGACTGAATTGTATGCTTGAATGTATGTGCTATATTTATATATATATGTAGTCTCTGGAAAGAAAATTAAAGTGTGCACATGCACAATGACACAGAGCATGTACACAAGTATGATCTGATTCCAAAGGGCAGAACTTTATGTATATGTATTTAATTTGATTTTAAACTAATTAACTAATTGCTTTTGTGAATTTTCTCATACCAGACATGTGTCTGACCCTAGTGTGCTAATGGCATCTGGGGTGTCTCATTTAAAATGAGGCAGTTTCAAATGCTTTTTCAGGGATTGCAGCAACTAAGTAGGAGTAGGAGCAAGGCTTTGAGAAGAAGATTATAGCATGCTAAGCTTAGTTAGATAAGAGCCTAAATGATAAAATCCGCATGTATTAATGATTTAAATTGTTACTTGTATTAAGTGTTGGATATGGTATGGATATTTTGTTAAGTATTTTATTAAGAGATTGACTTGTATCTGGAATTTATGAATCTAGTTAATATCTGATATTAAAGAAGTTAATCAAAATATTGTAAGTGGATTTAGTAAGAACACCATGTTTAAATTAAATGATTATATTTTATAAATGTATTAGTCAATCTTGAGTCTTTAGAAAGGATTTTAGTTTTGGAAAATCTGGATAGTTGATTCTCAGAAAAATTAAATGGTTTTATCTTTCTACCATGGCATATGTATACAAAAGATAATAGGCATAGGTTGAATGTTTTGATATGACTGCAAGGTTCCCATAATTTAACTTGTTCCATACAAATGTTTCATGTCTTATTTTTTTTTAATAAAGAAGGGATCTGTAATAAGGGAGTTGAAAGCCAGATCCAAATAGTTGCAGTTATATACGCACATAAACATGTTTTGTGCAAATATTAACACACCTTTTTCCTATGTATTTGTAATAGGAATCTGAATTTCACTCAGATTTTAACCAAATGCATTTTGAATTCCAGACAGATTTTATAAGAAGAAAAATCAAACATGGACATATAACACTAAACTATGTGTGGATTGATTAAATTCAATCAATCCAATATCCTCTTGTTTTCCAGAACTCTGATTCAAACAAGAGAGGCATATGCATCCTCACATGTATGTGCTTATCTTTGTGAATGTACTGATATACTTATATTGGTTAATTGTTTTGATCCTGGATATATTTTGTTTATTGGAAAAAGAAAATGACCCTGGGAATTGTATTTGTAATGAATGATCAATCTATATATCATCTCTGATAGTTCAAAGGAAGTTTAAATCAAACTTAGAAGTGTAAATGAATGTAGGTGGACATCCAGACACATATAAAGTGAATGTGCATATGCATGTACATAGAAATCGAATTCAGACGTCAGTCTAAATAATTTAGACGTCTGAGATTAAACTTAGACGTCAGTCATAATAATTTAGACGTCTGAGGTTAAATGTAGACGTTTGTCACAAAAAAATTAGATGTCTGAATTCAGTTCAAAATGTCTTTTTCTCTCTGTTTCAATTTTAGATCTCTGAGCCGTCTGTCATAATTAGTTAGACGTCTGGGATTAAGTTTAGACGCCTGTCATAATTATTTAGACGTCTGAACTGCTGATTTTGCCTAATTTGCTTATTTAAAAAGAAATAAGTGGCTATGTCAATAGCTTGTATGGCATTTTGACTTCTATTTGATTTAAATTCACTTTGATGAAGTAAAAAAAAATCCTTATGAAATTAGGGTAGAAATAGGAGGGTCATTCCAGTTAAGGACAAGGTTGGGTTCAACTACGATTTGGGGATGATGTTTACACTTGTATTATACTTGATGTATGGTAATCGTGTATACTATTCTGCGTTTATTACATTTTTGTTCTGAATCCAGCTCTGATACCAAGCTGTGACGCCCCACCCCGAGACCCACATTAACAAAGAGAATTACATAGTAATTCTGTCTGCTAATGCGGAGAATAGGGCTAGTTAAGGACGACCATCATAGTCTTGCATTAGATAAGAGCTAAGTATGTCGGTTTGGGCACTTATTTTATTTTCATTTCATCTCGAGTATTCGACATACTTAATTCCTATCTAATACACTCTTATGGTGTCTACAGGATCGATTCAAAAACAAAATATAATAACTATAATAATCACAAGACACAGAATAGCATCACAGATAATATATACATACACATACATCAAATGTAATACAACCTGTCACAAGTGGTATTCAACCACAATATATATATATACACACATACATCCCCATAAAAGAATATGTACATCATAAGGTTACCAAACAAAAGACTACTACACAAAGACAAAACCATATCCAAAGCGATGGTGAAATCCAAAAGGTAAAGCTAGCATAGGTCCAAAAGCTAACCTGTAACTCGGTCTGACCCGAGTAATAAATACACAGGTCGGGCTAACTAGAACTTGATATTAGCAAAAGATAAAGGAATGCATGTGCATAAGGGAAACATTCCTTTAAAGATAAAGGAATGATATAAGAAAGTCTATTTATACAACTAAGAATAGGTATTCCATAAAGGCTCAAAGTTAATCACATGATAAGGTTTAACATGGCATAGATGTTTCACATTCAAGGGCTATACAATATAAGTGAACATAAGCAACATATAAGCCATAAGTGAAATCATCAAAATCTCCAAATCAAAACTCATGAAACTCAATAAGAGTTCATAATCCCAATATCGAAATCACCATAAAACAACATATATATAAGCCTTTCTCTAATTCAAGGCTATAAGTAAATTCATCATCAATTTTGGTGAAATCGAAATCAAAACTCATAAAAATTCCCTGGATTGGCCAAATCCCAATTGCATTCCAAAGCGATGTTGCATGTGCCATCCCACCAGTACTATATATATATATATATATATATATATATTAGGTACCTCTCCCATATGACCGAAGTCGTAAATCCCAGACGACCGAAATCGTAAATCCCAAACGACCCGAAGTCGTAAATCCTAGACGACCGAAGTCGTAATCCCAGATGACCCGAAGGTCTATAGTACTGGCAATCTCCGAATGTGTCACAAACTCCCAGATAGGAACCCAAAAAGTGTTAACGTGTGTCCCATACCACACGTTCACACTGAATTGTTTACTAACCGCTAGTCAATGTCACATTAGAAAGCAGAAATCATCATAAGATCTCAAAACTTGGAAAACTTAGAATCGCCTCATTTCATTGGCAAGTAAAACACTATAACGGGTTCTCATAGATCATACTCCTAGAATAGGAGATCTCGAACCACAACTAGCCAAATATTGGCCTTCCCAGATAATTCATAAAGATAAGAATTATAATCTCAAAAACTCGCCATAAATTTAACTAAATAACTCAGAAATCAGTAACCCGGATAGTTTTGATCGTACAAGTACGGAATTAACCGATAAAGTAAACTCACGTGTCTCATACCATGTGTTTTACTAATACATTTAATTCTCTTTCTCATATGTCCAAAAAGTGTAAAAATAATGTATATTATTTATAAAATAATTTACTTGAGAAAACGGGATTTTAAAATAATTTTCTGAAATCATTTTGAAGACATTTTATTGAAAATTCTGCTTGAATATATTTAAAATACTTTGAAATAATTTAAAAATAATTTGAAAATATTTTATAATAATGATTTCAAAAACCAAACTATTTAGAAATTTTCTCAAATTTATTTGGAAGAAATAGTGCTTGAAATTGAAGAAATACAAAAGAATGCACTAAATCGATATTCCAATTCAAATCGAATTTAATTCAAAATTTTGAATTCCAAATTCCTCCAAATCTTGGCTAATCCATTGATGGATATCATAGCCCATAGTCATCATCAAATCATCTAAAAATTTGCATTAGAAATGAGCCATGAAAACATATAATAAGATAAGCAGATAAGGCAAAAAGGCTCGGATCAAAAGGCAATAGGCTCACGTACCTGGGCCAACAGGGATCGACCCAGACCAGTGGCCAGGTCGACCTGGAGACTGCTGGGTCGACCTACCTGTCGACCCTGGCTACAAAATTGTTTTCCTGGGTGTTTTCTGCTTGTATTGAACTTTGAACAACAAATTAGAGTACCAAACGATCAAGTATTACAACGAAATTTGACATGCACAGAGTTTGACAACTAAACTACAATCCGGAAAAGATCCGGTAGCAATTCAAGTAAAAGTCAAAGAGTTATGGCCACTCAAAGTGGCAACCAGAAACTATAAATTCAATAAAACAACAACATAGAGAATTAAACGTATACAGAGCATTTCTTAGCAATTTCTTTACAGTAAAGCAAGATTCTTGTTAGCAGTTGTGAGTTTTTAACTCACCTTATGATTTAGCAAAGATTTTGGTAGCAAGCTGTGATCTTTTGGGGTGATTTGAGGCTCTAGCAACCTATAGAAGCTTGAAACTGACATACAAAACAAACCAAAATAAATTGCAGACAATTCATATCTTGATTCAAGGATGTTTGATGAAAACTTTTGTGTTGGATAGAGATTACCTTATATAATCTTATTTAGGTGGATTTCTTCTTTAATTTGCAGCAAATTGGAGTGGAAATTGATTTTTAGTAGAAGGCAGCCATTGTTTTTCTTTGTTATTTACTGTAAACTTTCTTAGAGAAGGAAGAAAAGAAAATAACTATGTACGACTATTTTCACAAGCCAAATGCCTCTAGAGAATAGGCTAATGGATCAGTTCATACCCAAATAGGCCCAAGTGTAAATATACTTAGTGAAATAAAGATGCTATGTACATATATTAGCCTATTTTAACACTATATTCACATTTTCAATAATTTAAAGTCAACAAAAATGTATACATCTTATTTGTATTGCAATAAAATTGTTATTGTAACAAAATAAGATTTATTTTAATTATAAAAAGATATTTTTAACAATAAAATCCTATTTTTGACAATATCACACAATTTACATTATTTTATAACAAAAACACCTTTTTACTACAGCTTGTTCAAAAATTGTTTCCTTGTAAAATAAATTAAAATAAACCATTCTAACTTTATTTAAACATCAAAATATTATTTTAAACAATATTTCACACTTTTATTTTAATAAAACACATATTATCTTCATATTTCTCATTTTAAATTCAATAAAAGATTAATATTGACAATGTTTTCCAATATTGTTGTATTTACCCAAATAAAATAGCAATTTGATTATTTTCTACTCAAATTATCAAAATAAAGTTTTTAAAACTTTATTTTCATTACTTTAGATTTATTTCAACAATTTAACGTTGAAATACATCACCTAATTAATTTATTATCTCTAAACTAATAAATATCTAATATTTCAATTTATTTAAACCAAATACTTATCCAATCAATATTTAATCCCATTTTTATTCCCAAATAAAAAAATTAAAGTTCCAAACTTTATTTTTCCCATTTTATTTACAAAATTCATTGTTTATTCCAAATAAACAATTTAAAATTTCCAATTATATTTTAATTTACAATATTAAATTATAACTTCCGTTATAATTTAATATATACAGGTAATCTCCAAACCAGGTTTGTTACATTGTCCCAAGGGAATTTTAGGAATGATAGTCATTAGAAGACTAATTTATAATGTGAACATAAATATATTATGAACTAATGCAAAATCATTTTTATATAAGCCAATTCATAAAATGTTTATGAATTCCCATTCCATTGCACTAAGAAATAACTGTTGATTCAAGAAATACCAAGTTCGTAACGAAGGAATTTCTTTAAGAAATTATTGGTATAAAATGGATTTGGATACGATCTGAGTACAAAACTGATTACAAGGGATGAAATGAAATTGACCGAACCTAAATGAACACAATACATTAAAACGTCTAATGAGCATTCTTGTACATTAAAAAGAAAATGTAAGTTTCTTGTCGATGTCAAGAATAAATAATCCTTAGTTGTTTAATTAAACCATTAAGTGTATTGACTCTATGATATGGTACGACGCGTAGATCCGAAATAGATTCCACGTACATTATTAAAATATGATTTTGATAGCTGTACTAAAAGTAATATAATCCATTGGCTATAGATATGTCTTTGAGAGAAGACTAATGCAGTTGGAATATAATGAGAAATATTGATAAGAATAAAATTGTAAATTTCAATTATTGAAATTAACGTAACAGATTCACCATTTGTTGTCCTCAAATTGGTTCAAAATTTACTCACAATATTATCGCATGATATGACTTTCTGTTTAGGTATATATGGATCGAAATAGAAAGTACTGAATATAGATTCAGATGGTACGTTGGAATATAACAACCAAAGAGCCTTGAAGTCAGTGGGAGCAATATTGAGTTGTGGGTTTTTCGGATATAATTCGAGAACTAATATGAAAGTATGATTCTGAAAAGCATCAAAATTGTATAAGTGTTTTGATTGATGTATCAAATAGTTTTATTATCAGCCAAAATGCAAAGGAAGCATGTGTTTATAAGAAAGAACGTTAAAGGGTACATAGATATTTATAAACCATAAGTAAAAAACACATTGCTAATTGTTAACGATGTATTTATGTTAAAATCACCTTGAGTTGTTTTAATACTCGACATTGGATTTATAAATGATTTCTTTTATAGTAAGTATAAAAGATGTTGGGAATGTCCTAAACGATATGCGAGGACATCTTATTAAAATGTTTAATACAGAACATGTACGATGGATTCCTTATGCATTGGCAATAGGAATTATCATACATGTTATATTGTCTATGATACCATGATTGTTTATGTATTTGATACATAAAGCAAATATCAAATCCAAATTGATATCACTAAATGACAGTTTGGAGTGTTCTCATGTATTTACAAAATATTAATGAACTCCTTATGGAGGAGTATCCATACTCAAACTTCGTAAGTGATATTGAGTATAATGTGTCAATAATAAATTCAAATTAAGAATCTTTAAATTGGAAATGTTCCTAATAAAAGACTGTGGCTGATTCAATGAAAAAGGCTAAGTACATCGTCTTGAAAAGCACCGCAATAAAAGTAATGTATATAAATGTAAATGCACAAATTTATAACTAAGATGAGTGTGATTTCAAATGTTGAGAATCACATAACACTATTATATGATAGAAATGTCATGATATAGTTCATAACAACACTTAGAGCTCATTAAAAGTCGAGAGACATACTCTGAATTATTTCACATGATAAAGGTAGTTTATCAACATCGGAGAGAGTTGATTGGCAGAGTAGATAATTGAAACATAATAGCATACTCGTTCGCTGAGGGACTGACCTAATTGGTTTTGATGAAACCGATCGAAGAAGTTGGAATAAGAATCAATAATTGACCCCAAGTGCAAGTGGGAGATTGATAGAATTAAAAGTATATCCTAGGGGCAATTATGTAATTGTTACATATATCTAACTCGATAACCAATCTTGTTCGAAATAAAAGGTATTTTCTTTCTATTATATATTTAATATAATGTGTTATATTAATTAATTAATTTAACTAAAAGTATATTTAATAGAGTATCCATAAATGGTATGTTTTGTCATAGTAGTTACAAAGTGTTTGTAATCGTGAGTAATTTATCATAATGAAAATAAATATACCATTTTAAATACTCCTAGTCAAGATGTATCGAGACTGGATATTGATACATCCATTGAGACTAGGGTACATAACGCTTTCCAAATGTTAAGTAGTGTATTTCTCATAACTACTGGGGGCACCAAGTTGTTACATACTGATAGATATTGGATAACTATGGAATGAGTCACACAATAGTTTTCTGTTGCTTAGTATAACTGAGGTCAAACAGAAAATATCGATGTGACTAATTTACACAGTTCTCTTGATTATAGAATACTATCGATCTTCAATATGATGCTTTGATTATAATTAAAACATGGCACAACGTCCATCCAGTGACTATAGTTGGGTTGAGTGGAAGTACTGGAAGTGAAGCACTATTCAATAGAGGGTTCATTTCCTCAGATTTATGGGGTTCATGCCACAGTCAACTCAAAGTCTAGGCAGAGCATTTCAGTTAATCATAATTGTTATTATTGAACCAAGGACTTTATGTTTGGACTATAGAGTTGAATATAAACGATATTGGAATTTTGGCTATTACCAAATTCCCTCGGTTCAAAATGATATAGTTTTGATGAAGAGAATTGATGTAAATAAAAGCCACAATCCGGTAATGCTTAACAAAGTAAAATTGGATTTTACCAAAACCAAGCAAGCAATGAATTTGGCTGAAATGTCACACCAGCTACTAAGTGACTTATGAACATTAATATTCGAATAGTTCAATATTAACCGCTTACCAAATTTACACCTGATGAGTCACACACCCGAAATGATGAATTCTCCTTTGACCAAATGATTTAATAAAATTTTAATTGTTATAAATTAACTAATATTTATGAAATATTAATTATAAAATTTTGATTTTAATATGATAAAAAATATTATTAAACATATTTATAACAATTATAAATATATTAATCGATAAACGATATTGACAAGCGTTAAATTGGATTTAATTGCATAATACTTTATTTGGGCTCTAAATGGATTTAAAGCCCATTAAGGCACTGATAGGATTAGCTCATATAGGGGATTATAGGCAGCTAGAATATGGGCTAGAGATGCTAGATAATGGATGGTTCAGATGGAAAGAGATTGGGTAAAAAATTAGATCGAAATTCTTTCCTTCCTTTTCTCTATTTAAGTGCAACTACCCTCATTAGTCAGGAACATTTTGAGCCTTCATTCCAAGTCTTTACCGGTCAAAAATTTATGTCTTCTCTCCATCTTTCTAGAGCTCAAATTAAACAAGTTAGCTGTTATTCCATAGTTGGTGGTCAACGGTTCAAGAACGAGCACTCTGTTGAATCGAAAATAGTTTCAAGGGGCACATATCACCATTTCAAGGTGTACTTCAAGGCTTTGGAAGTGAGGTATAATTCTAATCATAAAATAAATATTTATGCTTAATTATAATGTTTTATTATATACATATATATTTGTCTGTTGATTAGTTAGGTGACGATTCTGATATGCAAATGATATTGTCACGGCAATATTTGGTTATTCGTATTTATAAATAAAATAAATTTTTATTTTTATCATAAGTAACCTAGATCGGTACTGCTCTGTAAAAAAACCAATTTTTTATTTTATTTTATTGAATTAATATATATTATTTAAATAGATAAATATAGTTTATAATTAATTATAACATCATACTTTGGTCAAATATGATCACATAATTTTAATGTAAAGAATTAAAGGTATGATAATTTTAAACAATGATAAAATGTTTTTATATATATTTTATATTTTTCAATATTATTTGAATCAATTTATTAGATAACTTAATATATTAATTTGAATATATTATGAAAATTATATTTTATAAAATAACATTATCAGTAAAGGCACTCTTAGAAAAAATTAAATTTTATAATTTTTAAATTAATTTCAAATTTGTATTCGAAAATAGAAAAATAGTTTTAAAAATATTTTAAACCGAAAAATCGGGGAAAATTTTTTCAAAGCATAAAATATTATTTAGAATTTACTGAAAATTTAAAATTAGAAATAAAATCATGTAATTAATATTTTAATATCAAATGGATATATAAGTGAAATATATTTTATAGTTAAAATAATAAAATAGATTAAATATTCACTATGCCATGTGCAAAGACCTGGTCTTTCGTGTTTATCAAAATATTTTTTAGTATTTTATTAACATATACATATATATATATATATTTAACGACCCGCCTTTTCGACCTTCAGAAGTCGACACCGATACATCCACGGTATTTACGTGCCGAGCATCCGAGTGTCGGAAAGACAGATTGTTGGAGGAAAAGAAAGAAAAGATAGAACAGAATCTGAAAACGTGATGAGCAATCTATAATATAACAAATTTCTTTACAAAAGAAAATTTTAACTTTCTTATACAAATATCAATCAGAGTCAACTAATCAATCAATAGCCTGGACAGTCATAACAAACTGTCCTCACAAATGCTGTTAAATAAACAACTAATGTAGAGGAAATAAAATATACGTGAATACGACTTGGAGGCATCCAGCTCGTCTCCTGAAGCTCCAAGTATCCAAACTGAATCTGTAAATATGCTCGGTCTGACCTGAGCATTATAATAAAATAACACCTGAATCAGTCTGGTTAACCAATGTGAGGAAAACACACCTCAATCGAATTTAATGTTACAAAAATCTTTTGAAAATAAAGGCATCTTATAACACCACGCCGCACATAGACACTGACGGTTTTTACCTTACGATAACCAAAGTATTTATATAGGAAATCCTCGGATATTATAATAATGTCCATGGTTTAAAATAAATATTGAATATAGCCGAAATTGTTACATTAATTAAATTCCAGAATAATAGGCATACAACTAAGTCTGAATGCACTTATTGGAGAATGAATTACCATACAATGAAAAGGCACAGGGGTACCGTCTGCCACGGTACACCTCTAGATAATGTACCGAGGGCCTCACATGGACCCCCTGCGAATCAGGACCGGCCCTACACCTTATCGGATAGTTCTGAATATTTCATCACCCCGAGTGTTCTTGCAACGTTTTCCGAGAGCTCTCATGCACAACCAAAACCATAAATGTATATATCTAGAAAAGGTAGTGACAATACCCTAATGGTTACGACCCACTTAGTCTGAAGCATATTTTAACGACCCGTAATTTTACCACTTTGAAAATGGGACATTTAATTTATTTTAAATATTCAGATATAGAAATTTCAAAATTAATAATCATGTTTTATGTGATAAATAAGAATAATAAACTTATTTTTCAGAGTTTGATTACAAAACCAAGAAGTTAGGATTTTCATCAAAAAGTGACGCAAGCCAGTTTTCGATAAAATTTAATATACATTCGAATAATTATTGTAAATGGTAAATAACTCTTTTTAATGGTTATATAATGATATGATAATAATATACATTTGATTTATAATGGTTTTATAGACATATATACTTGTTTTATAATGATTGACAAACTTCGTCGTATTTTGGCAGATCGACGTTGTATTTTTTTATTGGATTTTAATATTATTAAATATGGTTTTATAACTCAAATAAACTTGCTTTAATTATTTAAAGATGATAATAAACTTATTTTCAGTTTTGTTTAGATAAATAAATAGTTTAACAAAAATATCAAAATGTGACCGATGATCGTTTTTTAGATTTACGACCGAGGACCAAACAGAAATTGTTTCAATATTTTGCAACATAATTTCTTTAAACATGCATACTTATACATTTACACACTTTGGTAAACATTTACAATTATCACTAAAAGACACATGGAGTTTACTTTTGTTAAAATATAAAAATTATATATTTTGATTTTATAAAGATATATGTAAATAAACATAATCATTTCAAATAAATACTCAAACGTCCTTTCTCCATAAATGCTTTAGTACATAGTTGTAAAAATCATGCATGGAAAAGGAGCATTTTATTTTATGAATTTTGTTAATTTATAAAAAAATGCATAATCATTTCATTAAGGACAAATCCCAAATCCACGTATCTCATCTCATTAAAAGCCATCTCTTCCATGTCCATTCTTGCCTTGCAAAGGAAATAAAAGTCGGTTGAAAATTCAAAATTTTCATAAGTTAGAAAAGTATTTTGAGTAGAAAAGCTTCAACTATAAATAGCCTCTCCATTCTTTTCATTTTTTCACTTCATTCCTCGCCATTTCTTCACTTTCTCCATCTCTTCCATGACATCCAATACTCCTACCTCCTAAACAATTCACCCAAGCACCTATACCCCCTACCCACACACATACCAACCTACACCAAGGCCAAACTTCCCACACCCATGCACCCACACCCAAACCTGAGACCATACACATGCACCCAACCCCCAAAGCCTACGTACCCAAGCTTACCCCTACCCAAAGGCCGTACCCACCCCACACGCCATACCCGAGCCCAAACCCACCTCCACCCAAGCCTATACCCCCCCTATCCATGTCCGTACCAACCTCCAAAATCCACCACACACCCATGCCTTCCACCAAAACACGCACACTCCCCCAACCCGAGCCCACAAGCCACCCACCTAAGCCTACCCACTCCCAAAACACGCATACCCACCCCTATAAACCCAAGCACCCAAGGCCGAACCCTCTAGTCCAAGCACTCCATCTATTTAAGTAAGCTACATCTCTGTTTGTACGTGTCATTGTGTAATATCCTGCCTTCTGAGGTCCAAAACTAACCGCTACTGATGCTGCAGTCATCCGTAATTGTTATTTCTTGACGACCGAATGCGGCATAGTTAATACTGATAAACAGGAACACAAGAATATGAAAAATTTTAAACTTCAACAAAACAGAATTTCTCATTTCTTATGAATAATATTCAGATTTAATTGCATAATCCCAGACGTTAACCACTTTCAGATCACATATACATGTACAAAATACGATAAGAGAGACATATGAAGATGTTCCCTTATGATGATCAGAGAACTAATAATATGAACTTTGCAGTTCTTAGTACATCACAGCGGAATACACAAAATAGCTCCTATATAGCTAACACTGCCTCCTGCACGTCTCCGAAAGCTTATTCGTTCAAAAACCTGAAAGTCTCCCACTCTCAGACTACTCAAATTAATTTTGAGTACCCGAGAATTTGTGGAGAAACACAAACTTCGAGTCAGACAATAAGTCTGGAATGAATAATCCCCAGTCATCTTTCATCATAAGTAGATATTTAGTGAGACCACGCCGCTTAGCGGAATGGGTTTTCCACTCACTAGAATCCAAAACAAAACATGCAAATCACTTACTATGCCACTGCACCCAAAATGATTAGTCTTAACATAATATGAAATAAAGCCATAAATCATATGTATTGGATATCACATCCACCCATTTATTAGATATCCCATCTAAAAGCAATTTATTAGAGTTCCCCTCTAAAATCTTTAAAATGACTATCCGTCATAATTTAATAGGACTATCCTTCCCAAATCCATTTAAAATAAATGTAGATTATCCATCGTACATTGTTTTATAAAAGACGGTGTGGGCTATCCACCGCATACTACATAGTTTTTCTAGTTAGATTATGAACCCTTGGGTGCCAAATCCCGAGGCTAACCACCTCTGGCAAAACATTCTTTTCTTTAGAAATTTGATGTGGGATATCCACCGCACATTCCATGGTTTTCCTAGGTTAACCATGAACCCAACACTTGGCCAATTAAAACATCATGATCCCCATGATTATTTATAAAAATTCATGATCCCCATGATTACTTATTTTCGCCAGGTATACCACCTGTTTAACCGATTCCCATTGGTAGACCCACTTAGGTTAAATTAAATAAAAACACATTGATAGCCCCAATGTATATTTTTGAAAACATATTTCTGTTTGTAACCCCAAACTATGTATCAAAAACATAAAACCAACTCTGGTGTCCCCAAGGTTTAATAACATCAAATTTATATAAGGATCCCCCTTACATATTCAAATAAAATAAGTATTTTATGCTATAGCCCTTCGAAGTAACCCCTCCAAGTTAGCAAAATTTTACTTAAGGAAAAATTGCTTAAAACAGCCCTTTAAACCCCTTCGAATGAAGTCCATTCGAAAGCAAATAAACATCTGAAATTAGCCCCTTCAGAAACCTTTCTTCTGAAAGCATCATAAAATCATACCTTTCGACCTTGTCGGAAGATTTCTTTTCGACCTGGTCGAAAGGTTCTACCTTTCGATCTTGTTGAAAGCCTAGGGTATCCCCTCTTACAAAACCATTTATAAACCTTTCGAAAGCAATGAAACTCAAAACCTTTTGAAATCAATGAAGCTCAAAACCTTTCGTAATCATTGAAGGTAACCCCTTCAAAACCTTTCGAAATCAAACCTTTGGAAACCATTCAAAAACAATGAAGTGTTGGTGTTGAAACCAACCCTTCAAAAGTACACTTCCGAACTTGTCGGAAGGTTTACCCTTCGACTTTGTCGAAGGCATTAAAACTTTTACTTTAAAAGCAACGGGAGGTTCAGAAGTAACCCCTTCTTCTTCCCATTCTTTCCCTTCGGCTTTATCGAAGGCATCCCTACGACTTAGTCGAAAGGATTAAAACACCTTTTTAGAAAAAACATTTTTAGAAAAATTCTCTTGAAGGTTTAAACTTTCGAAAATCCACTTCGAAACCCCTTCTTGTATATATAAAAAATTTAGTCTTTCATAAAATGATAGAGTCGAAGGATCCCCCTTCAACTTATTCGAAAGTAATTATGTTTCTATTCGAAAGCAATGGAAGTAGCATCCCCTTCCCTTCGCCCATCTCCCCTTCGACACCGTGCCTAACTTTCAACTTAGGCGGAGGGTAATTGTTTACCTTCCGTCTTAGACGAAAGGCATCTTTCGACTTCATCGAAAGGGTAAAAGCGGGCTTGTTGGAGTCAGAGGCAGAATTAGGCCTACTAAAGTGATGTTTTATCTTGCTTGTCTAATTTTGAGTGGCTAAGGAGCCTTCTCCTGTGCTTCCAAATAGTAAAAAGTATACAAAAGTCAACCTTTTTCTTAAAACACCATTCTTCCCCAATTAAATTTTCGAATTGCAGCCTTCCCTCCGAATTGATTAATTCGAAGGCAATTTTGCAGTTTAGCCCTTAGGCTTAAATAATTTAATTATCTTAGTAAATCACTAAGGAAAAATCCCCAAAAATCACCAAATTTCTGATAAATCATATACTTCAACATATTAAAATTTCAAAGCATATGAAGATCAAAATAACTCGAAATTTAACCAAAACCGAATAAAAACGTGTTAATTAGCCCATTAACATTTAAAACACCTATGTCTTATCCAAACAAAGGTTTAAATGGTTATATCCAAACCAAAATCACAAACATGAATCGGGTATAACCCATAACCGATCCAAATGCAGAAAATGAGATGATAAACATGATTATTCACCTTGATTAGTTAATTGAAGAATGAAATAATTTCCTAGCTTTAATTCCTTAGCTTTTTCTTCAATTTATTGCTCTTCCTAGAGCTTTTAATGGCCGGCCGAAATATAGGTGAGGAGTTATGAATGACAAAGTAAAAGTTTACTCAAGTGGAGGAAGAGATTTATACTAAGAAATGTAGCCTCATTTTCAAGTTTACCCCTTAGGAAATTTTTTCTTCTTAATTTAGTTAAGTCTTATTTTAGTTCATTCATTAAGACACGACCATTGGATTTTTTAATCTCATCTCCCAAATTATTCATATTATTCTATTTAATTTATCCAAATAAATATCCCGAATAATGTTAGTTAAAATTCAGGGGCATTACAAACTCCCCACTTAAAGAATTTCGTCCTCGAAATTTTAATAAGGACAAAACAACAAGCATATAGCCCATGCAAGCAAAACTAGTATAACCTACCAGCCAAATTCTATATAATCCCTGTATAGAACTTACCATCTAAAACAGCCCAGGAAAAGTAGCCCTAATCCCGTCTTTTGTCTCCCAAGTACAGTCCTTCATGTTGTCGCTCCACTGAACTTTCACCAACCTGACTGTCTTGTTCCTTAACCTCTTCTCATCTTTTGCCATAACACGAACCGGTTGCCTCACAAAAGTCATATCTGGTTCCACCACTAAGTCCTCCAGTGCCTTCAGAGCGATAGTAGTTTCTGGATCATGAACACACTTTCTAAGATGAGAAACATGAAACACATTATGGACCCCGGTCAAACTGCTCGGCAAATCTATTCGGTATGCGAGTCTCCCAATCCTCTCTGATATAGGAAATGGTCCAACATATCTCAGTGCTAGCTTCCCGTTCTTCCCAAACCCGAACCACATTTTTCATCGGTGATACCTTGATGAAAACTCTATCTTCAACTGAGAACTCTAGGTCCTTACGCCTTTTGTCTGCATAACTCTTCTGCCTAGACTGAGCTTCCTTTGTTCTTTCCCGTAACTCGATATTTTTCGTCACCTCTCACCAAATCTGGACCAAGGACCAATCTGTCTCCGGTCTCTAACCAACATGCTGGTGATTTGCATGGCCTTCCATACAAAGCTTCAAAAGGCGTTATTCCTATAGTAATCTGATAACTATTATTATAGGAAAACTCCACTAAGTGCAAGTGATCTTCCCAAGAACCACTAAAATCCAGCACACAAGCCCTCAACAGATCTTCCAGTACCTTATTGACTCTCTCTGTCTGCCCATCCATCTAAGGATGATATGCGGTACTCATCTTGAGCTTAGTGCCTAACACACTCTGCAGGCTCTTCCAGAACTCGCTAGTGAACAAAGCATCTCTATAACTGACGATACTACTAGGAATTCCATGAAGTCTAACGATGTTCTTCATGAACAACTTAGCCAAAACAGGTGCCGTCCTGGTTGACCTTACCGGAATGAAACGGGCACTCTTGGTCATTCTGTCCACTATGACCCATATACTTTCATTACCCAGGTTTGACCTTGGCAACCCGTCAATAAAATCTATGGATATCGAGTCTCATTTCCAGACTGGAACATCCAAAGGCTGAAGCAAACCACTTGGATTCTGATGTTCGGCTTTTACTTGCTGACAGTTCAAACACTGTTTTACCCATAAGCCAACATCTCTCTTCATTCCTTCTCAGAATAAACTTCTCTTCATATCCTGATACATCTTGGTTCCCCCAAGATGAATCGTAAACTTCGATCGATGACATTCCCTAAGAACTTCCTTCCTATGGTTTCCAACATCCGGAATACATAACCTTTCCTTTTTTCTCAACCAACCCCTGCGATCATGAATAAAATCCTTTAAGTCATCAATCTCGGTTCTAATTTCTAACCTTCTAATCCTCTCGGCTAAGATTGGATCCTCTTTCTGCCTAGAAGCAATTTGTTCGATCAGAATTGGTCGAACTTCCAAACAGGACATCATGGCGATATTCCAACTAGATCCAGCAGTCGATCTCAACTGCACATTGCAAGCAGCCAGTGCTTCTAAGTCTTCACATTCTGCCAACATAGCTAACACCACATTTTAATGTTTCCTGCTAAGCACATCCGCCACCTTATTTCCTTTTCCCGATGTATACTCGATGCTAAAATCATAAGCTGCAACAAACTCCAGCCATCTCTGTTGTCTCATGTTCAGCTTTTTCTGAGAGAATAAATATCGTAAAGACTTACGATCCGTAAATAGCTCAAACCTTTCTCCCAAAAGATAATGCCTCCACACCTTCAATGCGAAGATTACCACTGCCAACTCCAAATCATGAGTCGGGTATCTCACTTCATGCGGTCTAAGCTGTAACAACACGTATTTTTACGGATCGAAAGGTCGTAAAACTGTTATTTTTAGGTCGTTTGTGTTGATATGTTGTCCAGAGTTTAAGTCGACCAAAGCTTAAGTTGTCCCGAGTTAGGTCGTGTAGTAGCTTAGGTCATGTAGAAGTCTGGGTCGGTTGAGCGACTTAGTGAAGAGGAGCGACCTAAGGATTAGAACGACCTAAGGAGTTAGGTCGTGTGATAGTTAGGACGTGTTATAGTTTAGGTCGGTCGAGCGACCTAAGGAAGTTGGTAGCATTAGTGAGCGACTTAAGGGGGATAGCGACTTAACAAGATAAGCGGCATAGGAGTTAGCGGCATAAGCAGGTTAGCGACCTAAGGGAGGTAGGTCGTTCGAGCGACTTAAGGATTTCAGTTGTTGTAGTTTAGGTCGTAAGCGACCTATGTTGCCCTGTAATGAAGTTAGGTCGTATGCGACCTAAGGTAGATTTTGTGTATAGTTGGGTCGTGAGCGACCTATGATTTAGTTAGGTCGTGAGCGACCTATATCAGGTTGCTATATGCTAGTTAGGTCGCGTAAAGGCTAAGTTGTTAGGTCACGTGAAGGTGTAAGTGTTAGGTCGGTACTCCTGTTAAGTCGTTAGGTCGGCATCTCAGTTAGGTCACGCACTTGCGTTGTCGTTAGGTCGCGTGTGTGTTAGGTCGTGACTTCTGCTAAGTCACTAAGCCGCGTGAGTGTTAGGTCGTAGGTCGGGGGTAGTTAGGTCGTTAGGTCGGCGACGACCTAAGGGGCGGACGACCTAAGGATTCCAGCCTATAAATACACGTCCTTGCCTCACTTTTTGGGATCCGGATTTTGAAGCGACGAAGTGCTGCCATTTTGAGAGCTCAAGAACTACACTTCTTCACTTCTTATCTCTTCTTAAGTTTAGTACTTCCTTCCATCCAAGATCGAAGATCCAAGAGCTAAAGTTGAAGATCTACATTCTTCGAAGAGAGATTTCATCGTTTGAAGCGGAATTTTGACAGATCAAGTTAGATCCTTCGCTGTCCATATCTGAAGTGTGTTGCTTTTGAAGTGTTTAGGTGATTTGGTGAGTGGTGGTTATCTCTCACACGGACCCAAAGGAGTATATTGGATTGGCGGCTTGATTGTGTGTTAAAAATAGTGATTCCATGCATTTTTCCGTAAACCTAAGTATAGATCCATTGTTCATGAATATTTGGCTTCCATTGTAGTACATGTTAACCTATGCAAGTTCACCCATCAAGTTGTAGAGATAATACTCATGTTTCATGCTTGTTAGATTTGGACTCTTTATTTACAAAATTCCCATTTTAAGTTATAGTTGCTTTTAGATCTTGTTTGCGTGATTGATTACTTGGATTAATGATTGATTTGATTGATTGTTATAAATTAGTTGATTAGTTGTTGGATTTAGACAAGATGGTCGAAGATGATTCAAAAGCTAAGGGAAAGGCTCTTGAATTGGAAAAGCTGCTCGTGGCATATGTGGCGGATGATGAAGCTCATATGGATAGATTTGATGATGATGATGAGATGAGGCTTTGCTATGATTTGATGTAGCCTTGGTATAATCCAGACGGGATCATTCCAAGCATGTTGATAACTCGAGGGATGGTTCGAGTTCTTTGATAATGGTTGGCTCGAGAGGGGTTTGAGCTAGTATGAGAATAGTCGTCGAGGAGGATGACTAGAAGGCTGAGATTTCATCGTTGTTGAAGGTTCTAGCAGACTCAAAGCAAGAGTACGCTGGGCAGATTCGATAGTCCCAAAAGACTACAGTTGGTAGTCGAGTACTCTGGGCAGATTCGATAGTCCTAGGCACGGGCTGCGACGACTTGCGGAGTTCTGTTTAGAACCGGGGTTACCATTAGCCCTTGACGGACGGCTGAAAGAATGTGTCGGTCATTCAATTAACGGTGGTATCGAAGCAATGATAACAGTGATGGCCAGAGTCATGGATGTTTGGTTGTATCGTCATTCGGTCTCAAGAGCAATATTTTCTGGGTGCTTATCTGATCTTGGTTTAGGCCTTGGGGGTTTGTACTTGGAAAACATCGACCTTGACTCGAGTGATAATTGCTTTACTTTAAATGTTTGCTTTACTATGTTTACTTCTGCTTAGTGTGTCTGAGGGCTATCACTATAGAAAGAGGTGGAGTGGGAGGGTTGGGGTCCTATTCCTTTTACCTTTATGCTATTTTGGTATGTTGTTAGTTAATTTACCGCTCACTAAGACTGTTGTTTGACTCAAGGTTTTATGTTCAACTCTTATTACCTTGGGCTGTTCATCCATTTTGGGATGGGCAGACTAGGTAGCAGGTGACAGGTGCTGTTCTTAGTTTCCAACGATGCTGATGACGAAGACGAGCTGGAGGCTTGCATATTATTTTCTTATTATATGTACTGGATGTTCCGCTGCTTGTATATTCTCTGAGTGATATGTAGTGAGGCTGGATGTATTGACTATTCAGATTTTTGTATCAAACTACTATGAGGCTTATTTGATGCGATTTTGTTCTGTGTAGCTTCACTATGTATATTTTTCTCTATTGTATTTTATCCATGCGCTGTGAGTAATACGGTAGATTCTGCTGTTTTAACTTACCTCCGATGATCATCCATGGCTGCCTGGCACACTTTTCGGTGCACTATTTCTATGTTTAGTGTAGGAGTCATGGGCAGTCGTCACATTTGGTATCAGAGCCTTGGTTAATCGATTTTAGCCAACGCTCGCTAACGTAACTACGTATGAGAGACGTAATTGTGTTATGATGGATGATTACTATATATATAATATAGTAGCTTAGAAGGATTTGAATCCCTTATGCAGTTGTTTCTCAAGGTGTACTAATCATTTCTTTTTACTTATATTAAGAATGAGTCGAAGAGGGAGAGAAGCTGTTAGGGAAGGCCGTGCTGCTGAGGGGGCTGTTGATTATGCAGCTATGTTCGAAGCTATGATGACTTCGATCATGAGGAGGATGCCAGCTCCGGGGCCAGCAGTTGATGTTGGAATTCAAGTCCAAGCTCCAAGACCGGTGGATTTTGCTAAGCTGTGTAAAGACTATACTGCTCTTGGAGGAAAGGTTTTCTTGGGAACAGAGTCAACCATTGAAGTCCAGAGTTGGATAGATGCTTGTAGAAGAATCTTTGGTGATTTGGGAATCGAGGATGCAACTAGAAGGAAGCTCGCATCAAGACAGCTTCAAGGGAGAGCTTCTGACTGGTGGAACTCTATCACCATTGATACTCCGGAGGAAGAAATTACTTGGGAGCAATTCCAAGCCAGATTTGAAGCTAAGTTCATTTCTACAGCTCAGAAATCTGTTCTGTTTAAGAAGTTTGTAGAGCTCAAGCAAGATGGAAGACCAGTTCTTGAGTATGTTTCTGAGTTTGAAGCTTTATCCAAGTATGCCCGGTCGTATATTGAATCTCCTTATCAGAAGAACGAGAAGTTTGTGACAGGCTTGGACATTTATCTTGGGAAGCAATTGGTGGATCATCTGGATGATCCATTTGAGAAGCTTGTGGAGAAAGCTCTCAGGCACGAAAATCTGTTTCCTAAAGAAGGATATGTTGTTGCTGTGGCCAAGGAAGAGTCTAAACCACAGCAGGGTGGAAACAAGAAGAGGAAGCAGCAGCAGCAAAAGGGTAAGGATGGCCAGAAGAAGCCGAAGGGCGAAGTGACCTGCTACAATTATCAGCAGAAGGGCCATTTCTCCAGAGATTGCAAGAATCCAAAGGTGCCGGTGAAGTGCCACAACTGTGACAAGCCGGGGCATATTAAGAAGAATTGTCCAGAACCGCGAAAGGACAAGCAGATTGTGCAAGCTTATGCTTTGGGGGCTGTTCCATCATCTTCAAAAGCTCCTACCGCTGAAGAGAAAGGAAAGAGTGTGGTGGTTCAAGGTACTCTTTCCATATGTGGTGTTCCAGTTAGAGTGTTATTCGATACTGGGGCGTCGCATTCTTTTGTTTGTAATGAACTTGTAGGCCGGTTGGGTTTAGAACCAGATATCGTTGATAGACCATTGGTTGTGACTAATCCAGTTGGGGGTTCGTCCTGTCTGTGTATGTTATGTCGTGGTTTGGTTGTATCAAGTCATGATTGCTCTTTTGTTTATGATTGTTTTGTTCTGAACTTTGCGGGGTTCGGAATTATTTTGGGTATGGACTGGCTTAGGAAGTATGCGACAAAGGTTGATTGTGAAAGGTTGGAGGTGACAGTCGAGAATGTGGAAGGGCGAAAGGTTGTGATACGATGTAAGCATGAGGAAGGCGTCTTCATGAGCTTCATGTATTCGCTGGTTGTTCCACGGGATGGACTATCATCGGTGCCAATCGCTAATGGATTTGAGGATGTCTTTGATGAGGTCAAAGGGTTACCGCCGCATAGAGAGATCGAGTTTCGTATCGATCTAGTTGAAGGAGCCAGACCTGTTGTGATGCCTCTTAGGCGGATGGCGCCTAGGGAACAACATGAGTTGGAGGTGCAGGTTGATGATCTTTTACAGAAAGGATTCATTCGGCGTAGTGTGTCCGAATGGGGTGCACCAGTTGTGTTTGCAACCAAAGCAGATGGATCCTTGAGGTTGTGTGTGGATTATCGTGAGCTGAATAAAGTGACTAAGAAGAACAAGTATCCATTGCCAAGAATAGATGACTTGTTCGATCAACTTCACGAAGCTAAGGTGTTTTCTCAGATGGATTTGGCAACGGGATTTCACCAGTTAAGAGTGGCTAAGGATAGTGTGCCGAAGACTGCTTTCAGGACACCATCCGGTTTCTTTGAGTGGCTGGTAATGCCGTTTGGATTGACCAATGAGCCAGCATATTTTGTGGATCTTATGAATAGAGTGTTCCGAGATCAGTTGAACAAGTTCGTACTAGTGTTCGTGGATGATATTTTGATTTATTCCAGAACTGAAGAAGAGCACATGACGCACTTGCGTATTGTTTTGGAAATCTTACGGAAACATCAGCTGAAGGCTAAGTTTTCGAAGTGTCACTTCTAGAAGAGTGAAGTGAGGTTCTTAGGCCATATTATCTTTGGAAATGGAATAGCGGTTGATCCTGCTAAGGTGGCAGCAATCCAGGATTGGGTTAGACCTAAGAATACATCTGATGTGAGAAGTTTTCTTGGATTAGCAGGATATTATCGCCGATTTATCAAAGACTTTTCCAAGATAGCTGCACCATTAACAGGATTGACGAAAAAGAACCAAGTATTCAGATGGGATGTTAAGTGTGAGCAAGCTTTCAGAATCCTGAAAGAGCGATTGACAAGTGCTCCTGTTTTGACTATTCCAAGTGGAAATGATGAGATGGTGGTTTACACCGACGCATGTGGTACTGGACTTGGAGCAGTGCTGATGCAGAAGGGTAAAGTTGTTGCGTATGCAAGTCAACAACTGAAGCCGCATGAAAGGAATTATCCGACTCATGATTTGGAGTTAGCGGCGATTGTTTTTGCTCTGAGGATGTGGAGACATTATCTATTGGGAGTTTGATTCGAGTTGTTACAGATCATAAGTCGTTGAAGTATCTTTTCTCCCAAAAGGATTTGAATCTTAGGCAGCAACGATGGCTAGAGTTTTTGGCATCATATGATTTTGGTATAGCCTATACTCCGGGAAAGGGTAACGCAGTGGCAAATGCGTTAAGTCGAAGACATGCAGGATTGGGAGCCATGTTTTTAGAATGGAAGTGTCTCGAGTATTTAGATGGATTTGACTTCAGGCCCAAATGTGAATTGGAACCTGAGATGTTGGCAAACTTATCGATAAGACCGACTCTTGTGGAAAGAATTGGCGAGAGCCAAAAGCGAGACGATAAGCTTGTCAAGTTTATCCGTGATTTGGAATCTGGATTGGACCCAGAAAAGGATAAAGGATTCGAGGTCGATCGAGAGGGTTGGCTTCGGAAGCAAGGACGACTAGTTGTTCCCGATATAGATGAATTGAGAAATGAAGTTCTAAAGGAAAGTCATCACTCGAAGCTGACAATTCATCCAGGTGGAAATAAGATATATCGGGATATGAAGAGAACCTATTACTGGGAAGGTATGAAGAAGGATGTTGGAAATTTTATTTCCAAGTGCATGAACTGCCAGTTGGTAAAAGCTGAGCAAAAGAAGCCCAGTGGATTGCTTCAGCCATTAGAAGTTCCTACATGGAAGTGGGAGCAAATATCGATGGATTTTATTGATGGGCTACCTAGAACAAGAACGGGAAATGAAGGGATTTGGGTCATCGTAGATCGTTTGACCAAGAGTGCAAGATTCATTCCTGTTCGATCAACCAGGACTGCATCAAAGTTGGCTGAGCTGTATGTTAAGTGGATAGTTCGATTCCATGGTATTCTGAAAAGAATAGTGAGCGATCGAGACCCATTGTTCACTAGTGGATTTTGGAAGAGCTTCCAGGAAGTTTTGAGAACTGAACTGTGTTTGAGTACAGCTTATCACCCCCAAACAGATGGTCAGACCGAGAGAGTCAATCGAGTTTTGGAAGATCTCCTTAGAGCTTGTGTTTTAGATTTCGGAGGATCATGGGAAGATCACCTTCATTTGGTAGAATTTTTGTATAATAACAGTTACCAGTCAAGCATTGGTATGGCACCGTATGAAGCATTGTATGGAAGACCGTGTAACTCTCCGACATGTTGGTTAGAAACAGGAGAAAAGCTTATACTTGGGCCAGAAATGATTCGACAGACTTCGGATTGCATAGAGATCATTCGGCAACGAATGAAGGCAGCCCAAGACCGACAGAAAAGTTATGCTGATAAGCGTCGTAAGGATTTGGAATTCGACGTAGGTGATATGGTTTTTGTGAAGATTTCTCCACTGAAGAATGTTATTCGATTCGGGAAGAAAGGAAAATTGACTCCGAGATTTGTTGGACCATTCCCGATCATCGAGCGAATTGGAAAGCTCGCCTATAAATTGGAGTTACCAGAAAAGATGGTGGGTGTGCACAATGTTTTTCACATATCATATCTACGGAAGTATGTTCACGACTCGAATACTGTGGTTTCTGCTGATAGCTGTGAAGATTTTGAAGTTGACCTAGTTGATAAGAGACCCCGTAAGCCGCTTCGTGTTGTGGAAACTGACACGAAACAGCTTAGGAGGAAGGTAGTTAGGTTGCTCAAGATACAATGGAGTGATGATGTTAACGACTGTACATGGGAGGTGGAAGAGAGGATGAAGGCAGCTCATCCTAAACTCTTCGAGGTATGGCCATAAGGTGTCGTGTCATCTCATGACATTGTAACTTGTTCTAGTTTTAGAATTCTGCATGTTAGGCTAGTAATTGGACGCATGGTTTGTTGATTTCTATGAATGGTAGGCATGCAGAATAGTTTTTGATTGCTCTTGTTTGTTTGGAATTTCGGGGGCGAAATTCCTAAGGGGGAGAGAATGTAACGACCCGTATTTTTACGGATCGAAAGATCGTAAAACTGTTATTTTTAGGTCGTTTGTGTTGATATGTTGTCCAGAGTTTAAGTCGACCAAAGCTTAAGTTGTCCCGAGTAAGGTCGTGTAGTAGCTTAGGTCGTGTAGAAGTCTGGGTCGATTGAGCGACTTAGTGAAGAGGAGCGACCTAAGGATTGGAACGACCTAAGGAGTTAGGTCGTGTGATAGTTAGGACGTGTTATAGTTTAGGTCGGTCGAGCGACCTAAGGAAGTTGGTAGCATTAGTGAGCGACTTAAGGGGGATAGCGACTTAACAAGATAAGCGGCATAGGAGTTAGCGGCATAAGCAGGTTAGCGACCTAAGGGAGGTAGGTTGTTCGAGCGACTTAAGGATTTCAGTTGTTGTAGTTTGGGTCGTAAGCGACCTATGTTGCCCTGTAATGAAGTTAGGTCGTATACGACCTAAGATAGATTTTGTGTATAGTTGGGTCGTGAGCGACCTATATCAGGTTGCTATATGCTAGTTAGGTCGCGTAATGGCTAAGTTGTTAGGTCGCGTGAAGGTGTAAGTGTTAGGTCGGTACTCCTGTTAAGTCGTTAGGTCGGCATCTCAGTTAGGTCGCGCACTTGCGTTGTCGTTAGGTTGCGTGTGTGTTAGGTCATGACTTCTGCTAAGTCACTAAGCCACGTGAGTGTTAGGTCGTAGGTCGGGGGTAGTTAGGTCGTTAGGTCAGCGACGACCTAAGGGGCGGACGACCTAAGGATTCCAGCTTATAAATACACGTCTTTGCCTCACTTTTTGGGATCCAGATTTTGAAGCGACGAAGTGCTGCCATTTTGAGAGCTCGAGAACTACACTTCTTCACTTCTTATCTCTTCTTAAGTTTAGTACTTCCTTCCATCCAAGATCGAAGATCCAAGAGCTAAAGTTGAAGATCTACATTCTTCGAATAGAGGTTTCATCGTTTGAAGCGGAATTTTGACAGATCAAGTTAGATCCTTCGCTATCCAGATCTGAAGTGTGTTGCTTTTGAAGTGTTTAGGTGATTTGGTGAGTGGTGGTTATCTCTCACACGGACCCAAAGGAGTATATTGGATTGGCAGCTTGATTGTGTGTTAAAAATAGTGATTCCATGCATTTTTCCGTAAACCTAAGTATAGATCCATTGTTCATGAATATTTGGCTTCCATCATAGTACATGTTAACCTATGCAAGTTCACCCATCAAGTTGTAGAGATAATACTCATGTTTCATGCTTGTTAGATTTGGACTCTTTATTTACAAAATTCCCATATTAAGTTATAATTGCTTTTAGATCTTGTTTGCATGATTGATTACCTGGATTAATGATTGATTTGATTGATTGTTATAAATTAGTTGATTATTTGTTGGATTTAGACAAGATGGTCGAAGATGATTCAAAAGCTAAGGGAAAGGCTCTTGAATTGGAAAAGCTGCTCGTGGCATATGTGGCGGATGATGAAGCTCATATGGATAGATTTGATGACGATGATGAGATGAGGCTTTGCTATGATGTGATGTAGCCTTGGTATAATCTAGACGGGATCATTCCAAGCATGTTGATAACTTGAGGGATGGTTCGAGTTCGTTGATAATGGTTGGCTCGAGAGGGGTTTGAGCTAGTATGAGAATAGTCGTCGAGGAGGATGACTAGAAGGCTGAGATTTCATCGTTGTTGAAGGTTCTAGCAGACTCAAAGCAAGAGTATGCTGGGCAGATTCGATAGTCCCAAAAGACTACAGTTGGTAGTCGAGTACTCTGGGCAGATTCGATAGTCCTAGGCACAGGCTGCGACGACGTGCGGAGTTCTGTTTAGAACCGAGGTTACCATTAGCCCTTGACGGACGGCTGAAAGAACGTGCCGGTCATTCAATTAACGGTGGTATCGAAGCAATGATAACAGTGATGGCCAGAGTCATGGATGTTTGGTTGTATCGCCATTCGGTCTCAAGAGCAATATTTTCTGGGTGCTTATCTGATCTTGGTTTAGGCCTTGGGGGTTTGTACTTGGAAAACATCGACCTTGACTCGAGTGATAATTGCTTTACTTTAAATGTTTGCTTTACTATGTTTACTTCTACTTAGTGTGTCTGAGGGCTATCACTATAGAAAGAGGTGGAGTGGGAGGGTTGGGATCCTATTCCTTTTACCTTTATGCTCTTTTGGTATGTTGTTAGTTAATTTACCGCTCACTAAGACTGTTGTTTGACTCAAGGTTTTATGTTCAACTCTTATTACCTTGGGCTGTTCATCCATTTTGGGATGGGCAGACTAGGTAGCAGGTGACAGGTGCTGTTCTTAGTTTCAAACGATGCTGATGACGAAGACGAGCTGGAGGCTTGCATATTATTTTCTTATTATATGTACTGGATGTTCCGCTGCTTGTATATTCTCTGAGTGATATGTAGTGAGGCTGGATGTATTGACTATTCAGATTTTTGTATCAAACTACTATGAGGCTTATTTGATGCGATTTTGTTCCGTGTAGCTTCACTATGTATATTTTTCTCTATTGTATTTTATCCATGCGCTGTGAGTAATACGGTAGATTCTGCTGTTTTAACTTACCTCCGACGATCATCCATGGCTGCCTGGCACACTTTCCGGTGCACTATTTCTATGTTTAGTGCAGAAGTCATGGGCGGTCGTCACATAAGCTGTCTAGAAGCATAGACAATAACATTTCCATTATGCATTAGCACATCACCTAATCCAGTACCACATGCATCGGTGTAAACTACCAACCCCTGATTCCCATCTGGAACTACTAACACGGGCGCATTGGTTAACAAATGTTTCAACTTAAGGAATGCCGCCTTACATTTGTTAGACCAAACAAACTTCACGTCCTTCCTGGTTAGCATAGTCAAGGATGCCGCTATCCGCGAGAAACCCTTAATGAACCTTCGGTAGTAACCTGCAAGACCAAGAAAACTTCTAATCTCACTTATCGTCTCTGGTCTCTTCTAATTGTTAACAGCTTCGATTTTATCTGGATCAACTGCTAACCCTTTCTCGGAAACTACATGACCAAAGAAATTCACTTCCTTCTTCCAGAAATGACACTTGGAGAACTTTGCCTTCAGCTGATGCTGTTTTAGCATCTCCAACACTATTCTAAGATGATCCGCATGATCCTTCTCTTTCTTAGAATATACCAAAATGTCATCAATAAAAACCAGCACGAACCTATCCAAGTGCTCTCGGAAAACCCGGTTCATCAGATCCACGAAGAAAGCTAGCGCATTAGTAAGCCCAAATGGCATAACCAATCACTCATAAGACCTATATCTGGTCCTAAATGTCGTCAAAGGAATACTGTCCTCTGCCACTCTTAGCTGATGGAAACTTTTTGCCAAATCCAACTGGGAAAACACTCTGGCTCCACTCAACTGATCGAATAAGTCGTCGATCCTCGGCAAAGGATACCTATTCTTAATCGTCCTCTCGTTCAACATATGATAGTCGATACACATCCTTAACGACCCATCTGGCTTCTTCACGAATACCGCGATTGTTCTCCAAGGCGAACTACTTGGCCGGATGAAATTCTTTCCTTCCAATTCCACTAGCTGCACCTTCAGTTCCTTCATCTCGGTTGGTGACATCCTGCTAGGTGGTCTACTTACGGGTTCAGCTCCCGGTACGAGATCTATCCGAAACTCGATTGCTCTTTTCGGCGGCAAGCTCGAAACTGGTTCAAACACATCCGCAAACTCTCTTGCTGCATAAACCCGCTCCAACTCTGCTTCCGTTCCCATAGCACCCAATAATGCATAAGCATTTCCGTTCGAACTCCTTGTTGAGTAAATGACTCGGTTATGGCTATTAGGGTGTTTCAATGATATTTCCTCCTCCTGACAAAATATCCTAGCATCATATCTATCTAACCAATCCATACCTAATATGATCCTGAAACCCATGAAATCAAAAACATATAAGCTGCATGCAAACATATGACCTAACAAATCAAGTTCTAACTGGTCATATCTCATTCCCATAGTTGCATACCGTCCTATAGGATTCACAACCCTTAAAGGAGTAATAAGGTATAAAGGTTCCAGACATAAGCAATCTACCAAATACTGAGATATAAATGAGTACGATGCACCGGTATCAAATAGCATCCTAACCGGAGTACTATGAATCATAAGCATACCTTCCATAACAGCTTTTCCTTTCTCAGCAGACGTTGGTCTAGAGGATGATGGTTCCAACGCAAAGACCTTTCCCTTTCCAGCCTTAGCAGCCTCAGGACACTTGTCCTTGTAATGCCCCATCTGGCCACAGTTGTAGCACTTCACATTCGGCCTCACTGCAACTGCTCTTCCATCACCCGAGCGACACTCATTAGCATAGTGCCCCTTCTTGTCACACTTGTAACAAACAATATCAGCCTTTCTCTTCTTAGTTGCTACCCCCGACTAGGAACCTTTCTTCTTGAAGAACTTCCACTTCTTACCCTGAAAATTCTGAACCTCGGCTGGTTTCCCCTTTCCAAAAGTAGAAAGCATCTCTTCATTCCAAATAGCCATCTCGACAACAATATGACACGGATACCGAAGGATTGGCATGGTTGCTCTGGCAATCTCAGGATTCAACCCCCTGATAAACTTATCATTCCTCCGAATGACTGTATCCACAGTAGCATATCCGAAACGGGACAGCTCATCAAATTCTGTAGCATACTCAATCACTGATCCATCCCCTTGGACTAAATCTGCAAATTTCCTGAGCAATGCTGACTTGGCAACCTCTGATAGAAATCTTTCTTCGAACCTCCTTCGAAATTCAGCCCAAGTTAGATCTTCCTCTGGCTCTCCCACGGTAACTTCATTCCACTAAAACAATGCTGCTCCCTACAATTGTCTTGAAGCAAGTCTTCTCTTCTGCATATATGTCAAGCCGAGATCTGCAAATATCCTCTCACAATGTAATAGCCAGTTTTCCACTCCTACCGCATAATCGATTCCCAGAAAAGGCTTCCCTCCAAGACTAGCGTAATCCCTGCTCAGCTTGACATAATTATTACCAACTGGGGCCACCGGATTAGCTCCTCCAGCATTCCCTACAGCCACTCATGCAGCTGCTCTAGCTTGCATCATATTCACGAAGAATTGGTACATTATCCCCATACCAACAGGCAGAATCTCAGCACCAACATTGGCATTTGCATATGGGTTTGCATTTGCCTGTCGACCCTGGTTGCTCCTAGTATTGGGTCGAACATTTCCACTTGTTGCGGTGCGTCTTCCACCTTGATTCACTCTTCCATTTCCTGCCTTCATATCTTACTTTCCTACTACTTGAAATCCAATCTTAGCAAGATACAGAAGAACGGTCCAAGAGAGTGGGGAATACATACTTAGGTATTTATAGCAAAGTACACATACGTTACTATAACGCTTACCCAAGCCCAACTATATTTTAGATTCATTAGATTATGCTTTAAAAATATTTTAAGGTATAAATTCCTTTTAAGTACATAAACCATGCTCTGATACCAACTTGTAACATCCCGCTTTCGGAGGCTCAAAACTAATTGCTACGGATGCTGCAGTCATCCATAGGGGTTATTTCCGAGTGACCGAAATCGGAATCTTGGAACTATTGGCAACACAGAAACACAAAAATATGAAAAAATTTAAACTTCAACAAAACAGAATTTCTCATTTCTTATAAATTTCAATTCAAGATTTAATTACATAATCCCAAACATTAACCACGCTCAGATCACATATACATGTACAAAATATGATAAGAGCGACATATGAAGATGTCCCCTTATGATGATCAGAGAACTAATAAATATGAACTTTACAGTTCTTAGTACATCACAGCAGAAAGCACAAAATAGCTCCTATATAGCTAACACTGCCTCCTGCATGTCTCCGGAAGCTTATTCGTCCAAAAACCTGAAAGTCTCCCACCCTCAGACTACTCAAATTAATTTTGAGTACCCGAGAGTTTATGGAGAAACACAAACTTCGAGTCAGACAATAAGTCTGGTATGAATAATCCCCTATCATCTCTTATCATAAATAGATATCTAGTGAGACTACGCCGCTTAGCGGAACGGGTTTTCCCCTCACTAGTATTCAAAACAAAACATGTAAATCATTTACTATGCTCCTGCACCCAAAATGATTAGTCTTAACATAATATGAAATAAAGCCATAAATCATATATATATATATATATATATATTGGATATCCCATACACCCATTCATTGGATATCCCATCCACTCATTCATTGGATATCCCATCTAAAAGAAATTTATTAGATTTTTCATCTAAAATCCATTTATTAGAGTTCCCCTCTAAAATCTTTAAAATGATTATCCGTCAAAACTTAAATAGGACTATCCGTCCCAAATTCATCAAAATAAATGCAGATTATCCATCGTACATTGTTTTATAAAAGTTGGTGTGGGCTATCCACTGCACACTCCATAGTTTTCCTAGGATGACTATGAACCCTTGGGTACCAAATCCTGAGGCTAACCACCTCTGGCAAAACATTCTTTACTTTAGAAAATTGATGTAGGCTATCCACCGCACATTCCATGGTTTTCCTAGGTTAACCAAGAACCCAACACTTAGCCAATTAAAATATCATGATCCACATGATTATTTATTAAAATTCATGATCCCTATGATTATTTATTTTCCCCAGGTATACCACCTGTTTAACCTATTCCCATTGATAGCCCAAATTAGGTTAAATTAAATAAAAACACATTGATAGCCCCAATGTATATTTTCGAAAGCATATTTCTGTTTGTAACCCCAGACTATGTATCGAAAACATTAAACCCAGCCCGGTGTCCCCAAGGTTTTATAACATTCATTTTATATAAGGATCTCCCTTACATATTCAAATAAAGATAAGTATTTTATGCTATAACCCTTCAAAGTAACTCCTTCGAACTTAGCAAAATTTTATTTAAGAAAAATGGCTAAAAACAGCCCTTTAAAATCCTTTAAATGAAGTCCCATTCGAAAGCAAATAACCCTCCGAAGTTAGCCCCTTCGGAAGCCTTCCTTTTGAAAGCATCACAAAATCATACCTTTCGACCTTGCCAAAAAGTTTCTTTTCAACCTAGTCGAAAGGTTCTACTTTTCGACTTTGTCGAAAGCTTGGGGTATCCCCCTTATAAAACCATTTATAAACTTTTCGAAAGCAATGAAACTCAAAGCCTTTCAAAATCATTGAAGGTAACCCCTTCAAAAGCATTAAAACATCCAAAGATAGCCCTTTCGGAAGCCTTCCGCCTTTTTAAAACATCCCTTTGACTTAGTTGAAAGGGTGAGGGCTCACCTTTCGACTTTGTCAAAAGGTATAAGCTGGCGGCTTAACTCTTCCTTAGAATATCCCATTCAAAGGCATATACAACATAAAGCGGAACGAAGTTGAAAGCTTCCCTTCGACTTCATTCCTTTCGAAGTTCTGAATCGAAAGCATACATCCCCTTCGAAAGCATGGCTTTCGAAGACATTAAAAACTTAACTTTTAAAACAATGGGAAGGTTCAGAAGTAACCCCTTCCTTTTCCTCTCCTACCTTTCAACTTAGTCGAAAGGTTCTAAAACATATTTTTGGAAAACATTTAAAACAATTCTCTTGAAGATTTAAAATTTCGAAGATCCCCTTCGAAACCCCCTCTTGAATATAAAAAATTTAGTCTTTTATAAAATGATAAGTCGAAGGATCCCCCTTCAACTTATTCGAAAGCAGTTATGTTTCTATTCGAAAGTAAAGGAAGCAGCCTCCCCATCCCTTCGCCTCACTTCCCTTCGACACCGTGCCTACCTTTCGACTTAGGCGGAGGGTAATTGTTTACCTTCCGTCTTATACGAAAGTTACCTTTCGACTTCGTCGAAAGGGTAAAAGCGGGCTTGTTGGAGTCGAAGGCAGAACTGGGCCTACTGAAGTTATGTTTTATCTTGCTTGTCTAATTTTGATTGGTTGAGGAGCATTCTCCTGTATTTCCAAATAGTAAAAAGTATACAAAAGTTAACATTTTTCTTAAAACACCATTCTTCTTCCCCAATTAAAATTTTGAATTGCAGCATTCCCTTCGAATTGACTAATTCGAAGGCAATTTTGGAGTTTAGCCCTTAGACTTAAATAATTTAATTACCTTAGTAAATCACTAAAAAAAATCCACAAAAATCACCAAAAATCTGATAAATCATATACTTCAACATATTAAAATTTCAAAGCAAATGAAGAACAAAACAACTTGGAATTTAACCAAAACCGAAAAAAACGTGTTAATTAACCCATTAACATTTAAAACACCTATGTCTTATCCAAACAAAGGTTTAAATGGTTATATCCAAACCAAAATCACAAACATGAATCGGGCATAACCCATAACCGATCCAAACACAGAAAAATGAGATGATAAACATGATTATTCACCTTAATTAGTTGATTGGAGAATGAGATAATTTCCTAGCTTTAATTCCTTAGCCTTTTCTTCAATTTATGCTCTTCTTAGAGCTTTTAATGGCTGACCGAAAGTTGGTGAGGAGTTATGAATGAGAAAGTGAAATTTTATTAAAGTAGAGGAAGAGATATATACTAAGAAATGTAGCCCCATTTTCAAGTTTACCATTTAGGAAAATTCCTCATTCTAAATTTAGTTAAGTCTTATTTTAGTTCATTCATTAAGACATGACCATTGGATTTATTAATCTCATCTCCCTAATTATTCACATTATTCTATTTAATTTATCCAATTAAATATCTCGAATAATGTTAATTAAAATTCAGGGGCATTACAGAGGACGGACGGATCCACCCTCCTCGAGCTTTGAAAAGAAGCGAGGTCGTGGATGGACGGATTCACCCTCCTCGAGCTGGACGGTCATTTCACGTCCTAATTTTGGAGTTTGCACTTCAGCTCGCACTCTGAGAGCTGGAGTTTGTTGGAGAATTGTCGTGTTTCAATTCTCATTTATTGATTATTGTTTGCCCCCCAAGCTCGGGGTTTCATCTAGCGAGTGATCGGTCGGATAACGATCACTCTCTATTTGAACAAGTCCCACCGTAAGATGGAACTCAGCTCTTCGGACATCATGGCAGTTGCATGATGCATTTAGGAATCGCTAATCTGGCTTTATGAGTCTGCGTTTTATTGCTGAAACAAGAAATCATGGAAAAATCAGTTGCCTTATTACAAGTACAAATTTTCAAATTGCGTAAACAAACTTGAAAAGAAAAGCAGACTAAATGAATGAAAGCCAATTATATATAATAGCGACGGAGACTTTCGCTGTTCCATGCTCTCGGGAGAGTGAGACCATCTACGATTGATAACTTGAATGTGTCGTCTCCAAGCCTCCGTTCGATGACATACGGTCCTTCCCATGTCGGTTTCATGTGCGAAGGAACCGGATAGACCCGCTTAAGTACGAGATCGCCAACTTTAAAGGTTCTAGGTCGGACCTTGGCATTGTATAATCAGACGACTCGGTTGCGATGTTCGGCTGCCCTCAAATCAACCTCTTTACGCTTCTCATCTAATAAATCCAAAGATTTTGCAAGTAGGATGGCATTCGTCTTCGGATTATAATAAGTCACACGGTGAGAGGGCGTATCCATAACGGGACAGTATCCATAGTAGCGTATCCGTAACTTATCATTCCTAATAAACTTATCCGTAATTTTACCACTTTGAATATGAGATATTTAATTTATTTTAAATATTCAGGTATAGGATTTTCAAACTTAATAATCATGTTTTATGTGATAAATAAGAATGATAAACTTATTTTTAAAATTTAATTACAAAATCAATAAGTTTGGATTTTCGTCGAAAAGTGACAAAAGCCGATTTTCGATAAAATTTAATATACATTCGAATAATTGTCGTAAATAGTAAATAACTCTTTTTAATTGAATTTTAATATTATTATATATGATTTTATAACTCAAATGAACTTGTTTTAATTATTTAAAAATGACAAGAAACTTATTTTCAAGTTTTTTTATATAAATAAATAGTTTAACAAAAATGTCAAAATGTGACTGACGATCGTTTTTCTAATTTACGACCGAGAACCAAACGGAAGTTGTTTCAACATTTTGCAACATAATTTCTTTAAACATGCATACTTATACATTTACACAGTTTGGTAAACATTTACAATTAGCACTAAAAGACTAATGGAGTTTACTTTTGTTAAAATATAAAAAATATATATTTTTTGCTTTTATAAAGATATGTAAATAAACATAATCATTTCAAATAAATACTCAAACATCATTTCTCCATAAATGCCTTAGTACTTAGTTGTCAAAATCATGCATGGAAAATGAGCATTTTATTTTTATGAATTTTGTTAATTTATGAAAAAATGCATAATCATTTCATTAAGGACAAATCTGAAATCCACATATCTCATCTCATTAAAAGCGATTTCTTCCATGTCCATTCTTGCCTTGGAAAGGAAATAAAAGTTGGTTGAAAATTCAAGTAATCTAAGTAGAAAAGCTTCAACTATAAATAGCCCCTCCATTCTTTTCATTTGTTCACTTCATTCCTCACCATTTCTTCACTTTCTCCATCTCTTCCATGGCATCCAACACTCCTACTTCCTAAACCACTCACCCAAGCACCTATACCCCCTACCCATACACACACCCGCCTCCAGCAAGGCCAAACTCCCCACACCCGTGCACCCAAACCCGAGCCCATACACACTCACCCAACCCCCCCCCCCCCCCTCACCCACCCCCCAAGGCCCACATACCCAAGCTTACCCCCTACCCAAAGGCCGTACCCAACCCACACACCATACCCAAGCCCAAACCCACCTCCACTCAAGCCTATACCCTATATCCACGTCCGTACCCATCTCCAAAACCCACCACACACCCATACCTTCCACCCAAACCCGCACACTCCCCCAACCCGAGCCCATAAGCCACCCACCCGAGCCTATCCACCTCCAAAACACACGTACCCATGCCCACAAACCCAAGCAACCAAGGTCGAACCCCCTAATCCAAGCACTCCATCTCTTTAAGTAAGCTACATCTCCGTTTGTACGTGTCATTGTGTAGTGATAGAGCAAAGGAATGATATTTTAGTTCGTAGTGAAAGAAATTGAAAAATGAAAATGAGTAAGCTCTATAAATATTTAAATGCTATCTTGATTGTTGTTATGATACCCATACTTATATTCAATGATAATATGTTGATTTGAGACTATTGGTTGAAGATATGGATGTTAAAATAGATTTGGTTATATGGGTGAATATTGGATGAATGGATGATTTGTTAATGTTGATTTTATCAACACTTTAAATAAACACTTTAAATAAAGTTAGTTATGGCTAAATTTATTTTGGTTTATAATAGATGGTTTCAGACCCCGTTTGTTTAGATTGTTGATTTAAGACTCGTCTGCCAATATTACATGGATTCAGCAATATCTTGGTAGTTGTTGATCGCCTCACCAAATCGACACATTTTTACGCTATGTAATCCAGTTTCACTGCTGTCAAAACTATAATTCTCCTTCGTACTATTGTTGTAAAACATCATGGATTTCCACGCACTTCTGTCTTGGATGGAGATCCTATTTTTCTTAGCTGTTTTAAGCAGAAGCATTTTGAGCCTAGTGGCACCAAACTAAAACAAAGCACAGCATACCATCAATCTGATAGTGATGGTCAAATTGATGGTGATGGTCAGTTAGAGATTGTCAAGAAAAGACTCGAAAATACTTGTGGGCGCTCACACAATAAAAACCTTCCACTAGGTTCTCTTTGTTAGACCAGGGTTGAAATTTCTTACAATACTAGCTATTACAGGTGCAAGTCAATAGTAACCGTATGCAACAGAAGGCAAATGCCCATCCTAGAGAGCTACATCACAACATTGGTGATCAACTCCTTGCCAAGCTTCAACCTTCTAGACAGATGCACATATCACTGCTACAACGCAGTGAACATTCCAGTAAAACCTCAGTTCATACAACGGCATGTACTAGTGCTTGGACACGACAAAAAGAAAACAATCAAATTAAACCTCAGTTTGTTACTTATTAATTGAACTGATGCGATTGAAAATTGATTAAAAAAACACTCAATATTTCAACAGAAAATTCATTGTTTATGATGCAAAAAGGAACTTCCACGCATTCGATACTTAAAAGCGTTCCAACATATTAAATTGAACCGATAAATTTAATGTGTTAATAGGAAGAATATAATGAAATGCAGCAAAGTGAAAGCACCCGGGATTGTATTATAAAGCAACAAGAAGATACTACGCAGAAACAGCAAACAAAATTCATACTCAGGTGGAATAATGAGTTTTGTAGTTTAATCTGCCCATGTGACCTTTAATCTTTCTGAAGTAGCTTGATAGATAGACAGCAGAGTGCAATGAATGGAAGAAAAACAGAGCAACATGAAATGTCGTGAAGCAAACAAATCCCAAACTTGATAAGGCTGTCATACTGCAATTGTAGTTCTCACTGAGTATTCCCCCCAGGTGAAGAAGGAAGCGCCCATCTGCTCTGTGCTTCATTATTATGAATTTTCTTGCTATTTCCACCTATGGAAGGCAAGCTTAAGTCAACATCTATAAGATATTATTTTTGACAGCCAGTATAAAGAAATCAAGTTGAAAGAATAACGGATGATCATTTCTGCTATTATGGTCGAAATGATAAAAACCGAACAACCGTGTCAATATCAATATCAAGTTTCAATTCAGGTTCCAATTCTGTTTCGGTCGCATAATATTTCTTGGATTTTTTCTAGATTTCAATTCGATTTTGAAAATTTCAGAAACTCCGTTTAAATCATGCTTCTGGATTTTCTTAAATTTTAAATATATAAGTACATTTTCTAACCATAAATTAAGCGTGTTGATTTAAGCTGGCTAAGCACCAAGAATAAAAAAGCTTGCTTAAAAACAGGCCCACTCAAGCTCAAAAAAAGAGCTCAATGTCCTTTAGTAACAAGAATTCGGCCCATAATCAAAATAACTCATTAACCCTACAACCAATCACTATTCTTTATAAACAGTACTTTCTCCCTCTTCTCACTACACCATATTATTTGGACCGTGTAGTGTAAATAAAGAGAAACTGAGATATTGCCAAATGGAGGTGTAGCCGATGTTTTGCCCCATACAAATTATGTGTGTTTTGTGATTATAATGTCTGGAAACTGATTATTAGTCGAACTCTGGCCCGGCCATCGTCGGAACAGGACTAGAATGGACAGGATTTCAGTAGGGGGGCGGGAATTTCGAATCATGGCCAATATGCAAGTAGTTGCTAGAACAAAATTGTCCAAAAAAAAAAACTGTTGTGCAAGAACCAACCAGTTCCCATTATATGATGGTTGAAATTTCTTATCAGTCTTCGTTTGCGTCAAAAAATGAATGCAAACATCGCTTGGACATATATCTTTAAATCTACTTTATACCCACATTATTAAACACGGATAGAGATAGAATAAAGTCCACACAAAAGAAAAAAAAAAGTAAAGTGCGTAAAAACAAAAGAAACAACAATTTTTTGCAGTGGTTTAACGAAGTCTATATCAATTTTTTCCTCTTATTATATGCTTCATAACAATTTTCATGGTTTTTATGTGTACACCAGAGAAAAAGAAATCCTTTTTTCTTCTAAGTTCGGAGTATTTCTGATCATTTAGAGCATATAGAAAAGAAATCCTTTTGAATTTTTTCTTCAAAGTCCGGGATATTTATAATCATCCGGAGCATGCTATAAAATCGAAATATAGATCTATATTTATATTAGGAGCGAAGAGCTCAAAGTAGAGCACAAGACCACATAGAGATCTTATTTGGGCGACTCAAGGTTGCAGGGCTCGAGTTTGAATGGTACTAGGGAGTTTAGCTCGAATTTTAATTATTAAACTCAAATTAGAGGTGAATTTAAAGTTGACTTTGGGTTTGATGATTGCTCAACCTAGTTCGTGCTTCCGTGTAGGGCTTTGGACCAAGTTCCGGCAATGTTGACCAAGGACCCGGATCTAGCTTTGGGTTTCCTGAAGCAGCTGCATTTTCAAGCGTAGAGCTCAAGCTCGAACATAGGAGCTTCCACGTGACACTTAGTGATCTCTTCAAGCACTGGAGGCCTTGGGAAGTGATTCTAAATGCTCATTCCTTGCAGGATTTGACTTGGGCTTGAGCTAAAAAACTTCGAAGTTAACCCCAAGTTGATGTTGGATTTTGACTTGATTGACCCAGCTATTTAAGAGCACCATTTTTCAATCAATGGTTTGCCCGAGCTTTGTTTTGATATTAGCTAAGCATGAATTTTGTATACAACTTGTGTGTTTTTTCGTTTTAATTTTGCAGAATTTGTTTTATTATCATGTTGAAGCATTTTTCGAGTGTCGTTGTAACGACACGTAAATTTTCAATAATTAAAATGGTTAATTAAATAAGATTTGTGATTTAATATTAAAAGAAATAAAAAATTTGTAAATTAAAAACGAAATAATAACTAAGATGAAACATAACAATGTTAATAAAAGTTAATTTTTGATAAATTGAACGAAATTCCAATTAATTGAAATAACGTAAATGCTATAACTTGATTATAAATTGAATGTAAGAAAATAATTGTAAGTGTTGTATAAACTTATGAACTAGCATAATAAATGATAACTGAATAAAATCAGTATTACGTAAGTGATTTCAACATTCACTTGTAAGTAATAAACTTACAAATATGGTTAATGGTTAATTGTGACAATCAGTATAAGTTATCTATTTATTTAGCCTGTTAAATTAAATTGGAAACCAATTGCAATAAATTAAGATAATATTTGAAAATAATGTTAATTTATTCATATTATGACAATTAGTTGAATTAAAAGAATAGAAATAAAGATTTATCAATTTATTGGAATTTAAAACTATAATAATTGGATTAATTGCAATAAAATGAAATTAAGTATTTAAATATTACGTTAATAGAGATTAAGATGAAATTTGAGAATATTAGTGTAATAAATCATGAACTAATGTTAATTTTATCCATTTGATAATAATGGATTGAATAATAGGATGAAAGTTCAATTAAATGGAATTATTGAAAATTTAATTTATAATTTCTAAATTTAATGAAATTGAAATTAAACACTGAAATTGATGGATTAATCAAATTTAAATTGACATCTAAATTTGTTTAAACTATTGTAATTGATTAAGAAATCAAAAATGATAGAAGTTGTAATTTATTAAAATTTAAACTGAAAATGTGATTTAATTAATTTAATATTAATTTATTTAATTAACTGAAATATAGCCATTTTGGCCACCGACTCGAATTTCGACGAAACCAGTTTCATCGGATCCGTAACAGTGAATTATTGTAAGATTTCAAGTTTCGTAACGATCGAACTTGTCGTTTGATCGTACGGGCTCGAAACGCCTAGAAATCAATTTAATTGAAATCAATTTGAAATAAGCTGAATTTATCATAACTTCTTCATACAATGGAATTTGGGCTTGAAACCAGTTCCATTGTTTTTAAAATTATCGAAAGCGTCTATTTTGATATATGGGTTGACCCATTTTCGTTCCGGAGACGGAACAGACTTTTCGGGTCGTTTATCGTTCAAACCCAAATCGATCTAATCCATTTGTCTATTTCTGATCCACCTATAAATAGCTCGTTATAAACCCTAGTTGTTTATATTCCCATTTGTCTGTACATACAATTTTGTCTACTCCTCTCTTGTCAATGGCAGACAAACCCTAATTTCCAATTGCAAATCCAAAATCAAAAATTCAACTTCAAATTAAAGCTCTCCAATATATATCGAATTATATATCGATTTGAAGCTCTCGACAAGCGCATCTCAGATCTGTAATTCGTTTTTCAATTTGAGTCACCGTTTGTTCAGAAATTAATGACTTATTTTTGGCCGTTCGTTGGCGTTCGATGATCGTCGTCCAATCGACGAATCAAATGCACCGTGTTGTAGAGGGCAACGAGAGCTGTTCATCTGTGTCATTCGTTTGGTCAATTGACGGCTAGATCGCCTCGAATAATTGACCTAGGGTTCGCATATGGCGGCGGCTGATGGTGATGTGGGGCGACCGGACCTATGGCGTTGAGAAGCTCGTGGTCAGGCGAGTCGGCGGTGTGGATATGGGGGCGGTCGGTGGTCACGGCGTCGGTGGGAGGCGGTCAATGGCTCGTTGACTGGGTTCGTGCAATTTAGCAGCGTGCGTTCTGGAAAGCGCGTTCGAGAGAGAGGGAGCGCGTGACGTGGCAGAGTGAGTTCTGTTTTGTTTTTTTGTTTATTTAATATAAATTTAATTTTTAATCTTCTAATAATCATAACTCTTACATACGGACTCCGTTTCACGCGCGGTTTTCTCCGCTAGGATCGTATTGAAATGTCAGACATTTTGACGTTGATTTGGACGAATTCTGAGACCGTTCAAATTTTGGGCTAATTTTGAATTTAAATTCAAATGTGAATGTTTTAACCCACTCACAACTTCTAAAATTTCTTATGTTGTTAAATTAAATTTATGATGTGATTAGAAATTTATTTATGACTGTTTGGTATATTTTAAATCATCATCTCAGTTAATTTGAATTTATTTGAATTAAATCGTTATTTAATTTATTATTGAATATAAATTGCCAGTTAAATACCTGTTATTGATTATCAGTTCTATATTGATATTTATTGATTGATTTGGATGATGTTTGTAATGGATGTTGATTGTTGATAGAATGAATGGATGTTTTATTTTATATCGTTATAAACTGCAAGTTCACTATGGGTTGAAATGATACATACCCGAATGATCAATAGATTAAGGAAAAATCGTTATGGATTGAAATGATAGACTCGAGCGATTTTATGGATTTTGAATATTTTCGGGATTGCAGATTGAAATGATATATATCCGTAAATATAAAAATTTTAAATTGCGGATTGAAATGATAAATATCCGTATCACTTGACCCTAAGGTAGAGAATTATATACGGACACCGGATTGGTTAAATTTAAATGATTTTGAATCCTTAAATTTTGCATTGAGTTAAATGGTATTTTTGAAATAAAATTTGGGTTATAAAATTCGAATTTTTATTGATTTCGAGCTTTATATTAAAATCGAATTGTTTTGAAAGATTTGTGAAGGAATAAAATTGAAATTTTATAGTGAATTTAAAATATAAGTGAAGTTTATCGAAATTGAGTTATTAAAATCGTTGAAGTATAACTTTGAAATATATTTATTGAAATTGGAGTAATTAAATCGATGTTTTAACATGGATTTAAGCGATATTGAATTTAATATTTATTTAGAATTCTGAATTGGAAAATTTGAATTTGGGTTTTGGGACATTGAAATGGTCAAATGTGTTGGAATGAAATAAATAGTTTAAATTGATATAAATGTCAAATTCATATTTTTAATATAAATTGCTTAAAAAAATATTATTTTTAAAAGACTTTAATTATTAAGATTTTCAAACCTTTAAACTAATTAACTCATTTAACTTATTTTAAATCTGATTAATCTATTTTAAAGCTATTTAATCTATTTTAATTATATTTAATCTATTTTAAATCTATATTAACCATTTATAACTATTTAAACTATTTTCTAAATTCCAGGCTAAGTAAAGTAGAAGTGTTTATATTATAATCATTGGGTTAAAAGTAAATACGGGTGAATGATGTTATAACTTAAGTTGGGATTTAAAATGTTAAAATTAATCGAATATGATGATTTTGAAGTAAGGATTTAACCAAATTTGGAAATATGATTTTTGAAAGAATTGGGATTTCAAAGACGATATGATTTGAAAGTGAATATGATTTCAAGTGAATATGATTTCGAAAGTGATATGATTTGAATTGAATATGATATTTTGATATCAATTATGAAATGATTTTGGAAATATAAAAGAACCGTCCGGTGTGTAATAAGCGATTGGTTGTTAAAGAGACTGGGATCGGATATGGACATACTCTCTGTCGATACCGAAAACCACTTTGACAACTGTGTACGCGGTGGAGATTCCAGAATGAAGTAGGATGGTGGCGACGATCCTATAAGGTATATACGTGGACCTAACTCCCGTGAGTTAGCATAAGGTGGCTAAAACAGGAGCAATCAACGGGCTAAGTGAGGTCATTCCTTTGATCGGGCACATTCCATCGATACTATATTCTGACTTTGCGATTTATTTGGTGGCCACCCTTCGATTTTTTACTCGGGTGTGTGTTTCGAGTTGGGCAGTAGTTGCGGCTATGTGTTACCAACGGTCCGGAAGTGTAATTGGTATATCTACCCTGACATTGTCTGGTTGTGCCGTATCACCTACCCTAGCGCGCATTCTACGAGTTTGTTTTATGTCGTACCTATGTGGTATCCTCTGACGGCTCCAGTTTACGGGGAGTTACGGTACTATATAGACTATTGGCATTATAAAAATGTGTTAAGGGGGATATGGGTAACGCTTAAACGCTATTTTAATACTTTTACTTTACTGTAGACATATTATAATAGCGTATTGTACTACATGGTAGATAATTTAACGGATCCTTAGGAGATGTGAATCCCAAACATCTCTTAAGTTACTGCACTCACGTTAGACACTGGATAGGAGATGTCAAACCCCGTAAACATCTTCGACGCCGTTTACACTCATATTTATTTACCGTTGATTTAACTTACATAAGATCTTTTAGTTCTGACTTGAGTGTTTTGTCTTTTCAATTCGCTCGGGTTAACCTGAGCATTTCAGGATTTGAAGACCTTATTCTGGAGGACGAAGACGAAGATTTGTACTACTATTATTTACTATATTTATTCCACTACATCATATTGTTCCGCTGCACTATCATTTATTTATCTCTGATATGTGTAACTCTGAGTTTGTATTGTATAAGTATAATCAAATGTTTTGTAAACAGCTCCATGAACTGTTATTTGATTATTATATTTTGTTATTCCGCTGCGAGATTCTTTTTTGTTTTTTTTCTTTCTCTGCTTTTTCTTATTCACCCCAAATAATAATTCGCTCTTCTGTATGGTTTGAGTCGACACGTATGTCTGCTTAAAGCGTACAAAAAGACGGAATGTTACAGTCGTCTTTAACCAAATTTCGAGAGAAGTGTCTTTTAAATATTGTATAAGTCTTCAAATAAGTTTTTGGCATCTTTTCACGTGATTTTTCTTCAATGCAAAAATCAGCTGTTAGTACTGAACTTGGATTCTTCTATGCGTATATAGAGGCCAAGCCAACCGCAACACTTTCTAAAAGCCTTCTATGAAATTCATACTGATCGATGCTCAAATAGTACGGTTGGAGCCAAAACCTAATGCAAGTATTTGCTCACAAGTGGAAGCTGAATAAGAATCAAAATCATATTTTCCAAGATGACCGCTTGTCGAGTTGAATAGTGAAGACCATAACCATTATGAATTCCCATTATGAACTGCATGCCGAATCAAATGCTCATGACCAAATATATGAGGTTTATATGACATGGACGCTTGATGAAGTCCAAAATTAGATATGTTCTCTAAAGGAACTAAAGTCGTATTTTTAGGATTACTACTTGTTGATTAAAATGCTCAAGACCATAACGATTGACACAATCGCTTGCCAAATCGAATGCTTAAAAGTTAAAACCATAACAACTATATTTAATCGAGGGACTACAGCTTACCGAGGCGAATGCTTCGATCAGAACCGTTGTTTGCATAGTCCATTACTTAGGCGTATGCCCGGGTTAGAACATCTATATGTTGCATCCGCATGACCTCTAGTTTTGGAGTGCAGTGGGCACCTATAAGGAATATTATGTTGTAGTCCTTCGAGCGAATGTTCATGCATTTGTAAGGAATCGCAATGTAAAGATGATTGAATTAAATAACCATTAAACGCATAAATTTCAATATAGTTGTCCTTAATTTGTAAAAAATTAAAAATTAAGTTCTGATCCCACCATCTCATAGCAAGCATACGACAATCAAGGTGCAAAGTAGTCTCATACATGTGTAAGTCAAATAACACTTGATCCTTGTTAGAATGAGAGAAAAAAAGATATAGCTGAATATCTAATCCCAGTGGCTTGTCCCCAGGATTTCATGTGAACGAGAAGCTAAGGATGGATTTCTTGCTTCAATCTGAAGTTGTGATTGTGGTGATGGTCCTACTTGAGAAGCCCGTTGTTGAACTTACTGTTGGAGTCTACACTGTTGAATGTGACCTTCAACCGGATTTTCAGGTAACAATATCGTTGGTGTGCCGCTCAAAGGATTCGTGAAAACAGTAGTATTTGATGTTGTTCTACTCTCTTCGAAATCTGGTTTTCAAGGCGGTTTCCGATATAAAATGGAAGTTTGACTGACCAAGTAAATCTATAAGATTGGTTCAATGAGCGGATTAAATTAGTATACCACGATGTTGGTGGATTACTTCAATTTCAAGGGTGTTTGTCGTTTACCCCTTGATTATAAACTTTACGCTTTTTCTTACTTGTTGAGTTGTTGAGTTGGATTTCTGATCATCGACCGGTTCATTGGTTTGTGATACTTCCAAGCATATGAACTTTTCTATCTTAGATGAAATTATGTTAAATCACGAGTTTTGTTCATGATTATTTCTTCGCTAGTCCGGAGTATTTGTATACTCAGAAAACTATAGTTATATGGATTAGGCAGGAGTCTAGTTGTATGATACAAGTGGCTGCAGCGTTGAGTCGTGCCACGTGATCTTTATGGATTCATCTTATTGTTTGATGTTTGTAAGAGTCATAACGTCTTTTGGTAATTTATGTAGAACTCGGAACAACTTCTTGAATTCTTAAATCGGAGTTGTTAATCAGTCAATGGATCCAACAGGTAGTAGTTTATACCAATCAGCTGCGATCCTGTAACGACCTGGATTTTTCGACGTTTGATTTGAAATATTTAAATGGTTTTAAATATTGAATTTGAATTTATAGATTGACTTTGAATATGAAGATTTGGGTTTATTTATAAAGTAAATTCAAAATTTAAATATAGTGATTTATTGGATAATTTAATTATTGAATTTAATAATTGAATATTGTTTAAATTATTGTATCTTGAGTTTTAAGCTCGATAAAAATAATTTAAAGGCTTGTAAAATTTATATTACTAATAATGAAGATGATAAAAGTTTTGAAATTGAATTTAAAAGTGATATGTTCAATTTTAAAAATAGCGATCTGAGGCACAGTCTTGGAATTCGACGAAACAAGTTCCATTGGATCCGTAATGGTGTATTATTATCGAGTTTCAAATTTCGTAGTGTTTGAAGTTATCGTTTGGTCGTACGGGATATAAACGCGTTGAATTTAATATCGAAAATTTAATATAATAATCGAATCCAAAAAGCCATCTTCTCCATACGATCGAATTAGGACTCGAAACTTTTTCCATTGCATTCGAAATAGGGGTATAACATTATGAACGCCTAGCGGCACGCCTCGATAGGAGATCGAATAAAATATCTAAATATTTTGAAAAAAAATGGATAAAATGAAAATTTAGTCCAATCAAAGCCGACATCATTGTACCAAGCCCTCCACGTTCAAATCACGTCTTTCCTTTCCTTTCAGATAAAAAAAAAATCAAATCACGAGATAAAAACGTAAAGAAAACGCCATCTTCCTCCTTTTAAAATCGCGTTCCCCTTCACTCGTTCAAATCGAAAATTGTTCATTAAAAAAAACAAAGAAAGAAGTGCCGCGATCAAAGGAAATGGAAAGGGCTCGAGCGAATTGCGGCGACAAGATTTTTTCGTGTGCGTGGGGTTCGTGAATGGCTGGGTTGGATGTAGCTCGATGCCTGAAGGGAGGTGACGTCGGCTCGTCTTGGCAGTGGTGGTTTGTAGGCGGTTTAGGCGTATTGTTTGAATTGCTTAGGGTTTTCGCAACGTCGCGGGGAGATGGCCGAAGCGAGGCCTGGGTGGCATGCGCACGCGTGCAGGGGGTCGTGTCGCGATTGAGACAGGGGGTTCGAGGGGAGCGAGATGAAATGGTGGAGCTCGTACTCGAGTTCGAATTGATGGCGACGAAGTGGGGAGCTCTGACGAGTTAGGGCGACTTGGGTTGTCGCGTTCCAGTGGAAGACGTGAGGAGTAGCTGCGATGTGAAGAAGCTTGCGAGTGATGGTGGGCAGCGGCGTTCGGCATTGGTGGAAGTCGTGGTCGAACGGGAGCTTGGGATCGCGAGAGTGCGAAAAAAAAGAGGCTGCTCGTGAGTGTGTGCGGCCTGAAATTTTTAGAAGGTTGATTAAGGTAAAATAATTTGTTTAAAAACAGTTTTGAATTTTAAGTTATCTTAATATAATTAATTTAATTATCTCGATGGTTAATAAAATTCGTAATGTGCTTTCGAGGTTTAAATCGAATGGAAGCTGTGCAGAAAGTATAAATTTGGGGCAGATTGCAAGATAAAAATCAATATGAGAAAATTCTCACTCAATTGGATTGCCAGTTTTAATTTTAAATAGTTAAAATTAATTATTGGTTGCTGGTTGAATTTAGAAATTATTATCTGTTTAATGATATATTATTATGTATATAGTAGTATATATATATTAGTAATTGGAGTGATATTCCCGCACTTTATAGCGGATGAGACCCTATGCGCCCCGCATAATAGCGGATGACCCTATATACCGCGATACCCCTCTCGAAGTGGGATTTGTACTTTTATTGTTGTCTTGGAGGGATCCAACTGGATTCCTTAAATATATTTAGTGTTTTTCATATATATAAAAATATATGATGTGAGTGGATAATCTGCTGGATTATTGTGTTTTAAATTTTTAAATGTTATAATGGCATGGAAATTAATTTTGGGTATATTAAATACCATAAATATTATTTTAAATTTTTAAGGAATTAAAAAGAGATTTTTTAATATAAAAATTTGTATAGCGAAGTTTGGATTATTTAAAAGAGATTGGTTTGAATAAGAAATGGTGAATTTTTATCGTATTAAATATTGTGGAAAAATATTTTAAATAGAGAATTTAAAATAAATTATATAAAGGAATTTTTAAAGACTGGATTTTAAAGTGGTATTCAGGAGAATATAGAAAGAAGTTGAAATCGATATTAAAAGTAGACTGACAAAAATAAATGGAATTCATAAGAAATTGAATTTATAAAATGGAATTTATAAATGAGATTATTTTTAGTGGAACTCAAAGGAGTTATAAAAATTTATAAATAAAGGAAAGTGATATCGGATGATAAATTTGGAATATAAATTTACAGGACGAATTTATATTTGAATATGGAAATAGAGTGAGAAAAGATAGTGGATGCTATTTTTTTTAAAGTGAAGATGGTTAAGGAGACCAAAATGAGAGGGATGTGATGGGATTCGAAAGGGGTTATAAATTGAAAATTTGGTTATCCAGATTTAAAAATATATTTTATCAATAAGTTAAGTTTTAGTTTTTAAAGGGAAAATTTATTCATGAAACTATGAAATTTAAAATCGGTTAGTATTTAAATACTTCAGAAGTTAATTTTTCAAATGCTTAATATTTATTTAATAAATCTCGGATTTTTAAACCCTTTCTGCAAAGTGATGTATATAGAGTATTTCAATATTTTTAATAATTATTTCAATATGTCTTAAAAGCATATTATTATTATTTTCTTAAAGTACTTATTTTTATTTACATATATATATATATATATATATATATATATGTAGAGTTTTGAAATGTTTTTAATGTATTTAATAAACTTTTCGGAAGTCTGGAAATGGGGTTATTTAGTATATGGAATTTATAAGGAAATCCTTAAAATAGAATTTGGAAAAAAGTAAGGGAATTTCCGAAGTAGCTAAGTAAAAGGTGAACTTCGAAAAAAAAATGAAATAGAATTCATTAAGAAGTACAAAGGGGAAATTGAAATTATAAACGAGTATAATTGGCTTTAGAAATATTAAAGGGAATAAGTCAAGGAATTCCGGAATTTATAGAATTCGTTAAAAACTAGTCAAGGAATTTACAAATAAAATTGTAAATTATTTTGAGAATTAGGAAGTAGAAAATAGATGGAATACTTCCTAAGTGTGAATATAAAATAAATGTGGAAAAATATTCCAAGGGTTGGGAAAGAGGTGGAAATATTCCGTTAAGATATAAGGATTTGAAAACTGTTTTCAAATGTTGAAGAACTGAAAGTAATAGCTTGTAAAGGTATTTTGAGATAAATTTTTGGGAAATTTATAATAAGGCCCGATGATTGCTTATGGATGTGTTGATAATTAAATAACCGACTATCAATTTTGGCCAATTTCGTTAATCATTTCGAAGAGACCGAGATCGAATTTAATTATCCGAAAACCACTTCGACCCGGTTTGAACGTAACGAATGAATACCGTGAAGATGATGAAGACGGTGATTCGGTTTGTCCAGACCCAGAACAACTTGTATGGACGAATGCTATCAGAACATCATCATTGAAGGACGATGAGCATTCTAAGAAAAATTGTTCTTGAAAGGTAACGCTTAGCCTCGAACCTCATCAACCGGGAATGACTAAAACTGGGAAGATGCAGCAAGACTAAGTGAGTCGCACTCAAGTAGGTTATGTTATCACTTTTCTAGATGTCCACGGAACCCTATTTATCTTAGATATGGGTATACATGAAAGAAGAAGCGCTCGATGGTAAGGGTGGGAACACCCGAGTGATATCATATTCGGTGTATCCAGGTTAGGGGTAGGCTGGTCTTGTGTAGCAAGGGATCCCACCGAAGTCCTCGGTACATTGTTCTAGAGGTGTACTGTGATGGACGGTACCCCAGTAGCCCAGTCATTCGATGGAATCCATTCTCTAATCAGCGTCATACGGTTTTGATTATGCCCAACTATGCTGGAATGTGAGATGCAAGCATTTCAGCTATTCTCTATTTACTTTCTATAGACACTATTGTGATATCAGATGATTTTGATAAAAATCGTTTTGGTTATCGTAAGGTAAAAAACCGTCGTGTTTATTTGTGACGAGGTCTTACGAGATACCTTTTTTTTCAAAGGATTTTGAAAAGTTAATAATTCAAATTGAGTGTGTTTTCTCACGCTGGTTTTCCAGACTGACTCGGGTGTTATTTTATTATAATGCTCGGATCAGACCGAGTATTACAGATTCATGTTAAAATGCTATGGAGCTTAGAAGATGAGCTGGAGAAGTTCAGACGTATATCACGTACTTGGTTATTTCCGCTGTGGATGTTATGTATATCAGGACAAGTTATTAAACTGTCCAGATTTGATGTATTGAATTGTTGTACTCTGATAATGGTATGTATATTAACAGTACAGTTCTTGTATTTAAAATCTATTATTATATATTATATTTTGTTCCGCTACGATTGTGAGATTTTATGGTGTTGTTTATTTTCTTATACCTTTTTATTCATCACCCCTAATGAACTGGTATTTCTGGCACTCGACTGCTCGGCATTAAATACAGTGGACGTATTAATGTCGATTTTCGAGGGTCGAAAATCCCCGTCCGTTATAGATCCAAATCAAGAATATTGCAAAGCTTTTGCATTTCATAGCATCTTGTGTGCGAACAACATCCATGTGTGTATTAGACCTGAGCAAATGACCGACGGATCGATTGTCTCGTCCATAGTTATGAAAGCGCACTACGACGCACAACATGGCTCAAGGCACGCATGGCGTTTGCGCCTTCCGTATGGCGCGGCACACATTGAAAGGTACAACAAATGGCACATACGGTGTAAATGGCACGTCTTTTCCTTATTTTATTATTATTTTTACTATTTATTTATTTTTCACAATCCAATTCTCAATATGTTAGATATATTTTTATACGATGACATGATTATACTTCGAATTAATCTCCAACAAACTTCAAACTATTTATTCATATTATTGTCACACCAAACTACGATGTCAATTAGAACCGAAATCCGCAAATCCGAATCAAACCAACCCAAACCCGATGGGTCTTGAGTTTGGTCTAGGTGATGAAAAATAACATGAAAAATCAATCCGACCCGGAAGATTAAACAAAAAACAAGAAAATATATGCATTTTTACTGTTATTAACCAATCGGACCTGCACCAACCCAATGAATCGAACCTTGGATCGGGTCAAAGTTTCAAAAAATACAAGTTAGTCTTGAAAAAACCTAACCCAACTAAAATCGAAACCCGCAGGGTCAGGTCCAGATCCGATCCGACGGGTCTAAATATCACCCATGCACTGAACAAATAATCTCAAATGGTCACATTCTTTGAATTAATCTCGAACGAACAACAAACTATCTGTTCTAATTATTGTTGCATCAAACAAATAATCTCGAATGTGTTGTAAACAATATAAAAATAAGAAGCCATTAGAAAAAGAGGAAGGGGACATTTTATTCATTCCTGAAATTAGTTATCTATTTCCATTACATATGCTCCTTTATATAAAGGTTTTGGAGTTTGAGATTGGACTTATCCCATGACGTGGGACTAAACAAAATATAACAAACATTGTATAAGATATTCACATTTTATTATTTATACATATTATAACACTCTTCCATGCGTTGTAACGACCCGTATTTTTAACACATACGAATTAAAATAAAAATTTTGGATAAAAATCCGAAGGAAATAAAATTTTGTGTTGTTAAATGTGAATTACAAGTTAAAATACAAAACTGAATTCTGAAATAACTTATTTGTAAATTAAATATGGATGAAATAAAATTTAATAATGAATTGAATTTGATTGTAAACCAAATTGGTTATGATTGTAAACAAAGAATAAATAAAATGGTAGATTTAATAGTGGAAGTTTATGTTATTGAAACTAATATAAATAAATGTAACTTAATATTACAGTTGATTGAAATCAGATAATAACTGAAACTGTAATTTGATAAAGATGTTAACTTGTAATTGAACGTAAGTAAAGATTTAAATTTGAGTGTAACAAGTAATTGAAACGAATTGAATTTGATTGTAAACAATGAAATAAATAAAATGTTACATTTAATATTGAAGTTATAATATTGAAATCAACGTAAATGAATGTAATTTAATATTACTGTGAATTTAAATAAGATGATAGCTGAAGAAATGAAAGTAAATGAATTATAAACTATTGATAATAATGTATAAGTAAATGGTTGATTCAATAATGAAAGTGTAAATCGAAATAAAAGAATTCAATTGGAATTAAATAACTTGAATTTGAATTACAATATAATTGAACGCTGAATCTAATATAATCTTTTATACTGGATTTATAATGGAAAACTGCATTGTAAAAGATTGTTAATTACTGTGAAATTAAAAATGAAATTTGTGAACAATTGAAATTTGATTTAGAAGTTAATAATTTAAATTTGGGAATTTTTTTATTGAAATTAAACAGTAGAAAGAGCCATTTTTACAACTGTCTCGGATTTCGACGAAACCAGTTTCATCGGATCCGTAACAGTAAATTATTGTAAGGTTTCAATTTTCGTAGCAATCGGACTTGTTGTTTGGCCGTGCGAGCTTGAAACGCGTAAAAATTTAACGTCGAATTTAATTAAAATAATCGACTTCAAAAGCTATCTTCCACATACGATTGAATTAGGCCTTGGGACTAGTTCCATTGCGTTCGGAATATGGGTAAAACCTTATAAATGCCTAACGGCACGTCTCGATTGAAGTTCGGATGATTTTGGACCTACCTTTATAAATACGCTTGCAAACCGAGACAGTTTTATCATTATTTCATTTCAGAAACCCTAATTTCAAACCATGGCCGCCACCTATTCTATGGCCAGAAATTGCCGATCTTCTTTCTTCTTTATCTCTCAATCCGTTCAACGAAATCGAAAAATTTCAAAAGCAAAAGTGTAGATCTCGACGAGCTCTTCAAATCCATACGGTTGATTCGTGCTAATTCGTCACGGATTGGTCCAGATCTGGCTTTGAATGTCGTGCGTATTTTCACGTTATTCGAGAAAACGGCGGCGACTGGTGATGCGCAACTTCTGGCGTTGGTGGCTCTCCTGGAGGCGCTCGCGTAGGGACGTCGTGATCGAGGTCCGGTCGTGTATATTGGCGTGGATGGGTGGTCAAACGGCCGGTCAAAGGGTCCATGCGGTTGGGTTTTCGTTCGTGACTTCTCTGTATGGTGCGTTCATTTTTCTGGAGGGAGATGTTCATGATGAAGTGGCAGGTGATGGAGGTTAAAAGTGTTCTCTTTTTCTTTTATTTTTTAATTGATTTCAATAGCACAAATCGTTATAACTCTCGCATACGAACTCCGTTTCACGCGCGGTTTTTTTTGTTAGGATCGTATTGAAATTCCGAACATCTTGACGCTGGTTTGGCTGCATTCTGAGACTGTTCAAATTTGGGCCTTTATTTGGATTTTAAATCGTCGATAAATCAAAGGTGAGTGTTTATACGCTCACAATTGACTAAAATAATTTTGTGTTAGTTAAACTTATATTCTGAAGTGATATGAAATTTATTGGATGTTGTTTGGTAGGATTAATTATCATCTGTATTGATATATGAATTAATTGATAGAAGTTAAATTGACCGTCAAAATAAATTTAAATTTAAATTGGCAGTATATTACTCGATATTGATAATTATAAAATTGTTGTGAATGTTATTGGCTTTATGGTTGATTGGTTGTGATGGATGCTATTGGTCGATATTGATTGTTTATTTATTTTGATATATCATGTTATCATCATGTATATTGTCTATTGCATATAAAACTGTAAACTGAATCATTTCGAATAAATTAAGGAATAGGTTGAAATGATATACCTATGACATTTATTTGGATTGAAATGATATATATCCATCCTTGAAATTAAAATTGAAATAATTATCCACTTGGCCATAGGATAGAAAATTATATACGGACACCGGGTTGGTTAAATTAAATAAATTTAAAAGTTGTTTTAAAATTATTTAAATGAATTGATTTTAAGAAAAAATCCAATTTATGGAAATTGAATTATTTTGAATTGAAGCTCGAGATGTTGGAATTTAAACTTGGTAAATGAAATTGTTTAATTATTTGAAGTTTAGATTTTAAGAAAAAATTTGAAATACCGCGTAAATTTTCGAAAGTTGATTTGTTTTAAAAGATTGGACTTTTAATCGAATTCTGAATATTTCTAAGAAAATTTATATGAAATGATATTTCAAGTTTGAGTTTGGAATTGAAAATTGATTTGAAATTGAGATTTAATTAATTTGGAATTTAATTGAAATTCAAAGAAATTTGTGAATTGGACTAAATTGAAACTATTGAATTAAATTTGAAGATAAAATTGATTTGAATCGGATTTGAACTGAAATTGATTTGGAATATAATACTTAAATGAATTCTTGAAATCCGAATATTAATCTAAGTTTATTGAATTGGAATTGTTCTAGAGATTAAGTAAACTACTTAATACGGATGTTTAATTTGAAGTATATTCTAATTTGAATACGAAATGGTTTTAAAGCGAATCTTATATTCTTATATAAATATATATGAACTGTTTTGAAATGTGAAATGTTTAAAATTTCGAAATATATTGAAAGTGAAATTGTTTATTTTGTGGTTCAAATATGTATTTGAAATTGATAATTTGAAATGGTTTATTGAGAAGCTGAATCGAGTTGAAATTGATGATTTGAAATTTGATTAAATTTTAATTTTGGAATTCGAGTTTATGTGAATCGTTTTGTGGAATTTGAGGCGAAAATGATTTTGAAATCGAAATGAGATATTGAGGTGAAAAATGATTTTCAAATCGAAATGAGATATTGAGGCGAAAAATGATTTCGAAATCGAAATGAGATATTGAGGCGAAAAATGATTTCGAAATCGAAATGAGATATTGAGGCGAAAAATGATTTTGAAATCGAAATGAGATATTAAGGCGAAAAATGATTTTGAAACGGAATCTTACATCTTGAATAGATATGATGATATTTGAAATGGATTTGATTTTGAAGCGAATATGATATTTTGATATCAATTATGAATCGATTTGAAATGTAAAAGGGCCATCGGTGTAATAATACGTAGTTATTAAAGAGACCGGGATCGGATATGGACATACTCTCTGTCGATACCGAAAACCACTTTAATAACTAGTATACGCGGAGTGTTGATCCAGAACGAAGTGGATGGATTGGTGAACGCGTTGACTGAAGAAAGAGAACGATATTGGATGACCCCTGACATGACTAAAACAGGAGCCGCGCCGGGCCATTGAGGTTCGCCACCTCTAGCGGACACACTTCTTCGTTACCATATCTATTACTGTTGTGATTCGATTTGGGTGCACCCCTCGATTTTGGGAGTGTTGTTTCGCGGTGTTGGGGTAGTAGCTGCTATGCCCAACATCAATCTGGATCACGCAACTACTAGTATCCTAGTTGGTATCGCCTCATGTACCTTGTCATACTGATTATCCTATTCGCGACCACTACGTTTTGGTTTGTACCTTTAGTATATGGATTACCCTATGGTGACTTCCGGTTTTGGGGAAACTACGATCTTGTATATACTCTTGGGAATAAAAATGTGTTAAGGGTGAAATGGGCCATGGCTTAACGCTAGTTTGATATTTTACTTTATGATAGACATTATTGTATATAGCGTATTCTATTATATAGTAGATAGTTTAACGGATCCTTAGAAGTTGGAAATCCCGAACATCTCTTAAGTTAATGCACACACATTAAACACTGGATAGGATGTGTCTAAAACCCGTAAACATCTCCGACGCCGTCACACTCATATTTACTTATTCGATTTAACTTACATGAGATATTTTAGTCCTGACTCGAGTGTTTTGTCTTTTCATTACGCTCGGGTCAGCCTGAGCATTTCGGGTAAGGTTAAAGATCTATTCTGGAGGACGAAGACGAAGTTTGGTATTATATCATTTGTATTCTACTACTGTATTATTTTTCCGCTGCATTGTTGTATTATCTCTGATATGTCTGTAACTCTGATTTATGATGTATAATAATAATCAAATTTATTTATTTAACAGCTTCATGAACTGTTATTTTATTATTATATCTTGTCCCTTCCGCTGCAAGATTCTGTGTTTATTTCTATTCTTTCTTATCTATTTCTTATTTACCCCAATAACTATCTGTATTTTGGATTGTTTGAGTCGACATGTGTGGATTTATTGTCGATTTGAATGGACAAAAATGCGGGTCGTTACAGTTGGTATCAAAGCTTTGGTTTAGATTACCTTGGCTCTAGTGGGGAATAACTCATTGAAATAGGGTTAAAACCTTATGAATGAGTTTGAGTGTATATGAAAGAGCGTATTTGTAATTTTGATATAAAAATGATTTTATGTTGTGTTAATTTGTTTCGTTGAGTATTTATGAATTCTGGTTGGTACTTGAAACGCCAAGGCATCGATAGGAATTTCTAAACACTCGAATAGGACAGATTGACATAATATTGTTTTAGATTATATTTTATATATAAAAGAATTATCTTGAAAATTTATAAATTTTGATTGTATTGGTTGTTAGGAGATGATAATATTAGATTATCATCGTTTATTGTTGATTAGTCAATATTTCTAACTATTGACTATTGGATGATTTTAAGAAATGAAACTTGTAAATATGATTGACAATGAATATAAATGGTAAATAAAATAAAATAAAAAATGAATTTAAATTAAGATGGAGAATTTAAATTCCGGTGTTTTGAAAATTTATTAACAAAAATTTGATATGTATAATATAAGTATTATATGATAGTATATTCGATTAGAAATTGTTTTCAAAGGATTTTCAAATGAAGTAAGTGTTATACTCCCCACTTGACACTAGAGAATTATTTCGGTGATGAGTGCACGCATCATCGACGTTTATTTTCGAGAGTCCAAGTAGGGGAGATCGCTTAATAGTTTTTCTAAACCCTGTTTTGATTAAAAATTGTAATTTTCTAAAGTATGAAATGAAAATAAGTATATATATATATATTTCAATGCTGATTAAAATTCTTCTAAAAAGTATGATTTGAGATATAAAGATATTAGTATATATATATATATGTATTTTTTAAAAAAAATGGTTTAAATCGAATCCGGTGTTGAAATTCTTAAGTTCTCTAATAAGGAATTATTTTAATTATTAAACTAAAGTAAATCTTGAATTGTTAGAAACTTATGAATTGAAAAGGTGAAATTGAATTTAAGTGTTAAAAAAATTTAATTTAAAATTGTAGTAGTAACCCTTAATTTGGAAAATAATAAATTGGAAATTTATTTAATAGGTATAACACTCAAATTGAATGAAAAGAAGTTGTATATTGTTTAACTACATTCTATTTGCATAGCTATAACTTACCAAATACTTAAAAAGTTTAAAATGCTAATAAGGATAAGTAAATGAATAATATACAAGTGTGATTGCGAATAATAAAATGTGAAGATCTATTGATAGTTGTAAGTATAAAGGAAATTTAAGTTGTAAAATGAATTAAATTTAAAATTAATTAAATATAAAATTTGTAAATAGAAACTAATTAAATTTGAATAAAACTAAATGTCAATAAACTTGGAAGTGTATGAAATTAAAATTTTGACTTGGAAATGTATAATTGATTTAGTGTAGATTTTAGATGGATGTTAATGTTTGATATGCATTGGTTGTTAGACGGATGGTAATTGATTAAATAGAATTCATTAGTGTAAATGGAATTGAATAAACGGAATAAAAAATTTAAATAATTAAATTCAAATTTGAAGCAAAGTGAAATTAAATATAATTGAATTCAAATTAAATTGAAGCAAATTGACTTGAATTTAAATTATGAATGAAACAAACTTGAATAAATCGGAAACAAATCGAATGTAAACTTATTTCATGAACAAATAAGAAAATAAACGACTTTGTGTTTGTGATTGTTTCTTAGAAAATTTGAAGTTTGATGGTTTGTACTTTGAAATAATAAAAGAAAATTTTGAAAAATCCAAAATTGTTCAATATAGGCTGAAACGAAAACAACCATAACTTTTAAATGGCTAGACGAAATTAGACGATCTTAGACTTTTCGGAAAGCCTAGAAACTGTGCTACATCTTTTGTTTAGAATGTTTTGATAAATACCTTCATCCACTAGGCTTAAAACACCAATATTAGTCGCTGGCCTGTGCGAAGTAGAAATCTGAAGCACCTTAGTATTCTCGCCATAACTTTTTACTGGTGTATCGGATTTTGACGATCTTGCACTTTATGGAAAGCTAAGAACTTAAGTTAAAACTTTTGCTTTAAGTGTTTTGTGTTTTGCTGTCATTTAGATGGTCGAAAAGGGGAGTGAACGTCGCTGACCTGCGCAATTCATTGTCTAGGCTGAGGCGTATCCATTTAGTAAACCGACCGTAACTTTTGAACGGATGGTCCGAATTTGATGATTTTGGACATTCTGGAAAGCCTGAAACAAATGCAACAACTTTTATTTAGATTCCCTTACAAAATTTCATCCTTTAGGTGACTAAAAATTTGGATTTGTTCGCTGTCCTGAGACATAAATTTTGGTTTTGAAGATAAAATAAGTTATATATATGTTGTATATGCTAAGTATATCAATATACCTTTATATGCTTGGTTATCATTTGTTGTTGAGTATTTTAATAGGTGACAAAGGGTTGAGCTTCGCTTGTGGAGCTCGCTTCTGCGCTAAATGCAAAATGTAAGTTAAAATGCTAATAAACGCTTAATAAAAGGTACGTTCTCGGATTACAGTTTATGTTGTGGTATATTATTGTGTTCCCCATGTTTTGGGATGCCTCATTCTTATAATGAGATGTATATCATGCAATTATTACCATGTGAAATTTTTCGGTTCTAGCCGCGCAAAGGAGGTGCTGCCGAAATTTTTTAAAAATCCGGGAGTTAGAAAATTTTGAGATTTTAAAAATCATATAACTAAATTTTGAAAATAAGTCAAATATTTTGAATGAATTATATCTAAATGATGGTTTCCCCTTCTCCGTTCATTTTCGAGGACGAAAAGTTTTAAGTGTGGGAGAATGTAACGACCCGTATTTTTAACACTTTAAAAATACGAATTAAAATAAAAAATTTGGATAAAAATCCGAAGGAAATAAAATTTTGTGTTGTTAAATGTGAATTACAAGTTAAAATACAAAACTGAATTCTGAAATAACTTATTTGTAAATTAAATATGGATGAAATAAAATTTAATAATGAATTAAATTTGATTGTAAACCAAATTGGTTATGATTGTAAATAAAGAATAAATAAAATGGTAGATTTAATAGTGGAAGTTTATGTTATTGAAACTAATATAAATAAATGTAACTTAATATTACAGTTGATTGAAATCAGATAATAACTGAAACTGTAATTTGATAAAGATGTTAACTTGTAATTGAACGTAAGTAAAGATTTAAATTTGAGTGTAACAAGTAATTGAAACGAATTGAATTTGATTGTAAACAACGAAATAAATAAAATGTTACATTTAATATTGAAGTTATAATATTGAAATCAACGTAAATGAATGTAATTTAATATTACTGTGAATTTAAATAAGATGATAGCTGAAGAAATGAAAGTAAATGAATTATAAACTATTGATAATAATGTATAAGTAAATGGTTGATTCAATAATGAAAGTGTAAATCGAAATAAAAAAATTCAATTGGAATTAAATAACTTGAATTTGAATTACAATATAATTGAACGCTGAATCTAATATAATCTTTTATACTGGATTTATAATGGAAAACTGCATTGTAAAAGATTGTTAATTACTGTGAAATTAAAAATGAAATTTGTGAACAATTGAAATTTGATTTAGAAGTTAATAATTTAAATTTGGGAATTTTTTTTATTGAAATTAAACAGTAGAAAGAGCCATTTTTACAACTGTCTCGGATTTCGACGAAACCAGTTTCATCGGATCCGTAACAGTAAATTATTGTAAGGTTTCAATTTTCGTAGCAATCGGACTTGTTGTTTGGCCGTGCGAGCTTGAAACGCGTAGAAATTTAACGTCGAATTTAATTAAAATAATCGACTTCAAAAGCTATCTTCCACATACGATTGAATTAGGCCTTGGGACTAGTTCCATTGCGTTCGGAATATGGGTAAAACCTTATAAATGCCTAGCGGCACGTCTCGATTGGAGTTCGGATGATTTTGGACCTACCTTTATAAATACGCTTGCAAACCGAGACAGTTTTATCATTATTTCATTTCAGAAACCCTAATTTCAAACCATGGCCGCCACCTATTCTATGGCCAGAAATTGCCGATCTTCTTTCTTCTTTATCTCTCAATCGTTCAACGAAATCGAAAAATTTCAAAAGCAAAAGTGTAGATCTCGACGAGCTCTTCAAATCCATACGGTTGATTCGTGCTAATTCGTCACGGATTGGTCCAGATATGGCTTTGAATGTCGTGCGTATTTTCACGTTATTCGAGAAAACGGCGGCGACTGGTGATGCGCAACTTCTGGCGTTGGTGGCTCTCCTGGAGGCGCTCGCGTAGGGACGTCCTGATCGAGGTCCGGTCGTGTATATTGGCGTGGATGGGTGGTCAAACGGCCGGTCAAAGGGTCCATGCGGTTGGGTTTTCGTTCGTGACTTCTCTGTATGGTGCGTTCATTTTTCTGGAGGGAGATGTTCATGATGAAGTGGCAGGTGATGAAGGTTAAAAGTGTTCTCTTTTTCTTTTATTTTTTAATTGATTTCAATAGCACAAATCGTTATAACTCTCGCATACGAACTCCGTTTCACGCGCGGTTTTTTTTGTTAGGATCGTATTAAAATTCCGGACATTTTGACGCTGGTTTGGCTGCATTCTGAGACTGTTCAAATTTGGGCCTTTATTTGGATTTTAAATCGTCGATAAATCAAAGGTGAGTGTTTATACGCTCACAATTGACTAAAATAATTTTGTGTTAGTTAAACTTACATTCTGAAGTGATATGAAATTTATTGGCTGTTGTTTGGTAGGATTAATTATCATCTGTATTGATATATGAATTAATTGATAGAAGTTAAATTGACCGTCAAAATAAATTTAAATTTAAATTGGCAGTATATTACTCGATATTGATAATTATAAAATTGTTGTGAATGTTATTGGCTTTATGGTTGATTGGTTGTGATGGATGCTATTGGTCGATATTGGTTGTTTATTTATTTTGATATATCATGTTATCATCATGTATATTGTCTATTGCATATAAAACTGTAAACTGAATCATTTCGAATAAATTAAGAAATAGGTTGAAATGATATACCTATGACATTTATTTGGATTGAAATGATATATATCCATCCTTGAAATTAAAATTGAAATAATTATCCACTTGGCCATAGGATAGAAAATTATATACGGACACCGGGTTGGTTAAATTAAATAATTTTAAAAGTTGTTTTGAAATTATTTAAATGAATTGATTTTAAGAAAAAATCCAATTTATGGAAATTGAATTATTTTGAATTGAAGCTCGAGATGTTGGAATTTAAACTTGGTAAATGAAATTGTTTAATTATTTGAAGTTTAGATTTTAAGAAAAAATTTGAAATACCGCGTAAATTTTCGAAAGTTGATTTGTTTTAAAAGATTGGACTTTTAATCGAATTCTGAATATTTCTAAGAAAATTTATATGAAATGATATTTCAAGTTTGAGTTTGGAATTGAAAATTGATTTGAAATTGAGATTTAATTAATTTGGAATTTAATTGAAATTCAAAGAAATTTGTGAATTGGACTAAATTGAAACTATTGAATTAAATTTGAAGATAAAATTGATTTGAATCGGATTTGAACTGAAATTGATTTGGAATATAATACTTAAATGAATTCTTGAAATCCGAATATTAATCTAAGTTTATTGAATTGGAATTGTTCTAGAGATTAAGTAAACTACTTAATACGGATGTTTAATTTGAAGTATATTCTAATTTGAATACGAAATGGTTTTAAAGCGAATCTTATATTCTTATATAAATATATATGAACTGTTTTGAAATGTGAAATGTTTAAAGTTTCGAAATATATTGGAAGTGAAATTGTTTATTTTGTGGTTCAAATATGTATTTGAAATTGATAATTTGAAATGGTTTATTGAGAAGCTGAATCGAGTTGAAATTGATGATTTGAAATTTGATTAAATTTTAATTTTGGAATTCGAGTTTATGTGAATCGTTTTGTGGAATTTGAGGCGAAAATGATTTTGAAATCGAAATGAGATATTGAGGCGAAAAATGATTTTGAAATCGAAATGAGATATTGAGACGAAAAATGATTTCGAAATCGAAATGAGATATTGAGGCGAAAAATGATTTCGAAATCGAAATGAGATATTGAGGCGAAAAATGATTTTGAAACGGAATCTTACATCTTGAATAGATATGATGATATTTGAAATGGATTTGATTTTGAAGCGAATATGATATTTTGATATCAATTATGAATCGATTTGAAATGTAAAAGGGTCATCGGTGTAATAATACGTAGTTATTAAAGAGACCGGGATCGGATATGGACATACTCTCTGTCGATACCGAAAACCACTTCAATAACTAGTATACGCGGAGTGTTGATCCAGAACGAAGTGGATGGATTGGTGAACGCGTTGACTGAAGAAAGAGAACGATATTGGATGACCCATGACATGACTAAAACAGGAGCCGTGCCGGGCCATTGAGGTTCGTCACCTCTAGCGGACACACTTCTTCGTTACCATATCTATTACTGTTGTGATTCGATTTGGGTGCACCCCTCGATTTTGGGATTGTTGTTTCGCGGTGTTGGGGTAGTAGCTGTTATGCCCAACATCAGTCCGGATCACGCAACTACTAGTATCCTAGTTGGTATCGCCTCATGTACCTTGTCATACTGATTATCCTATTCGCGACCACTACGTTTTGATTTGTACCTTTAGTATATGGATTACCCTATTGTGACTTCCAGTTTTGGAGAAACTACGGTCTTGTATATACTCTTGGGAATAAAAATGTATTAAGGGTGGAATGGGCCATGGCTTAACGCTAGTTTGATATTTTACTTTATGATAGACATTATTGTATATAGCGTATTATATTATATAGTAGATAGTTTAACGGATCCTTAGAAGTTGGAAATCCCGAACATCTCTTAAGTTAATGCACACACATTAAACACTGGATAGGAGGTGTCTAAAACCCGTAAACATCTCCGACGCCGTCACACTCATATTTACTTATTCGATTTAACTTACATGAGATATTTTAGTCCTGACTCGAGTGTTTTGTCTTTTCATTACGCTCGGGTCAGCCTGAGCATTTCAGGTAATGTTAAAGATCTATTCTGGAGGACGAAGACGAAGTTTGGTATTATATCATTTGTATTCTACTACTGTATTATTTTTACGCTGCATTGCTGGAGGACGAAGACGAAGTTTGGTATTATATCATTTGTATTCTACTACTGTATTATTTTTACGCTGCATTGTTGTATTATCTCTGATATGTCTGTAACTCTGATTTATGATGTATAATAATAATCAAATTTATTTATTTAACAGCTTCATGAACTGTTATTTTATTATTATATCTTGTCCCTTCCGCTGCAAGATTCGGTGTTTATTTCTATTCTTTCTTATCTATTTCTTATTTACCCCAATAACTATCTGTATTTTGGATTGTTTGAGTCGACATGTGTGGATTTATTGTCGATTTGAATGGTCAAAAATGTGGGTCGTTACATGCATCTTCAAAATCTTGGATGCTCATATGGTAACTTGAAATTGTCCATTTTGAAACGTGTATAATGACTGCTCCCCCTCATTATTATCCTGCTTTCATATATCCATTCAGTTGCTATAGATGTTGTCTGTTACCTTATTAAAATCCTAAAATAGAGTAGAATGGCATATTTCAATAACTTACATCAAATGAAGTTTGATACTTCTGGATCAACGTAATACCTCACTAAAACCTTACTAAGAAAAACCCAGTGGAAAAAATCTTAGTGAAGGAAAAAGAGTATATTATAATATACGTATGTATGCTCCCCTTGATCTTATAGTTTTCCCTTGAAGTTTGAATATATGTCACTATAATTCATATCAGTTATAAATACTTGTGTATAATAGCTTAGACAAGCGTTAAAAATCCGAAGACAATAATTCTACTTTCCTTTCTTTAGATCTTCATCATTTACAAATAGTTTCCTTCGATACAATCGAATTTTCCAAGATTGTTTCTTCTAAATATGATTTGTGTTTTATGCATTTTGTATGCTACCTTTACGAAAAACACTTCGTATGCTTTCATTTTTGTGCTTCAAATCAGTTTTGCATATTGCAACTACATCTTTGATGAATATTAAAAGTTTCATTACAACAATACTTAAAAATAGGAAGTAATACACTCATCATGAATTATATCAAGATTTTCATTACAACAATACCTTAAAGATGGTTGTAATCTATGCTTCATATCCTTTGCATTTTTTATAACCACCAAAGTTATTTATATTCTTCAGGAATTTGTGTACTTTCATTGTTTAATATGATTTAAGCAATGTTTATACCTTCGGGGTATATTAAGTGTTTCAAACACTTACGCTACTTGGCGAATTACAAGTCCACATTTCTATATTAGTAAAGGATTCATGATGGCCAATCATGTTTCCTCTAATTCAAGATGTTTAATCTATTTATAAATAGAAGCGCTTTTTATTATTTACAAATTTATCATCAATGATTGTTTCTTGTTAGTTTTAGATATGATTTATTGATATCTCAATATTTATTCTATTTTAGGTACCTAAACCACTTCTACGTTTATTTGTATCATGGGTCTCTTTCAGAGCACCTTTAAGTGTTTCTTAAATAACACACCTCCTTTATTTGGCATCTTTATTACTTTCTCCAAAAATATTTCAAACCGACTTCTCTACCACACTTCAGATGTGATTTTGTAACGATCCGTAATTTTCGATAATTTAAATTAGTTAATTTAATAAGGCTTGGTGATTTAATGTTGAAATAAATGAAAATTTACGATTTAATAATAAGAATATAATTGGATTGCAATGTAATAGTATTAATTTAAGATCATTGATAACTGCTTTAAATGTAATTCCAATTGATTAAAAGGATTAAAGAGTTATAATTGGTATAGATTGTAAATAAATTATAGTAATGTATGTATTAATGGATAATTGGATTTACAGAGCAATTGATAATTTAAAGGATGTATTAATTAATGAAATAATGTGTAATATTGCATGACTGACGTTCAGGGAGCAGTGTATATTTTTTGAGATCATGGGGAACCTTAAGATCATGGTATTCATTGATACTCACTTAAGTAAACCCCACGCCGTGTGTCTACCCCGCTTTTATTTAGTCGTCGCACACGGATGCGTAACGTTGAAACTCCCACTGATGGTTTGACGCTGGGATTCGAACCTGCCCGGACACAGTCCTTTGGTTCCCATCTCTCATCTCCCAAACCAACCGAGCTACGAACGGCGGGTAGGGAGCAGTGTATATTAATTGGCCAGCCGGCCTCGAAGGTTCCAGAGCCTTGCATCAATGGCTTAGCCCAGCGTCATATATCAGTAGGACTCTCTCACACGAATCTAAGCAGCCAACTACCGGCCGCGAGTTCGCTTGCATCCGATTCCATAGGTATCAAATAGTTGGTTCATCTACTTGGAATAGTTTGGATAGGTGCTCGAGATCCAGGGGAAAGTAAACATCTGGAGGAGTGAATCGAAGACCAGTAACAAACTGGATCAGACGTCTTCCACATCAATCCGGCCAGTATAAACATTAGTTGATTCCGAGTCGAAGTTGTAATTGGATAGAATTAGTATAGTGTAAGTTGTTATAACATTTGTTTGTAAATAATAAACTTACAAATGTTATTAAATATAGAAATGGTGACAATTGTTATTTGTTACCAATTTAATTAATCAATTACAAATGTAAATAAATGTTACATTAATGTGAGTTAATACAATAACTGCAAATTGAGAATGTAATAAAATATACAGAAATGTCAATTACACTCACAAGGCAATAAATTGATTGAATAATAAAAATAAAACCAAGATAAATGAAGTTGTGGGATTTTAAATTATAATCAATGTCAAAATCAACAAAGGTTCAATATTATTGGAATACTGCAACTAATATGGTAAAAGATGATAATTGTAGAATATTTGTGTAATAAGATATAAACAAATGTTAACTATGTCTATAGAGTAATAATTAATTGAATAAAAAGATTTAAACCAAATTAGATAAATTTATTGGAATTAAATTATAATTAATTGGATTTAATTACAGTTGAAATTAAACACTGTAATTAGTAAAATAATTGACATTGAATTGATATGTAAATTTGTTTTAAATTATTGTAAATGTCCAAGTAATCAAAAATGATGAAAATTGTTAGTTATTAAATTTGAAAAAAAAAGTGATTTAATTAATTTAATATTTAATTAATGTGAAAATAGCCATTTTGGCCACTGTCTCGGATTTCGACGAAACCAGTTTCATCGGATCTGTAACGGTGAATTATTGTAGGATTTCAAGTTTCGTAGCAATCGGACTTGTCGTTCGATCATACGGACTCGAAACGCTTAAGAATCAATTTAATTCAATTTGAAATAAACTGATTTTAAGCTAAATTCTGTATACAATGGAATTAGGATTTGAAACTAATTCCATTGAGTTTAAAATATCAAAAACATCTATTTTGATATATGGGATGACCCATTTTCATTTCGGGAACGAAACGGGCTTTTCGGGTCATCTATCGTTCAACTTTCAAATCAATCTTGACCATTCATTTCTATTTCGGATCTGTCTATATATAGCCCATTATAAACCCTAGCAGCCCTTTTTTTCTATTATCTGTACATACATTTCTTTCTCATCTCCTCTTTCCAATGGCAGACAAACAAAACCCTAATTCCCAAATTGCAAATTCAGACTCCTCAAAACATATCGAATTATATATCGTTTCGAAGCTCTCGACGAGCGCAACCCAAATCTGTGATTTGTTTTTCGATTTGGTTCATGGTTTGGCCAGAATTGCCCAAAACAGTCACGGTTGTTCGTCGTGCCTTGATCAACTTGGTCGGATCGTCAAATCAATGATACTAGGTCGTGGAGAGCAGCGAGTGTAGTCCATCGGCGTGGTTCGTTTGGCGAGATGACAGTTGGATCTTCGTCAAAAAATTCGAATAGGATTACATTTTTTCGGCAGTTGTGCTTGGATTTGTTCGATCGGCGTGGCTGTGCGTTCACTAGGGTCATAGCGGCTTGGGGGAGGTGCGGCGCTCCGTTGGGTGGTGGCACGGCGTGCCAGGCGACGATCGAACGAGGTTGAGGCGACGTCTGGTTGAGATGCGAACGATCGTGATTGCTGGTTAGGGTTTCTGGTGCGTAAGGGACAATGACGTGTCTACGCATGTGTGGTGATTTCCAATTGTATTTTATTTTATTTATATTTCTAATTCAATTATTCTAATCAACATAACTTTTACGTACGAGGTCCGATTCACGCGTGGTTTCCTCCGCTAGGATCGTATCAAAATTATGGACATTTTGACGCTGGTTTGACGAATTCTGAGACCGTTCAAATTTTAGGCTTAAATTGGATTTTAAATCGGTTTAAAATCGAAGATGAGTGTTTTAACCCACTCACAACTTCTAAAATTTCTTATGTTAGTTAAATTAAATTTATGATGTGATTAGAAATTTATTTATCGATGTTTGGTATATTTAAATTGTCATTCTAGTTAAATTTGACTTTTATTGCATTTAATCATCGTTTAATTTAATATTGAATATAAATTGTCAATTTAATACCTGTATTGATTATCAGTTATCTATTGATGTTATTGGTTGATTAGGATGATGATTGTGATGGATGTTTGATTGTTGATACTGTATGATTGGATATTGTATTTTTATATTGTTATAACACTGCAAGTTCCCTATGGGTTGAAATGATACATACCCGAATGATATGTAGATTAGGGAAAAATCGTTATGGGTTGAAATGATAGACTCGAGCGATTTTATAGATGTTATTGAATTTGGGATTGCGGTTTGAAATGATATACAACCGTAAAATTTTAAATTGCGGATTGAAATGATAAATATCTGTATCACTTGACCATAGGGTAGAAAATTATATGCGAACACCAGTTCGGTTAAATTAAATGATTTTTAATTCTTTAAATTTGGAATTCAGTTAACTGGCATTTTGAAATAAAAATTGATTTATATAAACCGAGTTATTTTCGATAATCCAAGCGTTAATGCTGAAATTGAAATTGATTTAATGAATTGTTCAAAGGATTTAAATTGGAATTTCAAAGTTGAATTGTCAAAAATAAATGGATTTTATCGAAATTGAGTTATTGAAATGTTTGAATATAACTTTAAAATCTATTTTAAACTAGTTTAAACCATTTTTAATTAAATTAACTATTTTAATCAATTTAAACCATTTTTATTTATTTTAATCTATTATAACCTATTTAATACAATTTAATCTATTTTACCTATTTTAAAATAATTAAATTTATTTAATCTATTTTAAATCTATTTAATATAATTTAAATCTATTTAATCTATTTTAAATTTATTTAGTCTGTTTAAAAATCTACTTAATATAATTTAACTCTATTTAATCTATAATTAATCTATTTAAACATTTTAAATCTAATTAAATCTATATTTAATTTATTTAAATCAATTTAAATCTAGCTAAATCAAATTTAATCCATTCGAACTATTTTACTATTTAAACTATTTTAATTTATTTAAACTATTAAACTATTTATGACTATATAAACTATTTTCTAAAATTGCAAACTGTGTAAAGTTAAAGTATTTATATTTAAAATCCTTGATGATGATACAATCTAAGTTGGAATTTGAAATTGATACCTTTTTGTGAAATGACATATTTGAGTAAATATGATGATTTTGAAACTAAGATTTAATTAACCTATGTTATCAATAAATTCAAAAGTGAATATGATTTGAAGGTGAATATGATTTTGAAAGTGAATATAGTTTTGAAAGTGAATATGATTTTGAAAGAGATGATTTGAAATCGAATATGATATTTTGATATCAATTGTGAATTGACTTTTTGAAATGTAAAAAAACCATCCGGTGTGAAATAAGTGTTTGGTTGTTAAAGAGACCGGGATCGGATATTGTCGTACTCTCTGCCAATACTGAAAACCACTTTAACAACTGTGTACGTGGTGGAGATTCCAGAAATGAAGTATGATGGTTTGGCGAACGATCATGTATGAGGTATTTACGTGACCCTGACTCCCGTGAGTCAGCTTAGATGTGACTAAAACAGGAGCCACGCCGGGCCAAGTGAGGTCGCACCTCCTATCGGATACATTTCTTCGATACCATATCTGCTGCTTTGTGATTGATTTGGTGGTCACCCTTTGATTTTGATTATGGAAGTGTGTTCCCAGGTGGGCGGTAGTAGCTGCTATGCGTTACCACCAGTCCGGATCCACAATTGGTGTAACTACCCTGGCATTGCCTCGAGTGACGTGTTCACATGCCCTAGCGCACCTTCTACGAGTTTGGTTTGTATCATACCTATGAAGTGCCCTCTAATAGCCCTTCAGTTTACAGAGGAATTACGGTACTTTATAGACTATGAGAATATATAAATATGTGTTAAGAGGGATATGGGTAACGCCTTAACACTATTTTAATACTTTACTGTAGACACCATTATAATAGCGTATTGTACTACATAGTAGATAGTTTAACGGATCCTTAAGAGATGGTAATTCCTAATATATTTTAAGTTATTGTACTCATGTTAGACACTGGATAGGAGATGTCAAACCCCGTAAACATCTCCGGCCGCTACACTCGTATTTATTTACTGTTGATTTAACTTACATAAGATCTTTTAGTTCTGACTCGAGTGTTTTTTCTTTTCAATTCGCTCGGGTCAGTCTGAGCTTTTCAGTTTTATTGAAGACTGCTTTCTGGAGGACGAAGACGGAGATTTAATGCTATTATTATTTATTATATTTATTCCAATGCATCATATTATTCCGCTGCATTATTTATTCATGTTGTATGTAACTCTGATCTGTATTGTAAAAGTGTAATCAAATGTTATTTGTAAACAGCTTCATGAACTGTTTATTTTATTATTATATATTTTGTCATTCTGTTGCGAGATTCTGTATTTGTTTTTATTTTCTTTCTTTCTCTGTTTTTTCTTATTTACCCCGTAACAATCTGCCCTTTTAAATGGTTTGAGTCTGACGTGTGTGTGTGCTTAAAACGTCCAAAAAGGCAGGTCGTTACAGATTTATACCATTTTGGTCCTTCTGGGATTTCAACTTATATTGGAGCAAGTATACTAGGGATTTTATCGATGATTTATTCAAGTTACTTAATGTTTTGCAACCAATATTTAATCTTGATAATCAAAATGAACTTGTATCTCTTTTATCCTCCCCCTTAATGTTGACGAACATGGTCACATTTAATAATAATCTCCTTTGGATTCTCATTTTGATCCATTATAATATTGCTACTAGCAAATAGATCATATGTATTAATTATAGGAAGATGATTCTTTTCTCAGTTGATAAGATGCATTCAATTAATATTTCTTATTAGAGTTTGTTCTCATTCATTGATCTAGCCAATTAGAGGAATTTACTTATTGTGTAGATCATTTGAATACATATATGACTAGGTCATTCAACATTTATGTTGATTGAATTTTAAATCACTGAATTATATCTATGCATAACCTATAAGATCAGCTCATAACAAACTTCAAGTTGTTATTTGAATATCTACATATAGATATATACGTGCGTCCACTTATTACATATATATTATAAATTTGCATATTCTTTCTCATTTGAGTTGGTGATTTTTTTAACAAACTATTACAACTATTAATTTCTGTTTATAGATCTATGTCAATAGAAATCCTTCAAGACTGCATGATAATGTTCAAAACATCTGGTTTGGAACCATATTGAACTTCTGGTTCAAATAAATTATATACACAAGTTCAATTTGTTAAGTTTTATTCCTCAATTATATCTCAAATATCACTTTTAAACATTAATTATGATTACTTATCAAAGAATAATACATAGTTATAATTGCATATAGTCATTTCTACACACCTCTTCTGAAGAGTTCAACAAAAGAGATATACTTACACAAAAAAGAATTTTATAAATATATGCAATTATATTATTTGCACATACATATTTCTACATCCTATTTATGTTATATGTAAATGTATGAGATCATGCTTGATAATGTGGCTACAAACACAATAATCCAAAGGATAAGCATTTATTATAGGTGGATTGGATTCAGTGAATGGCCAATCCACGCGAAACCTTAACAATTATACGAAAGATGAGAACCTGTGGTACGTAGTTACTATATTTATTTGCGTCATAACGATAGTTACATTACCGCCATAATTTTCACATAATATTTGCAAAATTTCTGTGAAAACTTAGCTCACCCCATGATGAATTCTTGGGTCTGCCATTGACACCTATCGAGTCGTCAGTGGTAGATATGATTTTCTTAGAAAATCATATTTCTCGAGCCTGTTTTGGATATGCTTTTTTCTTAACACAACATTCAGTTTTAATTTTGAATTCACACCTTATATTATTCTGAGAATTGTATTGTTAATGACTAGGTGTAAATGGATCATGAGAAAATGTCAGCATAGAACAAGAGGTTAGTCAATACCAAACTTGCAATAGAGTGACTGCTCTTCAAAGTGATAAGAATGATGCAGACTGTACTGGGAGTGATAATAGGTAAGTTATTGAAACACCAAATTACTTCGAACACTAGTATTTTACTTCTCTCTTGAAATTAACATGCGGTATCTATTCAATTTGAAATTTAGCAATTAAATTTTTACTATTACTTATGCAAATAGGTTTTTATATATAAAAAAACAAAAAATGAAGTGCGAAAACGCACTCTTTAGTTTTAATGATGTGGTTGTAAAAAGATATAATAATTTTAATATTTTCTTAATGGGATTTGCTACTTTGTCCAGTTGGGTATTTTGTCAAAACACCTGAATCAGTTAAAATCATGTAATTCAGGGGGTTAGTTTGGTCATTTCATAGTTGGCCTCGCCGTTTTTTAAGTCCCTGTCGCAGAAGTTGATAGAATCATAACCGAAGCAATCGACATTTTTGTTGCTTATTATTTTCCCACTTGCAATGTTTTATGAAGATTTACCATCGACTGACAAGTATTACTCATAAAAACTTTAACATTAATCAATAAAATGAATTACCCTTCGTTAAGCCTTTAGGGTGCTTGATGTTACCAATGACATGTGCATCTTTTCTATAGATAACTATTATGCATATACTTCACTTTTTTGTAGAGTTTTGTTTTTGGGTCTCTAGCTAAACAATAAAATAGAAGTTAAATTAAACATTTCATTAATTTTTGTTTTTTGAATTATAAAATATTCATTTATAAGTAGTAGGTGTGGCATGCACGAAGATCTGTTGTTTGACATTATGTTGTGGCTACCTGTGTTATTTCTATTACGATTTAGATCAGTCTCTACTCTGTAGATTATGGTGTTCTCTCATTGAGAGCTCCACTTTTATCACCCAACATTATAATCATAACAGTAATAAGAGCTGTCTACTTGCTCATCATGTGTTATCATCTTATTCTGATGCTGATTATAATTCCAAATTTTGTTTGCTCAGTGGAAACAAATATGAGGTGTATAGTAATTTGAATTACGAAAAACTTGATATTCGGTTAATGAAATAACCATCTTAAATTCATGTAATTGTATAGTCTCTTTATTAAATAAAGAATCTAGAGATGGTGCTTTGTGGAACCCTGCCACAAAACAATTGAGGCATATACCAAAATCATCGGCCTACCATCAATGTCTGGCGTTATCTGATGAAATGATATCGTTATCTAATGAAATGGGGTAACGTTATATAATGAACTGATCGCCGACTTTCGATTTGGTTTTGATGTCAAAAGCAACGACTACCAGTGTGTAAAAATCTTTTATTGCACTCAAGATAAGCATTACAATATGGTTCAGGTACACAACCTGAAAACTGATTCTTGGAGAACTATACATAAACATGATGTTTTCCCTTTCCATTATATCCATTCTGATGGAGCAACATGCAAGAAAGAGACATGTTTTTGGATTGGATCCACTTATCATGATGAATTTTCTCGCATCCTTATTTTTTTAATTTGAATCATGAAGTATTTGAAACAATGTTGCTGCCCGGGGAACGTAATCCAAATCATTGAAGTTATGCTTATAATGTTTTGGATCTCTTGAATGACAAACTATGTTACATAAAAAGCGTGAATTTGGATCCATATGATAACAGCCAGTTATATTTTGAAATATGGATGTTAGATGAAAATGGTGCGGAAGAGCCATGGAAAAATATATGTAAATCTGGACCTATTGACCGCTCGAAAATGGGGCCTCCTTGTGTATCAGGATTCACAAAGGATGGAGAGTTTCTCTTACTAGGCTATCCGGATGATAAAGTTGTTGAACTGTACTCAACCAACTTTGATGCGGGAGAAGAGGAGTATTTTGAACTTCAAAATCGTAAGCCTTTACCTTCAAAGTTTGTCTGTTATAACAAACTTCAAAATCCAAATCCTATTCTTTCGGAGTTTGTCTGGTATGACGAAAGCATTGTCTCACTTAAAAGAGAAGATGATGGCGCACATAAATGAAGGCTTTTTTAAAATTTGTTATGAAACAAAATACTAACCAGGTGAATCGGTATCATCTTTAAGCTTTTATGCTGAAGAATTATTTATTGTCTTTTGGTTCCTCAAGGATTAGAGATGATTGCAATATGTTTCATTGTTCCTCTACAGTAAACCATCTTCTTTGTTTAATACATATTGTTTCACTTGCTTAGTTCTTATTGTAACTTGCTTGAAGCTTTATGGTTACATATTCATCGAATAAGTATTGAAATAGATGAGTGGAATAACCATATTCATCGAATAAGTATTGAAATAGATGAATGGAACTGTTATTCTATTCATCTATTTCAATACTTATTCAATGAATCTGTAACCATAAAGCTTCAAGCAAGTTACAATAAGAACTAAGCAAGTGAAACAGAATATGTATAAAAAAACAAGATGGTATACTGTAGAGGAACAATGAAACATATTGCAATCATCTCTAATCCTTGAGGAACCAAAAGACAATTAAATAATTCTTCAGCATAAAAGCTTAAAGATGATACCGATTCACCTTGTTAGTATTTTGTTTCATGACAGATTTTAAAAAAAGCCTTCATTTATGTGCGCCGGCATTTCTCTTTTAAGTGAGACAAGGCTTTCGTCATACCAGACAAACTCCGAAAGAATAGGATTCGGATTTTGAAGTTTGTTATAACAGACAAACTTTGAAGGTAAAGGCTTACGATTTTGAAGTTTATAATACTCCTCTTCGCCCGCATCAAAGTTAGTCGAGTACAGTTCACCAATTTTATCATCTGGATAGCCTAGCAAGAGAAACTCTCCATTCTTTGTGAATCCTGATACATAAGGTGGCCCCATTTCCAAGCGGCCAATAGGTCCAGATTTACATATATTTTTTAATGGCTCTTCCGCACCATTTTCATCTAACATCCATATTTCAAAATATAAGTGACCACTATCATATGGACCCAAATTCACGCTTTTTATGTAAAATAGTTTGTCATTCAGGAGATCCAAAGCATTATAAGCATAACTGCAATGATTCAGATCACGTTCCCCAGGCAGCAGCATTGTTTCAAATACTTCATGATTCAAATCAAAAGAAATAAGAACACGAGAAAATTCATCATTATAAGTGGATCCAATCCAAAAACATGTCTCTTTTTGCATGTTGCTGCATCAGAATCGATATAATGAAAATGCAAAACATCATGTTTATGTATAGTTCTCCAAGAATTAGTTCTCGGGTTGTGTACCTGAACCACATTGTTATTCTTATCTTGAGTACAATAAAAGATTTTTACACGCTTGTAGTCATTGCTTTTGACATCACAACCAAATCCAAATTCGACAATCAGTTCATTATATAACACTAACCCCATTTCATTAGATAACGATATCATTTCATCATATAACGACAGACATTGATGGTAGGCTGATGATTTTGGTAGAGGCCTCAATTGTTTGTGGCAAGGTTCCACAAAGCCGCATCTCCAGATTCTTTATTTAATAAAAAGACTATACCATTACATGAATTTAAGATAGTTATTTCATTAACTGAATATCAAGGTTTTTCGTAATTCAAATTACTATACACCTCATAATTGTTTCCCCTGAGCAAACAAAATTTGGAATTATAATCAACATCAGAATAAGATAACACATTATGAGCAAGGAGATAGCTCTTATTACTGTTATGATTATAATATTGGGTGATGAAAGTGGAGCTGTCAATGAGAGAACGCCATAATCTGCAGACTGATCTAAATCGTAATAGAGATCACACAGGTAGCCACAGCATAATGTCAAACCACAGATCTTCATGCATGCCACACCTATTATTTATAGATGAATATTTTATGATTCAGAAACAAAAATTAATATAATGTTTAATTTAACTTATGTTTAATTTAACTTCTGTTTATTGTTTAGCCAGAAACCCAAAAATAAAACTCTACAAAAAAGGAAAGCATATGCATAATAGTTATCTGTAAAAAAAGCTGCACATGTCGTGGGTAACATCAAGCACCCTAAAGGCTTAACGAATGTTAATTCATTTTACTGATTAATGTTAAGGTTTTTATGTAGTGGTTGTCAGTCAATGATAAATCTTCATAAAATATTGCAAGTGGGAAAATAATAAACAACAAAAATGCCGATTGCCCCGGTTATAGTTCTATCAACTTCTGCGACAGGGACTTAAAAAACGGCGAGGCCCACTGTGAAATGACCAAACTACCCCTGAATTACATGATTTTGACTGATTCGGGTATTTTGACAAAATACCTAACTGGGCAAACTAGCAGATCCCATTAAGAAAATATTAAAATTATTTTATCTTTTTACAACCACATCATTAAAACTAAAAAGTACGTTTTCGCACTTCATTTTTTGTTTATTTTATATATAAATATCCATTTGCACAAGTAATAGTAAAAATTTAATTGCTAAATTTCAAATTGAATGGATACCGCATGCTTAATTAGAAGAGAGAAGTAAAATACTAGTGTTCAAAGTAATTTGATGTTTCAATAATTTACCTATTATCACTCCTAGTACAGTATGCATCATTCTTATCACTTTGAAGAGCAGTCACTCTATTGCAGGTTTGGTATTGACCAACCTCTTGCTCTATGCTGATATTTTCGCATGATCCATTTCCATATAGTCATTAACAATACGAGTTTCGGAATAATATAAGGTGTGAATTCAAAAATTAAAACGGGATGTTGTGTTAAGAAAAAAGCATATCCAAAACAGGCTCAAGAAATATGATTTTCTAAGAAAATCTTATCCAACACCGACGACTCGATAGGTGCCAATGGTAGACCATGGGGTGAGCTATGTTTTCACATAAATTTTGCAAATATTATGTGGAAATTATGGTGGTAATGTAACTATCGTTATGACGCAAATAAATATAGTAACTATGTACCATAGGTTCTCATCTTCCGTATAATAGCTAAGGTTTCGCATGGATTGGTCATTCACTCAATCCAATCCTAAACAATCCACCTATAGTAAATGCTTATCCTTTGGATTATTGTGTTTGTAGCTCACATTATCAAGCACGATCTCATACATTTACGTATAACATAAATATGATGTTGGAGCTTGGAATTGGACTTATCCCATGAGGGACTAAACAAAATATAGCAAACATTGTATAATGTATTCGCTCTTTATATTTTACATATATTATAACAGAATGGATGTTTTTTTCATATTAATCTCCAACGAACTTCGAACTGTCTGTCCTTATTACGGTCGCACCGAATAAATTGTCAATCGGTTTGAGACAAATAAGAAAAATGACGAAACTTATGAATCCGAAGATGCAGATGTTGGTTTAGAAAATATGATTGTTAAACCAGATTCAGATTTCTAGTTTATCGATAATATGCACTATTATCTTGGACCTTGGTATTTAAGACTATTATGCTTAGTATGATTATGATGATATCATATTTGATGTTTTTTTTTGCAAAATATCTAAAAAATCCTTTAATCCACATATGTTTTGGTAAAAAATATATATATAATATTGAACATTTTAATTGTTAAATATATTAAATTTATATATAAAAAATTCTTTACCTGCACAATACGTTAAAAAGACGTGTCGTTTGTCGCGTCGTGCGCCAGGCTTCAAGGGAGCTTTGCGACTTTTTACTTCATGCGTCATACGGTTCCATCTTAACTACGAGGAAGTTAGAGCTTTTAGTACATAAAATGATTCCGAAATGAATATGAGGAATCGTTTCATCTCTTTCGAGAGTAAACTTGATCTAGTTGCCTTTCATATCGACCTTATAATCTTTCTTCCGATCGTTTGTAATTCTTGTCAAGATGAAAGATGGAAAAAAGTACGATCCCATCTAATTGTGGTTTGAGTATCACCTTAAGGAAACAACTTTGAACTCGAATTGAATCATCTTAATTTGCAAAAAGCCCAGCTCTTAGGGGTCGAAAGGAACTATTTTAATCGTCTCCTTCTCTTTCCATGTCAACATCTCAACCAATAAGCTGAAGGGAAGGAACTCGAATGGATCAAGTTTGGTTTTGACCGCCTTATTTATTACTTTGAATGCCCACTAAGTTTATGTTGAGTTGGTGTTGAGATTTTGACTGCTTTAATTAACTTGAATGCTTGAAACATTTTGAATGTATTAGATATTTTGAATGTCTTATTCGTTCCATCAATGTTTGCAATGAGATCCATTCCACAATTTATTATCTAGTTATTGTCTTAATCATGGTTTTAAATCTCGGCAATGTCGACCGAGACCTCGTTTTCAAGGTCAAACGATTCGAAACATGAAAAATCAAATACATCTCGCTGCAACTAAATCTGAATCTTCGGCGAAATATTCAAATCTCGACCGATATCTCGAACGAGATCGATTTATGAGATCTCGGCAGAAATGATATGTTTTTTAATTTTAGTTTTTTAATGGGATGGGCCTCGAATATATGCTTTGTTGTCTAGATCCAAAATTTATGTTTTATTTCAACAAATAAGTTGGACTGTCAATTTCATTTCCAACTATTTATTTTTTTCTATTATGAAGTCGCAAATACATGTCTAGGGTATTTCTTTCTTATTTGGAAGATCGACTTTCTTCCTAAAATACGGTTCTTCATCCTTAAATCCAGTAAGTTTTCTTGTTAAGTTCTTTTCTTCCTGCAAAAACTTTCTGAACCTTAATTATTTTGTACTATTTCCTTCTCTAGTTCCTCTTCCATTCAAGTTTCTATATTTTTTAATTCATTTTCTTTTCTATCATTTGTTGAAATAAATTCACCACTGTTAACATCAAATTTCATAGGAAAATTCGAAATTTTATAGTTAATCCAATTTTCTTGTGTTGGGCCTTGGTATGTTTTACTTAATTTATATTTCTTACCGTGAATTTTTTGATGTTAACTTGAAAAGTCAACGTCTCTTGCTAATTCAAATCATTTTTTTTAAGAAACGTTGAAAGGTCTTGCTGTTAGGTTATTTACCTTTCTTGTTTAGCATTGATTGTTAGCCAATGTATTGTATATTTGCTGAAATATATATTCTTGTTTAAAAGAATGGTATTAGTGATGTTAATCTGATTAAAATAGTCTACTAATTTATGTATTCTCTATTAAAGAAATCAAGTAATGAATTCAATAATTCAGCTTTACATATTTTTGTCTATTTTTGGCAACTTTTCGCTTGATTTTTCTTCAAAAGCAAAAATTAGGTATAACAACCCTATTGATAATTTTTTTGCTTTTAAGTAGGATTGTAATGTTAACGATTACAGCTACCATTTTGCAAATATTGTTATCATACTACTTTTACTGGTAAGTTAAAATTGCATTGAGTTACAGATCAATTGATATATCTAACTGTTAAGCTGGTGCTAATAAATTGCCACTTAGCTAAAAAATCAAAAGCTTGATATTATGTCATATACTATAATGTTACTTCATCATAAATTTCAAATAGACACCTAATAAAAGACATCAATGGAAAAAATGTTATTTGGAAAAAATGTTATTTGCATCATTTGAACTGAATTCTTGGATTAATTTTGGTCATTTGTTTGCTTTCAAATGCATATAATATAACCAATTACATAATAAGTTGCCATTATCATCGATTTTGAAAATGGAGTATCAATGTTTTACCATCAAAATTGGTGATTTATCATCACCATATTGATTGTGCTAGCATATGAGCTTTAGCTCAAAAATGTAAATCGAAAATTCACTATTACCAGAACAACTCTAGTTTTAGCTATTGTCAACAAAGTTTGTTGATATTTCAAGGAAGCATATCAATAATTTGTGTTTTCAAAATGTATGTCAAATGATATGGGAGGAGAAGGAGAAGTTGGGTAATCCTAGTCATTTGGACAAAAGGTGAGAAGGGAAAAGCAAAATATAGTTTTAAATATTTTCTGAAGGACAATTTGTAAACATAAATGGTGATACAAGATATCTTAATCATTAAATCCCTCAATTTTCACATTTCATACAAGAACAAAAAGATCCGACGGTTTAAATCTATTGTGTCACCAATTGTATTTTATTTTGTGTCCAAATAGCTGACCCCTTTTAAAAGATGGAAAAAATGTCATTTTTAATTGTATACGTTAAAAACAATTTTCAAATTGATCATTTTCCAACCGCTTCTTATCTTCCATGCATTTTAAAGGTACACGTCCAAAACGCAAAATACAAAACTCATTTTCGAAACAACCAATACCTAAGTTTTGCAAATACAAAATCTTCAGCTAAAGGAACACCGAAACAAGACCCGATATAAAAGTCAAAATCACAGTTGTTCGAATGAATGGAGAAAATTAGGGTGGAGAAGAAATATCTTCCGCACAAATCCTTATATATTACTTCCCCGTTGAAACAGAATTTGTATTCAACTATTTGGACTAATTCTGTGGATCACATGTGGAACTGCTGTAGTGGGTAAGCATATGATTGCAACTTGTTAAACACAATCTAAATACACTAAGCATACAACCTAAGGTTGTGGATAGTTTTTATGAAAAACCAGTTACAGTGGCAAGCAATCATACGGAAAACAATATGAACTAAGTAAAGAATACAGGAAAACGTAACGTCTCTTTTTTTAGTATAGGTAACAAGATGAACCAAGTAAATAATAAGGGAAAACGTAACACCTTTTTCAAGGATACATATTACATAGGTCAGACTAATGAAAATCGAGAAAAGATGATTCAATATTTATTCATTGCGGATTAACAAACAATAAACATAGGAAGATAAAAGTAGGAAGAGAATAGTAGAAAAGATAGAAACCTGAAAAGCAGCATCAACATTTTCAATAGCAGTAAGAAAGGAAAAAAGAAAAGGAGAAGAAAAACATATATCCACATGATTATCAAGGCAGAATATCACAATCTAATTCTTTGGCTAGAAAAGATGGATCAGAAACAGAATATAACCTAGAGACATCATGATACAGCTTGCTATCACATATATAGAAGATGCTGATATTAATTTGAACTAAATTAAGAAGAAAATAGTGTTCATCCTAACATGGATAGATAAAAAATCAGTCCGACTTGACGACTCCAGAGTACACTGATTGAAATAAATTACTGAAAGTGGGGAATTGCTTATATGAAAAACAGCTGGAAAGAAGGATCAACAATGATCACTTAAGTTAAGATGTGTAACGATGACAGCAAAGAGGACACTAAAGATTCATATGGTAAAATTCATATATTTGAGTCCTTCGGATGAAGAAACTAAACCATTATGTTTCAGTTTAGCCCCCATGACCCAGTGCTGTCACATGATAGAATGCAAACAGTTTAAAAACATTTTAAGAAAATATGAGCAAGACGGAAACCAGTTAGTACAAAGGCACTCCAATACAGACTAATTTTGTGAACAGAGAAATTCAATTAGATATGCTTATTGATATTACCGTTGTTAAGCATCTCATAGCTCTCGTCGTATCCAGGCAAGTGTTGTCTTGCTTCTCCCTTCCACCTTTGATCAAACCCAGACAGCTCATCTTGGTAAAATCAACAAACCATGATTAGACATACATTCACCCATATTTATCCATATATAAGATAACGAAGCAAGAAGCATATATGCAGCATTGTGATACCTTCATTCAGGTTACGTAATGTTTGCATAGTGTCAACATTTCCATCCGGATTAAGTTTCCTTGCAACTGTATGACCCTAGAAAATAAATATATTAATGTTGATCATTGAAGCAACAAATTCAATTTTTATGTAACAATTATAAAAGCTAATTTCACGCGAGAGCGCAAACCTTATCCTGAATTCCCCTAGAAATCACATGAGTAGCTTTACCAGTAGTTGAGTCAGCTTCTTTGCATTCTTCCATAACAACCTGAAAGAAAATTAATTAGTATCAAGCTGAAAATAAAGAAATTATTGTGATTTCAATATGCTTACTCCATCACCACCCATCTTCCTTGTTTTAGATGCTGTATAATATGCTCCGTTAACACCACCATACGTCACAGTTGAACTCTGATAACTGAAAGTCTTTGACTGAGGGCGCATTGCACTAGCCCTTTCACTTCTGTGTTCTACAAGCCTACTCATCTTATCTGCAAATATATGAGCTTTGATGTAACACAAATAACTAGCATCGTTTCTACAATATATATGAAGGACTCATCGGTTATCCCTCTTTGCTTTCAAATCCAGCGATAAATCAAAAATCACAATCCATATTTTGATAAGAGTAGGAAGTGCTGAAGTGGATATAGGTATTGCAGTGAGATATATGTATGTTTGTCATGTGCACCTCATATCAGTTCACATTTATCGCATCTGATATGCTTTGACTGTAGCATAAGTATGACATATGAACACAATCCAGTTACAAAACTTCGTTCACATTTGCATTCACATGCATGCATATATGATATTCACCTTCAGCTTCATCATCAGCTTCCAATACAATTGGCTCGTTTCTGGAACCTGAATGCTGTCTCACTTTCTTCCTCCTTTCAACACTGTTATTATCATTTTCTTCTATGTGTCTATCTCCTTCATCTTCATCATCTGAAGATATCTCTCGAATAACAGGTCCTTTGGATCTATTAGATGGCAATGGAGTCTGAATTTGAAGAAAATCAGCATTGCTGTTTTCCCCAAAGAAACTAGATCTGTGGGGCCCAAACATGCTAGGTCCAAACATGTTGAAGCCATGCATGCCCCTGAAAGGTTGATCAAAGAAAGGGTCATCAAAAGGATCTCTTCCACCAAACATACTAGAAATCAGACTTCCACCAAAAGGGCTTGCTCTAAAACCAGGGAATCCACCAAATGGATCTCCAAACCCACCAAAGGAATTATCTGTTCCCTCCCTGCCCCTTCGCATTCTCCTCAGCAAATTGGCGTATGAATCTGTGAGAAATTTTCACAGGAATTTCAAGCTATCATAAAAGGAGCAAATCAGCTTCCCCACTGATGTTATAAATAATTTAGTATAATCAATACTCTTATAGATGATGGTACTCAGAAGAAAGGAGGAATAAATTGAGATGAAGCCAGTGATCTTAAATACATGTGTTCTAGTAATGGTATCTAATTTATAGGTTATTTGTCTACTATTTGATTTTGAATGACCCAAGGATTAACATGAGGGGTCTACGCCTTCTCCCTAAGTTGCATCCGGACATCTTAAGTGACGTAATTCATGCTGCCAGTATGATTCGAACAATGCACTTTCCTCTGACAACTTGATGCTTAACCACCCAACCACCCGAAGGCTAAACTTTGAGGGACAAACGGATGCTCCTAATATATATCCAGGTGTTTCAAGGGGTGTTATGAGTTATAATAATAAGTTAATAACTATTTACAAAATAGCAAACAAGTGTGATTGTTACTAATTCATCCTTGAATGAGAACTGTTGGAACATTGCACAACCAAAGGGTTTACATCAATGTGTTTCCGTACCGATCAGGTCATCTTTTCAGATGCACCATAGAAAATTTTCTTAATGTTGCTTTAAAAAACTGTTACTTTTCAAGTTTAAAATATTTCCTCCCATTATTCTTACACAAAGTATTTTCCCTTGACATCTGACCACGGAACTCTGATAAATAAAACCTCTGACCAAAGACCAACGTTTAGAGCTTTTAAAAACTTATTCAAGCATTTTTCATAGTACTGATATAATCTCAGTTTAATATGTTGGAAATTTTTATAGTTTTTGAAATGAATTATTAAAGAAATTGAATAAGTGTATTTGACTCTCATTTTGAATAGTCCCACGCCATATGATAAAAGGAACTTAGGAGAAGGTTGGACACTTAGGGCACCGAATGCTTGCTTTTGTATGAGGAGGGAGACCACGCTTACCCACCATACACGCGACTCGACTCGACCCAGCCTTGGCGCGGTGTAGCACGCATATTTTTGTACATGTAAACGTGCCTCTGTTTTCTATTAACGGAAAAACGATTGCTACTCTAATAAATAGAGTAGCTGTGGACAGAAGGGACACATTCCAATTCCATCTATTTTCTTACTACTGATCAAAAATCTCCAAGCAATATACTATCAATTTGCAGACGAATTGATTCCTTCAGTGCGGGGGCGGATCGACATATTTAACTAGTGCGCAAGGCTGTTTTATCCTACGCGGCGGCACTTGCAGTCTGTTTTGCACAACGACGTACGCTATTCAGCCGAAGACATTGTTTTTAACATAATATTTTGGACATATCAACTAAATATCTCAAAAACCAAAATTTGGAATAGTTTCTAAAACTGCTTTGAACATTAATCGTAGTCTTCAATGTGAAAAAAGAGAGGTTATTTATTATAAAATTACAGTTCTAATTTATGCAACATTACATGTTCAATGCTTTTTCATTTTTTAATTTATTTTACTTTTACTGTTATAATAACATGGTTACCCTTCATGCATATACATTAAACTTTGGGGTGAGTAATTAATAGTTACCACAGCGGTGACGGGTATATACAACAGTTTGATGGGAAAAAAAACAGTAAGCAACTAACTATCACAACATCGCAGGTAGAACACAACACATTTATTTGGTACTAACATAATTTAACAGCCGCTAAGGTTAGCGTGATAATTTATTTAATGCAGTTTCCCCGTATAAATGTACCAATCGAAAATCCACAGCGAGTACCTATATAAACAGACTAAAAAATAAAATGATCAAAAGCCACTAAATCTGACCCTAACAGTATAATTAAACTACCCTAACAAATGATACAGATGCAACGTTATTGTAATTTCATTTAAACACCTAATTTACATATCTAGAAAACAATCATCAAAACTTTACAGTCAATATACACATGTCTGGGAAATAATCAAAATAGGAAACCTGATAATGATAACATAAACGTCCTGAAAAATCAAAACAGAACCCTAACTCCATCCATAATCAAGTAAGCAATCCGCAATTTCAACTCATTTAAGTAGAGGAAATAACAGAAAAATTACCTCGAAGAAAGAAATATATACACAACGACAATCGCGATAATTTTCTAATCAGCAATTGCCGGAGGCAGTGAAAACAGGACTAAATTTTCTCGAGACTTCTAAATTGAGGTGATGAAAGAGCAAAAGGTGACGCGCCATGTAACAGGAGGGTTCTGGTGTGTTCTAGGAACATCCGGGAATATATCGACACGTGTAGTAATGTCGTTGAAAAAAATCCCGTTAAATGTTGTGCGGGAAGCAGAACCGATATATCCTCATGGTATGCAATCTTAACGAGCCGAACGTTGTCATATAGGGCGTGCAGGACAATTGTATTAAAAATTAGAGTACTAATAAAAGTTAACATAACAACCGCAATTGCTAAAAAATTAACATTTTGAGAATAAAATTGATAATATGTAAGTAGGCTAACGTGTATATGATGTAAACATATTTTTTATTCCAACCTAACATACGACATTAACATTTAATGTAAGAATCATATTGTAGATGCTCTTAGACCCACCAGATCCATGCGTCTCTCGTATGCTTAAACGTTAAGAATAGAAACAAAGATAATGTGGATGAGCTTAATTCCATCTTTTTCCTCTAAAAATTCTTCTTTGTTAATAAATTTATGGTCTCTATATTTCAAACCTTCTTGCATAGTTCGTCTTTTCCTACTTGATGAAAACAGATAAAAAAAAAGGACCAAACTGACATGTTAGACTCAGTGGATCCACACCTAATGGCGTGAGAAATAATGTGCATTTTTACATCTACGGTTAATAGCCATATTCCATACCCTCGCTTTTGCAAATAGAAGTTAAATGTTATTAATGTCAGATTTCCCCATGATATTAAGAAGTTGACATATTTGCTTGGTTTATTTTTTCCGTGACAAAGTTAGGATTTTATTTTCAAGCACGTATAATAAAGATCATAACCGATCAATCAGGGAGGATGGCGTTTTAATCGACTCAAGACCTTTGAACGGTTTATTAAAGAAGCGATCGAAGTGATTCAATATGATATTGCGTACGTAATGAGAATTTTCATTAAAGGACAATTTTTGGTTGATTATAATAACGAGAGTAACCAAATGAGTCTCGGAGATAATGAATGAAGAAATTTTAGTCAAATTAAGATGGCAATTATTTGTAGATGGAGCCTCCAATAAGCAACGGGGATGAACAAGTTACTCCATCCAATCGTCGGGTATATTGTGCAATAAAGTTCACGTCGACCAAGAATATGGCAGAGTATGAACTTTTAATTGCTAGGCAACGAACAACTACATTAATCGGCATCACCGAGATTAAAATGTATTGTGCTTCTCAACTAATCATGAACCAAATGATCGAAAATTATCAAAAGAACACATGTTAGCTTTGTGTTCAAAATTAGTTAAAGAGACACTGGCTTCTTTTCAAAACCTTAATATAGTAGGCATACCATGAGATAAGAACGCTTGGGCGGGTTTTTTATAAAATATCTGCAATTATTGAAAACGTTCAAGAATTCATATATATACTAGTACAGTCTAGAATATTAAGTGTTTAGATACTTGGAAAAGCTTATGCAAATGACAAGAACATGATCTACTTGAACTCCAACTCCAAGTCCTTTAAAGAAAATTTTGTAAGTATTAATTGATAGAGTTAAGGGTGTGGCCTAAAATAATTATAAAAATTGATTATATGAGTTAACTCTTCTAGCGAATCTTATTCGAAATGAAGTAAGATTTTAATTTTATTTTTAATTGTATATATTGTTATATTGGGACATAAATAATATTTTAAATACATTAAATATATGCAAGTAGAAATCCTTATGAAAAGTACTTAATTGATTGCAGCTACGAATGTGTTTATGACCATGGGTGTTGAATCGTATGAAATAAATATTTGTATTTAAATGTTTGTAGTCAAGATATATCGAGAACGAAATATCGACATATCCAATGAGACTAATGTATGCAATGCTCTTCATATGATGGACGGTGAATTACTCATGATCGTTAGAAGCACCAAAGGGTTACATATGTGTACTTATTTGAAATAATTACATTATGACTATTCAAGAGTTTTCGATGGGTTAAAAGTCAAATAGAAGATCTCACATGATGATGTGTAGTAGTCTCTTGACTTGAGAATACTGTGAATTTTAAGTGTCTAAACTATACTCTAATTATGATGTGACGACCCACATTTCGGAAGGTTTAAATCGACAATAATCCACATATGTCCAACTTAAATAATCCAGAACACAGATAATCAATGGGGTTAATTAAGAAAAATAATAAAAGAAGAAAAACAAACACAGAATCTCGCAGTGGAATGACAAAATAAAACAATGCACCAGAACAACATGATGCAGGGAAAATACTAGTAATAATAATATACCAAATCTTCGTTTTTGTCCTCCAGAAAATAATCTTAAATACGCTGAAAACCTAGGACTGACCCGAGTATAATGAAAAGACAAAACATTCGAGTCAGAACTAAAATATCCTTATGCGAGTCAAATCAATATCACATATAACAGGAGTATAATATCGTCAGAGATGTTACGTGGTTTTACATCTCTTATCCAGTGTATAACGTGCGTGCAATAACTCAAGAGATGTTACAAGATTTTCCATCTCTTAAGGATCCGTCAAAATATTTATATATAGTAGAATATGTTATATATAATGTCTAATCGATAAAATAAATATTTTTCTTAGCGCTAAGACTATACATTAATCCTCATTAACGCGTTTTAAGCATTGTCGTACAGTTTGCATATAACGCCGCAGTAGCACATCGGGGGATAGAAATGCATCGTGATACGAAAACACTAAACCAAACTCGTAGTGGTCTCGTATAAGGATAAAAGTATGACAAGGCATATGAGGCAATGTCCAAGGTAGGATACTACTAGTTCAGGTCGTAGGGCTGGTGGTAACGCACCGTAGCTACGACCGCCCACCGCGTCCATCCATCACATATCGAGTCAAAGGGAGGTCATCCTAAATCAAGGTGCACTAATCGAAACCAACATCAAAAGTAATAGTATGGACCAAGTCTAAGAAGAAAATCGAAGAACGAATGTACGCTAGGGGCAGCTAACCCACTTGGCCCTGTCAAGCCGTCATGTTTTAGTCATTTCAAATTGGCACAAGTGCCGGGGACTATCCATCATCGTTCTCTTTCTTCAAATCTAGCAAACGAACACCAAATCCAACCACTTCATTTTGGAGTCTCCTCCACATACACAGTTGTTAAAGTGGTTCCAATATTGACAAAGAGTATGCCAATAGGAGGCCCCGATCTCTTTAACAACCAAACGTCGTTTTACACACCGGTTTGTTCTTTTACATTTAAAAAACAACTCATACTTGATATTAAAATATCATATTCGCTTCAAAATATCCTTCATTTCAAAATCATCATATTTATTTAAAATATGCCAGTTTCGCTTGATCATTTCATTCGAATTTCCATTTCGAATTTCAATTTAGGTTATAATTTCATTTTAACACAATTCACACTTAAATCCACGATTTAAATATTAACATTCCAAACTTGCATGGTTTGAATTTTTAGAAAATAGTTTGAATAGTTTAGAAATTAAAGTAGATTATATATTAAATGATTTGGAAATTTAAATAATTTAAAAAGATGAATTTTAAAACAGTTTATAGATAAATAATTTATAGTGAAAATAATTTTAAATTCAAATCTGTTTCTTCCCATTTCCAATAAATCTGGATTCAGGTCCAAATTCCAATCAAACTGATTCAATTTTTAATCTTTCAATTCAATCGACTTAATTTCGATTTAAATTTAAATCAACTTCAATTCCGATTTCAATTCGGATTAACTTCAATTTTAAAACATTCATTTTAACTTCAAATTCGATTCAACGATTTGATTCAAAGGTTTAAATTCCAAATCAATTCTTATTTTAAACCATTTTAATTTATATAAATTTCAAGTTCAATTTTAGAATATCGATTTAAATCATTTAAATCAAATTTAACTTCGATGTTCAATTTAATGTTCACATCTTTAAAATGATTCAACTCCGAGCCCAAGTTTGAAATATGAATTTAAATTACTCTTACTTGGTAATATTTCAAAGTTCGAATAAAAGTTCAAATCTTTTAAAACAAATCAATTTCCATACATCAAATCATATTCCAATTTTAACTTCAAACTTCCAAATTTAATTCTTTAAATGATTTCTTTTAACCAATTCCAATTTCAACATTTCAAGCTCAAGTTCGAAAATAACTTAATTTCTATATTTCAATTCAATTTTATTTTTATAAAATAAATTATTTGAATAAATCCAAATCCAAGAATTTAAAATCGTTAAATTTAACCAATCCGTGGCGGTATATAATTTTCTATCCTATGGCCAAGTGATCAGTTATTTTAATTTTAATTTCAGGGATGGATATATATCATTTCAATCTCAATCAAAGTGTCATGGGTATATATCATTTCAACCTATTTCTGAATTTATTCGAAATAATTCAATTTACAGTTTTATATACTGTCAATAATATACGGGGTGATAACAGGATATATATAAAATAAATAAACACCCAAATCATTCAATATATCAACCAATAGCCTTCAATTTCAATTCACATCCAAATCAACCAATAATTCACAACAATTAGCTAGTTATCAATATCAGGTGATTAACTAGCAATTTAATTTAAATTTTAAATTTAATTGCCGATTAAAATTCTTAACAGTTCAATTCATATGTCAATTTAAATGCCAGTTAAATTATCAAACAACAATCAATAAAAATAAACACTTCATGATTTCGATTTAACTAACATAAAAATATTTTAGTCTTCGTGAGCGGTTTAAAATACTCACCTTTATTTGAAACTGAAAATTTTTCAGCTTCAAATAAATTCCAATTCGATTCCGTGTCGTAGATGACACGATACGATTTCAACTCGACTTTTTTTGCTCGGATCGAACCTCGAATGGAAAAGTTATACGATAATTAGCATAACGATTTAGCATATAATTAAAAAAAAATTAATAATAAAAAGAATAAAAACAAAACCTAACTCTTCTCTGCATCGCTCCAGGCTGCACGCAACATCGCCATCTTCCCAGGTCGAGCTTCGTTCGCAACTTTGCTTGCTTTTTTTTAATTGACGAACCGCGCCAACCCACCTCCCCGTCGCGACTAGAACTAACGCGCGCGACAACCCTGCGCCACCACACTCGCGATCAAAGCACCAAAAACCCCAAAATATACGTGAACTTCGTGCTCAAATTCTAGCGGTCTTAAGCGATATCGACTCGATCCAACCGTTTAGATTGTATATCTCATCCAGATCTATGTTTTCCCTTTTGATGGCATTTGATTTCGATGAGTGGATGAGGAGAAATCAAGAGGAGAACGATAAAACATTTCGGCCATTGAAATCGCTGAATGAGACGGCTGCATTAGTTTAGGGTTGGGTTTACTCGAAAATGAAATATAACGTGCCTTATTATATAAGTTTCCGACCCGATTCACCCATAAATTTTCTGAACTCCAAACGAAGCATGTCGTCTGACGTTCTATATGTTATACTCCTATTCCGAACACAATGGAATAAGTATCGGAAGCTAATTCCATCATATTCAGAAGATAGCTTTTCAAAATCAAATTATTTTAATTAAAGTTTTGAAAATAAATTCTACGCGTTTCAAGCTCGCACGGCCAAACGATAAGTCCGATCGCTACGAAACTAAAATCCTATAATAACTCATCAATACGGATCCGATGAAACTGGTTTCATTGGAATCCGAGACAGTTGCCGAAATGGCTATTTTTACACATTAATTATAATAATATAAAATTTTCCAAAATAAATTTATTCACTTTAAATTCAATTTTAGAAGTAAACAATCTTCATTCTTGTTTAAATAAAATTCGAATTAACTTTTTAAATCATTTTCATTCATATTAAATTCAAGATTCAATTATTTAAATAATTTCCAATATTAAATTTAAACAATTTAATTATCAAACAAATCATTATATTTGAAATATAAGTTATTTAACTTATAAAATTTAACTTTTAAAACGAATTCAAATAATAAAAAAAATATTTTCAAATTACAATAGTTCAACATCAATGCAATTATTTAAAATTCAATATTATTTAATTTACTTTCTAATATAAGTTATCATCTCTTATCTTATTGAATTTTGTTATTCAAAATTTTTATTCAAGTTCATATTCGGTAAATTTCATTAATAAATCATCAAATTTTTATTTATAACCATTTTTATTCAATAATTATATTAAATTTAAAATAGTTAAAGATAAGGGTCATTACAATCTCCCTCACTTAAAACTTTTCGTCCTCGAAAAGGGGTTAAGTAAGGAATCTAACATTTGATATATTTTATTCAAAATAATCAACGTATAAAATAGTAAAATCTTATTAGAAATCCTTTACCACACTTCCGCTACGCTACCCCGATACCGGCTTTACGGAAATTACAACTTACTTATAAAAACAAGTTATAAAATTTTAAAATCTCAAAAAATTTCTATCATCCAGATTTACGGAAAATTTCGGCAGCGTTTCCTTTGCGCGGCTCGATCGTAAAATTTTTACAGTACAAATATACCAAATATACTCATCTCAATGATGAGGCATCCCGTAAGGAAAAACATAAAAGTGCGGTATGTAATCCGAGATATGTATCTTATTATTATTAATACGAGCAAGTTCGCTCATATTAAGCAAGCAAAAGCAAATCAGACCGCGTATACATCCAAACGATCTTCGTATGTACCTATCTCAACTCAAATTTGAAATATTAGTCACTTATAAAAGATATAGAAACATGCATAAGTTTAACAAAACTATATAACATGAATTCTAAATCCAAATCATACGCACAAGCACTAATACACAACATAACAATCATATGCAATTAAAAGCAGTAATGATAATGGTTTACAATAAAATAAAGCATTCAACAATTAGTATTCGTCCAATTAATTCATAACTATATCAATCTACATTATCTAGTGTCAATATTTAATTTATACACCGTCATTTCTTATTAACATTCATTCTTTATTAGTATCCAATTGGTTTACTTCCAATTTATTCAAATCTATTTTATTTACATTCAATTTATTCAGATTTCAATTATTCCACTTTTTGTTTAACACATTTCATACTAAATTCATTTATGGACCATTTTATAAATCATTTCATTTAATCTTATTTAAGTTAAATTTTATTTCATTACCACTTACTATATTCTCTTTAATACTAATATCATTTATAAACCATTTGATAAAACCATTTAAGTTTATTATAAACATTTCATAAAAATGCAACTCATGTTTATTATTACTTCATAACTTAAGTTCAAATTAATTCATTGATTCACTTCATTAGTTCATTTCATTAATTCATATAATTAACTTTTCTTAAGTAAATTTTATTTTATAACTCAAATTCATATTATCAATTTTCCTTTTTATCGCAATCAATTTCATTCAAGTTTTCTTAAGTTAACTTTCATCTTATAATTCATTTTATTAACTTATTTCATTAATTCATTCCATTCAACTTGACTAAAGTAAAATTTCATTTCATAATTTAAACTTAAAGTATTTCTTACTACTTATACTTAAGTGTATCACCATTTCTTTATTTAACATTCACCTATTTCATATTTCAATTAGTTAACATTCAATTTATTTATATCCAATTTAAATCAAATTCAATTACTCACATAAATTTTACTTACAGCCATTTGTTCTCATTCAATTTCTTTCACACCCAAATTTCATTTCATTTTATAATTCAAGTTCGTATTCATTCTATTAATTCATTTTATAGCTTAAGTGGAATTAATTCACTTTACTAATTCATCTAGTTCCGTTCAAATCCAATTCTATTCATTTAATCTTTATTAAGTTAAAATTTATTTCATTTAATCTACTACTCTGTTTATTTGGCTTTATTTAAGTTAAAATTTTCTTTTCTTATCATTCACATTCAACAAATTTAAAATTTATTTTTCGCTTAATATTTCTCAAATCTATAAGTTATACAAACTTATTCACTTAAAATTTCATTTCATTATTTTATCTAATTCATTTCAAATACAATTCACTTCCATTTAAGCTTTCTTGTGTTAAACTTCATTTTATTTACTTCATTTCACTAATTCAATTTATTTAACATGTCTTAGGTTAATTATTTTATTTCATATCTCAAATTCAAATTTTCTTTTATTTTCTTAACCAAAATGTTTAACCGTTTTTAAAATTCGGTTTTACTTTCATGTTCAAATCCATGAGTTATAAACTTATTTCTTATCTATACTATTTTCAATTTATAAGTTCAAAACTATTTTCATATGTTTATCAAATCATACTTGGAATATTTTTCCCACAATCAAAACTTGTTTTAACCGAAAATAAATTTCTTTTGGTAGCAATTCTCACTCAGAAACTCGAAAATGGATACCGGCAATGCTGCAGTCATCCCTAAAATTATTTCCCAACGACTAACGCGAGTTCAATGCTTTTATTTCTTTCAAAAATATTTTCAAAATATATTTCTTGTCAAAACACTTTCAAATAATATTATTATTAATTTTGAAGGCTTTGAAAACAATTTTGAAAGCAACAGAATTTAAATTCTAAAATACTTGGCTTTTAAATCCTTTCTATTTATAAGCTATGTTATAAATATACTTATACAATTCCATTACCTTATTATGAATACATTTCGTTAATTTACATCTTTGTTATTGCAAACAATTCTTATTGTAATTAGATTTCAATTCAATTTAATTATCGAACACTTCATGAATTAGAGTTCACAAAGTATTCATTTTTAGTTTAATTCAACCAATAATCGATGATAACTAAATATTATCATCTCCCAACAACTAACATCCATAAATAAATTCATATTTTCATAAACCTACATGGTTATTTATGGAAGGTTATTTCTTTATATATAAAATATAATTTAGGTAAAATTATTTCATTTACCCTATTTTAAAACAATATTATGTCGACTTGCCTCGTTTAAGTGTTTAGAAACCCCTATCGATAACATGACATCCCACGCACCAACCAGAATTCATAAACAACTCAACAGATAAGCAAACACAATATAAAACATTTTATAATACTAACAAGTATGCACTCTCATATATATATCCACTCAAACAAACTCATTCTATGGTATTACTACCCTATCTCTAATGAGTCAAACCCCACAAAGCTAAGGTTATCGCTAAACCAAAGCTCTGATACCAACTGTGACGACCCACATTTCAGAAGGTTTAAATTGACAATAATCCACGTATGTCCAACTCAAAAAATCCGGAACACGGATAATCAATGAGGTTAATTAAAAAAAACAAAAAAAAACACAGAATCTCACAGCGGAATGACAAAATATAATAATCAAATAAACAGTTCATGAAGCTTTTTATACTATACATTTGATTAAAATTTTACAACATATATTAGAGTTATATATATATACAACGGAATAAAATAAAACAATGCAACATAACAACATGATGCAGGGAATAATACTAGTAATAATAATATATCAAATCTTCATCTTTGTCATCTAGAAAATAATCTTCAATGCGCTGAAAACTCAAGGCTGACCGAGCGTAATGAAAAGACAAAGCACTCGAGTCAAGACTAACATATCCTTATATGAGTCAAATCAAAATCACATATAACAGGAGTGTAATAGTGTCAGAGATGTTTACGGGATTTTACATCTCCTATCCATTGTATAACGTGCGTTCAATAACTCAAGAGATGTTACGGGATTTTTCATCTCTTAAGGATCTGTAAAAATATCTGTATGTATTAGAATACGCCATATATATAATTTCTAATCAATAAAATAAATATATTTTTCAGCGTTAAGGCTTTACAATAATCCCCCTTAACGCTTTTTTAAGCATTGTCGTACAGTTTGCATATAACGCCCTAGTAGCACGTCGGGGGATAGGGATACGCCGTGACACGACAACACTAAACCAAACTCGTAGTGGTCTCGTATAAGGATAAAAGTATGACTAGGCACGTGAGGCAATGCCCAAGGTAGAATACTACCAGTTCGGGTTACATGGCTGGTGGTAACGCATCCTAGCCACGATCGCCCACCGCGTCCATCCATCCCATACCAAGTCAAAGGAAGGTCATCCCAAATCAAGGTACACCAATCGAAACCAACATCACAAGTAATAGTATGGACCAAGTCCAAGAAGAAAATCGAAGAACGAATGCCCACTAGGGGTAGCTAGCCCACTTGGCTCTGTCAAGCCCTATTTTAGTTATTTCAAATTGGCACAAGTGCCAGGGTCTATCCATCATCATTCTCTTTCTTCAAATCCAATAAACGTACACCAAATCCAACCACTTCATTCTAGAGTCTCCTCCACATACACAGTTGTTAAAGTGGTTCCAATATTCACAGAGAGTATGCCAATAGGAGGCCCCGGTCTCTTTAACAACCAAACGTCCTTTTAAACACCAGTTAGTTCTTTTACATTTCGAAAACAATTCATACTTGATATCAAAATATCTTATTTGCTTCAAAATATCCTTCATTTCAAAATCATCATATTTACTTAAAATATGCCGGTTTTGCTTGAAAATATCATTTCATTCGAATTTCCATTTCGAATTTCAATTTAGGTTTATAACCTCATTTTAACCCAATTCACACTTAAATCCACGATTTAAATATAAACATTCCAACCTTGCACGGTTTGAATATTTAGAAAATAGTTTGAATAGTTTTAAATAGTTTAGAAATAAAGTAGATTATATATTAAATGATTTGGAAATTTAAATAATTTAAAAAGATGAATTTTAAAACAGTTTATAGTTAAATAGTTTATAGTGAAAATAATTTCAAATTCAAAACTGTTTCTTCCTATTTCCAATAAATCTAGTTTCAGGTCCAAATTTCAATCAGACTGATTTAATTTTTAATCTTCCAATTCAATCGACCCAATTTCGATTTGAATTTAAATCAACTTCAATTCCAATTTCAATTCGGATTAACTTCAATTTCGAAACATTCATTTTAACTTCAAATTCGATTCAACGATTGGATTCAAAGGTTTAAATTCCAATTCAATTCTTATTTTAAACCATTTCAATTTATATAAATTTCGAGTTCAATTTCAGAATATCGATTTAAATCATTTAAATCAAATTTAACTTCGATGTTCAATTTAATGTTCACATCTTTAAAATGATTCAATTCCGAGCTCAAGTTTGAAATATCAATTTAAATTACTTTTACTTGGTAATATTTCAAAGTTCGAATAAAAGTTCAAATCTTTTAAAATAAATCAATTTCCATACTTCAAATAATATTCCAATTATAACTTCAAACTTCCAAATTCAATTCTTTTAACGATTTCTTTTAACCAATTCCAATTTCAACATTTCAAGCTTGAGTTCGAAAATAATTCAATTTCCATATTTCAATTCAATTTTATTTTTATAAAATAAGTCATTTAAATAAATCCAAATCCAAGAATTTAAAATCGTTAAATTTAACCAATCCGTGTCGGTATATAATTTTCTATCCTATGGCCAAGTGATCAGTTATTTCAATTTTAATTTCAGGGATGGATATATATCGTTTCAATCCCAATCAAAGTGTCATAGGTATATATCATTTCAACCTATTTCTGAATTTATTCGAAATAATTAAATTTACAGTTTTATTGTAACGACCCTAGATTTTAATTTAATTTAAATTGATAATTAAATAAATTTTTGAATAAAAATTTGTAAAATTTATTATATAGGGATAAAATAAGCGAGTTTCTCCGAATCCAAATTAAATTTGTTAAATCATTCAATTTTAAATATGTATATGTGATATATGAGTAAAATTGAAATTTTATATATATGTGTATATATGTGAATTGAATTTAAATCTTAATATAAATGTTTAAAGAGAAATATGAAAATATAGATAATTGATACAAGTTTAAAAATAAACAACTTTCAATTTGAAATTGATGGGTTATGTTAAAAATAAATTAATAATAAATATTTAAGTTAGAAATAAATATGTAAATAAAAAATAGAAATAAGAAAATTTATAACATAACTTATATAGTTTGTAAGATATAAAGTAAATAAATTAACTAAAGATCTAACAATATATCAATGAACTTTGTAAAAATATAAGCAAATACATTAACAAATAAAAATCAAAATGTCTTCATACAAAAGATCAAAGGACTTAAGTAATAAATGGAAATGTCCTTAGTATACAATTTAATATCATCAGCCACCATAATATCATCTTAGCCACCGAAGGAAAATGTATGCAGCCACCAAAGCAAATATAATTGAGTAGAAACATAAAGTACCAAGGCAATAAATGCCATCATCTCTTTAGCCACCAACACTTCATTTTCAGCCACCATTTGAATAAAAATCCCTGCTAAACATTGTACTGGAAAGAAAAAAAATTATACATCACCCTATTACACAAACAAAGATTTTATCACCAGTACAAATCTATTTCCTGTAAGCTTTCTTTTATATCAGACTTCTCCCCTCATTTTAGTTCGAGCACCATCATAACTGAAAAAAAAAATATGAAAGAAGTAATATCATCTCAACCTTGAACAACAATCAACTTCGAAGATCAGAGATCAAAAGCAGGGAATTCAAACTGCAATTTCAAACTTGTTTCAAACAGAAAGCTCTGTTTCTTTTCCTTAAAATAAAGGTGAGTAACCTTTAAATCTTAAATTATAACTTAGGTTGCATGCTAGTATGGTTGGATATAAATAAGTACTGTATGTGGATAGATAAAAATCTGATGTAAATATTTATGGGTATGCATGTTGTTATGTGCTCTGCTATGTTCCCAGTTCCTCTTTTTCATTTAAAAATCCTTTACCACCTAATTTAATTTGTGATAGGATCTGATTATAAACTAATATTGGTTGATTTAACATGAATTATTGGTTAAAACTTTTATGAAATTCATAATGAAGCCTGTTGTCTCTGAAAATTATAAAACATCAGTACAGATTAAAATAAAGTAAAAACCCAAACTTGTTAATTTATAAAATCAGTATTATAAACTAAATACATAAGCAAAAACATGATTTTTGAAACAAGAATCAAAAATTTTAGTTTGGGATTTGGAAAGAATTTCTGGGATGAACTGAAAGTGGGTTCATGGAAATTTCAGGCGATCGGCAGGACTGGGGGAGGTAGAGTTGTGCGAGGGGATGGAGAAGCTTGCTAGGGAGATAGGAAAAATATGCGGGGGTGACCACGATGTCGGAGGTGATGGTGGTGATGATTTCTTTTTTTTTAACCTAATTTTACTGGAGCTCGAATTTTTGACCGCCGCGACTTCGACGTAGCGTCGAGTGTGGCCAGGCTTGGGGAGAAGGTGCCTGGGTCGATGACGAGGCCAAGTCCGGTGGTGGTGGCTTTCAGGTGGTCGGAGCTTCTTAGTCGAAGCTATGACAGGTTTGGGTGTTGAGGTGGCTTCAGTGTCCAAGTTTCGTTTGTGAACTCGATTTTGATTCGAGGCTGATGGTGATGTTTTTGGGATCGGAGATTGGTGTGCTGGTGGTAGTCGACTTGCTCGACGTGTCAGTGTTGACCGGAGGCAGGCGCTGGAGCGGTGCACGTGCACGTGTTCTCGTTCATGTGGACGGTGATGGTTGAGTTCCTGAGTACTCGGAGGAGTACTCGGGCGAGAAGACTTTTGACTCGAAGCAGGACTCGAGTTTGCGTGGGTATATAGAACTGTTGTTTTAAACTATAACTTGGGTTAAGAAAATTTGATTAAGGAAGGTGGCTCGGGGAAACTGCTGTGCAACGCGTGTGGTTACTCGAGTTTGAATAGGGGAATACTCGGGTGGGCTTTGTTTCAATCTGCAGTATTGTATTTTAAAGGTAAAATTGAGTAACAGGTTTTTCATCAAGCTTAAGCACTGTAAAACCCAATAGTGTTTAACAGTTTTAAGTAAAAACTTAATACAAGTTTTAATTATCCTAGTTGATACTTGACAATGTTTTTAATACTTAATTATTATCCTTAATTTAGTAATTACTTTAAGTTAAGTATAAATTTTACTAACATTTTTTTTTGCAAGGCAAATTTTACTAACATTTAAGTTAGTGGTTAGTAGTAATTTGATTTTCAAAGCTTAGAGAAGAGTTTTAAAATGTTAATTAAAATGAATAGTAATCCATTAATTATTTTAGAAAGTAATTAAGAATAGTTACATTATAATTGTATTAGAATTCAAACTAATCAGTGCTTAAGTGATTAATAAATTTAAATTAACTACTTAAAGTTGATTAATTAACGATTAGTAGTTAAGTAATTAAGTAATTTAATTACGAATAAATAATTGATTAATTAACTAATTAGGGATAATTACTTAAGATGATTTATTAAGGATAATTAATCAAATAGAGATTAATTAAGGATTGATTTTAACAATTAATTAGATTAAATTTCTTAAAATAATTAATCAAGGGATTAATTTATTATGTAATTGGTTTAAAGGTTAAATTAATTTATACGATTAGTTAAGAATAATTTAATTAAATTAAGGCAATTGATTAATTAATTTATATCAAGTGATTTGTAATTAATAAATCAAGAGTGGATAATTTATTCATAAAGAAATCAATTTAATTGGAAATAAATTGAATTAATTAGGATTAAATAATTAATTAATCCTACTTATAAATGACTATTGAATGTTTGTCCTTACTTATGAATGCTTGGATTATATTGGATGATTTGAATTGTTTGATATCCCTGATATATGATGTTTTGTGATACATCCTGATTTATGTTATGATCTGTAATTTACTTATCTGTGATATATTACTATGTGAATATGCAAACCCTTTGCCCGTAAAACGACACTTGAATTTCGATGCGACAGGGAGTCGGATTCCAATTGGTTATCCGAAACCCACATCGAATTGTAATGATGAATCTTTGTGACCGATAAATTTATTTTATCTATGAATCGGTGAATGAAGATAAGCGTTATGGGTTATACCGCTTATCGATATATCTGTGATGATTGATGTTATGCACTATTGTGTGAAACCCCTGGGCTACACTTATACACACACAAATATGGATTTCACGTGGAAATCGGTTAAGTCACAGATAATTTAAATTTAATGTTTTTGAAATTGAAATTTTAATTTCAATTGATTTTGAAATTGGAATTTGGGTTTAAAGTGAAAAGCAATTGAAATAGAATTTCAAGGATAAAAGTTATTTTGAATAACTTAATCGAGTTTTGAAAATTTAAATAATTTGATTTAAATTTGAATTCAAGTTTGAAATTGAATTCTATGATTTGAAACTAGGGATTAAAGATGTTGTACAAGTTATATATGGGTTAAACTATTTTAAAGTATTGGTTTGGGAATTTGAATTTAATTCAAGGGTTTTGACTCGTGTAAATATAACTGGATTTTCCGAAACGGAACTATTTGTTTTCAAATAGTTAAAGCTTTCACATAAGAAAGGATCTCCAAATTGTGTTGAACGGTTTCAAGTTTGAAATAGAATTGAAATGTTTTGAAATTTATGAAATGAGTCTTTGATTCAAAGACCGAACGAGTTAATCTAACTTGAAATAAAATTGTTTTGAAAGGCTATGAATGAATCTTTGGAAACGAGTTTTGAAAGCTATAAGTTAAATCTTTGATTTAAAGATTTAACGAGTTAAATTGAAATGGAAATCGATTTGGAAAATCTGTGAATGAATCTTTTGTTTAAAAGATAAAAAATGTGGAAAATTGTTAAACCATTTAAGGTTGTTAAAATGAATCTTTTTGTTTAAAGATTTAAAAATGGTAATTTGTTTAAACCATTTGAAGAAAGATTTTGGGTAATAAGTTGTGACTTAATTGAAATTCCAATATCCATATGTTTTAAAGTATTGCGCTCATTATTCGGTTTAGCCGGGAGAGGACCTTTGTGTCATATAACCCGTTCCGAATACTGGTACGTCGTATATGGATCGCATTTGAAGACCGGTGGTGAAGACCGGATATTTTCGAAAACGAAAGGACAACTCGTCGAATGTCTCTGCATCGACTGGCCCCGATATAGAGATTTTATCACCCTTTGTGATGGGAAGTCCGGACGTGATTGGAAATTATTCGGAATTGCAAGGGCTTCGTGAGAAGTGCCTTCGGTTCTGTTCGAACCCGGAACAGACTTGTATGGTTACATGTCTGACATTACACTTTGAGATATAAAGCAGATTTCTTTCAAATACATTTCTGTTGGTGGCGGAGAATTTATTCTCTTAGCTTAACACCCTTCTCTGAGACGTACGAGCTCAGAGGTTATGTAGTTGAAGGTTATCAGCGATATATCCCAATTTGGTAATGTGGCATACTGAGTGTTGCTGTGTGATGATCAGTGTTTGATCATTTGTGATATGATCATTTGTTTGATCTTATATCTTTGTGATCATAGGTTGATCATCTGTTGACCCAAAGCGTGGCTTTTTGAAAAAAGCGTAGCTTTGTGGACGAGACTTCGTCAGAGCCTCACAACCCGGAAATGGTCGAAACAGGAATGTTGCGGCAAGGTTATGAGGGTCGCGCCCTTTAGGGTATGTCATTTCCTTCTGGAAAGGGGTGGTATCATGGTATGGAGCCCAGATACTTACTCATGTGGATACACTTTATTATGTGTGATGTTGGTTTAGAGGCGCCTCGGATAAAGGTCCCAAAGGACCGGGGGGTGGCATATTCATGAGTTACCTGTTACAGGGGTAACCCGGCCTTGTTGGCAGAGAGCAGTTTGTCTCTCGGGACGTCCCGCCAGAGGCGTTCCCATGCGGCGGAAGGAAGTTCCTTAGCCTGACCATTTGTTGGAAATCCATTTCTCCAATACGGAACTTGTACGGTTTTAGTTGTAGAACCTGCCATTTACGTACGGTGGTCACCACTGTTTAGATGGTAGCTATAGTAGGCATACGATACTGGTCGTATGTTGGCTAAGATTAATATTATACTTTCGAAATGTTTTTCTACACTATGCACTAATGATAATATCCAATGATTTGCGTAGTAAGCATGTTTGACTATCATAAGAAGAAATCTCCTCCAATTCTGCGTTTGCATTGTGTGTGTGGCGGGAGGTCTTATGGTAGTTTCATTTTCTAAAAAGCATTGCGGATTTCAATGTTTAAAATTCTTTTGCTGTTGTTTAAAGTTAAACTGTTTTTGTTGCTCACACCAGTTCCATGACTGATCCGGAGTTTATTGTTCCCTTCCTAAACTCTGGGTGCCCACTATTTTCCACACGGGCAGTCTAGAGTTGGGTTTCTTTTCAGATATTCAGGTTTAGTAGATTATCTGGAGCTAGTTCATTCATCGGAGTTGCTTATCTTGGAGTTGGTGGATTCATTCTCTTTTGTAGATCATTTGGAGATCTCTTCCATTTGCTGTTATTTTCCGCTGCTATTTCTTGTATCTCTGCTATTTGTTGTATCATATCTCTGATGTATATTGATATTCATTGTATTACTCTGTTGTATCAGATATTGTATATCAATGTATTATTCTTTTCTTCCGCTGTGTTATTTACTTAATTGTGTTATAGCTCCGGCGAATCGGATTTGAACGGTCGAATCTGCGGCATTCTAGTACAATGTGAAGTACGGATGTTGATTTTCGAGCGGGCAAAACCCGATACGTTACATTTATGTACTGTCAATAATATACAGGGTGATAACATGATATATATATAAAATAAATAAATACCCAAATCATCCAATATATCAACCAATAGCATTCAATTTCAATCGACATCCAAATCATCCAATAATTCACGACAATTAGCTAGTTATCAATATCGGGTGTTTAACTAGCAATTTAATTTAAATTTTAAATTTAACTGTCGATTAAAATTTCTAACAATTCAATTCATATGTCAATTCAAATGTCAGTTAAATTATCAAACAACAATCAATAAAAATAAACACTTCATGATTTCGATTTAACTAACATAAAAATATTTTAGTCTTCATGAGCGGTTTAAAACGCTCACCTTTATTCGAAACTAAAATTTTTCAACTTCAAATAAATTCTAATTCGATTCCATGTCGTAGACGACGTCGATACGATTCCAACGCGACTTGTTCCGTTCGAATCAGATCTCGTATGGAAAAGTTATACGATAATTAGCACAACGATTTATTTAACATATAATTAACAAAATTAATAATAAAAAGAATAAAAAAAATCTAACTCTTCTCTACATCGCTCCAGGCCGCAAGTAACAACATCAGCTTCCCAGGTCGAGCTTTGTTCGCGACTTCGCTTGCTTATTATTATTTTTATTTATTTTTTAATTAATGAACCGCGCCAGCCCACCTCCCCACCGCGAACAGAACCAACGCACACAACAACCCTGCGCCACTGCACGACAACTCTGCGCCACTATGCTCACAATCAAAGCACCGAAAACCCCAAAATCGATGTGAACTTTGTACTCAAATTCTGGTGATCTCGAGCGATATCGACTCGATCCAATTGTTCAGATTGTAGATCTCATCGAGGTCTATGTTTTCCCTTTTGGCGGCATTTGATTTCGATAAGTGGATTAGGAGAAATCAAGAGGAGAACGATGAACGATTTTGGCTATTGAAATTGCTAAAAGGGACGGCTGCGTTAGTTTAGGGTTGGGTTTACTCGAAAATGAAATATAACATGTCTTATTATATAAGTTTTCGACCCGATTCACCCATAAATTTTCCGAACTCCAAACGAAGCGTGCTGCCTGGCGTTCTATATGTTATACTTCTATTCCGAACACAATGGAATAGGTATCGGGAGCCAATTACATCATATTCAGACGATAGCTTTTCAAAATCAAATTATTTTAATTAAAGTTCTAAAAATAAATTCTACGCGTTTCAAGCTTACATGGCCAAACGATAAATCTGATCGCTACGAAACTTGAAATCCTATAATAATTCACCATTACGGATCCGATGAAACTAGTTTCGTGGAAATCCGAGATAGTTGCCCGAATGGCTATTTTTACACGTTAATTATAATATAAAATTTTCCAAAATAAATTTATTCACTTTAAATTCAATTTTAAAAGTAAAAAATCTTCATTCTTGTTTAAATAAAATTTGAATTAGCTTTTAAAATTATTTTCATTCATATAAATTCAATATTCAATTATTTAAATAATTTTCAATATTAAATTTAAATAGTTCAATTATCAAACAAATCATTATATTTGAAATATAAGTTATTTAACTTATAAAATTTAACTTTTAAAACAAACTCAAATAATAAAACAACAACTTTCATTTTACAATAGTTCAACATCAATGCAATTATTTACAATTCAATATTAGTTAGTTTACTTTCTAATATAAGTTATCATCTCATATCTTATTGAATTTTTTTATTCAAATTTTTTATTCAAGTTCATATTCAATAAATTTCATTAATAAATCATCAAATTTTTATTTCTAACCATTTTTATTCAATAATTATATTAAATTTAATAATTTAAAATAGTTAAAGATACAGGTCGTTACATATGGTCAATCACACGACAACAATGATTATGTTAAGGTAAAATTTCAACATATTTCACTTTATTATTATATTATGAAATTAATCTGAGTCCTTCCAGTTCTACGGGTTCCACGCCTGAAGAAAAAAGCTAGGATGTATCGCTTAAATTATTGGCCCAACACTGGATTTTAATTCCCCTAGGGTAAGATGCCAAATATTTACTATCCTTTGGTGTCATGGTTGGGTATATATTGGACCACTTGGAGTGAAATTATATTCAACAGTGGATTCGTCCATTTTGAATATAAAGTTAGTATCACTGTAACTAGTAGTCAACATAAAGTAATGGTCTATGGACAAAGCATATCGATTAACTAATAATTATTATCGCATCGAACCCTGAACCTTAATGTTAGACTTTGCAACTAAATACAAATATTATTGGAGTTTTGACCACTGATCGATCTCTAGATATCTAAGACATTTAGTGATAAAGAAGAGAAAATGTGAATAAAATATCATTGCTTAAGGGTGTCTCTTTACAAGATAAGAAATTACATTTCACATACATAATATGGAAGCAACTGAACTCGTTACATTACTATGCTTCAACAAATTCCGTACTTTTAAAAATTACTCAAGGCTAAGCTCACACCTGAGAGTCACACAACTACAACTATCATCTTCCAACCGAAAATAATCTATTGAAATAATTTATAAAAGTTATAAATTATAATTGTAGAGAAATTAGTATTATTGTTATATTGATTTATTTGTTATTTTGTTGATATTATAGAGAGCTGGAAAATTAATTAATTAAATATATCATTATTATATTGTTATATAATTATTAAAAAAGTTAAAAGAAAATATTTATTAAATAATGAATATTGTATGGTAGTCGAAATTACTAATATTGATTAATAATTGAAGGACTAGCCATATTGACCAAAATTAAAAGGTTTATTATTTAATTGCTTTAACAGACATATTTAGAAAATAAAGTCTAGCTTGTGAAAATATAATAAGGAGATATTTTTGTAGCATTTAATGTTGTAATTAGACCTACATAGCCTCCTTATAATAGACGTGAAATATTCCTTCTCTCTCACTTTCTTAAGTTATACCTTTGCGACGGACTCTGGAACTCCATCATTAGTTAGAGAATTGTTCTCTTTGATGTGAAACTGACGGTCCAAGGTGTCTTTGACCAACAAAATTGCCAGGGAAAACTCAAATTATTTTAAATAAAATCAATTTTTGAAAATTGTTTTTTTAATTAGTTTATTTTATAATTATGTTTATAAAAAATTATTGTTCATCTCCATACACATACACTACTATGCACATCATCTACGATATTGACATTGACACATGTTCACCATGGCTCAAGAGGTAAAGGTGGAGGAGTCATTGCCAGGTTGATCGTCATCGTATGCCAGTTCCATTGGTGATGGTGGCAACAACTTACTAGGTCGGAGATGTCAAGAATTATGAATTTAGAGCTTGATTGATTCTGGATTGCTAACAGCGATGTAGATCACAAAAGAGGCGAGGCATGATTCATTGGGAAGAGCTGTCGAGCTAAAGCAAGTGCTGGTGGTGGCAACTTGAATAAAGGGATAGCTAAGAGCGTCGAGGGCCTGAAGTTGATGGGTAGTGGCGCAATTTAGGATTCAGGAATTTTATGAAACTAATGGAAACTACCCTTAACTATAATTAATGTTTTTGTTATTAGACCCCCTCTCTACTCCCATATTTATTATTGCATATATACATCCCTAAAAAGCTTTTAACACACATAACTTTCACACACAAAAACCCCATTATGCGTGCAACTTGCGCCATTAAGTTTGTATTTAAATCCAAAACTTATTAATATTATTTAACTATATATATCACATACTTCTATATGACATTGTAAATAAGATATTAGCATATTAGTTTGTCAATAAAATATTTATAATTTAACATAGTTGGCAAAAATAATAATGAATTAATATATTATTTATTATTTGAAAATTTTATGTTCAAATCAAGAAAATTATACATATATATATACACACACATTGTAACAACCCTGTATTTTACAATTAATTTTAATTTGATTTTTCCAAATTTAAGAGCTTTATTTATGAAAAGAATAAATGTTGTTATTGTAAATATAAAAAACTTTGATTTTGTATGTGGATTTGAATTCCAAATATGACTAAATTTAATATTTCCAGAAAATGTGAATTTTGGTCAAATAGTCAAACTTCGACTTTTAACTTGAAAATTTAAAAGTTTGAAATTTATGAATTTTATCTTTTATTATAAAAATAGATTTAATAACTTGAATACTGCTTTTCGTTTCGTTGCAAACGGATTTAAATTGCAAAAGTTATACTATTTTCAATATTGTGTGTATATTGGGTTATTCAGCAATATTCTTTATTTTAAAATTATATAAATGACATTTTTATTTGATATATTTTATTCTAATTTGTACATTTATGTTATATAAAATATATTTTGGCTTTTAAATATTTTTAAAGTAAGGTAGGAATTTTTCCAGAGTTAGTAGTATTTTTCTTGCAAATTTCCATGCCCTGTTTGTAAATTTTAAACATTTTTCTTTAATCCTTTTCTATTTTCTCCAATTTAATTATCTATTTTATTTTGAAAATGATAAATAAATTATTTTAATTCAAATTTTCACTTCATAATATTTTTATAATGAAGTGTATAGTTTTTCAAGACTGACAGTGATTTATTTATAATTTTTGAACACTGTTTGGTATTTTTAAGTAATTTTCTTCATTCTTTTTATATTTTTCCAAAATTTATTATTTGTTTTCTTATATTTATAATTGATTTAGGTTTGTAAATTATTTTTCTGAATATTTTTGTTTATATAAAGATTAAAAAGAAAAGAAATATGAAAGGTTGTAAAACACTTTGAAACTTAAGCCCTTTTTTGTCCAAACCCTTCATTTTCTTTAACTCCTCAAATTTTGCCCTAGCCATCTAAAACCCTAGTGTAGCCGCCACTTTTTGTTTCTCATCTTTTCACGTGAAAACAAATCAGCTCCTCATTTCTCATGGCTTCATCCAAAAATAGGTAATGGCCTCTCCTTCTTTTTCTTCTTTTCTCTTCATTTTCAATGATTTTTGCCATGTTTCTCTTGCTTTGCTTGGCCTAACACCTCCACCATCTCCTCCACCGACCACCACCACTTCCTTCCCCATACCATCCACGACCAAACCCCCTCCTCCTCTGACCATGACAGGCCATGCACTCCTTTTGACTAAAAACCACACAAAACCTTGCACAAATCCCTTAAAACAATGCATAGCCACCACTAGTTGCAACATACCTTCGCCCACCACCTTGGACACCACCTCTACCCGCCACCACCACCTTGCTACCACCACTACACATCACCATCTCCTCTTTCCAGACCTATAGCAAGTCATGGCCAAGCCTAGGACCTTGTAGACCGAGCCAAAGATGAACCAAAACTCCACCATATTGCATAAAACTCTTCACATGCCTATGTTGTAACTTCCCCATCATCTCTAGCTTGTAGCCGTGCATCCCTTGGTCCAAACCAGACCCAAACCATGTCCAAACCTGAACCAAAACATTCCCTAGGCCATGCAAAAGGATAGAGAAAGCAAGGCAAAAGATTTGACATTCAAATCTCTTTTCGTTTAAAAGTTATTCCATTTCAAGTGCGTTGAAATTGTGTTTGTTTTGATGTATGTTTTGGGTTGTAATACAAGAGTTGTAGATTTGGATCTTGCTCTCCACTCAAGTCCGTAGTCTTGTCATCATGCTTTTGTTCCATTGTGTCATTGGTTTTGATATCTCCAGCACAAACAGGTGAGTTATTCTCACCAGACAATATGTACCTATATAACTGATAAACCGACACCATTTTAATCTTTAATGTATATCATCATGTTATATATGTTTATATTATTATCATATGATGTTCACACCTATTATTACACTTATTATATCATATGTTACTATTATTTAATGTTATTCTATTATTTATATCTGTTATCACCATTGCAAGTTCCCTGTAGATTAGAATCACTATGGGTTGAAATGATACATACCCGAACGGACTTTAGAATAGGGAAAAATCGTTATGGGCTGAAATGATAGGCCTGAATGATTTTTATTTAAATTATTTTAACTTGGGATTGCGGGTTTGAAATGATAGAACCCGGATTTTTCTTTTTTAACTGCGGATTGAAATGATACATATTCGTATCACTTGACCTAGGTTAGAAAATTATATACAGGCCCGTGGTTATTTTATAAAGTGTTTTGAATATTTTTAAGTATTTTAAAAATATAAATTTATGAAATTTGATTTAAACAGATTTTGAAATATTTTGAATTAAAGAAATTATGATTTTTCTATGTGTTAAAAATGTAATTAATGAATGGTTTAACTGGATTTTTGAAATATAACTTAAGTTGGAAATTTGGAATTTTGGTAAAAAATGATATTTAAGTTATATAAATAAAATGGATATTAAATTTTATTTGGAAATGGTAAATATGATAATTTGATTAAATTTGAATTTAAGTGATTATTAAGTATTATTGATTGTTCTATGAATTTAAGTGGTTAAATAAATGAATGTTTAAAAGTGATCTTTTAAAATATAACTTGACTAGGAAATGTGAAATTTGGTTTTAATTAAAGGTTTAAGTTAATTAAATAAAATTGGAAATTTTGTTAAATTATGAAATGGTAATTTAAATTTGAAGTGTTAAGTCTATTTGTTGAAATGTGAAGAATTGGAACTTTTACACTTAAACTTATTAAGTAAATTGTTGAAAATTGGATTTAATTATAAGAAATTTATTGTGAAAGAAACGTGTAAAGTTCTAATTAATGAAAGAAATATGTAAAGTTTAATTTATGAAAGAAACGTGTAAAGTTCTAATTAATGAAAGAAATATGTAAAGTTTTACCTACTGAAAGAAACATGTAAAGTCTTAATTAATGAAAGAAACATGTAAGTCTTAATTTGTGTAATATTGATTTAAAATAATAAATGCCCCTTTTGTAATAAAACGTAAATTAAAACGTACATTCGATAATGTAAGTTTAATTAGTGTAATATTGATTAAATGATAAATGCTCTTTACTGTAATAGGAATGTAAGTTAAAAAGTACATTTAATATGTAAGTTTTAATTAATGTAAATGACATATTTTAATGACTAAAATAATAAAGTTTCTTTATTGTAATGATAATGTAAGTTAATAAGGTACTCTTAACTTAACATAAGAATTTTAGCATTAAATTGGATATTACAGTAACAAAGTTTATTTAACTATAAGGCTATGATAAAATGACCATGTTAAAAAATTTGTAAGTATATAAATACTTTGATTATATAAAATGTTAAATTGGGAAGTATTACATTCCAAAAATGCTATGATTCCTTAAGGTTACATTACCAAAATGCTATGATAATTTAAAGGAAGATTTCAAGTTTAATAAATTAAAGGAAATATTCAGTGATTTTGAAATTTGGGTTTTATTGAAATGATATATTATTGAATTGGTTTTGAAATGGAAATGATATATTTTTGAATTGGTTTTGAATAGATATGTTTTGGGTTTGAAAGTATGTATTAGTTTGAAATAAATGATATGATTTTGAAATGGTTTAAAGGATGTATTTTGATTTGAAACATAAACTATTTTTTAAAGTTATAACCACGGGTTATAATAACGATTGGTTGGCAAAGAGACCGGGATCGGATATGGACATACTCTCTGTCGATACCGAAAACCACTTTGACAACCGTGTACGCGGTGGAGATTCCAGAATGAAGTAGGATGGTGGCGACGTTCTTAAGGTATGTTACGTGGACCCAACTCCCGTGAGTTGGCATAAGGTGGCTAAAACAGGAGCGATCTCGGACCAGTGAGGTAGCACCTCTTCTCGGACACATTTCTTCGATATTATACTCTTACTTGTGATTGATTAGATGGCCATCCTCCGATTTGGGAGTGTTGTTCGAGGTGGAACGGTAGTGGCTGCTATGCGTATCCATCAGTCCGTGTGCGTAATTGGTATATCTACCCTGGCATTGCCTAGTTGTGCCGTGTCACCTACCATATCGAGCTTTACTACGATTATGATTTTAAGATCCGACCGCGTTAAGGTTCTCCATCCCCTTAACGCTATTTTCTATATGATTATACTTTACTTATTAGACATTATTATAATAGCGAATATTACTACATAGTAGATATTTTAACGGATCCTTAGAGGATGGGCGGTCCCAAGCATCTTCTAAGTTACTTGTACCTTTATTACAGTTCACTTGAGTTGGTTTACATTATATAAGTATATATTGTCCTGACTCGAGTGTTTTGTGTTTTGCTTTACGCTCGGGTCAGCCTGAGTATTCACAGATTTGGATTTCCACCTTCTGGAGATTTGAATCGCTGGAGATTATTTGCTAGTCTTGTTCTATCAACTTCGGTTCCGTTGTTCTATTCAGCCTGTACTTGGTTATTGTATTGAGACTTCTGCTGTACTTTATTTCTTATGTTGTATCTTATGTAACTCTGATATATTTTCATAGTAGCTTCATGATCTACTATTTCTTTTACTTCCGCTGCATTATTTTACTCTGTGTCTGTGATCTGTGATTGTATTTATTTACTGTATATTCTGATATTTGCCAAATTTTAATTACAACGTGGTATTTTGAGCAATTCAACTCCGGCATGAGTGTCTACCTATACACTTATAATGGATGCGAATGGTTGAAAATATTGGGTCGTTACAGTTGGTATCAGAGCTTTGGCTTTGAGGCAAAACTCAGCATATGGAGTAGATTTATTTACAGAATCACTTTCGTTCGAGTTTGAATCTTTTCCTCTTGATTCGAATTTCCTTTGAATTTTGGAACGTTCCCTGCGGTTCCAAAAAATTCATTCTTGTCCCTCACTATTCATCTTCTTTTGATTTTGGAGTATCACATAACTCCACTTCGAATGATCTTTATAGTGAATTGGCTGTCTCGCCAATATTCTAATTTTCTGGTAAAGGGGGAAACTCCTTTACAAATTGGCATCGATTCACCAGAGATTTATATCTATCCTTGGTTTAGATGCTAATATCTTTTGTTATTCCAAACTCTATCTCTTGAGATCGGATGTAGATTTACCCAGAAAAAAATACACATTTGATCTTATTCTTTAAGTCACGGTTGACCCGGTTAAGGTTGTCCACGATTTGCGTAAGCTTACCCATCTCTCTACTCTGTTTAACCATCTTGTCTTTTGTTTCTAAACTATCTCCAAACATTTTGAATTGTACTTGTAAATCTATGTTTTGTTTTATATATGGTGTTGTTTGAGTTGTTGATGTTGATTTGGATTTCCGATCGATTCGTCTGATCAACGCTATCGGTAGGATTTCTAAAACACTTTAACAGAACAAAATGACACGATATTATTTTAAATTTGGTTAATGAAATAAAATTTTGATATATAAGTAAATTTATGGAACTTAATAAATTGATTTAAATTGATAATTTGAAATGATAATACTTGATTTATCATTTATTGTTCTACAAATGAATTTATAAATAGTTGTTTATAAATTGATTTGGGAACTGAAATGAATTTGAATCAAGAATTTGAGAATTCAAGTTTCCGATGGATTTCAAACCTTGTGTTTAAAATTTTTAAAAGGATATAATTTAAAGTATTTTTGAATAAAAATTTGTCTCTAAAGGATTTTAAAGTTTAAAAATTAAGTGCTCTTCTCTTTGTCGCTGGAAAATAATTTCGGTGATGACTGCAGCATCATCGACGTTCATTTTCGAGTTTTGAACTGAAGAGACCGTTCTGTAGTCTTACTACAGCTTTGTTTTGAAAGATTTAATTTATTTGAATTTCTAAATATGATTTGATTTATAATATATATAGATATATGATTTAAATTGATTTGACATATTATGTACATATATTTATTTATCTCTAACTGGTTTGAAGGAAACCGGAAAATTAATTCTTAAATTTCATCTTAAAGAATAATTTCAGTTATAAAAAGAAAAATTAAATTTTTTGAATAAATGATTCAAACTTGAGATAATTGAATTGGAAAGTTTTATTTGTATAATACAATTGCATTCAAATATAACTTACCTTAAAAAAATTTTAGAAGTTAACAATGTAATTGGATAATATACAATATAAAAAGGATTTTTTAAATAAAATTTGAGTGGTTATAATAAATTTTATACACCTAAATTTTAGTTATAAAAGATTTACAGAGGTAAATAGTGAAAAAGGAATTTAAAGAGATTTTATTTAAATAACTTGATAGTCAAATTTGATTTAATATGGAACCTTAAGTCTAACCTAGGAATTTTAATAATGGTTATTTCCTGAAATGAATATGTTGTATAATAAATAATGTATCTTTGAATAGATAAAATAAAATACATTGGAATTGGACATTTTGTAATAAAGTTTATTTAACTTGAATTCATAGTTTAATTGATGTCTAAATGAATAAATGTGTAAAGAAATTTGATTGTTATATTTTCTATGATAAATATTTTATTTATGAAATTGATATGTCTTGAAAAATGGATAATTATGATAGTTATAATGTATTTTAACATCACTAAATTTGATAATTGAGAATTTGGTTTTCAAATGGAAATTTTAAGTGTAACTTATTGAAGGAATATCTATTTATGAAATGGGCATTTTAAATAAAGTGTTAGGTTATTTGTTAAATGAAGAGCTAAGTAAAATAGTGAGCTTTTGACTTAATAAACGAAGTATAGTTTAATTTGGATATTCCATTCATAAAAGTTTGTTTTAATAAGTCATAAGTTAAATGATATCCAAATGAATATTCTAGAATAAAACTGATTTGAAATATTAATATATCTACTGTAGCATTTTATAAGTGCTGCTGTTTTGAAAATACAATGTTTTGGAAGTTTTATAATTGAATGAACTTAGATATGTTACAACTTTAAAATGAATATTATTTGACCTTGAATTAAAATGGTTTAAATAAAGATTATTTTAAAAGGTGTTATGATTTTCTTAGTATTATGTTTTTTTTTAGAATTACATTTCCAAAGTGTTATGATTTTAGTAGTATGATTTCCAAATGATAAACATCTCTAATTTGTTATGATTTCAAAGCGTTATTGTTTCACATTTATTATCTTATTTTGTTTTTTTTCAAACTATCTTTTGGTTGTCCTTATTTCTCTTATCTTGTGACAGAATGGGAAGGCTATTGCTTATACCAGTCTGTTTAGACATCTTTTTATAATCTTTGAAATTTTTGTTACCCATCTGGATCTAAACACTGTTTTTCCATTCATAGACCGTCGGTCAAGTGAAAGGGGTGATTCAGACTCTAGAGGATCTTTTTCGTGTTTGTGTTCTTGATTTGATCACCTCCAACTTGTTAAACTTGCCTATAACAATAGTTATCAGGTGTAATTCCAATATTCTTATCATCTTGTCTTAATTCTATTCATTCTATCTTTTTTAGGTGCTTTCCCGTACCTCGTCCCTTTTCGGGGACGAAAAGTTTTGAGTGGGGGAGAGTGTAACAACCCTGTATTTTACAATTAATTTTAATTTGATTTTTCCAAATTTAAGAGCTTTATTTATGAAAAGAATAAATGTTGTTATTGTAAATATAAAAAACTTTGATTTTGTATGTGGATTTGAATTCCAAATATGACTAAATTTAATATTTCCAGAAAATGTGAATTTTGGTCAAATAGTCAAACTTCGACTTTTAACTTGAAAATTTAAAAGTTTGAAATTTATGAATTTTATCTTTTATTATAAAAATTGATTTAATAACTTGAATACTGCTTTTCGTTTCGTTGCAAACGGATTTAAATTGCAAAAGTTATACTATTTTCAATATTATGTGTATATTGGGTTATTCAGCAATATTCTTTATTTTAAAATTATATAAATGACATTTTTATTTGATATATTTTATTCTAATTTGTACATTTATGTTATATAAAATATATTTTGGCTTTTAAATATTTTTAAAGTAAGGTAGGAATTTTTCCAGAGTTAGTAGTATTTTTCTTGCAAATTTCCATGCCCTGTTTGTAAATTTTAAACATTTTTCTTTAATCCTTTTCTATTTTCTCCAATTTAATTATCTATTTTATTTTGAAAATGATAAATAAATTATTTTAATTCAAATTTTCACTTCATAATATTTTTATAATGAAGTGTATAGTTTTTCAAGACTGACAGTGATTTATTTATAATTTTTGAACACTGTTTGGTATTTTTAAGTAATTTTCTTCATTCTTTTTATATTTTTCCAAAATTTATTATTTGTTTTCTCATATTTATAATTGATTTCGGTTTGTAAATTATTTTTCTGAATATTTTTGTTTATATAAAGATTAAAAAGAAAAGAAATATGAAAGGTTGTAAAACACTTTGAAACTTAAGCCCTTTTTTGTCCAAACCCTTCATTTTCTTTAACTCCTCAAATTTTGCCCTAGCCATCTAAAACCCTAGTGTAGCCGCCACTTTTTGTTTCTCATCTTTTCACGTGAAAACAAATCAGCTCCTCATTTCTCATGGCTTCATCCAAAAATAGGTAATGGCCTCTCCTTCTTTTTCTTCTTTTCTCTTCATTTTCAATGATTTTTGCCATGTTTCTCTTGCTTTGCTTGGCCTAACACCTCCACCATCTCCTCCACCGACCACCACCACTTCCTTCCCCACACCATCCACGACCAAATCCCCTCCTCCTCTGACCATGACAGGCCATGCACTCCTTTTGACTAAAAACCACACAAAACCTTGCACAAATCCCTTAAAACAATGCATAGCCACCACTAGTTGCAACATATCTTCGCCCACCACCTTGGACACCACCTCTACCCGCCACCACCACCTTGCTACCACCACTACACATCACCATCTCCTCTGTCCAGACCTGTAGCAAGTCATGGCCAAGCCTAGGACCTTGTAGACCGAGCCAAAGATGAACCAAAACTCCACCATATTGCATAAAACTCTTCACATGCCTATGTTATAACTTCCCCATCATCTCTAGCTTGTAGCCGTGCATCCCTTGGTCCAAACCAGACCCAAACCATGTCCAAACCTGAACCAAAACATTCCTTAGGCCATGCAAAAGGATAGAGAAAGCAAGGCAAAAGATTTGACATTCAAATCTCTTTTCGTTTAAAAGTTATTCCATTTCAAGTGCGTTGAAATTGTGTTTGTTTTGATGTATGTTTTGGGTTGTAATACAAGAGTTGTAGATTTGGATCTTGCTCTCCACTCAAGTCCGTAGTCTTGTCATCATGCTTTTGTTCCATTGTGTCATTGGTTTTGATATCTCCAGCACAAACAGGTGAGTTATTCTCACCAGACAATATGTACCTATATAACTGATAAACCGACACCATTTTAATCTGTAATGTATATCATCATGTTATATATGTTTATATTATTATCATATGATGTTCACACCTGTTATTACACTTATTATATCATATGTTACTATTATTTAATGTTATTCTGTTATTTATATCTGTTATCACCATTGCAAGTTCCCTGTAGATTAGAATCACTATGGGTTGAAATGATACATACCCGAACGGACTTTAGAATAGGGAAAAATCGTTATGGGCTGAAATGATAGGCCTGAATGATTTTTATTTAAATTATTTTAACTTGGGATTGCGGGTTTGAAATGATAGAACCCGGATTTTTCTTTTTTAACTGCGGATTGAAATGATACATATCCGTATCACTTGACCTAGGTTAGAAAATTATATACAGGCCCGTGGTTATTTTATAAAGTGTTTTGAATATTTTTAAGTATTTTAAAAATATAAATTTATGAAATTTGATTTAAACAGATTTTGAAATATTTTGAATTAAAGAAATTATGATTTTTCTATGTGTTAAAAATGTAATTAATGAATGGTTTAACTGGATTTTTGAAATATAACTTAAGTTGGAAATTTGGAATTTTGGTTAAAAATGATATTTAAGTTATATAAATAAAATGGATATTAAATTTTATTTGGAAATGGTAAATATGATAATTTGATTAAATTTGAATTTAAGTGATTATTAAGTATTATTGATTGTTCTATGAATTTAAGTGGTTAAATAAATGAATGTTTAAAAGTGATCTTTTAAAATATAACTCGACTAGGAAATGTGAAATTTGGTTTTAATTAAAGGTTTAAGTTAATTAAATAAAATTGGAAATTTTGTTAAATTGTGAAATGGTAATTTAAATTTGAAGTGTTAAGTCTATTTGTTGAAATGTGAAGAATTGGAACTTTTACACTTAAACTTATTAAGTAAATTGTTGAAAATTGGATTTAATTATAAGAAATTTATTGTGAAAGAAACGTGTAAAGTTCTAATTAATGAAAGAAATATGTAAAGTTTAATTTATGAAAGAAACGTGTAAAGTTCTAATTAATGAAAGAAATATGTAAAGTTTTACCTACTGAAAGAAACATGTAAAGTCTTAATTAATGAAAGAAACATGTAAGTCTTAATTTGTGCAATATTGATTTAAAATAATAAATGCCCCTTTTGTAATAAAACGTAAATTAAAACGTACATTCGATAATGTAAGTTTAATTAGTGTAATATTGATTAAATGATAAATGCTCTTTACTGTAATAGGAATGTAAGTTAAAAAGTACATTTAATATGTAAGTTTTAATTAATGTAAATGACATATTTTAATGACTAAAATAATAAAGTTTCTTTATTGTAATGATAATGTAAGTTAATAAGGTACTCTTAACTTAACATAAGAATTTTAGCATTAAATTGGATATTACAGTAACAAAGTTTATTTAACTATAAGGCTATGATAAAATGACCATGTTAAAAAATTTGTAAGTATATAAATACTTTGATTATATAAAATGTTAAATTGGGAAGTATTACATTCCAAAAATGCTATGATTCCTTAAGGTTACATTACCAAAATGCTATGATAATTTAAAGGAAGATTTCAAGTTTAATAAATTAAAGGAAATATTCAGTGATTTTGAAATTTGGGTTTTATTGAAATGATATATTATTGAATTGGTTTTGAAATGGAAATGATATATTTTTGAATTGGTTTTGAATAGATATGTTTTGGGTTTGAAAGTATGTATTAGTTTGAAATAAATGATATGATTTTGAAATGGTTTAAAGGATGTATTTTGATTTGAAACATAAACTATTTTTTAAAGTTATAACCATGGGTTATAATAACGATTGGTTGGCAAAGAGACCGGGATCGGATATGGACATACTCTTTGTCGATACCGAAAACCACTTTGACAACCGTGTACGCGGTGGAGATTCCAGAATGAAGTAGGATGGTGGCGACGTTCTTAAGGTATGTTACGTGGACCCAACTCCCGTGAGTTGGCATAAGGTGGCTAAAACAGGAGCGATCTCGGACCAGTGAGGTAGCACCTCTTCTCGGACACATTTCTTCGATATTATACTCTTACTTGTGATTGATTAGATGGCCATCCTCCGATTTGGGAGTGTTGTTCGAGGTGGAACGGTAGTGGCTGCTATGCGTATCCATCAGTCCGTGTGCGTAATTGGTATATCTACCCTGGCATTGCCTAGTTGTGCCGTGTCACCTACCATATCGAGCTTTACTACGATTATGATTTTAAGATCTGACCGCGTTAAGGTTCTCCATCCCCTTAACGCTATTTTCTATATGATTATACTTTACTTATTAGACATTATTATAATAGCGAATATTACTACATAGTAGATATTTTAACGGATCCTTAGAGGATGGGCGGTCCCAAGCATCTTCTAAGTTACTTGTACCTTTATTACAGTTCACTTGAGTTGGTTTACATTATATAAGTATATATTGTCCTGACTCGAGTGTTTTGTGTTTTGCTTTACGCTCGGGTCAGCCTGAGTATTCACAGATTTGGATTTCCACCTTCTGGAGATTTGAATCGCTGGAGATTATTTGCTAGTCTTGTTCTATCAACTTCGGTTCCGTTGTTCTATTCAGCCTGTACTTGGTTATTGTATTGAGACTTCTGCTGTACTTTATTTCTTATGTTGTATCTTATGTAGCTCTGATATATTTTCATAGTAGCTTCATGAACTACTATTTCTTTTACTTCCGCTGCATTATTTTACTCTTTGTCTGTGATCTGTGATTGTATTTATTTACTGTATATTCTGAGATTTGCCAAATTTTAATTACAACGCGGTATTTTGAGCAATTCAACTCCGGCATGAGTGTCTACCTATACACTTATAATGGATGCGAATGGTTGAAAATATTGGGTCGTTACACACATACATACATATATGTATATGTGTGCGTGTGTTATACACACACATATACATATATGTGTATATAGACACACACACATACTGTTTCCTGGAGATTTGACCAGGCAACTAGTGCTCGGCATCAGGTAGTGCTCGGCATTAGGTAGTACTCGGCATCAACTAGTGCTCGGCATCAGGTAGTGCTCGGCATCGGGTAGCACTCGGCATCGGGTAGTACTCGGCGCCCAGTAGAACTCGGCGACAGGAGTACTCGGCGTAGTACTCGACATCCAGTAGAACTCGGCGACAGGAGTACTCGGCGTAGTACTCGACATCCAGTAGAACTCGGCGACAGGAGTACCCGGCGTAGTGCTCGACATCAAGTAGAACTCGGCGATAGTAGTACTCGGCATCCAGAGGCACGTTCAGCCTCGACTAACAACCATTCTGCACTTCCCGCACACCAAACATACCGTTCGGCATAGAAAGGATCGTTCGGCATTATGGTGTTCGACATATCTGGTTCGGCATGCAGCGACCACTATGCTTGGGCTAGAGTGTTCGGCTACCGAGCCCACCTGGGAAGTCCAGCCCATCTTTGTCTATAAATAGAGGGGCAGGGTCACAGTGAAGAGGGATCCTTTTTTGGAGAGAGAATACGGGGAGACTCCCATTTTCAAGACTCATCTTCTCTACTTAAACAACTTCATTCAAGCATTTGATTCACGAATTGTATTTGTAATCAACTATAGAGAAGATCAATAAAGTTTAACCTCAAAGTGGACGTAGGCAATTACGCTGAACCACTATAAATTTGGTGTTCTTACTTTCTGCATTTAAATTAGCACTGTCTTCTCTGTTTAATTTACTTTCATCACTTATATCTCTACACAATCTTTCTGAACGAGGTTAGTGACCAATTTTGGTGCTAACACATACAGATATATATGTATACATATATGTGTTTATGTGTGTTATATAATTATTAAACATTATATTCAAGCAAATACTATCCAAAACTAATTAAAATTGTTTTGTTAAAAAAATTGCAATAAATGATATTCAAATTAATACACGTATTTATTTTAAATACGTTACTTTAAATAAATATTAATATAAATTGATAATGAAACTATTTTAGTTTACACCAGAGTCAAATAATGATATTCATATTAGTAGTGATATATCAAAATTAAATGAAATCCATTAAGTCATTAAGCATGGATTAATGTAAACAACATTATTGGTGATAAGACTATAAAAGGTCTAGTTTATAATGTACTAAAAGGTTTCTTTTTTAATCTGTGCTTGTCGATGCACCTGATCCAAAATTAATGCCCTGGTACTAGAATCAAATTATACTTAGCGACATGGTATTACCAATACTTGACAAAAATATTGTTACCTATTGATCTGGGTTGAGCCACCTCGACAAATGCAATGCACTAAGATTTACTAAAATCGATGGAGTATTTTACAAATATGTGTAACGATCTACCATTCATGATATCCATAATCCATGCATAATTGGCACAGGGATTCCATAGGTATCACAGATGAAGGTTTGTAAGGTAGTATTTAAAATAATTAGAGTATATATTCAAAATACATACTAATTATCTCCCAGTAAAAGGAATAAATATATTATTATTATTATAAATATACATGAGACTAGTCGTATAAATGAGATATAAGGTCCAATAACATAGTACATCATACTCCAAACAAATGGAGTCTGAATAGTGTAGGAACCGGGTCAAGCGGGTAAAATAAAAAGATTTCAAAAAGAAAATCCTATCTTGAGCTTATGAAGTCTAAATGAATTTTAGATCCAATCTACTAAAATTCTAAGTAAAATCTTATTTTATTTGATTTTGTTGAAAGGAAGTTTTAATTTAATTTAAATTCAAATATATGATAATGAATGTATCAAATACATTTGTATGTGTAAAGTGTAAGTGTAACATATAAGTTGCGTGCATAGTTAATGTGTACATATGAAGATGTTGGAGCTTACATCACAATAAACACATTTTCCTTTTATATATGCCACAGTTCTCCATACTTTTATTTGGATATACATAAATAATAATAACATATGTATATATAAGGTTCACTTACACTTATACATGACATGTTAAAATATTTTACTACTAGACAATTGGTAACTTATTTTTATAACAAGACAATTTATGAACAAAGTAGACATTTATGAAGAAGAAAAGTTAGAGGACTTTCTTCCTTCCTTTTCTTATTTATTTAATGCCATTTCAAAACAACAATTCAGTTATTAAGCATATATGTGTAACGACCTACTTTTCTGAACAGTTTAAGCAGACAATTAACCATGCATGATCCACTAAAATTGAACGGAAAGGTGGATAGTTAGGGAAAAAGAAGAAAGAAGGAAGAAGAGAAGAGAAAAACTAAACAATACAGAATCTCACAGTGGAACGAATAATGTATAATATATAACAAATCTTTGCACAAAGGTCAAACTGTAATACACACACACACACATACATACATATATATATACAGTCATCAATCAGAGTGTACCAACCTATTTTAGACCGGATAGTTATAATAGACTGTCCTTACAATTGCTGATAAATACAACAATAAATGTAGTGGAAAAATAACCATATACGTGAATACGTCTATGGGCCTCCAGCTCGTCTCTTGAAGCTCCAAAGCATCCAAACTAATCTGCAATATGCTCGATCTGACCCGAGCATTATAATAAAATAACACCTGAGTCAGTCTGGAAAACTAGTGTGAGAAAAACCAACCCAACTGGATTTTAAAGTTATAAAAACCATTGAAATCAAAAGTATCTCGTAAGACCACGCCAATATTAAACACGAACGGGTTTTACCTTACGATAACCAAAACCATTTCTATAGAAAATCCATTGATATTATGATAATGTCTAAGAGTGAAAATAATAATAATCAAGTAGTCGTGATGCTCGTGAGTGTACATCACAACAATACTAGGTATATAATCAAAAACCGATAAGGCGCATTCGCTAATTGTGTATGATTCCATAGAGGTGCCATCGGTACTTCGAGAACGTTCCTCCTGCATAAGGATCAGAGATATCCTTTCAAAGCAGCATACATCCCAAGTGATGTACCATAGGAAAAACATAGCTGGTCTCGCTAAGACCGAGTGCATCACCTCATGCATGCATAACAACTGTAAGTATTGTCTGGGTGGAGCCGACTACACCCTATGGGCTTACCAACCCTACTGGACATGCATCATATCTCTGGTTTTAGTCATTACCGCTGATGAGGCTACGTTCGGTGTTCTAGCCCACGCACTGCCATCAAAACAGATCATGGAACCCCATATGGATTCCAATACCCCAACGGGTCACAGAATCACGCCTAGATTCCTATATTCCAAATAGATCTTGGAATCACACATAGATTCCCATACCCAACGGGTCTCGGAACCACACATGGATTCCAACATCTCAATATAACACGAAACTCCTCCATAGAAACGTACATGATTTCAGAGTGGTTATAGTTTTTCGAGTCATCTCTTATGAGTACACTCTTCCGCTTCCTTGGCGCTCCAAAAACCAATCGTCGATTTTCCAGAATGCTCAATACTATTTAGGAAATAATCAGACAATACACAAGAGAGGGATCACCCCCTAACCGTTTAAGTAGATGGATCTCCCCATCAATTGTCCTAGAAGAACAAAATGGGTTTATACGTACAGTATAGCACCACCAACGGTAACTGTACCATATAATTCCCGTGTTTCTCCTAGATATTTCCAGAGTTAAAATCCTTCGGTGTTAAGTAGTGAATATTTCTGTACCACCAAAATTAAGAAGGATTACATATTTAGACCAAGATTTGATAGTCGGTTATTTAACCATCAATAAACAAGCATTCAAATAAAGATTTATTCCATAGGGAAAACCCAACATTGGTTAAGCACTTAAGCAACCACTAGCCTCTTTTATTAAATCTTTCATTCATTAAAATCACTTTGTAAATTACTTGTATAAAAATACTTTTACAAAGGTATACCCACAAATCCCTATATTTCAATACTTAGAAAATATTCATATACTTATCTCAACGGTATAAGTATATTCACACACATTACACCTTGCAACTTAGAAGACGCACTCATATACTTATCTCAAGGGCATAAGTATATTTACAAAATTTAGAAAGATTTTCATTTTATTCGATTCTAAAATCATTTATAAACTCTTTATAATCCTCCAAAATTGTTTCATAAATCTCTTTTATAAATTTTTAAATCATTTATAAACTATTTATAAATTCCTAAAACCATTTATAACCTATTAATAAATTATTTCTCAAGTTATTTTATAAAACCTTTATACTCCTCTTATAATTCTATAAACCCATTTCTAAAATTTGTTTATAAATATTTAACCATTTATAAAACTCCTTCACCTCATTTATAATTCTCCTTTTAGTCTTTAGACCATTTCATAAAACTTCCCTTATAAACCCCAAGTCTTGTTTATAAACTCTATTTATGAGCCTCGAAAACATTTATAATTAAATAAAAATCATTTTCTTTAAAACACAATTATATAATAATAATTATTAACAATAAACTTATAAATAAATAAAAATTATTAACTTTAAAACATCTTAAAAATAATATTTAATTATTTCAAAACATTATTACATAAATAATAATAATTAATCTTTATCATGACTATAAATAATAATAATTAACTTCTAAAATATTTTAATAATCATTATTATTAATTTCATACCATATTAATCATTTGAATAATTAACTTTTCAAAATAGTAAAATATTGATAGATATCTTTATTACAACATTAATATGAATAAATAACTTTAAACAATATTAATTATAATTAAAAAACTTTAAAATAATATTAAATATAAATAAATGACTTTTTAAAACAATGTTAAACATAAGTAAATAACTTAGAAAAGGATAGATAAATAGGTTGGAAAAATATAAATTAAATCCTTAAAAGAAAAAAAAAAATATTTTCGAAAACCAATTTTGGATTTAAAAATCATTTCTTGTCTCAAAATCCAATTCTTACTCAAATTGTAATAACCCGATTTTTAACCACCTTGACTAGCAATTATTAATTAAGTAAACTGGATTTAAATTGAGTTTAAATTGAGTAATAAGGTTAATAATGAATATTTGTGTATTGAGAGTGTGATCTTTCTAAAGATTAATGTGGAAAATTTTGAAGTGTTTTAACTTATTTATAAAGGGTAAATAAGTTAGAGAATGATTTGATATAATAAATTATGTATTTTCCTTAATATTGGTTCTTAGTGAAAATAATTGATAATGAGGGGTTTTGTGCAAAATTCCCGATGAGAACTCGGGTAAAAATCTTATTTATGTTTTAAAAGTGATTTATGCTTTTTATTTTTGAAGAAAGAATAATTTGGACGATTAAAATCCATTTTGACATGTTTTGCAATTTAGTAAAAACATGAAAAGATCAATTTTCAATAAATCATTTGAAGGGTCAAATGATCTCGGAAATTAGTAATTTTTGGTTCATTAGAAAGATTAGTCGACGAACTTATTTTTAGTGTATTCACATAAATTTTTATTTGTCTTAATCTAAGAGATAATTAATATTGAAGTTAAGTTAAAATGTGTTTTGTGTTAAATCTAATACATGCTTTAATTATTTTATTTAAGGGTTTGGGCTTTGGGTATTGGTTCAGCCCATTTAGGACTTAGAAAAATTAGCTAAAGAAGGAGAAATCATTCTCCTGTACGTTCAGTAAACAAACCACATAAACTATTTCTCAAATCAAAAGCTCAAGAACTAAAACCTAGAACGCAAGCAAATTGCAAGTTTTAAAATCAAATAAATTGCAATTAAATCCAGTAAAATCAAGGTATGTTGTTCAATCCATATTACATCTTCCCTCCAATCTGTTTATGTTAATTCTCCATCAATTTTGAGTTGTGCATGTTAATGGAGTTCTAGGTTTTGAATTGGGAAATTTGAGTTGTAGCTTGAAGATGAAAGCAAATTAGAGTAATAGCAAGGCTTTAAGGTGAGTTCACCTCACACTATGTCTATATGTTGTTGTTTAAAGCTCAAACCTTGCTGCTACAACTGAGAATAACTTTCATATTCTATGAATTAAGAAATTAGTTGTATGAATTGCTTGCGTGTTGTTGATTTCACGATATAGAATTAGTAAAATAGAAATCTGGGTTGAAAAACGCAGGTCAGTAATAAATTCATAACTAATTCTAGAAAAATCTAAAAATTCCGAAATTTGGATATGTCATTCCCGACACATATACCTAACAACTGTAAAAATTTCATAGGAAAATATTACGTTTTTATGTGCCAAATCCTCTCTGCGCTAAAGGTTAAAACGCAGGAATTTTCTGTGTGGTTGGTTGCAAGTTTAAGATGAGTTTTTCATACTCACAAATCTATATCTAAAGTAATTAGGATTGTATTGCTACTGGAATTCAAGTACTATAAGTACGAATTGAATCGTTGAATTAAATTTCTATGATTTCATATTGGTTTAAAGTATTGCATCTTAGAAACAAAGAGGATAGCTAATATAATTTGTTTAGAGAGTGTGCTGTTGAAATGACCCTATTTATTTTACCTAATTTTTACTAGGATTTTTTTTTACATTAATAAATTTCCTAGAGTCATTTAGCCTTTCTATTAAATTATCCAGGATCCTAATTTTTCTACTAATATATTTATATCAGTTCATTAATAAATATATTCACATACATGTGAAGATGTATGTGACCCTCTTGCTTGGATCAGAGTGTTGGTAAGCAAGAGTGCATCCTGATTGAATTTGAATTTCTAGTCAACCAGTACATAGCTCATTTTCCTTTGTTTTGATATTTGGGTCATGAGAGTGAATCTCATGATCATATATGATTTATGTCTAGTAATTTTGATCATTCTTTTTGGTGATTGCCTGTTAGTTTAACTTAGCAAAGTGATCTTAGATTATATAGCAAGTCATCATAGTTTTAATCTAATTGTTTGATATTTGATCAAAAGCCAGAAAGAAAAATGATATACACATTTATCATTTTCAACATGAGTGATTTTATCACAAATTCCTTTACTTATAACCAAGCCAGTTGAGTGATTCATTCACAATTTATATAGTTGTGTTTCTCTGAATCAATTCCATTCCCTAATCCCCGAGTTACCTCAGCTTGCATCCTAATTTAAAGGTTGCTTTACTGGATTTAGAAAATCTAGATTTTATGGTCATTTAACAAAAGTAGTATTTAAGTAATATGTGTGCATATCAGATGTATTGTGCTCTCTGGACTAAGAAAGCTACTCAAAATAAAAGTGAATTGCCCAAGTATTTGAAAATGTCTTTGTACATGCATTTGCAAAGAAAGCTTCAGATTTTACAAAGTGCATTTTCTTCCTTTAAACCCAAAAACTCTGGTCATCTTGATCAAACCAGACCTCACTCCTTTTGAGGTGGGCTAACCTTATGACTAGGTCATCAAAACATTAGTGCCTGGCTATTGCAATGTAAATTCAAATACAAGATACTTGAAAAATCCCTTAAAACATGTACACATCTTTATACAGTGCACAAAAATATATATATTGTTTCTTTTATCAAAACACTTCGGTATACAGTCACAAAATTCTTGAAATATTACTTCTAGCTAAACTCAAATTTTTAACCTCAAAACTTAAAGCTTTTAAGTGACTCAAGATTGACTAATACACAATATATATATGTGTATCCATTTCTCAAATATAGGCATATATCATCTACAGGTTTCTACCATAATACTCAAAGATATTTTCTTGCATAAGATTCAACTAAGTCTTTGGTTTTTTCCCAACCTTAATACATTACCAGATTCAATTGAAACAACTAAACAAAATCCAAACATTCAAGATCATTACATAACAACAAAAGCAGAATTATAAAACTTCAAAGATTACATGCAAATAGTTCATTCTAAGCTCTTATTTAATTCTAATTTAGCATGCTTATCCAAACATTCTCACTAGCCATAGCAGCTTCCTATTTAGAACTAGCATTCCCTGAAAGAGCATTAGAGGCTGCCCCATTTTAATGAGACACCCCAGATGCCATAAGCAAACAAGGGTCAGATACAAGATCTGGTATGAGCAATATCAAAAATTCCATGATATTAAGTAGATAAGTGAGACATAAGCATTTTGTATAGGTTGGCATAACTTCTTTAATCAATTTGCCTGACTTGTTTCTGATATATTGTGCATATATGATCAGTATTAAAACTAATTATGTACACACTTTCAACTATGCAAACATACATGTCAAACAGAGATACTCAGGAACTATCATAGCTCCAATCCAACCAACCTAGGAATAATTCAAGTTCCTACTTCATCATTCTATGGTTGCATTTACCAAATTAATTCCTAGCCTCATCTGCCATAAAGGAATCACGGGGACACATTGCAATAAAATAATTCACAATATTGCACAAAGATCTCAGGGCTTAAACAAGCCATGTGCCAACTTGCATACTTTAAATATAACAAGCATTCCAGCAGTCTTCTTGGCTCACAATCCTTAGTTTATTTACTAAGTGTTCATGTTTGATCCTATCATGAGATAGCTAGGTGATTGAATCACAGTGTACATGAAACATTACATAAAACTTGCAAGCATACTTCAAAGGCAAGCTAATATTCATATCCAGGGGAAATCATACTTCTCAAATATTCTGGCTCAAAGAAAATATAAGAATATTTGCAACTGTGAATAGAGACTAGGCATTTGGGTTATTATTGTTTCATAAGCAACCATGTTTGAACTAAATTCAAGATCTAGCTTAAACAAGATTTCTAGCTCATGGGTTTTCTGTTTGATCAAGGGTTCAGCACTTTTGGGTATTTCCATTGCACCCATGAATCTTTCATTTGAGCCTCAGCACTTACACAAGTGTAATGCAACTCATATATATATATATTGATTTCTGTATTTTCCATGCCATGTCTAAACCAGTTACAAGTATTCTCTATTTACTTTCATGATCTCATACTTTAACATTTCTGGGTGTAACCAAACAGAGCAAAATACTCAACCATCAAAGCAATCAAAAGCATTCATAAACACCCATTAAAGCATCCATTAAAACCATAGTAATAAAATCAGAAATATGTAGAAAAATAACATAAACTTGGCTGCCTCATAATAGGACTTAATGCCATGGGTTTAGTGAGATTACTCACAGAAAAATGCTCCTCTTGCTTAATCCAGAAAAGAAACCCTTTGAAACTTTGCCTTTCTTCTTGCAAATATTTTTCTTCTTTGTTTTCTTAAATGTCTCAGGTAGAAAGTGATTTTTCTGGTTTAAACTTGGATTTATAAGAGAGGTTTTCTATGGTTTTACAAATGTAAAATCTCATTCTTACCCTGGCCAGTGCTCATGCATTTTGCATTTCTCATTTGCTTATTCTCACCCTTAGTACCCCGGCCATGTAATGCTTATTCCCCTTTTTCTTTTCCAGAATATCTATTTTGTTCTCTTTCTAAATCATGACAATTGTGTGACATTGTCACTTGTTTATTTTCTAAAAATCCTCCTTTCTATTTTCTGCCTAAAGCAATTGTTTTGCTTGCAATATGTCTTTTGCTATTTTAATGTTATGCTTTCCCTTGCTTATTTCTTTTTAATACTTTCAGTACTTATAGAAATGTACATATGCATACATATCTTATCTAGGCTTACTTAACTCCTCCTTAGTTTCAGAAAGACATACACATATATGTGCATACATGTTTCAAATCCTTATCTAATTTATCCTGGGTTTAAATTAAGTAAAATCTGTTTACTGGTTCAAACAAAACTTGCTTTGTCTTATTTCTAAAATAATCCATATAAATCCAGAAATCAAATATCCATGTCTGGTTTGATAATTTTAATTACAAAATCATGTTTGTAAGGCTTTTCCAGTTCTTGTTTTAATTTCAGGAAATTTGGAGTTCTTCCTTGTGCCATATCAGTGTGCACGTGCACACATGCACACACACTTGCACATAATTAATTCCATACATTCCTATACAAATAAATTCATATATTTTCAAAATTCAACCAAAATAAGGTTTCATGAATTTCTGGGGCATTACAGCTGTAGTAAAACAACAATAACTCGCACTTCCCAAATCCTTTTGGGGTCAATCTTTTTTATTTAGAAAATAGATTCAATGACAAACAATTTTCTTTTTGATCACTTTTTGATACTTTCCAAGTTTAATGACCTAAAACGGGTATGAACACAGAATCATAGTTCTGTCTTTAAACGAATTTCCTGAGTTTATACTTGAAATTGAAATGGGCATAACTTGTTCGTTTCTTATCGGAATTTGATCATTCTTAATGTCCTAGAAAGTTTAGACTCTATGCTACAACTTTCATGTTTTAGGTTTTATGTTTTATCAAATTCTAGGTTCTAAAGAGTCTAACTGGCTCTTTAAGCCGCGGCCCTGTTGTTATGTTAATTGTTCAGAGTTTTGTAATTTTAGACCTAAGAATTGAAATTGCCATAACTTTTGACTCGTAAGTCCAAATTAGGTGATTCTTTTTCTGACTTCGAGCTGTGGCAATCATTTTAAACTTTTATGTTTTCTATTTTATCAGATTTTTGGTTTTAAAAGGGGAAAATTGGCTAAATAAGCTGTAGTCCTGAGTTCTATTGCTAAGTTTTGTGCGATTTTAATTGATGTTTCTTGACCATTTCTTTATGAATTTAGAAGTCAAGTATTATTGAATTTATGGATTTTCATGAGTATTTGGTGTAAGAGTTTTGGATTGAATTGCTCTTGAATTCAATGTTTTCGTGCACGTGATTTGAAAACGATTTTCTTAAGTAAATTTTCGATTAAAAGCTAGTTTTGAATTAATATTTTCCTAAATCGATTTCTATTAGAAATAATATCTTTCTAAAGCATATTTTATGTATTTATAAATATAGATTTCACAATAATAAAGAGATTTTGAAGAAAAGAATTTTTATAATGTTTCGAAAAATAGTTTTAAAAACTAGTTTTCTCAAAGCAAAGTATTTTCTATATAAAATACACAGTTTTGCACTCTTCGAGTGTATGAGAAAGGGAATTAAATGATTTAGTAAAACATGTGGTATGAGATAGATGCGTTTACTTTTTCAGTTAGTTTCGGACTTGTTCGTTCGAAGCTACACATTCATTGACCTTCAGGTTGTATATGCCGCTGATATGAGGCAATTATTGTGATTTAAATGATTTTGTTTTCTAGTGTGACATTGACTAACAGTTAGTAAACCGTTAAGTGAGAACATGTGGTATGGGACGCACAGTTGTCACTTTTTAGGTTACTATATGGAAGTTGGTGACACATTCCGATGGTGGTGATGCCGGCACTAGACTGGTGGGCCATACATTGACTGGTGGGTCAAACATTCGATTGGTGGGTCGAATATCGACTGGTGGGTCGATTAAAAGTCTAATAGGACTTTATTTAGACTGGTGGGTCTATTATAGTACTCGGCAGGCTTCAACCATTTGTTAAAAAGCATGCGACGTGATATGGATCCATTTTTATTATATTTTTTAGTGATTTTTAAATGTTTTCACCTTTTATTTTGTGTTGGTGTTATACATAGCCTTAGTGCTATATGGTGATTTTATATACAAGGAGATTAGATTTATGGTTTTTTGAACTCTTATACGAGTTCTATATGGTGTTTTGGTGATTTCCATCTTGGTGTTTATTGGTGTTATGATTTTCTATCGCTTAACCTTAACAAGTAAGCGAAATTGGTGTTGATGAAAATAGATGTTGTTATTTATTACATGAGATTTATGTGTTTTGAAATCTTAACCGAGTTCCATGAGTTATGAGATTTCTGATATATCTGTGGTTTTCTTCTGATATTTTATATGATTTTATCAGAATTTATATTACGAGTAACCTTTTAAGAAGGAAAATCAGTATTGAGTAGGTGTCATTCATGGGTTAATCCTTGTGATAATTCAGTGTTTTCCATCACTTGGAATCTGAGTAAATTTGATTTTATACCATTCCTTTTGATTAAAGGAATGTTTCCTTATGAGAAATTATATCTCATTTATCATCTACTAATCAGTTTATTTAAGCTAGACTGACTCGTGTATTTTTATATACTCGGGTCAGACCGAGTTATTTCAGGTTAGTTATCTGCTGTTGATTACTGCTTAGCTTCTTCCGCATTAGATTATCTACTAGTGGTCTTATGTATAGTTTTGTGGTCTTTCTATAAACTCTGATTTGTACTTATTCGTTTTGACTTGATGTATTTTATTGTGGTTTATGTACCACTTCTGTTGTATCACTATGTAGTGTACTATGATGTATCTGTGTATATGTGTGTGTATATATATATGCTTGACTGCTGTTCTGTGATCTGTTATATTTATTATTGTTATACTTTGTTCTGATAGATCCGTTATCCACCGTAGTTTTGTATTAAACATTTATTGGGTATGTCGATCCACTTGAGAAAGATAAAAAGGAAAAAAAATTAGAGCACCCAATCGACGTATTCAATAGATGTTTAAGACAAAGCTTACGGACGGTCGCTCCTAAATAGCCCTATTCTCTGCACTAGAAAACAGTATTACCCAGTAATACTCTTTGTTAGTGTGGGTCTTGGGGTGGGTCGTCACACAGATGGCTATTTATAGTAATTTTAGAATACTCATTTGAGGCCAATAGCTAACAAATGCTCAACTGATATTAATATCGATTTCCTATCACTATTGGGTTTCAGTTTTTAACATATAACGATGTCATAACCAATATTTTCAAAAACAAATCAGGTTTATTATCAAATAATTCATATAACTGGAATATTATTTAAATCAATTCAACAATAGAGAGGAATGTCATTGGATCCCTCTAACCTATCCCCCTACATCACATATATTATATAATCAAATAATATAAATAAACCGCTTCGAGACGGGATCATATACAAAGGGTCATCCGCTCTTACATGGGAACGTAATAGGGTTTTATTCGCTCCAAGGGCAGGAATATATCCAAACCAACTAATGAATATAGTAAATCATCCAAATAATCAATAACAATCAACAATAAAATATCCACACATCCAATTAATGAATTTTATCGACTAATATATATTTATGGTTAACCAAAAAGGTGAGATTAACTCACCGAAATTTCTATTGTCGCCGAGGCGTTCCGGTTTGGAACTAAAATCGAACGACGTCCGATTTTACCCCAAAATTTCAACTATCTCCCAATTTGTCCAACCCAGTTCCGTTGCGAAGATAACGTTGCTACGAACGCAACGCAAAAATCAGCGTCTCAATTGGACCTTTTATGGACAAGTTATTAAATTAATAAGTAAACGGTTTTTAATTTTAAATTAATTAAACGAATCCCTTAGTTAATTAATTAATTACCAAACAATTCAAAATCCTCCTTCTTCCTAAACTCCTTTCTCTGATACCATGTACACTATTAAAGTGCATGGCCATGCACTATGCACCCCTCCTCAATCGACGATCCTCCGAACCGGCCCCGCCATCGAACTTCCCACCGCTTCCTCTTCTCCCCAGACCTCACATCATCACCTCCGTCCCCTTCATCAAGAAGCGACAGGCCGTCCTCCTCCATGCGACACATAGATCAGACCCCCCATTACATCGGACATCATTAATTTCTCAACTGAGGTGCTACTTTCTTCTATGAACTCAAATATAAACTCTAAAACACGAATCGATGCCTCTAATTCATAAAATCATGAACCGTAGCCATTTTAACACTCATGACAGCAACCAAGAACCTCCAACTAATAGTCGCACCCTCTCATACCTATCTCAAATCAAAGCCTAGGCCAAAAAAGATTTTTAAAATTTTGTTTCACAATTCTTCATTTAGTATACGTGAGATTTTGATTTTTTAAAGTTTTATAAAAACTTACTTTCTCCATTTCAAGCCGATTATAAAGAGGGATGAGGTATGGTCAGCACATGATGGAAGTATAGTGGAGTGTGGGCTGTTGTATGGGCCGAATAGAAGGTAGGGTGGCGGAATTGATGGATTACATAAAAAAAAAATTGTCTTATGCACCTAAAAATCTCGAACACAATTTTTCATTTAGTATACATGAGATTTTGTTTTTTTTAAGTTTTATCAAAACTTACTTTCTCCAATTCAAGAAGATTATAAAGAGGGATGAGGTATGGTCAGGACGTGATGGAAGTATGGTGGAGTATGGGCTATTGTATGGGCCGAACAGAAGGTAGGGTGGCTGAATTGATGGATTACACAAAAAATAAAATTAAAATTAAAATAATAATAAATTGCCTTACACACCTAAAAATCTCGATCTCCAATCGAGACTTGCCGCCTGACGTTCTATATGTAATACCCCTATTCTGAGTACAATGGAACTAGTCTCGAGACCATATTCGATCATATATAGAAGGCAGCTTTTCACTTCCAATTATATTATATAAATTCTGTAATTAATTTATACGCGTTTCAAACTCGTACGACCAAATGATTCATCTAATCGCCTCGAAATTCGTTAACATACAATAATACACTACTACGGATCCAATGGAACTGGTTTCATTTAAATCCAAGACAATGCCCTAGAAGGTTATTTTCATACATTAATTAAAACGAATATTATTAAAAACCAAATTAATCACCTTTAAATCTAATTTAAAAGTTTATTATTGCCATTCTTATTCAGCAGAATTTAAATAAGCTTTGAAATCATTTTTATCCAAATTAAAACCCAAGATTCAATTTTTTTTAAACAATTTCAATTATTAAATTCAACAATTATATTATCTAATAAATCGCTATATTTGAAATTCAATTTATTTAACTTATATAATTAACTCTTTGATATTTAAAATCTATTAAATATTCCATATTCAAATGACTAAAATTCTGGGTCGTTACATTATGCATATTAAAATTAATTTTGATCATATTTCATATTCTGAAATCTATAATTAACAAGTATGAATCAAGTTTCATTTTAGGAAGAATTTTAAAGTTAAATTTGTGATTTTACACAAAATCCCATTTTATAAACTTTGAACTAAAATAATACAAACATATATATAATTAATTATAAATTATGTTTTAAAATTAAAATACATATGTATGTGTAAAGTTTGTAATTTAATATATGTGTTAAGATTTAAAGTTAACAAATTAAAAGGCTAACATTAAATTACTTAGGATTCAAAAGTCTATGATATTTAACAAAAAAATTCACCTTTTCCTAACAACTTTCAAACAAAAGTACACAATAATCAAAAGAACTATATTCAAATAATAATCATATAAAATTTATATTCAATTTCCAAATGATTTCAAATAGATAACACATGAAGTTTATTCAAGTTATATATATATATATATCTGTGTGTGTGTATAGAAAATAATAAAGTTATATCAATTATTTCAAAATTAGGTTTCAACCAAAAATGTTTAAAACAATAATTTTCAAAATAAGAACAAAAGGACAACTTATGCATATATAAATTTATTGTAAAATTTCAGATCCAAACTATAATACAATATGAACAACTAATTAAATAATATGTAACATGTGATGACTTTAATGTTAGCAAGATAAACTATAATAAAAAAGGGATGTAACACAAAATGGATCTAAAAAATTTAACGTTATGGACATATATTATTAAAAGAGATGTTATAAAATGGGATTTAGTTCAAGTTAAATAGATAAGCTTATATTCAGATGTGGTATGCAAAGGATCTAAATTATATAAACAAGATAAATACAAGAATAAATAAAATTAGAATTTTATCTTAAGTTGTACCCAAAAGAATGCATCTTGAATGATGGATAAAAGACTCATAAATTCTAATATCTCTAACTCCTTTTCAATTTTAATGGATTGTGATGATGCTAATATCTCTAACTCCCTATCTTTTTCATCTAATCCTTCTCTATTCTCTTTCAACTCACTCCCTAATCAAAAGTCCTCCAAGACCAACTCTTTGAAAATTACTCCTATCATCTCTCCCCTTGTAATAAGGACTAAGAAAAAAAATTCTTGCTAAAGATAGAGATGATAGAAACATAGGAAACTTTAGTGTAACTGATATACTACCCATTTCCAAATCTACATTCTCTGGAACCTTAAAAAAGATAGCGGTAATCATCTTTTCACCAAGCAAGGTAACACTTCCTTCGACCTATATGCTACATTAATCCATGATTGATAAAATAGTTTGCTGAAACATTAGATGTGCAAATGACATATCTAAGAAAATCGAATTTTGCGAGTTAATTATTAAAAACAACCTTCAGATGGTTGCTATTCTTGAGAACAAGCTAAATGTTACTAATGTATCTAGTGTTTTCTCTTTCATCAATAGTGAGTGGTCCTTCCAACACAATCTTAATCATGCTACCTTTGACATAATTATTGTTCCATACAATCCCTCCATCTTCAACCTCACTCACATTCAATCTTCATATCAGCAATGCCATTATTCAGTCACCTTTATTCTAGAGAACTACCATTTAAAATGTACTTTTGTGTGCACGCACAACAACATTCTTCCAAAGCATTCTTTCCTCTTAAATCTGCATTCCTTAAATTCCTCCTATCCTTGGATTTTAATTGGTGAGTAGAACAATATGTTTAGCTATACTGATAGGCTTGGTGGCCATGCTCTGAATTTTGCTGACATCATGCGTCTTTAACATGTTGTTCAACAATCTGAAATTTTTGAAGCAACATCCTCTGGATTATCGTATACTCGAAATAATAAGTCCAGGTCAGGCTTGTGAACTTATAGTAGAATTGACAAAGCCTTTATTAATTCTTAGGCATCTTTCACACGGTCTAATCTTTATGTTGATATTCTTGCCCATGTCATGTCTGATCACTATCCTCTCATAATTAGCTTTGGTCCTTCTACTTTAAATATCCCTTTTTCTTCTAAGTTCTTCAATGCTTGGATTGAAAATCCAAACTTTTTAAACATTGTTTCCTTTGCCTGGCTTATTCCAACCTATGGTAACCTCATTTCATTCTCTAGCAAATACTCAAAAATACCAAATTTGCCTTGAAAGATTGGAGTAAAGGAGTCTATGGAAGTGGGGAAAATTTCCGATTTATTAAAAATTAAACTCATACATATTCAAAATACAATATATGTTGATCATTAGGAATCTTCTTTATCCATGCAGGAACATGCTGCTTCTGAAGCTCTAATTGTTACCTACAAGATGAAGCTATAATGCTGAAGCAAAAGTTAAGAGACAAATGTGATTTATCACGTGACAAAAATTGTAACGACCCCGAATTTTAATTACATTTAAATTAATAATTAAATAAGTTTTTGAATAAAGTTTGTGAAATAAAACGATAAATGGATTGCGAGTTTCCCCGATATCCAAGTATATTTGTATAAATTGTTTAAAAATTTAAATTATTGTATATATGAGAATATATATATGTATTTGAACAGATCTGACTAAATTTGAAATAATATAATATATGTTTGATTTGTGTTTAAATTGTAAATAAATGGTTAATAATAATTTGAATTTATAAATTAAAAATATAAGGCGATAAATAAAATAAAATGAATACATTAGAAAGATTTAACAACAAATAGAAATGTAATTATATTATAAAGTAGCATGAACACTTGAAAAGAATAAAAATAAATGTTAAGTACATTCATATGTAGCCTGTAAGAAATATGCAAAAAGATAAGTGTGAAAACAAAACAAAAAAATATACCTAAGTATGTAAACAAGTAAAGGCTTCCAATACAAGCCAAGTAACAAATGCAATATCTTTAGCCAACAATTATCTCATATGTTGTAACAGCCGAATGAAAGAAAAGAAGAAAATAAATGTATATTTTGTACAAGCCTAATTAATATATCTGGTACAACTAATTAATGCAAGCACACCAACGATTCACTTCAGCCTCCAAAATGGAAAGAAATATCTCTGATGATGGTACAAAACAATATTAACTTGTACCAATAATAACATCACCCTGTAACCCAATTTCTACATATCAATTTTCATCAGTTTCGTTCATCTACTTCTGGAGAGAAAACTTAAACAAAACTTCATTTTAAAACAACTCTACAAACCAGATTTATCAAAGATTAAAGGAGAAGCTTCAACTTGAAAATTTCAAAGCCTGTTCAACATAAATGATGAACTCTGTTTCTTTTTCTCTGGAGACTAAGGTGAGCAAACTTTTCAACCCTTACATATTTATATGATTTTGTTTGCATATGATCTATATTGGATATATGTTGTGGAGTAATGTTGTATAGAATAAAATTTTATTTGGATGTCCATATACATATGTAAATCTGTAACTTAAATATATAGATACAGGTATATGTACCTGTTTTTCTGTTACAGGCTAAACAAATTCAAACAAAATTCATATCACCCAAACCAAGCAATATTAGGCTTCGGTTTCAAAATTAAAAGTGATTGAAGTGTTGTAATACAAATTTTAAACATAAACTCAGGTGGAAATATGGATTCAATATCTTTAAATTTGAATATTACAGTAAAAAGGAAAACATATGTTAAAATTCGAATGTAACAAAATGTTAATTCAATTCTATATCTTGAATCACCTTCAAAAGTTAGGATTTTTAAATTATAAATCTCAAATTTTAGTATTGGTATGAATGAGGATTTGGGAATTTACTGGGAAAGGGATTTTGGGCAATATCAGATGATCACGAGGTCTTTGGTGGTCGGGATCTTGGGTGAAGGTGGAGGTGGTATCAGTAAGTATGGGAAAAATGGTGGAAGTGCTGAACGATCGTCGTGGCAACTGCGGTGAGGAAATTTGGGTTTTTAAACCTAATTTGCGTTAAGCTTCGAATTTTGCTTCGTCAATCATCGACAGGTGATCGAGTGTGGCGAGGGTTTGGGAAATGGTAGTGGAGAGGAAGTCGAAGCTAGGGCCGAAGGCGGAGGCACTCAGAGGGTCGGAGAATCATGAACGTGGCGTTGACAGGTTTCAAGGTGGAGGGCTTTTGAGTTTTCCAGGTTTCGAATTTTTATTCGAATTCGATCTCGCGTGGGTAACGGAGCTTTGACGATCGTGGATTGGTACAGAGATGGATTTCGACTCGCTCAACGCTGCGGTGATGGTCGGAGATGGGCGGCGACCACGTGCATGTGCACGGTGCAGGTTTGATTCCTGGGAGTGTTGAGTAGTATACTCGAAGGTATGGAACTGAAGGACTCGAAGAAATGGGGAGATGACTCGAAGCAAGTTGATGTTGCCTCGGGTTATTTGGTATGTTTCAAGTTGTATAAGACCTGTCTGCAAATTTAATTTAAAAACAAATTCAGAATGGAATTTAAATTGTGAGATCGATTTAAAAACAAGTTTAAATCCAGTATGAAGTAAAATTTCAAAATAACTTTGGATCTTAAAGTTTTAAAATGAAATTGGATTTTTTTTAAGTAAATTTGTTTCAAACAAATATTTTAAATGTAAAGTTGTAAGTTAAAAATGTAAATTAAAGAAATAATTAAGATAATTTCTTAAAGAAAGTAAGTAAGGAAATGTTATTAGTTAATGAAGATAATTAACTAGTGATTGTTAAGTAATTAAATTAATGTGATTAATTTTGATAATTTATTGGGTTTATTAACTAAGATAATCAATCGTAAATTGTTAATTACTAAATGAAAGTAATTAAGGGGTTAATTACAACTTGTAATTTAAATTAGATATTTTGATTAATTTATAAAAGTTAACTGGTAATTAATGATTTATTTGTATGAGATGATTTCTTAATGGTAAGAAATTATTTAGGAAATTGGTTTAAATGTTGATTTAATTAATATGATAAATTAAGAATAATTAATTAATTAAAGTGTTAATTTATATCAAATGATTTGTAAATTTATAAATCAGAATTGGATAAATAATTCTTAAGTGAGTAGTTTAATTGGAATTAAATTTAATTAATTAGGATTAAATAATTGATTAATCCTGGGTATAAATGATTATTAAATGCTTGACCCTGCTTATGAATGTTTGGATTCTATTGAATGATTGAATTGTTTGATATCCCTGATATGTGATGCTTTGTGATATATCCTGATTTATGTTGTGATCTGTAGTTTACTTATCTGTGACCTTTATATATCTATGATCTGTGAATGAACGATAAGCGTTGTTCTTATACCGCTTATCGAATTATATTTCTGTATTCTGATATGTGATGATTCATTGTGTTGCACTTTTGTGTTAAAACCCCTAGACTACACCTTTACACACACAAATATGGATTTCACGTGGAAATCGGTTAAGTCACAGATAATTTAAAATTGAGGTTTTTGAAATGGAAATTTTAATTTCAATTGATTTTGAAATTGGAAAGTTGGGTTTAAAGTGAAAAAGCTTTTGAAATGGAATTTCAAAGATAAAAGTTATTTTGAACAACTTAATCGAGTTTTGGAAATTTAAATAATTTGATTTAAATTTGAATTCAAGTTTGAAATTGAATCCTATGATTTGAAACTAGAGATTGAAAATGTTATAAATGTGTTTATCTGAATTTAAACCATTTAAAAGTATAATTTTGAGAATTTGGATTTAACCCAAGGATTTCCACTTGTATGAATGAATCAGATTTTCTGAAATGAAACTGTTTGTTTTAAAAGAATAAAAGCTTTCAGATAAGCAATGAAATTCCAGTTTAATTAAAGGAATTTCAAGATTGAATTGAAAAGTGGTTTTCCAAGTTATGAATGAATTGTTTTGAAAAGCTATGAATTAAATCTGTTTATTTTTAACAGATTTAAAATAATGATTGGTTTAAATCATTTGAAATGGGATTGTTTTGAAAGCTACAAGTTAAATCTTTGATTTAAAGATTTAACGAGTTAATCAAATTGAAATGGAAATTAATTTGGAAAATCTGTGAATGAATCTTTTGTTTAAAAGATTTAAATGTGGAAACTGTTTAAACCGTAAAGGTTGAATCTTTTTGTTTAAAGATTTAAAATGGTAATTTGTTTTAACCATTCAAATGGAAAGTTTGGGTTTTAAGTCGTGACTTAATTGAAATCTCATATCCATATGTTTTTAAAATATTACGCTCACTATTCGGTTTAGCCGGGAGAGGACCTTTGGGTCGTATAACCCATTCCGAATATGTGATACGTCGTATATGGATGGCATTTGAAGACCGGTGTTGAAGACCGGATATTTTTGAAAACGGAAGGATTACCGTCGAGTTACTCTGCATCGGCTGATCCCCGATATAGAGGTTTTATCACCCTTAGTGACGGGAAGTCCGGACGTGATTGGAAATTATCCGGATTTGCAAGGGCTTCGTGAGAAGTGCCTTCGGTTCTGTTCGATCCCGGAACAGACTTGTATGGATTGTATGTCTGACATTACACTTTGAGATATAAAGCCGATTTCTTTCAAATACATCTCTGTTGGTGGCGGAGAATTTATTCTCTTAGCTTAACACCCTTCTCTGAGACGTACGAGCTCAGAGGTTATGTAGTTGAAATTTATCAACGATATATCCCAATTTGGTAATGTGACATGCTAAGTGTTGCTGTGTGATGATCAGTGTTTGATCATTTGTGATATGATCATTTATTTGATCATTTATCTTTGTGATCATAGGTTGATCATCTGTTGACCCAAAGCATGGCTTTGTGACAAAGCGTAGCTTTGTGGACGAGACTTCGTCAGGACCTCACTACCCGGAAATGGTCGAAACAGGAATGTTGCGGCAAGGTTATGAGGGTCGCGCCCTTTAGGGTATGTCATTTCCTTCTGGAAAGGGGTGGTATCATGGTATGGAGCCCAGATACTTACTCATGTGGATACACTTTCTTTATGATGTGTGATGTTGGATACCGAGCTCGGATAAAGGTCCCAAAGGACCGGGAGGTGGCATATTCGTGAGTTACCTGTTACAGGGGTAACCCGGCTTTGTTGGCAGAGAGCAGTTTGTCTCTCGGGACGTCCCGCCAGAGGCGTTCCCATGCGGCGGAAGGAAGTTCCTTAGCCTGACCATTTGTTGGAAATCCATTTCTCCAATACGGAACTTGTACGGTTTTAGTTGTAGAACCTGCCATTTACGTACGGTGGTCACCACTGTTTAGATGGTAGCTATAGTAGGCATACGATACTGGTCGTATGTTGGCTAAGATTAATATTATACTTTCGAAATGTTTCTGCACTATGCACTAATGATAATTCCAATGATTTGCGTAGTAAGCATCTTTGACTATCATAAGAAGAAATCTCCTCCAATTCTGCGTTTGCATTGTGTGTGTGGCGGGAGGTCTTATGGTAGTTTCATTTTCCAAAAGCATTGCGTATTTCAATGTTTAAAATCCTTTTGTTGTTGTTTAAAGATAAACTGTTTTTGTTGCTCACACCAGTCCCATGACTGATCCAGAGTTTATTGTTCCCTTCCTAAACTCTGGGTGCTCATAATTTTCCACACGAGCAGTCTAGAGTTGGGTTTCTTTTCAGATATTCAGGTTTAGTAGATTATCTGAAGCTAGTTCATTCATCGGAGTTGCTCATCTTGGAGTTGTGGATTCATTCTTGTCTGAAGATCATTTTGGAGTTATCACTTCTATTGATATTGTTTCGCTGCTGATGTTATCATTTTCTTTTCCGCTGCTATTTCTTGTATCATATCTCTGATGTATATTGATATTCATTGTATCACTCTGTTGTATCAGATATTGTATATCAATGTATTATTCTTTTCTTCCGCTGTGTTATTTACTTAATGTTGTTATAGCTCCGGCGAATCGGATTTGAACGGTCGAATCTGCAGCATTCTAGTACAATGTGAAGTACGGATGTTGATTTTCGAGCGGGCAAAACCCGATACGTTACAAAAATACTTCCTACCATCACATTGCCCTCAATGGTAAGTACAAAAGATCTATTATTCAACACCAAAAAGATACTACCGGCAGCTGCTGTGATGATCGGACCTCTATTGGCAATTCTTCTATTGTGTATTATTTTAGATTTTTTGGCATTTGCCAGAATATTCCTATTATTTCTCTCTTATGTGTGCCATTCCTTTTAAGAAGCAATTTGATTATGAAAGGAACTTAGTTAACACTCAATTTACTCACTCTAAAATCAAAGATGCTCTTTCCTCAACTCATAAAAATGTGTCTGAAGGGCCTAATGGGTTTGATTCCTTCTTCTTTACTTCTGCTAGGCATATCATTCATAAGAAATTCATTAAAGCAATAGAGAACTACTTCAAGTCTAATAGAATGTTAACTAGTATCAATGTTACCACTATAAACCTCATTCCTAAAGTGCATAACCCCATCAATGTATTTGATTTTAGACCTATTAGCTGCTGCGGTACCTGTATAAATGCATCTCAAAACTGCTAGCTTCAAGAAAGCACACTGTCCTACCTAGCCTAATATCTCTTAATCAATATTCTTACATGTCTAGGAGAAGCATTGTGGATAATATTCATTTATTTCATGAGTTGATAAATGTTTACAATAGAAGGCATATTAGTCTCAGATGTTGTATAAATTATGATATCAAGAAGGCTTTTGATACCACTAGATGGGAAGCCATCAAGTGCATTCTTACGCTTATGAATTTTGCCACTATTTATATTTCTCTCATCTACTCGTGTGTCTCATCTACTTCCTCCGTTAATGTTGATGGTCACATTCATGGACACTTCAAAGGTAAAAGGGGTTCGAAGCACAGTGACCTTATATGCTTCTACCTCTTTATAATTGTCATGGAGGCTCTTACACTAATTCTTGAATCAAATGAAGTTTTAAACTTCTTAATTATCACCCCAAGTGCAGGGAACCATCTATTATAAATTTATGCTTTGTTGATGACTTGCTTATCTTCACTAAGCCTATTGAATGATCTATGAACAATTTATCCGATGCTTTAGATAGCTTCTATCATGCAATAGGCCTTCAAATTAATTACAACTTTGTCGTTCTGATTGCCAGTGTCAATGATAATATAAAGACTGTTATTGCTGAGAGAGCTAATCTTCAACTTATGCAAAAAGGGATGTGCTACCTTGGTATCATGCTAACCTCCTCTAGAATCAAAAAATCTCATTGCCTGCCTCTTTTTGAAAAGATCATGTAGAAACTCCCTCCTTGGAAGATTAGATTCTTTTCCAATGTTTAAAGACTCACTATTGTTAACGACGTTGTTTTCTCTATGCAAGTGTACTATTCCAGTGTTTTCATTCTTTCTAAGACCTTATTGACAATGATTGATAAAGCTTGTTCTCATTTCCTATGGAGTGTTTTTCCATTTAGTAGGAAGCCTCAGCCTATTGCCTTTCACAAGCTTAACAAGCCATATAATGAGGGAGGTATTGCAATCAAGTGCTTGATAAATTGGAACACTATGGCCGTGTTAGCTTATATTAACTCTTTATTTTGTAGTCGAGAGAGTTTATGGAGCTTATGGACCGACAAATGGTTGATTGGGAGTAAGCACTTTTGGAACATGGAAAAGAAACCTTTCTCTAGCTGGCTATGGCAATCTATCTTGTCTTGTAGAGATAAATGTTTACATTTTGTTCAATGTTCTGATTCTTGCTCTGAAAATTTAAGTCTTTCACACTTTCCTTGAGCTCAGTCTAGATGTATTCTTAGCAGAGTTCTCACTCACCAACAACTTGCCCAAACCAGTATCCCTCTTAGTGTAAAAGTTTCTAATTATGTTATTGATAATGTTCTCTCTCTACCTCACTCCTATGACCCCACCATCAATATGTTATGGGATGGAATTTACAAGTTGCCTTGTGATGACCGACTTATATCTCTGGTGTGATGACCCTCCTTTTTGACCCCTAGGAATGACACTCAACACATCCTTGGTGTTCATGTGCTGTTGCCCAAGCATCAGAAAGATGAATCATCGTGGAGTAAAATAAAGAATAGAATAGAAAACCTCACGACGAAACTGCTAAATAAAACATGACAGTCAATAGTACATCAGGTTACTCCTTAACATGGAGTTATCAAAGTTACGCTGAAGTACTACAAATCAGCTTAGGCAGTTATAACAACCTGCCTTTACATATGCTGAAACAAAATACACTTACACAAACTAGATAATACAGCGGAATATACAACTAAGAAGATAAAAGCCTCCAGCTCGGATGCCATCTTCAAAAGAGCCCACAAAAGACCTGCTACTCTCAGACTACTCAAATAAAATCAGTATCTGAGAGTTTAGAAAAGACAAACAACTTGGGTCAGATGATATGTCCGGTTTGAGTAAAACTTTAAGCAATAGGGGTGTAATTAAACACAAACATATGAGACCACATCGCTGAACATGGAACTGGTTTACTCTCACATAAATCAACATCCAAACATAAAGAATGGATAAATAATTAAACTCCGCGAAGAGTGGTTGACTCTTCCCGATGCAAATAAATTCAAAGGTTCGAATCAAATCAAGAAAGGAAAATATCGAACAAATGACTAGGAGGGTTCCTCCTTGAAGTATACTTCTAGTAATATACTTCTGAAGCTCATTTACTCTGTGACACTTCTCGAAAATCTCCAAGCCGGACCCCGCCAAACCTTAACGAGTATCCGAATACTTCACATCTAATAGCGCTATCTAATCCAATCTAGATGAGATGTGAAAGTATCCTAATGGAAGCAACTCCACATGGCTTAGTCCCCTCTCGTGCTTTGGTTTTAGTCATTTCTGACAAAGGATACCAAAGCTCAATGGAGCAACACATCATCTTAGAATGATGATAATAAAGAAGCAGAAGTAACCGATAGCTGAGAAACCAACTATCGAGGATATAAAACGATCGTATATGGAAATTAAGTCTTGTGTACTTACCACCACTCATCGAATTCAAACTTATACTATTTCTTGGTTAACAATAATACCGGACAAGTCAAGGTACTGTTACCTCAAAGTCATGTCCCAAGATTATTCTTAACTTTCAAAATAGCGACAAGTCTACTTCTTCGATATTTAGTGCTAATTACGCAAATAAATCGTTTCCATATAAGTGAATCGCTTTATGGAAATTAATTCAGTTCCATAAACAAATCAAACCTTTTCTTTTGAAAACCCGAATTCGTACTTGGCTTCACATTACAAGTACTAACTTTAAAACACTTTGTTAAAAGAGTTAACTCACTTTGAAACATCATTACAAAAAGGATTTAACAACTTAAAACTTCCTTATTACATTAATTAATTAACTTTAAAACTTCGTTAACTAAGTTAATTAATTAACTTCAATAACCTTTAAAGTAAATTACCTTTAAACATTAATCCAAATAACTAATAACATTTAAATATTATTAATTAAACTAATTTATAAATAATTAAATCTCATTATTTAAAATGATTCATTAATTGTAAAAATCTTTAAAGGAAAAGTTAATTAAAGTTAAACAGTTTTATTAAATTCTAATAGTTATTAATTAATTTAGAAACATCATTAGTAAATTGATTATTTAACTTTAATCCATCATTATTAAAAGATTAATTAGCCTTAAACATCATTAAATAAAATGATTAATAATTTCAAAACATCATTAACCAAGTGATTAGTTAATTTTAAACACATCTTTAATAAGTTAATTAGTTAAATTTAATCCTTATTAATTAAATTAAATAATCATTATTAAAATAATCAATTATTTTGAAAACATTATTAATCAAAAACTTGCTTAACTTGTAAAATAACTCCAAGCACGATAATGAAACCAAACGGTTTCGATAAATGGTGATTTTTCGAAAGTGCCGATATAACGACTATCGCTATATGAGCAGTTTGGCAAACAAGTTTATGTCACTTGCAATACAACACACATCACATAGCAAGGGTATGAGCATATATATATATATATGGTAATTTACGATAATACAACATATATCGAGCATTCATTTACAAAGGCATAGATTTAACTACTAAAATTTCATATGTTTTATGATTCATTTACTAAATTTTCAAAGCTAATAACTTTCAAGCAACAAACTAATCCAACAACCATACTATTATTTCACCAATACAACAAGTATTCAATAGTTATAATATGAACACAAATATAGGTTGACAACATATGGTTTGAAGATGGAAGCTTTACTCACCTAAACGCTTACTAACTTTATCGAACCTGCACTAACTTCACGAATGCGACAAGATCTAAGCTCTACTATGCAAATAGCTCGATTTAGTGACCTAGGTGGAGATTTTGGGCATGGCCTAGGCTAGGATAGGCTCGGTCATGTGCATATAGGGCTGGGCTATGGTTGAAATGGAGAGTTAGGGTATTGTTTTGGTAAGTAGAGTGATGTAAGGAGTTTTAACTTGGTTTTGAGAGTGTATGAACTAGTTTTGACTTTGGAAATAATTTTAGAAGCCATGAATGGATGCATATATGTATGTAGAAGAGAATGCAGATGAAGTTAGGAAATTGAGATGTCTTAGGAATTTTCAGAAAGTGAAGATAAGTGTAAGGGTGGGGGTATATATATCAACCAATTTTACAAATTACCTAACATAACCTCCACCACTCACAGTTTGCCACATCACTCCCCTCCCCCTCTCTTCTGCATGTTGGCCCTAGGCATGGCCTCCCTTACCCCAAAAATACGCTTCTATATTATGTGCATACATATGTACTAAAGTATGGCATGAGATATGATAAGGTTTCTTTATATATGTAAATACACTTTCTTATTAAACTAATGCATAAGTTGTCAAACCAAGTTTTAATTTAAACCAAGCATGATTATTAACCTTAACACATGGATTAACTTATCATGGCATGTACATTTTATGTGTGCACATGTGTACAAATGTGCACAACGTTTTCAACGACTTTCCTATGCCGAAAAGTCATAATTTCGGAAAACGTTTTTCATTCACATTTTCTATTTTTATTTGAACTAATTATTTGGTAAACAAAATTTGAAAATGATTTTAATATCATTAATTAAATTTTAAAAAATTATTTGGTTATTAAAATCCAATATTTAAATATTTGAAAATAATTTAAATATTCAAATCTAAAGCAATTAATTTACGGGTCGTTACACTCTCCCCCCTTAGGAGAATTTCGTCCCTGAAATTAATACAAAGAGACAATCCAAAAGGTATATATTATACTAAGAAATTCATATAACAATGCAAAGCAACTATGCCATAAAAGAACATACATAATGCATTCAAACGACTAACCTGACATTACATCAGGGTAAGTTTCTCTAATATGATCCTCCATCTCCCAAGTACAATCGCAGGAATCGTCACTCCACCGAACCTTCACAAGCTTCAACACCTTGTTTCTCAATCTCCTTCCATCCCAATCTACAATATGAACTAGATGTCGGATTACTGTCAACTTTTGTTTTATCTCTAAGTCTTCCTGAGCAGATGTCTCAATAATCGAAGATGGATCATAAACATGCTTTCTCAAATGAGATACATGAAAGACATTATGAACTTCAGACAATCTTTCAGCCAAATCTACTCTATAGGCCAATGATCCAATTCTCCCTAGGATTCTAAATGGTCCAATGAATCTGGGCTCCTAGCTTTCCTGTTTTCTTGAATCTTACAACTCCTTTAACCGAGGAAACTTTTGCAATACCAAATCCCCGACCTCAAACTCTAAGTCCCTTCTCCGTTGATCGGCATAACTTTTCTATTGATCCTGGGCTTCTTTCATCCTTTCCTTGACCATAGCCACTTTCTTTGATGCTTCTCGTATCATCTTCGGTCCAAGAATTAACCGGTCTCCAGTCTTAAGTCAACATGAAGGTGATTTACATGGTCGTCCATACAAAGCTTCGTTGGGCGCCATGCCAATGCTAGCTTGGTAACTGTTGTTATAAGAGAACTCTACCAAATGTAAATGATCTTTCCAAGAACCTATAAAATCCAAAATGCATGCTCTTAAGAGATCTTCCAAAATCTGATTCACCCTTTTGGTTTGTCCGTATGTCTATGGGTGATAGGCTGTGCTCAGATTCAATTCTGTCCCTAAAGTGGCTTGCAATGCTCCCCAAAATTGACTGGTGAAGATGGGATCTCGATCAATGACTATACTTACTGGAATTCCATGCAGTCGAACGATCTCCTTCAAATAAATTCCTGCCAAAGAAGCTGCAGTTCTTGCCGACTTCATCAGAATAAAGTGGATGCTCTTCGTTAATCGATCTATAATTACCCAAATGTCATCATTACCTCTTCCTGTTTGGGCAACCCATCTATAAAGTCCATGGATACTTGCTCCCAGTTCCAATTTGGTATCTCTAATGGTTGAAGTAACCCAACAGTCTTCTGCTGGTCACTCTTGACCTGTTGACAATTTGCACACCGGCCCACGAAGATCAAAATGTCTCTCTTCATCCCTTTCCACCAAAAGGTTTTATTCATATTCTGAAACATTTTGGTTACTCCTGGGTGGATAGATAACCTTTATCGATGGCACTCTCTTAATACATCTTATTTAATTCCATTAACATCTGGCACACAAATCCATCCATTTATTCTTAAAATGCCTCGGGAGTCAATATGAAAACTAGAAACAATTCCCTCTTTAGTGCTCCTCTTAAGTCGAGCTAGAATAGAGTCTTCTTCTTGGAAATATGTAATTCTCTACATTAGTGCTAGCTTAACTTTCAAATTTGCAATCGTTGCCACATTCCTACTCAACGCATCTGCAATGGCGTTTGCTTTGTCTGGGGTATAAAGAATCTCTACGTCATAAGACGCGAGAAATTCTAGCCATCTTTGTTGCTTCAAGTTCAAGTCCTTTTAGGTAAAAAGATACTTTAATGACTTGTGATCCGTATATAACTCAAACTTTGCACCCAAAAGATAGTGCCTTAACACCTAGAATGCGAATACTACTGCCAACAACTCTAAATCATACATAGCATAATTCTTCTCATGAGGTTTCAACTATCGACTCGCATACGCTATTACTTTACCATTCTACATCAATATTGCTCCTAATCTGGTCCTACAAGCATCTGCATAGCATAATTCTTCTCATGAAATTTCAACTATCGACAATAAGATGGAAAGGAGGCTAGTGTGGGAATCCATTATACCATTGAGACGACATGACCCGCAGACTCGGTTCTGGAGCAAGGGCGGAAATAGATTGGAACACTAATCTAGAGTAGGTCATATACTGTTGCGTTATATGGATAGGTGCTACGACAGGACCTATAGGCCAACTTCTTTTGAGGTGTTGGTTTTCAGAAGAGTCCACAATGTAGTTGTGGTTGTCGATAGGTTTCTTTGGTAGCTAATAGCAATTTGACATGGATATCAGTTATAGATATCCATATTTCAGTTTTGGATATGGAGATGTTATGTTAGTAGCATTATTATATCATTGTAGTTGTTTTTCATTCTAGATGATTCGATATGGATCATTGAATTGATTAGTATCCGTAGTGGACTCCACCCATCAGTAATGATGGGTATCAATTTATTCTTTATTCATCATTTACCGTTATGTTGTGCAGCATATTAGTTAGTTGTTAGTATTATTGTAAATATAATAGTTAGTATTTTCAATGGCGGCTTACAGAAACCCTAATGGTGATTTTACAAAGGACAGAGGAAGACCACCTGAAAAGTTGGATTCAAACAAGGAGCCGCAAGCAAGTTCATATCGAGACAAAGGGAAAGCAGTGGCGTACAATTCTGATCGTCATGACCTGGGAAGGGATGGATTGCCTCACGGCAATCAAAATACCAAAATGGTTCGTTCATCCAAGGATTCACGTTTGGGGGGGGGGATCAAACCCGAACCAAATCTGGATACCCATAGGTTCATAGCAATGGATTTGTATCAAACAGGGAAGACTCTAAATGGAAGGCGATTCAAAAAGACATAAATTCTGGAAATTCAAAATCTTGGAAGGAAGCAGCATGTGGAGGAATAGGGGAGTAGCAAGATGAATACCTAGATCTACAATATATCAAACCAGTGCTTGTCAAAGATAAAAAGATGGCTAGCATATCTGAACCCGTTGTGAAGAGGGCGGAAAGTAAATGGGAACATTCCATAGTTTTCTACGTGTATGGGGTCAGACCTTATCACATTCATCTTAAGGGATACATAGAACGGGTATGGAAACCTGTGGGAAAGTTTCAGCTATTATCTCAAGAAAACGGTTTCTTTATAATACGTTTTGATGATAAACTAGATTGCGATAAAGTGTTGAAGGGTGGACCTTATTTGTTTGATAACAAAGTGATTATATTGAAAAAGTGGGAGATGGGTACTAGATTCAGGAAAGACTTACTGACAACTCTTCCTATATGGATAAAACTATCTAATCTAGAACTCGAGCTATGGGATAAAGAAGCAATGAGTGCCATTGCAAGTGTGTTAGGAAAGCCTATTAAAATGGACAAGATTACAGCTGATGAAACTAGGGTTGCGTTTGCTAAAATATTAGTTGAAATGCAAGAAAGTGATGAGTTCCCAAATGAAGTGGATGTTATACTTTATACGGGAGAGGAACTAAAGATTAAAGTAGACTATCTTTACAAACCAACCAGTTGTAGGGAATGTAAAGTGTTTGGCCATGCAACACAGCAATGCAAAATAAAAAGTAAAGAAAAATGGGTTCCTAAAGATACAGGAAAAGCCTCTACCTCATCCTACTCTGAATCTAATTCAGAACATAGTAAAGATAATGTAGGTTCAGAGCTAACAGCAGGAAAACCAAATAATAATCTAAACAAGGAAGTTATAATTGTGGATTCTGAAATTACAAATGTAGGGTCTGATACCCCAATATTACATGAACAGAATATAATTGATAGTGAAGGTAACTTACCTAATGACTGTAATGTTGAAGAGATTCCCAATGACCAAGTCCCTGCAGTAGAAAATTCAACAGTGAATGAGATAATGAATGTAAACACAATTAATAATAAGGAGAAGGCTATAAAGGAGAAAGAGGACTTTCCTGTAAGTCAGCATCAAACTGAAGGTTTGGTAGAAGATTTGAGTGAAGCTGAAGAAAAGGAACTTATCAGCAACCTTGCTAGAGAGGAACCTATCCTTAATCCACCAGAGAAGATTGAAGATGTCTCGAACTGTGTGGAAAAAAATAAAAAATTTTATGAGGATATTGAAACATCAAACAAGTAGAATTTGAAAGGTAAAAAAGGAAAACCAATCCCTGCTCCTCCTAAAGCAAATACATGGAGCCAATGTAAATTTAAAGAATGAATATAGTTGCTTGGAATGTTAGGGGTTTAAATGCTTTGGATAAACAATTTGAAGTGTCTAAATTCCTAACTAAATATAAGCCATCTATTGTTGGCTTACTTGAGAATAAATTAAGTAACTTGAATATAGAGAATCTGAGTGTTAGATTGCAGAGAAACTGGAAGATGACTGATAATAATGACTGTGGTAGCAAAGGTCGAATTCTCATTCTGTGGGATTCAAATATTTGGAATATTCAAACTGAGACGAAATCTTATCAACATATCTCTTTATTAGCTGAAAACACTAGAGGTTTTAAATGTAGAATAACCTTTGTCTATGCTAGTAACTTTATTAGAGATAGAGACAAATTATGGGAAGATCTTATTGTTGAATCAGGGTTAGTGAACTCCCCATGGATTATTCTTGGAGATTTTAATAATACATTATCACCTTCTGACAAAAAGGGTGGTACTGCTGTTCCTTTTAGTCACCTGGTAGGCTTTAATAATTGCTTATCAAGGATAGGTCTGGTTGAACTGCCTATTATAGGTTTCAAATACACATGGAGGAAAAAAGGTATGGCTTTTAAAATTGATAAAGTACTCTGTAATCAATTATTACTGGGACTACACCATGGATTACTACCTTTGGGGTCTCTAATGCTATCAGTGATCATATTCCGATTTTTATTAGTTTTAATAAAGAATACATAGGTCCTAGAAATATCCCATTCAGATATGTTAACTCATGGCATATGGGGGAAGGGTATATGTCTTGTATTGATAAAGCTCTAGACAATTATTATTCAGATTTCCCTAATTACCAAGCTTCAAAACTTCACAAGTTCATGAAGTTCATTAAAGATTGTAAGATTATGCTAAAGGAGTGGAATCTCAAAAACTGCAGAGAAGGGAATCCTCTAAAAATATATGAAGAAGAATATCAGAACTACCTTAAAGAATGTGATGAAAACCCGACCAACTCCTTTCTTTTTGATAAACTTAGTAAAGCTTACAACAGCTGGAACACTCAAAATGTTGCTGAATTTTTAAAGGCCAGACAGAAAGCAAAGATTGAATGGCTCACTGATGGGGATTCATGCACAAAATTTTTTCATGCTAAGATGTCACAAAGAAGACACTTTAATAATTGGAATCAGATCATTATGAGTAATGGGGAGGTTATTCAAGATAGTGCAAAAATTGAACATGATGCTATAAACTATTACACTGATATATTTTTCTCCAAACATCCATTATCAAATAATTTCCCTGATATACAATGTATGAGAATTATAAATGATAGAGGCAGAACTAAACTTACTTCTGATATCAATCTGGATGAGGTAAAAAAAGCTATATTCTCTATATCTGATGACAATAGCCCGGGTCCGGATGGTTTCACTTCAAAATTTTATAAAATTCACTGGGATGAACTGAAGTTTGAGCTCCTGAACCTGATCCAAGAAGTTTTCAACACTGGTAAAATTGATAAAGGTTTAAATCATACTTTTAGCACACTTGTGCCTAAAACCAAACAGCCAATTGGTATTTCTGATTATAGGCCTATTGCATGCTGTAATGTCTTATATAAAATCATATCCAAAATTATATGTAATAGAATCAAACCTTTTTTACCTCACCTAATATCAGAAAACCAGTCTGCATTTATTCCAGGAAGATGTATTGCTGAGAACATCCTGCTGGCACATGAACAAATTAGACAATTCAATAGGAAAGGTAGTGGTAAAATGTGCCTTAAGATAGACCTTCAAAAGGCTTATGATATGATAAATAGGGAGTTTGTTTGTCATATGTTGAACATGATGAGGTTCCCAAATAAACTTGTCAAACTTATTAGAAACTGTATATCTTCCCCCACTTATTCTATTCTTGTTAATGGTAGCCCTAAGGGGTTTATTTCCAGCAATAGAGGGTTGAGACAGGGAGACCCTCTCTCCCCTTATCTCTTTTGTGTTGCTATGGAGTTTCTTTCTTTGAAGATGTTCAAAGCTCATAAGACTGATAATTTACAGCCTATTTACAATCAAGATCCAAATGTCACTCATCTTATATATGCAGATGATCTTATGATATTTTCTAAAGCCAAGCCTAAGTGTGCTAGAACTATTAAAGAGATAATGCAAATTTTAAAAGATTTGGTAAGACTGAATATAAATAATTTAAAGTCTAAAGTGTATTTCAGTAGAGGGGTGATAAACAGAAATGTATTGATCAATATTTTTGATATGAGGGAAGGAGCATTGCCTATCAAATATTTGGGTGTCCCATTGTCCTATAATTATCTTCACTATTCTGATTGTGGTCAGCTTCTAGACAAAATCCAGCTCAGAATGGATGGGTGGGACTGTAGGCTACTTTCTATGGCAGGTAAGATAGAGCTTATTCACTCAGTTATCACTCCTATGGTGTTATATTGGATGATGACATACCAACTACCGATTGCAACTATTGATAAAATCAATAAGATATGTGCTAATTTTATTTGGGGAGGCAGAACCCATAAAATAGCATGGGATATCCTTTGCAGACCAAAATTGGAAGGAGGAGTGGGCCTGAGAAACTTTAGAGACATCAGAACTGCCACTGCTCTTAAATTGTTATGGCATTTTATTAACAACAATAACTTATGGTCTAGCTGGATGTACAACAGATACTGTAAAGATAAACACTTCTGGACTATGGATATTGATAATAACAGCTCTTGTACCTGGAAATCTATCCTTAAACACAGACAGAAAGGCATTCAACATATACAAAGAAATATAGTTGATGGGCAAAATACACTTCTATGGCATGACCCGTGGATTAACAATGAACTTTTAGTTAACATACTTGGGTGGGATGCTCTCGGTTTAAATGGTGGCGACAATTTGAAGGTCAGCAGCATTATACAAGATAACATGATAAATCCAGAGACATTCCATTTCACTAGACAAATTAACCAAATCAAGAATGTGGTTATTTCAACTAATTATGATTCGGATTTTTGGACCTGGAACAATAACCCCAATGGATTTACCTTCTACTCAACATGGGATTGTGCTAGAAATCATTTTCAGACAATTAATTGGTCTAAAGTTATCTGGAGTTACTGCAACAGCCCTAAAATGGCTTTATGTGCGTACAAAGTTATGCTAAACAGAATTCCTACCAAAGATAAAATGACTGAATAGGGTTACACTATAGATCCTATATGTGTACTTTGCAATTGTGAATCAAAAGATAGAAATCACCTGTTTTTCCAATGTTCTTACTCGGCCTATCTTTGGACTCGAAATAAAATGAAGCTAGGCATGATTCTGAATGGTCCTTTGCTGATTGATGTAGAAGCCACTGCTTTATACGACACCTTTAAAGTTGCTAACCAGATCCAAGATCTGGCCTTCTGCAGCTTCGTCACCATCATCTATCACATATGGCTGGAACGAAACTCTCGTATCCATGATGGGAGGGAAATTGACAAGCTTCGAAGATGGAATCTAGTTGAAATTGACATTAAATATCAGATGACCAAAAGTAGGAAGCAGACTAGGGGATCGAGAGAAAATGGTGAGATCTTAGAAAGATGGGGCATTGACCTAGTGGATACCGGCTAAAGCTTCGAGCTTGCTCACTTACTTTTCTCAGCCGGTCAACTGAAGATGGAAAGTTTTAGTTTAAAGTTGAGATTTTCTTTTCTTTTTGATAGTAGTGGCTTTGTCCTCTGCCACGTAGAAGAGTTGAATGTAACAGGGTTGCTTTTGTTTTCCTGTTTATTTTTCTTTCAGACAGTATGTACATAAACGTTGTAATTTTTTATTGATGAGTTATCAATAAAGCACCGCACTCTTTTTCCCCTACTAATTATCACGCCGATAGTTAGTAAGGTTTTTAATGAGGCAGTTTACCCATTTTCAAAAAAAAAGTATTATTGTAATGACCCGTATTTTTCGGTAGTTAAAATATTTAATTTAATAAGATTTTGTAATATTAATATTATAAGAAATTAAAATTTATGATTTGTAATGATAAAACAATTAGAATGTAATATAGTAATGTTGATTTAATGTAATTGATAACCATTTTAATCCAATTTCATTCAATGGATATAATTGTAAGGTTATTTGGTTATAATTGTAAATAATGAAATAAATTAAATGATGAGATTATATGTAATTGATTGGAATAAGTTAATATAGAATATAAAATCATTTTGTTATAACCCTTGGCTATGAATGATAAGACAATGGATATGAACTATTATTATAAACGATGGTTGTAATTATCTTCTCATTAATTTGTCCGTTTGAATATTAAATGGGTAATTAATGAAATTTAGGCAATTGAATGTTGGAATTATATGTTGTTAATTGAAATTGAATATAATCAGTAATGTGTAAGTAGTCATAACATTTGTTGTAGATAATAAACTTATAAATATGATTAAATTACTTAAAGGTAACAATTGTTCATTTATCATCTCATTATTTAATATGTTTGGAATTAATTTAGAAATCAATGAAAATTTATGTAATTAATTATTGTAGTTAATATGGTAAAAGATGTTAACGGTAAAATAATGAATGTAATAAAATGTAAACTTATGTTAATATAATTCATAGGGTATTGTTGATTGAATAATAAGGATGATAACATAGGTTTGAATATAATTGGATGAGAATTGGATGCGTAGTTAATGGCATTTAACCTTTTAAATATGATAAGGGGAAACAAATTAATATTGCATTAATTGATATTACATTTTTAAATTAAGATAAAGTGTAACGATCCGTAACTTTTAACAACTTTAAAATGGCAGTATTTTGAATTTAAATAAAAATTTAAAAAAATAGAATTTGTGATGTTGAGTGTTTTATTTGACCAAATTTAATAGAATAAATTTTTTGTGAAATTTCAAATTTTGGTCAAACTTAGTCAAAGATTGACTTTTGGTTGAAAAATTTAAATTTAAAATTTAAAATTTTATTCTTTTATATGATACTAGACTGAATTCTGATCTTCCCTCCACTTTTCATTTTGTAAAAATCAAATTCCTATTGCTCTAAAAATTTGAATTAATGTGAAAAATTAACATGAATTGGTAGTGTTTTATTTGGCTAAGGCATATTGGGTTTGTTTGGTCTAATGGGCCTTGGTTAACCAAGAGACTCTAGTCAGTCATGTGACCATTCCTTTGCCTACGACCTTATGTTTCTTATCTAATAACATCCACGTACATAATTTTTCACCTGAGAAACTTTATCTTCACACTTCTTCTTTCTCCTCAAAATCTATAGAGAACTCTAGATCTAAAACTCCAAAAAACCTTACAAATCAAAACTCCTTTCCTCCTATCCTTCAACCCTTCCTCCTCCCTTATAGCCGCCGCCCTCTCCATCATCTCCAAGGCCATCCCCTTCCACATTCCCTCCCCTCTTCTTTCTCCTTTTTCCCTTCTCTTACCCTTCCCTATTTTACCTCTTTCTTCCTCTTATTTCCATGGCTTCTATATTCCACTAAACTACTCCAAATTTAATTTTTTTTGAAACCATGTATAATTTCAATGGCAACAACTTTGTTGCTGAACCCTTCTTCCCATTCCGAATATTTCTAAATCAAAAACTCCATTTTTCAAGTCCTTTCTCGGGTCCAGTTTTGGCCGAAAATACCTCATATTGTATCAATCATGTCTCCTTCAGGAATGAACCAAATTATATGATTATTTTTTCAAACCATTTAATCTTCCAGTGGCTTCTACTTTCTTTTAGATCAATTCTTCAAATTTCTTAATTTGCTATGCCAAAAACTCAAATATTTTCGAAGTATTTTTGAACTCAAATTTTGAACTCAGAAAACACCTCTGTTTGTTTTGACCATAACTTCCTCAAAATAGAAGCTTTTTGAGTGATTCTTTTTCTGAAAGTGGAGAGAAAAGAATTTGTAACAACTTTCTAGTTAGTCACTTTTACAGATTCAATAATATTCTGGTCCGTATATTTTTTTAAAGATGACCTAGTTTCAGGTTTGTTCGTAGTTTGGATCTTGGGTTGTTTGGAAGTTGGAAGTAGTTGAAACTTGTTTATTGATTCGTGTTCATGTCTAAGCTTTGTTGGATTTGCTTTGCATTTGGATCTTTTCTAAGAATCTCCACATTGCTCCATTTTTATCATCACCTTCGTAGCCACGAATGGTGAGCAAACACTCACAACTGCTAGATTTTCTTATGTTAGTTAAATTGAATTTACGATGTGATTATAAATTGATTGGTTACTGTTTAGTATCTTTTAAATTGTCATTCCAGTTAAATTTGAATTTTATTGATTTTAATTTCCATTTAATTTAATGTTGAAATTTAAATTGCCAGTTAAATACCTGTTAGTGATAACCAGTAATTGTTGGTAGTTATTGGTTGATTTCAATGATGATTGTGTTGTATGTTCAATTGTTGATATTTGGGTGATTGGATGGCTGCTATTGTTTGAAATTTTGGATGATTGGATGTTATTTATGTCTATATCTCTATTATCCCTATGGGTTGAAATGATACATACCCGAACGATCTTATAGATCAGGGGAAAATTGTTATGGGTTGAAATGATAAACCCAAGCGGTTTTCCTTGATTTGGAAATGTTGATTTTTGATACTGGTTGAAATGACATATACCCATATAATTTCTTGAATTTGGATTTTATTTGGAATTGAATTATTTGAAGGGTTTAAGTTAATTCAAACTTCGGATTTGTTTTAATTAGATGATTAAGATTGATATTCGAATTATTTGAAACCCTTTAAATAATTATATTCACGTTGTACACTTGATAGGAGATGAAAATCTCGTAACATCTATGAAACCATTGCGCTAATATCTCTATTTTACTTATTTTGATCTGACTTGCATAAGATCTTTTAGTTCCGACTCGAGTGTTTTGTCTTTTCATTATGCTTGGGTCAGTCTGAGCTTTTTCAGTGTATTGAAGACTATTTTCTGGAGGACGAAGACGAAGATTCGGTATATTATTGCTATTTATTATTCCACTGCATTTTGTGTTCCGCTGCATTATTTGTTTATTTCTGATGTAGGTATAACTCTGATTTGAATTGCAAAAGTGTAATCAAATGTTATTTGTAAAACAGCTTCATGAACTGTTTGTTTGATTATTATATTTTGTCGTTCTACTGTGTGATTCTGTGTTTTGGTTTCCTTTTTTTTCTTATTTACCCCATTAACAATCCTCCCTTTGGGATGGTTTGAGTTTGACATGTGTGGTTTATTGTCGATTTGAACCGTCCAAAAAGTTGGATTGTTATAATTATCGTAATACCTATATTACCCCTACAATTGTATATTGGGTTACTTTTATCATGGTATACTGTTACGTATCAGTGGCACTATATTAATTGTGATGACTTGTTGATGATAGGAGAAGAGTAGGTTATAGTATAATTCCCTGCCATTGAGTTTAGCATACGAGGTTAATTTTCCCCTACTAGGAATATATTAGAAAGAGAAGAGAAAAAAACCATGGTAACATGCTACCAAGGCTTAAGAAAGAATAAAACTACCAATCAAATGAATAAAATGTATAAACCAAACATAACTTCAAACCTAGACATAAGCAAGCAATGAGAAATGTAACGACCCGTAAATTTTAATGGTTTTAATAACGTAATTAAACTGAATTTTTGTGTAAATAATAAAATTTTGAATTAAAAATTTGATATTTGGAATACGTCTATATAAACACAACAAATGGTAAATTTTCATAAGAAAATATGGAAGTTTATTTTATCGTGTAATTTTATTTAAATTTGAATCAGTTAATGTTTGATGATAATAAAATATTTCTCAAACCTGAATATTTTTATATAATAAATTTGTTTATCATCTTCTGAGTGAGACGTCATATTTCATTTTGTCAAATTTGGACTGCTATTGCTCCGTTTATCTTATTTTCAGCGTTTTAGCAGCATTTTCGGTACCGAATATTGACTTTTGATAGGATGATCATATCGTTGATATCTGTGTACCTTTTTGATCTTCTCGTCGTGTTGATCTCCGCAGTATATTCATATATGTGTTTCGGCGTTCGGTGGACGGCGAAATCTGTAAAACGTTGGACCGTATCGGTACACGTTTTAAAACCTTTTGGTTTACATCTGTCCTTTCATCTACCTACCTGCTAATCTTCTCGTGCCTGCTTACTTCTCAATAATAATAATAATAATATATAATAATATAATTATCGAGCAGCTTATTTATAAGAAAGGCCACGTCTCTTTGTTTCCTCCACCTTATACCCGCTCTCTTTTTCATCTCGCTAGTACCCACCTTTCTTCCCTTTGCAATCTCCCCTTCCTTTTTTTTTGACGTGTTTACAAAAGAAGAAAATACATACTATATTTATTTCATCACCTGTTCCTATTTTCTTACCCCTCCTTTACCTGGCGCAAGCACACGGCCGAACCCACTCTTCCTATCCACCTTTGCTTGCTCCGCTTCCCTCCTCCTCCATGGTAGCACGCAACCGAGACCACCTAGTCGCCTCTTTCCCCGGCCGAAGCGTCTCACCACCCACTGCTCTCAGTCAACAACCACTTCGGCCTTTCCTCCCAACCCCCTTACCAAGCAGCCAAGCATCCAAGCTCCTCCTACAAGTGCCAAACCCCACCCATCGAAGCTCCATCAAACCAACTCCTCCATGGCCGAAAATCCCACCTAGCCTCCGTCCTCCTTGTTCCGACCTGTAGCTTCTCACCTCTTTTACTATATATGTAGTAAGTTGTTTTGCTGATCATTTATATAATATATATAAAGTATAGTAAATATATTTGGATGTTTTAATGTTAATATTGAAAATTTGAACTGTATATGTGTATATAATCTGTTTATCTAATATAATTTGTTAATTTGTTAGTAGTATTGATTTTTTTATAAAGGTATATATATCGGTTTGTATATATATAAAGTTTATATAAGTTTGTTTATAGATTTCTTTTATAGTTAGTATATACATATGTATTGTTTTGCTAGTACATAATATATATAAAGTTACAGTAGATTATATTATATAAGTTTATATTTGAATTATTATGTTAGAGTGTTTAAGTTAATATATTATATAGGTAAGTCTTTGCACATCAGAAGATTTTTATATGCTTACTGTATATGATTATGTGAGTAAAGTAAAAATATATAATATGTTATATAAGTTATATAAGTATATACCCAGAACATATATTTGTTGAGCTTTAATTTATAAGTATATATATATATATCTTAGTTTATATCTATATTCTATCTACTTTTATATATAGAAGTTATATAAGTTATATATGAATATGTTGACCGTATATATACTTTTACATATGCGTTGGTTTCAATAAATATATATAGATATTATATGTTTTAAGTGTATATATATATATAGCTGCAAGCTTTATCATGTTGTTCTATGCTAAAAATAATAATTTAATAAGTATAGTATGATAGATATAGTTACTTACATGCTGTAGCCTGGAGTCGGCTATCTTACTTTTGTACTTGTTTAAGCTTGCTTTGCCAATTCATATTTTATATATTATAAAGTTACTTCTCTTATTCTGTTTATATATATTATATGTATGGACTTTTAAGTAATATATATATATAGAATGTATTTTTATATGTGTTTAAATATATATATATATATATATACATATATATATAAGTTATGTTATATATATGATATGTTATGTTGATATTTTAGAGGAATAATATATATTATATATAAGTATTTCGCAATATAATATGTATATATATATAAGTAGTGATTTAAATTATAATATGTATATTGTTCCATCAATCTCCAGCTATTAATTGTTTTGTTTCACCGCTGTTCAGATTTACAACAACAGTTCCAACCTTGTCACTGTCCTACTCGTTCGATCCGTGTACTTGTCCGTGTCCATTTACTCTCATTCTCGCTCATCTCTAGCCTCGAAAGGTGAGCAATCACTCAGGATTAACATTCTTATATTTATTAAATTTGATTTCACTTGAAACGGCAATTGAAATATGCTGCTAAATTGAACTGTTAATTAATTAATTGCTATATATGACATGACGTTGTCTGTAACTGTTCACTTGTGATATGACACCATATCCTGTTGTATGTATTATATTTTAATTTGTTACTGATGATATCTGCCTGTTATTGATATGTTATATCATTTGTTCTCACTCTGCATGTTCCCTGTTAGTATAGAATTCCCTATGGGTTGAAATGATACATACCCGAATGATCTTGTAGAATAGGAGAAAATCGTTATGGGTTGAAATGATAAACCCAAGCGATTTTCATTGACTTTGAATTTGGGATTGCGGGTTGAAATGACATATACCCGTAGATATTTAAATTGCGGATTGAATGATAAATATCTGTATCACTTGACCATAGGATAGAAAATTATATACAGACACCGTTAGTCTATATATATATATATTTTGAAAGTAATTTCCATGGTTTTGAAAGGAAATATACGTGGTTTTAATAAATATTGATTTTAAGATATTATATATATAAATGTTATTTTTATAAAGGTTTAAATTTTAGATTTTAAAAATTATATGTTTGGAAATTTAAAATTTATAAGTTAGTTTTAAAATTATAAATTTTAAGAATTTACTTATAATTTTACTATTTTAAAATATATAAAATAAGTTTTAATATAAAAAAATACAATTAATAATAAGATTTAATTTAATAAAATTTAATTTAATAAAATTTAATTTGTATATAATATGTTTTAAATTATTTATTTAAAAATTTATATTAATATTTTAAAATAGATTTATAACTTTAATAATAAAGGTTGGGAAGATAAATTAATGTTGACTTGGAATTTAAATTGGTTAATAATTGAATTTAAGAAAGAATTGATTTAAACTTATTAGTTTTAAGATTTTGAAAAGATATGATTATAACTGGATTTATAACTTGATTTGATAAAAAGTGATTAAATGAATATTCTCAAATTTTAAATAAAATTGAGATTGAATATTTAATATTGATTTAAATTTATAAATTGGGATTTTAATAAATTGTTATTAAAATGATTAAGTGAATACTTTCCAATTTGAATAAAATTAAAGTTAAATTTTGGAATATAAATGAAATTTATATTGTAAATGCTGAATATTTAAACTTGAATCTTATTGGAATTGAAGTGATAGTTCAAAACCTGGATTTGAAATTGATAAAAATTGAAATAGTTTATTTAGAATTTGAATTTAATCTTTGACCTTTAAATTGAAATGGTTAAACAGGAATTGATTTTTAATTTAAATGTTGGAATTTAAGATGATTTGAATTGACTTGGGAAATTGGAGGAAACTAATTTTATTATATAAAGTATTATTTTAATATATAAACTATTTTAATTTATAACTATTTTTAATATATATATATATATATATTATTTTCAATATCTAAACTGTTTAAGTTGGAACTGTTATGGATTTCAAAAAGGGTTATGATTTCAAAACTGTTATAATTACGAAAGTCTTATGATTTCAAAAGTGCTATGATTTCAAAACTGTTATAAATTACGAACGTGTTATGATTTCAAAAGTGCTATGATTTCAAAGGTGTTAAATTTTTTAAAGTGTTATGATTCTGTAAATGAATGTTATTTAGAGTGCATAAATATATCGAATTGATATGGTTTTGAAATGAATACGATATTTTATTTGGAATATGAACGATTTGAAATGAAATGACCACGGTGTGAAATAAGCATTTGGTTGTTAAAGAGACCGGGATCGGATATTGTCATACTCTCTGCCAATATCGAAAACCATTTTAACAACTATGTACGTGGTGGAGATACCAGAATGAAGTAGAATGGTTTGGCGATGATTCTATATGGTATTTATGTAGCCCTGACTCCCGTGAGTCAGCTTGATGTGGCTAAAACAGGAGCTATACCGGGCCAAGTGGGGTCGTTCCCCCTATCGGGCACATTTCTTCGATACCATTCTATTGCTTTTGTGATTTGATTGGGTGCACCCTTTGATTTGGGAGTGTGTCACGAGGTGGGCGGTAGTAGCTGCTATGCGTTACCACCAGTCCGGGAGTGCAAATGGTATATCTACCCTGGCATTGCCTCGAGTGCCTTGTCACATGCCCTATCGCGCCTTCTACGAGTTTGTTTTGTACCGTACCTCTGTGGTGTCCTTTGGGTAAACCAACGGTTTGGTGGAGCGTACAACATTGTATAGACTACGGGAATATATAAAATGTGTTAAGGGGGATATGGGTAACGCCTTAACGCTATATTAATACTTTTACTTTACTATAGACATATATTATAATAGCGTATATTGCTACATAGTAGATAGTTCCACGGATCCTTAAAGGATGGAAATCCCAACTATCCTTTAAGTTAGTTGTATTTCAGTTGACATTTCACTTGAGTTGAATTTATTAATATAAGAATGTTAATCCTGACTCGAGTGTTTTGTGCTTTGCTTTATGCTTGGGTCAGACTGAGTGTCACAACATTTGAGACTCACCTTTAGAGATTGGAGCTTTTCTTGAAGATCTGTCTTATTTATTCAGCTTTTTCAATTGATTTGTTCAGAAAGATCATCTATTTGTATTCGAGACTTCATTGTATTTGAGATATTCTGTTGTACTTTATTTCAAACTCTGTTGTTTATATAATAGCTTCATGAACTACTATTTATCCTTTCCGCTGCTTATTGTTATATTACTCTGTGTCTGTGATTCTGTGATTGATTTATTTACTGTATATGCCGAATTTTGCAAATATAAAATTAACAATCTGATATTTTGAACAATTCAAGTCCGACATGCGCGGATGCGAATGGTTGGAAATACTGGGTCGTTACAGTTGGTATCAGAGTTCTGGTTCAGGCAAAACTTAGCATATAGAGTAAATTTAATTACAGAATCACGTTTCGTTCAAGCTTAAATTTCTTCTTCTTTGATTCGAATTTCCTTCGAATTTTGGAGCTTTCCCTCTGTTCTAAAATTCATACTTGTCTTTCCCTATTCGTGTTCTTTTGATACCGAAGCATCCCATCGCTTCATTCTTTTGGGTGATTCATCCCATTGGCAGTCCCGCCAACCTCTGTATGATTTGTAAAGGGGTGAAACTCCTTTATAATAAGCGTCGATTCACCTGAGATTTCTATGTCCTCGGTTTACGATACTGTTATTCCTTGCAAAGCCCGAACCGTCTAGTAGACGATCAGGTAATTCCCTTGTACTCTTGACTCCACTCTGGTAATCATAGATTATCTTGATATTGGGTGAAATCACTCCTTCACCTCACAAGCCGGAAATTTAATTCTGCATCGATCTTACTCCTGGAATCTCGGTTGACCCGGTTAAGGTCACCCGCGATTAATATTAGTCTATCCATTCTTTCCTCTTGTAATTTAACTATCTTATCTTCCTTTTGAGCCTATCTTCTTGGTTAGAATTCGCTTGAATATGGTCCCTCTGAATTGAATCTCTATCCTTGTTATGAAATCCATCCTTGAATCGTCGTGTGAGGGAGTGTATTTGTTATTGATATAAAAATGTTTTATATTGTGTCGTTTGAGTTGTTAAGTTTGAATTTTGGGTTTCGATCGATTCATCTGGCCAACGCTATTGGTAGGAATTCCAAAACACTTGAACAGAGCAAACTGACACAATATTGTTTTCAAAATTTGTAAATGAAATAATTTTATGTATGATTATATTATATATATAAAGGTATAATTTTCTGAAATTAAATAGTTAAATGAATTGGTTGTTAGAAATGATAATATTTGATAATCATTTATTGTTTTGTAAACCATTGACTCTTGCAACATGATATAAATAAATGAGAATTATAAAACATGGTTTATAAATTGATTTGAAATTGCAATGAATTTAAATTTAGGATTTGAGAATTTAATTTCCGGTGTTTTTCAAAATTTGGTTTCATAGTTCGAAAGAATATATCATTTGAAAGTATTTTCAAATATATATTGTTTTCAAAGAATTTTAAAATGAAGAAAATCAGTACTCTCCTCTATTATCACTGGAAAATAATTTCGGTGATGACTGCAACATCATCGACATTCATTTTCGAGTTTCAGAGTGGAGAGACCACTTGGTAGCTTTGCTACACTTTTGTTTTGGAAAATGAATTTGATTTGAATTTCTTAAGTACGACTTGATGTATAATACATATAGGTATATGATTATAGATTTGATTTGATATATAGTATATATATATATATATGTATACATTTATCTCTAAATGGTTTGAAGAGAAATCGGAAATTTAACTCTTAAATTTTTGTTAGGGATGATTTCAATTATAAAATGAAACCAAAATTTTTGAATAAATATTTAAACTCGGAATAATTGAATTAGGAAAATTTTACTACTAAATTTGCATTCTAATATACATAACTTACCTAAAATATTCAAAAAGTTAAAAGGTTAGGGTAAATATATAATTAAAGATTATACAAGAAAAAAAAACTTAAGTAATAAATAGTTCAAACTAAAAATCTGGCTTAAAATAAATGTTGTGAATAAAAGAAAAAATTGTATAATATTTAATTACACTCATAAACATTAATATAACTTACCTAGAAAAGTTAAATGTTAATGAGAATAGGTAATTGAATAATATACAATATAAATGTGAGCAATAAGATGTCCAAAAATGATATTTTGTTAAGGGAATATATAAATAATAAATTGAATAATGAATTGAACAATAAAAAGAAAATAAAATTGTTTGAATAATAAATGGTTATAAAAAATGTTTATACACTTAATTTATGATTGTAGAAAATGTTAATAGAGATAAATTGAATAATAAGATAATGAATAAATAAATATGAAATTAGGAATGGTTTAGATTAAATTATAAGAGAAAATAACTTAAGTGAAATCAAATGGATTAAATAAATGAGATAAATTAAATAAATTTTTTTTGAAAGAAACCTTTTTATAACAAACATTAATAAAATTGAAATTAAATCAACTGAATGAAATACCTTGAATTGAAATCAATTAGTTGAATATAAACCAATTTAAAAATAAATAAAATTTATATGTTTTAAATTAATTGTTTTATTTTATATTTCAAATCTATTTTTCTTTTTGGTTGCTTCCATTCTCCTACCTTGTTCCTTTTCGGGGACGAAAAGTTTTGAGTGGGGGAGAGTGTAACGACCCGTAAATTTTAACGGTTTTAATAACGTAATTAAACTGAATTTTTGTGAAATTTTAGATAATAAAATTTTGAATTAAAAATTTGATATTTGGAATACGTCTATATAAACACAGCAAATGGTAAATTTTCGTCAGTATATATGGAAGTTTATTTTATTGTGTAATTTTATTTAAATTTGAATCAGTTAATGTTTAATGATAATAAAATATTTCTCAAACTTGAATATTTTTATATAATAAATTTGTTTATCATCTTCTGAGTGAGACGTCATATTTCGTTTCGTCAAATTTGGACTGCTATTGCTCCGTTTATCTTATTTTCGGCGTTTTAGCATCATTTTCGGTACCGAATATCGACTTTTGATAGGATGATCGTATCGCTGATATCTGTGTACCGTTTTGATCGTCTCGTCGTGCTGATCTCCGTAGTATATTCATATATGTGTTTCGGCGTCCGATGGACGGTGAAATCTGTAAAACGTTGGACCGTATCGGTACCCGTTTTAAAACCTTTTGGTTTCCATCTGTCCTTTCATCTACCTACCTGCTAATCTTCTCGTGCCTACTTACTTCTCAATAATAATAATAATATATAATAATATAATTATTGAGCAACATATTTATATGAAAGGCCACGTCTCTTTGTTTCCTCCACCTTATACCTGCTCTCTTTTTCATCTCGCCAGTACCCACCTTTCTTCCCTTTGCAATCTCCCCTTCCATTTTTTTTGACGTGTTTACAAAAGAAGAAAATACATACTATATTTATTTCATCACCTGTTCCTATTTGCTTACCCTTCCTTCACCTGGCGCAAGCACACGGCCGAACCCACTCTTCATATCCACCTTTGCTTGTTCCGCTTTCCTCCTCCTCTATGGTAGCACGCAGCCGAGACCACCCAGTCACCTCTCTCCCCGGCCAAAGCCCTCACTACCCACTGCTCTCAGTCAGCAACCACTTCGGCCTCTCCTCCCAACCGCCTCACCAAGCAGCAAAGCATCCTATCTCCCCCTACAAGTGCCGAACCCCACCACCCGAAGCTCCATCAAACCAACTCCTCCATGGCCGAGAATCCCACCTAGCCTCCATTCTCCTTGTGTCGACCTGTAGCTTCTCACCTCTTTTACTATATATGTAGTAAGTTGTTTTGCTGATCATTTATATAATATATATATATATATAAAGTATAGTAAATATATTAGGATGTTTTTATGTTAATATTGAAATTTTGAACTGTATATGTGTATATAATCTGTTTATCTATTATAATTTGATAATTTGTTAGTAGTATTGATTTTTTTATAAAGGTATATATATCGGTTTGTATATATATAAAGTTTATATAAGTTTTGTTTATAGATTTCTTTTATAGTTATTATATACATACGTATTGTTTTGCTAGTACATAATATATATATATATATATATAAAGTTACAGTAGATTATATTATATAAGTTTATATTTGAATTATTATGTTAGAGTGTTTAAGTTAATATATTATGTAGGTAAGTCTTTGCACATCAGAAGATTTTTATATGCTTACTGTATATGATTATGTGAGTGAAATAAAAATATATAATACGTTATATAAGTTATATAAGTATATACCCAGAACATATATTTGTTGAGCTTTAATTTATAAGTATATATATCTTAGGTTATATCTATATTCTATCTACTTTTATATATAGAAGTTTATATAAGTTATATATGTATATGTTGACCGTATATATATTTTTACATATGCGTTGGTTTCAATATATATATATATTATATGTTCTAAGTATATATATATATATAGCTGCAAGCTTTATCATGTTGTTTTATGCTAAAAATAATAATTTAATAAGTATAGTATGATAGATATAGTTACTTACATGTTGTAGCCTGGAGTCGGCTATCTTACTTTTGTACTTGTTTAACCTTGCTTTGCCAATTCATATTTTATATATTATAAAGTTACTTCTCTTATTCTGTTTATATATATTATATGTATGGACTTTTAAGTAATATATATATATATAGAATGTATTTTTATATGTGTTTAAATATATATATAAGTTATGTTATATATATGATATGTTATGTTGATATTTTGGACGAATAATATATATTATATATAAGTATTTCGCAGTATAATATGTATATATATATATAAGTATTGATTTAAATTATAATATGTATATTGTTCCATCAATCTCTAGCTATTAATTGTTTTGTTTCGCCGCTGTTCAGATTTACAACAGCAGTTCCAACCTTGTCACTGTCCTACTCGTTCGATCCGTGTACTTGTCCATGTTCATTTACTCTCATTCTCGCTCATCTCTAGCCTCGAAAGGTGAGCAATCACTCAGGATTAACATTCTTATATTTATTAAATTTGATTTCACTTGAAACGACAATTGAAATATGCTGCTAAATTGAATTGTTAATTATTTAATTGCTATATATGACATGCCATTGTCTGTAACTGTTCACCTGCGATATGACACCATATCCTGTTATATGTATTATATTTTAATTTGTTACCGATGATATCTGCCTGTTATTTATATGTTATATCATTTGTTCTCACTCTGCAAGTTCCCTGTTAGTATAGAATTCCCTATGGGTTGAAATGATACATACCCGAACGATCTTGTAGAATAGGAGAAAATCGTTATGGGTTGAAATGATAAACCCAAGCGATTTTCATTGACTTTGAATTTGGGATTGAGGGTTGAAATGATATATACCCGTAGATATTTAAATTGCGGATTGAAATGATAAATATCCATATCACTTGACCATAGGATAGAAAATTATATACAGACATCGTTGGTATATATATATATATTGAAAGTAATTTCCATGGTTTTGAAAGGAAATATACGTGGTTTTAATAAATATTGATTTTAAGATATTTTATATATAAATGTTATTTTTATAAAGGTTTAAATTTTAGATTTTAAAAATTATATGTTTGGAAATTTAAAATTTATAAGTTAGTTTTGAAATTATAAATTTTAAGAATTTACTTATAATTTTACTATTTTAAATATATAAAAAAAGTTTTAATATAAAAAATGCAATTAATAATAAGATTTAATTTAATAAAATTTAATTTGTATATAATATGTTTTAAATTATTTATTTAAAAATTTATATTAATATTTTAAAATAGATTTATAACTTTAATAATAAAGGTTGGGAAGATAAATTAATGTTGACTTGGAATTTAAATTGGTTAATAATTGAATTTAAGAAAGAATTGATTTAAACTTATTAGTTTTGAGATTTTGAAAAGATATGATTATAACTGGATTTATAACTTGATTTGATAAAAAGTGATTAAATGAATATTCTCAAATTTTAAATAAAATTGCGATTGGATACTTAATATTGATTTAAATTTATAAATTGGGATTTTAATAAATTGTTATTAAAATGATTAAGTGAATACATTCCAATTTGAATAAAATTAAAGTTAAATTTTGGAATATAAATGAAATTTATATTGTAAATGTTGAATATTTAAACTTGAATCTTATTGGAATTGAAGTGATAGTTCAAAACCTGTATTTGAAATTGATAAAAATTGAAATAGTTTATTTAGAATTTGAATTGAATCTTTGACCTTTAAATTGAATTGGTTAAACATGAATTGATTTTTAATTGAAATGTTGGAATTTAAGATGATTTGAATTGACTTGCGAAATTGGAGGAAACTAATTTATTATATAAAGTATTATTTTAATATATAAACTTTTTTAATTTATAACTATTTTTAATATATATATTATTTTCAATATCTAAATTGTTTAAGTTGGAACTGTTACGGATTTCAAAAAGGGTCAAAACTGTTATAATTACGAAAGTGTTATGATTTCAAAAGTGCTATGATTTCAAAACTGTTATAAATTACGAAGGTGTTATGATTTCAAAAGTGCTATGATTTCAAAGGTGTTAATTTTTTTAAAGTGTTACGATTCTGGAAATGAATGTTATTTAGAGTGCATAATTATATCGAATTGATATGGTTTTGAAATTAACACGATATTTGATTTAGAATATGAACTATTTGAAATGAAATGACTACGATGTGAAATAAGCGTTTGGTTGTTAAAGAGACCGGGATCAGATATTGTCATACTCTCTGCCAATACCGAAAACCACTTTAACAACTGTGTACGTGGTGGAGATTCCAGAATGAAGTAGGATGGTTTGGCTACGATTCTATATGGTATTTATGTAGCCCTAACTCCCGTGAGTCAGCTTGATGTGGCTAAAACAGGAGCTATACCGGGTCAATTGGGGTCATTCCCCCTATCGGGCACATTTCTTCGATACCATTCTATTGCTTTTGTGATTTGATTGGTTGCACCCTTTGATTTGGGAGTGTGTCACGAGGTGGGCAGTAGTAGCTGCTATGCGTTACCACCAGTCCGGGAGTGCAAATGTTATATCTATCCTGGTATTGCCTCGAGTGCCTTATCGCATGTCCTACCGCGCCTTCTACGAGTTTGTTTTGTACCGTACCTATGTGGTGTCCTCTGGGTAAACCACCGGTTTGGTGGAGCGTACGACATTGTATAGAATACAGGAATATATAAAATGTTTTAAGGGGGATATGGGTAACGCCTTAACGCTATTTTAATACTTTTACTTTACTATAGACATATTATAATAGCGTATATTACTACATAGTAGATAGTTCCATAGATCCTTAAAGGGTGGAAATCCCAACTATCCTTTAAGTTACTTGTATTTCAATTGACATTTCACTTGAATTGAATTTATTAATATAAGAATGTTAATCTTGACTCTAGTGTTTTGTGTTTTGCTTTATGCTCGAGTCAGACTGAGTGTTACAGCATTTGAGACTCGCCTTTAGAGGTTGGAGCTTTGCTTGAAGATCTGTCTTATCTATTCAGCTTTTTCAGTTGATTTGTTCAGAAAGGTCATCTGTTTGTATACGAGACTTCATTGTATTTGAGATATTCTGTTGTACTTTATTTCAAACTCTATTGTTTGTATAGTAGCTTCATGAACTACTATTTATCCTTTCCGCTGCTTATTGTTATATTACTCTGTGTCTGTGATTCTGTGATTGATTTATTTACTATATATGCTGAGTTTTGCCAAATATAAAATTAACAATATGATATTTTGAACAATTCAAGTCCGACATGTGCGGATGCGAATGGTTGGAAATACCGGGTCGTTACAAGAAATCCACGAGCCATTAGTTTATAAACTTTGCAATAAGACTCTTAGGAGGATTTTTAATGTAATTAAATGTAACAACCCACCTTTTTGTATGCTTAAGCAGACACACGTGCCAACTTAAACCATACAGAAGGGCGGATTGTTATGGGGTAAATAAGAAAAAGTGGAGAAATAAAAGGAACAAAATAGAATCTTGCAGCGGAACGATAAAATATAATAATCAAATAACAATTCATGAAGCTGTTTTACAAAACATTTGATTATACTTATACAATACATATCAGAGTTACACATACCAGAGAATGATAATTAATGCAGCGGAATACAATGGTGTAGTAGAATATATAACAAATAGTAATAATAAAATCTTCGTCTTCGTCCTTCAGAAATAGGGCCTTCAAATCCTGAAATGCTCAGGCTGACCCGAGCGAATTGAAAAGACAAAACACTCGAGTCAGAACTAAAAGATCTTATGTAAGTTAAATCAATGAAATAAATATGAGTGTAACCGGCGTCAGAGATGTTTACGGGGTTTGACATCTCCTATCCAGTGTCTAACGTGAGTGCAGTAACTTAAGAAATGTTCGGGATTCACATCTCTTAAGGATCCGTTAAACTATCTACTATGTAGTAATATTCGCTATATACAGTAGTGTCTAATCAGTAAAGTATAATCATATAGAAAATAGCGTTAAGGGGATGGAGAACCTTAACGCGGTCGGATCTTTAAACCAAAATCGTAGTGGGTTCGATATGGTAGGTGACACGGCACACAAGGCAATGCCAGGGTAGATATACCAATTACGCACACGGACTGATGGATACGCATAGCAACCACTACCGTTCCTCCTCGAACAACACTCCCAAATCGAAGGGTGGCCACCAAAAATCAAAAAGTAATAGAATGGAATCGAAGAAGTGCGTCCGATAAGAGGTGCTACCTCACTGGTCCGAGATCGCTCCTGTTTTAGCCACCTTATGCCAACTCACGGGAGTTGGGTCCACGTATATACCTTAGGATCGTCGCCACCATCCTACTTCATTCTGGAAACTCCACCGCGTACACAGTTGTCAAAGAGGTTTTCGGTATCGAAAGAGAGTATGTCCATATCCGATCTCGGTCTCTGTAACAACCAATCGTTATTATAACACCGTGGTCATTTAAATATATATACTTTTAAAAACACAATCATTGCCATTTCAAACATATCCTTTACTTCAAAATAGTATATACTTTAAAACCAAAATATTTTTGCCATTTCAAAACGTATCCTTTACTTCAAAATAGTATATACTTTAAACCAAAATATTATTACTATTTCAAAACATATCATTTACTTCAAAATAGTATATACTTTAAAACCAAAATATTATTGCCATTTCAAACCATATCCTTTACTTTAAAATAGTATATACTTTAAAAACCAAAAATAGTTTTGCCATTTCAAAACATACCCTTTACTTCAAAATAGTATATACTTTAAAACCAAAATATTTTTGCCATTTCGAAAACAATTCAATAATATATTATTTAAATAAAACCCAATTTCCAATCACTAATCTTTCTTTAATTTAGATAAACTTGAAATATTCTTTTAAATCATCTTAAACCCAAAGCACATTTTGAAGTCATATTCTAAATTTTCAATTTCAATAGGTTTCCAATCAATATATTCACATATAATTCTTAAATAAATTCTATTTCAAATAAATTCATTTTTCAACCATATTACTTCCAAAGTTATAACAATTTCGAAAACCAACACTTTGAAAACAATAATACCTTAATTTCAATAAAAAATTTCAATTTTTATATATTTCAAGTCTTTAAATATTCCAAAATTCCTAACCTAATCTGATAATCTTATATATACCTTAATTCAATTCACTATTATTTAGTTTAGAAATATTTATTTAATAAATTCAATATCCCTTAAATAAAGCTCAAACTTGAAACATTCGTAAATCAAACTTAAAACATCATTAAGTTACACATAGCTTAAATTTTAGAATTTTGCTATATATAAAATAATATTTATATAATATCAAAATTTAATATTTATTAAACCGTATATTTCTTTCCAAACCATAGAAAATCACTTTAAAATATTTTATATATATAGACCACGGTGCCTGTATATAATTTTCTATCCTATGGTCAAGTGATACGGATATTTATCATTTCAATCCGTAATTTAAAAATAAAAGTTTACTGTTATATATCATTTCAAACCGCAATCCCTAATGAAATAAAAATGCATAATAACTTGCAGTTTATACAATATAAAATATAGCATCCATTCATCCAAATATCAATAAACAACCATTTATTACAATCATCATCCAATTTAAACAAAACATCAATATAAAGCATATAAAATATAACAGGCATCAACGAATAGTTTATATTCAACAAAAATTAATAACTGTTCAACTGGCAGTCTATATGCAATAATAAATAAATTTAACTGGCAAATTATATGCAATAATAAAATTTAAATAACAATTTAATTTAAATAAATGCTATCTAACTGAGATGATTATTAAATATATGCCCAAACAATCATAGATAAATTTTTAAATCACATCAAAATTTAATTTAACAAACATAAGAAATCTTAGAAGTTGTGAGTGGGTTAAAACACTCACCTTTTGAATTTTAATTGAATTTAAACCCAAAATTTGATAGTTTCAGAATTCGTCCAAACTAGCGTCATCTAGTCCGGAATTTCAATACGATCCTAACAAAAGAAACCGCGTCCAAATCCGAGTCCGTATGCAAAAGTTATGAAAATTTGAAGATTGGAAAATTCTGGTCCTGAGTCGACTTCGAGTTCAACCCGGTCCGCCGCCTCAAATACCCGGTGCTTGCTCTGAGTATTTGCCAAAACGACCCGGAGACCCGAGTTATTTTCTCCATTACTCGAAGTAGCTCCAGGGTTTTTCCCTCTGAAACCCGAAGCGCGACTCGTGCTGCAGGTTTGCATTTTTTTTTTGAGAATTAGATTTTGAAATTTGGGAATTAGGTTTTGTCTGCCATTAAGGAGGAGAAGATGAATTGTACGTACAGACAAATGAAGATTAGAGAGACTAGGGTTTATAACAGGATATATATAGGCAGGGTTGACATTTGAATGGATGGATAAGATAGATTTACGTGCTAACGCCAAAGTGGCCCAAAAAGCCCGTTCTGTCTCCGAAATGAAATTGAATAAACCCTTATATCAAAATAGGTGTTTCAAAATAGTTTAAACGCAATGGAAAAGGTTTCAAGTCCAAATTCCATCGTATGAAGAAGTTATGCAAAATCAAAAATTTTAAATTGATTTCAATTGATTTCAATTGCATAAATTTCAAGGCGTTTCGAGTTCGTACGATCAAACGCCAAGTCCGATCGCTACGAAACTTGAAACACTATTATAATTCACCGTTACGGATCCGATGAAACTGGTTTCGTCGAAATCCGAGTCCGTGACCAAAAAGGCAAATTTTATATTAATTAAATTAAATTAAATTAAATTAATTAAATCGAATTTTATATTTCAATTATAGAATTGACAATTTATCACCTTTATACTTCTCAATCATTTGCAATTATTTAAACAAAATTTAAACGTCAATTTAGAGAAAATAATTTATCAATTGAAATGCCCTATCTTAAATTTTCATTATATTCAAAATTATAAATTTTAGTTCCCAAAATTTCTATTAAATTGAATTTACCCATAATTATTTCATTCATAATTCCAAATAGAAGGGCGTACCATTGGATTTAAAATTATCACATAAATATTTCCCGTTTTCAACTAAAATTTTAAATTACAGTAATAATTACATATTTGAGTTCATTCGTTTGCAATAAATTCAACTATTATAATCTAAAAAAATTAACTCACTATTAAAGGTTCAAATGCTATAATTCATAAATTTTACCATCTTGATTTACTTATTAATTTGTAATTCTTTAAACAAATTCCCGTCTCAGTTTAAAGTAGCTTAATTCTCTCATTAAAGAATTTATTTCGATTTCTTAAAATAAACCCTCATTATAAATTAAATCCCATTTTATCCTAATAAGTTTCAAATTAAATGGATAAGTTCCAAATTCAACCTTTAACTTACACTTAAGTTTAGGTAAAATCAATTTATAATGTATTTCCCTTTTAGTTATTACTTTACATGCTTCTAGTATTAATTTCTCAATTAATCCACATTATTAAAGTAACGCTTTTAATAAATATGACCCTATGATTACTCAACATTTAATGAACGTTATTTCATTTTCCATTAGTGTAACTGTGATATCCCGGGTTTTTTTAAGCAATATAAATTTAATAATCTGTATTAATAATTCAATTGAATTGATAATTTTCCTTTATAATTTTAATTTAAATTGGTAATTTAATCTTTAAAGGATAATCAACATTTAATCTGGCAATATTGATCAATATCTTTTTAATAATTTAAAAAATGGATAAAATTTATCTTTGAAAGCTAATAAAATTTTATTCTGTATATAATATATATATATATTTGATATATAGGATATCTTTTCTTTCAACTAAAAGATGAATTTTTCAAATTGTAATTTTAAAAGCTTTGTTTTAAATTTAATATCTTTCAAAAGTTAAGGATTAATTCATTATTTTCAAAATATAAGATAATTGTTTGTTTTAAATATGATAGTTTAAAATAAGTTTAATCAAAAGTTTTACTTTTGTTTTCTTTTAAAGTGTTTAATTTAAAATGGTTATAAAAGTATATATGAATGTTTTAGATTTTAAATACATGTGAAAAGAGATTTATTTATATTATAACAAGTTTATAATATTACCTTTAAGGATTAAACTATTATATTCATACATAACTATAAAGTAAATTTAATAAGTAGGTTTATATTCACATTTAAATTAAATAAAATTTGTAAAAATACTTAAGTAACATGTGTCACTATATTAAACATCTTAAAACACATGTAAACCTATTAAACTAATTAACATGACAAATGTAAGTTAATTAACAAGTGGCCTTCATTTTTTTTTCTTTTATTTGAAATGTAAATATACAAGAGAAAAAAAAAATGAAACCTCCTTTCTTAACTCAATTAATGGCTGCCATAAACGTTCTCCAAAATCTAAAGTAAAATTACAAGCCAAAGTACTTCTCAATAAACAAATCTGAAAAATTTAAAAGCTGCAGTTCAATTGAAGTTCAACTCAGCAATTTCAACATCAATACAGCAGTTTTAATCAAATTTGTGAAGCATGCATGCATCCATTTCATCAACAAGGATAATCAAGCATGCAGTAGAATATCAGTTTCATTTAAGCTTGTCACAGATCAAAATTTTCAAAGCTGGAAGAAATAAATGAAAAATGGAAATCTGCTCAGCATAAGAAATTGGTGAGTAAACATTTTTAAAAACAGTTTGAGTTGGATGCTTGTGATGATATTTACTTATATCAAAATTCTTTTGCTTGAATCTGAATGAATTGGTATGAATATGTTAGGAGCTAGTCTGTTTATATATATATATTCAAAATGTTCTCTGTCCTCTGTTTTAAACCAGTAAACAAACTTTATTTTAAACCTGATCATTCTTGACTGTTATGCTTGTGATGTTGATGATTTGGAAATGGTTTATATAGATGAAAATGTATTGTATGTATATATATAAAAAGATATAGGCATGCATGTTTGAATTCATGTATATATATACCTCTGTTAAAAACATACAGACATTAAACAATTTCGAAATTTAAATTCTCTTCTTCCAATCCTTTATAGGATATGATCTTTGAATGAAATGTGTTAGTATTACCCAGAGTTCATTCTTAAAAATAATTTCAAGTAATTATATTAAGCAATAAATTCTAAAATAAGATATCACAGTGATAATCAATATTAGTCAGAAAATAAAATGACTTAATATCACGTTTTGATTCTATAATCTGATTAGTGCTTGCAAATGATGGATTTAGAAAAAGAAATCGTGATTTTTAGTGTAGTATTCGTCGAGATAATTGGAGTTGGTCAGTTTCATCGTTTTCGTCAATTTGCGTTGATCGGCGGCGAGTTGTTGGGCGAAGTTTGGACTGGAGGAGGTCAGTGGGTTGGGGATTGTAGAAAAAAATACTGAAAGTATTTATCGATGGTCGTGGCGATCAATCGGAGGCCAAGTAGGGTTTCGAATGGGTTTATGTTGAGGTCGGAAATTCCTCTACCGTGATGTCTCTGGGTGATCGAGCTTCACCAGAATTTGGGGGATGGTAGCGTGGAGGCTATCAAGTGTGGGGCAGGAGTTCTTGATTATCTGGTGATCGGCATCGGAGGATTCGTGGCAGTTTTGGTCGATGTGATGGTTTCCAGTTGATCTTGGAAGCTCGAATTTGATTGTGGGTTCGTGACGATGTCTGGGTGGATGGAATCGTTAGAGGAGGCGATCGATGACTTGCCGGAGGAGGAGCAGATCGCCGAAGCGCTGCCGTGGTCTTGTGCACGTGCACGTGTGCACGTTGTGATATCTGGTTCGTTTGAGTTGGGGAAGATGGAGGCGACTCAGTGAAGTGTTCGTGTGAATGGTGGTTTAACGCGAAGCAGATGAAGTTGGAAAAGACTCGGGGGAAGCTCGTGTTTTTAGTGGGTTTACTCGGGTTGTTTGGGGTTACTCGAGTTATTCTGTTTAAACTAGAAGTTGTTTTTTTTTCGAAATGTTTCAAGTCCAAATATATAAGTTATTAAGGGTATGTTTAAATATAATTAAGTTTTAAAAGGGATGAGGTTTTGTTAAATTTATTAAACAAGATTTATCAAAATTCCAAGGATTTTAAATGTTAAAAATTTATGTTAATTTGTTTATTCAAATAAATCTTATATCTTTAATTATTTATAAATGTTTTCTAATGAAGACTAAATGATGTAATTGAGTAATTAATTAAGATAAAAGAATTTATCTTAAATTAATTAAGTTTATAATTAATAAGGATAATTAATTAATGGATGGTTAATAAATGAATTAGAGATTAAGTAATGATTTATTTATTAATTTATTTATATAATTAATTTTAGGAAGATAATCACTTATGTTTTTATTAAGTGAAATTATTTAGTGAGGTAATTAATGGATAATTAACCAATGTAATTAATTTAAGAGAAATTGCTTATGAAGGTAATTAGTGGATAATTACTTATGAAAGCAATTAAATATAAATTGATTAAGGGTTAATCGTTTGGTGGTATTAATTAAAGGATTAATTAATATAATGGATTTGAAGTTAATTAATTTCTCTAATGTGATTAATTTAATATGTTTAATTTAAGATTAATTACTAAGTGCAATTAATTTAAAAGTAATTAATTAATAAAGTAATTAATTAAGGATTATTTGTTAATAAAATTGATTAATAATTACTTAATGAAGTAATTAAAGAATAATTAATTAGATTAATTAATCAAGGTTAATATAAATAATTAAGAAGTAATTAATTAAGATAAGTAATTACAAATTGTTAATTACTGATTATGATTAATTAAGACTGATTAATGAATGAAGTGGTTGATTAAAATTAATTATTTAATTAATTAAAAGGTTAATTAATTAATAAGAATTATTTAATGAATTAATCAAGGTTGATTAATAAAAGTAATTAAATTAAGTATGATTAATTAATTGTAATTAATTGAGGATTAATAAAATTAATTCTAGTTAATTGATTAATGAAGGTTCATTAATTATTGTAATTAATGATAGTAATTAAATGTTAATTACTGAATATGGTTAAGGATAATTACTTGAATGTAATTAAAGTAAAATTAATCAAGGAAGATTAAATAAGGAAGATCATTAAGATGTTTAATTAATTAATTTGTAATTAATTAATGATAATAAGCAGGATTAAGATAATCCAAGTAATTAAAGGATAGTAATTAATTTAATTAAAGGTTAATTAAATTGATTAGAGTAAATCAATTCTGTTTAGATAATTGATTAATACTGGATGTTTGATATTGGGTGATTGGTTGATATTGGATGATTTGTATGTCTCTGATATATATATGATATATGCTGCTTTGTGAGATGAATGTTGATATGAATTATCAATTGTGATAATATGATTTATCTATCTGTTTATATCATCCTGAATAAGTTTAAATGTTTAAACCTTTAAACAACTTGGCCTTAAAAGATACGTTTTGGATTTCGATGAGACCGGGATCGGGTTTCCGTATACCGGAATTCCAGGTCTGGAGACCCGAATACCACATCGATCCAAATTAACGATAGGTCGTGAATCTCAAGTGAAGATGAAGATTTAGAGTGCAAGGGTTATTGTCGTTAACTCTGAGGGTGATTCCAAAACGAGTGTAACGAGATAATGCCTTCGGTTTCGTTCGAACCCGGAACGAACTTGTATGGATTGAATGCTTTCAGCACATCGTCAGGCGGACGATGAGCATTCTAAGTGATATGTTCTGATTAAAGGTAATCGTAACCTCAAGCCTCATCAACCGGGAATGGCTAAAACAGGGGAGGTGCAGCAAGGCTTCGTGGGTAGCACCCACTGAGAGCAAGATAGATCCCTGTCTAGAGGTCCCTTTTCTTTTTATTCGGCTTAGTGTGTGGTTGGTCGCGCCAACTACGGGGTTATCTTGTTCGGGATTATCCAGTAAGGGATGGTTCCGGCTTTGTGTTGCAGGGGAGCGGGCGTACTCCTCGGTACGGTGATCTAGGCCACGTACTGTGACGGGCGGTACCCCAGTAGCCCTGCCATTGTATGGAATCCAAACTCCAATAAGTGCCGTACGTATTAGTTGTGCCCAACTATGTTGGAATGTGAGATGTAAGCATTTCAGCTATTTCTGTATTTTACTTGGAAACCCTAGACCCTATTATAATATAACTGGATTTCCTATCAAATGTTTTAGTTAGCGTAAGGTAAAAACTTACCCATGTTTATGTGTGGGGAGTCTTACGTGATACTTTTGTTTTCAAAGGTTTTCAAAGTTAAGCAATTTAAACCGTTTACTCACACCAGACCCATGTCTGACCCAAGTGTTTATTTTCTGCTTTATTAAACTCTTGGGTACTCAATATTGTATTGAGTAGTCGAGGGATTCAGGTTAGTCTTGACGAATACTGGAGGAGCTGAGGAGCAGGAGGCTTCAGCGTGTAGATATATAGAGTTTCCGCTGTGTATGCTGTATTGTACTGATGTACTTGTGATGTATAATAGACAGAAGTTTATAACTATCTATTCTGTGTTGTATAAATTGTATACTCTGATGTATATGATACTATGTAATATCTTATGTGATATAATATATTTCTCGTTCCGCTGTGAGATCTCTGATGTGTTGTTGTTCTTTCTTCTTTTCTTTTCTTCTTCTATCCCTTTCTTTCTTCATAATGATGCGTCTTTCTGGGCAGAGAAGGGCGGGTCGTGACAGTGGTATCAGAGCAGTAGGTTGAGTGAATACCTAGGCTCTGAAGTGGTGTCTATCTTGAGAGCGCGTAATTGTTAGTTATATAAAAATGGTTTTATATTGTGTTAATTGATCGGTTGAGTGGTATATGGATTCTGGTCAATACGAGTAGCTAACGTTATTGATAGGGATCTCTAAACACTTGAACCAGGCCAACGGACACAATATTGTTTTAAAGAGGTAGATGAAATAATTTTACCCAGAAATAATTTCTATATAAAAAAAAAATCATTTTAAATATATATATTTATGTATTTCTACCTATTTATTGGGTTACCTGTTTGGGTTTTCCAATATAAGTTATAAAGGTAGATAAGGTGGTAGTGTGTGTAACACAATTACCAATAGTTGGAGTTTGAATGTTTGAGGTTGGAAGTATATATCGAGACTGTAAACCCAATATCGTCTCGAGTAAATTGGCAGTATGGAGTAAGGATGTCTCGGATCTCTGAAGAAAATCCTTTTCAAGATTCGGAGTCCATTATTGGAATGTAAAATTGGTTGAGCTCAGGTGAGCAGATTTTCTAGAGTTGAATCTATCAGTTGTGCAGAAGTAAGTGATGGTAGCTTGGCGACTTCAGGAAGGAGCAGTTGTGTGATAAGACGCAGTACCTATGGATGTTCCCGAAGGAGATTTTCTTTTTGGAGCAAGATTAAGAAGGTATTGGAGGAACAGTTGATGTCTACCGCAGGAAAGACTCGACTGTATAGGAATTCTCTGATATCAAGTAAGAGAGTTTTGTCTATTTTGAAGTATGGGACGAAGGTCAATTAGTTGTTCTTCGGACATGGTCTCATTGTTCCCTTAAGAAGAGTAAGTTATTGGCGATTGGTTTGGAGCCCGAATGTCTGCCATCTCGGAGGTTCGTTGTGAGGTTTGTTGATGGTTTTAGTTTTGAGAAGCCTTTGGATTAGAAGTTCTTGGTTAGCTGTGATAGCAGTGCAGCTCGGAGTGTTCGGTGTGCTGTCGAGATAGAGTTTGGAAGCAGCAGTGTGGTTCGTTTCTTCGATGGTTCCGGAATCTTTGTGGTTCTTCTATCAGCAGTCCGAGTAGATGGTGAAGTTTTTCTTGAAGGGTTAACCTTGTTTGGAAAAGCTTAAGGCTGTTTTAATTGGTAAAGAGAGAACAGTATCTTTGGAATCCGAACTAGGTAGGATCGCAAAAGTGACTTGCGATTAGTTTGAGAGTTCATCTTGAGTAATCTTTTGTATGGAGTTGAGGCATCTCAAGAGAAAGTAAAAGTTATCGAAGAGGTCAAAGGTTGCCCGTAGGTAAAGATTTAGTTTATATCGATTTGTTCCTAGAGAAGGATTGGTGAAGCATCTTAGAATTTTATGGAGTATATGTGTTTTCTCTTCTGTTTCTAATTTTGAGTTTCCTCTAGCTAAGGATAGCTGAAGACAGTACCATTGACCGAGGACTCGTCTATTCTTTGAGAAGTTGGTTATGTCTTTAAGATAACCAATGTTTCCGCTTATTTATGGATCTAATTTGTGCTCGAGTTCATCGACATTCTCATCTATTTCAAAATCAGAGTTGTGCAGCGAAAGCAAAGGTAGTAGCTGTGCAAGAAAGGAAGTAACCTCAGATTTCTACAAGAAGTTTATGTGAATTTCTAAGTGTGTATAGAATTTTCTGGAATCTAGAAGAAGGAAGTTCAGTCTTCTATTTCTTGTGGAGTAGAATTTGTGGATTTCAGCAGATTTGAAGATCATTTTGTGCTTGGTTCATATTTGTTTCAAGAAGCATCAGCGAAGGTTGAGCTGATCGGGAGGAGTTGAGGTAGCTCGGGATCGTCTGATGAGTTAGGCAGATATGAGTCAGAGTTTGGAATTCGGAGTTGGAGATTGGAAGTTGTTTAAGTTTTCTCCGATTAAAGAGCTATAAGATTTGGTAAGTCTGGAAAGTTAACTCCAAAGTATTTTGGATTTCCTGTGTTCTCGAGAGCAGTAGTTCTTTTGATCTATAGGATTGAATAGCTAGTTTAGATAACTGGAATTCATTGTATTTCACGTATATCTGAGGGAATACGTGTATGGTTCATCGCTGATTGTGGGATCTGCAGTTCAGATGGATTTGGAAGTTGAGCTGGACTTGAGTGTGATCTGATATTTTGTTCAGAATTGGTGAATCTAGAGATAAGAGGGGCTCTGGATTATGGTGGTGTAGTTTGTTTAGCTTCTGTAGAGCGAGTCTTCCGGTGATTTATACTCAGGGAAAACTCGAGATAGTGTTAATAGTCTATTCTGATTTATGTCAGAATAGTTAGTTAGATTAGATTGTTTGATTGGTTGCTTTGATTGATAGGAATTGGATGATAGGTTTGTGTTTAAAATTAAAATCTTTGCTGGATTATTAAATTAACTTTGCTTTTAATTTCGGGGACGAAATTATTTTAAGGGGGGAAGAATGTGATATCCCGGGTTTTTTTAAGCAATATAAATTTAATAATCTGTATTAATAATTCAATTGAATTGATAATTTTCCTTTATAATTTTAATTTAAATTGGTAATTTAATCTTTAAAGGATAATCAACATTTAATCTGGCAATATTGATCAATATCTTTTTAATAATTTAAAAAATGGATAAAATTTATCTTTGAAAGCTAATAAAATTTTATTCTGTATATAATATATATATATATTTGATATATAGGATATCTTTTCTTTCAACTAAAAGATGAATTTTTCAAATTGTAATTTTAAAAGCTTTGTTTTAAATTTAATATCTTTCAAAAGTTAAGGATTAATTCATTATTTTCAAAATATAAGATAATTGTTTGTTTTAAATATGATAGTTTAAAATAAGTTTAATCAAAAGTTTTACTTTTGTTTTCTTTTAAAGTGTTTAATTTAAAATGGTTATAAAAGTATATATGAATGTTTTAGATTTTAAATACATGTGAAAAGAGATTTATTTATATTATAACAAGTTTATAATATTACCTTTAAGGATTAAACTATTATATTCATACATAACTATAAAGTAAATTTAATAAGTAGGTTTATATTCACATTTAAATTAAATAAAATTTGTAAAAATACTTAAGTAACATGTGTCACTATATTAAACATCTTAAAACACATGTAAACCTATTAAACTAATTAACATGACAAATGTAAGTTAATTAACAAGTGGCCTTCATTTTTTTTCTTTTATTTGAAATGTAAATATACAAGAGAAAAAAAAAATGAAACCTCCTTTCTTAACTCAATTAATGGCTGCCATAAACGTTCTCCAAAATCTGAAGTAAAATTACAAGCCAAAGTACTTCTCAATAAACAAATCTGAAAAATTTAAAAGCTGCAGTTCAATTGAAGTTCAACTCAGCAATTTCAACATCAATACAGCAGTTTTAATCAAATTTGTGAAGCATGCATGCATCCATTTCATCAACAAGGATAATCAAGCATGCAGTAGAATATCAGTTTCATTTAAGCTTGTCACAGATCGAAATTTTCAAAGCTGGAAGAAATAAATGAAAAATGGAAATCTGCTCAGCATAAGAAATTGGTGAGTAAACATTTTTAAAAACAGTTTGAGTTGGATGCTTGTGATGATATTTACTTATATCAAAATTCTTTTGCTTGAATCTGAATGAATTGGTATGAATATGTTAGGAGCTAGTCTGTTTATATATATATATTCAAAATGTTCTCTGTCCTCTGTTTTAAACCAGTAAACAAACTTTATTTTAAACCTGATCATTCTTGACTGTTATGCTTGTGATGTTGATGATTTGGAAATGGTTTATATAGATGAAAATGTATTGTATGTATATATATAAAAAGATATAGGCATGCATGTTTGAATTCATGTATATATATATACCTCTGTTAAAAACATACAGACATTAAACAATTTCGAAATTTAAATTCTCTTCTTCCAATCCTTTATAGGATATGATCTTTGAATGAAATGTGTTAGTATTACCCAGAATTCATTCTTAAAAATAATTTCAAGTAATTATATTAAGCAATAAATTCTAAAATAAGGTATCACAGTGATAATCAATATTAGTCAGAAAATCAAATGACTTAATCTCACGTTTTGATTCTATAACCTGATTAGTGCTTGCAAATGATGGATTTAGAAAAAGAAATCGTGATTTTTAGTGTAGTATTCGTCGAGATAATTGGAGTTGGTCAGTTTCGTCGTTTTCGTCAATTTGCGTTGATCGGCGGCGAGTTGTTGGGCGAAGTTTGGACTGGAGGAGGTCAGTGGGTTGGGGATTGTAGAAAAAAATACTGAAAGTATTTATCGATGGTCGTGGCGATCAATCGGAGGCCAAGTAGGGTTTCGAATGGGTTTATGTTGAGGTCGGAAATTCCTCTACCGTGATGTCTCTGGGTGATCGAGCTTCACCAGAATTTGGGGGATGGTAGCGTGGAGGCTATCAAGTGTGGGGCAGGAGTTATTGATTATCTGGTGATCGGCATCGGAGGATTCGTGGCAGTTTTGGTCGATGGGATGGTTTCCAGTTGATCTTGGAAGCTCGAATTTGATTGTGGGTTCGTGACGATGTCTGGGTGGATGGAATCGTTAGAGGAGGCGATCGATGACTTGCCGGAGGAGGAGCAGATCGCCGAAGCGCTGCCGTGGTCTTGTGCACGTGCACGTGTGCACGTTGTGATATCTGGTTCGTTTGAGTTGGGGAAGATGGAGGCGACTCGGTGAAGTGTTCGTGCGAATGGTGGTTTAACGCGAAGCAGATGAAGTTGGAAAAGACTCGGGGGAAGCTCGTGTTTTTAGTGGGTTTACTCGGGTTGTTTGGGGTTACTCGAGTTATTCTGTTTAAACTGGAAGTTGTTTTTTTTTTCGAAATGTTTCAAGTCCAAATATATAAGTTATTAAGGGTATGTTTAAATATAATTAAGTTTTAAAAGGGATGAGGTTTTGTTAAATTTATTAAACAAGATTTATCAAAATTCCAAGGATTTTAAATGTTAAAAATTTATGTTAATTTGTTTATTCAAATAAATCTTATATCTTTAATTATTTATAAATGTTTTCTAATGAAGACTAAATGATGTAATTGAGTAATTAATTAAGATAAAAGAATTTATCTTAAATTAATTAAGTTTATAATTAATAAGGATAATTAATTAATGGATGGTTAATAAATGAATTAGAGATTAAGTAATGATTTATTTATTAATTTATTTATATAATTAATTTTAGGAAGATAATCACTTATGTTTTTATTAAGTGAAATTATTTAGTGAGGTAATTAATGGATAATTAACCAATGTAATTAATTTAAGAGAAATTGCTTATGAAGGTAATTAGTGGATAATTACTTATGAAAGCAATTAAATATAAATTGATTAAGGGTTAATCGTTTGGTGGTATTAATTAAAGGATTAATTAATATAATGGATTTGAAGTTAATTAATTTAGAGAAATTAATTAAAGGATTTAGGTTAATTAATAATGTGATTAATTTAATATGTTTAATTTAAGATTAATTACTAAGTGCAATTAATTTAAAAGTAATTAATTAATAAAGTAATTAATTAAGGATTATTTGTTAATAAAATTGATTAATAATTACTTAATGAAGTAATTAAAGAATAATTAATTAGATTAATTAATCAAGGTTAATATAAATAATTAAGAAGTAATTAATTAAGATAAGTAATTACAAATTGTTAATTACTGATTATGATTAATTAAGACTGATTAATGAATGAAGTGGTTGATTAAAATTAATTATTTAATTAATTAAAAGGTTAATTAATAAGAATTATTTAATGAATTAATCAAGGTTGATTAATAAAAGTAATTAAATTAAGTATGATTAATTAATTGTAATTAATTGAGGATTAATAAAATTAATTCTAGTTAATTGATTAATGAAGGTTCATTAATTATTGTAATTAATGATAGTAATTAAATGTTAATTACTGAATATGGTTAAGGATAATTACTTGAATGTAATTAAAGTAAAATTAATCAAGGAAGATTAAATAAGGAAGATCATTAAGATGTTTAATTAATTAATTTGTAATTAATTAATGATAATAAGCAGGATTAAGATAATCCAAGTAATTAAAGGATAGTAATTAATTTAATTAAAGGTTAATTAAATTGATTAGAGTAAATCAATTCTGTTTAGATAATTGATTAATACTGGATGTTTGATATTGGGTGATTGGTTGATATTGGATGATTTGTGTGTCTCTGATATATATATGATATATGCTGCTTTGTGAGATGAATGTTGATATGAATTATCAATTGTGATAATATGATTTATCTATCTGTTTATATCATCCTGAATAAGTTTAAATGTTTAAACCTTTAAACAACTTGGCCTTAAAAGATACGTTTTGGATTTCGATGAGACCGGGATCGGGTTTCCGGATACCGGAATTCCAGGTCTGGAGACCCGAATACCACATCGATCCAAATTAACGATAGGTCGTGAATTTCAAGTGAAGATGAAGATTTAGAGTGCAAGGGTTATTGTCGTTAACTCTGAGGGTGATTCCAAAACGAGTGTAACGAGATAATGCCTTCGGTTTCGTTCGAACCCGGAACGAACTTGTATGGATTGAATGCTTTCAGCACATCGTCAGGCGGACGATGAGCATTCTAAGTGATATGTTCTGATTAAAGGTATCGTAACCTCAAGCCTCATCAACCGGGAATGGCTAAAACAGGGGAGGTGCAGCAAGGCTTCGTGGGTAGCACCCACTGAGAGCAAGATAGATCCCTGTCTAGAGGTCCCTTTTCTTTTTATTCGGCTTAGTGTGTGGTTGGTCGCGCCAACTACGGGGTTATCTTGTTCGGGATCATCCAGTAAGGGATGGTTCCGGCTTTGTGTTGCAGGGGAGCGGGCGTACTCCTCGGTACGGTGATCTAGGCCACGTACTGTGACGGGCGGTACCCCAGTAGCCCTGTCATTGTATGGAATCCAAACTCCAATAAGTGCCGTACGTATTAGTTGTGCCCAACTATGTTGGAATGTGAGATGTAAGCATTTCAGCTATTTCTGTATTTTACTTGGAAACCCTAGACCCTATTATAATATAACTGGATTTCCTATCAAATGTTTTAGTTAGCGTAAGGTAAAAACTTACCCATGTTTATGTGTGGGGAGTCTTACGTGATACTTTTGTTTTCAAAGGTTTTCAAAGTTAAGCAATTTAAACCGTTTACTCACACCAGACCCATGTCTGACCCAAGTGTTTATTTTCTGTTTTATTAAACTCTTGGGTACTCAATATTGTATTGAGTAGTCGAGGGATTCAGGTTAGTCTTGACGAATACTGGAGGAGCTGAGGAGCAGGAGGCTTCAGCGTGTAGATATATAGAGTTTCCGCTGTGTATGCTGTATTGTACTGATGTACTTGTGATGTATAATAGACATAAGTTTATAACTGTCTATTCTGTGTTGTATAAATTGTATACTCTGATGTATATGATACTATGTAATATCTTATGTGATATAATATATTTCTCGTTCCGCTGTGTGATCTCTGATGTGTTGTTGTTCTTTCTTCTTTTCTTTTCTTCTTCTATCCCTTTCTTTCTTCATAATGATGCGTCTTTCTGGGCAGAGAAGGGCGGGTCGTGACAGTAACCTTCGTTTATTTTATTATCACTTATTACAAATTCTAATTCCATTAACAAATAAGCAGGTAATTTAAAATATATGTTACAAATTTTGAATTAATCACTATTCATTATTATTAACTTTAATTTAGCATCACTTACCTTGCATTAACATTGTTACTTAACAATCCCTACCCAATTGCAATTTTATATTCAAATGAATACATTTACTCTTTCCGTTATGGAATTAATTATTAATAAGGCACATCTAATTATCATTATTGATTTTATACAATTTCCATTAACTGTACATTCAATTACTATTCAATGTATATTTATTCATTAATCAATTCGATATATACGTTTGTTTCCTTCTATTTGATTTATAACCTAGTATACATTTACCTAAATCCTAAATCCTATTTCAATTACATTCATTAATGGGTGTTGCATTGAAATCTAATTTATTAGCTTATATCACATTATTACCATTAATTACAATTGGCTTACCAATTTTTATTCAATACCATAAATAAATAACATATTATTCAATACTTACTCTTGTTTCTCATATTTTATTTAAAGATCAAATCGTAACATTTACATTATTTTATTGAATTGGAATTTCATTTTAAATATATATATATATTTTTTGTTAACTTTTAATTATTTGCTACATCTAATTCCTAACATTCATTTTACTATAAATTATGGAAATTATGACAAACTTAGTTAACCAAATTCACAGGTCGTTACATTAAAAATTCAATTATTCCTCTCTTGCCATATAACAGTAATGAATTTCTTTAGCAGACGAAGAAGGACCTCTCCCTTAGTGTTTTTCCATCTTGTTGCCTTGAATATGCAATATCATTCAATCGATAAGACCGAAACAGGCTAATGAAGCTTATAGTTCAATAAGATTTCTCTCCATATCTTAAAAGAGAAGGAATAGTTAAAGAACAAAAACTGTTGTTTTCAGGAGCATTGCCACATAGAACACACAATGAGTTCGAAATAATACCTCTGTTCCTTAAATTATCTTGAGTATGGTTAGCATAATTGATGATTTTCCATAGCATTAAGTTTTCCTTAGGCATTGACTTATTGCACAATATTCTTGAGGGCCAATGAAAAACAAGGTTTTGGACTTAAGAGACCAAGTATTTGTATACCAGGTTGATGGAATGATATTTACCGCACCATTTAGTTCCAAAACCAGATGTTTCATAAACTTCGTTTTCAATTTGGCTCTAAATAGCCCTTGATACATTAGAAAGAGTGAGGAAGGGATATGATGCCTACATTAGGGAAAGAGTGAACTTTTGCATTGTTCTGGATTCCCGACTAAAGTCTTAAACTGTGATTTAGGATGGAAGATAGAAGGAGACCTTTACTGACCTATAGGGCATACCAAAAGGAGGTGCACTGAGTGATACTGGACTGAACCATGGGAAGAAATAGTTGCCTATACCTTAGAACATTTCTCCCATACCAGCTACTGGCATGAGGGGTCTCCATAGACCATAAGTGGGATTTTCTAATAAGATTATGCTTGATCTAGGAGGATAATAGGTCATATTTGCTTGCCATCAACCTATTAATGTGCTTGGAGATTGCACCTTTATATTCCATAGAGAGATATTCATTAACCCAACCCCACCTCTTTCATAAAATTGAGTTATTTTATTGAATGGTATAGGAATTAATTTATTTGAATGGGGATTAGCATGCCATATAAAATGATTAAAAGCTCTATTAACCATTCCAATCAATTTTTAAGGAGAAATTATAGTTTAGAATAATAAAGACACATCGAATTAGCTAGTGATTTCACAATAAGAATTCTACCAGCAGTAGAGAATTTATGTACAGACCAGGTACATAATTTCTTTGTATTTTTTTCAAACATAGGGAGACATTGAGCAGTATAAATCCTACGAGGAGTCAAGGGCACACCTGAGTATATAATGTTTCCAGTAACCACAATTTAGAAAGACAATGAGGCTATATTCATGGAATCAAACTCTGAAAGGCTAGCTCTCATAATGTTAGATTTGATATAACTAATTTTGAGACCAGATATCTTATAGGAAAAATCCAAAGTAGATGATCTGTAGCTAATGGATTTTTGATTAGGCTTGGAGAATATTATCAGATTATCTACAAACATAAGAGAAGTAATAGAAGGGTTTTTGCACATAGGATGATGATTAAAGTTTTTCATAGTAGCACCTTTATGCAGCATGCTAGTCAGGCAATCCATTACTGGGATGAATAAGTAGGGAGATATAGGATCTCCCTGCCTAAAGCCTTGAGTAGCCTTGAAATATCCAAAAGATTCTCCATTCAGGGACATAGAGTACTGAGGGGAAGATATGCAGGAATGGATCCAGGCTAGGAAGGGAAGAGGGAATTTCACTTTATGCAGGATGACTACGATAGATAACCATTGAATTAAATCAAAAACCTTTTGTATATCAAGCTTCATAGCACATCTAGGAGAGATGACTTTCCTTCCATAGCCTTTTAATAATTCTTGAGTTAGGATAATATTATCAGATATGGATATTCCAGGAAGGAAAGCATTTTGATTAGGGGATATAATTTCTACTAGTACTACTTTCATCCTTGAAGCTAAGATCTTAGCAATGCATTTGTGGATGACATTGCAACAAACAATTGGTCTGTATTGAGAGATACATGCATAATTATCAGATTTAGGAATGGGAGCAAATTTGGTAGCATTAATCCCTATGGGCATGATATTTTTTTTGAAATTTTTAGTCTTCGTCAGATCATACTTGATAGTTTTCCATGCATTTTGAAAAAAATAGCCATTAAAGTCATCTGGACCTATAAAGCTAGAAGGGTCCATATCAGAAGATAGATTACTTAATTTCTTCAGTGATTATAGCCTTTATGAGATCAACGGACATCATTTGGTTGATTATAGGTAGAGAGATGTCTTTGAGTAGATTGAAGTCCGGTTGTATAGTATTAGGTTTAGCAAGAGAGCTTTGGAAATATTTCAAGAGGTTCTCTGCCTTTGAGTTAGGTTCACTTTACTCGTTTATGGGCATTCTGGATTATCCCTAAGTCACGTTTGTGGAGATGACCGGTTGTACTTCAGTATTTTCCTATATATTTGCATATGGTTTTGATATACAGTATTTTGAGATAGTTCCCATCACACCAGGCTTTATGTTTGACTCGCGTTTTGTCTTTGGCTATTTGTGTCATGACAACTTTCGGGTACTCGATTAAGTAGTTTGGGGGCCAATGCTTTTGGGAATACGCTTCAAGGATAGCTGGAGTACTTTGCAGGCAAAGTCAATACTATGGATATATACTTGATATTCTGGTCGTACATGACGAATAAGTTATTTATGTATGAGACTTGTTGTATTAGAAACTGTATTCTAGCCTTTTGTATTGATATTTATTTATCAGATATTTCCATCAGTATGGTCTCTTATATATTGTTTATCTTGTTATGTTCATGTATATTCAGTATAGCATAATTATCATTCTGCTGTGAGATTCTATCACTACGCCTTGGTTCGGTTTTTATGTTATGTTATCCCAATAAGCTGTCTTTTTTGGTATTTGGGATCAGACGTTGTCATTCAACGTTGATTCATGGTATTATATAGGGCGGGTCTTCATCGATCAAATGAGAACTGAGACTCTATTAGTGAAGACTTGAATAAATTTTTCATTGCATAATTCCTTTCATATGAACTTATGATTTGTGCTTGCTTCCTTATGGGTCTATGACTTGCACTTGTTTCCTTTGACTTGCATATTGAACTCAAGAACCTAAATTCTTTTTAACTCTAAGAACATAGGATTAGACTATAATTTTACTTAACATTAAGTCATTCTTTCATTGGGAGTTAAGCTCAAGAATCCAAGAACTTTAAACATAGAATCGAATCCAGCTTCATCCAAAAATTGAACATGGTAGTTAAATCTCAACAAGGATCCTCTAAGCCCCACTTGAACATTTTGGCCTATGCATGGAATGCCCTATGTTTCCATTCTATCCATTCAAAGTCTTTTCTTTTTAAAACCATGGTTCTGATCATAAATTTTGTCTCCCAGAATGTACAACCATCGTTATTTGAATTTTTTTTGCCCTTTTCCTAGTTTCTCGAAAGCCCATATTCAACAAATTCTTGCATCTTGCCTTTTCTCACATAATATTCTATGACTCCCAACAAAGCTCTTCAGTTATTAGTATGATGTCCATTTGTTTTATGATAATAATAGTATTCACCCCTTTCAAGCTTTTCTACCTTTCTTGCGGTTTCCCTAAAAATCCAATAGTTCAGCCTTTCTTGGTAAGAAAATATACCCTCTCTTCAAAAACACAGAAAGGGGTAACTATCTTGCTCTTTGGCCATTTTGCAATGTGGTTACTTGCTCGTTTTGGTATTTCTTTTGCGGGTTTGTGATCTCCCATTAGTTTTCATTTAATTTCCTTTTCATTATTTGAAAATTTCTTACTTGAAAAAATGGGTCATCCCTTAACTTGGTATTTCTTCTATGTCTTCAGATTGTTTTATTTCTGTTTAGTTCATTTGCTAAGGCAAAAATCGATTATTCCCCTATATGCAATGGATTTAAACTCTACTTTCGCGGGCTATGCTAGGCAACCCTTTTCTTTCTTCTATGGTCTAAAGGGCTAGATTTCTTAGATTCAATTCTTGTTCCTTGCTAAATCCAAATTAAAGCCTTCGGTCCCGCTGCAAGGCATGGCCCCACCCATCCATAGAGTGATGATCAATAAGCCTTTAGTCTTGCCATCAGGCTTGATCAAAGCACTCATTCAAAGGAGATAGATGAAAAGTTTTCTGCCCCACAGCAAGGCTTGGCCGAAGCACCCATCTAAAGAGTGATTTTCAATTAATCCTTTGGTCTTACTGCCTGGACAAAGCATCCATCCAAGGGAGATGGATGAAAAGTTTTGGTCCCACCGCAAAGCCTAACCGAAGCGTCCATCCAAGGAGTGATGGATAATTAAGCCTTTGGCCCACCATCAGGCATGGCCAAAGCATCCAACCAAGGGAGATGGACGAGCCTTCAATCTTATCACAAGGCCTGGCCGAAGCATCTATCCAAAGAGTGATGGTCAGTTAAGCCTTTGGTCTCGCCACTGGGCCTAGCTAAAGAACCCATTTAAAGGAGATGGATGACAAGCATTTTGGTCTCACCGCAAGGGCTGGCCAAAGCACCTATAAAAAGAGTGATGGTCAATAAAGCCTTTTGTCCTGCCGCCAGACCTTGCCAAAGCACCTGTCTAGGGGAAATAGATGAAAGGATACTAATCCCGCCTCAAAGCCTTATCAAAATACTATGAAAGGGAGATATAAGATAAAGTTTTCTAGTTCTATCATTGGACCCAATGAAAACATTTGTGAGAAGGGCATAAGGGTCATATTGTGAAACAGAAACAAACAACTTATCATGAAGCATTATAAATTAGGTATACGAAACTTTTATTACAAAAGGGTTATATTACAATTTTTTTTACAATAAGGTCAACTTTCACAAAATTCATGGCTTTGGAGGGTGAGGAAGAGGGCGATATTGGTAAACGAAATCTTTCCCTTTCCTTTTGACTTCTAAAATACAATGGTGGAATTAACTGGCGGAGCCGCATTCTTGTACAAAATAGTAGAACCCCCAATTTCCTTAACAGCATCAGAGCATATATACCGAAAGAAATGCTGATATCTTTGATAGTTGGAAGTAAGGGCCTTTCTTAATCGGTAAACTCTTTCCGAGACCAAAAATGAGAGGACAATTTTTAAATCCAAAGCAATTATGACTTCAACTAATTAATCTACTATTGAATCTTGTTGAGATGCTCTAGTGGAGTAAAATTGCATTAATTCTATTTGGCCTTTAAGCCCTTCTACCTCTTTCATCAAAGTTTCCAATATGAAAGGAGGATTAATGATATGTTGAATTGCCACACAAAGGTATTTCTATAATTTCTTCTCCTTGTGACGAATAACTTCGAGAGAATCGATAGAGTCGACCTTAACTACTAAAGCTATCTCGTAAGTTTTGTTAGCAATTCTTAGTTGGAAACTTGATGAGACGAGCCATTTTTCCGGTCTTAACTGTTTGGATCTTCTATGTAAGTTCATTCATTTTGCGTTCCAAAGTCTCGACCCTGAGTCTAAGATCCGAAAGCACCCCAATAAACTTTTTGTTCCAATACTCTTTTATTTTTTGGTTACACTGGAACTTGACGGAACTACTCAATATAGAGAGTTCATGAGATTTGCTTTTCAATAAAAAAGGAGCCGGAGTAATCATACCGCTGCTAAGTGTCGAACGACCCCAAAATGAAGGAGAAGTCTGCAAAGGTGCTTTTTTGGAGGACTTTGCCGGTATCGGAGTGGTAAGTCCTTTTTACCTTCAGTTAAGATAAGTTTGTATGATTGACACTTATTTCTAGACTTCAATAAGTCCATTTACAATAAGAATACATGTGTTAAGTTATGCAATTTTTGTGTTATATTCCAACTGTTGAGGATCAAAGCGTGAATTAAGTTTTCCAATTAAATCCAAAATTTCATCATCCTTGGAAGAAATTTTCAATTTAAAATCATAAGCATTTCTTGTGAAATGCTTATGATAGACTTTAAATGAATATGCTTCTCATACCATTTGTTGGGTTCAACATTGTCGACGGTTAATAAACTAAAAATAAACCAGCAGAACGGTTCTCCATGGCCATCACTAACTTGGACTTAAATACCCTCGAGACGTTAAGTTCGGTTGGGATCATCAAGAGATGAAGGCAATTACTTATCCTAAAGTAAGAAATAAATAATAACTAATCTTTAGTAAAAGAGAGAAAAACAATTACAAGAAACATTATTAATAGTTGAAGAACAACCAGAGTTATTACATTCACATAGAAATAGTAATGATAGAAACTACATGTACACTACAATTATGCTAATTTTTAGAACAAGAAAGGGCATCCCGAATTTTATGAATCAACGAAGAAGAAACGGAAAATATAGTAGAAAAAGAAGCCACAACGCTAGGGTAGCATTAACTGGAGGAAATCTTCGATAATCCAATTCTTTGGAAGGAACTAAAGTCCAAGTTTGGAAATTGTACATATGATGGAGGTCACGGAGAAAATAGTATTCGATAAAAGAGACTTTTTAATCAAGAAAGAATTTCCTTGAAAAACTCTTTTAATCTAAACAATTTACATAGGGTTTGTAACGACCCAGATTTTTCTTCGTTTGATTTTGAATATTTAAATGGTTTTAAATATTGGATTTGAAATTTTAATTTAGTTAGTAAGATTTTAAAACTGAAACTTTCAAGCGATTTCGTAAAATTTGGAAATCGTCGATTTAATCGACGCGTTAAAATAGCGATCCAGGGCACAGTCTCGGATTTCGACAAAACCAGTTCCATTGGATCTGTAATAATGTGTTATTATTGGAATTTCAAATTTCGTAATGTTTGGATTCACTGTTTGGTCGTACGAGATAGAAACGTCTAGAAATAATTTAATTGAAATTAATTTTTTTAGTCGATTTAAAAAGCTATCTTCTTTATACGATCGAATCAAGTTCCGAAACTTGTTCCGTTGCGTTCGAAATAAGGGTATAACATTAGGAACACCTGGCGGCATGCCTCAATAAGAGTTCAAGATTTTTCGATATGTAATACGAGATATTTTCAATATTTTATTAAAATTTATAAATCAATTCAAATTCAAATCGTAGCCGCCTCCTTTCCTTTTAAATCACGTCTTTCTCCTCTCAATTCAAAATCTCTATTCAAGCCATCCCCTTTCAATTCAATTCGAATTCACAAATTAAAAAAAATGGCGTATGCCTATCTTCATTCAGAAGAGAAAAATCAGGTTGCCTTCACCGTTTTAAATCACGAATTCATCCTCCCTCTTCTGTTTTAACGAAAATCAATTCGATATCGAAAAAAAGGACAGCTCGACTTTCTCCAGTTCTCCGTCTTCCAACCTTTTCTGCTGCCGCCGCTCCCTTCTTCTTGTACTTTCGGCAGCCCCTTCACTTTGTGTCGTGCTCTAAGCCTACGAATTCCCTTCCATCAAATTGCTTCCTATTTTCAAGCGTCTTTCCTAGTATTGAAAGGAACCGGCGTTTCATTCCAAAGAGTAGCAGCTCATTTAAATATATATTAATCTTGCCTCTGAATCCTAGATTCTTCAATTTTGGTGTGCTGCCACCGCTTCTTCCTATTACTCTTCATTTTTACGTTTTGATTTCTGACTTGAGATCACGATGCTGAACTAAATTTCTTTTGGTTTTGTATCAAACCGATGTTTAATGAAATTGCGATTCAATATTGGGGCTTCAATATTTTTTTCCTTGTTTTGAAATAGGATTGTACGATTTACACGGGTTGCGATTCAATTTAACTTTGGATCGGGAAGGTTGCGATCCTTCTGAATCGCGTTTTGGAACGTACAATTTTACGATTCCTGAAATCACTGATGGAGGTGCAAGATAAGAGCAACGAACAATATCAAAGACTTAGTCGGGATGCACTTAGAAAAGGTATAAATAGATTTGTGAACAAAGCTAATGCGGCTAACATCAAAAAAATATAATTCCAGAGTTGTTTTCAGAGAATCTTATCAGGGGAAGATAAGGTTTAACTTTTAAATTTTCTTAATTTATATTTAACTATTATTTAAAAATCATAATATTATAACTTAGAAATCTTCTTCGTTAGATCGAAATTGAACAAGACAAGACGTGATGGGATCGTATAGATGAATACGACATCTGGAATTTATTTGGAGTCAATCATGATAGCTGAAATTTTAGATTAAATTGATTGTCAGTTCAATTTAATCTAAAATTGGATGATTAACAATTTCGAAAAATCAAGATGAGTAAATCTCACTCAATTTATTCGAGTGGAATTAATTTATAATAATTTAAATTAATTATTGGATGATTGGTTGAATTGATATGTTACTATCAGTTTGGATGTTATATATATATAGTAGTATACATATTAGTAGTTAGATATATTTCCAACTGTTGGAGAGGATGAGACCCTATGCGCCCCGCATAATAGCGAATGACCCTATATACCGTGATATCCCCCTCGAAGTGGTATTGGTATTTTTATGTTGTATTAACATCTATGGATGCAGGGAAATAGGTTGGAGGGATCCAACTGGATTCATCAAAAATGTTGATTTTAATTTCATATATAATGATATATGATGTGCTAGAATAATCTGTTATAGATTATTGTTGTGATTTGAATAATTGGATGTTATAGTAGCACTGGCCTGAATTTGGTATTTTAAATACCATAAATATTATTTTTGAATTTGAAGGAATTAAAAGGGATTTTAGATAAAAAAATACTTATATTGGAATTTGGATTATTTTAAAGGAAACCGAGTTGGATAAAATAATAATTATATTTTTGGGTTTGTACTTAACTATTTGAAAAATATTTTTAATAGAGCTTTTAAAAATAATTTATATAAAAGATTTTTTTAAATGATGGATTTTTAAATGATATTTCTGAAAAATATGAAGAGGGGTTGAAATCGATATTAAAAATAGATTTGTGGAATAAATGAAATTTATTAAGAAATGGATTTATAAATGGGATTTTATAAATGAAATTAGTTTTATAAACACAAGTGGACACTCAAAGGAGTTTATAAATTCATAACGATGTTTATAAATAAGGGTAAAACAATATCTGTTGACAAAATTGGGAATATAAATTCATATGGTGAATTTATATCAGAATATGGAAATTTGTTTGAGGAAAAAATAGTTGTTTCTATTTTTGAAATGTGAGAATGGTTAAGGGAACAGAAATGAAATCGACGTGTAGTGAATCAAGAGGGATTTATAAATTGAAATTGGACATTGGAATTTTGAAAATATATTTTTATCGAGAAGTTAAATTGTTTCAAAATAGAATTTTTATATATTCAAACTATGTAATTTAAAGCTGCTTTAGTAATAAATACTTCGGAAGTGGATTTTTCAAATATTTAATATTAATTGAAATAAATTTCTAATTTTTATAATAAGCTTCATAAAATCAATTTGTTATTTGAAAATGAAATAGGGAATGAAGTATCAGTGTTTATTTAAGTATTTTAAAATTTAAAATAATTACTTAAACGTATTTTTAAAATTAAATTATCATTCTTTAAAAATACTTATTATACATATATAGAGTTTTGAAAATGATTTGAATTTATTTATAAACTCTCTCGAGATGTGGAAACAGATATGATTTTTAGAAGTTGTAAATGGATAGATGAGATTATAAGTGGGTATAATCGACTTTGGAAAATGTAAAGGAATTAATATAAATTCGGGCAATGTAGGAGATAGGAAAGAAAAACTCCTAAGTATTGATATTAGAAATGATTTCGAAAAAATGAATTATAATATTTTCCTAAGTGAAAAAATGATGGTTTTTGAAAATATTTAGAGACGAAGGATTTATATCGAGATATTTTCTAAGTAATGGATTATAAATCGAAGTTGGAAATATTTCACTAAGTGTTGAAGTGAGGTATGGGTGGAGATATCCTGTTATGGAAACAAGCATTCAGAATGTTTTCAAATATCGATAAATTTCAAAGAGATTTGAATATATATCTTTGTAAAGATTTTTTGAAATGAATGTTTTAAAGAATTATAAATAATGGTCTACTGACTGCTTATGGATGTTATTTGATATTTAAATAACCGACTGTCAATATAGGCTAATTTCGTTAATCATTTCGAAGAGTCCGGGATCAGATTTAATTATCTGAAAACCACTGCGATCCGATTTAAGCATTACGAATGGATATCGTGAAGATAGTGAAGACGGTGATTCAGTTTGTCCAGACCCAGGACAACTTGTATGGATGAATGCTGTCAGAACATTGTCATTGGAGGACGATGAGCATTCTAAGTGGAATAGTTCTTGAAAGGTAATCGTAGCCTTAAGCCTCATCAACTGGAATGATTGAAAATCAGGGGAGATGCAGCAAGGCTAAGTGGGTCATACCCAATTAGGGTATGTTATCACCTTTCTAGATACCCTCAGATATATTATTAATTATGTATACGGTGGTGCATGGAAAAGAGCTCTCGATAAGGGTGGAAACACCCGGGGTGATTACATACTCGGTTCTATCCAGGTTAGGGGTAGGGCCGGTCTTGTGTTGTAGGGGATCCCGGCGAGGTCCTCGGTACATTTTTCTAGATGTGTACCGTGATAGGTGGTACCCCAGTGCCTTGTCATTGTATGGAATCCATTCTCCAATAAGCGCCGTACAGTTTTGATTGTGCCCAACTATGCTGAAACGTGGGATGCAAGCATTTCAGCTATTTTCTATTTACTTTCTAAAGACACTATTATAATATCAGATGATTTTGATAAAAATTGTTTTGGTTATCGTAAGGTAAAAACCTGTCGTGTTTATGTGTGAGTGGTCTTATAAGATTTCTTTGTTTTCAAAGGATTTTGATAAAAGTTAATAATTCAAATTGAGTGTGTTTTCTCACGTTGGTTTTCTAGACTGACTCGGGTGTTATTTTATTATAATGCTCGGGTCAGACCGAGAATTACAGATTCATGATAGGATGCTATGGAGCTCAGCAGACGAGTTGGATGATAAGACGTATTTCCGTACTTGATTTGTATTTCCACTGTGTGAGGACAGGTTATTAAACTGTCCAGATTGATTGTTGTCTATTGTACTCTGATAATGGCATGTATGTTAATAGTACAGTTCTTGTATTTAAAATATGTTATTATATATTATATTTTGTTCCGCTGCGATTGTGAGATTCTGTGTTGTTGTTTTCTGTTTCTTCTTCTACCTTTTCTTCTTCACCCCTAATGAACTGGTATTTCCAGCACTCGATTGCTCGGCATTCTGTACAGTGGACGTATTGATGTTGATTTTCGAGGATCAAAAGTCCCGTGTTCGTTACAGTGGTATCAGAGCCGAAGGTTAAGCGAGAACTATGGCTTTGGTGGGATTACTCATTAGAGATAGGGTCAGTAGTACCTTAGAATGAGTTTGAGTATATTAATAGATATGAGCGTGTATTTATTACTGAATATAATTATTTTATATTGTGTTGATTTATCTGTTGAGTGGCATATAAATTCTGGTCGAATGGTGGGACGCCACTAAATCGATAGAAGTTTCTAAACACTTGAACCAGGTAAACCGACACAGTATTGTTTTGAAGTGGGTAAATGAAATAATTTTACCCAAATTATATTTTGATATAAAAGAAATAATTTTCTAAAATTATTATAGTATATTGGTGTGTTTGGTTATTATTATATAATCAAAACAAAGTTATAAAATTGGAAATGGTTTATTAAAACTAAATTAGATTGTATAAGAATGAATTATACGAATGAGTTAAAAACTAAAAATGGATTCAAACCAGAATTTGGGAAAACTAAATCTGTAACGACCCGGTATTTTCAACCATTCACATCCATTATAAGTGTATAGGTAGACACTCATGCCGGAATTGAATTGCTCAAAATACCGCGTTGTAAATAAAATTTGGCAAATCTCAGAATATACAGTAAATAAATAAAATCACAGATCACAGACACAGAGTAAAATAATGCAGCGGAAGTAAAAGAAATAGTAGTTCATGAAGCTACTATATAAATATGTCAGAGTTACATAAGATACAACAGAAGAAATAAAGTACAACAAAAGTCTCAATAAAATAACCAAGTACAAGCTGAGTAGAACAACGGAACTGAAATAGATAGGACAAGACAAGCAGATAATCTCCAGCGATTCAAATCTCCAAGCGAGTGGAAATCCAAATCTGTGAACTCAGGCTGACCCGAGCGTAAAGCAAAACACAAAACACTCGAGTCAGGACAATATATACTTATATAATGTAAACCAACTCAAGCGAACTGTAATAAGGGTACAAGTAACTTAGAAGATGCTTGGGACCGCCCATCCTCTAAGGGTCCGTTAAACTATCTACTATGTAGTAATATTTGCTATTATAATAATGTCTAATAAGTAAAGTATAATCATATAGAAAATAGCGTTAAGGGGATGGAGAACCTTAACGCGGTCGGATCTTAAAATCATAATCGTAGTAAAGCTCGATATGGTAGGTGACACGGCACAACTAGGCAATGCCAGGGTAGATATACCAATTACGCACACGGACAGATGGATACGCATAACAGCCACTACCGTTCTACCTCGAACAACACTCCCAAATCGGAGGATGGCCATCTAATCAATCACAAGTAAGAGTATAATATCGAAGAAATGTGTCCAAGAAGAGGTGCTACCTCACTGGTCTGAGATCGCTCCTGTTTTAGCCACCTTATGCCAACTCACGGGAGTTGGGTCCATGTAACACACCTTAAGAACGTCGCCACCATCCTACTTCATTCTGGAATCTCCACCGCGTACACGGTTGTCAAAGTGGTTTTCGGTATCGACAGAGAGTATGTCCATATCCGATCCCGGTCTCTTTGCCAACCAATCGTTATTATAACCCGTGGTTATAACTTTTAAAAACAATACTTTACTTCAAAATAAAATATCATTTCAAACCATATCTTTATCAAAATAAAGATTAAATCAATTCCAAACCATTTCCATATATTTAAATTTTCATATCATTTCAAAACTTCATTTCAAATCATTTTAATATAATAAAATATCATATCCTTACAAAACTTCATTTCAAATCATTTTAATAAAATAAAATATCCTATCAGTTCAAATCCAAATATTCAACTTTAAATACCTTTTAAATTCAAAGATATTGTTCATTTACTATCATTTCAAATCACCTTTAAATAGTTTATATTCCAATCAAAATAATTCATTTAAACCTTTTAAAAGTGTAATTATTATATTTTCAAATCAAGTATTCAATTTCCAAAGTTTCAAAACATTCTGAGTTCGTTTACTGTGACATCCCGGAATTTCGAGCAATATCAATTTAATAATCTGTGATGAATATTAAATTGAATTGATATATTATTGGATTATAAGATCTGAATTAATATTTTTCTTCTGATAAATATTTAATTGATTTGAAATATCTTTGGATTATAACATTTGAATTGGTACTTTTCACTTAATTAATATCGTATTGTGAATTATTTTCTATCTATTTTATATATATTGGTATATATTGCAGATAGGGAAGTTCTGTTTTAAATTCAATCGATAAATTTTGTTTTAAATTTCTAATATGTATATTCTAGTGGTTTGGAAATTATTATTTATTTCAAAGTAAGTTTTTCAAAGCTATTAAATTCATAAATATATATTTTTTTTTAAAATATTTTAGATAAATGTTTAAATTGTCTAGAACTATTTCTGACTTTGGTTTAAATTTATATTTATTAACAAAAGGGTTTTGTTCTATTTTCTTTTTAAATAAAAGTATTGCTTGTTAAAAATAATTTAAAATGTATATATGTTATAAATTCAATTTTTGTCAAATGATATTCTAGTATGTATTATAAAATAAGAAATGGGAATAAAAGAATAATTTTTTTTTAAAATTATTTTTAAATTTGATAAGCAAACTTTTATAATATAAATAAATAAAATATTCAATAGAAATACAATACGATAATACGCATAACAAATACACATTAATATAATACAACAACATATTTAAATAACATTCATTTTGTTTTGTAAAACAAACATACTAAATAATCAAACAATCACTAAACAATCTAACAACTTAATCAAATAGCATCCACCACATTTTAAAATCAAATAGTATATTACAATAACATCTTACTTACACAATATCTATTACACTTCATAAATATACTAGAGTAACATCTTAATTGTTAAAAAGTAAGACAGATCTGAAGAGTCAATTGAACCAAGAAAATATAACTAGAGTTGTACAAGGCAGCATAAAAACAAGTAGATGGTTCGAATATGTGTATGACATGCAGACTTGAAGTTACAAAGTAAAAGAAATGAAAACATACAAGCAAAATATAGTGTAAAAAATGAAACACACTAGTAGCTTGCAAATGAAGTCACAGGCAAGTATATAAAATATAAGATAAGTATAAAAATGAAACAACCAAGTACAAGAAGCATTAAATACTAGTCATGCATACATCTGCTCTAGCTCACAAAGATGAAAATCTCGGCCACCAAACCAGGGAAAAATCTCTGAAAAATTTGTACAACTTGTACACTATTTTATATAAAAATTATACCCTGTAAATGTTTTAAAACACCACCAGTAAGCTATCTTTCTTTTATCATTTTCATTCCAGTCGAGCTAGATACAAACTGCAAAACTACTTCATTTAAAAACTTAAAACAAGACTCCATTTAAAATCAAAACCAGATTCTACAACTTAATTCAACAGAGAAGTAGAGATTGGCAGGAAGATTCAAAGTGGAGAATACTTCCAGTTTTTTCAGGATTCAAAACTGTTTCAAATGGGTGATCTGTTCTTTCCCCTAAGGCTGGTGAGTAACAAATGTTTTTAAAAATATAAGTATAAATTGGTATTGCATGATTTTCTCTGCAACGAATATGCCTGTAGTCATGTTTTAAAGCCTGTGATCATATTATGTAAATGCTGTGTGTTATGATGTGGATGTTTACTGGTTTCAGATTTTAAACCCATTCATAAATCAAACACCCAAGGTTAAATCTTCACTGGTACCTGAGTTTAGAACAATATAGGATGTTATATCTTGGAATTCAAACTGGTTTTAGTTAAAAAAATGGAGTGGCATCTGGGAAATAAGAAATACAGAGCATCACTTGAACAAGTTAAAAATTTAACTATCGAAATTCTTGAATTCAGTTATATAAAGGGATTGTTTATACAAAAATAGGATTTTTAACATAAAAATCTAAATTTTTAGTGGTGAAATTCGAGAGCAGTTCTGGTTTGACCAGAAAAGTGTTTTGTGTGGTTATCTGATGATCTATGGAGATGGGGTGGTCGGGGTTCTGCCTAGCAATGGAGGAGTGATCGTAGCACTTTGGAAAAATGGTGGATGGTGATATATTTCATCATGGAAGTTGCGGTAGGGGTTTTCTTCCTGGAACCCTAGTTTTAAGGAGAGGTGGTAGTTTGATCACTACGTACAGTGTAGTTGATCGAGAGCGACGAAATGTTGTGAGAGGGTGGCGGAGGAGTTCGACGAGGTGTACGCGAATTTTCTTGACGACTGATGGCCGGAATCGCATGGACGAGGAGGTTTAGCCAGAGTTGTTTTACCAGGTGAAGTTCGAGAGCACTCGAATTCGACTGGAGCTTCGTGGAATGGTTTCGAGGGTCAGGGTCGACTTGGTGGTGGTTCGCCGAGATGTCTGGAAGATCGCCAGAGGTGGCGGCGGCGGGAACTACGTGTGCACGTGCACAAGGATGGGACTGTGTCAGTTCATTTGGTTGGGGAAGAAGAAGAAGTGGGGTCTGGGTGAACTCGAGAAGTACTCGGGAAATTTTGTGTTTGGCTCGGGTAATTCGAAATTTTTCTCGAAGTAAAAGATAGGGGTCTCGGTAGTTCTATCTTTTTTGCAGTTTCGACAATACCCAGTTTTCTCGAGATTGTACTCGGGTAGACTGCTTTTTGGCTCGGGTAATTCACTGTGATTTCTCGAAGTAAATTGCAGAGGATCTCTAGTCACTTGTCTAAGTTTAAACTGAACCAGTTTTTGAATAGTTTTTAAATTGTAGTTTTTTTAAATTAATAAAAATGTTAAGCTGAGTAGAATTTAGTGTTTAAAAATTTCCAAACTTTTGAAATAAAATAAAGTTTAAAATTTAAACACTTTAAACATATTTAAAGAGACTTAATTTAAGAAAATTCGATTTAAACTCTTCATAACTAACTATTGTTTAATTTGCAATTTAAGGTCTTAAAAGTCAGATTATAAAGAGATTTAAAATTTAATTTGTGTTCGTTTAAGTTTGAAACTTAAAAATGGAAGTTAAAAAGGAAATGAGTTCTCTTTAAGAAGTAACGATTTAAATTTAAACTCATTAACGATTAAAGGAATTTGAATGGTAATGGATGAATTTATATTGATTAAATTTGTGATTTGAGTTTAAATGAATTAATTAAGTTTAAATAAATTAATTAATTAATTTGGAATTACAAGTTTAAATTATATTAATTTAAGTTTTAAATAATGGAATAAGTAATTTATATGTTATTAATGAAAGGTTAATTGGATTTATAATTAATAATAAATTAATGTGAGTTGATTATTTTAGATTGAGATTAAATAAATGTTAATGGAGGTTATTAACTAAATTATTTTATAATTAATCAATATAACTGTTTATTTATGGTCATTTGGATTAATTAATTAAAATCAACATTTTAACTGTAAGTATAGTTAATTGAATGAGAAGTAATTAAGGAGTTAATTACTCATTTGACGTATTGAGTAATTTGATTTATTCAGGTTAATTAACTTATTTTAATTAATCTGAGTAATCAATTGGTAATGTGAGAAGTATAATTACTCAAAGAAGTAATTGGTAAGTAATTACAAGACGTAGTTAATGGGATGAAGTTTGTTAATAAAGTAATTAGAGTATAATTACTTTTTATAATAAATCAAGGGATTAATTGGAGATAATTATTTATAAAGTAATTAAAGGAGTTAATTACTGATTTGATTAATCAAGGGTGATTTATATTGTGGGTTAAATTTAGGATTAATTACTTTGATTTAATTAAATTGTAAATGTAATTCGAGATCATTAATTATTATAATTAATGTTGGAATTTGGAATAAATGTATTTGGATTTATTTATAAATGGAAAATTTTATTAATACAATTAATTAAGTAATGTAATTAACTTTAGTTAATTAATAAATGAAGTTATGAAAAGGTTAATTTCTATATTTGGTTAAGTAATTAATCTGAGAAGTAACTCAAGGAATTTACTTAAATGTAATTAAAGAAAATTAATCAGGGATGATTAATAAAAAGGAATAATGGGATGATGATTTATTAATTGATTGATAATTAATTAATATAGGCAAGTTTAATAATGATGAATAATTAATTTAATTAATTTTAAATTAATTAAAGGTAGGGTAATTGATTTAATTCGTTTTAAATTAATTACCAACGATGTAATTATTATCTTTGCTTATGAATGGATGATATGAATTCCCATTGATTGATTGAAAACTCAGTTATGTGATGAGTAATCTCTGTTTGATTTGGATGCTCTGATTTAAGTGTGATATCATAGATTATCCATTTATGCTGATATGTGATTATTTATCTGTGATATTGTGATTTATCTATCTGTGTTGATAGGGATAATTGAATTGAATTGTTTTAAACCTTTAAAACAACTTGGCCTTAAAAGACACGGTTTGGATTTCGATGAGACCGGGATCGGGTTTCCGTATACCGGGATTCTAGGTCTGGAGACCCGAATACCACATCGATCCAAAATAACGATAGGTCGTGAAATCCAAGTGGAGCAAGTGAAGACTTGAGGTATAAGAACTATTCGTCAGTATAACTCTGTGGGTGATTCCGTAATGAGTTTGACGGAAATAGTACTTATAGATTCGAGATGAAGATTCAGAGTGCAAGGGTTATCGTCGTTAACTCTGAGGGTGATTCCAATACGAGTGTAACGAGATAATGCCTTCGGTTTCGTTCGAACCCGGAACGAACTTGTATGGATTGAATGCTTTCAGCACATCGTCAGGTGGACGATGAGCATTCTAAGTGATGAGTTCTGATAAAGGTAATCGTGACCTCAAGCCTCATCAACCGGGAATGGCTAAAACAGGGGAGGTGCAGCAAAGCTTCGTGGGTAGCACCCACTTGAGAGCGAGATTTTCTCCTGTCTAGATGTCCCTTTTTATTTCGATTGTGTGGGCAGTGGAGACGTCCAACTGCCGGGGTTGTCTCGTTTGGAACTGTTCAGTAAGGAACGGGTCCGGCTTTGTGTTGCAGGGGACTTAGGGTGGGTCCTCGGTACGGTGATCTAGGCCACGTACTGTGACGGGCGGTACCCCAGTAGCCCAGCCATTGTATGGAATCCAAAATCCAATAAGCGCCCTCGGTTTTGATTGTATACCTAGTATGCTGGAATTTAATGAATGTAACAATTTCGGCTATTTTCTATTTACTTGAAAACCCTAGACACTATTATAATATCACTGGATTTTCTATCAAATGTTTTGGTTAGCGTAAGGTAAAAACTTACCCATGTTTATTTGTGGGGAGTCTTACGTGATTCCTTTGTTTCAAATGATTTTCAAAGTTAAGCAACTTTAACCTGTTACTCATACCAGACCCATGTCTGACCCGAAGTTTATTTCTGTTTTTCATAAACTCTCGGGTACCCAAATTTTTACGGGTAGTCAAGGGATTCAGGTTTAGCTTTGACGAATACTGGAGGAGCAATGGAGCAGGAGGCTTCAGCGTGTAGATATATATATATTGGTTCCGCTGTGTCAGTGTTATTCTGTATTTTCCGCTGTGTTGTATCTCTGTGATGTTGAGTTGTATTAACTAGACAGGTTTATAACTGTCTAGTATGTGATGTATTATCTGTGTACTCTGATGTATATGATATTTATGTGATATATTATATTTTATTCATTCCGCTGTTGAGATTCTGATGTTGTTTCTTCTTCTTTCTATCTTTTCTATTTTCTCACCTCTTTCTTTTCTTCAAAACGATGCGATTTCCTGGGCGTAGGAAGTCGGGTCGTGACAGTTGGTATCAGAGCACTAGGTTGAGCGAATACCTAGGCTCTTAAGTGATTTCTTCCTTGAGAGAGCGTATTTGTATTTTTGATATATATATTTATTTAATTCTACCTATCGGTTGGGTTACCTGTTCGGGTATCCCAATATAAGTATAAAGGTAAATGGGGTGGTGGTGTGTGTAACACGACTACCAATGGTTGAATTTGTTGAGGTTGGAAGTGTATCGACCGAGACGATATTGGGTCTACAGTTCGTCTCGAATGAAATTGTGGTGTAAGAATTTCTTTGAGTTTCTAAAGGAAATCTGTTAAGGATTCGAAGTCCAGCCTTTAAGTGTAAGATGATCGCGCTCGTGTGAGCGGATTTTCGAGAGTTTGGATGAGTATAGTTTGATCTGTCGGTTGGGCAGAAGAGAGATGATATTTTGATCTCTCGAGATGTAGTAGCTGTGTGATGAGACGCAGTGACTGTGGATGTCTCCGAAGCTATTTATTTGGAACGAGTTAGGGAAGTAGGTCTGCTTCGGTGTTGTGGCGGTGTTCAGCAGAATGTATCTGTTTGATTCGGGGTCCGAATTTCTCGAAGTACTTTAGATTAGAAATTCCTTGGCATTAGTGTCAGCAGTGCAGCTCGGAGTTTTCTGTGTTGGTAAAGAAGCTTTCTGGCTTAGCAGTGAGTTCAGAAGCAGCAGTGTGGATCCATTTCTTCGATGGATTGATTAGTGAGCGTAGGCTGTTCTGTTGGGTAAAGGGGAACAGTTTTTCTTTGAATTAGTCTGGGATGGTCGCAAAAGTGACTTGCGATTATTTGAGCGTTCTCTTGTGTTTAGAGATTCTTCTTTCTGGGTGACTTCAGAAAATCAGAGTTGTCAGTATCTGGAGATTGAGTTTGGTATCGACCATATTCCAAGAGTGATACCGACGGTTCAGCTTAGTAGTAGGATGGTTTTTGGAGGAAGATTTTTAGTGAAGCGGCTCAGGTTTTGGAGGAACTTCTGGGTTTTCTCTTTGTGGATCTGTAGAACCCTATTTTCGGAATAGTTGAGAGGCTTACCGGTTGTGATTTGCTGACTGATGGTTGCAAAGCCTAGGTCCGTCACAATTGAGTATCAGTGGAAAAGTTGTGTTTGTGTACATCATCTATATTTTTATCTACCCATATCAGAGTTGTGCAGCGGAAGCAGTTGGAGTGTGTCTGCTTTTCTTTTCTAGAGAAGAGAAGTTGATTTATACGGATGATGGTAGGAATTGTGTTCCTGACCTTAGTTGACCATGAGAAGATCATTCTACTGGGTTGTTTTGGATTCAGACTGTTCTGGAAGGGATCAACGGAAGTTTAGATGATTGGTAGTGATGAAAGCAGCTTTAGATCGTCTGAAGAATTTGATGGATAAGAGATGGAGGAATTAGGAATTCGAAGTTAGAGACTTCGTTGTGGTCGAAGTTTCCTCTGATCAAAGGAGCTGTATAGTTGGGTAAGTCTGGGAAATTAGTTTTGAGGTGTTCTGGATTTTCTCTGTGTTCTGGAGAAGTTAGTGTTTGATCTTCTGGAGTGTGAATTGCCAGTTTGGATAGCTGTGATTCATTGTGTTTCACGTGTCTCTGAGGGAGTACGTGTAAGATTCTGTTTCGGATTTTGGAACCAACAGTTCAGGGAGTTTTGGCTATTGAGTCAGACCTGTCTACAGTCTAGTATCCTGTCTAGTTGGGTGGATCTAGATGAGTAGGAGCTCTGTAGTTTAGTAGTGTTGATGGTTTGGATTCTATAGAGCGAGTAACTCGATATTTATACTCGGGGAAACTCGAGAGAATTCTATTCGGAATTTTTGTCTGGATAGTTAGTTTTGTTTGGTTGGATGAATTGGATGCTATGATTATTTAATGATATATGCTTGTGTTTATAATTAAATTTTTAAATAGATTATTAAATTACCTTTGTTTTAATTTCGGGGACGAAATTCTTTTAAGGGGGGAGGAATGTGACATCCCGGAATTTCGAGCAATATCAATTTAATAATCTGTGATGAATATTAAATTGAATTGATATATTATTGGATTATAAGATCTGAATTAATATTTTTCTTCTGATAAATATTTAATTGATTTGAAATATCTTTGGATTATAACATTTGAATTGGTACTTTTCACTTAATTAATATCGTATTGTGAATTATTTTCTATCTATTTTATATATATTGGTATATATTGCAGATAGGGAAGTTCTGTTTTAAATTCAATCGATAAATTTTGTTTTAAATTTCTAATATGTATATTCTAGTGGTTTGGAAATTATTATTTATTTCAAAGTAAGTTTTTCAAAGCTATTAAATTCATAAATATATATTTTTTTAAAAATATTTTAGATAAATGTTTAAATTGTCTAGAACTATTTCTGACTTTGGTTTAAATTTATATTTATTAACAAAAGGGTTTTGTTCTATTTTCTTTTTAAATAAAAGTATTGCTTGTTAAAAATAATTTAAAATGTATATATGTTATAAATTCAATTTTTGTCAAATGATATTCTAGTATGTATTATAAAATAAGAAATGGGAATAAAAGAATAATTTTTTTTTAAAAATTATTTTTAAATTTGATAAGCAAACTTTTATAATATAAATAAATAAAATATTCAATAGAAATACAATACGATAATACGCATAACAAATACACATTAATATAATACAACAACATATTTAAATAACATTCATTTTGTTTTGTAAAACAAACATACTAAATAATCAAACAATCACTAAACAATCTAACAACTTAATCAAATAGCATCCACCACATTTTAAAATCAAATAGTATATTACAATAACATCTTACTTACACAATATCTATTACACTTCATAAATATACTAGAGTAACATCTTAATTGTTAAAAAGTAAGACAGATCTGAAGAGTCAATTGAACCAAGAAAATATAACTAGAGTTGTACAAGGCAGCATAAAAACAAGTAGATGGTTCGAATATGTGTATGACATGCAGACTTGAAGTTACAAAGTAAAAGAAATGAAAACATACAAGCAAAATATAGTGTAAAAAATGAAACACACTAGTAGCTTGCAAATGAAGTCACAGGCAAGTATATAAAATATAAGATAAGTATAAAAATGAAACAACCAAGTACAAGAAGCATTAAATACTAGTCATGCATACATCTGCTCTAGCTCACAAAGATGAAAATCTCGGCCACCAAACCAGGGAAAAATCTCTGAAAAATTTGTACAACTTGTACACTATTTTATATAAAAATTATACCCTGTAAATGTTTTAAAACACCACCAGTAAGCTATCTTTCTTTTATCATTTTCATTCCAGTCGAGCTAGATACAAACTGCAAAACTACTTCATTTAAAAACTTAAAACAAGACTCCATTTAAAATCAAAACCAGATTCTACAACTTAATTCAACAGAGAAGTAGAGATTGGCAGGAAGATTCAAAGTGGAGAATACTTCCAGTTTTTTCAGGATTCAAAACTGTTTCAAATGGGTGATCTGTTCTTTCCCCTAAGGCTGGTGAGTAACAAATGTTTTTAAAAATATAAGTATAAATTGGTATTGCATGATTTTCTCTGCAACGAATATGCCTGTAGTCATGTTTTAAAGCCTGTGATCATATTATGTAAATGCTGTGTGTTATGATGTGGATGTTTACTGGTTTCAGATTTTAAACCCATTCATAAATCAAACACCCAAGGTTAAATCTTCACTGGTACCTGAGTTTAGAACAATATAGGATGTTATATCTTGGAATTCAAACTGGTTTTAGTTAAAAAAATGGAGTGGCATCTGGGAAATAAGAAATACAGAGCATCACTTGAACAAGTTAAAAATTTAACTATCGAAATTCTTGAATTCAGTTATATAAAGGGATTGTTTATACAAAAATAGGATTTTTAACATAAAAATCTAAATTTTTAGTGGTGAAATTCGAGAGCAGTTCTGGTTTGACCAGAAAAGTGTTTTGTGTGGTTATCTGATGATCTATGGAGATGGGGTGGTCGGGGTTCTGCCTAGCAATGGAGGAGTGATCGTAGCACTTTGGAAAAATGGTGGATGGTGATATATTTCATCATGGAAGTTGCGGTAGGGGTTTTCTTCCTGGAACCCTAGTTTTAAGGAGAGGTGGTAGTTTGATCACTACGTACAGTGTAGTTGATCGAGAGCGACGAAATGTTGTGAGAGGGTGGCGGAGGAGTTCGACGAGGTGTACGCGAATTTTCTTGACGACTGATGGCCGGAATCGCATGGACGAGGAGGTTTAGCCAGAGTTGTTTTACCAGGTGAAGTTCGAGAGCACTCGAATTCGACTGGAGCTTCGTGGAATGGTTTCGAGGGTCAGGGTCGACTTGGTGGTGGTTCGCCGAGATGTCTGGAAGATCGCCAGAGGTGGCGGCGGCGGGAACTACGTGTGCACGTGCACAAGGATGGGACTGTGTCAGTTCATTTGGTTGGGGAAGAAGAAGAAGTGGGGTCTGGGTGAACTCGAGAAGTACTCGGGAAATTTTGTGTTTGGCTCGGGTAATTCGAAATTTTTCTCGAAGTAAAAGATAGGGGTCTCGGTAGTTCTATCTTTTTTGCAGTTTCGACAATACCCAGTTTTCTCGAGATTGTACTCGGGTAGACTGCTTTTTGGCTCGGGTAATTCACTGTGATTTCTCGAAGTAAATTGCAGAGGATCTCTAGTCACTTGTCTAAGTTTAAACTGAACCAGTTTTTGAATAGTTTTTAAATTGTAGTTTTTTTAAATTAATAAAAATGTTAAGCTGAGTAGAATTTAGTGTTTAAAAATTTCCAAACTTTTGAAATAAAATAAAGTTTAAAATTTAAACACTTTAAACATATTTAAAGAGACTTAATTTAAGAAAATTCGATTTAAACTCTTCATAACTAACTATTGTTTAATTTGCAATTTAAGGTCTTAAAAGTCAGATTATAAAGAGATTTAAAATTTAATTTGTGTTCGTTTAAGTTTGAAACTTAAAAATGGAAGTTAAAAAGGAAATGAGTTCTCTTTAAGAAGTAACGATTTAAATTTAAACTCATTAACGATTAAAGGAATTTGAATGGTAATGGATGAATTTATATTGATTAAATTTGTGATTTGAGTTTAAATGAATTAATTAAGTTTAAATAAATTAATTAATTAATTTGGAATTACAAGTTTAAATTATATTAATTTAAGTTTTAAATAATGGAATAAGTAATTTATATGTTATTAATGAAAGGTTAATTGGATTTATAATTAATAATAAATTAATGTGAGTTGATTATTTTAGATTGAGATTAAATAAATGTTAATGGAGGTTATTAACTAAATTATTTTATAATTAATCAATATAACTGTTTATTTATGGTCATTTGGATTAATTAATTAAAATCAACATTTTAACTGTAAGTATAGTTAATTGAATGAGAAGTAATTAAGGAGTTAATTACTCATTTGACGTATTGAGTAATTTGATTTATTCAGGTTAATTAACTTATTTTAATTAATCTGAGTAATCAATTGGTAATGTGAGAAGTATAATTACTCAAAGAAGTAATTGGTAAGTAATTACAAGACGTAGTTAATGGGATGAAGTTTGTTAATAAAGTAATTAGAGTATAATTACTTTTTATAATAAATCAAGGGATTAATTGGAGATAATTATTTATAAAGTAATTAAAGGAGTTAATTACTGATTTGATTAATCAAGGGTGATTTATATTGTGGGTTAAATTTAGGATTAATTACTTTGATTTAATTAAATTGTAAATGTAATTCGAGATCATTAATTATTATAATTAATGTTGGAATTTGGAATAAATGTATTTGGATTTATTTATAAATGGAAAATTTTATTAATACAATTAATTAAGTAATGTAATTAACTTTAGTTAATTAATAAATGAAGTTATGAAAAGGTTAATTTCTATATTTGGTTAAGTAATTAATCTGAGAAGTAACTCAAGGAATTTACTTAAATGTAATTAAAGAAAATTAATCAGGGATGATTAATAAAAAGGAATAATGGGATGATGATTTATTAATTGATTGATAATTAATTAATATAGGCAAGTTTAATAATGATGAATAATTAATTTAATTAATTTTAAATTAATTAAAGGTAGGGTAATTGATTTAATTCGTTTTAAATTAATTACCAACGATGTAATTATTATCTTTTCTTATGAATGGATGATATGAATTCCCATTGATTGATTGAAAACTCAGTTATGTGATGAGTAATCTCTGTTTGATTTGGATGCTCTGATTTAAGTGTGATATCATAGATTATCCATTTATGCTGATATGTGATTATTTATCTGTGATATTGTGATTTATCTATCTGTGTTGATAGGGATAATTGAATTGAATTGTTTTAAACCTTTAAAACAACTTGGCCTTAAAAGACACGGTTTGGATTTCGATGAGACCGGGATCGGGTTTCCGTATACCGGGATTCTAGGTCTGGAGACCCGAATACCACATCGATCCAAAATAACGATAGGTCGTGAAATCCAAGTGGAGCAAGTGAAGACTCGAGGTATAAGAACTATTCGTCAGTATAACTCTGTGGGTGATTCCGTAATGAGTTTGACGGAAATAGTACTTATAGATTCGAGATGAAGATTCAGAGTGCAAGGGTTATCGTCGTTAACTCTGAGGGTGATTCCAATACGAGTGTAACGAGATAATGCCTTCGGTTTCGTTCGAACCCGGAACGAACTTGTATGGATTGAATGCTTTCAGCACATCGTCAGGTGGACGATGAGCATTCTAAGTGATGAGTTCTGATAAAGGTAATCGTGACCTCAAGCCTCATCAACCGGGAATGGCTAAAACAGGGGAGGTGCAGCAAAGCTTCGTGGGTAGCACCCACTTGAGAGCGAGATTTTCTCCTGTCTAGATGTCCCTTTTTATTTCGATTGTGTGGGCAGTGGAGACGTCCAACTGCCGGGGTTGTCTCGTTTGGAACTGTTCAGTAAGGAACGGGTCCGGCTTTGTGTTGCAGGGGACTTAGGGTGGGTCCTCGGTACGGTGATCTAGGCCACGTACTGTGACGGGCGGTACCCCAGTAGCCCAGCCATTGTATGGAATCCAAAATCCAATAAGCGCCCTCGGTTTTGATTGTATACCTAGTATGCTGGAATTTAATGAATGTAACAATTTCGGCTATTTTCTATTTACTTGAAAACCCTAGACACTATTATAATATCACTGGATTTTCTATCAAATGTTTTGGTTAGCGTAAGGTAAAAACTTACCCATGTTTATTTGTGGGGAGTCTTACGTGATTCCTTTGTTTCAAATGATTTTCAAAGTTAAGCAACTTTAACCTGTTACTCATACCAGACCCATGTCTGACCCGAAGTTTATTTCTGTTTTTCATAAACTCTCGGGTACCCAAATTTTTACGGGTAGTCAAGGGATTCAGGTTTAGCTTTGACGAATACTGGAGGAGCAATGGAGCAGGAGGCTTCAGCGTGTAGATATATATATATTGGTTCCGCTGTGTCAGTGTTATTCTGTATTTTCCGCTGTGTTGTATCTCTGTGATGTTGAGTTGTATTAACTAGACAGGTTTATAACTGTCTAGTATGTGATGTATTATCTGTGTACTCTGATGTATATGATATTTATGTGATATATTATATTTTATTCATTCCGCTGTTGAGATTCTGATGTTGTTTCTTCTTCTTTCTATCTTTTCTATTTTCTCACCTCTTTCTTTTCTTCAAAACGATGCGATTTCCTGGGCGTAGGAAGTCGGGTCGTGACAGTTTACTAAGTCAAAAACCCTAATTATTAAGATTTCAGCATTTCACAGCATTTAAAAACAACTGCTATAAGTTATATTTGAAAACATTTTTAATTCAGCAAAGACATCACTTAAAACTGCTGTTAAAACTCAGTTTTAGTTGAATTATAGTTCAAAACAGAAAAGACAGCATTTCAGAAGTGCTGCGGTAGTTCAGATTTCAAAACAAGGGGTTAAATTTGGTTTCAGCAAAGACTACAGACCATTATAGCATTTCCAGAGAATGCTATAATAGGCCTGAGTTCAATATTAGCCTATAAGTTCAACTACAGCAACTACAGCATTTCAGAAATGCTGTAATAGCTCTTTTTTACACAATTTTAGTTCAAAACAGAATCTATAGCATTTCTGAATGCTATTAAAAGTTAATTTCAGGTGTTAGTGTATTTCCAGCAATTAAATAACTTCAATTTAAAACACATAAACATTTTAAAAATCATATTTTAACGTTTAAAATGTTCATTTACATATCATTTAACATATATCTTTTTCACAATAAATTTCTTATAATTAAATCCAATTTTCAACAATTTACTTAATAAGTTTAAGCGTAAAAGTTTCCAATTCTTCACATTTCAACAAATAACTTAACACTTCAAATTTAAATTACCATTTCACAAATTTAACTAAATTTCCAATTTTATTTAATTAACTTAACCCTTTAATTAAAACCAAATTTCACATTTCCTAGTCAAGTTATATTTTAAAAGATCACTTTTAAACATTCACTTATTTAACCACTTAAATTCATAGAAAAATCAATAAAACTTTAATAAATCACTTAAATTCAAATTTAATAAAATGATCATATTTACCATTTCCAAATAAAATTTAATATCCATTTTATTTATATAACTTAAATATCATTTTTAACCAAAATTCCAAATTTCCAACTTAAGTTATATTTCAAAAATCCAGTTAAACCATTCATTAATTACATTTTTAACACATAGAAAAAAAATCATAATTTCTTATTTAAAACATTTAAAAACCTATTTAAATCAAATTTCATAAATTTATAAATTTTAAAATACTAAAAAAATATATCCAAAACACTTTATAAAATAACCACGGGCCTGTATATAATTTTTCTACTTAGGTCAAGTGATACGGATATGTATCATTTCAATCCGTAGTTAAAAAGAAAAATCCGGGTTCTATCATTTCAAACCCGCAATCCCAAGTTAAAATAATTTAAATAAAAATCGTTCAGGCCTATCATTTCAGCCCATAACGATTTTTCCCTATTCTAAAGTCCGTTCGGGTATGTATCATTTCAACCCATAGTGATTCTAGTCTACAGGGAACTTGCAATGGTGATAACAGATATAAATAACAGAATAACATTAAATAACAGTAACATATGATATAACAGGTGTAATAACAGGTGTGAACATCATATGATAATAATATAAGCATATATAACATGATAATATATTTCTACAGATTCGCAGGATGTCAATTTACTAGTTATATAGGTACATATTGTCTGGTGAGAATAACTCACTTGTATTGAGCTGGAGATTACAACCAAATACACACAACGAAGATCCACACAAACACGAGAGCACGATGATGATTTGAGTGAGAGAGAGACAAGGTTAAACTCCTTGAATACATGAGACAAAACAATACAATATAACATGAATAAACACTTAACAAATTTTAAGCAACATATAATTTACATGCACAAAACAAAGTCAATGCACTTGCACTTGCCTTCAACCTCTAATACTTCAGCCCTAGGTTGGAAATACACGGCTAAAGCATGAATTAGGATCTGGTTTGGGTTCATAAGGGGTCGGCCCTAACAAGGAAAAGATGGTGCAAAGGTGGATATGCATGAAACTACAAATACAAGGCAACCAAATGGATTTCATTGCAACCAAAGCCACGGCCAAGGCAAGCATGTTCATGGCCAGGCCTGATGGGGTCAGGTACAGATGTGGCAGGGGTCTCAGGTCAGGTAGGTGGCTGGTTGTGATGAGGTAAGGGGCAGCCAAGGTGGTTTGGTGAAGTATTGACGGCATAGGAACTAGGCTATGATGTATAGATGGAGTTTTCAAGGCATAAGGCAACATTTTGGTGGAGTTTGATCAACTAGTGGTACATGGCCATGGATGGGCAGTGGACTGGAGGAGGTGGCAGCCAATTGTGGTGGTGGTGGCCATGGTGATGGAGGATCAAAGGCCAAGCTGCAATAGGTGAAGGCAAGTGTAAGTAAAATAAGAAAACAAGAAAATTGAGTAGAAAAGAAGAAGGAGATTACCAAACCACTTTGCTTCAGAAATGGCCGTGATTTTTTTAGAGATGAGAAGCTTTTTTTATGCGTGAGAAATGAGAAAGAATACAGCTGAAGAAAAGATAAGGTCGGCCTCAATCTTGAATGCATGAGTTAGCAAATGAAAAGGTGAGAAAACAAAGAGACATAGGCAAATAAAAGGTCACAAACCTTTCAAATTACTTTATTTTATTTATATAACTTTATATTTCTGGAAATGATAATAATCCCAGATAAAATTTCGAAATTTTATTAAAATATAATAATTTATATAAATATTTATCAATTATATAAAGTTAAATTAAGAAAATAGCTAAAATAGTAAACTAGTCTAGAAAATTTGGAATTGAATAGAATAAATTTTTAGAAAATTCATATGAGCTTGTAATATATTTTTTAACATAAATAATAACGTAAAATAAAAATATATTCACAAAATAAATATTTAAAATTTAATTTACATATAATTTTTAATGAAGAAAATAGCAGAAAATAGGAAAACAGCCTTTAAAAATGAGAAATAAATACAGTAAATTTTGGAAAAATCCTATTATCATTTTAAAAATATAAAAAGACAAAAATATACATAAATTAACATATTGACACATATTAAAATAAAATATAACAAAGAAAAAGTAATTTATACAATTTTAAAATAGACAAAATTGTTAAATAAACCGTTTATACTCAAAACCGTACATAACTTTTGCAGTTTAACTCCGTTTTCAACGAAACGAAAAGTAGTATTCAAGTTATTAAATCTATTTTTATAATAAAAGATAAAATTTATAATTTCAAATATTTAAAATTTAAATTTAAAAGTTAAAGTTTGACTACTTTAACCAAAATTCACATTTTCTGGAAATATTAAATTTAGTCATATTTGGAATTCTAATCCACATACAAAATCAAAGTTTTTATATTTACAATAACAAAATTTATTCTTTTAATAAATAAAGTTTTTAAATCTGGAAATCAATTTAAAAATAATTGAAAAATACAGGGTTGTTACACTCTCCCCCACTCAAAACTTTTCGTCCCCGAAAAGAAACGAGGTACGGGAAAACACAGAACAAGATAGAATGAATAGAATTAAGACAAGATGATAAGAAAATTGGAATCACACCTGATAACTATTGTTATAGGTAAGTTTAACAAGATGGAGGTGGTCAAATCAAGAATATAAGCATGAAAAAAAATCCTCCAGAGTCTGAATCTCCCTTTTCACTTGGCCGACGGTCTATGAATGGAAAAACAGTGTTCAGATCCAGATGAGTAACAAAGATTATCAAAGATTACAGAAAGATTTCTAAACGGACTGGTATAAGCAATAGCCTTCCCATTCTGTAACAAGATAAGAGAAATAAGGACAACCAAAAGATAGTTTGGAAAACAAAATAAGATAATAAACTTGAAACCATAATGCTTTGAAATCATAACAATTTAGGGATGTTTATCATTTGGAAATCACACTACTAAAATCATAACACTTTGGACATGTTATTCTTTTAAAAAAAACATAATACTTAGAAAATCATAACACCCTAAAAAAATCTTCATTTAAACCATTTTAATCCAAGATCAAACAATATTCATTTTACAGTTGTAACATTTCTAAGTTCATTCAATTTTAAAAATTTCCAATACACTGTATTTTCAAAACAGCATCACTTATAAAATGCTACAGTAGGTATATTAGTACTTCAAATCAGTTTAATTCCAGAAATATTCATTTGGATATTATTTAACTTATGACTTATTAAAACAAACTTTTATGAATGGAATATCCAAATTAAACTATACTTCATTTATTAAGTTAAAAGTTCACTATTTTAGTTAGCTCTTAATTTAACACATAGCCTAACTCTTTATTTAAAATACCCAATTCATAAATAGATATTCCTTTAATAAGTTACACTTAAAATTCCATTTGAAAACCAAATTCTCAATTATCAAATTTTAGTGATGTTAAAATACATTTTAACTATTTAAATCATAATCATTCATTTTTCAAGACATATCTATTTCATAAATAAAATATTTATATAGCAAATATAACAATCAAATTTCTTTACACATTTATTCATTTAGACATCAATTAAACTATGAATTCAAGTTAAATAAACTTTATTACAAAATGTCCAATTCAAATGTATTTTACTTTATCTATTCAAAGATTTATTATACAACATATTCATTTCAGGAAATAACCTTTATTAAAATTCCTAGGTTAGACTTAAGGTTCCATAGTAAATCAAATTTGATTATTAAGTTATTTAAATAAAATCTCTTTAAATTCCTTTTTCACTATTTGCCTCTGTTAATCTTTTATAACTAAAATTTAAGTGTATAACATGTATTATAACCACTCAAATTTTATTTATAAAAATCCTTTTTATATTGTATATTATCCAATTCCATATTCAACTTCTGTGTAATTTAGGTAAGTTATATTGGAATGAAATTGTGTGTTATACAAGTAAAACTTTCCAATTCAATTATCTCAAGTTTGAATCATTTATTCAAAAAATTTAATTTTTCTTTTTATAACTGAAATTATTCTTTAAGATGAAATTTAAGAATTAATTTTCTGGTTTCCTTCAAACCAGTTAGAGATAAATAAATATATGTACATAATATGTCAAATCAATTTAAATCATATATCTATATATATTATAAATCAAATCATATTTAGAAATTCAAATAAATTAAATCTTTCAAAACAAAGCTGTAGTCAGACTACAGAACGGTCTCTTCAGTTCAAAACTCGAAAATGAACGTCGATGATGCTGCAGTCATCACCGAAATTATTTTCCAACGACAAAGAGAAGAGCACTAAATTTTTAAACCTTTTAAAATTCTTTGAAAACAAAATTTCTATTCGAAATACTTTAAATAATATATCCTTTTAAAACTTGAAAACACAAGGTTTGAGACCATCGGAAACTTGAATTCTCAAATTCTTGATTCAAATTCATTTCAGTTCCCAAATCAATTTATAAACAACTATTTATAAATTCATTTGTAGAACAATAAATGATAAATCAAGTATTATTATTTCAAATAATCAATTTAAATCAATTTATGAAGTTCCATAAAATTTACTTATATCTCAAAATTTATTTCATTAACCAAATTTTAAAATAATATTGTGTCAGTTTGTTCTGTCAAAGTGTTTTAGAAATTCTATCGATAGCGTTGATCAGACGAATCGATCGGAAACCCAATTCAACATCAACAACTCAAACAACACAATATTTAAACATTTTAATTTTAAATATTAGTTTACAAATACACTATACAGGAATTGATTTTCAAAGAAGGATAGAGATTCAAATTTGGTTAACTCAAATCAAATGAAATTCTGATTTGAAAATAAGTTGGAACAAGGATGAGATGATTAAATAACAGAATAGGAAGATGGATAAGCTTATATAAATCATGGGCAACCTTAACCGGGTCAACCGTGACTTAAAGAATAAGATCGATGTGGATTTCTAGGGAAATCTACATTCGACCTCAAGAGATAGAGTTTGGGATAGTAAGCGATACTAGCATCTAAACCGAGGATATAAAATCTTTGGTGAATCGATGCTATTGTAAAGGAGTTTCACCCCTTTACAAGAAAATTAGAATATTGGCGAGACCACCAATTAACTATAAAGATCATTCGAAGTGGAGTCATGGGATACTCTAGAATCAAAAGAAGATGAATAGTGAGGAACAATAATGGATTTTGGAACCGCAGGGAACGTTCCAAAATTCAAAGGAAATCGAATCAAAAGGAAGAGATTCAAACTCGAACGAAAGTGATTCTGTAAATAAATTTACCATACATTCTAAGTTTTGCCTCAAAGCCAAAGCTCTGATACCAACTGTAACGACCCGGTATTTTCAACCATTCGCATCCATTATAAGTGTATAGGTAGACACTCATGCCGGAATTGAATTGCTCAAAATACCGCGTTGTAAATAAAATTTGGCAAATCTCAGAATATACAGTAAATAAATAAAATCACAAATCACAGACATAGAGTAAAATAATGCAGCGGAAGTAAAAGAAATAGTAGTTCATGAAGCTACTATATAAATATGTCAGAGTTACATAAGATACAACAGAAGAAATAGAGTACAACAAAAGTCTCAATAAAATAACCAAGTACAAGCTGAGTAGAACAACAGAACTGAAATAGATAGGACAAGACAAGCAGATAATCTCCAGCGATTCAAATCTCCAAGCGAGTGGAAATCCAAATCTGTGAATAACTCAGGCTGACCCGAGCGTAAAGCAAAACACAAAACACTCGAGTCAGGACAATATATACTTATATAATGTAAACCAACTCAAGCGAACTGTAATAAGGGTACAAGTAACTTAGAAGATGCTTGGGACCGCCCATCCTCTAAGGGTCCGTTAAACTATCTACTATGTAGTAATATTTGCTATTATAATAATGTCTAATAAGTAAAGTATAATCATATAGAAAATAGCGTTAAGGGGATGGAGAACCTTAACGCGGTCGGATCTTAAAATCATAATCGTAGTAAAGCTCGATATGGTAGGTGACACGGCACAACTAGGCAATGCCAGGGTAGATATACCAATTACGCACACGGACTGATGGATACGCATAGCAGCCACTACCGTTCCACCTCGAACAACACTCCCAAATCGGAGGATGGCCATCTAATCAATCACAAGTAAGAGTATAATATCGAAGAAATGTGTCCGAGAAGAGGTGCTACCTCACTGGTCCGAGATCGCTCCTGTTTTAGCCACCTTATGCCAACTCACGGGAGTTGGGTCCACGTAACATACCTTAAGAACGTCGCCACCATCCTACTTCATTCTGGAATCTCCACCGCGTACACGGTTGTCAAAGTGGTTTTCGGTATCGACAGAGAGTATGTCCATATCCGATCCCTGTCTCTTTGCCAACCAATCGTTATTATAACCCATGGTTATAACTTTTAAAAACAATACTTTACTTTAAAATAAAATATCATTTCAAACCATATCTTTATCAAAATAAAGATTAAATCAATTCCAAACCATTTCCATATATTTAAATTTTCATATCATTTCAAAACTTCATTTCAAATCATTTTAATATAATAAAATATCATATTCTTACAAAACTTCATTTCAAATCATTTTAATAAAATAAAATATCCTATCAGTTCAAATCCAAATATTCAACTTTAAATACCTTTTAAATTCAAAGATATCGTTCATTTACTATCATTTCAAATCACCTTTAAATAGTTTATATTCCAATCAAAATAATTCATTTAAACCTTTTAAAAGTGTAATTATTATATTTTCAAATCAAGTATTCAATTTCCAAAGTTTCAAACCATTCTGAGTTCGTTTACTAAGTCAAAAACCCTAATTATTAAGATTTCAGCATTTCACAGCATTTAAAAACAACTGCTATAAGTTATATTTGAAAACATTTTTAATTTAGCAAAGACAGCACTTAAAACTGCTGTTAAAACTCAGTTTTAGTTGAATTGTAGTTCAAAACAGAAAAGACAGCATTTCAGAAGTGCTGCGGTAGTTCAGATTTCAAAACAAGGGTTAAATTTGGTTTCAGCAAAGACTGCAGACCATTATAGCATTTCCAGAGAATGCTATAATAGGCCTGAGTTCAATATTAGCCTATAAGTTCAACTACAGCAACTACAACATTTCAGAAATGCTGTAATAGCTCTTTTTTACACAATTTTAGTTCAAAACAGAATCTATAGCATTTCTGAATCCTATTAAAAGTTAATTTCAGGTGTTAGTGTATTTCCAGCAATTAAATAACTTCAATTTAAAACACATAAACATTTTAAAAATCATATTTTAAGGTTTAAAATGTTCATTTACATATCATTTAACATATATCTTTTTCACAATAAATTTCTTATAATTAAATCCAATTTTCAATAATTTACTTAATAAGTTTAAGCGTAAAAGTTTCCAATTCTTCACATTTCAACAAATAACTTAACACTTCAAATTTAAATTACCATTTCACAAATTTAACTAAATTTCCAATTTTATTTAATTAACTTAACCCTTTAATTAAAACCAAATTTCACATTTCCTAGTCAAGTTATATTTTAAAAGATCACTTTTAAACATTCACTTATTTAACCACTTAAATTCATAGAAAAATCAATAATACTTTAATAAATCACTTAAATTCAAATTTAATAAAATGATCATATTTACCATTTCCAAATAAAATTTAATATCCATTTTATTTATATAACTTAAATATCATTTTTAACCAAAATTCCAAATTTCCAACTTAAGTTATATTTCAAAAATCCAGTTAAACCATTCATTAATTACATTTTTAACACATAGAAAAAAAATCATAATTTCTTATTTAAAACATTTAAAAATCTATTTAAATCAAATTTCATAAATTTATAAATTTTAAAATACTAAAAAAAATATCCAAAACACTTTATAAAATAACCACGGGCCTGTATATAATTTTTCTACTTAGGTCAAGTGATACGGATATGTATCATTTCAATCCGTAGTTAAAAAGAAAAATCCGGGTTCTATCATTTCAAACCCGCAATCCCAAGTTAAAATAATTTAAATAAAAATCGTTCAGGCCTATCATTTCAGCCCATAACGATTTTTCCCTATTCTAAAGTCCGTTCGGGTATGTATCATTTCAACCCATAGTGATTCTAGTCTACAGGGAACTTGCAATGGTGATAACAGATATAAATAATAGAATAACATTAAATAACAGTAACATATGATATAACAGGTGTAATAACAGGTGTGAACATCATATGATAATAATATAAGCATATATAACATGATAATATATTTCTACAGATTCGCAGGATGTCAATTTACTAGTTATATAGGTACATATTGTCTGGTGAGAATAACTCACTTGTATTGAGCTGGAGATTACAACCAAATACACACAACGAAGATCCACACAAACACGAGAGCACGATGATGATTTGAGTGAGAGAGAGACAAAGTTAAACTCCTTGAATACATGAGACAAAACAATACAATATAACATGAATAAACACTTCACAAATTTTAAGCAACATATAATTTACATGCACAAAACAAAGTCAATGCACTTGCACTTGCCTTTAACCTCTAATACTTCAGCCCTAGGTTGGAAATACACGGCTAAAGCATGAATTAGGATCTGGTTTGGGTTCATAAGGGGTCGGCCCTAACAAGGAAAAGATGGTGCAAAGGTGGATATGCATGAAACTACAAATACAAGGCAACCAAATGGATTTCATTGCAACCAAAGCCACGGCCAAGGCAAGCATGTTCATGGACAGGCCTTATGGGGTCAGGTACAGATGTGGCAGGGGTCTCAGGTCAGGTAGGTGGCTGGTTGTGATGAGGTAAGGGGCAGCCAAGGTGGTTTGGTGAAATATTGACGGCATAGGAACTAGGCTATGATGTATAGATGGAGTTTTCAAGGCATAAGGCAACATTTTGGTGGAGTTTGATCAACTAGTGGTACATGGCCATGGATGGGCAGTGGACTGGAGGAGGTGGCAGCCAATTGTGGTGGTGGTGGAGGTGGCCATGGTAATGGAGGATCAAAGGCCAAGCTGCAATAGGTGAAGGCAAGTGTAAGTAAAATAAGAAAACAAGAAAATTGAGTAGAAAAGAAGAAGGAGATTACCAAACCACTTTGCTTCAGAAATGGCCGTGATTTTTTTAGAGATGAGAAGCTTTTGTTATGTGTGAGAAATGAGAAAGAATACGGCTGAAGAAAATATAAGGTCGGCCTCAATCTTGAATGCATGAGTTAGGAAATGAAAAGGTGAGAAAACAAAGAGACATAGGCAAATAAAAGGTCACAGACCTTTCAAATTACTTTATTTTATTTATATAACTTTATATTTCTGGAAATGATAATAATCCCAGTTAAAATTTCGAAATTTTATCAAAATATAATAATTTATATAAATATTTATCAATTATATAAAGTTAAATTAAGAAAATAGCTAAAATAGTAAACTAGTCTAGAAAATTTGGAATTGAATAGAATAAATTTTTAGAAAATTCATATGAGCTTGTAATATATTTTTTAACATAAATAATAACATAAAATAAAAATATATTCACAAAATAAATATTTAAAATTTAATTTACATATAATTTTTAATGAAGAAAATAGCAGAAAATAGGAAAACAGCCTTTAAAAATGAGAAATAAATACAGTAAATTTTGGAAAAATCCTATTATCATTTTAAAAATATAAAAAGACAAAAATATACATAAATTAACATATTGACACATAATAAAATAAAATATAACAAAGAAAAAGTAATTTATACCATTTTAAAATAGACAAAATTGTTAAATAAACCGTTTATACTCAAAATTGAAATGTACATAACTTTTGCAGTTTAACTCCGTTTTCAACAAAACGAAAAGCGGTATTCAAGTTATTAAATCTATTTTTATAATAAAAGATAAAATTTATAATTTCAAATATTTAAATTTAAATTTAAAAGTCAAAGTTTGACTACTTTAACCAAAATTCACATTTTTTGGAAATATTAAATTTAGTCATATTTGGAATTCTAATCCACATACAAAATCAAAGTTTTTATATTTACAATAACAAAATTTATTCTTTTCATAAATAAAGCTTTTAAATCTGGAAATCAATTTAAAAATAATTGAAAAATACAGGGTTGTTACAAAATCCCGGAGATTTTTGGAAAGGTTTTCCAAGGCATTTTGAAATAAATAATGGTGATATTATATTTGGATTAGAGAATGCTTTATATTGGATTTAAAAATGGATTTTGGAAGTGATGAAGCACTAAACTCACTTCAGTCGTTGGAAAATAATTATGGTGATGATGGCCGCATCATCAGTATTCATTTTCGAGTTTCTAAGTGACAGATTGCTACCAGGGTGGTTTGATATGGAGATTTTTGGGGAAAACAAGTGTTGTTTTGGAAATTCCGAAAGGAATTGTTTTGAAAAAAAAAATCAGGTTGAATTTGAAAATCTAAGGAAGTGGTTTATTAAACCAAATAGAGTGTATATATATATATTTGATTTCAAAGTGATTTGAAATAAATACCGGGTGTTTAAAAAAATAATTCTGGAGTCCTTATTGAATGTTATAGAAATATCAGAAAATAAGTTATGAACTTATAAATGGTGAGTGATTTTAAATAAAAATATGGAAATTGAATTTCGAAAATAAATTTTAACTTGAGTAAGTTAAAATAAATAAAATTTAACTTGAGCTAAGTTAAATAAAATTGGATTGGAAATGGTATCGATTGGAATTGAGATATAAAATTAAATGGAATTCAACTTAAGTTAAGTTGAATGAATAAAATTTTAGAAATTTAATTGATGGTGATTTGGATGAATTTAATGGAATAAATTAATGAAATGCTGAATTAACTCAAGCAATGTTAAATGGAATAAATTGGTGAAGCGAACCAATTAAATGAATGTAACAACCCGCATTTTTCCGATAATTAAAATTTTGAAATAAATAAGATTTTGTAATTTAATGTTGGAAGAAAATAAAATTTATGATGTAGGATTGAGAAAACTAACTAGAATGAAGTTTAATAATGTAAATTAGTGTAATAGATGACTATTTGAATGTAATCTTAAGTAATTGTAATAATTGTAAGTTATAATTGGTTATAGATTGAACATAAGGAAATAGATGAAAATGTTGTATTAATTAATGAAATAGTATGTAATTAATTGTAATTGAATAAAGTTAGTGTTGTGTAAATAATTATAACATTTGTGTAGACAATCAACTTATAAATGTGATTAAATTAAGAAAAGGTAATGATTGTCATTTGTTACCAATTTATTTAATCTGTTGAATTAAATTTGAAACCAATTGCAATTAAATGTTATTAAATATTACGTTAAAATTGGTTAAGGCGATAACTGTAAATGTGAATGTAATCAAATGTACAGAAATGTCAATTACATTTATAAGGTAATAATTGATTTAATAAAAAGAGTGAAACCAAGATAAATTAATATATATTGGGACTTTAAATTATAATTTAATGTGAAAATCGACAAAAATTCAATATAATTGATATATTGCAACTAATATGGTAAAAGATGATAATTGTGGAATATTAATGCAATATGTGTAAACCAATGTTAACTTGGTCCATAAAGTAACGATTGATTGAATAAAAAGATTGAAATCAAACTAAATCAACTTATTGGAATTAAATAGATAATTAATTGGATTTTTATTACAGTTGGAATTGAACAATGTAATTAGTATAATATTTAACACTAAATTGATGTAGGTTCGTTTTAAATTATTGTAAATGTCTAAGCAATTAAAAATGGTGAAAATTGTTAGTTTATAAATATTGAATTGAAAAGCGATTTAATTTAATTTAATATTAATTTATTAATTAACGTGAAAATAGCCATTTTGGCCACTGTCTCGGATTTCGATGAAACAAGTTTCATCGGATCCGTAACGGTGAATTATGGTAAAGTTTCAAGTTTCGTAGCGATTGGACTTGTCGTTTGATCGTACAGACTCGAAACCCGTAGGAATTAATTTAATTAATTTCAATTGAAATCAATTTGGAATAAGCTAATTTCTTCATATGATGAATTAGGACATGAAACCTATTCCATTGAATTTAAAACTATCAAAAACATTTATTTTGATATATGGGATGACCTACTTTCATTTCGGGTTCAGAACGGGCTTTTTGGGTCGCGTAGTCGTTTCGATCAATCCAATCTGGTCCATTCATTTCTAAATTCAGATCTGCCTATACATTTCTGCCTATAAACCCTAATCATTTCTCATTGCTGTACGTACAACTCTCTCTGGCTATCTCTTTCTTCTAATGGCAGAAACCCAAATTTCTAGATTCAATTGCAAATCAAAATCAAATCGAAAAATTAAAACTCCTCAAACAATATCATATTATATATCGATTTGAAGCTCTCGATGAGCGCAATCTACTACAATGATTCATTTCTCGAATTGGATCGTCATTTGTCCAAAAATCGATGAATTCATCTCGGCCGTTCATCGTGTCGAGATCAACTTCGTCGGATCGTTGAACGGAGGGTACCGGTTGGTGGAGAGTGGCAAGTGGAGCGCATCCGTGTTGTTAGTTTGGAGAATCAATGGCTAGATCATCGGCAAGAATTCGATCTAGGGTTGAAATAACGGCGGCGGCTGGTGGGTTTCATCATCGTTCGGCGACGTGTGGTGATCGCAGGTGGTCGTAAGGCCTTGGGAGAGGTCGGCGAGTTGTTCGGAGGTGGTCGGCGTAGCTGCGATCGGCGGTAGTGACACATTCGACTTCGATGAATGGCGGCTGCGTGGTGTCGTGACTGGTAGGGTTTCTCGGTGTAAAGAGGATGGAGACGAGTTCTGTTATTTATTATTTTATTTATTTCATATTTTAAATCGTATAACCTTCCAACGACCATAATTTTTGCATACGAGCTCGGATTCATGTGCGGTTTTCTCCGCAGCGATCGTATCAAAATTGCGGACATTCGGGAACTAGTTTGGATGAATTCCAAGATTGTTGAATTTTAAGCCTTATTTTAGATTTCAAATCAATTTGAAATCAAAGGTGAGTGTTTTAACCCACTCACAATTACTAAATTATCTTATGTTAGTTAAATTGAATTTACGATGTGATTTGAAATTGATTGATTGATGTTTGGTATATTTAAATTATCATTCCGGTTAAATTTGACCTTACTACATTTAATCGTCATTTAATTTAATATTGAATTTAATTGTCAATTTAATACCTGTTAATGATAATCAGTTATCTATTGATGTTTATTGGTTGATTTGGAAGATGATTATGATGGATGTTTGATTGTTGATATTGGATGACCGGATGTTATATTTTATACTGTTATAACACTGCAAGTTCCCTATGGGTTGAAATGATACATACCCGAATGATCATATAGAATAGGGGAAAATCATTATGGGTTGAAATGATAAACCCAAGCGATTTTCATTAAAATAAATTTGGGATTCCGGGTTGAAATGATATATAACCGTAAATTTAAATATCTACGGATTGAGATGATAAATATCCGTATCACTTGACCATAGGGTAGAAAATTATATACGGACACCAATTGGTTAAATTAAATGATTTTAAATATTTAAACTTTTAATCCAGTTAAACGATATTTGAAATAGAATTTGACTGATATAAATTGAATTGTTTTAAGTAATTATTTAAAAGATTTAAATTGAAATTTTAAAGTTGAATTTGAAGTATAAACGACATTCATCGAAATTGAGTTATTGAAATGTTGGAAACTGTAACTTTGAAAATTTATTAAAATTCGAATAGTTTAATTTTATATTTCAAGATTTGAAATTGGGTTTTGTTTTGAAATCTGGATATGGTCCAAATTTGTTGAAATGGAAGAAATAGTTAAATTTGATGTTAATTTCAAATTTATTATCTCAATATAAACTGTAAATGTTCTTTTAAATTCTAATTTTAATATTTTCAACTATTAAAATAAGTTAATCTATTTTAGACCAACTTAATCAATTTAAACTATTTAATTTATGTTAATCTAATTTAACCTATTTTAAACTAATTAACCTATTTAATCTATCTTAATCTTTTTTAATTTATTTTAAACTATTTTAATATATTTTAAATCATTTAAACTTTATTAGACTATTTAATTTATTTTAAACTATTTAATCTATTTTAATTCAATTTAATCTATTTTAAATTCATTTAATCTCTTTTATGTCGAATATGCAAGTATATGATTTTTGTTTGATGATAATAAACATATATATATTCATTTAAATGTATTTGTTAATGTACTATTTTATTTTTCACATATTAAATAAATATTTGCTGAATAAAATAAATAACACATAATTTAAATTCGAACATATAATTTTTTCAAACAAATATTTTGTTACAATTTTGAATAGTACAAATTTGAGCTCTCACTATATATATACAATCTTTGATTACAATACAATTTCGATTACATCACAATTTTTACTTTACATTGTTCACCTCACTACATATCACTCATTCACTCGTATTTTATCTTCGACTCTGCTCCAGCCTGAATCCAGCCTGAATCCAGCATCTGAGTTATCTGAAAGTAAACACTGACGCAGTAAAATTGAAAATGAAATATTTTTGCAGTGTAAAATAAAATGTGTTTTTGAAAATGTTATTTGCCTCAGTTATTTGGGTTGTTCTTCATTATTTATTTTGAATTCATCTACACGAACAACTTGAGACATGCATAGTGTATCACTGTACATGCCACAAGGCCATGCACACCGATATACACTTGATAAAACTGCAGGGACATGTGAGCACAAGGTCAAACCCGAGCTATAAGCTGGATTCAACGCAGGTGCAAATACACACATGAACAAATTGAGTATAAATGGGATACGACACATGTATTACACAATTACACATATATACATGCATGTGAATGCATGTATATACATGAGTATGTATGCAACCCGAAGCAAGAAGGTCAAAGGCACACACAAATAGGCTTCAATTGGAAACAGTTCAAGAATGAACCAACAACAAAGCATGCATCAGTTCTAAACTCAAGTGTGAATGACCAGATTCACAAACCAAGACAACCAGAGAAGCTCAACTGGCAACACATGAACAAAGCCTCATCATCAAATACCAACACAATGCATATATGTAGATGTTAGCAGCGATGTATACATGAAGTACAACAACAGAATGGAACCAGTTCAAAACATACAATGGACACAACTGTTCTGGGGTGAACCAGACTACCAGATAACTAGTGAAACAGCAAAATGGTCAGACCTTAAAGGAATTCAAATATCAATGGCATCAGTATCACCAACCAGAGCATAGCACATATGGTTAGAGAATGCAAGTTACAACATAAACCAATATGCAAGTGAATATATCAAGTGCACCAATAACAGTTCAAAAATGAACCAGTGAAGACAACAGAGACACGGTGCAATCAGACTCATTGAAACAAAGGAGCAACACTGCATACATATATCTATACTATGCACATGAATCAGAGTGCAAATGGAATATAAAGCTACACTGATACCAAAGACTACAATTACACAAAACTTCACAACATCTATACAATAGTGCAGATAATCAGAGTAGTTCAAAATGCAAGCTAACATACACATATATACATACATGTATGTATGTATGTATACACATGATGCAATGCAACATCATGTAGCAGTTTCAAATCAGGGATAGCGATTTTTCAAACTAAGTCAGAGTTCAATATCAAGACAAAGCTGTGGTTCGGGAATCAATCAAGGACGGCTCACTAGCAGGTGACACACAATTGAACAAGTCGAAGCAAAAATATCATCACCATATCAAAGTAACCGAAGTCAACTGCAAATGCAAAGCCGTGGTGACCAAGGCAAGTAAAATGAACAAGTCAAGATAAATCAACATCGTCAAAGCAATTCAAAGCCGTGATAACCAAGTAAACACAAAATATACGAATTTGAACAAGTCAGTACAAATCACCAGCATTCAATCAAAAATCAGTGGCCGAGAAAAATCAATTGACGAATTCAAGTAAATATATTCGAACGAAATTATAGGAATTCGAATCCTATATAAACCATTAACATCATCGGCCTAAAAGAAATCGAGTTCAAGCAAATTAACCAGAAAAGAAAAAAGGAAATCACATACCAAGTCAAATCGAACTCGAAGAATTGAAGCAGCCGCTTGCAAATCAGAGAGACAATCGATCGACAAAGCAATCATGAGAATATCAATTCAGTCGCTCAATAATCAATCGGCTACTTGAATTCCAGAAGCCCTAGTTTAGAAAAGAAGAACGAACGAGTAAAAAAAGGAAGCAGCCATTTTTTTCTCCATGAATACAGGCCGAAGACATAAGAAAAGAAAAAGGGGAACATTGTTTTATCACTTTACTTATTTGGGCCGGCAAATAATTATTACTTTGGGCTTTCATTTTTTAACTAGGGTTTCTAGTTGTTAAGTTGTTTTTATTTTGTATTTTACTTTTAAACGTTTGTAATTTTCTAGTCGTGTGACTAGGGGACAAACTACGGTGGTGTAGTTCGAGAATTCGCAACTCAGTGGTTTAGTTGTGGCAAGGTTTTGAGCATAGATTTAGGTTTGTTGATAGTGGGTGTCGCGAGTTTATGTGTGTAAGCGTGTGACTACTTAATTTCTAGTAGAAACCTTGGGGGGCAGCACGTAGGCAGAGTTTTGCCGAAGCTAGGTAAATCTGTGTTGTTTTATTTCTGTTTTTTATATTCTGCTATTATCTATGTTGCTATTATTCTGCTATTATCAATGCTGCGATTATTTTATATACTTCCGCATTAAATTTTTATAATTAGTAGTATTACCCTATTCACCCCCTCTAGGGTGAATCGATCCTATAAGTGGTATCAGAGCTAGGAACAAAAAGCCAATTTTTGATTTTTTAAAATTTAATTTCTCAAAAACAAACTGTTGTTTAAATTTTTTTAAATGGCTTCTTTTAATAATGCTTTTGCCGAGGGTCAGTCCATAGTTAGACCACCAATGTTCAATGGTGAATATGCTTACTGGAAAAATAGAATGAAAGTTTTTTTGAAAACCATTGATGCTTGGAATATTGTTGAGATAGGTTATAGGACACCAACTATAGTGGTAGATAATCAGGAAACAGATAAACCGATTGATCAATGGACAGATCTAGAAAATAAACTACAGAATGCTAATGCTAAAGCTATGAATTATTTTATCTGTTCATTGGATCAAATTGAATTTAATCGTGTCTCACATTGTCTAATTGCGCAGGAAATCTGGCACACACTTGAAGTGACTCCCGAAGGAACATCTCAAGTGAAGGAATCTCGCCTTGCAATGCTTAGTAGCGAATACGAGAACTTCAGAATGGCTAAGGATGAGAATGTCAAAGAGATGTACTGACGACTTTCTAATCTTGTATACAAATTAAACGCTCTTAGAAAACCATACACAGAACTGGAAATAGTCCAAAAAATCCTCAGAGTCCTTCCACAAAATTTCAAAGCAAAAGTGACTGCCATTAAAGAATCCAAAGATTTGAAACAAATCAAAGTTGAAGAACTCATCGAAAATCTCACCACTTATGAGCTAGAGATGAAATTCAAGGAAGAACGCGAAGGAGGTGATACTCGAAAGAAATCAAATAGCTCTTAAAGGAACAACGGAAAGTGATGATGATGATGATGGAGCAGCTGAGCTGGCGCTACTAATAAAGAGATTTAAAAAGTGGAACCGCAAATATGGAAATCCAGCTCTAAATCAACAATTGAAAAGCAGAATAGTCAAAGCACTAGACAACTCAGAAGAGCAGAAGATCATATGTTACAAGTGAAAAAAACCCGGTCATATCAAGCCCAATTGTCCTCAGAATCGATTCAGCCAAGGAAAGAAAGCAAAAAGGAGAAGTCTTGCAGCCACTTGGGATGAAACTAATGAAGATGATAAAAGCACTGGTAGTGAGAGTGAAAAAGCATATATGTGTCTTCAAGGTGATATTACTGATAGTGATGATGAGGAGCCAAGCGAGGTATCGAAACTGACTCACTCACAATTGCTTATATATTTTCACGAAGTAAATGGCTGTTTTGAACGACTTAGGGAGAAGTACGCTAAACTTGAATTACAAAAGGATAGTTTGATAGAATTAAATAAATGGCTTGATCAATTGGTTAAAAACTATCAAAACAAAAGCCCTAAGTGTGATAAGTGTCCATCATTCGAAAAGGAAAATAAAAAATCAGAAATTAAAATTAAATCACTTGAAAATGAAATTCTAATTTTGAAAGAAAGTGAAAGCACGAGGAGAGAAAATTCTATTAAAAAGTGCACACAATTATTAAATGAAAATGAATCTCTCAAAACACAAGTCCAACAACTATCTACGACTTTAGGAAAATTTTCAAAAAGTGAAAGATCATTAAATATGTTATTAGGGAAACAAACTATTAATACTGTTAGACAAGGACTTGGGTATAATCAATCAGAACGTGATAGACATGAAATTAAACAAGTTAATTCAAAGTGCACGATATGTGGAAAAACTGGAAACAATCAGAATATTTGCTGGTATAGACCCAAACACGTGAAAACCATTCCAATTTGTGTTCCCAAAGGCATGAATATGAAATCCCTCAAAGTCAAACAAATCTGGGGGTCCAAAGGAACATATATAAATAGTTTTGGGTCTACACAAACATATTTTTCAAAATTTTTTGCCACTAACAACCATGGACCTATAAAAAAAAATAGGTCACAAAAATCTTTTGTCGTGTAGGTGTGGTGGCAGGCTAAGGAACAACAATAGTGTTACCTGGATTCTGGCTGTTCCAGGCACACAACGGGCGACAAATCAAAGTTCCTTAGCCTAGTACAAAGGTGGCATAATCACAATGGGCAACAACGAAAAATTATCGTAAAGGTAAAATAAGTAACGGTATATTTATTTTGAACGATTTATTAAAATGTGAAAATTTGCACCATAATTTGAATTAAATCAGCCAGTTATGTGATAAAGAAATGAATGTTGATTTTGGTTCTGACTTATTCAAAATTGTTGGCCAATTATCTTTTTATGCCGAGAACACTATAAGTACCTCTAGAATCTCTAGACTAGTTCATATAGATTTGTTTGAACTAATGATGTTGTTTTATTGATTGATAATTATTCTAGATACACGTGGATATATTTGCTTATCTTATTGCTTCTGGATCTGACACTATGTTCACTAAATTTGCACGATTTCAATTTAAATTCAAGAGAATTTTATTTAATAGCTATTAAAAATGATTTTAAGGTATTTTGTTGCAACTTCACGGTCTGGTCTATGACACTCAACTAATGATAATTTTGAGTCAGAGGGAAATTCGGATGCAGATAACACCAGTAATCTAGTTGATAAAAAAATTACTAGTAAAACATGATTTATGTTGAGATATTTAGTAGTTGCATCATTTTCAAAGAAAATATCTGCATACTTTTCATTTTAACTAATTTTCAAATAGCAGACATTTTTCTTATAAAACTCCTTCCAGAAAATTGTTTTTGTTGACCTTGTTTCAGATTAGTCATTTTGAAAAATTTGATTATTTTTGGATATTATCTTAAATGACTACATTAACTAATCTGACTCCCTACTGATTATCAAAAAGATAAATAGTGATTGAAAAAGTGATGAGTGTTGATATTAGTCATATATTATAACTTGAGACAGTATAATTAGTATATTTCTTTAGAAATTTAAACAAGAGTTATAAAAACTTTTTGTGGGTAAAAATTTCATGACCATCTCTATTTCTATCATATTTCTATCGACTATCACTCATCAAAATCCAATATAGTATGTCAATATGTGGTATTTTAAATGGGAAATTATTCGTTCTTCATTATATTTTTAGCAATAAAACCATCCAAAGTATTCACTCTCATTTAAAATTCCTCACGGTTATGCATGGGTGAATTACTTGGAATTTTTGATTATGTGCTTTCATTCTCATTTAAAAGTCCTCACGGTTATGCATGTATGGAACACATATCAAAATTAATTATTAAATAGACAAGTTGATTCTAGTCCCATTTAAAAGTCCTCACGGTTATACATGGTTAAAAGATACTTGAATTCATAAAAATCTAGAATACTACTAATCTCATTTGAAAGTTCTAACGGTTATGCATGATTAGTAGATATTCAAATTCCTAATATAAATTTACCACAAATAGACACAACTATATGGTTTTATATGATGACATCATCCCTATCATTCTAAAGTGGAATATGGGCTTAACAGAGTATTTATGATTTTTTGTTTGATTTTTTATTGAAATTTAATATTTATACTCGATTGGGTATTGATATTGTATCAATGTCTATCACTTTATCTCTATTTTTCTAACACTATTACTCTTTTGCTGATAACAAAAGGGGGAGAGAAAAGTTAAGATTTTGGCAAATAAAGGTCAAATATTTTATTTTGTATTTTCTATTTGCATCTAGGTTCATTTGCATATTTTAATTTATTTTCATGCATATATGAAGGGGGAGCTTTGTTGTAGAGAGGGAGCATTCAAATAGGGGGAGAAAATAGAATGATCAAATACATTTAATAAATTCAAAATCTTAAATATATGTTTGTTATCATCAAACGGGGGAGATTGTTGAATATGCAGGTATATGAATTTTTGTTTGATGATAATAAACATATATATATATATATTCATTTAAATGTATTTGTTAATGTACTATTTTCTTTTTCACATATTAAATAAATATTTGCTGAATAAAATAAATAACATAGAGTTTAAATTCAAACAGATATTTTATTCAAATAAATATTTTGTTACAATTTTGAATAGTACAAATTTGAGCTCTCATTATATATATACAATCTTTGATTACAGTACAATTTCGATTACATCACAATTTTTACTTTACATTGTTCACCTCACTACATATCACTCATTCACTCATATTTTATCTTCGCCTCTGCTCCAGCCTGAATCCAGCATCTGAGTTATCTGAAAACTAAACACTGACGCAGTAAAATTAAAAATGAAATATTTTTACAGTGTAAAATAAAATGTGTTTTTGAAAATGTTATTTGCCTCAGTTATTTGGGTTGTTCGTCATCATTTATTTTGAATTCATCTACACGAACAACTTGTGACATGCACAGTGTATCACTGTACATGCCACAAGGCCGTGCACACTGATATACACTTGATAAAACTGCAGGGACAAGTGAGCACAAGGTCAAACCCGAGCTATAAGCTGGATTCAACGCAATTGCAAATACACACATGAACAAATTGATTATAAATGGGATACGACACATGTATTACACAATTACACATATATACATGCATGTGAATGCATGTATATACATGAGTATGTATGCAACCAGAAGTAAGAAGGTCAGAGGCACACACACATCGACTTCAATTGGAAACAGTTTAAGAATGAACCAACAACAAAGCATGCATCAGTTCAAAACTCAAGTATGAATGACCAGATTCACAAACCAAGACAACTAGAGAAGCTCAAATAACAACACATGAACAAAGCCTCATCATCAAATACCAACACAATTCATATATGTAGATGTTAGCAGCGATGTACACATGAAGTACAACAACACAATGGAACCAGTTCAAAACATACAATGGACACAACTGTTCTGGGGTGAACCAGACTACCAGATGACTAGTGAAACAGCAAAATGGTCAGACCTTAAAGGAATTCAAATATCAATGGCATCAGTATCACCAACCAGAGCATAGCACATATGGTCAGAGAATGCAAGTTACAACATAAACCAGTATGCAAGTGAATATATCAAGTGCACCAATAACAGTTCAAAAATAAACCAGTGAAGACAACCGAGACACAGTGCAATCAGACTCATTGAAACAAAGGAGCAACACTGCATACATATATCTATACTATGCACATGAATCAAAGTGCAAATGGAATACAAAGCTACACTGATACCAAAGGCTACAAGTACACAAAACTTCACAACATCTATACAATAGTGCAGATAATCAGAGTAGTTCAAAATGCAAGCTAACACACACGTATATACATACATGTATGTATGTATACACATGATGCAATGCAACATCATGTAGCAATTTCTAATCGGAGTAGCGATTTTTCAGACTAAGTCAAAGTTCAATATCAAGGCAAAGCCGTGGGTCAGGAACCATACTAGCAGGTGACACACAATTGAACAAGTTGAAACAAAAATATTATCACCATATCAAAGTAACCAAAGTCAACAACAAATGCAAAGCCGTGGTGACCAATGCAAGTAAAATGAACAAGTCAAGATAAATCAACATCGTCAAAGCAATTCAAAGCCGTGATAATCAAGTAAACACAAAATATACGAATTTGAACAAGTCGGTACAAATCACAAGCATTCAATCAAAAATCAGTGGCCGAGAAAAATCAATTGACGAATTCAAGTAAATATATTCGAAAGAAATTATAGGAATTCGAATCCTATATAAACCATTAACATCATCGGCCTAAAAGAAATCGAGTTCAAGCAAATTAACCAGAAAAGTAAAAAGGAAATCACATACCAAGTCAAATCGAACTCGAAGAATTGAAGCAACCGCTCGCAAATCAGAGAGACAATCGATCGACAAAGCAATCATGAGAATATCAATTCAGTCGTTCAACAATCAATCGGCTACTTGAATTCCAGAAGGCCTAGTTTAGAACGAAGAAGAACGAACGAGTAAAAAAAGTAAGCAGCCATTTTTTTCTCGAAGAATACAGGCCGAAGACATAAGAAAAGAAAAATGGGGAACAATGTTTTATCACTTTACTTATTTGGGCTGGCAAATAATTATTACTTTGGGCTTTCATTTTTTAACTAGGGTTTCTAGTTGTTAAGTTGTTTTTATTTTGTATTTTACTTTTAAACGTTTGTAATTTTCTAGTCGTGTGACTAGGGGACGAACTACGGTGGTGTTGTTCGAAAATTCGCAAATCAGTGGCTGAGTTGTGGCAGGGTTTTGAGCGTAGAGTTAGGTTAGTCGATAGCGGATGTCGCGAGTTTACGTGTGTAAGTGTCTGACTACTTAATTTCTAGTAGAAACCTTGGGGGTAACACGTAGGCAGGGTTTTGTCGAAGCTGGGCAAATCTGTGTTGTTCTATTTCTGTTTTTTATATTCTGATATTATCTATGTTGCTATTATTCTGCTATTATCAGTGCTGCGATTATTTTATATACTTCCGCATTAAATTTTTATAATTATTAGTATCACCCTATTCACCCCTCTTCTAGAGTCAAATCGATCCTACATTTTAAACCTAATTAATCCATAATAAACCTATTTAATCTATTTTAAACCATTTAAACCATTTTAAATCTATTTAAATTATTTTAATCTATTTCAAATTTATTTAATCTATTTTAAACCTATTTAACCTAATTTATATCTATTTAAAACTATGTTAAACTAATTAAACTATTTATAACTATCTAAATTATTTTCTAAATTTCAGATGGTGTAAAGTGGAAATGTTTATAATTAAAGCCTTGATTTTAAAGCGAATAAGGTTTAATAATGTTATAACATAAGTTGGGATTTGAAATGATATTTGCTAGTGAAATGACATATTGGAGTAAATATGATGATTTTGAAATTAGAATTTAACCTAATTGTGAATATAATTTTGAAAGTGATATGGTTTGAATTGAATATGATATTTGGATATCAATTATGAAATAGTTTTCGAAATTTAAAAGAACCATCCAGTGTGAAATAAGCATTTGATTGTTTAAGAGACTGGGATCAGATATTGTACTACTCTCTGCCAATACCGAAAACCACTTTAATAACTGTGTACGCGGTGAGATTCCAGAATGAAGTAGGATGGTTTGGTGAACGATTCTGTATGAGGTATTTACGTAGCCCTGACTACCATAAGTCAGCTTAGATGTTGTAACAACCCACTATTTTGGACCATTCAAATCGACAATAAATCCACACATGTCGAACTTGAATAATTCAAAACATTAGATTGTGAATAAAATTTGGCAAAACTCAATATATACAGTAAATAAATAATCACAGAATCACAGACACAGAGTAATAATAATAATGCAGCGGAAACAAAAGAATAGTAGTTCATGAAGCTATCATATATATATAACAGAGTTAAACAAGATACAACAGAGGTCACGAATACAAAGATGTCTAAATACAATAGTCAAATACAAGATCTGAATACATCACAGGAATCACTGAATGACTGAAAGCAGAATCAATAGATGGATCCAAGCGAAGCTCCAACTCCAAAGGTGAGTCTCGAATACTGGTACAACTCAGTCTGACCCGAGCGTAAAGCAAAACACAAAACACTCGAGTCAGGACATACATACTTATACAATGTAAACCAACTCAAGTGAACAGTAATAGAAATGCTCAAGTAACTTAAAGGATGCTTGGGATCGCCCATCCTTTAAGGATCCGTTAAAATATCTACTATGTAGTAATGTACGCTATTATAATAATGTCTAAAGTAAAGTAAACTATTTAAAAATAGCGTTAAGGCGTTACCCATATCCCCCTTAACACATTTGATAGTGCCAATAGTCTATACAGTACCATAATACCTCCAGATCGGGAGGCTACCAGAGGATACTACATAGGTACGACACAAATCAAACTCGTATAAGGCGCGCTAGGGTAGGTGACACGGCACAACTAGGCAATGCCAGGGTAGATATACCAATTACGCATCCGGACTGGTGGTAACGCATAGCAGCCACTACCGCCCACCTCGAGCCACACTCCCAAAAAAAAATCAAAGGGTGCACCCAATCAATCACAAAGTAATAGAATGGTATCGAAGAAGTGTGTCCGATCAGAGGAGCTACCTCATTGGCCTGTCAATCGCTCCTGTTTTAGCCACCTTATGCCAACTCACGGGAGTCGGGTCCACATATATACCTCAATAGGATCATCGCCACCATCCTACTTCATTCTGGAATCTCCACTGCGTACGCGGTTGTTAAAGTGGTTTTCGGTATCGACAGAGAGTATGCCCATATCCGATCCCGGTCTCTTTAACAACCAACCGTCATTATAACCCGTGGTTATAAATTTCAAAATGGTTTATATTTCAAATCAAAACATATTCATTTAAACCATATCAAAACTATACCATTTTCTCTTCAATCATATCCATTTCAAGAATCATATCACTTTTCAAAGTTATAATGTTTTCAAAATCACAAGTCTTAAAAATCAAAATGCCTTGGTAATCAAACCTTGAAATTTCATAACACTTTGAAATCATAACATATCCATTTAAACCATTTAAACCTGAAGTCAATATACTTTCAAATCAATTATTCAATTTCCAAAATTGTAGCATTTCTAAGTTCATTCATTCAATTATAACAATTTCAAAAACATTGTAATTTCAGAAACAACAACACTTATAAAGTGCAGTAGCTATATTATTATTTCAAAAACAATTCAATTTTAGAAACAGCAGCACTAATAAAGTGTTATAGTAGCTATATTATTATTTCAAAAACAGTTCAATTTTAGAAACAGTAGCACTTCTGAAGTGTTACAGTAGCTATATTATTATTTCAAAAACAATTCAATTTCAGAAACAACAGCACTTCTGAATTATTACAGTAGCTATATTATTATTTCAAAACAGTTCTACTTCAGAAACAGCAGCAATTCTGAAGTGTTACAGTAAGTATAGTGGTAGATTGGAAAGCAATACATAAATATCATAGCATTTCTGAAACGCTACAATTTCTATTATAAGTTAATTATAACACTTTAAAACAATATATCTTCAACCTTTATCATTTTTAACCTATCAAACTTATTTCACTTTTCAAAATTATTTATTTGGATATTACTTAACTTATAATTTTTAATAAAATAACATTTATTTAACCAATATACAATTTAAATTATAATTCATTTATCAAGTCAAAATACATTAATTTACTTAACTTTTATTTTAACAATACTTAATGCTTTATTTAAAATACCCATTTCATAAATAAAATATTCTTATCACTAAGTTAAGCTTAAAATTCCATTTAACACTAAATTTTCAATTATTAAGTCAATCAAAATTTACAATTTCAATCGTTAATTTGCTTATACACTTAAACTTATAGAAAATCACTATAAAATTTATTTAATCCATTTAAATCCAATTTAAGTTAAAATCTCAAAAAAAATTAAATTCCAAATACTTTAAAATTTTCAGAAAACTATGATATCAATCTTAAGTTCAAAATCACATATATTTAATATTTCAAAATACTTAAAGTTTCAGAAAACTATTATATCAAACTTAAGTTCAAAATCACATATATTTAATATTTCAAAAAACTTAAAAATTTCAGAAAACTATGCTATCAAACTTAAGTTCAAAATCACATATATTTAATATTTCAAAATACTTAAAAATTTCAGAAAACTATTATTTAAAATAAACCATGGGTCTGTATAATATTTTCTAGCCTAGGTCAAGTGATACAGATATGTATCATTTCAATCCGTAATTTAAAACGAAAAATCCGGGTTCTATCATTTCAAACCCGCAATCCCAAGTCAAATAAAATAAAAATCGCTTGAGCCTATCATTTCAGCTCATAGCGACTTTCCCTTATTCTAAAGTCCATTCGGGTATGTATCATTTCAACCCATAGTGATTCTATACTAACAGGGAACTTGCAGTGTGAGAAACAGAAAATAAAATAAGTAGTAACATATCATATGATGTCAGGTGATACAACAAGTATATATAATCAGGTAATATCATCATATAATGTCAGATAACAGGCAGATGTGAGCATATAACATGGCATATCAACTACTACAATTCAAGTGACATTGTTTCACATTTACATAAGTATGATTTGTCGAGAGTGATAAACTCACCTTTTAAAGCTAGAGACGACAATTTGAAACACACAACAAACTCCGAAAAGCACGACTAGATTCGAGGAGAAGATGAGCCAAGATGCAGATCTTGCAACAATAATTAAAATAAAACAAATATAAGTATAGATTCAAACACAAAAGAATATAAGAAATAAACAAAGAAAAATATGAACAAAGTGGAGCAAATGGCTTGACCAAACAAGTGGGCTCGGCCACTTTGCAAATAGGCTTGACCACTTTGGTTTGTGCTCATTCATGCTCATATTTGAAGCAACTAGGCTCGGCCTTAGTCAGGAAATATGAAGAGATGGCAAGTTAAAACAATAGGAAGGCAAGAGGGCACGGTAGGTGAATGGTCATGGGTTATTGGCTCGGCCCTATGGCTACAGGGCTCGGTCTGGTTCAAGGCAAGGGGCAGGTGGTCTGGTCATCATTTGAAGGTGCGGCCAGTGGTTATGTCAGTCACGACAAGGCAAGGAGGTGATGGTGTGGGTGGTGGAGGCCGAGGAAAATAAGGCGGGGAAGTGATCAAGTGGAGGTTTGGCTAGGGTTTCATGCATATATGGTGATGGATTTGGATCTATTGGTCATGGCTATGGCATGTGGTGGTGATGAGGGTTGCTGGCCGTGGAAGGTGGTGTTGGACGAGGGGTTGTGGTCGGCAATAGCATGATGGCCGAGCATAGGAGGAAGAAAACAAAAGAAAAACAAATGGAAAAAGAGGAAAAGGAGAGAAAAGGAAGCCATAGAAACTTACTGAATATTTTCTTTCAGGAGAATGCAAATGAGAAAGAGAAGGGAATTCGATGTTTTGTACGTGAATTAGAAAGAGAAGTGGACGGCTACGAGGAATGAAATGCACGGCTAGGAAATGAAGATGCTAGGCAAAGGAAAAGTCATAAGTTAAAACATATAACTCAAGTCTCTTTGAATTTCTAAGCCATAAATCAAATAAAAGAAAAATAGAAAGTAGAGAAATGAAAAAAATAAAGAAAATGAAAAATATAGAAATTAGAAATGAAATAGAAAATATAAAATAGAGAATAGACCAAAATATAAAATTTCCAGAAAATCAATATTTAATTATATTTGGAAAATAAATTATAAACAAAAATCCAAAATACATTGGAAAATTCCAAAATTTCAAATTTAAATGATTTAAAAATCAATGTTTTCAAATAAATTAATTTTAAAATATTTGTTAAAAATATGGGTTGTTACACTCTCCCCTACTTAAAACTTTTCATCCTTGAAAAGGAACGAAACACAGAAAGACAAAGAAAGAGAGAATAAGATATAATAACGAATAGTACCTGAAACAAACAATTCTGGATTCGAAGCACGTATGCTCTCCTCCGTCTCCCAGGTACAATCCCGATCATCAGTACTCCACTGTACTTTGACCAGGTTGACAAATTTCCTTCTTAGCTGCCTCGTACCTCGATCAACAATACGAAGTGGTTTCCTCTCGACAGTCAGATTAGACTCAATATCCAAACTCTCGAGAGCAGAAGGCTAGACAATAAGGGATGGATCACGAAGATACCGACAAAGATGCGAAACATTGAATACATTATGCATCCCAGAAAACTTCTCAGGCAAATCCAGGCGATAAGCTAAAGAACCCATCCTCTCCAAGATATGGAAAGGACCAACGAACCAAACGATTACCGAATTCAATCCAGCAAGATGGGGATCTGCAAGGTCGTCCGTAAAGAGCAACAAACGGAGACATCGTAATACTAGCTAGAACATAAAAGATAAAATGAGATAGATAAGGATCAAGACAAGATAAAACAGAAGATTGAAATTATACCTAATAACGGTTGTTATAGGTAAATTCGACGAGATGGAGATGATCTTCCCAAGATCCTTCATAATCAAGAACACAAGCAAGAAGAAGATCTTCCAAAATCTGATTCACTCTTTCCGTTTGACCGTCGGTCCGTGGATGGTAAGCAGTGCTCAGATTCAGGTGAGTACCTAAAGATTCCTGAAAAGCTTTCCAAAACTGACTGGTGAACATGGGATCTATGTCATGAGCAATACTGATAGAAACACCATGAAGATGAATAATATCACTCATATAGATCTCAGGCAAACTGGAAGCAGAACAAGTAGACTTGACCAGAATGAAATGAGCGGACTTGGTCAGTCTATCCACAATAACCCAAATACTCTCATAAAAATTTAACATTCTTACGAGTCAAAGCAAGGAAAAGTGCAGCAATCCGAGCAAAATTCTTAATGAGTCTCCGATAATAACCGGCAAGGCCCAGAAAACTACGAATATCAAAAGGGTCCTAGGAGTTTCCCAATTATGTACAGAATATGGAGAGAGATAAGGACAACAGATAGATAGAATGATTGAAGGATAAAGAGAAAAGAAGGAAAAGAAAGATTTACATTGATCGTAGCGATTTTAACTGGATCAACAGAAACTCCATTACCAGAAACAATATGCCCAAGAAATCGGACTTCGTCCTTCCAGAAATGGCATTTCGAGAATTTAGCTTTCAACTGATGACTCCTAAGAGTCTCCAGAACAAAGCTCAAATGGGAATCATGCTCCTCCACAGACTTAGAGAAGACGAGAATATCATAAAAAAAGACTAGAACAAATTTGTTAAGCACATCACGGCAGACATGATTCATAAGATCAACAAAGGAAGCAGGAGCATTAGTCCAACCAAAAGGCATGACTAACCATTCATAGAAACCATTCTCAGTATGGAAAGCAGTCTTGGGAATACTTTCCTCAGCAACTCTGAGCTGGTGAAAGTCTGAGGCAAGATCAAGCTGAGAGAAAACATAGCTCCATAGATCTGATCAAACATATCATTGACACGAGGCATAGGATATCTGTTTTTCATAGTGAGCTTGTTCAGCTCCCTATAATCAACATACATCCTCAAAGAATCATCGGACTTGGTGATGAAACCCACTGCTATTCCCCATTCAGAATGGCTAGGTTTGATCAGACCCTTGGAGAACAAGTCCTCAATTTGCTTCCTCAACTCAACCTTCTCACGTGGTGCCATTCTTCTAGAAGGAAGAATTACAGGTCGAGCTTCAGGAATAAGATCGATACGAAATTCGATTTCCCACTTAGGAGGTAAAGCGGTGACTTCACCAAATACATCGGGATAGAGTTTGACCACAGGAGTCGAATAAAGATCACCAGGAGAAGAATCAAAAGAATAAATAAAGCTGCCAGCAAAATCCTGAGGCATACGGCACTGAATAACCAAAGAATTACCAAAATCATCAACAAGAGAAACAGTTCGGGTTTTACAGGAGATAACGGCTTCATGCCTTTTCAGCCAATCACCTCCAAGCAACAAATCAAAAGCATCGAAACCCTGAACATAGAAATTACTAGAACATACTCAGGAGGAAGGGATGTTCAAACTTATCACAAAGATCTACAGATCTAAAACTATGGAAAGCTCCAGTATCAAATAAAACATGGACAGGATGATGAAATAAAGAAAAGATGCTCGGAAGGGTACCTTGGGTACCACTAGGAGTGGGAGCAGAAGGAGGAACAACAGTACCAACTGAAGTAGGGCAACTATTAGCATAGTGTCCCTTCTGATCATACTCATTATAACCACTCAAATTATTTAAAATTTTATATTGTATAAAATTCCGTTACATAGTTAACTTTTGAATAATTAAGGTAAGTTATATTAGAATGCAATAGAGGATTATACAAGAATTTTTTTTCCAATTCAATTATTTATACTTAAATATTTATTCAAAAATATTGGATTTATCTATAATTAAAATCATCCTTTAATACAAATTAAAGAATCAAATTTCCGATTCATTTCAAACCATTTAGAGATAAATGTATATACTATATATATCAATTCAAATCAATAATATACCTATATATAAAAATCAAATCATACTTAAGAAATTTAAATCAATTAAATTTCCAAAACAAAACTGTAGCAAAGCTACTGAATGGTCTCTCCACCTCAAAACTCGAAAATGAATGTCGATGATGCGGCCGTCATCACCGAAATTATTTTCCAGCGATAAAAGGAGAGAGTCCTGACCTGAAATGATTTCTATTCGAAAATACTTTAAATAATATACATTTTAAAACTTTAAAACCAGAGTTTGAAATTATCAAAAAATAAATTCTCAAATTCTAGATTTAAATTCATTTTAATTTTCAAATCGCTTTATAAACCATGTTTATAAATTCACTTATAGAATAATAAATCATATTCAAATATTAGCATTTTAAACAACCAATTTAATTAACTTATTAAATTCCAAATTTTTTTTCTTATATATTTACAATATAAAAATACAAATTAATTACATTTAACAAAATTTTAAAAATAATATTGTGTCAGTTTGCTCTGTTCAAGTGTTTTGGAAATCCTATCGATAGCGTTGATCAGATGAATCGATCGAAAATCCAAACCAACATCAACAACTCAAACAACACAATATATAAAACATTTTAATATTAATAACAGGATACAAAATACACTCCCTCTTCCGATGATTCAAGGATGGTTTTCAAATCTAGGATAGAGATTCAAATATAGAGGGATCCTAACCAAAAGAATTCAACTAGAAGTTAGGCTCGGTATTAAGATAGTAGATTTCAAGAGAGAAGAAAAATGGTTAGACTTATATAAATCGCGGGCAACCTTAACCGATCAACCGTGACTTCAAAATAAGATCGAGGTAGAATTCAGAGGCAAATCAACATTCGATCTCAAAAGATAGAATTCGAATATCGCAAGAGATAGCAGCATTGTAAACCGAGGATACAGAAGTCGCTCGTGAATAAATGCCTATTGTAAGGAATTTCACTTCCTTACAATCATACAGTGGGGCTATGGGATACTCAAAAATCCGGAAGACTACGAATAGGGAAAGACAAGAATGGATTTTGGAACCGAGGGAACATTCCAAAATTCAAAGGAAACCGGGTCGAAGAAGAAGGAATTCAAGATCGAACGAAAGTGATTCTGTAATTTAATCTACTCTATATACTGAGTTTTGCCTAAAACCAGAGCTCTGACAAAATGCAACGACCCAATATTTTGGACCATTCAAATCGACAATAAATCCACACATGTCGGACTTGAATAATTCAAAACAATAGATTGTAAATAAAATTTGGAAAAACTCAATATATACAGTAAATAAATAATCACAGAATCACAGACACAGAGTAATAACAATAATGCAGTGGAAACAAAAGAATAGTAGTTCATGAAGCTACCGTATATATATATAACAGAGTTAAACAAGATACAACAGAGGTCACGAATAAAAAGATGTCTAAATACAATAGTCAAATACAAGATCTGAATACATCACTGGAATCACCGAATGACTGAAAGCAGAATCAATAGATGGATCCAAGCGAAGCTCCAACTCCAAAAGTGAGTCTCGAATACTGGTACAACCTAGTCTAACCCGAGCGTAAACCAAAACACAAAACACTCAAGTCAGGACATACATACTTATACAATGTAAACCAACTCAAGTGAACTGTAATAGAAATGCTCAAGTAACTTAAAGGATGCTTGGGATCGCCTTCCTTTAAGGATCCGTTAAACTATCTACTATGTAGTAATATACGCTATTATAATAATGTCTAAAGTAAAGTAAACTATTTAAAAATAGCGTTAAGGCGTTACCCATATCCCCCTTAACACATTTTATAGTGCCAATAGTCTATACAATACCGTAATACCTCCAGATCGGGAGGCTACCAAAGGATACTACATAGGTACGACACAAATCAAACTCGTATAAGGCGCGCTAGGGTAGGTGACACGGCACAACTAGGCAATGCCAGGGTAGATATACCAATTACGCATCCGAACTGGTGGTAACGCATAGCAGCCACTACCGCCCACCTCGAGCCACACTCCCAAAAAAAATATCAAAGGGTGCACCCAATCAATCACAAAGTAATAGAATGGTATCGAAGAAGTGTGTCTGATCAGAGGAGCTACCTCATTGGCCCGTCAATCGCTCCTGTTTTAGCCACCTTATGCCAACTCACGGGAGTCGGGTCCACGTATATACCTCAATAGGATCGTCGCCACCATCCTACTTCATTCTGGAATCTCCACCGCGTACGCGGTTGTTAAAGTGGTTTTCGGTATCGACAGAGAGTATGCCCATATCTGATCCCGCACTACACCATACTGGCCATTTTGCCATGCCCCAATGTAGAAAATTTGCCACGGTCTTGAGCCATGACAATTTTACCACGGTTTAGGGCCGTGGTAAAATATATTGCCATGCTAACGGGCCGTGACAATTTTACCACGGTTTAGGGCCGTGGCAAAATTATCCTTATTTTTTAACCCCCTCTTACATACGTATGGCCTGCACCCTTTCTCAGAAAACAACGCCCTCCGTTCTCAAAAAACTTAAGCATACAGTCGCTCGAATCTTTTAATTTCAGTCCCGCTCATTGAATCCTAAAAAATACCTAATCCTCAATTTCAATCCCGCGCTTGAATCCTAAAAACACAACCTAATCCCGCTCTAGAACATGGTTGATGCTGTTTGCAATTTTAGAATTGCACTTGTACCCGACAGAGATTCAGATCTCCAATTTTATGCCCCAATTCAAAGTGAAATGGAACCGGCTGTCTTCATGCCCGAGGAAGTCGTGGCAGAGATTACAGGTAAATGAATGAATACCTTAATTGTATATGTTATGAGGGAACATCCTCTATATGACCAATTCAAATGTTTTGTTCATAACATAATAAAGCCAATTTCAGAATTTGAATTATATTTTAAGGCTAATGGTTTCACTGCTATTAAATTGTCTTCTTCGGTTGATTGTGACAATATTTTTAGAGGCGGTCCATGTACTTTTAATTTCAGAATTGTTATAATCAAAAAATGGAATCCGGATTTTCCATTGACTTGGGATTATTTTTCAACCAATCCTATTTGGATTCGTATCATGGATCTTAATTTTTCATACTGGAGCAAGGAGGGGATTAGTGGGATTGCAAGTGCACTTAGAAAGCCTATTCGATAGGATAATACAACTAGCAAACAATCCCGACTAAATTATGCTCGAGTTTTGATAGAAATTTATTCTAATTTTGCATGTCTTGAAATAGTACATATACAAAGATTGAATAACTAACATGAGAGTGTTGATTTAAAATATGAGTACAAACCAAAAGTTTGTTCAAGTTGCAAATTGTTTGGCCATAGTCCCAATTATTGTCCTTTTACATTTAAACAATAGTGACAAGAAAAAACAAACATGCCCGAATCAAGTTTTTTGATTAGATCCACAATGAAGCTCTTTATTATTAGATGCACAATGAATTTGATATAACATCATCCATGTAAAACATACAAAACAGGTGAAACACATAGTAGTACATGCTAGTTTTGGTGCAACAATGACACGTTAACCTGGTTGTAAGAGCACATGAAACTGGCGACACGGCCCTCCTGAACACAGGTTTTGAATGGCACATCGAACATATCTTCCAGATCTTGTTTACTCACCTGCATTATTTTATCTTGTATTATTTACCAGTATAGAAATAGTTACTATTTTTTGTGATGTTTTCTATCAACTTGATTATGTGTATAGGGCGTGCAAATAACTTCTGAATAAAGCACTATGGAACGATGGAATTTTTATGTGGCGAGGCTGAAAGCGATGAGGTAAGCACAACCTAGATGGGTTGATGAATTAACAATGTTTTAATGAGGATTCTTCGTTCACATGTAGGTGATTGATGAATTTGATCAGAACATACATACTATTGAAATTGACATAGAGGAGGATCAACAAGTTGCAGACACAAGTTGATCAGAATGTACATTTTGTTGAAATTGAACATGGAGCTGAGTGCACCTGCAAGTAAACTAAGAAGACAACTAAATTCTCCAAACCGAGCATCCAAGCTTTTCTCCCTAAAAATGACAAAACAATCCTTTCTCCCGGTACCAATTCTTTAAACCTTAGATCAAGAAAATTTGAAAAGTTGCTTTCAAACTACTTATAATAGGATTTAATTATATTTGGTGTACTTTTGCTTGCTATATGGATATTATTTTTATTCAAAATAACTCCTTTCTCATGTTTAACTCCACCAGGAACCTGCAAGCATTTGCAAATTTAACAGCATGTAAAAAGCAAATCTTTTTCTAGTTTATGACATAGTTATCAAAACCCTAATAGAGACTTAAACAAAAACGATGACATAGTTATGATATTGTTTTGCATTAGATTCAAATCATTTTAACAATATGAAAAACTCTACTGGAATAACTAACCTTAAAGCACCAATGGAGGCAATAGGAAAAATGAAAAAAATGAATACTGTTTAAAGGAAACAACCTTCCATGGCAAGTACCAGAAACTGTCATCACATAATAATTTTACACGTTTGCAATAGCTTCTTTCTTTTGTTGTATCCTCGCCTCTAAAAATTTCAAAATTTTGAACAAATTGTTGAAATCATTATCACGTAAATCATTAAGGAAACACTGTATCTCTAGTGGCTTTTGACCCAAAGAAAGAAAATGGTCGACCAGTTCTTGTATGATCATAGAGAGAAACATAAAGGTGTTTGTGCGAAATGAACAACCTATGTCCACTACAACAAAAGTCTTTGCATCATATATGTTGCCACTTTGGGTTCATGTTTTGACTGCAGAAAAAACATAGGAATCCCCATGTATGTAGTTTTTCAAAAATAAAGAAATACTTAGGTATGATTAATGCTTATCTTTCAATTATCTATCTGCTTCAATTGCCTAGATAATTAGTTCAAGTACACCAATAAGTCGACTTGCCTAAGTTGCTTCAAATTGCAATGTAACTACAATCTGTTTTGTTCAGGTAGGGTATTTTTATTAATATCGCAATGTGTTCATTATAAAACCATCTTTGTAAATTTATATTATGTCTCATAACTTGTGTTAATCTTGATTTTTTCTTTTGGCATGTAGGATTGTAACTGGAGTGAAAATGAAGAAGGAATAAATAATTCATTGAGGCTGCTGGAGTGAAAATGTCTCATAACAATGTGTTCTTTTTGGATGCTGCTGGAGCAGTCTTAGTTCAGGTACATGCTTCATCTTTCAAATTTCCATTATGCTTTTGACGGTTACTTTTCTCATAGATATTGATCTATCGTGTATTTATAATTAGCACCTTCGCATTGACTCTTCACTCTTCCATATGAAAATGTTCTCAGTTGCATGTAAAAAATCCAGATAGAAAATCCTTTTGAAAGATATTTTTTTGTTCACATAGCAACATAATCATTTATAAAATCTTATTTAGACTCTTTTTCATATCTTTCTTGTACACACCACCTACCCATTGCTACATCGCCAAACTTCTCATCATGCCTATAATACTAACTGTAGCTATTCAGTTTACTAGCACATAATGATACAATTATCACAAGTTTCGTTTGTATATTTATTAGACAATACTATCATTCATGGCACTGCTAATAATTAAATCTTAGTCTTCTAACATTATTAGGTTTGTATGAGTGAATGAATGTTAGTGTAATGTTATGTTTTTATGTATAAGAACTATTGTTTTACAAGTTTTATGTTCATGCTTGGGCATTTGTAATGAAGCACGTGTCCAGGTTTCCTAGAAACCATTTCTTTTGTTTTGGCCTGAGCATCTTCAATCTATTGTCCTTGTTTCGCTTGATATAAATAAAGGATTAAGAGCAGCTTTTGTATATGTATTAGATATGTATGTCCGCAACTTCATCTAGTTATAACGCATGAAATTTGTAATTAGTAAATATATTGTGTTATAGAAATTTTATGGCGGTTAAAGTATAATTATGAAATTAAAAATAAATAAATATAAACCAAGTTTCCATCGCATGTCCCTTTATTCATGTTCAGTTCGCATGGTGCATGAATGCTAACACTTCCATATAATATAAAATGATAGCTAGCTTCTGGATATGTGCGAGTTTAAAAAAAAATAGAAACCTGAGAATGTGTTGGTGCTTCATTTTTTGGACCACCAAAGATACCGCAAGCACTTTTAACCCATGTCTCTAATTGTTTATCCCACGTATATTGCCTCATAAAACTGATTATGCCAACTACCAATTCATGTTTCTCTTCATCAATTCCCACGAGTAGAGAATAATCCATTACATTAACCGACTGAAAAGATAATAACCAATTTGAATGACTTGCCTGCAACAAAATACGAGAACAACAATTGCTGCTGCCACTTCCTCTGCTTTGTGATTGTCTTGAACATTCATATTTAGTTTTAATGAATCAACAGATAAGAATAATCACTGTGATGACCCGCCCTTCTCGACCCTCGAAAATCGACACAAAATACTCAACAGTATAATATGCCGACGATCGAATGCCGGAAAAAGACAGATTGTAGAAGAATAAGAAAGTAGATAGAAGAAGAAAGAACCAACCAAATCAGAATCTCACAATCGCAGCGGATAAAATATAATATATAGAACAGATCTTTACACAAATGAAAACTATATATTTTTATATACAATACATCATCATCAGAGTATATCAATACAACCAACCATAGCCAGTCAAACAATCTCAACAATCACAGCAGCGGAATAATACAAGTACGAGAAATACGTCTCGGACTCCAGCTCCTCTCCTGAGCTCCATAGCAACCTATCCTGAAATATACTCGGTCTGACCCGAGCATTATAATAAAATAACACCCGAGTCAGTCTGGAATACCAGCGCATCATAAATACATCCAAACTGATTATTAAAGTTCAAAAATCCTTTGAAACAAAAGCATCTCGTAAGACCACGCCACAAATAAACATGTCGGGTTTATACCTTACGATAGCTAAAACACTTTTTATAAAAATCCTCTGATATTATAATAGTGTCTATTTACAAATACTTATTCAAATAGCTGAAATTGTTACATGATTAAATTCCAGCATACTAGGTATACAAACAAATACCGTACAAGGCACGTAGGGAGAATGGATTTCCAACGAATGACTAGGCACTGGGGTACCACTTGTCACAGTACGTGGCCTAGATCACAGTACCGAGGAGTACGCCCGCTCCCCTGCAACACAAGACCGGAATCATCCCTTACTGGATAATTCCAAGTAAAATCACCCCACGGTTGTGATCAGCAACCGCACCACTAAGCCGAAATAAAAGGGACATCTAGACAGGGATGACCTTACTCTCAAGTGGGGGCTACCCACGAAGCCTTGCTGCATATCCCCTGATTTTCAGTCATTCCCGGTTGATGAGGCTTGAGGCTTAGCGTTACCTTTATAGAACATTTCACTTTGAATGCCCATCGTCCACCTGACGATGTCACGAAAGCATTCGTCCATACAAGTCCGTCCCGGGTCCGAACGGAACCGAAGGCACTACTCCTACTACATCCATTTTGGAAATATCCTCAGGATTAGTAGCGACTAGCCCTTGCACTTCACTGCTCCATCTTCGACTCCGAACACGTTACACGAAACGTACAAACCGGATCGAAGTGGTATTCGAGTCTCCAGACCTAGAATCCCGGTATACGGAAACCCGATCCCGGTCTCTTCGAAACGATCAACGCATTTGGCCAATATTGATAGTCGGTGATTTAACTATCAATTAATGTTCACAAACATCCATACACATCCATCACACAATAAATAATCTCCAAATTATTTATTTTCTTCTAATATCTTTCAAAGATATATTTTCACATTTTCAAAACTCATTTGAAAACAATTTTCCACTCTTCCTTTACAAGGTAAATCTTTTACCCTTTATTCCCATCGGGAATAACCAAGTATAAAACAATTTGCATTTAAACAGTTAAAAATACTTATACTGAAATATACTTTAAAATATGAAAATTACTTCTATTTATTTACTCAAAATATAAATTTAAAATATGTGAAGAAAACTAGTTATTAACACATAAACTTTGATTTTAAAAAAAAATAGGGGTTTTAGTTTAACTAAATTCAAAATAGCGTTATAAGAAGAAAAATACTAATTTTAACAGCTTAAGCTAAAACCAACTTTTAAATAAATCCATTTGTAAAATAATTGCTAATATACTCCCAAATTATTACGGTATTAAAATTATTAATTTATTTCTTTAAAAATAACGATTTCTTAAAAATACTTTTAAAACGATTTAAAACTTAACCTTAGTTAAATAAAATCTTTTTATAAACATTTACTTGGTTTTCCCAGGGAAACACTTTCCCGTTTCTAAACATTCCAAAGTACTCTTTCATATAAATCCACTGATTTATTTCAAGTCAATTATGTTTTACAACATAAATCCCAAATCCCATATTTAACTATGACTTCATCCGAAGTTCACACCCAATTTCCCATATCCGGAAATTCATTTTTAAATCATAGTTTAAAACATTTTAAATTAAACATTTTTGGTGAATTTCCAATGGAAGCCAAATTTCCAATTCACTTAATTAAATTCCAATGAAATACGGCATTTCAAAACATTTTATTTTCATTTGAACTTGTTAATTTATAGTCGGAAACTCCATTTTAACATATTTTTAATTTCCGGATAACATTAGTCATTATTAAAATAAACACCGTTATTTTAAACAATTTATAATTTCATAAATTTAATCTCCAGAAAATTATACTTTCCATTTACCCATTTCATAAACTTCCCATTATATTCAAAATCCCAATTTGACCCAATTTACATTTTTCTTTTCAAATCCGATTTCAAATTTTATTCTTTGAAATTCTAAATTTAACAATTCATTTTATTTCGTAAAAACACAATTTATCCATTTATAATTAAATTCTGTGATTATACTTTATACAACAATTTCACAGTACAATTAAACTTCCAGATTTATCAATCAAAACATATAAACAGGTATGACTATCAACTATAAATAATTGCTACATTTTGAGGAATCCAGTTGGATCCCTCCAACCTGTTTCTTCCTGCATCACAAATGTTAGCACATCACAATATAAATATCAATCCAGACAGATAAACACAAATATAGACAATCAACCACACAGATATTTAAATATCAATTATTTATAATGTCTAGCATCCAGATATGAGTGAGAAAACTCACCTTGAGTTTTCGACGAGCGTTCGAAATTTAAATTAAACCGGACGATGTCCGATTTAACCCAAATTTCGACTTTCCCGGAATGACTCCGGATCTGCGCCATCACGAAGTACTCGTTCCTGCGATTCCAACGCTTCCAGTTCCGTAACAATCTGATAATGTAAGTGCAAGTTACGAATTTTTGAAGTTCGAACAAGATTTAAAACAAACAATATTTTATATTTTTTTTATTTAATATTCACCAAAAGAAAACGTGGCCCGCTCCCTTTCTTCCTCCCTCTCGTACGCGACCTTCCAGCATAACCAAACCCAACACGCAAAAACTAGGGTACGAAATCGCCTTGCCTACCACCGCTTTGAACGCGATCGGAACCCGGCGCCGCGATGACCATCGTCTCCTCTACCCCCACTACGCGTGCGCAGGCACTCGGTTCCCCACGCTGCTCGAGACCTGAGCACAAACTGGCCACGAACGGGATGACTTCCCGACCCCCACACTCCACTACGACACCTCATCACCGTATTGATTTCCCCGTCTCGAAGAGCTCTTCCATCTCCGTGTAGAAAGTTTCGCGTATCGTTGCGTGAGGTGATGGGAAAGTGAGGAAGAAGCACACGTGATTTCGGCCATTGAAGCTATATGGTGGCGGCTGGCAAATGTATAAGCTAGGGTTTAGAGATTAAAATGAATATATTATAATAGTTTAATATTATTTAATTAATAAAATATCTCAACCTAACAGTTTCCGCTAACGAACTCCAAACTACGCGTTCCGACAGGCTATCCTGGGGTTTTTCCGCGTTCCGGACACAATGGAATGAGTTTCGTAAGCTAATTTGATCGTATGAGCGAGATACGGAATTAAACGATCAATTTAAAATTAAATCGGTTAAATCGATTTCGATGTATTTCGAGCTGCCACGGTCACACAACAACTCTGATCGCTACGAAAATTGAAATCCGATAATAACTAACTATTACGGATCCAATGGAACTGGTTTCGTCGAATTCCAAGACTATGCCCCGGAAGGCTATTTTCACTCGTCTATTAAATCAGGCGATTTTCAAAATTTACGGAAACGCTTTAAAATTCACTTTAAAATTCATCTAAAATTCCAACAATATTATTTATAACCAATCGAACCTAAAAATACATTTAAATATCATTTTATAGTCATTTACCCCAAATTCACCTTTTATCCCAAATTTCGAATATTTAATTATTATTATCCAATCTCAGATTAAACCTCCACATTAGAAATTATCACTTGTTGTTTTAGTTTAAACCAATTATTTTTAGTTCAAAATAAATCTTAAACCCATATTAAACATTTAAAAATAAATTAAATGTTCAAATTCAATGGCTTAAAAATACGGGATGTTACATACCTCCCCCCTTATAAAAATTTCGTCCCCGAAATTTGCTAAGGTAGGAACATACTTCCCAACCCATTTACTTACTCAATTTGCTTAGCTAAAGTTTATATTCACTTTCCAAAATCCTTTAGCCCAATCCCAAACTCAATTGCTACAATTTACTCTAAAGCCTTTATTTTAACTTTATTTCAAAATAACTTTACTAGTTATTAAAAATTTTCCCAAAAACCCCAAAAATTTTCTAACTCCCAAAATTTCTGAAAAATTTTGGCAGAGTCTCCTTTGCACGGAGGAGCTTCTGCGATATCGCAGGATACACAAATATATATACATCGGCTCACATGGCCGGAAACCAAAATATATCACAATATATATATCATTTCCCAATTATATTTGCGTAGACGTACCTTTTAAGCAAAATTTTTAAAAGCAAGCGGCTAATATCTCGCATATACGCGCTCCAACTCTCTCGAACGCCTCCCGCACCTGTACTATACTCAACAAACTCATCAAATTTCAAAGATAAGAACATTTCATAACATTTCCAACACAAATGCAAGCCAAACATATCCATTTCATAACCAAACCAAGCAAATTCATAATGTAACAATGTTAATCATACTTTATCAACAATTTAGAGGTTTCAATCACATTCGAATTACTTATTCAAGTCTACTTCATTTTATTTCACTTGAATGCCTTAAATTCAAGTTTCGCTACATACCATCTATATTAATTATAAACAATCCATTTCTATTTCAATATGATTAACATATGCCTCTCTTACATTTTTAAATTTAACTTACATTCCAAATTTGATTTACAATCAAACTTCATTTTAAACTTGAAACATTTGCATTTCTTTTATAATCCATTTTCATTCATATGCAAACATTACTTATTAAAATGCAACCCATTCTGATTGATTCAAAACTAATTCCATTCTCTCTTTAAATCAATTCACTTGCATTTATATACAAAACTCTTTGAATTGGGTTCCCATTCATATCAATTTATTCATAATTCAATTCCAATTGCTTTTAAACACTCAATTGCACATACATGCAAATTTCCATGTCATTCAAGCAAAACAATCACCACTTAAGCTTATAACCATTTAAAATAAATTTCAATTTAGATTCATATCCATTTTATTCCATTTTGCATGGTTCACAGCCCAAGCATGCTTATTCAATCGCTACCTTTAATTTAATTTCTTATTCTCACTTCAAGATTAACATTTTAGTTCAAATTATAACATCTCAATAATTAATTAATACAATTACCCAAACATTTCCATTTTATTATTTAACAAATTGCATTCAAGATTACTTAATAAAGCCCATTTACACTCATTTTGTTTTTCTTTCAAGTTGCTTAAGTTCTTTCACAAAATTTCCATCATCTTATATCAATTTTATTTTATTTTCATTTGATTCTCATTCAATCAAATTTCAATTCCTTTACAACTTTAATGCTCTTTGTTTATTTATCCAATCCATGTACAAATTTATTTTATTAACAAAGAGACCACTTAAATTATTTCTCTCATTTGAATTTTATTTACAATTCAAACCATCACTATTATAAGCTAATTACATTATTCATTCTCACTTCCAACATTTATTACCAACTTAAATCCCATCCCAAAACTGGATTTTATTAACCTTTCAAAATTTTGACCAAACTATCAAAATTCTATTCATTACCATACACATCCCATTTAATTTAGCTTACACAAAATTCATTTCCAAACAATTATTTAGGATTTCATTTAGTGAGCATTTACTCCATCTAACATCATTTCCCCTAAATTAAATTTCCTTCCAATTCTATTCTTATCCAAATCTTATTCAAGTTTAACTAAATTTTATTTAGCCAAATTAAATTCATTCCTCTTCCTTTACTACTTACATAATAATTGAATTCCATTCAATATTGCTTATAATGCATCTGAATTTTAAATTTCACTTCAATCCGATTTATTCTTCCATAACTAAGTTCAAAACTTATTTACTATTTAAGTTCATTCACATCTTTTATATCTCACTTTACCTCATCTTACTTTACATCCCATTTAGGATTAAGTTTGAAGTCACTATACCATTCAACTATTTCCCATTTGTGGTTATAATTCCACTTTACTTGGGTTTACACCCAAATTTTCCATCTTTAGGTTCATCAACTTATTTATTTCTAAGTTTACATTGCTCATTTTAATCCTTTTACGTCTTATAATCACAATTCCAATTTCTATACATATGCATCTCTGAATTCTTAAGGATACAAATTTTTACTTCACCTTAATCCTTTGCAAATTTCAAATACACAATTCCAGATTATAAGTATAACACTTAATAGCTTATGGGTACAATTTGTTACACAACGACCCATAATTACAAAGTTATTTTATTTTCAACTTAACCCAAACCAATTTAATCCCAATTCTCAATTTTACTTAACTTATTCCAAGTTAAATTCAACTTCTATTCACTTCACTAACTTCATTTACTTCCATTTACCCAAATTAAATTTTAATTTCCAGATTAAAATTTCCATCCTTCCTTTCTCACTTAAATCAACTTTACTTTCAAGGTTATAGTTGATTTATTTCAATTTCCACATTTTTATTTTAACAGAATTCCCAGAATTCAATTTACCCGGATTTATTTCAAAACCACTTTGAAATATAAATCAACACATTTCCATTTGATATCCAAATCAAATACCAAATTCCAAAACGGACTGCTTTTACCAAACAATTTTCCTTTTTGAAAATTTCTAAAATCACTTGTTTCTCAAACAAGACCAAACAAATACCATAATCACTCACATGGTAGCAATCCATCACTTTAGAAACTCGAAAATGAATTCTGATGATGTGGCCAGCATCATCAAGATTATTTTCCAGCGACTGAAGTGAGTTCAATGCTTTCCACTTCCAAAATTCACCTCAAAACAATTTCTATTCAAAAATATTTCCCCAAAATATACTCCATTCTTACAAATGCTTTTAAAAACATTTCTAACATTTCCACCAAGTCAAATTCCCAAAACTTTGTTTAATTCCATTTGAAATCCCTTTCAAAATTTCCGAGGTCAAAATTCTAGTTTAAATCAAATTTTAATTTTTACCTTTCTTATTTAAAACATATCCAGTCAATTCCATTTGGTTATAAACCATTTTAATAATTTAACTTCTTATTTTCTTATATATATATATCATTTCAAATTTTAGATCATGTTTTAATTTCTTATTTGATTATAGAAGAAACAACCAAACAAGCATCCAATACATATAATAATTTAGAAAATTATTTCTTTTTATATCAAAATACAATTTTGGGTAAAATTATTTCATTTACCCACTTTAAAAATAATACTATGTCGGTTTATCTTGATTAAGAGTTTAGAAACCCCTATCGATACGGTTGTACTTCCCGCACCGACCAGAATTTATAAACACTCAACCGATAAGTCAACACAGTATAAAAACAATTTTATATCCACTAACAAGTACGCTCTCATAGCTATTATTACACTCAGCTCATTATAGAGCACTATTGACTCTATTTATAATGAGTAATTTTCCCCAAAGCCTAGGTTGTCGCCAACCTAAGCTCTGATACCAAGTGTGACGACCCGCCCATCTCGACCCTCGAAAATGGACACAAAATACTCAACAGTATAATATGCCGGCGATCGAATGCCGGAAAAAGACAGATTGTAGAAGAATAAGAAAGTAGATAGAAGAAGAAAGAACCAACCAAATCAGAATCTCACAATCGCAGCGGATAAAATATAATATATAGAACAGATCTTTACACAAATGAAAACTATATCTTTTTATATACAATACATCATCATCAGAGTATATCAATACAACCAACCATAGCCAGTCAAACAATCTCAACAATCACAGCAGCGGAATAATACAAGTACGAGAAATACGTCTCGGACTCCAGCTCCTCTCCTGAGCTCCATAGCAACCTATCCTGAAATATACTCGGTCTGACCCGAGCATTATAATAAAATAACACCCGAGTCAGTCTGGAATACCAGCGCATCATAAATACATCCAAACTGATTATTAAAGTTCAAAAATCCTTTGAAACAAAAGCATCTCGTAAGACCACGCCACAAATAAACATGTCGGGTTTTTACCTTACGATAGCTAAAACACTTTTTATAAAAATCCTCTGATATTATAATAGTGTCTATTTACAAATACTTATTCAAATAGCTGAAATTGTTACATGATTAAATTCCAGCATACTAGGTATACAAACAAATACCGTACAAGGCACGTAGGGAGAATGGATTTCCAACGAATGACTAGGCACTGGGGTACCACCTGTCACAGTACGTGGCCTAGATCACAGTACCGAGGAGTACGCCCGCTCCCCTGCAACACAAGACCGGAATCATCCCTTACTGGATAATTCCAAGTAAAATAACCCCACGGTTGTGATCAGCAACCGCACCACTAAGCCGAAATAAAAGGGACATCTAGACAGGGATGACCTTACTCTCAAGTGGGGGCTACCCACGAAGCCTTGCTGCATATCCCCTGATTTTCAGTCATTCCCGGTTGATGAGGCTTGAGGCTTAGCGTTACCTTTACAGAACATTTCACTTTGAATGCCCATCGTCCACCTGACGATGTCACGAAAGCATTCGTCCATACAAGTCCGTCCCGGGTCCGAACGGAACCGAAGGCACTACTCCTACTACATCCATTTTGGAAATATCCTCAGGATTAGTAGCGACTAGCCCTTGCACTTCACTGCTCCATCTTCGACTCCGAACACGTTACACGAAACGTACAAACCGGATCGAAGTGGTATTCGAGTCTCCAGACCTAGAATCCCGGTATACGGAAACCCGATCCCGGTCTCTTCGAAACGATCAGCGCATTTGGCCAATATTGATAGTCGGTGATTTAACTATCAATTAATGTTCACAAACATCCATACACATCCATCACACAATAAATAATCTCCATATTATTTATTTTCTTCTAATATCTTTCAAAGATATATTTTCACATTTTCAAAACTCATTTGAAAACAATTTTCCACTCTTCCTTTACAGGTAAATCTTTTACCCTTTATTCCAACGGGAATAACCAAGTATAAAACAATTTGCATTTAAACAGTTAAAAATACTTATACTGAAATATACTTTAAAATATGAAAATTACTTCTATTTATTTACTCAAAATATAAATTTAAAATATGTGAAGAAAACTAGTTATTAACACATAAACTTTGATTTTAAAAAAAAGGGGTTTTAGTTTAACTAAATTCAAAATAGCGTTATAAGAAGAAAAATACTAATTTTAACAGCTTAAGCTAAAACCAACTTTTAAATAAATCCATTTGTAAAATAATTGCTAATATACTCCCAAATTATTACGGTATTAAAATTATTAATTTATTTCTTTAAAAATAACGATTTCTTAAAAATACTTTTAAAACGATTTAAAACTTAACCTTAGTTAAATAAAATCTTTTTATAAACATTTACTTGGTTTTCCCAGGGAAACACTTTCCCGTTTCTAAACATTCCAAAGTACTCTTTCATATAAATCCACTGATTTATTTCAAGTCAATTATGTTTTACAACATAAATCCCAAATCCCATATTTAACTATGACTTCATCCGAAGTTCACACCCAATTTCCCATATCCGGAAATTCATTTTTAAATCATAGTTTAAAACATTTTAAATTAAACATTTTTGGTGAATTTCCAATGGAAGCCAAATTTCCAATTCACTTAATTAAATTCCAATGTAATACGGCATTTCAAAACATTCTATTTTTCATTTGAACTTGTTAATTTATAGTCGGAAACTCCATTTTAACATATTTTTAATTTCCGGATAACATTAGTCATTATTAAAATAAACACCGTTATTTTAAACAATTTATAATTTCATAAATTTAATCTCCAGAAAATTATACTTTCCATTTACCCATTTCATAAACTTCCCATTATATTCAAAATCCCAATTTGACCCAATTTACATTTTTCTTTTCAAATCCGATTTCAAATTTTATTCTTTGAAATTCTAAATTTAACAATTCATTTTATTTCGTAAAAACACAATTTATCCATTTATAATTAAATTCTGTGATTATACTTTATACAACAATTTCACAGTACAATTAAACTTCCAGATTTATCAATCACAACATATAAACAGGTATGACTATCAACTATAAATAATTGCTACATTTTGAGGAATCTAGTTGGATCCCTCCAACCTGTTTCTTCCTGCATCACAAATGTTAGCACATCACAATATAAATATCAATCCAGACAGATAAACATAAATATAGACAATCAACCACACAGATATTTAAATATCAATTATTTATAATGTCTAGCATCCAGATGTGAGTGAGAAAACTCACCTTGAGTTTTCGACGAGCGTTCGAAATTTTAAATTAAACCGGATGATGTCCGATTTAACCCAAATTTTGACTTTCCCGGAATGACTCTGGATCTGCGCCATCACGAAGTACTCATTCCTGCGATTCCAACGCTTCCAGTTCCGTAATAATCTGATAATGTAAGTGCAAGTTACAAATTTTTAAAGTTCGAACAAGATTTAAAACAAACAATATTTTATATTTTTTTTATTTAATATTCACCAAAAGAAAACGTGGCCCGCTCCCTTTCTTCCTCCCTCTCGTACGCGACCTTCCAGCATAACCAAACCCAACACGCAAAAACTAGGGTACGAAATCGCCTTGCCTACCACCGCTTTGAACGCGATCGGAACCCAGCGCCGCGATGACCATCGTCTCCTCTACCCCCACTACGCGTGCGCAGGCACTCGGTTCCCCACGCTGCTCGAGACCTGAGCACAAACTGGCCACGAACGGGATGACTTCCCGATCCCCACACTCCACTACGACACCTCATCACCGTATTGATTTCCCCGTCTCTAAGAGCTCTTCCATCTCCGTGTAGAAAGTTTCGCGTATCGTTGCGTGAGGTGATGGGAAAGTGAGGAAGAAGCACACGTGATTTCGGCCATTGAAGCTATATGGTGGCGGCTGGCAAATGTATAAGCTAGGGTTTAGAGATTAAAATGAATATATTATAATAGTTTAATATTATTTAATTAATAAAATATCTCAACCTAACAGTTTCCGCTAACGAACTCCAAACTACGCGTTCCGACAGGCTATCCTGGGGTTTTTCCGCGTTCCGGACACAATGGAACGAGTTACGTAAGCTAATTTGATCGTATGAGCGAGATACGGAATTAAACGATCAATTTAAAATTAAATCGGTTAAATCGATTTCGATGTATTTCGAGCTGCCACGGTCACACAACAACTCTGATCGCTACGAAAATTGAAATCCGATAATAACTAACTATTATGGATCCAATGGAACTGGTTTCGTCGAATTCCAAGACTATGCCCCGGAAGGCTATTTTCACTCGTCTATTAAATCAGGCGATTTTCAAAATTTACGGAAACGCTTTAAAATTCACTTTAAAATTCATCTAAAATTCCAACAATATTATTTATAACCAATCGAACCTAAAAATACATTTAAATATCATTTTATAGTCATTTACCCCAAATTCACCTTTTATCCCAAATTTCGAATATTTAATTATTATTATCCAATCTCAGATTAAACCTCCACATTAGAAATTATCACTTGTTGTTTTAGTTTAAACCAATTCTTTTTAGTTCAAAATAAATCTTAAACCCATATTAAACATTTAAAAATGAATTAAATGTTCAAATTCAATGGCTTAAAAATACGGGATGTTACAATCACTTTAGTTTACTTAAGAATCAACATAACCATAGAAACAATCCATCACTAATGACTAAGATACAAGACATGGATAGATGAAATTTGCTACTTAAGAAGAAACCAAAAAAAAAATCATGTCAGTGAACAAAAAATAAGTTTACAGTACAATGCTAAACCAACTCGTTAACAAGTTTAACCATCCTTTACAAACCCTACAAGTCAAAGTAAATTTTTTGGTTATATTTTACCATGTAACTATATGTGATATAGGATAGAATAGTTTGCCTTCACAAGTCAAAGTTGGATGAGAAAATTAGTAGCAATATTATAAGATAACGAGATGTACACGGTACAATTACACTGAAGTGCTCGCGTTATGAAGTTTGTTGAGACTATTGTTGTGGGCATGTGACATTTTAAAAGGAAATTAGAGTATTACTACAAATTGGACATTCAATGTTGAAATTTTGTTTGGATGCTAACTGACAGTGGTGTTTGTATACAATTTAAAAGGAATGATCAAAATATTTGTAGTCGTAAAATTAGGCAGAACGTCAATAATCGGCTGGAAAAGTTAAACAGACTTGGAAAAGGAAAAATAATGAAGAATGACAATGCATTAGAAACACAGTAACAAGAGTAATTTCATTCGAAATACCACTAACATCTGTACAGAGGTAGAACGAGTTCAAGAGATAAATACACCATTTTTTTCATTTCAAAATTGATGAATGAATGAACATACAATCGATATTCACAAATCTATTTGACTGTCAGATTCCTTTGTGTACTGAACAACAACATACAATTCAAACAGTGAGCTGCTCTAGCAAATATAAATACAGTTCTGGAACAGTGAGTTTAAGCTGGAAAGTCATTTTCTGAAGCACGTGCGCTAAAGTCGTAACATCTTGCATGGCTCTGTGTGCAGGTCCGACCAAGTCGATGTTATAATACTGACGCAAAGAATCTAGAGATACTGATGGTAGCTTTGATCCTGAAAGCAACATATGCATACAGTTAAAAATATGCCGCTGCATGTATCATTCTTACAGGTATGTTGCATATTTGCATCCTTCTAGCACTTAACCTCCAACACTTACACTCATGCAATTCTGAGTTGATTGAAGTACAAACATAATTATTTAAATTTCAAACAGACAACTTTTACCAGGTCAATGTGCATGTTTCAATGCACACATGTACAACTGATGCTTGTCACTTTTTTATATTTAAATTCAAACTCTTATGTTAAAAGTAAAACCAGGAATTATATAGCCTTTTATCTTTAGATTAAATACATTGCTTATTTTCTACACTTAACAGTAAGTTGAGGATATTAAAACAATGGTACAATATCGCAATCTCTATGAGCTATCAAGAAGAAATCACCTCCCAAAAGTCTAGATCAATGTTATATTTCAAAGCAACAGTATTCTTGTCACCAAACAATCAACCAATTGAATACAGGGAGTTAATTATTTAGAAAATATTGTGCATGAACTCGAAAGATCAGGTCAAATCATACTTTACATGGTCTTAATTTCATATTTGATCATTGTTTCTCATAGTTGTTATTCATATTTTCTCCTAATCCAATTAGACCGCTGATCATTCTTTTGTGCATATGCAGGTGGTTGATCAATATAAACTACAATCATTCTACTATGATGAAGTACGAACTGTTGTATGCTTGGCGAATTTAGGAATTATTTCTTTCTTTCTTGTTGTTTAGTGTTTACAATGTATAGTAGATGTTTTTTACTTGTTTTACTATGAACTGATGGTTTCATTTTGAAATGAAGTTGTATTATGAACGGAAAGTTGTAAGTTTGTAATCAAGCATTTATAGTAGTTGTATTATAAATTGTGTGCATCATGTAGAAAGTTGGGTTTGTCATCTATTACTTGTTTTGTATCCACGTTATTTATTCCATATGTGGTTTGAAATTGACAGAATGTATGTGCATCAAGAAACTGCATTTAGGCATGGTTTTGAGCCATAGCTAATGTAAATTAGCCACGACTCATAGCCGTGGCTATATTTTATTTTGCCATGGCTCAGAGCCGTGGCTATATTTTATTTTGCCACGGCCCAAGGCCGTGGCAAAATTTTTGCCACGGCCAGTTTTGCCATGGCTCTAGACCGTGGCAAAATTAGTTAGCCACGGCTCAGAGCCGTGGCAAAATGGCTTTTCTGGTGTAGTGCTGGTCTCTTTAACAACCAACCGTTATTATAACCTGTGGTTATAAATTTCAAAATGGTTTATATTTCAAATCAAAACATATTCATTTGAACCATATCAAAATAATACCATTTTCTCTTCAATCATATCCATTTCAAGAATCATATCACTTTCCAAAGTTATAATGTTTTCAAAATCATAAGCACATGAATTTATTACAAGCAGTGTATCCGGTTGGGGGCAAGTGGGGACGATCGTGCCCCGATGGAACTAGCACGTCATCAAAGGGGATCCCGTGGACAGAGCATATCCAACGGAGTGTGCTTTCATTGATCTTTGAAGCATGTGAATTGACAGGGTTGTCCAAGAGAATTGCTGCCTCCAGAGCATCGGGAGCTAAGTCATGTGCATGGGAAGTTGATGGGTTTGAAGTATCTGCGACTTCTCGTCGGGAGGAAGGCCCAGGTCTGTCTGAAATCGTGGCGGAGCTATATTTCCTAGACATTGCTGATAAAGATTGAATCTAGCAAAGTACATGTTCGAACTATACTTAAAAGATAATCGACGTTAGACTTAACAATATGAATATTCCCCTCGTGTAGTGTGTGAACTAGTGCGATCATTCAGGTGTAAACGCTGAGAAATTATAAGTCACAGAATTTATGGTATAAAGTTGAGTTTTGAACTGTCGTCTTCGAAGACCGTCATCGCTGACCGTCTCCAAAAGCCAACATTGCAATGTTTTCAATTTTGAACTTGGACGTTGGCACTGCGTGTTAAAAGCTTTAATCCGTTTTTATTGGTTTAGGTTCAGGCTTGTGATTATTGAAACTAAGAAGTTATCAGTCCAGATTAGTTCGATATGCTGGTATGCTTAAGTCCTTATCCTTGTATTTGTTGTTTCATTAGGCAAGGTGAATAGGAGTTCGATCAAAGTTCGGTTCGGTTTAAATTTTGTTCGGCATTAAAATCTGATCGGCCAAAATTCTGTTCAGCCTTAAATTCTGATCGGCCAAAATTCTGTTCGGCCTAGATTCTGTTCGGCTTAAGTTCTATTCGGCTTAAATTCTGTTCGGCTTAGATTCTGTTCGGCTTAGATTCTGTTCGGCTTAACTTCTGTTCAGCCTTCATTCTGATCGGCCAAACTTCTGTTCGGCCAAAATTCTATCTGATCAGAATTCTGTTCAACCTCTCTTCTGTTCGGCTTGAAAACGAGTGCACGCAGCGAGTCGTGCCGAGCCGATTCACTCGGCCTTCTGCCCTTAACATCACTTCTCCTCTTTTCTTCCATCTCTCCCAACCAGCATGACCAAGTCTTTCGGGAAGCCGTGTCAAACCACGGTCATGCCGATCCACTTCACTAGGTCTTACCTCCAATTCATCACCCACACGCCTCTTACTTCCTTTAATCTACGGAGAATTTACGAGTTTGAGTTTTGTGTTATGCTTCCTAATTCGAGAAAACGATCGAGAGTTTCTTACCGAAGGAAACGACAAGAGCTTGGGGATCTGTGGACTGAAGATTGACAGAGTGTTCGAGCTTAACTTGAAGAGAGCTTGTTGGATTCGAAGTAAGAAGGAAAGATCGTAGGAGGTGAATAAAATTTAAGGGAGGTAAGTTATGTTTCTTGGAGGTTCGCGGAGGTAAAAAGTGGAAAAGAGAAGAAGAGGAAGAATGCCGGCTTTTATAGGAGAGGAGAGGAAGTCGAAGAGACTATAACCGTAGAATCGGTCAAAGCGACATTGTTCGGCATCGGCTATGCCGTTCGGCATTCAGTCTGCTCGGCTTGAAGCAAAGCACGGTGGATTCATGACTCAAAGCGCATCACGTTTAACCACATGATGCACTTTAGGGGGCAAGTGTTACCTGAAGGTTTGACCAGGCAACTAGGCACTCGGCACTTACATACCGTTCGGCATGTAGAGGCGTTCGATATCGTATATCGTTCGGCATTCTAGAGTGTTCGGCATGGCAGAGAGTTCGGCATACAGGGATCGTTCGGCATTCGAGATCGTTCGGCATTCGAGATCGTTTGGCATACATGGATCGTTCGGCATGGCAGAGTCGTTCGGCGAACATGGATCGTTCGGCATTTAAGAGTGTTCGGCATATGTGGACCGTTCGGCAAGGCAGGGTCGTTCGGCGTACATGGAGCTCGGCATCAGCACTTCGTTCGGCATCAGTTTGTTCGGCATTAGTTTGTCCGGTATCAGTCTGTTCGGCATCAGTCTGTTCGGCATCAGTTTGTCCGGCATCAGTCTGTTCGACATCAGTCTGTTCGGCATCAGTCTGTTCGGCATCAGTTTGTTCGGCGTCAGTCTGTTCGACATCAGTTTGTTCGGCATCTATGGTTCGACACACAGAACTCTCTCTTTCTGGGCCAAGGTATTCAGCTGCCAGGCCCACCAGGGAAGTCCAATCCATCTTTGTCTATAAATAGAGAGGCAGGGGCACAGTGAAAAGGACCTTTTTTTTCGAGAACACTGGGGAGACTCGGCCGCTTTCAAGACTCATTCTCTTTACTTAGCAATTGTATTCAAGTAGTTGGTATACGGATTGTATTTGTAATCAATTATCAAGTAAAGAAATAAAGATTAACCTCAAAGTGGACGTAGGCAGTTACGCCGAACCACTATAAATCTGGTGTTCTCGTCTTTGCATTCAATTTAGCATGTTGTTCTTTGTTTAAATTTACTTTCATCATTTATCTCTCTACATAATCTTTCTCAACGAGGTTAGTGACTAATTTTGGTGCTAACACTTTGGTGCTTTCACTGAGAATCGAATTCTCAGACCTCAAGGATCTGCTTTGAAGCTACTGGATTGAATAAATCCCCCGAAGAAGATCAGAGTCATTCGTACGACGTCCGTTGATTCTACTTAGAGTTCATACCAATAACTCTACAATAGGAAGACCACGTACCAGATAAGCCTCTCATAATGCGGACGCCCATGAGACTGCTAGCGTACAACAAGCAGGGCCTAGCAATCAGCAAGCAAATCTAGGTGCAGGGACTGTCACCCAGGACCAAATGCCAGTTGTCACCAAAATAAAGTTCAACGACTTGATGAGAGAGCTCAGGGAAAGCAGGAGACAACTCGGAGAGCAGATGCAAGCTAATGCCAACCTTATGGCACAACTCACCCAACAACAGCATCAGAATGCTGGGGGCAGTCTAGCCTCTGACTCTTCATCTGACAGCTCGACTTCGTCCGATGAACCTCCCAGGCGTAGACGCCGTAAGACTGAAACTGCGCAGGCAGGTGCTGCTGTCTGAACAACTGGGGACCATTTACACCTCGGAGACCGTGACCAAGCAGGAACTGGAAACTTAGGAGCTGGAGTGCAGGTGGAGGCTGGACGCCCAGCTCACCAAGATGCCAATGATGTCGAACCCCAAGATGCACGTTTAGCAAATCGCCAGCAGAGGAGGCATCAGCATGATCAATCCCGTAGGACAGACTCCAACCTTCCACCTTCCATACAAACCCCAGACCTGACAGCTATGATCGGACAGTTGATGAAATAGAATCAAGGCTTATCAAACGACGATTGGGGAGTATCTTGAATTCATACTCCGTTCACAAACGTTGTTCTACAGGCGGAGTACCCCAGGAAGTTCAGCATGCCAACTATCCCGGCTTATGAAGGAAAGACTGATCCCAGGCAACATGTAATGAGGTACGAATGGATGATGGATTCAGCTAGAGCGAATGATGCAACCAAGTGCAGGTGCTTTCCAATAACTCTATCTGGGATTGCTACCATGTGGTTCACCCGGCTTCCTCCGCGGTCCGTGTCCAGTTTTGAGGAGTTCGCAAAGAAATTTATAGAACAATTCAGAATACATACTACTCGTCCCAAGGACGTGATGTCACTATCAAGTGTAATCCAAGCTCCTGGGGAGTCGTTGAAGGAGTATTTACAGAGATTTCATGTTGCGGCTACTGAAGTCAGTAATCCCAATGATCATGCAATTCTTATGGCTGTGATGTGAGGTGTGGATCCGGATTCAGAATTTGGAGATTGGTTGGCAGGAAAACCTCCAACTACGCTAGAGCGTTTTTACTCAAAGGCACATCAGTTCATAAGAAGAGAGGAAGCCAGGTGGATAAGGCGAGATAAGGCACCAGGGCCTGTTCAGGAGTCTGTGAAAAGCAACATTGCTGTAAAGCAATCCAGAGACAACTCGGGGAAGGTTCAGGTCAATGTCCAGAACAAGCCTGGTCAATCTAAGGAATCCGGAGGAAGAAATCAAGGGAAGAAGAGAGAAGCACGGAAATGGAAGCCGAGAATTCCAACCTACAACGAGTACACCCCACTGAATGCATCTCTTGAGAACATTTACCTATCAACCTGCAATACCTTTCAGTACAGAAAGCCACGTCCGAAGGAGTCGACCGAGGAACAAAAGAGGACCGGGAAGTATTGCCGCTTTCATGAGACTTATGGGCACAATACTGAAGAGTGCAGACACCTACACGATGCTATAGAGAAGTTGATTAGGTAGAAAAAGTTATAGAAGTTTGTGAAGAATCCGCAGGAAGGTGGACAGGGAACGTCCAACCCCGGTCGTGCACCAGCTCCACGTCACCCCAAGGAGCCTGCTCAGACCGTGGGCAGACTAGTCATAAACACGATCATCGGCGGACCTCACCCTGCAGATAAGAACTAGCAAGAAATGGAGCGATATGCTAATTCCTTGAGGCATACAGATTTTGAGTGCTGTTCCAACGTAGAGGATGGGACCCCCGCTAAACAGCTGCGCATGATGACAGACGATATAGTATTCAGGAGCAGAGATGCTGACCAGGTAGAGGCCCCTACCATTGACCCGATGGTCATATCTGCGACAATCAGGCCGGCTTTTGTGAAAAGAATTCTGATTGATTGTGGAAGTTCTGTCAATATCATCTTCAAGAAGGCTTATGACCCGATGAAGATGGAGACGAAAGATTTGAAGCCATTTAAAGCTCGTATACACGGCTTTAATGGCACAGCAACCGATGCAGTGGGATATGTTGAGTTACCAGTCGAACTGGGACAAGGTGAGCGTAGGAGGGTGCGAATCCTACCTTTCATAGTTTTGGACGTGGATTCTCCGTACAATGTGTTTTTGGGCCGACCGGCCCTGGCTGAGTTTAAGGCAGCGTTAGCCCCGTGGTGTTTGACTTTAAAATTTCCGACTGACAAAGGAGTAGGTGTTGTTCATGGAGACCAGGCGACCGGTCGTGCATGTTATGTGGCTGAGCTCCGAGAGGCCCATCGGAGGGAGAAAGGAAAGGTTGCAGACAATCCCGTCTGCATCCAACATACTGACAATTGACAAGTAATTCCCGAGCCCTGGCTCGAGCATGATTCTCGAATCTTCAGAGACATAGATCCAAGAGACGACGATGAGGAACCCAGGGAGGAGAAAGCAGCACCAGCTGAAATGACGATTGACATTTCAGTCAGTCGAGACGATCCATCGCGAATACTGAAGATTGGATCACAACTCAGCCCCGCAATGACTGAAGACCTTAGTGATTTCCTCCGAGCGAATCTCGATGTTTTTGCTTGGACACATTCTGACATGTGCGGGATCTCCCCCGCCATTACGAGTCATATGTTGAACATAGACCCGAAGTATGTCCCTATTAAGAAAAAGAGGAGAGGAATGGACCCGGAGAGGTCCGCTGCTCTCAGAGAGGAGGTGGACAAACTCAAAGCCAATGGGTTCGTCCGCGATGCCCTCTACCCTGAATGGGTATCAAACCCCGTGCTGATGAAAAAGGCGAACGGGAAATGGAGAACTTGCGTAGATTATTTCGATTTGAACAAAGCATGCCCCAAGGACAGTTTCCCATTACCTAGGATTGATCAGTTGGTCGACTCCACTGCAGGACACGAGTTGTTGTCATTCATGGATGCGTACTTGGGATATAACCAGATCCCGATGCATATTCCGGACCAGGAACACACCAGTTTCGTCACAGACGTTGGGCTATATTGCTATGTAGTGATGCCTTTTGGATTGAAAAACGCGGGGGCGACCTATCAGCGTTTGGTGAATTGAATGTTCAAAGACCAGATTGGTAGAACGATGGAAGTCTATGTGGATGACATGCTCGTGAAGTCACGACAGTCAAATGACCACATTCGAGACTTAGCAGAGATGTTCGGTATACTCAGACATTATGGGATGAAGATCAACCCTCTGAAGTGTTCCTTCGGCGTTGCATCGGGGAAGTTTTTGGGATTCATTGTTAATGCCAGGGGAATTGAAGCTAACCCAGAAAAGATTCAAGCTATTCGAGATGTGAAAGTGCCCAGAACTATAAAACAGGTACAAAGCTTGAATGGCAAGGTGGCTGCGCTGAGTCGATTTATATCCAGAGCCACAGACAAGTGCATTCCCTTCTTCGATATAATAAAGAAAGGAAAGAGGAATTTCGAATGGACATCCAACTGTGAGGAAGCGTTCCGAGATCTGGTGAGGCATTTGGAGAGTCCTCTAGTGCTGTCGAAACCAATAGACCACGAGATGCTATACGTATACTTGGCCGTATCCCCGCATGCTATAAGTGCGGCTTTGGTCCGCGAGGAGGACTGAGTCCAAAAGCCGGTGTATTACGTTAGTAAACGTTTAACGGGGGCAGAAAGAAATTACCCTAAAATTGAGAAATTGGCCTATTGCTTGGTGATTGCATCACGTAAGCTGCGTCCATACTTTCAAGCACTCTCAGTTAGTATCTATACCGATCAGCCCTTACGACAGGTACTCCAACAACCAAAAACTTCTGGAAGGATGTTAAAATGGAATATCGAGTTGAGTCAGTTCGATATTACCTACCTGCCACGAAGAGCCATACAAGGGAAAACACTAGCAGATTTCATCGCTGAGTTTACTGTATCTGACGAACCAGATGGTCACAGTGTCATTCCCCCCATTCGATGGAAATTGTACACCGATGGGGCATCAAACGACCGTTTCTCTGGAGCTGGTGTAGTTCTTGTGACTCCAGAAAACCGATCGATTTGCTATGCTTTGAAGCTCAATTTCCCGGCTACGAATAATGAAGCGGAATATGAAGCATTGATTGCTGGTTTAAAGCTTATTGGAGAACTCGGGGTAAAGTCAGTTGAAATATTTTGTGACTCACAGTTGGTGGTGTACCAAGTGTGGGGAGATTACCAAGCAAGGGGACAAAAGCTTGCTCCGTACCTTGCTCTGGTTCAGGAACTATTGGCGAACTTCGAACATTACGACATTTCACATGTCCCACGTGAACAGAATAAGGAAGCCGACTCGCTGGCCAAATTCGCAAGCACTAGCGATGCGCAGCAAATGGGATTAGTTCCCGTCGAAACCTTACATGCTCCAAGCATAGATGTGATGGAAGTCGATTTTGCGTTGGAAACGGAAATCGAGGAGGAGTCATGGATGACCCCATTCAAACAATACCTGCTAAACGGGACTTTGCCCGAAAGAAGAAGCGAAAGACGATAGGTCATTCGCAAAGCCGCCCGATATGTGATGCAGGGAGGAGTAATGTATCGGAAAGGATTCTCGGTCCCTTTACTACGGTGCATTTCCCGTGATGAGACAAAGCAGGTCTTGGAGGAAGTTCACGAAGGAGAATGTGGCGACAATACTGGGGGGCAGACACTAGCAAAAAAGATCCTCCGCTACGGATACTATTGGCCGACTGTGAATCGGGATGCTGCAGACTATGTAAGAAAATGTGACAAGTGTCAAAGATACGAAAAAATCCCGAGGGCTCCACCGATGGAACTCACGCAAATGGTTAGTCCATGGTCGTTTGCAATCTGGGGAATCGACATAATCGGTTCCTTGCCTGTATCCAAAGGTGGTGCAAAATACGCCATAGTTGCGGTCGACTACTTCACGAAATGGGCCAAAGCAGAGCCTCTGGCCACAATCACCTCCAAGAAGGTCATTAATTTCGTTATACAAAACATTATATGCCGCTTTGGCCTTCCGCGAACCATCATTACGGACAACGGAACTCAATTTGAAAGTAGAGAATTCAAAGATTTCTGTTTAAAGTACGACATTGAGAAAAAGTTCGCCGCCGTTGCTCATCCGAAGGCTAATGGACAAGTCGATGCCGTGAACAAAATAATCAAGTCCATATTGAAAAAGCGTTTGGAAAAGGCGTGAGGTAAGTGGGTAGATGAACTCCCGATAGCGCTATGGGCTTATAGAACTACCCACAAGTCCGCGACTGGCCGCACTCCATTCGCACTGGCATACAGCTCAAAAGCTGTTATACCCGTGGAGCTTGAAGTTCCATCGCATCGAGTGACATATTATGATCCTAAGACGAACCAGGATCTCTTGTTAGAATCACTGGACTGCATCGATGAGAAACGTGAAGAAGCTGAATTAAGGGCGGCATCATATAGGCACCGAGTCAAGTGATATTACGACGACAAAGTCCGCCCAAGAATCTTTGATGTGGGTGATCTCGTTTTGAAACGAGTTTTCCCGGTACCGTCACGTATGGATCCCAATTGGGAAGGTCCTTATGTCGTTGAACGGAAGCTTGGAGAGGGAACTTTCAAGCTAGCGACTGTTGATGGCGTGACACTCCCCCGGGCGTGGAACAGTGAACATTTGCGACATTATTATATTTAGCCTGTTTCTTTTCTGTTTTAGGTGCAATTGTTTCCTGTATGTTTTTATTCCGTCGATTCTTAATTTCCTTTTTAGCATGTAATCGGAAGATTTAGTTTGTTTTCATTAATAAAGGCTTGAAGCCATCCTTTCTATGAATTATTAATGTTTCTGAACCTTATAGTCTAGTGACAAACAACTGAAGTTGCATTATTCTACCTGACAGACGAACTCGCATGAACAACTTGAATCTCCGAGTCCCTTGAATACGGACCGGAGTACTCTAAGTCCCCGGAGCGTGGATTAGAGTATAAACGACTTGAATCTCCGAGTCCCCTGAATGTGGACCGAAGTACTCTAAGTCCCCGGAGCACGGACTAGAGTATAAACGACTTGATTCTCCGAGTCCCTTGAATACAAACCAGAGTACTCTAAGTCCCCGGAGCGCAGACTAGATTATAAACGACTTGAATCTCCGAGTCCCCTGAATGCGGACCGGAGTACTCTAAGTCCCGGGAGTGCGGACTAGAGTATAAACGACTTGAATCTCCGAGTCCCCTGAATGCAGACCGGAGTACTCTAAGTCCCCAGAGCGCGGACTAGAGTATAAACGACTTGAATCTCCGAGTCCCCTGAATGCGGACCGGAGTACTCTAAGTCCCCGGAGCGTGGACTAGAGTATAAACGACTTGAATCTCCGAGTCCCTTAAATGCGGACCGGAGTACTCTAAGTCCCCGGAGCGCGGACTAGAGTATAAACGACTTGAATCTCTGAGTCCCCTGAATGCGGACCGGAGTACTCTAAGTCCCCGGAGCGCGGACTAGAGTATAAACGACTTGAATCTCCGAGTCCCCTGAATGCGGGCCTGATTACTCTAAGTCCCCGGAGCGCGGACTAGAGTATAAACGACTTGAATCTCTGAGTCCCCTGAATGCGGACCGGAGTACTCTAAGTCCCCGGAGCGCGGACTAGAGTATAAATGACTTGAATCTCCGAGTCCCCTGAATGCGGGCCGGATTACTCTAAGTCCTCGGAGCGTGGGTTAAAAAATATTCTATGTACCAAAAATGTGAAACAAGAGATGTACCATTCCAAAGAATGTCCGAACAATGTAAGAATGGATTGGGAATTTATGTAACTCATAAGAACTTGAGTTTCGACCACAGTTGTACAGAAAGCTAAAAAGCAGCAATCGTTTATACAACCACTCCTCCAAAACTTGGAGTCAAAAGTCTATCTACACAAACTACGAAAACGAAAAAGTAAAAGTAGTTACATGACCTAAGAAAAATCTCGTTGAACGAGTATAGTGGCTATTTCTTCGACTTCTTTAGTTTCTTGTCCTCCTTTGCTTTCTCGGATGACTCCTCTCCCTCACGCTTCCTCTTGGACTTTTTGCTCGCCAAAGAAGCGAAGTCAGGAGTGGGAGGAGGAACATCCAGTGGCTTGGATTTGCCGAGAAGAATGACTTTCAGAGGCCTGTTCAGCGGGTCGTTAAGTTCTATTACTTGAGACTCGACCTTGATCTCAACCTTCTTCTTCTTTTCTTCCGCGAGTCGCTCCTTCATACTCACCTTCAAAGTGTGTTCTGAGGCGCCCGTTATTTCGATTTCATAACTCCCTTCAATAGGAGATGAAGTGTCAGACCTGTCATCATCTAGCGCCCCGATCACTTGAGCATCAGGACCGGGAGTTACCCCCGTGTGAGTAGCATCGCTTGTTTTCCCCATTTCCTCCTTGGCGTCATCGCTCCTCGGAGTCGGTTCAGGATCAGAGTGGCCTACATAAAAACATAAAGAATGAACATTAGAACCAATAACCGCTCGCAGAAAGCGACAGATCTTTGAACTTCTAGGAGAAGAGTTTTATACCAGTTTCTTGCTGGCTTTCAGCTGTGCGTGGAGTTTCGCCCTCTAGAATGGGGGACAACACATGAGTACCGAGACCGGGGTCTTCCGGATCATAGCCGGCATGTTGTTCGAATGGGTCAAGTACTGGCCGATTGGCCGATTGAGTAGAAGGAGGAGCCGCAGCCTCGGTTCCAAATGGACCAGCTTTGTCGTTTTTCTCCTTTGATGGAGGAGAGCCTTTACCAAAGATAGCCATAGCTGCAGACAAGTCCGATGGCTCGTTCCCCCTGAGAAACTCTTTCACTAAAGCCTCCTCATCCACCTCCTCGGTGCCCGACTCCACCTTTCTAATCTTTATTAAAGTCTCCTAGGCCTCGGCTAGAGATTCAAGATAGCCCTCACCTAAGAAAGTCAAGTCCCGGTGCATGAGGACGCGGGCGCTGTATTCGGCGATCAGCGGGTCTAACATACACTTGACCTCTTCTCTACCGGCCTTTGCAGCTGCTTCAAGACGGGAGTCGATCTCCTCGGAAGCTATTCTCTTGCCCTCCTCACGGGCTTCGTCCTTCATCGTCTCAACCTTAGAAAGCTCATCATCGAGCTTTGCTTTTAAGAGCCATGTAGCAACAATTTCGTTGCAATATCGTTGGGACTCTTCTTGAGCGGCTATCTTCTCTTCTTTCTCCTTAAAGAATAGTTCTTTCAACTCTTTGACTTGCAGGGCAAGTGCATCCCTTTCTTTCTGGATAGAATCTTTTTCTAAAGCCAGGGCCCCACTACGCTGGACCGCTTCGTCAAGTTCCTTTTTATGGGCCATCTCCAAACGAGTGACGGCCTCGGTAGTGTCTTTTGCACTTTGTTCTGTTGCCTCGAGCTTGGACTTATACGAAGCGAGCTCTTCATCTTGATTTTTGATGATGTCTTTATCGAAGATAGCTTCAAGCTTCAAGCTTCAAGCGGTCAATTTCCTGTTGGCGCTCAACGGATATTTCCGAGACTTTTTTGACTAAATGAACAAAGGCGTCATGTTGAACATAGACGTCGTTGTTGCAGGCGATGGCACTCTGCTTGACATGCCCCAGAATGTGGTGAATAGCTGGGAGAAACTTCAGACCGTCAAAGCAAATTTTGGGGAATTTAGCTTTAAGCTTGATCAGCTTCTCCGATATTGTTGGGTCTGCCGCAGGGACAGGGGGAGGAGGTTTTGAAAGTTCTGTTCTCTTGCGATCCTCCCGAGATTGTCGTGTGCTTGAAGAGCCAGAATGTTGATCTCGGGAAACATTGGGTTGAGACCCCTTCAGCGAAGAATTTTCTCTGCCTTGCTCTATTTGAGGAGGAGGATCGTGAGAGTATGAAGATTGGGAGTGTGATTTCTTTCGATAAGACGACTCTCGGGGATGGTTGTCTCGATCTCCGTAATCGTCCCTGTCCCGGCGTTTACCGAAGCCCAAATCCCGGCCAGAAGGGTGAAATATGGAAGAGCCGTGGAGGCGATCGAATCCATGGGAACGTCCCATGTCACCTGCATAGAATGAGAATAACGACAAGTTAGAAAAGATCAGGGTGATGGTTAAGATTGAAGTGCAGAATGAAGTGCGTGTGTTCGTGTGTGTCCTAGTGTTTCCCCCCGACGGACCAGTTTCTTTACTAATTGGAGTTTTATCTCCCTGGACTTGGGCTTGAACTTCCGTACTGCCTCTAGCGGGCGAATGAAACTTGAGGGCTTCTGGATCGTCGAAACCGTAGTTGAGTATATCGTCAGGAATGGAAAGGTTCGACAGGCCCTTTAGAGAACTTTCTAAGTGCTCCGAGGAAGTTTCTTTTTCCATTGGCATAAGCATAACTTTAGAAGTTCTGCCCACAGTTTTCTTCCTCAGCTTGCGCGTCAGTTTCTTCTCTCCCTTCGAGGGGGAAGACGACGTTTCTATGTCATGAACTTCAACCTCCGGTCCCCGAGACGGACTAATATTCTCGCCCTGTACTTCGGGCGTCTCGGTCTCCTTAATTTCTCCCTCTTCTAGTGCATCAGGAGCATTGCGTGCTGAAGACTCAACTTGTTTTTTCCCTTTACCAGAGCCAGGCCTGGGAATGGTTACGCCTTGAGGAAGGCTTATCCGACGGCCTTCTGCCAACAGTCCGAGCCTTGTAAGTGACTCATTCGAAATGAGATTTCTAATGTCCCGTTCTTCGGTGGGGAGGGCTCGAATGGCTTCGACGGCATCGGAATATCTGTGACCGTCAGGACATGGGCTAATACCTGAAAAAGATGGGTAAAGTTTAGAAAAGGTACGGCTTCAACTAAACATGAGTAACAGACCGAGAAAAAGGCTTACTTCATTCAACCCATCTACTCGCAAAGCCAGGAGGACAACGCACATAAAACCATTCCTGTTTATACAAGGCGAACTTGGTCCACGCCCCGGTTAAGATTTGGCATTTGTTATGCAGCTCGAGAAACATGAATGATAGGCTATCCTTCCGCTTCTTGATGCAATATATGTATCGGATATCGCCCGGAGTTGGGAGCCTAGAGAAGACATTCATGAAGAGAATGCAGGTACCGTAGAGGAATGCATGGCCGTTTGGGTGCAGTTGCGATGGGGCAATGTCGATATATTGCAGCACATCCCGAAGAAACAAGTTGAACGGTGGCACACTGCCAACCCAGCACATGAATTAATTACAAGTAGTGTATCCGGCTGGGGGCAAGTGGGGACGATCGTGCCCCAATGGAACTAGCACGTCATCAAAGGGGATCCCGTGGACAGAGCATATCCAACGGAGTGTGCTTTCATTGATCTTTGAAGCATGTGAATCGACAGGGTTGTCCAAGAGAATTGCTGCCTCCAGAGCATCGGGAGCTAAGTCATGTGTAGGGGAAGTTGATGGGTTTGAAGTATCTGCAACTTCTCGTCGGGAGGAAGGCCCAGGTCTGTCTGAAATCGTGGCGGAGCTAGATTTCCTAGACATTGCTGATAAAGATTGAATCTAGCAAAGTACCTATTCAAACTATACTTAAAAGATAATCAACGTTGGACTTAACAATACAAATATTCCCCCCGTGTAGTGTGTGAACTAGTGTGATCATTCAGGTGTAAACGCTGAGAAATTATAAGTCATAGAATTGATGGTATAAAGTTGAGTTTTGAACTGTCGTCTTCGAAGACCGTCATCGCTGACCGTCTCCGAAAGCCAGCATTGCAATGTTTTCAATTTTGAACTCGGATGTTGGCACTGCATGTTAAAAGCTTTAATACATTTTTATTGGTTTAGGTTCAGGCTTGTGATTATTGAAACTAAGAAGTTATCAGTCCAGATTAGTTCGATATGCTGGTATGCTTAAGTCCTTATCCTTGTATTCGTTGTTTCATTAGGCAAGGTGAATAGGAGTTCGGTCAAAGTTCGGTTCGGTTTAAATTTTGTTCGGCCTTAAAATCTGATCGGCCAAAATTCTGTTCAGCCTTAAATTCTGATCGGCCAAAATTCTGTTCGGCCAAGATTCTGTTCGGCTTAAGTTCTGTTCGGCTTAAGTTCTGTTTGGCTTAAATTCTGTTCAGCTTAGATTCTGTTCGGCTTAGATTCTGTTCGGCTTAACTTCTGTTCGGCCTTCGTTCTGATCGGCCAAACTTCTGTTCGGCCTTCATTCTGATCGACCAAACTTCTGTTCGGCCAAAATTCTGTCCGATCAGAATTCTGTTCGATCTCTCTTCTGTTCGGCTTGAAAACGAGTGCACGCAGCGAGTCGTGCCAAGCCGATTCACTCGGCCTTCTGCCCTTAACATCACTTCTCCTCTTTTCCTCCATCTCTCCCAACCAGCATTACCAAGTCTTTTGGCAAGCCGTGTCAAACCACGGTCATGCCGATCCACTTCACTAGGTCTTACCTCCAATTCATCACCCACACGCCTCTTACTTCCTTTAATCTACGGAGAATTTACGAGTTCGAGTTTTGTGTTATGCTTCCTAATTCGAGAAAACGATTGAGAGTTTCTTACCGAAGGAAACGGTAGGAGCTTGGGGATCTGTGGACTGAAGATTGACAGAGTGTTCGAGCTTAACTTGAAGAGAGCTTGTTGGATTCGAAGTAAGAAGGAAAGATCGTAGGAGGTGAATAAAATTTGAGGGAGGTAAGTTATGTTTCTTGGAGGTTCGCGGAGGTAAAAAGTGGAAAAGAGAAGAAGAGGAAGAATGCCAGCTTTTATAGGAGAGGAGAGGAAGTCGAAGAGACTATAACCGATAGAACCGGTCAAAGCGACATTGTTCGGCATAGGCTATGCCGTTCGACATTCAGTCTGCTCGGCTTGAAGCAAAGCACGGTGGATTCATGACTCAAAGCGCATCACGTTTAACCACATGATGCACTTTGGGGGGGCAAGTGTTACCTGAAGGTTTGACCAAGCAACTAGGCACTCGGCACTTACATACCGTTCGGCATGGAGAGGCGTTCGATATCCTATATCGTTCGGCATTCTAGAGTGTTCGACATGGCAGAGCGTTCGGCATATATGGATCGTTCGACATTCGAGATCGTTCAGCATTCGAGATCGTCTGGCATACATGGATCGTTCGGCATGGCAGAGTCATTCGGCGAACATGGATCGTTCGGCATTCAAGAGTGTTCGGCATATGTGGACCGTTCGGCATGGCAGGGTCATTCGGTGTACATGGAGCTCGGCATTAGCACTTCGTTCGGCATCAGTCTGTTCGGCATCAGTTTGTCCGGCATCAGTCTGTTCGGCATCAGTCTGTCCGGCATCAGTCAGTCCGGCATCAGTCTGTTCGGCATCAGTCTGGCATTAGTCTATTCGGCATCAGTCTGTTCGGCATCAGTCTGTTCAGCATCAGTTTGTTCGGCGTCAGTCTGTTCGGCATCAGTTTGTTCGGCATCCGTCTATTTGGCATCAGTTTGTTTGGCATCTATGGTTCGACACACAGAACTCACTCTTTCTGGGCCGAGGTATTCAGCTGCCAGGCCCACCAGGGAAGTCCAACCCATCTTTGTCTATAAATAGAGAGGTAGGGGCACAGTGAAAAGGACCTTTTTTTCCGAGAACACTGGGGAGACTCGGCCGCTTTCAAGACTCATTCTCTTTACTTAGCAATTGTATTCAAGTAGTTGGTATACGGATTGTATCTGTAATCAATTATCAAGTAAAGCAATAAAGATTAACCTCAAAGTGGACGTAGGCAGTTATGCCGAACCACTATAAATCTGGTGTTCTCGTCTTTACATTCAATTTAGCATGTTGTTCTTTGTTTAAATTTACTTTCATCATTTATCTCTCTACACAATCTTTCTCAACGAGGTTAGTGACTAATTTTGGTGCTAACACAGTAACATATCATATGATGTCAGGTGATACAACAGGTATATATAATCAGGTAATATCATCATATAATGTCAGATAACAGGCAGATGTGAGCATATAACATGGCATATCAACTACTACAATTCAAGTGACATTGTTTCACATTTACATAAGTACGATTTGTCAAGAGTGATAAACTCACCTTTTAAAGCTACAGACGACAATTTGAAACACACAACAAACTCCAAAAAGCACGACTAGATTCGAGGAGAAGATGAGCCAAGATGTAGATCTTGCCACAACAATTAAAATAAAACAAATATAAGTATAGATTCAAATACAAAAGAATATAAGAATTAAACAAAGAAAAATATGAACAAAGTGGAACAAATGGCTTGACCAAACAAGTGGATTCGACCACTTTGCAAATAGGCTTGACCACTTTGGTTTGTGCTCGGCCATGGTCAGATCTGAAGCAACTAGGCTCGGCCTTGGTCAGGAAATATGAAGAGATGGAAAGTTAAAACAATAGGAGCAAGAGGGCAAGGTAGGTGAATGGTCATGGATTATTGGTTCGGCCCTATGGCTACATGGCTCGGTCTGGTTCAAGGCAAGGGGCAGGTGGTTTGGTCATCATCTGAAGGTGCGGCCAGTGGTCATGTCAGTCACGACAAGGCAAGGAGGTGATGGTGTGGGTGGTGGAGGCCAAGGCAAACAAGGTGGGGAAGTGATCAAGTGGAGGTTTGGCTAGGGTTTCATGCATAGATGGTGATGGATTTGGATCTATTGGTCACGGCTATGGCATGTGGTGGTGATGAGGGTTGCTGGCCGTGGAAGGTGGTGGTGGAGGAGGGGTTGTTGTCGGCAATAGCATGATGGCCGAGCATTGGAGGAAGAAAACAAAAGAAAAACAAATGGAAAAGGAGGAAAAGGAGAGAAAAGGAAGCCATAGAAACTTACTGAATATTTTCTTTCAGGAGAATGCAAATGAGAAAGAAAAGGGAATGAGATGTTTTGTACGTGAATTAGAAAGAGAAGTGGACGGCTATGAGGAATGAAATGCACGGCTAGGAAATGAAGAGGCTAGGCAAAGGAAAAGTCATAAGTTAAAACATGTAACTTAAGTCTCTTTGAATTTCTAAGCCATAAATCAAATAAAAGAAAAATAGAAAGTAGAGAAATGAAAAAAAATAAAGAAAATGAAAAATATAGAAATTAGAAATGAAATAGAAAATAGAAAATAGAGAATAGACCAAAATATAAAATTTCCAGAAAATCAATATTTAATTATATTTGGAAAATAAATTATAAACAAAAATCCAAAATACATTGGAAAATTCCAAAATTTCAAATTTAAATGATTTAAAAATCAATGTTTTCAAATAAATTAATTTTAAAATATTTGTTAAAAATATGGGTTGTTATAGATGTGACTAAAACAGGAGCTATACTTGGGCCAAGTGAGGTCATTCCTCCGATCGGACATGCTTCTTCGATACCATATTATGACTTTGTGATCGATTTGGTGGCCACCCTTTGATTTGATTATGGGAGTGTGTTCCGAGGTAGGAGGTAGTAGCTGTTATGCGTTACCACCAGCCCGGTTCTGCAAAACGGTAGAGTCCTACCCTGGCATGGCCTTAAGTGCCATGTTCACATGCCCTATCGCACCTTCTACGAGTTTGTTTTGCACCATGCCTATGGAGTGCCCTTTGGGTAAACCTCCAGTTTACGGAGGAGCTTACGATACTGTATAGACTATGATAATATATAAAATGTGTTAAGGGGGATATAGGTAACGCCTTAACACTATTTTAATACTTTACTTTATTGTAGACACTATTATAATAGCGTGCTGTACTATGTATGTAGATAGTTTAACGGATCCTTAGGAGATGGAATCCCGAACGTCTCTTAAGTTATTGCACTCACGTTTGACACTGGATAGGAGGTGTCAAAAACCCGTAAACATCTCCGACGTCCTTACACTCATATTTATTTATTGTTGATTTAACTTACATAAGATATTTTAGTTCTGACTCGAGTGTTTTGTCTTTTCAATTCGCTCAGGTCAGTCCGAGCTTTTCAGTATATCGAAGACTGCTCTTGGAGGACGAAGATGAAGATTTAGTACTATTACTATTTATTCTATCATTTCCACTGCGTCATGTTGTTCCGCTGCATTACTTATTTATTACTGTTGTATGTAATTTGATTCTGTATTGTAAAAGTGTAATAAAATGTTATTTGTATAATAGCTTCATGAACTGTTTATTTGATTATTATATTTTGTCATTCCGCTGTGAGATTCTGTGTTTTGTTTTCCTTCTTTCTCTGTTTTTCTTATTTACCCCATAACAATCTGCCCTTTTGAATGGTTTGAGTCTGATATGTGTGGTTTATCATCAATTTAAACCGTCCAAAAAGGCAGGTCAATACATTTGGTATAAGAGCCAGGTTTAGCGATAACCTTAGCCTTGTGGAGTCTGACTCATGTAGAATAGGGTAGTAATACCCTAGAATGAGTCGCTGAGTGTATATATGAGAGTGCGTACTTGTTAGTGTTATAAAAATGTTTTATATTGTGTTAATTTGTTTTCTTTTGTATTTATAAATTCTGGTCGGTACATAGGACGCTATGTCATTGATAGGGATTTCTAAACACTTAATAGGGCAGACCGACACAATATTTGTTTGAAATATGGGTAAATGAAATATTTTTACCTGGTATTGTATTTTGTATATAAAAGACCATTTTATAAATGATATACTTGGTTGTGATATACTTGTTTGTTAGGAAGTGAAATTCCATGAATAATTGGTTGTGAAATAAGATTTACAAATAAAATGAATATAAATTGAAATTTGAGAACTTAAGTTCCGGGATTTTGGAAATTTCTTTAAAAGATTTTGGAATATAATATTAGTATTATTTGAAAGTATTTTCTGAATAAATATTTCAATATTATTTGAAAGTAGGGTTTTAAAGCAATTTTGAAAGGAAATAAGTTCTGTACTCCCCTCTCTATCGTTGGAAAATAATTTCGGTGATGAGTGCACGCATCATCGACGTTCATTTTCGAGTTTCAAAGTGGGAAGACCGTTGTAGTAGTTGTTAGTCCTTGAGATGATGGTTTTGATGAAAACAACCTTAGGACTTGTTATAAAATATAAATACTAATGTTATGGTTTAGATATATATGTATATGCAGAATATAAACATTCAGGTACAAAGAATCTAGACCGTATAGTATAGAGATTCAAGAACTGATGAACTCAAGATCGAAGATATCAAGATTCAAGACTCATGAGAATCAAGATTATCAAGAGTTCAAGATTTCAAGATTAGTAATTTAGTTAGGAATTTTGTTAAAACTCCTAGAAAAGCACTAACATCTTAAAATCCATTTTATTCGTGGAATGGAATCCACTTCGAGCCCGTTAAAGGGATGGAACCCTAAGTAGGATGGAACCTACGAAAAATCTAGTGGAACATTGTTTTGTATCCACTAACTTTTATTCAAATGTTTTACAAAATTATATCTTGTTTTCAAAATGATTTCAAAATCTTCCTTTTTAAAATAAAAAACATCTATCCTAGTTTTAAAATACTTTTAGCCTCAAAATAATCTTTATTTTCAATATCAAATTATCCTTGGTTTTAAACTATATTTTAATTATAATATATTTAACTTTTAATATTTATACTTAGATTTAAATATAAAATTATAGTAAAATTTTATATACACCAAAATATTATTCTTTATACTTATTTATGTATTTTAACTGTAGTTAAGTATATTTATAAAGTTTAAAATATTTTTAATACAAGATAGAAATTATTTTCAAAGAAAAACAAATTACCAAAAATAACTTAGGCCTGTCGACAACCCCAAGGAACCCTTGTCGACAAGGTGACAGTTTATTTCAAAAGTTTGAATTTCAAAGGAAGTGTCTATTCGTCATATCCTTTCACGAATGGACATGGCTGTTGTTCTACTATAAATAGGGGCTGTTTTAAACGAATTTACAATCATATTTTCTCTGATTTCACTCCTCTTCTTCTTCCACATTTCTTTATATACATTTTTACCATTACTCTGCCGAAATCACCATTGAATCTAACTAGATCATCTCTGGTTTGATTCTCTATCACTATCTCAACAAGATCCCAGTGCTATTCAGAGTTATAAATGTCTTTGTATTCAATCGAGCGAGAAAAGGTGTGATTGTAGCCTGGAAAATCAATCGGGTGAACTTGTTGCCCTTAAAATCAAGTATCTCTACCCAGAGGATGGTGAATCTGGAGCGGTGTACCTCGTGGCCTTGAAATCGAGGGTGTAATTATAAGAATTGATTTTGAAAGGAAATCCGTACTTGTGTTGCAGGACTGGATGTAGGGTAACTCCGAACCGGTATAAAATCCGGTGTGTTATTTCCTTTATTGCTTTTACTTTATATCTGCATCTGTGTTTGATTCTGTGATCATATCTGTGTTTGAATATTGCATACATTTGTGTTCAAATTAAGATAAACTCAAAAAGAATTAGTAATTCCTTAAAACACTATTCACCCCCCTCTAGTGTTAATTATAGCCTTAAGATCCGTAATCCGCATTTCTCACATTTGGTATCAGAGCCAGGTTTTCAAAGTTTCATAATCTAAATTTTGAAAAATTTCAAAATGGCTACCAACACTAGTACTGTTACTACTACCAACACTGGTTCTATTACTTCTATCACTAGTTCATTTGTAGAAGGTCAGTCTACTGTCAGACCACCACTTTTTAATGGCAGTAACTATGCATATTGGGCATGTAGGATGAAAATATATTTACAATCTGTAGGACTAGACACTTGGAATATCACACAGACTGAATATTTTGAACCCACAACTGATTTTGCAACGTGGAATGCTGAGCAAAAGACCGTCGCACAAAATAACTCTAAAGCTATGAATATTTTGTTTTGTTCACTTGATAGGAATGAATTTAATAGAGTGTCAGTTTGTAAGTCTGCATATGAAATCTGGAAAACTTTGCAAGTTACTCACGGAGGAACAAGAAAAGTTAAACAGACCAAAATTTCCATGCTCACAAATCAGTTTCAATTATTTAAAATGAACCCTAATGAGTCTATTCCAAATATGTATAGTAGATTTCAGGATATTGTGCATTCTCTAATATCGTTGGGAAAGGTATTTTCGGAAGAAGATCAAGTCAGAAAAATCTTAAATTCTCTTACTCCAAAATGGGATCAAAAGACACTTGCGATCGAAGAGGCAAATGACATCAGCACCTTAAAGATAGAAGAATTAATTGGAAATCTAATGTCGTTTGAAGTCCAAATGATTGGAAGAAGAGAAAGCAAAGCATCTGAAAAGAAATCAATTGCATTCAATGCATTGACCGATGGATCAGACTCAAACAGCAATAATGATGAAGAGATAGCTTTTATGACCAAGAACTTTCGGAAATTTCTAAAATACAGAAAGATGAATAATCTCAAGAGAAACATCTATAAGAACTCCGGTAATCAGAATATAGTGCCAAACTATATCAAATGTTTCAACTGTGATGAACCAGGCCATATCAAAAGAGACTGTCCGCATCCAGATAAGCAAAATCTTCCTATAAACAATGATTCCTCAAAGAAACGAAAACGTGCATTTACCGCTACTCTAGATGACTCAGACTCGTCCACAAGCGATGATGATCAGAAGATAGATAATTCAAATATGTGTTTCATGGAAATTCACAACTCTAACGAATTCAGAGAAACAGACTCAGAAAAAGGAGAAGAGTTATGTCTAATGAGTGTTGGTTAGAAGATACCACGTAATCATTCATCGATTAAGAAGAACGAATGGATATATAATGACAATCGATAATGAAATGGTACCAGATCAATATAAAACTTTTGATTTTCATCTACAACTTGATTTGATACTTCTCTCCATCTGCTTCACAATGTCACTAGTTTCGTGCGAATCCGTCAAGAAATGACTAAGTTATGGTCAAATGAAGTTTTGGTGAACAAAGAGAGAAAGAAAGCAAAACTGTCAATGGTACTCTTCAAATTGCATCCATATATTTGAGTATTTTGTCCCAAATCCTTTTTCTGATTGTAATTCTTGTTCTCACGGTCATTTTGATGGGTGGATCATCAAATTCCGATCAAAATTGAGTGAGATATGACAGTTTGAAGTTGGCTATCCAAAACTGAAAACTATGTACGGGATTCCCTGCATTTCTCTTACTGTTCGTGCTGTTGCACCACAATACCGTCCAAATTTGTCACCAAACTATAACTATATCGTAGCCCTTGCCTTCATCTCCGATTTGCCGCTGGTTTCATCCAATTCCGTTAAGAAACGAAGGAGATATGCCTTCTAGAAGTTTGATAGTAAATAGAAAAACGAGAAGAAGAAGAAGAGAAAGTTTTGTGAAAAGTGGTGACTGTTGGGCCTATTTATTGTGGTTGAAGTGTTCATTCATTCAAAATTCAAATTCAAAGTTTTGGCGCCAAGTTGATCAATCTACTAAATCATCTGTATCTTTCTCATATGGTCTTCAAATTCAGCAAATGAATATACTACAATGATCAGAAAAATGAGCCCGTCGCAATAGAAAAGATCTCGTCGTCAAATTCTAAAAGATATAAATGTGTGGTTCACGACAATGGAAGAATAACAAAGTTAGAAAGATAGAGGAGTGCAAAAAGTGGTACGCTTTACTATTATTTCATCTTTATTGTTGCATTTAGGAATATATTTATGCATTTAGTTAGGTATAGAAATTTATCTCTTTTATAAGTTTTGATATTTTGGTCCATATATCGACACACCATGGTATACATATCGATATACCAGTCTAAATTTTTTTAAAGTCTTTTAAAATGTGTTTCCTTTCAAATAAAATCTTACTACTAGTTTATTACAACTACACTAAGTAGAAAAGCATATCTTCATTCATGATTTCAACTTTTCTAATGTTGTTTTTTACTTCTCGTACTCTATTTCTTTTAAGATACTAATTTTATGTCTTTAAGAAATTAATAGAATGAATTTAGAATGTTAGAATAAGGCTCTATTTATAGATTTCTTCATTTAATAAGATTGCGCCACATCACATGACACCTGTCATATAAATAGATAGTGGCATACATGCAAAATAACACGTGTCATTACACTTGTTGTTTAATAAAAACATTTTTACTTGCATAATGCCAAGTGTCTTTACATATGTTTTTTCATTATTTTTCTTTATGTTTTTTTATTTACTTTAATTATATTAACTACTATAAAAAATTGGATCAAAAATCAATTATTTACATGTCAAAATCTAGTCGTAAAATTAGTGCAAAATCATGTTAAAAATATGCCCAAAACTTTAGATAGCATTTCTGAAATGCTGTCTTTGCTTCTGTTAACATTTTTTAAGCACTGCAATTCGTTTTTATAGCATTACTGTGCTATGAAACGCTGTAGTGTTTCGGTACCTTTTCACAACATTTGTTAAATGCTGCAGTTTCTGTTTTATAATGTTTTGAATATATTTTACTGCAAAAACTTTTTATAGCATTCTGTAAATGCTGTCTTTTCTATTTGAAACTTTAAACTATGTAAAAATGATATTTAAATTAAGTATTTTTCTCTATTCTTTTTAGAGTTATTTTCTAACTTATATTAGAATATTTTAAAATTAATTTCATGTTTAAATATTTTTTAATAATTAACTAATATTTTAATGTAAGAGGCCTTAATATAACACATGTTTATTTTAGTTTTTCAATCTTTGTTAATTTATTTATGATATTTTTTAAAAAGGTGTTTAAACATGTTTCTAAATATTTTAATCAATAATAATTTAATATATAGGTTTTAATTAGTAAGTTAAGTATTTTATAAATATGGAAGTTTGGATTCTTAAAAAAACAATTAAGTTTTAAAAAATTATTATTTTAAAGAAATTAATAAGGAGGGTATTAATTTTTAAAAAACCATTTTGATCACATATATAGTTTAAATCCATTTTTCTTAGCAATTTGATTTTGATATCGAGTTTGATTACTACCTTTCATGAATATGTTATAGTTTTAATATCATTTATTACCTTTAAACTCTTGTCTTTACTACTCTTTCAGTCCCATTCATTAGTTTCCTTAACCTAAGTCTAGTAATTGGTGTGTATTACCTTTGTTTGGTTGAAGTAATTTATAATAAATAGTTTGATACATACATACATACATACATACATACATATATATGCTTGTCAATTAGATATTACTCATCACTCATGTTTATCTTATAATCTGAACATCTCTTGCCATAGTATATATATCATCATATCATTCTGCATATTTTTTTTTACTTCATTATCATTTTATTTCATATCACATATCATTATGCATCCTATTTCATATTACATTTCATTGCATATGACATCATTAATCACAATGCATGAAATATCATAATCATTTGCATCATAAGTTGCACTTCATTCTGCATATCATCTCATGCTACATTGCATATGTCATACATTTCATACTGCATTACAAACTACATATTGCATACATGTACACATAATAAGTGTATTTTATTTAAGATGAGTTTATATTATTGTCTAAATGTATAGGGTTATTAGTTTTTGATTTTTTTGGTATGTTTTGATTGACTTGTTTGATTGGATTGACTTGATTGACTTGTTTGACTTGATTGACTTGTTTGACTTGATTGACTTGATTGACTTGTTTGACTTGATTGATTCGTTTGAATTGTTTGACATGATTGGATTTGATGTGTGTGTTGATTGGATTGTTTGAAATATACTTATACATATTTATGTATTGAATAATTATAATATAATTATGTTAATGTCTTTCACATTCCATTTACTATACTTTGTTCTAGTATTAGTTTAAGGGGGGTTTTTATAGTTTTATGGTTTTATGATGCTTTTGTTGATGACAAAGGGGGAGAATTATAAAATAGAGTAGTTACGCTTAGATTTAGGGGGAGTTATTAGTTTTAAGGGGAGTTATAGTAAAGGTGAAGAATATTTTATAAACATAGGTTGTCATCATCAAAAAGGAGGAGATTGTTAGTCCTTGAGATGATGGTTTTGATGACAACAACCTTAGGACTTGTTATAAAATATAAATACTAATGTTATGGTTTAGATATATATGTATATGCAGAATATAAACATGCAGGTACAAAGAATGAAGACTGTACAGTATAGAGATTCAAGAACTGATGAACTCAAGATCGAAGATATAAAGATTCAAGACTCATGAGTATCAAGATTATCAAGAGCTCAAAATTTCAAGATTAGTAATTTAGTTAGGAATTTTGTTAAAACTCCTAGAAAAGCACTGACATCTTAAAATCCATTTTATTCGTGGAATGGAATCCACTTCGAGCCCGTTAAAAGGATGGAATCCTAAGTAGGATGGAACCTATGAAAAATCTAGTGGAACATTGTTTTGTATCCACTAACTTTTATTCAAATGTTTTACAAAATTATATCTTGTTTTCAAAATGATTTCAAAATCTTCCTTTTTAAAATCAAAAACATCTATCCTAGTTTTAAAATACTTTTAGCCTCAAAATAATCTTTATTTTCAATATCAAATTATCCTTGGTTTTAAACTATCTTTTAATTATAATATATTTAACTTTTAATATTTATACTTAGATTTAAATATAAAATTATAGTAAAATTTTATATATACCAAAATATTATTCTATATACTTATTTATGTATTTTAACTATAGTTAAGTATATTTATAAAGTTTAAAATATTTTTAATACAAGATAGAAGTTATTTTCCAAGAAAAACAAATTACCAAAAATAACTTAGGCCTGTCGACAACCCCAAGGAACCCTTGTCGACAAGGTGACAGTTTATTTCAAAAGTTTGAATTTCAAAGGAAGTGTCTATTCGTCATATCCTTTCACGAATGGACATGGCTATTGTTTTACTATAAATAGGGGCTGTTTTAAACGAATTTACAATCATATTTTCTCTGATTTCACTCCTCTTCTTCTTCCACATTTCTTTATATACATTTTTACCATTACTCTGCCGAAATCACCATTGAATCTAACTAGATCATCTCTGGTTTGATTCTCTATCACTATCTCAACAAGATCCCAGTGCTATTCAGAGTTATAGTTTTCTTTGTATTCAATCGAGCGAGAAAAGGTGTGATTGTAGCCTGGAAAATCAATCGGGTGAACTTGTTGCCCATAAAATCAAGTATCTCTACCCAGAGGATGGTGAATCTGGAGCAGTGTACCTCGTGGCCTTGAAATCGAGGGTGTAATTGTAAGAATTGATTTTGAAAGGAAATCCGTACTTGTGTTGCGGGACTGGATGTAGGGTAACTCCGAACCAGTGTAAAATCCGGTGTGTTCTTTCCTTTATTGCTTTTACTTTATATCTGCATCTGTGTTTGATTCTGTGATCATATCTGTGTCTAAATATTGCATACATTTGTGTTCAAATTAAGATAAACTCAAAAAGAATTAGTAATTCCTTAAAACACTATTCACCCCTCTCTAGTGTTAATTCTAGCCTTAAGATCCGTAATCCGCATTTCTCACAGTAGTTTTACTACATGTTTGTTTTGATAAATAAATCTTGATTTTTGATTCTAAATATGATCTGATCTATAAAAGATATGACTATATATATTATTTTAAAATGATTGAAAGGGAACCTGGTATTTAGTTCTTAAGTTTCTGTAAATTAGAAATTTTGATTTTTGTAATGAATGAAATCTTGAATATATTAATAATTGGAAACTCTAAAAGGAAAAATAAGAAATTTGATGTTAGTGATTTATGGAAAATATATAAGAATTGAAATTGTAGCTTGTAGATATGAAGGAAAAATAAGAAAATGTAAATATTGGACAATTTGTTAACTAAAGGAATAAGATAAACTTGTGTAACTTTCAATTGCAATCTTAAAACATATATATAACTTACCAAAACATTAAAAGTTGAAATGTTAATAAGAATATGTAAGGAAATATTATACAAGTAAAACTTAAATAGTGAAAGTGTTCAATGAAACCATGTTTTAAAAGAAGAATTAAGATGTATAAGAATATTATAAACTTAAGTGAATAATTTGAACGCTACTAATTAAATCTATAGAAAGAATGAATACCGGAGTAAATGATTATAAACTTAAGTTATTGTTGAAGCCATTTATAATTAAAGTGAATACTATATTAATTGAATGATTAGGAGTTTAGAAAGTGTGAAATGACTCAGAAATAGATTAAATGTTCAATAATATTATATATGAAAGAAATGAATGTGGAGAAAGAAATAATCCATTAAGGGTGAACTAAATTGTAAAGAGACTTATATAATAATGTATAATCTGAATAATTGGAATGAAAATTTACTTATGTAAGCAATGAATGTAAAGTAATGAAAAGAGAAAATGGCATGTATAAACAGATGGGAAATGAAATTTTGTAAGTAATGAATGTAAGTTAATAAAAATAAGCATTATATGAATGAAGAGGAAAAAAAAGAACAGTAAATGATATGAAAAGAAATTAACAAGAATGAACTTGAATAACACTTGGAAATCATTGTTTGTTTTGACTTATGGAATGATTAGGAAGTGATACTTTAAATTGTTTAGGATGTATAAATAATCTATTAAGTTTGATCTAAGACTGTTGAGTGTATGGTATACTTAGTAGTTTATTTATCATTCTTCATAATTTAAAGTTTCTAAACCCGAACAAACCATTTGTTTTGGTTGCCATGGATGGATGGTTAATTTCTCGAATTTGCATGTGATAATTGTATGGTTTTGTTTGTAAGTGCTTGTTGTTATGTTGTGTTGGTTTGTTGCTATTGATTGAAACAACTAAATCAATTCTCTTTTACATAATTATTAACTATTTTGGACTATATAAGTGAAATGCAGGTTATGGAAGCAATAGCTACTGCTTTTGGTTTCATAAAATAAGCGTTGTTTGCCCGACTAATAGGTACGTTTTTGGATTACGGTTTTCTAGCGATATTATATTGTTTTTCTGTGGATTGGGATATACTATTTTGAAAATATGATATATATTGTTATTATTGATATTATTATTTCTCCCAGACTACTCCGTACAAAGGAGACTCTGCCGAAATTTTCTGTGAATTTTGGAGTTAGAAATTTTTTGTAAATGTTTTTCAAACTTTTATTAACTTGAATATAAAAGGATTTAATTGTTTATAAGTTGATATTTTAATTAAATTATTTAATTATGTAAATTAGTTTTTATAAATTTAATATTTTGAATAACATATATTAATTCCTTAATCCCTTCTTTTCCCTTTCTGTGGACGAAAAGTTTTGAGTGGGAGAGAGTGCAACGACCCACATTTCTCCGATAATTAAAATTTTGAATTAAATAAGATTTTTTAATTTAATGTTGGAAGAAAATAAAATTTATGATGTAGGAATGAGAAAACTAACTAGAATGAAGTTTAATAATGTAAATTAGTGTAATAGATGACTATTTGAATGTAATCTCAAGTAATTGTAATAATTGTAAGTTATAATTGATTATAGATTGAACATAAGAAAATAAATGTAAACGTTGTATTAATTAATGAAATAGTATGTAATTAATTGTAATTGAATAAAATTAGTGTTGTGTAAATAATTATAACATTTGTGTAGACAATCAACTTATAAATGTGATTAAATTAAGAAAAGGTAATTGTTGTCATTTGTTACCAATTTATTTAATCTGTTGAATTAAATTTGAAATCAATTGCAATTAAATGTAACTAAATATTACGTTAAAATTGGTTAAGACGATAACTGTAAAATGTGAATGTAATCAAATGTACAGAAATGTCAATTACATTCATAAGGTAATATTTGATTTAATAAAAAGAGTGAAACCAAGATAAATTAATATATTGGGATTTTAAATTATAATTTAATGTGAAAATCGACAAAAATTCAATATAATTGAAATATTGCAACTAATATGGTAAAAGATGATAATTGTGGAATATTAATGGAATATGATGCAAACCAATGTTAACTAGGTCCATAAAGTAATGATTGATTGAATAAAAGATTGAAATCAAACTAAATAAACTTATTGGAATTAAATAGATAATTAATTGGATTTTTATTACAGTTGGAATTGAATAATGTAAATAGTATAATATATAACACAAAATTGATGTAGGTTCGTTTTAAATTATTGTAAATGTCTAAGCAATCAAAAATGGTGAAAATTGTTAGTTTATAAATATTGAATTGAAAAGCGATTTAATTTAATCTAATATTAATTTATTTAATTAACGCGAAAATAGACATTTTGGCCATTGTCTCAGATTTCGACGAAACAAGTTTCATCGGATCTGTAACGGTGAATTATGGTAAGGCTTCAAGTTTCGTAGCGATCAGACTTGTCGTTTGATCGTACGGACTCGAAACCCGTAGGAATTAATTTAATTTAATTTAATTGAAATCAATTTGGAATAAGCTGATTTTAAAGCTAACTTCTTCATACGATGGGATTAGGACTTGAAACCTGTTCCATTGAGTTTAAAACTATCGAAAACATATATTTTGATATATGGGATGACCTACTTTCGTTTCGGGGTCAAAGCGGGCTTTTTGGGTCGTGTAGTCGTTTCGATCAATCCAATCTGGTCCATTCATTTCTAAATTCAGATCTACCTATATATAGGCAGTTATAAACCCTAATTGTTTCTCATTTATCATTGCTATACGTACAACTCTCTCTGGCTATCTCTTTCTTCTAATGGCAGAAACCCAAATTTCTAGATTCAATTGCAAATCAAAATCAACTCGAAAAATTAAAACTCCTCAATCAATATCATATTATATAGCGATTCAAAGCTCTCGACGAGCGCAATCTACTGCAATGATTCGTTTCTTGAATCGGATCATCATTTGTCCAGAAATCGATGAATTAATTTTGGCCGTTCACCGTGTCGAGATCAACTTTGTCGGATCGTTGAACGGAGGGTACCGGTTGGTGGAGAGCGCCGAGTGGAGCACATTCGTGTGGTTAGTTTGGCGAATCAACGGCTAGATCATCGTTAAGAATTTGATCAAGGGTTGAATTAACGGCGGCGGCTGGTGGGTTTCGTCGTCGTTCAGCGACGTGTGGTGATCGCAGGTGGTCGTAGGGCCTTGGGAGAGGTCGGCGAGTTGTTAGGAGGTGGTCGGCGTAGCTGCGATCGGTGGTGGAGACACATTCGACTTCGATGAATGGCGGCTGCGTAGTGTCATGGCTGGTAGGGTTTCTCGGTGTAAAGTGGATGGTGACATGTTCTGTTATTTATTATTTTATTTACTTCATATTTTATATCGTATAACCTTCTAACAACCATAATTTTTGCATACGAGCTCAGATTCATGCGCGGTTTTCTCTACTGTGATCGTATTGAAATTCCGGACATTCTGGAATTGGTTTGGATGAATTCCGAGACTATTAAATTTTAGGCCTTATTTTGGATTTCAAATCGAAATCAAAGGTGAGTGTTTTAACCCACTCACAATTACTAAATTATGTTATGTTAGATAAATTGAATTTATGATGTGATTTGAAATTGATTGATTGATGTTTGCTATATTTAAATTGTCATTCCAGTTAAATTTGACCTTGACTGCATTTAATCTTCATTTAATTTAATATTGAATTTAATTGTCAATTTAGTACCTATTAATGATAATCAATTATCTATTGATGTTTATTGGTTGATTTGGATGATGATTGTGATGGATGTTTGATTGTTGATATTGGATGACTAGATGTTATATTTTATACTGTTATAACACTGCAAGTTCCCTATTGGTTGAAATGATACATACTCGAACGATCATATAGAATAGGGGAAAATCGTTATGGGTTGAAATGATAAACCCAAGCAATTTTCATTAAAATAAATTTGGGATTCCGGGTTGAAATGATATATACCCGTAAATTTAAATATCTGCGGATTGAAATGATAAACATCCATATCACTTGATCATAGGGTAGAAAATTATATACGGACACCGAATTGGTTAAATTAAATGATTTTAAATCTTTAAACTTTGAATCCAATTAAACGATATTTGAAATAGAATTTGATTGATATAGATTGAATTGTTTTAAGTAATTATTTAAATGATTTAAATTGGAATTTTAAAGTTGAATTTGAAGTATAAACGACATTCATCGAAATTGAGTTATTGAAATGTTGGAAACTGTAACTTTGAAAATCTATTAAAATTGCAATAATTTAATTTTATATTTCAAGGTTTGAAATTGGGTTTTGATTTGAAATCTGGATATGGTCCATATTTGTTGAAATGGAAGAAATAGTTAAATTTGATGTTAATTTCAAATTTATTATCACAATATAAACTGTAGATGTTCTTTTAAATTCTAATTTTAAGATTTCCAACTATTAAAATAAGTTAATCTATTTTAAACCAACTTAACCAATTTAAATTATTTAATTTATTTTAATCTAATTAACCTACTTTAAACTAATTAACCTATTTAATCTATCTTAATCTATTTTAATTTATTTTAAACTATTTTAATCTATTTTAAATCATTTAAACTTTATTAAACTATATTAAACTATTTTAATTTATTTTAAACTATTTAATCTATTTTAATTCTATTTAATCCATTTTAAATTCATTTAATCTATTTTAAACCTAATTAATCCATAATAAACCTATTTAATCTATATTAAACCATTTAAACTATTTTAAATCTATTTAAATTATTTTAATCTATTTTAAATTTATTTAATCTATTTTAAACCTATTTAACCTAATTTATATCTATTTAAAACTATGTTAAACTAATTAAACTATTTATAACTATCTTAATTATTTTCTAAATTTCAGATGGTGTAAAGTGGAAATGTTTATAATTAAAGCCTTGATTTTAAAGCGAATAAGGTTTAATAATGTTATAACATAAGTTGGGATTTGAAATGATATTTGTTGGTGAAATGACATATTGGTGTAAATATGATGATTTTGAAATGAGAATTTAACCTAATTGTGAATATAATTTCGAAAGTGATATGGTTTGAATTGAATATGATATTTGGATATCAATTATGAAACGGTTTTGGAAATTTAAAAGAACCATCCGATGTGAAATAAGCATTTGGCTGGTAAAGAGACCGGGATCGGATATTGTCATACTTTCTGCCAATACCGAAACCACTTTAACAACCGTGTACGTGGTGGAGATTCCAAAATGAAGTAGGATGTTTGGCGAACGATTCTGTATGAGGTATTTACATAGAAAAAATTGTCGTTGACATAAACGAAAGTAAATAAAATTTTTGTGAATAAATGGCAAATGAATAAATTGATTTTTAATCAATTTGGAATAAATATAATTATGATGTGTGTAATTATGAAGTGAATGCAAGTAAATTGGGTTATACATCATTCGAATTGAATATGAATCGATTGAAAGCAATTAAATTAGTATCAGAACCTTATAATTGCTTATAATACATTTTAGCATGATTGGGTTATGAAGCTTATGTGTTTTAACCATTTAAATGAATGAAATGTTATTAAATTTCATGTTTTTGGTACTTACGTGTTTAAATTGAGTAAGTACAGGTATATGGAGCTATTTTGCTTGATTTTGGTCGTGCAAAATGCATATAAAGTAAGCCGCTTGCTTAAAAATGCTAAAACAAGGTACGTTTTCGGATTAAATATCGCAAAATATATAAATGTTGATATATATTGTGTGTAACGACCCGTATTTTACGGATCGAAAAGTATGTCAAAATCTGGGATTTTCAGCATTTTCTAGTTGTTTCAGATTTTGGTTGAAATTTGCCTAAGTCCTAGGTCGTACGCGACCTAGAGTTAAATGTTGTTGGCGACTTAGAAGATAAGTCGTGAGCGACTTAGAGAAGGTCTGCGACCTAAGGGGATAGGCGAGTTAAGAGTTAGGTCATAGCCAGATTAAGTGGTAGGTCGCACTGTCTTGAGTCGCACCTAAGTGTTAAGTCGTTCAGGTGATAAGTCGCGAGGTGGTTGACGACCTAAGAGAGAAGACTTAAGAGTTTTTGGCGAGTTAAGGTTTCGAGCGACCTAAAGGAAGCGCGAGCTAGGAGATGTACGACCTAGTGGTTAGTGTGTTAAGTCGTAGACGACTTAAGTTTTTGACCGAGATAAGCGTTAGGTCATTATGTACTAGGTCGTCTGGTAGTTAGTATAGTTAGGTCGGTTGGAACGACCTATAGAATGTTAGCGACCTATAGAATGTTAGCGACCTATAGGATGTAGTTAGTGTAGTTAGGTTGGCAACGACCTAGAGGAGCTGGGATAGCAGGTTAGCGACTTAGTAGTTAAGTCGTTGGACGACCTAAGGGGTTAGTATCTGGTCGTGTGGGCTAAGTCGGAGTGGTTGGCTAAGTCTTGGGTCACGTATTGGCTTAAGTGTTAGATCGCGTGGGTTGCTGAGTGGTTAGGTAGCAAGGTTTTATAAGTCTTAGGTCGTACCTATTGTTAAGTCGCGATCTGTGTTAGGTCGTAAGTCGCATGTAAGTGGAAGCGCATGTGTTAAGTCGCGCGTTGCGTTAAGTCGTAGGTCGTTCGGTGCTTGGATGCGCAGGGGTGTTAGGTCGTAGGAGTTGGGGCGCGTGTGCATCTGTTAGGTCGGAGAGGCTTAGGTCGGAGACGACCAATGGAGATAGCCGAGTTACGACTTAGAGAGATTTCTGCAATAAATAGAGGGGGTTGTTCTCACTTTTTGGGATCCGGATTTCGAAGCGACGAAGTGCTGCCATTTTAAGAGCTCGACTTCTACACTTCTTCACTTTTTTTCTCCACTCTAATCTAGTGCTTCCATTCATCCAAGTTGAAGATCAAATTGAAGATTCAAGAGCTTAGATTGAAGATCTTCATCTTTTCAAGAGAGATTTCTTCGTTTGAAGTGGATTCATGATAGATCAAGCTTGATCCTTCGCTGTCCAGATCTGAAGCGTGTTGATTTGGGTTTGTTTAGGTGATTTGGTGAGTGGTGATTATCTCTCACACGGATCCAAAGGAGTATATCGGATTGTTGGCTCGTTTTGGTGTTAAAATAGTGATTTCCATGCATTTTCTTCATCCTAAGTGTAGATCCATATAGATCCATTGTTCATGATGATGTTACATCCATTTTATCATATGTTAACCTATGCAAGTTTATTCATCAAGTTGTAGAGATAATTCTCATGTTTTCATGCTTGTTAGACTTTCAACTCTTTAATTACGAAAATGCCATTATCGTTATAATTGTCTACTTAGATCATATTTGAATGCTTGATTGTTTGGATTAATGTTTGACTTGGTTGATTGCTATGAATTAGATGATTGATGATTTGATTTAGACCGAAGACGATTCAAAAGCTAAGGGAAAGGCTCTTGAATTGGGAAGCTGCTCGTGGCATATGTAGCGGGATGATGAAGCTCTTATGCATAGCTTTGATGATGTGATGTTGAGATGAGGCTTTGCGAGGATGTGATGAAGCGAGGCAATCATGTGATGAAGACTTGGTCTAATTCAGACGGGATCATTCCAAGCATGTTGATAACTCGGTGATATGATTCGAGTTGAGGATAATGAATGGATATGAGAATAGTCGTCGAGGAGGATGACTAGGAGGCTTGGATAGCATCGTTGTTGAAGGTTCTAGCATGCTCTAAGCAAGAGTACGTTTGGGCAGATTCGATAGTCCCAACGACTAACCGTTGATGGTCGAGTACTCTGGGCAGATTCGATAGTCATAGGCACGGGCTACGACGACGTGCGGGAGTTATGTCTAGAACCGGGGTTTCCATTAGCCCTTGACGGACGGCTGAAAGAATGTGCCGGTCATTCAATTAACGGTGATATCGAAGCAATGATAACAGTGATAGCCAGAGTCATGGATGTTTGGTTGTATCGTCATTCGGACCCAAGAGCGGTATTTTCTGGGTGCTTATCTGATTTAGGCCTTGGTACTTGGAAAACATCGCCCTTGACTCGAATGATTATTACTTTACTTTAAATTGTATGCTCTGCTATGTTGCTTCTGCTTAGTGTGTGTCTGGGGGCTATCACTGTAGTAAGAGGTGGAGTGGGAGGGTTGTATTCCTGTTCCTTTTCCTTTATGCTCTTTTGGTATGTTGTTAGTTAATTTACTGCTCACTAAGACTGTTGTCTGACTCAAGGCTTTATGTTTTTAATTCTTATTGCCTTGGGCTGTTCGTCCATTTTGGGACGGGCAGACTAGGTAGCAGGTGGCAGGTGCTGTTCTCTTCTCACGATGCTGATATCGAAGACGAGCTAGAGGGTTGCATATTATCTTCTTATATGTACTGGATGTTCCGCTGTTTTGTATTCTCTGAGAGATATGTAGTGAGGCTTGATGTATTGACTATTTGGATGTTTGTATTCAACTATTATGGAGTTTTATATGATGGCATTTTGTCCTGTAAAGCTTCACTATACATATGTTCTATTGTATTTTGTCCATGCGCTGTGAGTAATACGATAGATTCTGTTGTTTTAGTTTACCCTGACAATCGTCCATGGTCGCCTGGTACACTTTACAGCGCACTTTCTCTAGATTCGGTGCAGGGGCCATGGGCGGTCGTCACATTTGGTATCAGAGCATTGGTTAATCGATTTTACCCAACGCTCGCCGTCGTAACTACGTATGAGAGACGTAATTGTATTTTGATGGATGAATACTATATATAATATAGTAGTTTAGTTGAGTTTGAGTCCTTTATGCAGTTGTTTCTCTAGATGTTCTAATCATTCCTTTTTATAGATATTGAGAATGAGTCGAAGAGGGAGACCAACTGCTAGGGAAAGTTGTGCTACTGAAGAGACTGCTGATTATGCAGCCATGTTCGAAGCTATGATGACTTCGATCATGAGAAGGATACCAGTTCCGGGGGCGGCAGTTGATGTTGGAGTTCAGGTTCAGACTCCGAAACCAGTGGATTTTGCTAAGCTGTGCAAGGACTATACTGCTCTTGGATGGAAGGTTTTCTTGGGAACAGAATCAACTATCGAAGTCCAGAGATGGATAGATGCTTGTAGAAGGATCTTTGGTGATTTGGGAATTGATGATGCAACTAAGAGGAAGTTGGCATCAAGGCAGCTTCAAGGGAGAGCCTCTGATTGGTGGAACTCTATTACCATCAATACTGCGGAGGAAGAGATTACTTGGGAGCAATTCCAAGCTAGATTTGAAGCTAAGTTCATTTCTACAGCTCAGAAGTCTGTTCTGTTCAAGAGGTTTGTGGAGCTCAAGCAAGGTGGAAGATCAGTTCTGGAGTATGTTTCTGAGTTCGAAGCTTTGTCCAAGTATGCCCGGTCGTATATTGAGTCTGCTTATCAGAAGAACGAGAAGTTTGTGACAGGCTTGGACAGTTATCTTGGGAGACAGTTGGTGGATCATTTGGACGATTCATTTGAGAAGCTTGTGGAGAAAGCTCTTAGGCATGAGAGTCTGTTTCCTAAGGAAGGACCTGTTGTTGCTGTTACCAGGGGAGAGTCTAAACCACAGCAGGGTGGAAACCAGAAGAGGAAGCAGCAGCGGCAGAAGGGTAAGGATGGCCAGAAGAAGCCGAAAGGCGAGGTGACTTGCTACAATTGTCAACAGAAGGGCCATTTCTCTAAGGATTGTAAGAATCCGAAGGTGCCAATGAAGTGTCACAACTGTGACAAGCCAGGGCACATCAGGAAGAATTGTCCAGAACCGAGGAAGGACAAGCAGATTGTGCAAGCTTATGCTTTGGGAGCTGTTCCGTCGTCTTCGAAAGCTCCTACTGCTGAAGAGAAAGGAAAGAGTGTGGTTGTTCAAGGTACTCTTTTCCTATGTGGTGTTCCAGTTAGAGTTCTGTTTGATACTGGAGCGTCACATTCGTTTGTTTGTAATGAACTCGTAGGCCGGTTGGGTTTGGAACCAGATATTATTGATAGGCCATTGGTTGTGACTAATCCAGTTGGGGGTTCGTCTTGTTTGTGTATGTTATGCCGTGGTCTGATTGTGTCGAGTCATGGTTGCTCTTTTGTTTGTGATTGTTTTGTTATGAACTTTGCGGGGTTCGGAATTATTCTGGGTATGGACTGGCTTAGGAAGTATGCGGCTAAGGTTGATTGTGAGAGGCTGGAGGTGACAGTCGAGAACGTGGAGGGGCGAAAGATTGTGATACGATGTAAGCATGAGGAAGGCGTCTTCATAAGCTTCATGTATTCGCTAGTTGTTCCATGGGATGGACTGTCTTTAGTGCCAATCGCAAATGGATTCGAGGATGTCTTTGACGAAGTCAAAGGGTTGCCGCCGCATAGAGAGATCGAGTTTCGTATAGATCTAGTTGAAGGAGCCAGACCTGTTGTGATGCCTCTTAGGCGGATGGCGCCTAGGGAACAGCAAGAGTTGAGGGTGCAAGTTGATGACCTTTTACAGAAAGGATTCATTCGGCGTAGTGTGTCCGAGTGGGGTGCACCAGTTGTGTTTGCAACCAAGGCAGATGGGTCGTTGAGATTGTGTGTGGATTATCGTGAGCTGAATAAGGTGACTAAGAAGAACAAGTATCCATTGCCGAGAATAGATGACTTGTTTGATCAGCTTCACGAAGCCAAGGTGTTTTCTCAGATGGATTTGGCAACGGGATTTCACCAGTTGAGAGTGGCTAAGGATAGTGTGCCGAAGATTGCTTTTCGGACACCATCTGGTTTCTTTGAGTGGCTGGTAATGCCGTTTGGATTGACTAACGCGCCAGCATATTTTGTGGATCTTATGAATAGAGTGTTCAGAGATCAGTTGAACAAGTTCGTACTTGTGTTCGTGGATGATATTCTGATTTATTCCAGAACGGAAGAGGAGCACAAGACGCACTTGCGTATTGTTTTGGAAATCTTGCGGAAACATTAGCTGAAGGCTAAGTTTTCGAAGTGTCACTTCTGGAAGAGTGAAGTAAGGTTCTTAGGCCATGTGATTTCTGGAAATGGGATAGTGGTTGATCCCGCTAAGGTGGCAGCAATCTAGGATTGGGTTAGACCTAAGAATGCATCTGATGTGAGAAGTTTTCTTGGATTAGCAGGATATTATCGACGGTTTATCAAAGACTTCTCCAAGGTAGCTGCACCGTTAACAGGATTGACGAAGAAGAACCAAGTGTTCGGTTGGGATGCTAGGTGTGAGCAAGCTTTCGGAATCCTCAAAGAGAGATTGACGAGTGCTCCTGTTTTGACTATTCCTAGTGGGAATGATGAGATGGTGGTTTACACCGACGCATGTGGTACGGGACTTGGAGCAGTGCTGATGCAGAAGGATAAAGTTGTTGCGTATGCCAGTCGACAACTAAAGCCGCATGAAAGGAATTACCCGACTCATGATTTGGAGTTAGCGGCGATTGTATTTGCTCTGAAGATGTGGAGACATTATCTACTGGGAGTCCGATTCGAGTTGTTTACAGATCATAAGTCGTTGAAGTATCTATTCTCCCAAAAGGATTTGAATCTTCGGCAGCAACGTTGGCTAGAGTTTTTAGCATCATATGATTTTGGTATAGCTTATACTCCGGGAAAAGGTAACGCAGTGGCAGATGCGTTAAGTCGAAGACATGCAGGATTGGGAGCCATGTTTTCAGAATGGAAGAGTCTCGAGTATTTAGCTGGATTTGACTTCAAGCCTAGATGTGAATTGGAACCTGAGATGTTGGCAAACTTATTGATAAGACCTTCTCTTGTGGAAAGGATTGGCGAGAGCCAAAAGCGAGACGATAAGCTTGTCAAGATTATCCGTGAATTGGAATCTGGATTGGATCCAGAAAAGGATAAAGGATTCGAGGTCGATCGAGAGGGTTGGCTTCGAAAGCAAGGACGACTAGTTGTTCCCGATGTAGATGAATTAAGGAGTGAAGTCCTGAAGGAAAGTCATCACTCGAAGTTGAAAATTCATCCAGGTGGAAATAAGATGTATCGGGATATGAAGAGAACCTACTACTGGGAAGGTATGAAGAAGGATGTTGGAAATTTTATTTCCAAGTATATGAACTGCCAATTGGTAAAAGCCGAACAGAAGAAGCCAAGTGGATTGCTTCAGCCATTAGAAGTTCCTACATGGAAGTGGGAGCAAATATCGATGGACTTTATTGATGGATTACCTAGAACCAAAACGGGAAATGAAGGGATTTGGGTCATTGTGGATCGTCTGACTAAGAGCGCAAGATTCATTCCTGTTCGATCGACTAGGACTGCATCAAGGTTGGCTGAGTTGTATGTTAAGTGGATAGTTCGATTCCATGGTATTCCGAAGAGTATAGTGAGCGATCGAGACCCACTGTTCACTAGTGGATTTTGGAAGAGCTTCCAGGAAGTTTTGGGAACCGAGTTGTGTTTGAGTACAGCCTATCACCCTCAAACAGATGGTCAGACCGAGAGAGTCAATCGGGTTTTGGAAGATCTCCTCAGAGCTTGTGTTTTGGATTTCGGAGGATCATGAGAAGATCATCTTCATTTGGTGGAGTTTTCATACAACAACAGTTACCAGTCAAGTATTGGTATGGCACCGTATGAGGCATTGTATGGAAGACCGTGTAACTCTCCGACATGTTGGTTAGAGACTGGAGAAAAGTTGATACTTGGGCCAGAGATGATTCGACAGACTTCGGAGTGTATAGAGATCATTCGGCAACGAATGAAGGCAGCCCAAGACCGTCAGAAGAGTTATGCCGATAAACGTCGTAAGGATTTGGAATTCGACGTTGGTGATAAGGTTTTTGTGAAGATTTCTCCGCAGAAGAATGTTATTCGATTCGGAAAGAAAGGAAAATTGACTCCGAGATTTGTTGGACCATTTCCGATCATCGAGCGAATTGGAAAACTCGCTTATAGATTGGAGTTTCCAGAGAAGATGTCGAGTGTGCACAATGTTTTTCATGTATCATATCTACGGAAGTATGTGCACGACTCGAATACAGTAGTTTCTGCTGATAGCTATGAAGATTTCGAAGTTGATCCAGTCGATAGAAGACCTCGTAAGCCGCTTCGTGTTGTGGAAACCGACACGAAACATCTTAGGAGAAAGGTAGTCAAGTTGCTCAAGATACAATGGAGTGATGATGATAACGACTGTACGTGGGAGGTGGAAGAGAGGATGAAGGCAGCTCATCCTGAACTCTTCAAGGTATGGCCCTAAGGTGTCGTGTCATCTCACGATATTGTGACTTGTTCTGGTGTTAGAATTCTGTACGCTAAGCTAGAATTGGATGCATGGTTGTTGATTGTTGGATGGTAGGCGTACAGAATAATCTTTGATTGCTTTGTTTGTTTGGAATTTCGGGGGCGAAATTCCTAAGGGGGAGAGAATGTAACGACCCGTATTTTACGGATCGAAAAGTTTGTCAAAATCTGGGATTTTCAGCATTTTCTAGTTGTTTCAGATTTTGGTTGAAATTTGCCTAAGTCCTAGGTCGTACGCGACCTAGAGTTAAATTTTGTTGGCGACTTAGAAGATAAGTCGTGAGCGACTTAGAGAAGGTCTGCGACCTAAGGGGATAGGCGAGTTAAGAGTTAGGTCGTAGCCAGATTAAGTGGTAGGTCGCACTGTCTTGAGTCGCACCTAAGTGTTAAGTCGTTCAGGTGATAAGTCGCGAGGTGGTTGACGACCTAAGAGAGAAGACTTAAGAGTTTTTGGCGAGTTAAGGTTTCGAGCGACCTAAAGGAAGCGCGAGCTAGGAGATGTACGACCTAGTGGTTAGTGTGTTAAGTCGTAGACGACTTAAGTTTTTGACCGAGATAAGCGTTAGGTCATTATGTACTAGGTCCTCTGGTAGTTAGTATAGTTAGGTTGGTTGGAACGACCTATAGAATGTTAGCGACCTATAGAATGTTAGCGACCTATAGGATGTAGTTAGTATAGTTAGGTCGGCAACGACCTAGAGGAGCTGGGATAGCAGGTTAGCGACTTAGTAGTTAAGTCGTTGGACGACCTAAGGGGTTAGTATCTGGTCGTGTGGGCTAAGTCGGAGTGGTTGGCTAAGTCTTGGGTCGCGTATTGGCTTAAGTGTTAGGTCGCGTGGGTTGCTGAGTGGTTAGGTCGCAAGGTTTTATAAGTCGTAGGTCGTACCTATTGTTAAGTCGCGATCTGTGTTAGGTCGTAAGTCGCATGTAAGTGGAAGCGCATGTGTTAAGTCGCGTGTTGCGTTAAGTCGTAGGTCGCTGGGTGCTTGGATGCGCAGGGGTGTTAGGTCGTAGGAGTTGGGGCGCTTGTGCATCTGTTAGGTCGGAGAGGCTTAGGTCGGAGAGGCTTAGGTTGGAGACGACCTATGGAGATAGCCGAGTTACGACTTAGAGAGATTTCTGCTATAAATAGAGGGGGTTGTTCTCACTTTTTGGGATCCGGATTTCGAAGCGACGAAGTGCTGCCATTTTGAGAGCTCGACTTCTACACTTCTTCACTTCTTTTCTCCACTCTAATCTAGTGCTTCCATCCATCCAAGTTGAAGATCAAATTGAAGATTCAAGAGCTTAGATTGAAGATCTTCATCTTTTCAAGAGAGATTTCTTCGTTTGAAGCGGATTCGTGATAGATCAAGCTTGATCCTTCGCTGTCCAGATCTGAAGCGTGTTGATTTGGGTTTGTTTAGGTGATTTGGTGAGTGGTGATTATCTCTCACACGGATCCAAAGGAGTATATCGGATTGTTGGCTCGTTTTGGTGTTAAAATAGTGATTTCCATGCATTTTCTTCATCCTAAGTGTAGATCCATATAGATCCATTGTTCATGATGATGTTACATCCATTTTATCATATGTTAACCTATGCAAGTTTATTCATCAAGTTGTAGAGATAATTCTCATGTTTTCATGCTTGTTAGACTTTCAACTCTTTAATTACGAAAATGCCATTATCGTTATAATTGTCTACTTAGATCATATTTGAATGCTTGATTGTTTGGATTAATGTTTGACTTGGTTGATTGCTATGAATTAGATGATTGATGATTTGATTTAGACCGAAGACGATTCAAAAGCTAAGGGAAAGGCTCTTGAATTGGGAAGCTGCTCGTGGCATATGTAGCGGGATGATGAAGCTCTTATGCATAGCTTTGATGATGTGATGTTGAGATGAGGCTTTGCGAGGATGTGATGAAGCGAGGCAATCATGTGATGAAGACTTGGTCTAATTCAGACGAGATCATTCCAAGCATGTTGATAACTCGGTGATATGATTCGAGTTGAGGATAATGAATGGATATGAGAATAGTCGTCGAGGAGGATGACTAGGAGGCTTGGATAGCATCGTTGTTGAAGGTTCTAGCATGCTCTAAGCAAGAGTACGTTTGGGCAGATTCGATAGTCCCAACGGCTAACCGTTGATGGTCGAGTACTCTGGGCAGATTCGATAGTCCTAGGCACGGGCTGCGACGACGTGCGGGAGTTATGTCTAGAACCGGGGTTTCCATTAGCCCTTGACGGACGGCTGAAAGAATGTGCCGGTCATTCAATTAACGGTGATATCGAAGCAATGATAACAGTGATAGCCAGAGTCATGGATGTTTGGTTGTATCGTCATTCGGACCCAATAGCGGTATTTTCTGGGTGCTTATCTGATTTAGGCCTTGGTACTTGGAAAACATCGCCCTTGACTCGAATGATTATTACTTTACTTTAAATTGTATGCTCTGCTATGTTGCTTCTGCTTAGTGTGTGTCTGGGGGCTATCACTGTAGTAAGAGGTGGAGTGGGAGGGTTGTATTCCTGTTCCTTTTCCTTTATGCTCTTTTGGTATGTTGTTAGTTAATTTACTGCTCACTAAGACTGTTGTCTGACTCAAGGCTTTATGTTTTTAATTCTTATTGCCTTGGGCTGTTCGTCCATTTTGGGACGGGCAGACTAGGTAGCAGGTGGCAGGTGCTGTTCTCTTCTCACGATGCTGATATCGAAGACGAGCTAGAGGGTTGCATATTATCTTCTTATATGTACTGGATGTTCCGCTGTTTTGTATTCTCTGAGAGATATGTAGTGAGGCTTGATGTATTGACTATTTGGATGTTTGTATTCAACTATTATGGAGTTTTATATGATGGCATTTTGTCCTGTAAAGCTTCACTATACATATGTTCTATTGTATTTTGTCCATGCGCTGTGAGTAATACGATAGATTCTGTTGTTTTAGTTTACCCTGACAATCGTCCATGGTCGCCTGGTACACTTTACAGCGCACTTTCTCTAGATTCGGTGCAGGGGCCATGGGCGGTCGTCACATTTGGTATCAGAGCATTGGTTAATCGATTTTACCCAACGCTCGCCGTCGTAACTACGTATGAGAGACGTAATTGTATTTTGATGGATGAATACTATATATAATATAGTAGTTTAGTTGAGTTTGAGTCCTTTATGCAGTTGTTTCTCTAGATGTTCTAATCATTCCTTTTTATAGATATTGAGAATGAGTCGAAGAGGGAGACCAACTGCTAGGGAAGGCTGTGCTACTGAAGAGACTGCTGATTATGCAGCCATGTTCGAAGCTATGATGACTTCGATCATGAGAAGGATACCAGTTCCGGGGGCGACCGTCACATTGTGTTTTCCGACCGTGTGGGTCGATGTATATGTTTTTATCTCTCTTTTCATATTGCAAAAGGCTCTCTGTATAAGGGATAATCTGCCAATTTTTTTTGAAAATTTAGGGTGTCAGAAAATTTTGAAATTTTTTTATTAACGACAATTTGATTTCGAATTGCAACTGAAATAAAAGGTTTTTGAATTAGAAATGGAAACTAAAGGATTTGGAATGAAACTAAAGGGCTTAGAAAAGTGAATGTCAAGTTTTAACTAAGTGAGTTTTGATAAGTTATTTGGTTTAGATCATTCGTCCTACCTTAGCAATTTCGGGGACGAAATTCTTTTAAGGGGGGAGGAATGTAACGACCCAGGTTTTTTCGTCGTTTGATTTTGAATATTTAAATGATTTTAAATATTGGATTTGGAATTATAATTTAGTTAATAATATTTTAAAACTGAAAATTTCAAGCGATTTCGTAAATTTTGGAAATCGTCGATTTAATCGACGCGTTAAAATAGCGATCCGGGGCACAGTCTCGGATTTCGACGAAACTAGTTCAATTAGATCCGTAATAATGTGTTATTATCGGATTTCAAATTTCGTAACGTTTGGATTCACTGTTTGGTTGTACGGGATAGAAACGCCTAGAAATAATTTAATTGAAATTATTTTTTTAGTCGATTTAAAAAGCTATCTTCTCAATATGATCGAATCAGGTTTCGAAACTTGTTCCGTTGTGTTCGGAATAGGGGTATAACATTAGAAATGCCTGGCGACACGCCTCAATAGGAGTTCGAGATTTTCCGGTATGTAATACGAGATATTTTCCATATTTTATTAAAATTTATAAATCAAGTCAAAGTCAAATCGTAGCCGCCTCCTTTCCTTTTAAATCACGTCTTTCTCCTCTCAATTCAAAATCTCTATTCGAGCCATCCCTTTCAATTCAATTCGAATTCACAAATAAAAAAAAATGGCGTATGCCTGTCTTCATTCAAAAGAGAAAAATCAGGCTGCCTTCACCATTTTAAATCACGAATTCATCCTCCCTCTTCTATTATTAACGAAAATCAATTCAACATCGAAAAAAGGGCAGCCCGGCTTTCTCCAGTTCTCCGTCTTCCAACCTGCTCTGCTACCGTCGCTCCCTTCTTCTTGTACTTTCGGCAGCCCCTTCACTTTGTGTCGCGCTCTAAGCCTACGAATTCCCTTCCATCGAATTGCTTCTTATTTTCAAGCGTCTTCCCTAGTATTGAAAGGAACTTGCGTTACATTCTGAAAAGTAGCAGCTCATTTAAATATATATCAATATTGCCTCCGAATCCTAGATTCTTCAATTCAGGTGTGCTGCCACTGCTTCTTCCTATTACTCTTCATTTTTACGTTTTGATTTCTGACTTGAGATCGCGATGCTGAACTAAATTTCTTTTGGTTTTTTATCAAACCGATGTTTAATGAAATTGCGATTCAATATTGGGGCTTCAATATTTTTTTCCTTATTCTGAAATAGGATCGTACGATTTACACGGGTTGCGATTCAATTTAACTTTTGGATCAGGAAGGTTGTGATCCTTCTGAATCGCGTTTTGGAACGTATGATTTTACGATTCCTGAAATCACTGATGGAGGTGCAAGATAAGAGAAAAGAACAATATCAAAGGCTTAGTCGGGATGCACTTAGAAAAGGTATAAATAGACTTGTGAACAAAGCTAATGCGGCTAACATAAAAAAAATATAATTCCAGAGTTGTTTTCGGAGAATCTTATCAGGGGAAGATAAGGTTTAACTTTGAAATTTTGTTAATTTATATTTTCGGAGAATCTTATCAAGGGAAGATAAGGTTTAACTTTGAAATTTTGTTAATTTATATTTAACTATTATTTAAAAATCGTAATATTATAACTTGGAAATCTTCTTCATTAGATCGAAATTGAACAAAACAAGAGGTGATGGGATCGTATCGATGAATACGACATCTGGAATTTATTTGGAGTCAATAAGGGATAGCTGAAATTATAGATTAAATCGATTGTCAGTTCAATTTAATTTAAAATTGGACGATTAACAATTTCGAAAAATCAAGGTGAGTAAATCTCACTCAATTTGGTTGACTGGAATTAATTTATAGTAATTTAAATTGATTACTGGATGATTGGTTGAATTGATGTGTTATTATTAGTTTGGATGTTATATATATATATAGTAGTATACATATTAGTAATTGGATATATTTCCCGCCATTGGAGCGGATGAGACCCTATGCGCCTCGCATAATAGCGGATGAGCCTATATACCGCGATATCCCCCGCGAAGTGGGATTGGTATTTTAATGTTGTATTAACATCTGTGGATGCAGGGAAATAGGTTGGAGGGATCCCACTGGATTCCTCAAAAATGTTGATTTTAATTTCATATATAATGATATATGATGTGCTAGAATAGTCTATTATAGATTATTGTTGTGATTTGAATAATCGGATGCTATAGTAGCACTGGCTTGAATTTTGGTATTTTAAATACCATAAATATTATTTTTGAATTTGAAGGAATTAAAAGGGATTTTAGATAAAAACAAATACTTATATTAGAATTTGGATTATTTTAAAGGAAACCGAGTTAGATAAAATAATAATTTGATTTTTGGGTTTGTACTTAACTATTCGGAAAATATTTTTAATAGAGCTTTTAAAAATAATTTATATAGAAGATTTTTTTAAACGATGGATTTTTAAATGATATTTCTGAAAAACATGAAGAGGGGTTGAAATCGATATTAAAAATAGATTTGTGAAATAAATGAAATTTATTAAGAAATGGATTTATAAAAAGGGTGTAACGACCTGGTATTTCGAACCATTCGCATCGGCATATGTCGGACTTGAATTGCTAAAAAAATCAGATTATTAATTTGTATTTGGCAAAACTCAGCATATACAGTAAATAAAATCAATCACAGAATATCAAAAACAGAGTAAGATAACAATAAACAGTGGAAATAGAAAATAGTAGTTCATGAAGCTACTATATAACCATCAGAGTTTAAAGTAAAATACCACAGATATCTCGAATACACAGAAGTTACTAATAAAAGTGCCAATGACAAGTCTGAACAAAATAACTGGAATAAACTGAAGTAACTGGAAAGCTGAATAGACAAAGACAGATCTTCAAGCAAAGCTCCAAACTCCAAAGGTGAGCCTCAAATGCTGTGACACTCAGTCTGACCCGAGCATAAAGCAAAACACTAGAGTCAGGATTAACATTCTTATACCAGTAAATTCATCTTAAGTGAAAAGTCAACTGAAATACAAGTAACTTAAAGGATGTTTGAGATTTCCATCCTCTAAGGATCCGTGGAACTATCTACTATGTAGTAATATACGCTATTATAATATGTCTATCAGTAAATTAAAGTATTAAAATAGCGTTAAGGCGTTACCAATATCCCCCTTAACACATTTTATATATTCCCGTAGTCTATACAGTATCGTAAGCTCCGCCAAACCGGTGGTTTACCCAGAGGGCACTCCATAGGTACGGTACAAAACAAACTCGTAGAAGGCGCGATAAGGCATGTGACAAGGCACGCGAGGCAATGCCAGGGTAAGATTCTACCGTTTGCACTCCCAGACTGGTGGTAACGCATAACAGCTACTACCGCCCACCTCTAGACACACTCCAAAATCAATGGTGCACCCAAACAAATCACAAAGTAATATAATAGTATCAAAGAAATGTGCCTGATAGTGGGTGCGACCCCACTTGGCCCGGTATAGCTCCTGTTCTAGCCACATTAAGCCGACTCACGGGAGTCAGGGCTACGTTAATACCTCATATAGAATCATTCGCCAAACCATCCTACTTCTGTAACGACCCGCAATTTTGGACTATTCGCATCCGCACATGTCGGACTTGAATAATTCAAAATACCGAATTGTTAATTTAAATTTGGCAAAACTGAACATATACAGTAAATAAATAATCACAGATCACAGAGTAATAAATGCAGCGGAAACAAATGATAGTAGTTCATGAAGCTACTATATACATATCAGAGTTAAATAAGGTACAACAGATGTCTCGAATACAATAGTCAAATACAAGAATCAGAATACAATAACTGGAATCAACTGGATAATCTGATAGCTGGATAGATAGCTGGATCTCCAAGCGAAGCTCCAACTCCAAAGGTGAGTCTCGAATACTGATACACTCAGTCTGACCCGAGCGTAAAGCAAAACACAAAACACTCGAGTCAGGATTAACATTCTTATATCAATAAATCCAACTCAAGTGAAATAACAACCGAAATACAAGTAACTCAAAGGATGTTTGGAATAACCATCCTTTAAGGATCCGTTAAACTATCTACTATGTAGTAGTGTACACTAAGTAAATAATGCCTATCAGTAATATAAAGTATCAAAATAGTTTTAAGGTGTTACCATTATCCCCCTTAACACATTTTATATAAGCGTTATAGTCTATACAGCACTGTAAACTCCACCGTAAACTAGTGGGATATCAGGGAGTACTCCATAGGTATAACACAAAACAAATCGTAGTGGTCGCGCATATAGGGATACAAGTATGACAAGGCACATGAGGCAATACCCAAGGTAGTGAAACTACCGTTTGCCTGATCCGGACTGGTGAGAACGCATCGCCGCAGCGATCGCAACACCGCGAAACAACACTCCCAAAATTCGAGGGTGCACCAATCGACAACAAGTAATGAGTAGTTTTCGAAGAAGTGTGTTCGCTCGAGGTAGCTGACCCCATTTGGCCCGGCACGACTCCTGTTTTAGTCATTTCCAATTTGACACAAGTGTCAAGGCTATCCATTATCGTTCTCTTTCTTCAGTCATCACATACATCATTCCAATCACTTCATTCTGGATCACACTCCGCGTATAGTTATTAAAGTGGTTTTTGGTTTAGACAGTGAGTATGTCCCTAACTGATTCCGGTCTCTTTAATAACTTCCGTGATTATTACACCGATTGGTCGTTTATTTATTTCAAAAACCAAATCAATTTCAATTTCAATTAGAATTTATAAATCAACATTTCATTTGTCTTTTTAAACCAATTTCCATAATTTACGTTTCAAAACTTCCAAATTACCATTTCGAAATCTTATAATTCAAATTCAATTTTTATTTAAAACAATTCAAATTTTGATTCAAGTTCGTATATAAGTTTCATTCCAAAATCATTTAAATTAATTTAATTTAACATTCAAATCAATTTAAATTCCTTGATCGATTTATTCAATGTTCATTAAGTAAACTTATCATTCAAACAATTTCTATTTAACTTCCAATTCATTAGATAAATTACTTAAGTTCAACTCCATTATATCAATACTTACAAATTGAATTAAATTAAATTCGTCAAATCAACTCTTTAACATTACAAGTCATACATTAATTTCAATAAATCACATTTTTATTTCTTGTTAAAGAAATTCAATTTCACTTATTTATTTACTTAGTTACACATTTCAAAACTCAATTAATAAAAAAAAACTTAGTTTCACTTATTCAAGAAGTTCAATTTCACTTAATAAAGAATTCAATTTAATTTAATTATTAAATAATTCAACCTTATTTAATTATTAAATAATTCCAAAACTTAATTATTAAATAATTTCAAATTTAATTATTAATAATTTCAAATTTTAAAACAACGTTCTTTCATCAACTACTATGTTAATATTTTGATTCAGATTTTTAAATATTAACCTTTCCTTTCATTAGAATTCAAATTCCAACTTCGTTTCAGGAACTTATCATTTATTCAAATAAAATCTTTATTTTATTTTTAAAACAAATCATTGACCAATCGGGTTTTATTTAATTCTCTATCCTAAGTCAAATTTTATTTGGGTATTTATCATTTCAACCCGATTCCATTACAATTCAAAAATCAAAGCATAGAAAAGGGAACTTGTAGTGTGATAACTGGGATGGTGTCAAAGTAAATAAACAGGCAATAGCAAACATCAACAACAATCCAATAGTACATTCAAATAATCCCGAAATAATCGTATTAATTCACATTGTTGTTTGTGCAAATTAATATAATTATTTCTAGAATCTACACTATCATTTCATGTAGATTAAAGATTATTACACTAGAATTAAAACGGCTCTTCATTTGATATCTATTATCCAATTTCAAACTACATCAATTTATACACATACATTTAAATGGTTCAAGGTGTGGTTAACACTATTTCTACGTGTCAATTTATTTAACATTTAAAAGGATCAAATTTAACTTAATCAAATTCAACATATAAATCCATTTGTAAATTGTTAACTATCCCATATCAAATTCAATTGCATATTATTTAGCACTTTAACAATAACAATTTGACATCCAATTTCAACATCACATAACAATCATTTATCAACCAAACTGGATTATCATCGTATAAATAATTAACAGATAATGTTGTCAGATGTCACAGGTGAACTGATACAGGTAATAGCATATATAACAGTGTAATTGACTAACTGCAGCATATTTCAATTATCGTTTCAATTGAAATCAAATTTAATAAATAAAAGAACATTAATCGTGAGTGATTGCTCACCTTCCGAGGCTAGCGAAATAGACGATGAAATTGAGTTATGAAATCCAGGCACGAGTTTCCAGAGCAAAGCAAGATTGACACAAATTTGACAAATACAGCTGATAACAGGAATTGATGGAACAAATCAGAACTGAATTGATGGTATAAGTGGACACATATATATAATTATATATACAATCATGTTCTAAATACAACACATTTTAAATTAAAATATATATACATTACATTTTGAAATAAATACATATATATATGCTTATATATGACTCCTTTATATAAAATATATATACATTAGTTACCCTTTTTATATAAGGAAGTATAAGACGTATACGAAACTGATGAAACTGTAAAGTATACTTATGCTGTAAAATATAATAATTTATTCATGTTTATATTTGCATTAAACAACTCAAAAAAAACAACGCAGCTGCACAAATCAGGGACGAACAGTACTAATCTATAACCTATTTTAGACGTATAACATATACACCTATGTATATATATAAACAGTTTTATAATCGTACATATAAAATTTTCCACACATAAAATAACATATATGCTTATATACTTTCGAATCTATCAATATATGAGCATGCAAAAGTTGTACAGTGCGAATCAAATTTGATAGGAAAAATAACATACTAGACCATAAAACTTGCACAGTTATAAATAACATAATATATATATATATATACGCGATTTATATAGTATAAAATATTTATATTTAAATATAATACCTTATACATTTCAAAGCAAGAAGAAGAAGGTTGAGCAGCTGTTATGAGTCGGTGATGTTGAAGGCGGAGGCCGGTTGCGGGATGTTGGCGAGGCAAGGCGAAGGAGGCGGGTCGAGTGTAGGTGATAGGAGGAGGTCGGGAAGGTGGAAAACTTGGTCAAGAGATGAGCAGCCATGTGGAGGCGGCTCGGTGAGTGACTGGACTCGGCGACAACAGTGGTGTACGATAGTGGGAGAGAAGATCGGGTTAGGCGGTTGTGATGTGGGTGGCTCCGGTGTCTCGGCGCAGTGGTGGTCGGCGGGCTCGTCTATTGGTGTTGTCGCTTGGATGAATGGGCGAAGGCGAGGGGACGGAGGGTGCAGCGTTGGTGAAAGGCACAGTAGACAAAAAAATGAAGTCTTTGATGGTTTTACAAAATGCGGGAAAACTGAAACTAGTGAAGAGGATGAAGGTGGCTGAGGTAAGCGGTGGCGTTCACTGGAAGGGTGGCTAAGGCGGTTTTTGGTGGTCGAGGCCAGAGAATAGAGGCGGAGGTCGGCAGTGGGTGGGTAGGAGCAAGAGGGCCGTGAGGAAGATGAAGGCATATTCACATATCCATGATGTACTTGATTTCCATTTTACCAATGTAAGAACAGAGAAGGGAAAGAAAGACAGAGGAGAAATGAGAGAAGGAAAGACGTGCAAGCTCATAGAAAAGAAAAAAAAATGAACAGTACGTTTCAAATTTACTTTATAAATTTAGAGTAAAATTAATGTTGCTTTGTAATCTGATACGTCACTTCCTTCCCAATGCTAACCCCAAGCTTCGTTTATTATAACATAAATTTCAATGGACAAAAGAAGAAGAAAGGACAGACACAAATGGACCAAAATACACATTAAATATAGGGAATAGCAATGGTAAATATTAAATTTTTCGAGAATAGTGAAAAGCTGAAGGCATTAATTGTTGACAGCCGTTGGTCTGCACGGTTTCAAATTTTTGAAAGTAATGACAATAGGAAAGGTTTCAATTTGTAGTAACAATATGATGTACCGTTATACCGTTTCCGTCGCGCACCGGGCCTCAAAACACGGAAATAAATATACTATGGCGATCAGCACAACGAGACGATCAAAACGGTATACAGAATATCAGTGGTAGGATTGGATTATAAAATTCGAAATTTCTACTATTGGAAAATGCAGTAAAAACGCAGAAAAATAAGACCGACGGAGCTAAAGAAGTCTGAATTTGGAAAAAAGAAAAATGACGTCTCAGTCAGAAGATGATTTAGAATTTTTCTATGTAAAAATATTCAGGTTTCGAAAATATTTTATTTTCATCGCTTTTTAACTGATTAAATTGAAGTAAATTTACGCGCGAAATAACTTTCATATTTTCGAACGAAAATTTACCAGTTGCTATGTTTAACTAGACGCATTCCAAATATCAAATTTATATTTCAAAATTTTATGGTTTAAAATTTCACAAAATTTCAACTAATTACGTTATTAAAACGGTTAAAATTTACGGGTCGTTACACTCTCCCCCACTCAAAACTTTTCGTCCCCGAAAAGGAAGGAGGTAGGAGAATAGAAACAACCAGAAAGAAAATAGATTGGAATACAAGTAAAACAATTAATTTAAACCATATAAAATTCAATTTAAATTTATTAACATTTAACAATTTGGTTAAATCCCTTTGAGTTCACTTAAGTTAAATCAATCTATCTATTTCTAAATTCATTATCTTATTATCTAGTCATACTCAATTAACAATTTCTAAATCATCAATTTGTATAATCATTTATTGTACTCATATTTTATTCAACAAATTTAATTTTTTATTCCAAATTATTATTGAGTTTATTCCACTTAATATATCTTATTACATATATTTAAACCATATAAATTAATTTAAACCATATAAATTTCAATTTAAATTAATTTATATTCAATAATTGGTTTAAATTTAAGGTATTTCCATAAGTTGATCAAATTCCAATTTGTTAATTCTTTTAGAACAAAATTATTATATTCATCTCATTCAATTAACTTATTATTCTATCATCTTTATTAGCATTCTTTTATATAATTAAAATCTAAGTGTATAACATTTATTATAAACACTCAAATTTTATTTATAAAATCATTTTGTATTGTATATTATCCAATTACATTTTAACTTCTGAATAATTTAGGTAAGTTATATTGAAATGCAATTTAGTACTATACAAATAAAATTTTCAAATTCAATTATTTCAAGTTTAAATACTTATTCAAAATTTAGCTTTATTTATAATTGAAAACATCTTTTAACATGATTTTTAAGAATTAAATTTCTGTTTAATTTCAAACCCTTTAGAAATAATTATGTATATACTATATATTAAATCAAATTAAATTTAAAATAATATACCCATATATATATATATCAAGTCATATTTAAGAAATTCAAATCAAAATATTTTTCCAAAACAAAACCGTAGCAAAGCTACGTAATGGTTTCTCCACTTCGAACCTCGAAAATGATTGTCGATGATGCGGCCGCCATCACCGAAATTATTTTCCTGCGACAAAGAGAAAAACACTGATTTCAACATTTTAAAATTCTTTGAAAACGGTTCCTATTTGAAAATACTTTAAATAATATACATTAAAATTCTTGGGAAACAAATTATAGTCAAAATACCTTTAAATAATGTGCATTTTAAACCTTTAAAACCATAGTTCGAAATCATTGGAAATTAAATTATCAAATTCTTAATTTAATTTCATTTCAAATTCTAAATCAGTTTATAAACCAAGTTTATAAATTCATTTATCGAACAATAGATGAAAATCAAATATTATCATTTCAAACAACGAATTAATTTACCTCTTTTTTTTAATTCCAGAAAATTTTACTTATATATTTATAATATAATAATACAAAATTATTTCATTTACCAAATTTGAAAACAATAACGTGTCAGTTTGCTCTGCTCAAGTGTTTTGGAAATCCTATCGATAGCGTTGATCAGACGAATCGATCAGAAACCCAAATCAACATCAACAACTCAAACAACACAACATATATTAAAACATTTATATATATTAGTTTACAAATACTTTTCTTTGCTCGACGATACAAGAATGAATTTTCAAAATAAGGATAGGGTTTCAAATTTGATGGACTCAAATCAAAGAAAATTTGATTCGAAGATAAGTTCGAAACAAAGATATGATGATTAATAACAAAGTAGGAAGATTGATAAATTTATATAAATCGCGGGCAACTTTAACCGGGTCAACTGTGACTTCAAGAATAAGATCGGTGTAGAATTCTGAGGTAAATCGACATTCGATCTCAAGAAATAGAATTCAGGTATAGCAGGAGATAGATAGCATCGTAAACCGAGGATACAGAAATCTTCGGTAAATCAATGTCTATTGTAAAGGAGTTTCACCCCTTTACAAATCATTCGAAGTTTGGCGAGACCGCCGATTCATTATAAGGGTCATTCGAAGTGGAGTTATGTGATGCTCCAGAATTGAAAGAAGACAAATAGTGAGGGACACAAATGAATTTTTTGAACCACAGGGAACGTTCTAAAATTCAAAGGAATCGAGTCAAAAGGAAGAGATTCAACTCGAATGAAAGTGATTCTGTAATTACATTTACCCTATATGCTAAGTTTTGCCTAGAGCTACCAAAGCTCTGATACCAACTGTAACGACCCGCTATTTTGGACTATTCGCATCCGCACATGTCGGACTTGAATAATTCAAAATACCGAATTGTTAATTTAAATTTGGCAAAACTGAACATATACAGTAAATAAATAATCACAGATCACAGACACAGACTAATAAATGCAGCGAAAACAAAAGATAGTAGTTCATGAAGCTACTATATACATATTAGAGTTAAATAAGGTACAACAGATGTAACGACCCGATATTTTCAACCATTGGCATCCATTATAAGTGTATAGGTACACACTCATGCCGGAATTGAATTGCTCAAAATACCGCGTTGTAAATAAAATTTGGCAAATCTCAGAATATACAGTAAATAAATATAATCACAGATCAGAAACACAGAGTAAAATAATGCAGCGGAGGTAAAAGGAATAGTAGTTCATGAAGCTACTATATAAATATATCAGAGTACATAAGATACAATAGAAGAAATAGAGTACAACAGAAGTATAAATAAGATAACCAAGTACAAGCTGAACAGAGCAACATAACTGAAGTAGATAGAACAAGACTAGCAGATAATCTCCAGCGATTCAAATCTCCAGAAGGTGGAAATCCAAATCTGTGAATACTCAGGCTGACCCAAGCGTAAAGCAAAACACAAAACACTCGAGTCAGGACAATATATACTTATATAATATAAACCAACTCAAGTGAACTGTAATAAAGGTACAAGTAATTTAAAGAATGCTTGGGATCGCCCATTCTTTAAGGAACCGTTAAACTATTTACTATGTAGTAATATATGCTATATACAGTAGTGTCTAATTAGTAAAGTATAATCATATAGAAAATAGCGCTAAGGGGATGGAGAACCTTAACGCGGTCGGATCTTAAAATCATAATCGTAGTAAAGCTCGATATGGTAGGTGACACGGCACAACTAGGCAATGCCAGGGTAGATATACCAATTACGCATCCGGACTAGTGGTGACGCATAGCAGCCACTACCGCCTACCTCGAACAACACTCCCAATCAAGGGTGGCCACCAAATCAATCACAAGTAATAGAATGGTATCGAAGAAGTGTGTTCGATCAGAGGTGCTACCTCATTGGTACGTCAATCGCTCCTGTTTTAGCCACCTTATGCCAACTCACGGGAGTTGGGTCCACGTATATACCTTAGGATCGTCGCCACCATCATACTTCATTCTGGAATCTCCACCGCGTACACGGTTGTCTAAGTGGTTTTTGGTATCGACAGAGAGTATGTCCATATCCGATCCCAGTCTCTTTGCCAACCAATCGTTATTATAACTCGTGGTTATAACTTTTAAAAACAATACTTTACTTCAAAATAAAATATCATTTCAAACCATATCTTTATCAAAATAAAGATTTATCATTTCCAAATCATTTCAATATTCCAAAATATCGTATCCTTTCAAACTTCTTTTCAAATCATTTCAATATATCAAAATATCATATCTTCCAAAACTTAAATTTCAAATCATCTCAATATCAAAATATCATATCTTTGATAGTTATACTTCGAAACCAAAAATCATTTTTATTTCAAACTATACCCATTTCAAAACAATATCATTTCCATTTCAAACATATATTCACCTTTCAAATAGTCTATACTTTCAAAGTTATAATTCTTTTGAAACTAAAACATTTGAAATCATTATACTTTAAAAATCACAACATTTCGAAAACATATATTTGAAATCATCTTTTAGTTCTACAAATTTACAAATTTATTAAATTAAACCCAAATTCCAAATTTAATTTTTATTTCAAACCATCATTTTCAACTCAAATTCAGTTTACTAACAAACCATTTCAAATCTTATAAATTTCAAATATAGGTTTAATTCACAAAATACAATATTCAATCTTTAGTATATTTCAAAGCTTAAATATCCCACATTTCATAAATTCAAAATCATATATACATTTCAAAATATCAAAATATTATTCAAAACATCATTCATTTATATTTCATTTAAATACCATTTGAATCCATTCTTTTTATTAAATTTAAATACCATTTTAAACTCACATAAAAATCAAATTCTTCCATTTAAAACCATTTAAATGTCTCTTCATTATCTTTAGCATTTTTAACATTTTATTTCCAAAATTATATCATTTTCCAAACATTATTTTTCATTAAAATTTATTAAAACAACAAAATATAGTTTCCGTAGCACTTACAAAATGCTATGTAAAGTTATAGTTTAAAATAGTTCATTTAACAAAACGACAGCACTTAAATGCTGTAATATATTTCCATTAAAATTAAAATAAACTTAAATGTTAAGTTTAACCACTACAGCACTTACAAAGTGCTATAATAGCCTTTATTCCTAATTAACTCTTTAGTTCATTTAAACAACTACAGCAATTACAAAATGCTGTAATATCTTTTACATACATTTCAAAAATGCTGTCAAATCAAATTTAGAGCTTAATTACCATTTCACAAATTTAACTAAATTTCCAATTTTATTTAATTAACTTAAACCTTTAATTAAAACCAAATTTCACATTTCCTAGTCAAGTTATATTTTAAAAGATCACTTTTAAACATTCATTTATTTAACCACTTAAATTCATAGGAAAAATCAATAATACTTTAATAAATCACTTAAATTCACATTTAATCAAATTATCATATTTACCATTTCCAAATAAAATTTAATATCCATTTTATTTATATAACTTAAATATCATTTTTAACCAAAATTCCAAATTCCAAACTTAGATTATATTTCAATAATCCAATTTAACCATTCATTAATTACATTTTTAACTCATAGAAAAATCATAATTTCTTTATTTCAAAACATTTCAAAATCTATTTAAATCAAATTTCATAAATTTATATTTTTAAAATACTTAAAAATATCCAAAAACACTTTATAAAATAACCACGGGCCTGTATAAAATTTTCTAACTTAGGTCAAGTGATACAGATATGTATCATTTCAATCCGCAGTTAAAAAAGAAAAATCCGGGTTCTATCATTTCAAACCCGCAATCCCAAGTTAAAATAATTTAAATAAAAATCGTTCAGGCCTATCATTTCAGCCCATAACGATTTTTCCCTATTCTAAAGTCCGTTCGGGTATGTATCATTTCAACCCATAGTGATTCTAATCTACAGGGAACTTGCAATGGTGATAACATATATAAATAACAGAATAACATTAAATAACAGTAACATATGATATAACAGGTGTAATAACAGGTGTGAACATCATATGATAATAATATAAGCATATATAACATGATAATATATTTCAACAGATTCACAGGGTGTCAATTTACTAGTTATATAGGTACATATTGTCTGGTGAGAATAACTCACCTGTATTGAGCTGGAGATGACAACTAACACACACATCATAGAATCCACAAAGGCACGAGAGTATGATAGTGATTTGAGTGTGGGAGAGACAAGACTAAATGCCTTGAATACATGAAACAAACCAATACAATATACATGAATAAACACTACACAACAATTTAAATAACTTGTATATTCAAGCACAAATCAATTCCAAACCAATTGCACTTGCCTCCATCTAGCATAGGCTCAGCCATGGATGGAAAATACATGAATAAGGCTTGCTCTAAGGTCTGGTTGTGGACCTATAGGGGTCGGCCTAACCTAGAGAAGGTGGTGGACAAGTTTGTGAAGCAAAAATCTATTATTACAAGGCAAAAGCTTTGAATTCAAGGCAACTAAAGGGATCGGCCTAGGTCATGGAGGACATGGCTATCTCAGGTGGGGTCAGTAGGTGGTGTGCAGAGGTGTCTCAGGTCTGAAACAGGTTGGTGGTGGTGGTGGTTGGTCGGCCTAGGTGGTGGAGAGAGGTGGTGGAAGGAGGATGTGCTTGGCTATGGGATCTAGGTGATGTTGCATCAAAACTATGGTGGTTCTTCATCACATAGGGGCTAGGCTATGGCATGGGAAGGAGCTGGAGGAGGTGTTAGTCAGAGGGGATGGTGGTGGAGGTGGCCAAGGTGGTGGATGTGGTGTTGGCCGATCCAAAGAAGAGGAGGACAAGTGCAAAATCATGTGAAAACAATGGAAAACATAGAAAAGAAGAAGGTTTTTACCCAAAAATCTTTGCAAATGATGATGGCCATGATTTTTGTGATTGAGAAGAGTTTGTATACGGAAATAAAAAGAAAAATAAGCAGCTGAAAGAAAAGTTAAGGTCGGCCAAAGAAATTGAATGAAAAAGGTTGGAAAACGAAGAGACGGGAAAACAAAGAGCCTTAGGCAAACCAAGAGTCACAAACTCTTCAAATTTCCATTATTAATTTAGAAATTTGTAAATACATATAAAACTGATAAATAAAGATAAAACTCAGTAAAGAAAATTAATATATAAAATAAATAATTAAATTTTAATTATATAGCATTTAAATTAAGAAAATGGCTAAAATTTGCAAACCAGGCTTTAAAAATTTAGAAATAACCTCAATACACTTTGGAAACATTTATTTTAATTTGAATACATGTAAAATGAATAAAATAAAGTAAAACAAAGCAAATAAGAGTGAATGCATAAAATAAATAAATAAATTTTAATTATATATAATTAAATTAAGAAAATAGCAAAGAAAATAGAAATTAGGCTTTAAAATTAGAAAACAATTTCAGTAGACTTTAGAAAAATTATATTATCATTTGTAAAAATATTAAAAGACAAAATATACATAAAATAACATATTAGCACATATTTAAAATAAAATATAACAAAGAAAAAGTAATTTATACAATTTAAAATAGACAAAATTGCAAAATAAACAATTTATACTCAAAATTGAAATGTACATATCTTTTGCAGTTTAACTCCGTTTTCAACGAAACGAAAAGTAGTATTCATGTTATTAAATCTATTTTCATAATAAAAGATAAAATTTATAATTTCAAATATTTAAAATTTAAATTTAAAAGTCAAAGTTTGACTATTTTAACCAAAATTCACTTTTAGGAAAATTATTCTATTCAGTCATATTTGGAATTCTAATCCATATCAAAATCAAAGTTTATATTTAAAATAACAAAATTTATTCTTTTTCATAAATAAAGCTTTTTAAATCTGGAAATATCAATTTAAAAATAATTGTAAAATACAGGGTTGTTACACTCTCCCCCACTCAAAGCTTTTCGTCCCCGAAAAGGAACGAGGTACGGGAAAGCACATAAAAAGATAGAATGAAATAGAATTAAGACAAGATGATAAGAAGATTGGAATTACACCTGATAACTATTGTTATAGGTAAGTTTAACAAGATGGAGGTGATCAAATAAAGAATATAAGCACGAAAAAGATCCTCTAGAGTCTGAATCTCCCTTTTCACTTGACCGACGGTCTATGAATGGAAAAACAGTGCTCAGGGTTAAAATGAGTACCAAAATTTTCAAAGATTACAGAAAGATTTCTAAACAGACTGGTATAAGCAATAGCCTTCCTATTCTGTAACAAGATAAGAGAAATAAGGACAAACAAAAGATAGTTTGAAAAAAAAAGATAATAGATTTGTAACCATAATGTTTTGAAATCATAACAATTTAGAGATGTTATCATTTGGAAATCATACTACTAAAAATCATAACACTTTGGAAATGTTATTCTTAAAAAAACATAACACTTAGAAAATCATAACACTTTTAAAAAAATTAATCTTCATTTAAACCATTTAATTCAAGGTCAAATAATATTCATTTTAAAGTTGTAACATTTCTAAGTTCATTCAATTATAAAAATTTCCAAAACATTGTATTTTCAAAACAGCAGCACTTATAAAATGCTATAGTAGATATATTAATATTTCAAATCAGTTTTATTCTAGAATATTCATTTGGATATCATTTAACTTATGACTTATTAAAACAAACTTTTATGAATGGAATATCCAAATTAAACTATACTTCGTTTATTAAGTCAAAAGCTCACTATTTTACTTAGCTCTAAATTTAACACATACCCTAACACTTTAACCCATTTCATAAATAGATATTCCTTTAATAAGTTACACTTAAAATTTCGATTTGAAAACCAAATTCTCAATTATCAAGTTTTAGTGATGTTAAAATACATTTTAACTATTTAAATCATAATTATTCATTTTCAAGACATATCAAATTCATAAATAAAATATTTATCATAGCAAATATAACAATCAAATTTCTTTACACATTTATTCATTTAGACATCAATTAAACTATGAATTCAAGTTAAATAAACTTTATTACAAAAGTCCAATTCAAATGTATTTTATTTTATCTATTCAAAGATACATTTTTATTATACAACATATTCATTTCAGAAAATAACTTTTATTAAAATTCCTAGGTTAGACTTAAGGTTCCATATTAAATCAAACTTGATTATTAAGTTATTTAAAAAAAATCTCTTTAAATTCCTTTTTCACTATTTACCTCTGTTAATCTTTTATAACTAAAATTTAAGTGTATAACATTTATTATAACCACTCAAATTTTATTTATAAAATCCTTTCTATATTGTATATTATCCAATTTCATATTCAACTTCTGTGTAATTTAGGTAAGTTATATTGGAAATGAAGTTGTGTGCTATACAAATAAAACTTTCCAATTCAATTATCTCAAGTTTGAATCATTTTATCCAAATTTTTGATTTTTCTTTTTATAATTGAAATTATTCTTTAAGAAGAAAAAAAAAGTTATAAGAATAAATTTCCGATTTCCTTTAAACCAGTTAGAGATAAATAAATATATGTACATAATATGTCAAATCAATTTTAAATCATATATCTATATATAAATCAAATCATATTTTAGAAGTTCAAATCAATTAAATTCTCAAAGCAACACTGTAGCAAGCCTACAGAGCGGTCTCTTCACTTCGAAACTCGAAAATGAAAGTCGATGATGCCGCGGTCATCACCGAAATTATTTTCCTGCGAAAAAGAGAAGAGCACTAAAATTTTAAAGCTTTAAAATTCTTTGGAAACAAATTTCTTATTCAAAATACTTTAAATAATATATCCCTTTTAAAACTTTAAACACAAGGTTTGAAACCATCGAAAATTAAATTCTCAAATCCTTGATTTAAATTCATTTCAGTTCCCAAATCAATTTATAAACAACTATTTATAAATTCATTTATAGAATGATAAATCAAGTATTATCATTTCAAATAATAAATTTAAATCAATTTATTAAATTCCATAAATTTACTTATATAACAAAATTTATTCCATTAACCAAATTTAAAAATAATATTGTGTCAGTTTGTTCTGTCAAAGTGTTTTAGAAATCCTATCGATAGCGTTGATCAGACGAATCGATCGGAAGCCCAAATCAACATCAACAACTCAAACAACACAATATAAAAAACAAAACATAGATTTACAAGTACAATTTAAAAATGTTTGGAGATAGTTTGGAAACAAAAGACAAGATGATTAAATAACAAAATAGGGAGAAGGGTAAGCTTAAATAAATCGCGGGCAACCTTAACCGGGTCAACCGTGACTTAATGAATAAGATCAAATGTGTATTTTTTTTCTGGGGTAAATCTACATCCGATCTCAAGAGATAGAGTTTGGAATAACAAAAGATATTAGCATCTAAACCAAGGATAGATATAAATCTCTGGTGAATCGATGCAAATTTGTAAAGGAGTTTCCCCCTTTACCAGAAAATTAGAATATTGGCGAGACAGCTAATTCACTATAAAGATCATTCGAAGTGGAGTTATGTGATACTCCAAAATCAAAAGAAGATGAATAGTGAGGGACAAGAATGAATTTTGGAACCGCAGGGAACGTTCCAAAAATTCAAAGGAAATTCGAATCAAGAGGAAAAGATTCAAACTCGAACGAAAGTGATTCTGTAAATAAATCTACTCCATATGTTGAGTTTTGCTTCAAAGCCAAAGCTCTGATACCAACTGTAACGACCCGATATTTTCAACCATTCGCATCCATTATAAGTGTATAGGTACACACTCATGCCGGAATTGAATTGCTCAAAATACCGCGTTGTAAATAAAATTTGGCAAATCTCAGAATATACAGTAAATAAATATAATCACAGATCACAAACACATAGTAAAATAATGCAGCGGAGGTAAAAGAAATAGTAGTTCATGAAGCTACTATATAAATATATCAGAGTACATAAGATACAATAGAAGAAATAGAGTACAACAGAAGTATAAATAAGATAACCAAGTACAAGCTGAACAGAGCAATATAACTGAAGTAGATAGAACAAGACTAGCAGATAATCTCCAGCGATTCAAATCTCCAGAAGGTGGAAATCCAAATCTGTGAATACTCAGGCTGACCCGAGCGTAAAGCAAAACACAAAACACTCGAGTCAGGACAATATATACTTATATAATATAAACCAACTCAAGTGAACTGCAATAAAGGTATAAGTAACTTAAAGAATGTTTGGGATCGCCCATTCTTTAAGGATCCGTTAAACTATTTACTATGTAGTAATATACGCTATATACAGTAGTGTCTAATTAGTAAAGTATAATCATATAGAAAATAGCGCTAAGGGGATGGAGAACCTTAACGCGGTCGGATCTTAAAATCATAATCGTAGTAAAGCTCGATATGGTAGGTGACACGGCACAACTAGGCAATGCCAGGGTAGATATACCAATTACGCATCCGGACTAGTGCTGACGCATAGCAGCCACTACCGCCCACCTCGAACAACACTCCCAATCAAGGGTGGCCACCAAATCAATCACAAGTAATAGAATGGTATCGAAGAAGTGTGTTCGATCAGAGGTGCTACCTCATTGGTCCGTTAATCGCTCCTATTTTAGCCACCTTATGCCAACTCACGGGAGTTGGGTCCACGTATATACCTTAGGATCGTCGCCACCATCCTACTTCATTCTGGAATCTCCACCGCGTACACGGTTGTCAAAGTGGTTTTCGGTATCGACAGAGAGTATGTCCATATCCGATCCCGGTCTCTTTGCCAACCAATCGTTATTATAACCCGTGGTTATAACTTTTAAAAACAATACTTTACTTCAAAATAAAATATCATTTCAAACCATATCTTTATCAAAATAAAGATTTATCATTTCCAAATCATTTCAATATTCCAAAATATCGTATCCTTTCAAACTTCTTTTCAAATCATTTCAATATATCAAAATATCATATCTTCCAAAACTTAAATTTCATATCATCTCAATATCAAAATATCATATCTTTGATAGTTATACTTCGAAACCAAAAATCATTTTTATTTCAAACTATACCCATTTCAAAACAATATCATTTCCATTTCAAACATATATTCACCTTTCAAATAGTCTATACTTTCAAAGTTATAATTCTTTTGAAACTAAAACATTTGAAATCATTATACTTTAAAAATCACAACATTTCGAAAACATATATTTGAAATCATCTTTTAATTCTACAAATTTACAAATTTATTAAATTAAACCCAAATTCCAAATTTAATTTTTATTTCAAACCATCATTTTCAACTCAAATTCAATTTACAAACAAACCATTTCAAATCTTATAAATTTCAAATATAGGTTTAATTCACAAAATACAATATTCAATCTTTAGTATATTTCAAAGCTTAAATATCCCACATTTCATAAATTCAAAATCATATATATACATTTCAAAATATCAAAATATTATTCAAAACATCATTCATTTATATTTCATTTAAATACCATTTGAATCCATTCTTTTTATTAAATTTAAATACCATTTTAAACTCACATAAAAATCAAATTCTTCCATTTAAAACCATTTAAATGTCTCTTCATTATCTTTAGCATTTTTAACATTTTATTTCCAAAATTATATCATTTTCCAAAGATTATTTTTCATTAAAATTTATTAAAATAACAAAATATAGTTTCCGTAGCACTTACAAAATGCTATGTAAAGTTATAGTTTAAAATAGTTCATTTAACAAAACGACAGCACTTAAATGCTGTAATATATTTCCATTAAAATTAAAATAAACTTAAATGTTAAGTTTAACCACTACAGCACTTACAAAGTGCTATAATAGCCTTTATTCCAAATTAACTCTTTAGTTCATTTAAACAACTACAGCAATTACAAAATGCTGTAATATCTTTTACATACATTTCAAAAATGCTGTCAAATCAATTTAGAGCTTAATTACCATTTCACAAATTTAACTAAATTTCCAATTTTATTTAATTAACTTAAACCTTTAATTAAAACCAAATTTCACATTTCCTAGTCAAGTTATATTTTAAAAGATCACTTTTAAACATTCATTTATTTAACCACTTAAATTCATAGAAAAATCAATAATACTTTAATAAATCACTTAAATTCACATTTAATCAAATTATCATATTTACCATTTCCAAATAAAATTTAATATCCATTTTATTTATATAACTTAAATATCATTTTTAACCAAAATTCCAAATTCCAAACTTAGATTATATTTCAATAATCCAATTTAACCATTCATTAATTACATTTTTAACTCATAGAAAATTCATAATTTCTTTATTTCAAAACATTTCAAAATCTATTTAAATCAAATTTCATAAATTTATATTTTTAAAATACTTAAAAATATCCAAAAACACTTTATAAAATAACCATGGGCCTGTATAAAATTTCTAACTTAGGTCAAGTGATACGGATATGTATCATTTCAATCCGCAGTTAAAAAAGAAAAATTCGTGTTCTATCATTTCAAACCCGCAATCCCAAGTTAAAATAATTTAAATAAAAATCATTCAGGCCTATCATTTCAGCCCATAACGATTTTCCCCTATTCTAAAGTCCGTTCGGGTATGTATCATTTCAACCCATAGTGATTCTAATCTACAGGGAACTTGCAATGGTGATAACAGATATAAATAACAGAATAACATTAAATAACAGTAACATATGATATAACAGGTGTAATAACAGGTGTGAACATCATATGATAATAATATAAGCATATATAACATGATAATATATTTCTACAGATTCACAGGGTGTCAATTTACTAGTTATATAGGTACATATTGTCTGGTGAGAATAACTCACCTGTATTGAGCTGGAGATGACAACTAACACACACATCATAGAATCCACAAAGGCACGAGAGTATGATAGTGATTTGAGTGTGGGAGAGACAAGACTAAATGCCTTGAATACATGAAACAAACCAATATAATATACATGAATAAACACTACACAACAATTTAAATAACTTGTATATTCAAGCACAAATCAATTCCAAACCAATTGCACTTGCCTCCATCTAGCATAGGCTCAGCCATGGATGGAAAATACACGAATAAGGCTTGCTCAAAGGTCTGGTTGTGGACCTATAGGGGTCGGCCTAACCTAGAGAAGGTGGTGGATAAGTTTGTGAAGCAAAAATCTATTATTACAAGGCAAAAGCGTTGAATTCAAGGCAACTAAAGGGCTCGGCCTAGGTCATGGAGGACATGGCTATCTCAGGTGGGGTCAGTAGGTGGTGTGCAAAGGTGTCTCAGGTCTGAAACAGGTTGGTGGTGGTGGTGGTTGGTCGGCCTCGGTGGTGGAGAGAGGTGGTGGAAGGAGGATGTGCTTGGCTATGGGATCTAGGTGATGTTGCATCAAAACTATGGTGGTTCTTCATCACATAGGGGCTAGGCTATGGAATGGGAAGGGGCTGGAGGAGGTGTTAGTCAGAGGGGATGGTGGTGGAGGTGGCCAAGGTGGTGGATGTGGTGTTGGCCGATCCAAAGAAGAGGAGGACAAGTGCAAAATCATGTGAAAACAAAGGAAAACATAGAAAAGAAGAAGGTTTTTACCCAAAAATCTTTGCAAATGATGATGGCCATGATTTTTGTGATTGAGAAGATTTTGTAAACGGAAATAAAAAGAAAAATAAGCAGCTGAAAGAAAAGTTAAGGTCGGCCAAAGAAATTGAATGAAAAAGGTTGGAAAACGAAGAGACGGGAAAACAAAGAGCCTTAGGCAAACCAAGAGTCACAAACTCTTCAAATTTCCATTATTAATTTAGAAATTTGTAAATACATATAAAACTGATAAATAAAGATAAAACTCAGTAAAGAAAATTAATATATAAAGTAAATAATTAAATTTTAATTATATAGCATTTAAATTAAGAAAATGGCTAAAATTTGCAAACCAGGCTTTAAAAATTTAGAAATAACCTCAATACACTTTGGAAACATTTATTTTAATTTGAATACATGTAAAATGAATAAAATAAAGTAAAACACAGCAAATAAGAGTGAATTCATAAAATAAATAAATAAATTTTAATTATATATAATTAAATTAAGAAAATAGCAAAGAAAATAGAAATTAGGCTTTAAAATTAGAAAACAATTTCAGTAGACTTTAGAAAAATTATATTATCATTTGTAAAAATATTAAAAGACAAAATATATATCAAATAACATATTAGCACATATTTAAAATAAAATATAACAAAGAAAAAGTAATTTATACAATTTAAAATAGACAAAATTGCAAAATAAACAATTTATACTCAAAATTGAAATGTACATATCTTTTGCAGTTTAACTCCATTTTCAACGAAACGAAAAGTAGTATTCATGTTATTAAATCTATTTTCATGATAAAAGATAAAATTTATAATTTCAAATATTTAAAATTTAAATTTAAAAGTCAAAGTTTGACTATTTTAACCAAAATTCACTTTTAGGAAAATTATTCTATTCAGTCATATTTGGAATTCTAATCCATATCACAATCAAAGTTTATATTTAAAATAACAAAATTTATTCTATTTCATAAATAAAGCTTTTTAAATCTGGAAATATCAATTTAAAAATAATTGTAAAATACAGGGTTGTTACAACAGATGTCTCGAATACAATAGTCAAATACAAGAATCAAAATACAATCACTGGAATCAACTGGATAATCTAAAAGCTGGATAGATAGCTGGATCTCCAAGCGAAGCTCCAACTCCAAAGGTGAGTCTCGAATACTGGTACACTCAGTCTGACCCGAGCGTAAAGCAAAACACAAAACACTCGAGTCAGGATTAACATTCTTATATCAATAAATCCAACTCAAGTGAAATAACAACCGAAATACAAGTAACTCAAAGGATGTTTGGAATAACCATCTTTTAAGGATCCGTTAAACTATCTACTATGTAGTAGTGTACGCTAAGTAAATAATGCCTATCAGTAATATAAAGTATCAAAATAGTGTTAAGGCGTTACCATTATCCCCCTTAACACATTTTATATAAGCGTTATAGTCTATACAACACTGTAAACTCCACCATAAACTAGTGGGATATCATAGAGTACTCCATAGGTATAACACAAAACATATCGTAGTGGTCGCGTATATAGGGATACAAGTATGACAAGGCACATGAGGCAATACCCAAGGTAGTGAAACTACCGTTTGCCTGATCCGGACTGGTGAGAATGCATCGTCGCAGCAATCGCAACACTGCGAAACAACACTCCCAAAATTCGAGGGTGCACCAATCAACAACAAGTAATGAGTAGTTTTCGAAGAAGTGTGTTCGCTCGAGGTAGCTGACCCCATTTTGCCCGACACGGCTCCTATTTTAGTCATTTCCAATTTGACACAAGTGTCAAGGCTATCCATTATCGTTCTCTTTCTTCAGTCATCACGTACATCATTCCAACCACTTCATTCTGGATCACACTCCGCGTATAGTTATTAAAGTGGTTTTTGGTTTAGACAGTGAGTATGTCCCTAACCGATTCCGGTCTCTTTAATAACTTCCGTGATTATTACACAGATTGGTCGTTTATTTATTTCAAAAACCAAATCAATTTCAATTTCAATTAGAATTTATAAATCAACATTTCATTTGTCTTTTTAAACCAATTTCCATAATTTACGTTTCAAAACTTCCAAATTACCATTTCGAAATCTTATAATTCAAATTCAATTTTTATTTAAAACAATTCAAATTTTGATTCAAGTTCGTATATAAGTTTCATTCCGAAATCATTTAAATTAATTTAATTTAACATTCAAATCAATTTAAATTCCTTGATCGATTTATTCAATGTTCATTAAATAAATTTATCATTCAAATAATTTCTATTTAACTTCCACTTCATTAGATCAATTACTTAAGTTCAACTCCATTATATCAATACTTACAAATTGAATTAAATTAAAGTCGTCAAATCAACTCTTTAACATTACAAGTCTTACATTAATTTCAATAAATCACATTTTTATTTCTTGTTAAAGAAATTCAATTTCACTTATTTATTTACTTAGATACACATTTCAAAACTCAATTAATAAAAAAAACTTAGTTTCACTTATTCAAGAAGTTCAATTTCACTTAATAAAGAATTCAATTTAATTTAATTATTAAATAATTCAACCTTATTTAATTATTAAATAATTCCAAAACTTAATTATTAAATAATTTCAAATTTAATTATTAATAATTTCAAATTTTAAAACAACGTTCTTTCATCAACTACTATGTTAATATTTTGATTTAGATTTTTAAATATTAACCTTTCCTTTCATTAGAATTCAAATTCCAACTTCGTTTCAGGAACTTATCATTTATTCAAATAAAATCTTTATTTTATTTTTAAATCAAATCATTGACCAATCGGGTTTTATTTAATTCTCTATCCTAAGTCAAAGTTTATTTGGGTATTTATCATTTCAACCCGATTCCATTACAATTAAAAAATCAAAGCATAGCAAAGGGAACTTACAGTGTGATAACTGGGATGGTGTCAAAGTAAATAAACAAGCAATAGCAAACATCAACAACAATCCAATAGTACATTCAAATAATCCCGAAATAATCGTATTAATTCACATTGTTGTTTGTGCAAATTAATATAATTATTTCTAGAATCTACACTATCATTTCATGTAGATTAAAGATTATTACACTAGTATTAATATGGTTCTTCATTTGATATCTATTATCCAATTTCAAACTACATCAATTTATACACATACATTTAAATGGTTCAAGGTGTGGTTAACACTATTTCTACATGTCAATTTATTTAACATTTAAAATGATCAAATTTAACTTAATCAAATTCAACATATAAATCCATTTGTAAATTGTTAACTATCCCATATCAAATTCAATTGCATATTATTTAGCACTTTAACAATAACAATTTGACATCCAATTTCAACATCACATAACAATCATTTATCAACCAAACTGGATTATCATCGTATAAATAATTAACAGATAATGGTGTCAGATGTCACAGGTGAACTGATACAGGTAATAACATATATAACAGTGTAATTGACTAACATCAGCATATTTCAATTGTCGTTTCAATTGAAATCAAATTTAATAAATAAAAGAACATTAATCGTGAGTGATTGCTCACCTTCCGAGGCTAGCGAAATAGACGATGAAATTGAGTTATGAAATCCAGGCACGAGTTTCCAGAGCAAAGCAAGATTGACACAAATTTGACAAATACAGCTAATAACAGGAATTGATGGAACAAATCAGAACTGAATTGATGGTATAAGTGGACACATATATATAATTATATATACAATCATGTTCTAAATACAACACATTTTAAATTAAAATATATATACATTACATTTTGAAATAAATACATATATATATGCTTATATATGACTCCTTTATATAAAATATATATACATTAGTTACCCTATTTATATAAGGAAGTATAAGACATATACGAAACTAATGAAACTGTAAAGTATACTTATGCTGTAAAATATAATAATTTATTCATGTTTATATATGCATTAAACAACTCAAAAAAAACAACGCAGCTGCACAAATCAGGGACGAACAATACTAATCTATAACCTATTTTAGACGTATAACATATACACCTATGTATATATATAAACAGTTTTATAATCGTACATATAAAATTTTCCACACATAAAATAACATATATGCTTATATACTTTCGAATCTATCAATATATGAGCATGCAAAAGTTGTACAGTGCGAATCAAATTTGATAGGAAAAATAACATACTAGACCATAAAACTTGCCCAGTTATAAATAACATAATATATATATACGCGATTTATATAGTATAAAATATTTATATTTAAATATAATACCTTATACATTTCAAAGCAAGAAGAAGAAGGTCGAGCAGCTGCTATGAGTTGGTGATGTTGAAGGCGGAGGCCGGTTGCGGGATGTTGGCGAGGCAAGGCGAAGGAGGCGGGTCGAGTGTAGGTGACAGGAGGAGGTCGGGAAGGTGGCAAACTTGGTCAAGAGATGAGCAGCCATGTGGAGGCGGCTCGGTGAGTGACTGGACTCGGCGACTACAGTGGTGTACGACAGTGGGAGAGAAGCTCGGGTCAGGCGGTTGTGATGTGGGTGGCTCCGGTGTGTAACGACCCTAGATTTTTACTTAATTTAAGTTAATAATTAAATAAATTTTTGGATAAAGATAGTAAAATAAATCGATAAAATGGAGCGAGTTTCCCCGGATTCAAGTATATTCTGTATGAATCATTTCAATTTAAAAAGTTGTAAATATATAGATATATATTTTGACTTGAATTTAAAGTGTAAGTAAATGGTTTTAAAAATAAATATAGAGTTAAATAATAATAGAATGTCTTTACAAATGAATTGATATTTTTAAATAGAAATTGTCATTCCAAATTACTTATAAATATATATACAAATATAATAGTATGGTTAAAACATAAGTATAATTACATAAGTCGAAAATTTATAACATAACTAGAACAACTTTTATAATATGTTTATAAAACAAAAGAAGATCAAAATCAAAGCCCTGTTTTCAAGTGCAATCTGGAAATTTAAAAGCATCACAGAATTAAAGTTTTTTGAAGACAAAGCAAATGAAGTTTGTAAAAGAAGCACATCAAGTCATCTCATGTTTTAGTACAGCCGAAACTAAAAGAAATATATGTAGACAAGAAAATGTGCAAAGCAATAAGTACATACATAATAAAATAACAAGAGCTTGTAAACAAATTAGAAGACAAGTGGTTCGAATATGATGGGTATGCAGATTTGAGTACAACTAAATCAAAAGTTTTGTAGGCTGTAAAGAAAACATACAATATTAAGTAAGTATGTAAGTGAAAATCTAGGCAGGCAAGCATAAGAAAAATAGGATAAGTATAAAAAAATAACATAAGGTACAAATAGCATTTAATGTCTCCATTTATTAGCAGCAAACCAAACCTATTCGAATTGTATAAAAGAATCCTTTCAGCCTCCAAAACTATGAACTATCTCTGGTAATTTGTACAAAGTGTACACTGTTTTGCAAAAGAAAATGATACCCTGTTTTATATATCAGCCTGTAAGCATTTTTTCCATTCCAGTTTTCATTTTCCTTACGAACTAAGTAAAACCAAAATAAAACTCCATTTCAAGACCTAAGCAAACATTCTCAAGCAAGCAACTCAATGCAAAACAGAGAAGCAAGATGATTTGGCAGGAAGATCAAAGTAAATACATTTTCAGCCTTTAAAGTTCCAAACTGTTTTCATCAGGGTGCTCTGTTCTTTCAAATCTTGGTGAGTAACTTTTCTATTTAAAATTTCAAAACTTGATTTTGTTGCAAGTGTTGTGGTAAATAGGTTTGTATATGTGTATGTTCTCTGTGTATACATGAGTGATGGATGGATATATGTGCACAGCTATCTCCTATATCATCCCTGTTCTTAGTTTAAAGCTCAAGATTTGATAAAATAAAATTATATTCTCTTAAACTAATGGCTGTAAGAATATAGGTTATAGATGAAAGTTGTTTATTGGATCATAGGTTAATGCTTTAAAATTTTAATTAAGTTAAAAATTTAACTTGAATGTCTCTGGAAACTCAAATAACAGGGTAAGCTTAAGGTAACTGAAAATTCGAACATGTTGATTCACTGATTCAATCATATAATCTGAGAACTTATCTAAAAACTTTATTTTTAACACCAAAATTACTATTTTTAATCAAGCGTTGAGGTAGCAGTTTGGGTTCGTTCGATTGTTGCCTTTCGAGTCGCTGGGGTCGGCCTAGTTGATCAGAGGGGTCAGGGCTTAGGCTGGAGGTGGAGGAGCGAATAGGGAGTATGGAAAAAATGGTGGATGGGGGTGCAGTGCCTTGTGGAAGCGGCGGCGAGTAGATTTTCTCCGGTGACCTAGTTTTGGAGGGACGAGTACTTTTGATTCGTTCACCCTATTGGATGCATCGAGTTCGATGCGGTTTGGAGGGATGGTGGATGGGTCGTAGGGGAAGCTGCGGCCGGAGTTTGGTGGCGAACGGTGGTAGGAGCGTCGAGCAGTTGGTGATGACAGGTTGGGTCGTGGTGAGTTCACTTTGTTGCCAGGTTTGGGGTCGAGCTTCTCGAATTTGATTTCGAGACATTTGGGTAGTTCAGGTGATCAGGAATGGAGGCGAGGTTGAACGTCGACGTGTTCGACGACGTGGGGTCGGCTGGAACTGACCACCGGCGAAGTTCACGTGCACGTGCATGTTGGGGTGGCGTATCTGTTGTGTTCGAATTTTTGGGGAGGACGAAGATTTCGACTCGGGTTTACTCGAGTTATTCGAGTGTATTACTCGAAGTGGAAGAGGGAATGACTCGGAGCAGTTGGTTGATTCGAGTAAAGTGTTGTTCCAGGCCTTTGTAAAACAAGCCTGGCAGTTCCAGATCTTTTGAATTCAATATAAAATTTGAAACAGGATTTAAAACCAAGTTTAATTAGAATTTTTAAATCTGAATTCAAATTGAAATTTGAATCTTAGGTTTTGAAAATAAATAAAGTATATAACTTTAAATAATGTAAATAAGTTTAAAAGTAAAGTATACTTTAATGATTTGAAAATTTAAAAGGAATTTAGTTTAAAATCTGTAAATTGGAATTTAGTGATTGGATTCATTAAATTAATAAGTTAATTAAAATGGATTGATAAAATTAATTAATAACTGGATTAATTAAGTAATTATGAGTTTTAAACTCATTAATTAAGTCTTAAGTAAATTTATTAGGAATAATTAATTTGGAGTTAAGAATCATTAATTTGATAAGGTTGGATTTTGAATTAATGATTGAATGTTAATTAATAAATAATTAAAGGTTAATTTATAAATTAAAGATAATAAATTAAACGATGAATTAAATAATTAATGGTTAATTAATGGGTCATTAAGGATTAATTAATTAAGTTAATTAATTAAGGAATTATAAATTAATGAAGATGATTAAGGAAAGATAATAAATTAAGGGCTAATTAATCAATGTGATAAATTAGGGATAATTAATTTAAGAATAATTTATTAATTATTAATGGTTAGTTAATAAATGATTTAAAGGATAATTAATTATATTGGTTTGTAATTAATTAACGATTAATTAACCCGGATTTGAAATTCATAAGTAATTAATCAAATTTGAATAAATCAGATAATTAACTGACCTTACTTATGAATATTTGGATTTGATTGGATGATTGAATTGTTTGATATTTCCTGATCTGTGATGCTTTGTGATATATTCTGATTTGTGTGTAATCTTTACTGTAGTTTATTTATCTGAAATTTATATATATCTGTGATCTGTGAGTAAAAGATAAGCGATATAGTTATATCACTTATCAACTATATTTATGTATTCTGATATGTGATGATTCATTGTGTTCCACTATTGTGTAAAACCCATGGACTACACTTTTACACACACAAATATGGATTTCACGTGGAAATCGGTTAAGTCACAGATAATTTAAAATTGATGATTTTGAAATTGAAATTTTAATTTCAATCGATTTTGAAATTGGAAATTTGGGTTTGAAGTGGAAAGCTTTTGAAATGGAATTTCAAAGATAAAAGTTATTTTGAATAACTTAATCGAGTTTTGAAAATTTAAATAATTTGATTTAAATTTGAATTCAAGTTTGGATTTGAATCCTATGATTTGAAACTAGGGATTAAAGATGATATAAATGTGTTTATTTGAATGTAAACCATTTAAAAATGTAATTTTGGAGAATTTGGATTTAACCCAAGGATTCCAACTCGTATAAATGAATTAGATTTTCCGAAATGAAAACTGTTTGTTTTCAAATGATAAAAGCTTTCACATATATAAGAAATGAAATTCCAATTTAAAGGAATTTCAAGTACGAATTGAAAAAATGGTTTTTCCAAGTTATAAATGAATTCTTTTTGAAAGCAATAAATTAAATCGGTTTATTTTAACAGATTTAAAATGATGTTTTGTTTAAACCATTCGAAATGGAATTGTTTTGAAAGCTATAAGTTAAATCTTTGATTTAAAGATTTAACGAGTTAAACTGAAATGGAAATTGATTTAGAAAATCTGTGAATGAATCTTTTATTTAAAAGGTTTAAATGTGGAAATTGTTTAAACCGTTGAAGGTTGTTTAAAATAAATCTTTTTGTTGAAAAGACTTGAAATGGTAATCGATGGAAACCATTTAAAAAAGAAATTGAATTATTAAGCTGTGACTTAATTGAAATCCCATATCCATATGATTTTAAATTGCGCTCACTATTCGGGTTAGCCGGGAAAGGACCTTTGGGTCGTATAACCCATTCCGAATAATGATACGACGTATATGGATGGCATTTGATGACCGGTGTTGAAGACCAGATATTTTTGAGAACGGAAGGATTACCGTCGAGTTACTCTGCATCGGCTGATCCCCGATATAGAGGTTTTATCACCCTTAGTGACGGGAAGTCCGGACGTGATTGGAAATTATCCGGATTTGCAAGGGCTTCGTGAGAAGTGCCTTCGGTTCTGTTCGAACCTGGAACAGACTTGTATGGATACATGTCTGACATTACACTTTGAGATATAAAGCCGATTTCTTTCAAATACATCTCTGTTGGTGGCGGAGAATTTATTCTCTTAGCTTAACACCCTTCTCTGAGACGTACGAGCTCAGAGGTTATGTAGTTGAAATTTATCAGCAATATATCCCAATTTGGTAATGTGGCATGCTGAGTGTTGCTGTGAAATGATCGTTGATTGATCATTTGCGATATGATCATTTGTTTGATCTTATATCTTTGTGATCATCTCTTTGATCATTTTGTTTGACCCGAAGCATGGCTTTGTAGAAAGCGTAGCTTTGTGGACGAGACTTCGTCGAGCCTCACACCCCGGAAATGGTCGAAACAGGAAGGATGCGGCAAGGTTCTAGGGAGTAGCGCCCCTTAGTGTATGTCATTCCTTCTGGATAGAGGTGGTATCATGGTATGGAGCCCAGATACTTAACCTATGTGGATACTGCTTATTATGTGGTTTGTTGGAAATCGGGGATCCTTGGGAAGATCGGTTACGATCGGGGGATGGCATACGCGTGTCAGTACTTACCTATTTTTGCAGAGGTAACCCGGCCTTGTGTTGGCAGAGATCCGGTTAGGTTCTCGGGTCGTCTATTCCAGGGACGTACCCATCGTGGCATTGGAAGTTCCTTAGCCTGACCATTTGTTGGAAATCCAAAGAAACAATACGTGACTTGTACGGTTTTAGTTGTATTACCTGCTATGGAATGTGGCGGTAACCTGCTATTGAACATAGTAGCTATAGTAGGCATAAGTGCGGAATGCCTATGCTGGCTAGGATTTATATTATACTTTCGAAATGTTTTCTACACTATGCACTAGTAATAATAATCCAATGATTTTGCGTAGTAAGCATCTTTGACTATCATAAGGAGAAATCTCCTCCAATTCTGCGTTTGCATTGTGTGTGTGGCGGGAGGCCTTATGGTAGTTTCATTTTCCAAAAGCATTGCGGATTTCAATGTTTAAACCCTTTTGTGTTTGTTTAAAGATAAATTGTTTTTGTTGCTCACACCAGTCCCACGACTGACTCGGAGTTTATTGTTCCCTTCCTAAACTCTGGGTGCCCACTATTTTCCACACGGGCAGTCTAGAGTTGGGTTTCTCAGATATTCAGGTTGAGTAGATTATCTGGAGCTAGTCAGTCCTTGGACGACTGACCTTGCTTTTCGCTAGCTATGGATTGGAGCATTCTATTGGAGATATTCTATCCGTTGCTGATGTTATCTTTTCTTTCCGCTGCTATTTGTTGTATCATCTCTGATGTATATTGATATTCTTTTTAGCATTCTGTTGTATCAGATATTGTATCAAAGCTGTATATTAATATATTATTCATTTCTTCCGCTGTGTTATTTACTTAACTGTGTTATAAGCTCCGGCGACTCGGATTTGAACGGTCGAATTTACGGCATTCGAGTACACGTGAAGTATGGATGTCGATTTTCGAGCGGGCAAAATCCGTATCGTTACATTTGGTATCAGAGCTAAGGTTGAACTTTAGCTCAGGAGTGTAACACGTTAAGTAGCTCATTAGAGATAGAGTGAAGTAAACTCTAGAATGAGTAATTCTCAGATATCCGTCCGTATGCCTCAGTAAATTCTCTTACTATCCACTGATAGTGAGTATGAGTGCAAAAAGAGGATGAGATAGGGGACAGGGGAATACGATTATAAATGGTCAATACCCTGTAACAATAAGGAAGTAATCTTTTCTCTATCAATCTCTTTTGTTCAGCATCTTTTCTCAATTCTTCGATAGTTTCAGGTAAATCCAGAAAGGAGATTCGATATATTAAAATGGGACATAAACTCCAGATAGGCCAGAATTGTTTGTTTGGATGTATTGGTTGCCTTGTTTGCTTTGGTTGTTAGGGTTGATAGGTATAATTTAGTTCTAAACTAAAAGTTTTAAAATTGTATCCATATATCTATCTATTCTTTGGATCCCAATATATTCTACGAATGGTTAGTTATTCCTTCAAACTGACCGATGCCCCTGCATATTTCGTAGATCTGGATAACCCGAGTATTTTGTTGATTGTTAAACAGATTCGTTCTCGTATCTGATTTTGATATTTTGATTTGGTAAGCCAAATGCAGAATAAATGTTCAGTTTGATTAGATGAAACATTCTTCATCTGTCTTTGTTTTCGTGCCTGCGAATTTCGAGGACGAAATTCTTTTAAGGGGGGAAGTTTGTAACGACCCTAGATTTTTACTTAATTTAAGTTAATAATTAAATAAATTTTTGGATAAAGATAGTAAAATAAATCGATAAAATGGAGCGAGTTTCCCCGGATTCAAGTATATTCTGTATGAATCATTTCAATTTAAAATATTGTAAATATATAGATATATATTTTGACTTGAATTTAAAGTGTAAGTAAATGGTTTTAAAAATAAATATAGAGTTAAATAATAATAGAATGTCTTTACAAATGAATTGATATTTTTAAATAGAAATTGTCATTCAAAATTACTTATAAATATATATACAAATATAATAGTATGGTTAAAACATAAGTATAATTACATAAGTCGAAAATTTATAACATAACTAGAACAACTTTTATAATATGTTTATAAAACAAAAGAAGATCAAAATCAAAGCCCTGTTTTCAAGTGCAATCTGGAAATTTAAAAGCATCACAGAATTAAAGTTTTTTGAAGACAAAGCAAATGAAGTTTGTAAAAGAAGCACATCAAGTCATCTCATGTTTTAGTACAGCCGAAACTAAAAGAAATATATGTAGACAAGAAAATGTGCAAAGCAATAAGTACATACATAATAAAATAACAAGAGTTTGTAAACAAATTAGAAGACAAGTGGTTCGAATATGATGGGTATGCAGATTTGAGTACAACTAAATCAAAAGTTTTGTAGGCTGTAAAGAAAACATACAATATTAAGTAAGTATGTAAGTGAAAATCTAGGCAGGCAAGCATAAGAAAAATAGGATAAGTATAAAAAAATAACATAAGGTACAAATAGCATTTAATGTCTCCATTTATTAGCAGCAAACCAAATCTATTCGAATTGTATAAAAGAATCCTTTCAGCCTCCAAAACTATGAACTATCTCTGGTAATTTGTACAAAGTGTACACTGTTTTGCAAAAGAAAATGATACCCTGTTTTATATATCAGCCTGTAAGCATTTTTTCCATTCCAGATTTCATTTTCCTTTTGAACTAAGTAAAACCAAAATAAAACTCCATTTCAAGACCTAAGCAAACATTCTCAAGCAAGCAACTCAATGCAAAACAGAGAAGCAAGATGATTTGGCAGGAAGATCAAAGTAAATACATTTTTCAGCTTTTAAAGTTCCAAATTGTTTTCATCAGGGTGCTCTGTTCTTTCAAATCTTGGTGAGTAACTTTTCTATTTAAAATTTCAAAACTTGATTTTGTTGCAAGTGTTGTGGTAAATAGGTTTGTATATGTGTATGTTCTCTGTGTATACATGAGTGATGGATGGATATATGTGCACAGCTATCTCCTATATCATCCCTGTTCTTAGTTTAAAGCTCAAGATTTGATAAAAAAAAATTATATTCTCTTAAACTAATGGCTGTAAGAATATAGGTTATAGATGAAAGTTGTTTATTGGATCATAGGTTAATGCTTTAAAATTTTAATTAAGTTAAAAATTTAACTTGAATGTCTCTGGAAACTCAAATAACAGGGTAAGCTTAAGGTAACTGAAAATTCGAACATGTTGATTCACTGATTCAATCATATAATCTGAGAACTTATCTAAAAACTTGATTTTTAACACCAAAATTACTATTTTTAATCAAGCGTTGAGGTAGCAGTTTGGGTTCGTTCGATTGTTGCCTTTCGAGTCGCTGGGGTCGGCCTAGTTGATCAGAGGGGTCAGGGCTTAGGCTGGAGGTGGAGGAGCGAATAGGGAGTATGGAAAAAATGGTGGATGGGGGTGCAGTGCCTTGTGGAAGCGGCGGCGAGTAGATTTTCTCCGGTGACCTAGTTTTGGAGGGACGAGTACTTTTGATTCGTTCACCCTATTGGATGCATCGAGTTCGATGCGGTTTGGAGGGATGGTGGATGGGTCGTAGGGGAAGCTGCGGCCGGAGTTTGGTGGCGAACGGTGGTAGGAGCGTCGAGCAGTTGGTGATGACAGGTTGGGTCGTGGTGAGTTCACTTTGTTGCCAGGTTTGGGGTCGAGCTTCTCGAATTTGATTTCGAGACATTTGGGTAGTTCAGGTGATCAGGAATGGAGGCGAGGTTGAACGTCGACGTGTTCGACGACGTGGGGTCGGCTGGAACTGACCGCCGGCGAAGTTCACGTGCACGTGCACGTTGGGGTGGCGTATCTGTTGTGTTCGAATTTTTGGGGAAGACGAAGATTTCGACTCGGGTTTACTCGAGTTATTCGAGTGTATTACTCGAAGTGGAAGAGGGAATGACTCGGAGCAGTTGGTTGATTCGAGTAAAGTGTTGTTCCAGGCCTTTGTAAAACAAGCCTGGCAGTTCCAGATCTTTTGAATTCAATATAAAATTTGAAACAGGATTTAAAACCAAGTTTAATTAGAATTTTTAAATCTGAATTCAAATTGAAATTTGAATCTTAGGTTTTGAAAATAAATAAAGTATATAACTTTAAATAATGTAAATAAGTTTAAAAGTAAAGTATGCTTTAATGATTTGAAAATTTAAAAGGAATTTAGTTTAAAATCTGTAAATTGGAATTTAGTGATTGGATTCATTAAATTAATAAGTTAATTAAAATGGATTGATAAAATTAATTAATAACTGGATTAATTAAGTAATTATGAGTTTTAAACTCATTAATTAAGTCTTAAGTAAATTTATTAGGAATAATTAATTTGGAGTTAAGAATCATTAATTTGATAAGGTTGGATTTTGAATTAATGATTGAATGTTAATTAATAAATAATTAAAGGTTAATTTATAAATTGAAGATAATAAATTAAACGATGAATTAAATAATTAATGGTTAATTAATGGGTCATTAAGGATTAATTAATTAAGTTAATTAATTAAGGAATTATAAATTAATGAAGATGATTAAGGAAAGATAATAAATTAAGGGCTAATTAATCAATGTGATAAATTAGGGATAATTAATTTAAGAATAATTTATTAATTATTAATGGTTAGTTAATAAATGATTTAAAGGATAATTAATTATATTGGTTTGTAATTAATTAACGATTAATTAACCCGGATTTGAAATTCATAAGTAATTAATCAAATTTGAATAAATCAGATAATTAACTGACCTTACTTATGAATATTTGGATTTGATTGGATGATTGAATTGTTTGATATTTCCTGATCTGTGATGCTTTGTGATATATTCTGATTTGTGTGTAATCTTTACTGTAGTTTATTTATCTGAAATTTATATATATCTATGATCTGTGAGTAAAAGATAAGCGATATAGTTATATCGCTTATCAACTATATTTCTGTATTCTGATATGTGATGATTCATTGTGTTCCACTATTGTGTAAAACCCATGATCCATTTCCAATTGAGTTATTACTTCAATTACAAACAGTCTGAACTCTGACCTATTTAAATTTAAAAATAACTTGAAAAAAAAATTTAAAATAGATAAGTAGTTGAAAAATAGTTATTAGTTTGTAAAATAGCTGTAAAATAGTTAAGTAGGTATAAAATAGTTAGATAATTGCAAAATAGATTTTAAAATAATAATTAGATATAAGTAACTGAAAAATAGTAATTAGTTTATAAGATAGTTTCAAAATAGTTAAATAATTCCAAAATAATTATAAAATAAGTATAAGATAGTTTGGGTTTAAGAAGAAAGATTGTATAGTAAATAGTTTGGGAAAATATATTTGTATTTAAACAATTTATTTTGAAAATAATCCAGAGCCAAACTGTTTAATTTCCCAATCTCCATTTCCAAATAATTTCCCATCAATTCAATTTAAATTCCACTTCCATTTAAATTAACTCAATTGCAATTTAAATAACTTCAATTTCCATTGAAATTGATTTAACCTCAATTCAAGTTGAATTAATCCTCAATTTCTTTCCTAATTCAAATCAAATTCAATTTGAACTACTTCTATTCAAATTTCAACTTAAAACCATCTCGAATTATATAAATTCGAGTTAAATATTTTAAATGTTGATTTAATCCTTTAAATTAAATTAACCTTTACTTTTTAAATCTAATCAACCTTAATTTTTTATTTTTATTTAACAACTTAAATCTTTAAACCATTTATTTTTGAACCCAAATTCCAAAATTTTATTTTAAAATTATCTTTACTTAACTTATTACAAAGTTCAAATAAGAATTCAAAACAATTTATTCTTCAGATTCCAATTTATTATCCATTTTCAATTTTCAAAACCAATTCTCAATTTCATTGATTATTTATAACAATAGAATAATATCAGGATAAATAAACATCCAAATTTATCCTACCAATTTACAGTATCCATTTTAAATTTCCAGATCTCAACCCCATTTTGAGATTACTCATAACTCCCATTTAAATTAACCATTTAACTACCCAAGTTAAATTTAAATTTCATCTTGAAATTTCCAATTCAAGTTATTCATTCAAACTTATTTAACTTCCTCCAAGTTAAATTAAATTTACTTAATCCGGTCAACTCTTCACAATTTGAATTCCCATTCAAATTTTAAACTTCAGATTAATAATCTTTCCCCTTTTAAGTTTTAAAACCTACTTTACTTTGGGTTTCACATCACATTCCAATTTAAAACTCAACACTAAGTGTTTATTTCAAATCATCATTGGTATTATGTATATTCCTCATATATACATTTTCTTTATACACCAAGTTATACTTTAAATTTTTAAACCACCTTTGGTTTTAATTCAAAACAAACTTCTTTTAAACAATTTCAAGTTTTCTGGATTTAGATTTAAAATTTCATAATTTTAAATTATCTTCAATTCCAATTTATAAGTTATACCCACTTAAATGTTTACTTCCCTAAAACATTTCATTTTGCTTAATCATTAACAACATTCATTATTAAACACAACTACCATTTATGATAGTAACCAAGGTTATCATATCTGGAAACCAATTTATTATTATCTTTATTTCTACAAATTCAAGATTTTAATTTCAGTTTGAATTCATTTCAAACTTATCTTCATTCAATTTTAAATTGGTTGTATTTCTATTACCACTTAATTTAATTCCAATATTTTAACAACCAATTACCTTAATATTTATTAGAAAGAAATATCATTTTATATATCAAAATATATTCTTATATAAAATCATTTAAAATCCTTATATAAGAAAATAACAATTACGCTCTCATATATATATATACACTCAACTCGTTCTAGGGTACCATTGACCCTATTCTTAACGAGTAATCCCAACAGAGCCACGGTTCTCGCTTAACCTTCGCTCTGATACCAACTGTAACGACCCGGAAATTTCAAACCCGAAATTTCCAGATAGTTAGAAGAAAAAGAAAGAGATAGAAGAAAGAAACAGAACAAGACACAGATTCTCACATTCGCAGCGGATCAAAATACAATATCAAATAATAATATCAGTTATACAAAGAAAACTGTATTTGTTAATTACATTTTACTATATCAGGGTTACAACATTTCACAATCACTGAACAGTTAAAATAACTCGTCCCAATAAATAACAATATATCACTCTCCATACGTTCCTGCCATCCAGCTCGCCTCCTGAGCTCCAGAACGTCCTTACCTGGAAATCTGTAATACTCGGTCTGACCCGAGCATTACATCAAAGTAACACCCGGGTCAGGCTGGAAACCAGCGTGAGTAATCTCAACTAACATGAAATTTCAATTCATAGAACTTATTTAAACCCGGGTAACTCGTACTTTACTATAAGTAAACAACTTATAAATCAACACTTATTTCCCCAAAAATATCTAAGTATCCAACTTAGTTTAAAAAGTCCATATTATCCAAAACCCGGCCTATTGATTTCACATATCAACCTATAAAGATTTTAGAAGATTTCAAATCGAAGTGGTTTCGGGTATTTACTGATACCCGACCCCGGTCTCTTCGAATTCAACGTCATCTAACCTCAAGTTATTCAAGTGAATACAATTTATATTTAAATACAGGGTGTCACCTTTTGCACAGTAATTCATCATCGATAGATACCCACATTATCACAGTTTAAAACAAACATATCATATCGCATAGCATCACAAATCTCATATCAGAGATATCAACTAATCTAAGGCATACCATATCATTCAATCACTCATAAGCAAGATTAATCACTTCCAAAATTAATTTAATTTATCTTTAATTAAATTAATTACTAATCTTTAATCACTTAGATTATTTTTACTCAACATTAATTGATTACAAACCAATTAATTAATCATCCTTTAATTATCCATCTTAATTAATCACCCTTGATTAATTATTCTTTAATTACATTAAGTAATTAGTCTTTAATTAATTACATAAATTAATTATCCTTAACCATTTACAGTAATTAACTTTAATTACTTTATTAATTAATTAACTCTTTAATTAATTTTATTAATAAATCCTTTAATTAATAACATTAAATGATTAACCCTTAATCACTTCCATTTAATTACTTACATAATTAATTTCTCTTTTCTTAATTACATTTAGTAATTACCCATTAATTATTTTACAAAGTAATTATACTTAATTAATCATAAGTGATTATCTTATATTAATTAGCCTTATTAATTAACCTAAATTTAATTACATTAATTGATTAATCAATAAATCATCACTTAATCTTTAATTAATTCATTAACCAACCACTAATTACTTTTTTAAATAATTATCCTTAATTACAATAAGTAATTAACTTTTAATTTAATTTATTAATTAATTATCTTTAATTAATCTCAATCTAGCCAATTAAGAATAAACTTTGCATTTATATTAAATACTTACTCAAATTATTTACTTCATTAAAACCAAATTTAGAATCAATTTTGAAATAAAATTTACTTTAAACAAAGCAATTAAAACATTTAATTTCAATATACTTAAAATCCTTAAAAACCATTTCAAACATGTTTAATCAAATTGAACAATTATTTATTTAAAACTTGTTTTAAATACTTAAAAACTTGTTCATGCTTTAAATTTCAAAACTAAGATATGATTTACTTTAAAATTCAAACCTGGTTTCTTGAATTAAAACAACCCGAGCCAAACACGCTTCTTTCCCGAGTCACTCACGAGGAAACACACGTACGTCTGCTGCTTCGAGTCAACCTACAGAGCTACTCGAGTTCGACCCGAGAAACTCAGCATCCTCCCAAACTCAGACTTCACCAGAACCAAAGTGCACGCGTACACGTGCACGCGAATTCCGGTCATCTCCGACCAACGCCGCGTCCCTCAACTAGTCGCCAACGACCTCCACTATCGATCCGACAACCCAATTCGACGAATTTAACAACAGATCGAAATCGAGTCAAACGATCAAAAATCTGGAACCCACATCGATCAGAAAACACCTCGCATCACCTCTTTCCGACACCGGAGACCACGTCCATTCGCTTGAACCTTTACCTTACTTCCCTCCTTCTATTCCACCACCTCCGAGCCACTCCGATTCACCCACAACAATGAATCTGCTTCGCAAAACATCTCGATCAAAACTAACAGCTAAACCCTATTTCACCTATTTCCGATCACCTCGGCCAACCAGAAAATCCACCAGTATTTTTCTAGAGACCCCCAGGCCTCCGACCTTCTCCAGCCCAAATATCAAGCACTCCAACGTCGCCGATCATCAGAAATTAACGAAGATGCCCAAAACGTACATTTCGAAAATTCTCATTCGATGCCATTCTAAAAATCGTGAATTTTCTTTTAAAATTCATGGTTTTCAAAGTCGATTCAGATTGTATACCTGAATCAGCAATTCATGATGATTGATTTTAACATGTTTAAATTTTTTTTTACTGTCTTTTCCATTTTCCAGATGATATTTCAACTTATTATACTTAAAAATAATTTAAAATCTTAATTTATGTTTAAAACAAACATAAATTATTTGAAAACCAAAATCTACCAGAGAATAGATGAAGAGATTTGAAATTTTAATCTACATTTTTACACTGTAACTTAAAACAGAGATGAACACAGATATATCCAGACATGCACACTTATATCACTTCATATTATAACATGCAGGTCTAATTTCACTCATGCAAACAATTTACCACATTACTATTTCATAAAATCATCACATGCACTAAGTTAAACAAGATGTTTGTTTAGTTTACTCACCTGCTTTGTAAAAGCAGAGAACAGGATCTCTTGATTTTTTTATCTGATATTTAGTTTTGATGATGATCTGGAAATACTTTTGTTTCTGAAACTTGTATTTGATTCTGATCTTAGCTTGCTTGAATGTTGAGATGATCTTTGAGTTGTTTTTGAACTTGAATTTGCTGCCATACTTTACTGTATGCTTTTGATTCATCTCGGGTTGAAGAAAAGTACAAGCTTTGGTTTATCAATTCTTGAAAATGATTTACAGGTTACTGAATTTGATTAATTTTTGGTTTGAGGAATATTAGATTACAGATTTGTTTTGAGTTATAGGATTGAGTCTTTCTTAGCTTTTGAATTTGAAGAATAGAAAAAGAATTGAAGAGAGGAATTAGATGGATATATAGGCTAGATTATGATTTATTAAAAATAAAAGAAAACTAAAATTAAAAATGACACTTGTCTTTCTTCTCATTTAATCATCCAACACTTGTTAATAAGGAGGTTTATAATTTAACACATGTATTTTTCATGCATAAGTAAAATTTTAAATGTTTATAAGGCTCTTTTTCCTAATTAATAAATACATATCTTAATTTATAAGAATAAATCTTTTTAAAGAAAACAAACTATATCATATATAATATATTTCCAAATCCAAAATATATTTAAGATATATATAAATATCTACCCTTTTGAATTTTAAATTCAGATTCAAATACAATTTAAAATCCAAACTGAAATTAACTCACACAAATATATTTACTTAAACAAACACAAATTCAATTTGTTTGAATATAATAATTTTATTTAATATATATATATATATATATACACACACACAACACATTATTATTATTGGTTTGAAATTAATAATTTTGCCAAATTTTAAATAATTTATACTGGAGATTATCACATCTAAATTTGTTCAATTTATAAATCGGTATTTTTAAAAGTTAAATCAGATAACTATCCAATTATCTGATGCCCAAAAATCCGGGATATCACATTCCTCCCCCCTTTAAATCTTTTCGTCCTTGAAAAGGAACGAAGCCAAAATTTATTATTTACTTATTATCAGATGAATTTCTTGTTGAACAATTTAAACTATAAACTCCCTTTATATTAAATTTTTTAAAATATTTTAAAATCTATATAATATTACAAAAAAATAGTTTTTATAAAAATACTTTTATAACTCGATGTTTCAACAAGTCAATCCTTGTTCTCACAGAAATTCGGTCATACGTTGATCAGACGTAGGACTGAAAATCTATAAGTGCCTGGCAGACCCGTTTTCAACATCCAGTGAAAATACTTTGAAATTTTTTTATTGAAAATATCAAAAACATTTTTGAAATCGAGGAAATATCTTTGGTGAGAATGCTCTGGAAATCATCACCCCCATCCATGGTCGCAGTTAACCCGATGGTTACGTTGTCGTCCCGGCAAAATCCACAGATAACTGTAGGTCTCCGCGCTCCTCGATTTCGCCATGGAACCCGCTACAGATCGCAGTTATACCCGGGCCTTACGTTGCTATCACAGCACAAACCCATATAACTGTAGGCATCAGCGCCACCGAATTTCGCTGCCAAATAATGAAACTTCTCCCACATAGGTCGCAGTCTACCGATATAAAATCAAACGTAGACAGTTGGCTCTCAGCGGCACACACGACTTTCGCTATGTTACCATAGTGTCACAGTCTACCGATATAAAATCAAACGGAGACAGTTGGCTCTCAGCGGCACACATGACTTTCGCTATGGTCTGCAGTAGATCGCAGTGACATCGAGTTACATTGTCGTCACAGAATAACCCAAATGCCTCTATGGGCACCAGCCCCTCGACTTTCGCTACACAAATAATCCTCAGGAACTAGTTTGTCCGGACTCCTCACAGGATCAACTTTAGAATCCCCCCTTTGGGGTTCAAGGCAGTACCACCCAGTGGCACTCCTGAGAAGTTCATTTCAAGGGAGCGCCTTTTTCCCCAGAGCTATACTCAAAACATTTTATACTATATACTTATAGTATCTTCAAATCATACCCTTTATGATTTATCAAAATCTCCTTTACACAAAATCGATTACTAAAAATCGATAATTCTCAAACTAGGCTTTCCAAAATCCAAAATTGATTTCTCAAAAATCAAAAGCCCTTTCCAAAATCCATAGGTTCCCAAAACCTTTTCCAAAATCATTCTCATAAGATCCTTTATATATATAGATATAGATATATATACTTTGAAAATCTTTGGATCATTTCAAACTTTGTATAAAACCTCTTTTATACTTCAAATATTTCAAAACCCTTTTCTTTTAGCAATAGATTCAACAAGGGAAGATTTACCTTATATAACAAGGATTTATAACTTTATTTTATTCTAAATCAAATATTCACATTTGATAAATCTTTTATAAAGTTATTAACCATATTTCTTTTCAAAAACCATTTTACAGTTCTTATCCCCAATCTTCAATATCAATTTCATTCAAATCCGTACGATGCACACATATCATCCGTACACAATATCAATCTGATCACTCAATCGATCACAAAATTTCACTTCCGAACTAGTATCGTCCACCCGACTTCCTAGTGGGGACTCAGATCTGGTTTCTTGATCAGAAACCGTCATTCTCCTTCCATAGTCGTAGCCATGATAGAGAATATCCAGAACCAATCAACAATCCATATCCAGGTTCGCCGTCGAAAATCGAGCGAAAAATCCCAACTCGGATCGATAATACTATCTCGAAATTCTGTGCTCGAATCTGGATCAAATCACTATGCGAATAGAATAATATACGTATATCCTACGTATTTATCTTTATTGGTTATTAGCCAAATCAGTTTCCATTTCTATTCATATTTCCTTTAATTTCATTCACTTAATCTCAATTGCTTCCATTTCCAATTGAGTTATTACTTCAATTACAAACAGTCTGAACTCTGACCTATTTAAATTTAAAAATAACTTGAAAAAATAATTTAAAATAGATAAGTAGTTGAAAAATAGTTATTAGTTTGTAAAATAGCTGTAAAATAGTTAAGTAGGTATAAAATAGATAGATAATTGCAAAATAGATTTTAAAATAATAATTAGATATAAGTAACTGAAAAATAGTAATTAGTTTATAAGATAGTTTCAAAATAGTTAAATAATTCCAAAATAATTATAAAATAAGTATAAGATAGTTTGGGTTTAAGAAGAAAGATTGTATAGTAAATAGTTTGGGAAAATATATTTGTATTTAAACAATTTATTTTGAAAATAATCCAGAGCCAAACTGTTTAATTTCCCAATCTCCATTTCCAAATAATTTCCCATCAATTCAATTTAAATTCCACTTCCATTTAAATTAACTCAATTGCAATTTAAATAACTTCAATTTCCATTGAAATTGATTTAACCTCAATTCAAGTTGAATTAATCCTCAATTTCTTTCCTAATTCAAATCAAATTCAATTTGAACTACTTCTATTCAAATTTCAACTTAAAACCATCTCGAATTATATAAATTCGAGTTAAATATTTTAAATGTTGATTTAATCCTTTAAATTAAATTAACCTTTACTTTTTAAATCTAATCAACCTTAATTTTTTTTTTTATTTAACAACTTAAATCTTTAAACCATTTATTTTTGAACCCAAATTCCAAAATTTTATTTTAAAATTATCTTTACTTAACTTATTACAAAGTTCAAATAAGAATTCAAAACAATTTATTCTTCAGATTCCAATTTATTATCCATTTTCAATTTTCAAAACCAATTCTCAATTTCATTGATTATTTATAACAATAGAATAATATCAGGATAAATAAACATCCAAATTTATCCTACCAATTTACAGTATCCATTTTAAATTTCCAGATCTCAACCCCATTTTGAGATTACTCATAACTCCCATTTAAATTAACCATTTAACTACCCAAGTTAAATTTAAATTTCATCTTGAAATTTCCAATTCAAGTTATTCATTCAAACTTATTTAACTTCCTCCAAGTTAAATTAAATTTACTTAATCCGGTCAACTCTTCACAATTTGAATTCCCATTCAAATTTTAAACTTCAGATTAATAATCTTTCCCCTTTTAAGTTTTAAAACCTACTTTACTTTGGGTTTCACATCACATTCCAATTTAAAACTCAACACTAAGTGTTTATTTCAAATCATCATTGGTATTATGTATATTCCTCATATATACATTTTCTTTACACACCAAGTTATACTTTAAATTTTTAAACCACCTTTGGTTTTAATTCAAAACAAACTTCTTTTAAACAATTTCAAGTTTTCTGGATTTAGATTTAAAATTTCATAATTTTAAATTATCTTCAATTCCAATTTATAAGTTATACCCACTTAAATGTTTACTTCCCTAAAACATTTCATTTTGCTTAATCATTAACAACATTCATTATTAAACACAACTACCATTTATGATAGTAACCAAGGTTATCATATCTGGAAACCAATTTATTATTATCTTTATTTCTACAAATTCAAGATTTTAATTTCAGTTTGAATTCATTTCAAACTTATCTTCATTCAATTTTAAATTGGTTGTATTTCTATTACCACTTAATTTAATTCCAATATTTTAACAACCAATTACCTTAATATTTATTAGAAAGAAATATCATTTTATATATCAAAATATATTCTTATATAAAATCATTTAAAATCCTTATATAAGAAAATAACAATTACGCTCTCATATATATATATACACTCAACTCGTTCTAGGGTACCATTGACCCTATTCTTAACGAGTAATCCCAATAGAGCCACGGTTCTCGCTTAACCTTCGCTCTGATACCAACTGTAACGACCCGGAAATTTCGAACCCGAAATTTCCAGATAGTTAGAAGAAAAAGAAAGAGATAGAAGAAAGAAACAGAACAAGACACAGATTCTCACATTCGCAGCGGATCAAAATACAATATCAAATAATAATATCAGTTATACAAAGAAAACTGTATTTGTTAATTACATTTTACTATATCAGGGTTACAACATTTCACAATCACTGAACAGTTAAAATAACTCGTCCCAATAAATAACAATATATCACTCTCCATACGTTCCTGCCATCCAGCTCGCCTCCTGAGCTCCAGAACGTCCTTACCTGGAAATCTGTAATACTCGGTCTGACCCGAGCATTACATCAAAGTAACACCCGGGTCAGGCTGGAAACCAGCGTGAGTAATCTCAACTAACATGAAATTTCAATTCATAGAACTTATTTAAACCCGGGTAACTCGTACTTTACTATAAGTAAACAACTTATAAATCAACACTTATTTCCCCAAAAATATCTAAGTATCCAACTTAGTTTAAAAAGTCCATATTATCCAAAACCCGGCCTATTGATTTCACATATCAACCTATAAAGAATTTTAGAAGATTTCAAATCGAAGTGGTTTCGGGTATTTACTGATACCCGACCCCGGTCTCTTCGAATTCAACGTCATCTAACCTCAAGTTATTCAAGTGAATACAATTTATATTTAAATACAGGGTGTCACCTTTTGCACAGTAATTCATCATCGATAGATACCCACATTATCATAGTTTAAAACAAACATATCATATCGCATAGCATCACAAATCTCATATCAGAGATATCAACTAATCTAAGGCATACCATATCATTCAATCACTCATAAGCAAGATTAATCACTTCCAAAATTAATTTAATTTATCTTTAATTAAATTAATTACTAATCTTTAATCACTTAGATTATTTTTACTCAACATTAATTGATTACAAACCAATTAATTAATCATCCTTTAATTATCCATCTTAATTAATCACCCTTGATTAATTATTCTTTAATTACATTAAGTAATTAGTCTTTAATTAATTACATAAATTAATTATCCTTAACCATTTACAGTAATTAACTTTAATTACTTTATTAATTAATTAACTCTTTAATTAATTTTATTAATAAATCCTTTAATTAATAACATTAAATGATTAACCCTTAATCACTTCCATTTAATTACTTACATAATTAATTTCTCTTTTCTTAATTACATTTAGTAATTACCCATTAATTATTTTACAAAGTAATTATACTTAATTAATCATAAGTGATTATCTTATATTAATTAGCCTTATTAATTAACCTAAATTTAATTACATTAATTGATTAATCAATAAATCATCACTTAATCTTTAATTAATTCATTAACCAACCACTAATTACTTTTTTAAATAATTATCCTTAATTACAATAAGTAATTAACTTTTAATTTAATTTATTAATTAATTATCTTTAATTAATCTCAATCTAGCCAATTAAGAATAAACTTTGCATTTATATTAAATACTTACTCAAATTATTTACTTCATTAAAACCAAATTTAGAATCAATTTTGAAATAAAATTTACTTTAAACAAAGCAATTAAAACATTTAATTTCAATATACTTAAAATCCTTAAAAACCATTTCAAACATGTTTAATCAAATTGAACAATTATTTATTTAAAACTTGTTTTAAATACTTAAAAACTTGTTCATGCTTTAAATTTCAAAACTAAGATATGATTTACTTTAAAATTCAAACCTGGTTTCTTGAATTAAAACAACCCGAGCCAAACACGCTTCTTTCCCGAGTCACTCACGAGGAAACACACGTACGTCTGCTGCTTCGAGTCAACCTACAGAGCTACTCGAGTTCGACCCGAGAAACTCAGCATCCTCCCAAACTCAGACTTCACCAGAACCAAAGTGCACGCGTACACGTGCACGCGAATTCCGGTCATCTCCGACCAACGCCGCGTCCCTCAACTAGTCGCCAACGACCTCCACTATCGATCCGACAACCCAATTCGACGAATTTAACAACAGATCGAAATCGAGTCAAACGATCAAAAATCTGGAACCCACATCGATCAGAAAACACCTCGCATCACCTCTTTCCGACACCGGAGACCACGTCCATTCGCTTGAACCTTTACCTTACTTCCCTCCTTCTATTCCACCACCTCCGAGCCACTCCGATTCACCCACAACAATGAATCTGCTTCACAAAACATCTCGATCAAAACTAACAGCTAAACCCTATTTCACCTATTTTCGATCACCTCGGCCAACCAGAAAATCCACCAGTATTTTTCTAGAGACTCCCAGGCCTCCGACCTTCTCCAGCCCAAATATCAAGCACTCCAACGTCGCCGATCATCAGAAATTAACGAAGATGCCCAAAACGTACATTTCGAAAATTCTCATTCGATACCATTCTAAAAATCGTGAATTTTCTTTTAAAATTCATGGTTTTCAAAGTCGATTCAGATTGTATACCTGAATCAGCAATTCATGATGATTGATTTTAACATGTTTAAATTTTTTTTTACTGTCTTTTCCATTTTCCAGATGATATTTCAACTTATTATACTTAAAAATAATTTAAAATCTTAATTTATGTTTAAAACAAACATAAATTATTTGAAAACCAAAATCTACCAGAGAATAGATGAAGAGATTTGAAATTTTAATCTACATTTTTACACTGTAACTTAAAACAGAGATGAACACAGATATATCCAGACATGCACACTTATATCACTTCATATTATAACATGCAGGTCTAATTTCACTCATGCAAACAATTTACCACATTACTATTTCATAAAATCATCACATGCACTAAGTTAAACAAGATGTTTGTTTAGTTTACTCACCTGCTTTGTAAAAGCAGAGAACAGGATCTCTTGATTTTTTTATCTGATATTTAGTTTTGATGATGATCTGGAAATACTTTTGTTTCTGAAACTTGTATTTGATTCTGATCTTAGCTTGCTTGAATGTTGAGATGATCTTTGAGTTGTTTTTGAACTTGAATTTGCTGCCATACTTTACTGTATGCTTTTGATTCATCTCGGGTTGAAGAAAAGTACAAGCTTTGGTTTATCAATTCTTGAAAATGATTTACAGGTTACTGAATTTGATTAATTTTTGGTTTGAGGAATATTAGATTACAGATTTGTTTTGAGTTATAGGATTGAGTCTTTCTTAGCTTTTGAATTTGAAGAATAGAAAAAGAATTGAAGAGAGGAATTAGATGGATATATAGGCTAGATTATGATTTATTAAAAATAAAAGAAAACTAAAATTAAAAATGACACTCGTCTTTCTTCTCATTTAATCATCCAACACTTGTTAATAAGGAGGTTTATAATTTAACACATGTATTTTTCATGCATAAGTAAAATTTTAAATGTTTATAAGGCTCTTTTTCCTAATTAATAAATACATATCTTAATTTATAAGAATAAATCTTTTTAAAGAAAACAAACTATATCATATATAATATATTTCCAAATCCAAAATATATTTAAGATATATATAAATATCTACCCTTTTGAATTTTAAATTCAGATTCAAATACAATTTAAAATCCAAACTGAAATTAACTCACACAAATATATTTACTTAAACAAACACAAATTCAATTTGTTTGAATATAATAATTTTATTTAATATATATATATATATACACACACAACACATTATTATTATTGGTTTGAAATTAATAATTTTGCCAAATTTTAAATAATTTATACTGGAGATTATCACATCTAAATTTGTTCAATTTATAAATCGGTATTTTTAAAAGTTAAATCAGATAACTATCCAATTATCTGATGCCCAAAAATCCGGGATTTCACACTAGGGATTAAAGATGATATAAATGTGTTTATTTGAATGTAAACCATTTAAAAATGTAATTGTTTTGAAAGCTATAAGTTAAATCTTTGATTTAAAGATTTAACGAGTTAAACTGAAATGGAAATTGATTTAGAAAATCTGTGAATGAATCTTTTATTTAAAAGGTTTAAATGTGGAAATTGTTTAAACCGTTGAAGGTTGTTTAAAATAAATCTTTTTGTTGAAAAGACTTGAAATGGTAATCGATGGAAACCATTTAAAAAAGAAGTTGAATTATTAAGCTGTGACTTAATTGAAATCCCATATCCATATGATTTTAAGTTGCGCTCACTATTCGGGTTAGCCGGGAAAGGACCTTTGGGTCGTATAACCCATTCCGAATAATGATACGACGTATATGGATGGCATTTGATGACCGGTGTTGAAGACCGGATATTTTTGAGAACGGAAGGATTACCGTCGAGTTACTCTGCATCGGCTGATCCCCGATATAGAGGTTTTATCACCCTTAGTGACGGGAAGTCCGGACGTGATTGGAAATTATCCGGATTTGCAAGGGCTTCGTGAGAAGTGCCTTCGGTTCTGTTCGAACCCGGAACAGACTTGTATGGATACATGTCTGACATTACACTTTGAGATATAAAGCCGATTTCTTTCAAATACATCTCTGTTGGTGGCGGAGAATTTATTCTCTTAGCTTAACACCCTTCTCTGAGACGTACGAGCTCAGAGGTTATGTAGTTGAAATTTATCAACGATATATCCCAATTTGGTAATGTGGCATGCTGAGTGTTGCTGTGAAATGATCGTTGATTGATCATTTGCGATATGATCATTTGTTTGATCTTATATCTTTGTGATCATCTCTTTGATCATTTTGTTTGACCCGAAGCATGGCTTTGTAGAAAGCGTAGCTTTGTGGACGAGACTTCGTCGAGCCTCACACCCCGGAAATGGTCGAAACAGGAAGGATGCGGCAAGGTTCTAGGGAGTAGCGCCCCTTAGTGTATGTCATTCCTTCTGGATAGAGGTGGTATCATGGTATGGAGCCCAGATACTTAACCTATGTGGATACTGCTTATTATGTGGTTTGTTGGAAATCGGAGATCCTCGGGAAGATCGGTTACGATCGGGGGATGGCATACGCGTGTCAATAGTTACCTATTTTTGCAGAGGTAACCCGGCCTTGTGTTGGCAGAGATCCGGTTAGGTTCTCGGGTCGTCTATTCCAGGGACGTACCCATCGTGGCATAGGAAGTTCCTTAGCCTGACCATTTGTTGGAAATCCAAAGAAACAATACGTGACTTGTACGGTTTTAGTTGTATTACCTGCTATGGAATGTGGCGGTAACCTGCTATTGAACATAGTAGCTATAGTAGGCATAAGTGCGGAATGCCTATGCTGGCTAGGATTTATATTATACTTTCGAAATGTTTTCTACACTATGCACTAGTAATAATAATCCAATGATTTTGCGTAGTAAGCATCTTTGACTATCATAAGGAGAAATCTCCTCCAATTCTGCGTTTGCATTGTGTGTGTGGCGGGAGGCCTTATGGTAGTTTCATTTTCCGAAAGCATTGCGGATTTCAATGTTTAAACCCTTTTGTGTTTGTTTAAAGATAAATTGTTTTTGTTGCTCACACCAGTCCCACGACTGACTCGGAGTTTATTGTTCCCTTCCTAAACTCTGGGTGCCCACTATTTTCCACACGGGCAGTCTAGAGTTGGGTTTCTCAGATATTCAGGTTGAGTAGATTATCTGGAGCTAGTCAGTCCTTGGACGACTGACCTTGCTTTTCGCTAGCTATGGATTGGAGCATTCTATTGGAGATATTCTATCCGTTGCTGATGTTATCATTTCTTTCCGCTGCTATTTGTTGTATCATCTCTGATGTATATTGATATTCTTTTTAGCATTCTGTTGTATCAGATATTGTATCAAAGCTGTATATCAATATATTATTCATTTCTTCCGCTGTGTTATTTACTTAACTGTGTTATAAGCTCCGGCGACTCGGATTTGAACGGTCGAATTTACGGCATTCGAGTACACATGAAGTATGGATGTCGATTTTCGAGCAGGCAAAATCCGTATCATTACATTGTGTTTCGGCGCAGTGGTGGTCGGCGGGCTCGTCTATTGGTGTTGTCGCTTGGATGAATGGGCGAAGGCGAGGGGACGGAGGGTGCAGCGTTGGTGAAAGGCACGGTAGACAAAAAAATGAAGTCTCTGATGGTTTTACAAAATACGGGAAAAATGAAACTAGTGAAGAGGATGAAGGTGGCTGAGGTAAGCGGTGGCGTTCACTGGAAGGGTGGCTAGGGCGGTTTTTGGTGTTCGAGGCCAGAGAATAGAGGCGGAGGTCGGTAGTGGGTGGGTAGGAGCAAGAGGGCCATGAGGAAGATGAAGGCATATTCACATATCCATGATGTACTTGATTTCCATTTTACCAATGTAAGAACAGAGAAGGGAAAGAAAGACAGAGGAGAAATGAGAAAAGGAAAGACGTGCAGGCTCATAGAAAAGAAAAAAAAATGAACAGTACGTTTCAAATTTACTTTATAAATTTAGAGTAAAATTAATGTTGCTTTGTAATCTGATACGTCACTTCCTTCCCAATGCTAACCCCAAGCTTCGTTTATTATAACATAAATTTCAATGGACAAAAGAAGAAGAAAGGACAGACACAAATGGACCAAAATACACATTGAATATAGGGAATAACAATGGTAAATATTAAATTTTTCAAGAATAGTGAAAAGCTGAAGGCATTAATTGTTGACAGCCGTTGGTCTGCACGGTTTCAAATTTTTGAAAGTAATGACAATAGGAAAGGTTTCAATTTGTAGTAACAATATGATGTACCGTTATACCGTTTCCGTCGCGCACCGGGCCTCAAAACACGGAAATAAATATACTATGGCGATCAGCACAACGAGACGATCAAAACGATATACAGAATATCAGTGGTAGGATTGGATTATAAAATTCGAAATTTCTACTATTGGAAAATGCAGTAAAAATGCAGAAAAATAAGACCGACGGAGCTAAAGAAGTCCGAATTTGGAAAAACGAAAAATGACGTCTCAGTCAGAAGATGATTAGAATTTTTCTATGTAAAAATATTCAGGTTTCGAAAATATTTTATTTTCATCGCTTTTTAACTGATTAAATTGAAGTAAATTTACGCGCGAAATAACTTTCATATTTTCGGACGAAAATTTACCAATTGCTATGTTTAACTAGACGCATTCCAAATATCAAATTTATATTTCAAAATTTTATCGTTTAAAATTTCACAAAATTTCAACTAATTACGTTATTAAAACGGTTAAAATTTACGGGTCGTTACACTCTCCCCCACTCAAAACTTTTCGTCCCCAAAAAGGAAGGAGGTAGGAGAATAGAAACAACCAGAAAGAAAATAGATTGGAATACAAGTAAAACAATTAATTTAAACCATACAAAATTCAATTTAAATTTATTAACATTTAACAATTTGGTTAAATCCCTTTGAGTTCACTTAAGTTAAATCAATCTATCTATTTCTAAATTCATTGTCTTATTATCTAGTCATCCTCAATTAACAATTTCTAAATCATCAATTTGTATAATCATTTATTGTACTCATATTTTATTCAACAAATTTTTTTTTTTATTCCAAATTATTATTGAGTTTATTCCACTTAATATATCTTATTACATATATTTAAACCATATAAATTAATTTAAACCATATAAATTTCAATTTAAATTAATTTATATTCAATAATTGGTTTAAATTTAAGGTATTTCCATAAGTTGATCAAATTCCAATTTGTTAATTCTTTCAGAACAAAATTATTATATTCATCTCATTCAATTAGCTTATTATTCTATCATCTTTATTAGCATCCTTTTATATAATTAAAATCTAAGTGTATAACATTTATTATAAACACTCAAATTTTTTTTGTAAAATCATTTTATATTGTATATTATCCAATTACATTTTAACTTCTGAATAATTTAGGTAAGTTATATTGAAATGCAATTTAGTACTATACAAATAAAATTTTCAAATCAATTATTTCAAGTTTAAATACTTATTCAAAATTTAGCTTTATTTATAATTGAAAACATCTTTTAACATGATTTTTAAGAATTAAATTTCCGTTTAATTTCAAACCCTTTAGAAATAATTATGTATATACTATATATATTAAATCAAATTAAATTTAAAATAATATACCCATATATATATAAATCAAGTCATATTTAAGAAATTCAAATCAAAATATTTTTCCAAAACAAAACCGTAGCAAAGCTACGTAATGGTTTCTCCACTTCGAAACTCGAAAATGAATGTCGATGATGCGGCCGCCATCACCGAAATTATTTTCCAGCGACAAAGAGAAGAGCACTGATTTCAACATTTTAAAATTCTTTGAAAATGGTTCCTATTTGAAAATACTTTAAATAATATACATTAAAATTCTTTGGAAACAAATTATAGTCAAAATACCTTTAAATAATGTGCATTTTAAACCTTTAAAACCATAGTTCGAAATCATTGGAAATTAAATTCTCAAATTCTTAATTTCATTTCATTTCAAATTCTAAATCAGTTTATAAACCAAGTTTATAAATTCATTTATCGAACAATAGATGAAAATCAAATATTATCATTTCAAATAACGAATTAATTTACCTCTTCTTTTTTTTATTCAAGAAAATTTTACTTATATATTTATAATATAATCATACAAAATTATTTCATTTACCAAATTTGAAAACAATATTGTGTCAGTTTGCTCTGCTCAAGTGTTTTGGAAATCCTATCGATAGCGTTGATCAGACGAATCGATCGGAAACCCAAATCAACATCAATAACTCAAACAACACAGCATATATTAAAACATTTATATATATTAGTTTACAAATACATTTCTTTGCTCGACGATACATGAATGAATTTTCAAAATAAGGATAGGGTTTCAAATTTGATGGACTCAAATCAAAGAGAAATTTGATTCGAAGATAAGTTCGAAACAAAGATATGATGATTAATAACAAAGTAGGAAGATTGATAAATTTATATAAATTGCGGGCGACCTTAACCGGGTCAACCGTGACTTCAAGAATAAGATCGGTGTAGAATTCCGAGGTAAATCGACATTCGATCTCAAGAAATAGAATTCAGGTATAGCAGGAGATAGATAGCATCGTAAACCGAGGATAAGGAAATCTTCGGTAAATCAATGCCTATTGTAAAGGAGTTTCACCCTTTTACAAATCATTCGAAGTTTGGCGAGACCGCCGATTCATTATAAGGGTCATTCAAAGTGGAGTTATGTGATGCTCCAGAATTGAAAGAAGACAAATAGTGAGGGACACAAATGAATTTTTGGAACTGTAGGGAACGTTCCAAAATTCAAAGGAATCGAGTCAAAAGGAAGAGATTCAACTCGAATGAAAGTGATTCTGTAATTACATTTACCCTATATGCTAAGTTTTTCCTAGAGCTACCAAAGCTCTGATACCAACTGTAACGACCCGCTATTTTGGACTATTCACATCCGCACATGTCAGACTTGAATAATTCAAAATACCGAATTGTTAATTTAAAGTTGGCAAAACTGAACATATACAGTAAATAAATAATCACAGATCACAGACACAGAGTAATAAATGCAGCGGAAACAAAAGATAGTAGTTCATGAAGCAACTATATACATATCAGAGTTAATAAGGTACAACAGATGTCTCGAATACAATAGTCAAATACAAGAATCAGAATACAATCACTGGAATCAACTGGATAATCTGAAAGCTGGATAGATAGCTGGATCTCCAAGCGAAGCTCCAACTCCAAAGGTGAGTCTCGAATACTGGTACACTCAGTCTGACCCAAGCGTAAAGAAAAACACAAAACACTCGAGTCAGGATTAACATTCTTATATCAATAAATCCAACTCAAGTGAAATAACAACCGAAATACAAGTAACTCAAAGGATGTTTGGGATAACCATCCTTTAAGGATCCGTTAAACTATCTACTATGTAGTAGTGTACGCTAAGTAAATAATGCCTATCAGTAATATAAAGTATCAAAATAGTGTTAAGGCGTTACCATTATCCCCCTTAACACATTTTATATAAGCGTTATAGTCTATATAGCATTGTAAACTCCACCATAAACTAGTGGGATATCAGGCCATAGGTATAACACAAAACAAATCGTAGTGGTCGCGTATATAGGGATACAAGTATGACAAAGCACATGAGGCAATACCCAAGTAGTGAAACTACCGTTTGCCTGATCCGGACTGGTGAGAACGCATCGCCGCAGCGATCGCAACACCGCGAAACAACACTCCCAAAATTCGAGGGTGCACCAATCGACAACAAGTAATGAGTAGTTTTCGAAGAAGTGTGTTCGCTCGAGGTAGCTGACCCCATTTGGCCCGGCACGGCTCCTGTTTTAGTCATTTCCAATTTGACACAAGTGTCAAGGCTATCCATTATCGTTCTCTTTCTTCAGTCATCACGTACATCATTCCAACCACTTCATTCTGGATCACACTCCGCGTATAGTTATTAAAGTGGTTTTCAGTTTAGACAGTGAGTATGTCCCAAACCGATTCCGGTCTCTTTAATAACTTCCGTGATTATTACACCGATTGGTCGTTTATTTATTTCTAAAAACCAAATCAGTTTCAATTTCAATTAGAATTTATAAATCAACATTTCATTTGTCTTTTTAAACCAATTTCCATAATTTACGTTTCAAAACTTCCAAATTACCATTTCGAAATCTTATAATTCAAATTCAATTTTTATTTAAAACAATTCAAATTTTGAGTCAAGTTCGTATATAAGTTTCATTCCGAAATCATTTAAATTAATTTAATTTAACATTCAAATCAATTTAAATTTCTTGATCGATTTATTCAATGTTCATTAAGTAAATTTATCATTCAAACAATTTCTATTTAACTTCCAATTCATTAGATCAATTACTTAAGTTCAACTCCATTATATCAATACTTACAAATTGAATTAAATTAAATTCGTCAAATCAACTTTATGACTTTCAAATATAACTGACATACATATTAAAATTTACTGACATACATATTAAAATTTAAAATAAACCCTTTATATAATTTTTAAAATCAATTTTATTAAAACACATATATTTCCTTTCAAAAAAAATATGGAAATCAGTTTTCAAAAATAGTCCAATGGTGTTTGTATATAATTTTCTATCCTATGGTCAAGTGATACAGATATTTATCATTTCAATCCGCAATTTAATTTTTTTTATTTACGGGTATATATCATTTCAACCCGCAATCCCAAAATTCAAAAGCAATAAAAATCGCTTGGGTTTATCATTTCAACCCATTACGATTTTTCCCTATTCTAAAATATCGTTCAGGTATGTATCATTTCAACCCATAGGGATTTCTAAACAAAAGGGAACTTGCAGAGTGAGAACAAATATGATAATAATACAACATATCAATCAACATGCATATATCATCAGCAACAAATTTAAATATAATATATATAACAGGTTATGGTGTCATATGTCATAGGTAAACAATGGCATATTATATTTAGCAATTAAATAACTTAACAATTCAAATTTAACAGCTTATTTCAATCGTCATTTTATATGGATTAAATTTACTAAATATAAGAATGTTAATCGTGAGTGATTGCTTATGATTCGAGGCTAGAGAAGATAGACGACACAACAAGCTACGAATTGAATCACGAACTCGACAATCAACCAATCCAATAGACACATATCAAATCAAAGTAAGGTGAACACAGATTTAACGATCAAAGCTGATAATTAGGAGTCGATAGAACAAATCTATATATATATAAAATGGAAATAATATATATATATATATATATTATTTTTCTCTACGTAACCCAATATCCAATTAAAACACATGTTTAAGATAAAATTTCTATATTATATTTAAAATCAATATTTATTAAACCCATATTTTCAAAATTCAACAACATATTTATTTAAACAGACTATTTATAAATGTTATTCCAAAAATCTATTTTAAGATACTAATATAAATCTAAGTGAAAACCTTAAACATATATAAAAATCTTACTTTAATATCATATATAACAGCAAATACCACCATGCTTATTCACGTATAATAAACTTATACTTTATGTTTAACTTACTTTTATATAAAAGAAGGCTGTAAGCGAACACATATCAAATACCTATTATACTATACGTATGTAAATACAGGTGAAGTTAAATATCAATTTATACATATATGTAAAGTGTGTGTATATATATATATATCTCATAATATATATGTAAATAAGAATATAACAAAGAAATAATAACTCATATTGTTTTTATAAAAAGGAGGCTGGTTGCACACGTGAAGCAGGCTCGGGGTAGTGGAAGAACTATGGGTCGGATCTTGTTCATGGGAAGGCTGACTGTAACAACCCGGTTTTTCACGTCAGTTTATAAATGACGATTAAATCACTTTTAACTGCTAATGCAGATTTGAATCAAGTTTAAATTCATTTGAAAATTGTTAAAAGAATTGTTTGGGCCTTAAATGAAAATTTGCAACCCATGTTTCTTTAGTTCTACCTGGGTCGTGTTTTATCAAAGAATACCCGTTCCACTTACTCGATCCATTCATTTTTCGTTCGAAACCCTTAAAGCAACAAACGAACAAAAATGGTGGCTGCCTCGTTCCAAAATTTAGGGCACGCTTATCTGCTCGTCTTCTCCGCTCAGGGCGTGGGTAAATCGAAGAGGCCACCAATGATCGTCTCTCCGACTTTTCAGAGGCTATTAGGGTTTCTGACGAGCGTATTCCTTCGCTTCGTGTTGCCGCGACGTCGAATTCGAGCTCTTCGGTGGCTAAGGTGAGTAATCGCAATTACTCACATCTAATTTAACCTCATAGATATGCGATTTTGTGAATTGATCTACACAGCTTTGAATTTACTGCTCCGTGAATTTCTTGTTTTCATTTGTTCGACTCGCGACTTGTTTTCGTGATGACCACGGCTTGACTGTTTTTCAAAACACTTCGACTTTAACCCTCTGCCTTAATTTACTCTGTAGCCTACTTGCTTTATTCGCTGTGACTTTGGATGTTGATTTGGTTTGAATTGGGCACTGACTTGTTTAAAGAACCGGCCTTGGTATTTTTTTGTGACAGTTGTTTTTCCATGGCCCAGTTTATGCTGTGACGATTTGGTTTACTAACTTGTTTCAATCTACTTGAGTTGTCATCTCAGCCAGTCGAGTATAATTGATGATGATTTATCATGGCTATTTGAGTTTTGTTAAAACGCTTTGGCCATGTTTTCTTGGTCGTCATGGTTTTGTGAATTTGCTGTTTTTAGTTGACTTCGGTCACTATGATTTTTGGATTGACATTTGAATTTGCTTGATACTTCGGTTACTATCTCTCAACCTGATACTCAATCACTGTCACTCAGTTGCATACACATTCATCATGTAGTTCACTGAGTATATGCACAATTTCATACATTGCGTCATTTGGTTTGCTCTGAAGTGACATTGTTCTTCTGGAGCTCGTACTTGAGTCTGTTGAGAACAGTTCGACTTCGACTTGGTCTTTGAGTTATTTCACAGTCTTTTTGTCTGCTGTTGTTCATTCTACTGGTACCATTTGTCCATTCATGGGTTTGTTTGAGTCAGTGGAGTTTGCATTCATCTTTTCCACTGTTTTGCTCAAGTCTGCATTATATTGTACCTGTACTTGCAGTTGCATATCTGTTCATCAAGTTTTGCAAGTGAACATGTTTGCATTCATCATGTTTGATTTATCAGAGTACCTCAGTTTTTAAACCTCTGGAACATCCCATATCCTAAAGTAAACAAAATTCACAAGTTTAAACAACTGTTTGATGAATCTACTGCATTCTGTAGTTCTTGAATCTATTATGTAATGTTTGCATGATTGGGCTATCTGAATAAATGCTTTGAATGCCATGTTTAATTGTGTATACATCTGTATAATATATATATAACTTGTCCCTGTTTGTGAATCTTTTCATACGTGACTTTTCAAATATACGAACTGGATTTTGTTTCTTTTCTGTTTGTGAATTTTTTTTTCTGATAAACATACGTGCTAGGTTTTGTTTAACCTTCCTCTTTGTCTTCGACATTTGAGTTTACATAAACTTTCATCCTTGCCTTAGTTGATATGTAGTTCACTGCATCATTTCTTTGAAATGGCTGTTGCGTGAATTTGGCAACTTGCTTCTCTGCCACTTCTCTGTTACTTCATCGAATACTGCATTCCTGTTCACTTGAGATTTTGTTGTTAACTTCCTTGATTAATCTGCATTCACATGGCATCCATGTTGATATTTGCATTTTGATTCCATCGTAAATGTTGATTCTGTAGCCTGCACCTCATATTGTAGTGGTTGTACTTGAAAGTGATTCCAGTTGTAATCAGTGTTGTTACTAATGTTGTCCACTGTTTTACTTGGCCATTTGTAATTTTTACTTTGGTCATTCTTGTTTATGCTTCAGCTTGCATTCCTGGTTGTTTCAGTGGATTCACTGATCCATTTTTATTTTAGTTGGTCTGCATTTTCTTGTGGGCCTTTGTGCCTGCTGCACTTGGTTGACCAGTTTCATTCATCCTTGTTTATTTTTGTTGCCTTCACCCAAACTTCCATGTGGAGGCTGCATTTTCGTTGCAGTTTTACCCTTGTCCCTTGTGGTGACTTTATATTCAGTGGTGGCGAGGCAGTGCACGCGTGCGTGCACTGCAGCCACCCAGAATTGACAATTTTGAATTGATATTTCCTTTGTGTCGTGATGCGTTGATCTTTTATGCCGTATTGGCGAGGCCGTACACGCGTGCGTGTACGACAGCCAATCGAACTCTGATGGTTTTAAAGTGACAATTTCAATTGTTTTAAATTGATTTAGTCGATTTGATAAATTGTTTATTTATCTTTGTTGATGATTTAAATCTGCTGGTTTTTGTTAAACACTGTTAAGTGTTATATTGACCGTTATCCGGTTTCTTTGTTTAAAGAATCGGATAGACGGGAATTATGGTGACTGTCGTCTATTTAAATTATTACTGCCTATATGCACTAATACACTGGTTTGAATTAGACTGACCTGGGTATTATTTTCCTTTTGAATGTAATACTCGGGTCAGACCCGAGTTATTTCAGGTTGTAGATTTCTTTCTTTGAGTTGCTGTTCGGGATTTGAAGATTTTTCACATCTTCTGAAGTTGTCATTGTCCTTTTGTCGTAGTCGTGTCATTCTATAGAACGATATGTATTCATGTATATTAGTTGATAATGTACTTGTGTATATAACTTCTAGAGTCGACAGTTGTAGTTGTATCATATGTATCGTGTCAACTATATTGTAACTGACATCGGTTATATATATATGAGATTTTTGTTAATCTGTGTTCCGTATTTATATTATCTGTGTTATTGTTATATCTAATGTCCTAAACTATTATGAACTATCGTAGTTTGTTTTATACTGATAATTGGATATGTCGATGGGAGTAAATAAATAATTGATGAAAAATAAAAAGTATATACCACTCCTATCGAGATAACCAATATTAGTGTAAGGCCAATTACGGATGGTCGCTCCTATCCAGCCTTATTCTTCGTAATAATAGACAGTATTTCTTTTAATACTCTTTGTTATTATGAGCATAGAGGTGGGGCGTCACACTGACACATGCTGTAGTCGAGGAGGAGGGAAGAGCTGGGTCTAGAGGCTTGGGCACACGGTAGTAGAGGAGGGAAGCAAGGTGGGTTGGGTTTGCAGGTGGTGGCGGATGTGTTTTTGGAGGGGAGCATGAGCAGATGGTTGCGAGGCCGGAAGGGTCAGGTGTGCTCGGGTGGGCTGCGTTTATGGTGGAGGTTTGAGTGCTTGGTGGCCGACCCTGTGTGGTGATGGGCGGTCGCATAGAGGAAGGGTCGAGGAGTGGACGTTGAGCTCGACTAGGTGAGCAAGTGGAGAGCCGGTCAGAGGAGGTGGTTGCGGTCGGCAGTGGGAGGCGGGCTGAAGCGTGGCGCTTGGGGCGGCTGCAACTACATGATGCAGAGGGGTTGGCCACCTGCGGCTGTTATGGGAGAGGAGGCAGAGATTAAATGAAAGGTGTTTTGGGATGGGAAAGCAAGAAGGCCAGGCAGGACGAATGCGAATACGTATACATATCTTTATTTTTATTTTTCTCCTTTTTTTAAGTACCGAAACAACTGGAGAAGAGGGACGAGTGGATCTCGAAAATGAAGGAGGTGGCATGGTGAAAGAATACGAACAAGTTTCAGTAAAATATATATAGCTTATTTACTATTTTATATTCTTTGAAATAGCAGAATGAAATAGAGCAGAGGAAGAGAATAGGAGAATAAAAGGACCACCATCAAATTATACTGTAACTAAAGAATAACAAAAGTCAAAACTTGAATTTATGGAAATAATAATGATAGTAGCCATTTGGTTTCATATAGGTGTAGAGACGAACGGACATATTGAAACCAAAACGGGTACCGATACGGTTAATCGTTTTCCCGATTTCACCGTGCACCAGACACCAAAATGCACATTTGAATATACCGCAGAGATCAACACGACGAGATGAAAAAAATGTTACACAGATTTAAGTGATATGACTATCTTATCAAATGTCGATATTTCGCTGCCAAACTGCTGCAAATTCGCCGAAAATAAGATAAACGAGGCTAGAGAAGTCCAAATTTGACAAAACGAAATATGATGTCTCAATCAGAAAATGATTTACGATTTTATTATATAAAAATATTCAGGTTTCAAAAATATTTAATTTCCATCAATTTTAACTGATTATAAATTGAAATTGAAAATTACACAACAAAACTAACTTTCATATTCTCTAATGAAAATTTGACATTTGCTACGTTTAAATAGACGCATTCTAAATATCAAATTTTCATTGTTAAATTTAATTATTTAATTACAAACAAAATATCAGTTAATTACGTTATAAAAATTGTTAAAATTTCAGGGTTGTTACACTCTCCCCCACTCAAAACTTTTCATCCCCGAAAAGAAATGAGATGGGAGAGTAGAAACAACAGAAAGGAAAGATATATTTGAAATACACAATACCAGATACACAATTAATTCAAAACTATATAAATTTCAATTTTGGACATTTTATTACTTACATTTATATTCTATACTATTCAATCACATATTCACATGAACATTTTAACTTTTGAATATCTCAGGCAAGTTATATATGTTCTAGAATGCAATTGAGTATTATACAAATAAATTTATCCTAGTTCACTATTTCAAGTTGTTTAAATTCCAGTTCTCATTTTAATAACTTCAATTATTCAAAATCTTACTTAATTTTAATAATTTGAAAACCATTACTTAACATAAACTTAAGAGTTAAATTTCCATTTTCACTTCAAAACATTTTGAAATAAATATATATTATACATTAATTCATACTCAAGAAATTTAAATCAAATCCATTTCCCAAAACAAAATGTAGCAAAGCTACTATGTAACGACCCGTGGGTAGGGTTACGTGTGTAAGCGTCTGACTACTTAATTTCTAGTAGAAACCTTAGGGGCAACACATATGCAGGGTTTTACCGAAGCTGGGTAAATTTGTGTGTGATATCTTCTGCATTACTTTCTGTTATTGTTTTTATTTACGCATTAATTTTTATTATTGTTAGTATCACCCTATTCACCCCCCCTCTAGGGTGAAAACGATCCTACAGTTCTATCTAAGACTGTTGAGTGTATGGTATACTTAGTAGTTTAGTTATCATTCTATACGGTTAAAAGTTTCTAAACCCGAACAAACCATTTGTTTTGGTTGTTATGGATGGATGGTTGATTATTGTGGTTGCGTGTGATGATTGTATTGTTTTGTTGCAAATGACTATTGTTCTGTTGTGTTAATTTGTTTTGTTATTAATTGAAACAACGTAAATATTTCTCTTTTGCATAATTTTAACTCTTTTGGATTATAAAAGTGAAATACAGGTTTATGGAAGCAATAGCTACTGCTTTTGGTTTCGTAAATTAAGCGTTGTTTGCCGACAAATAGGTACATTTTCAGATTACGGTTTTCTAGCGATATTATATTGTTTTCCCATGGTTTGGGATATATTATTTTGAAATATGTAGTATATATTGTTATTATTGATATTATTATTTCTCCCAGACCTCTCCGTACAAAGGAGACTCTACCGAAATTTTCCATAAATTTTGGACTTAGAAATATTTTTATGAAAATAGAAATATTTCAAACTTTTATTAACTTGAATATAAAAGGATTTAATGGTTTATAAATTGATATTCTATTTAAATTATTTAATTATGTAAATTGATTGTTTATAAGTCTAATACTTTGAATAAGATATAGTAATTCCTTAATTGCTTCTTTCCCTTTTCGAGGACGAAAAGTTTTGAGTGGAGGAGAGTGTAACGACCCGTAAATTTCGATAATTAAATTTATTAATTTAATAAGATTTTGTAATTTAATATTGGAAGAAATTAAAAACTTGTGATTTATTAATGAGAATAATAACCAGAATAAATACAAGTAATGTTAATATAAGGCAATTGATAACTAATTTAATGCAATTCCAATTTTTTTTGAAATGATCGTAAATATAAAATTTGGTTATAAATTGAAATTTAAAAGAAATAAACCAAATGTTGTATTAATTGGTGAAATAATATGTAATAAATTGTAATTGGATAAAATCAGTGTTGTGTAAGTAGTTATAACACTTGTTTGTAGACAATAAACTTATAACTGTGATTAAATAAAGAAAAGGCGACAATTATTATTTTGTTACCTATTTATTTAATCTGTTGGATTAAATTTGAGAATAAATTGCAATTAAATGTAATTAAATATTACGTTAATGTAAATTAAGACGATAATGGTAGATTTTGATGTAATAAGATATAAAACAATGTTAACTATGCCCATAGAGTAATGATTGATTGAATAAAAGATTGAATCAGATTAAATCAATTTATTGGAATTAAAATATAATTAATTGGATTTAATTGCAGTTGAAACTGAACACTGTAATTAGTGTAATATTTAACACTGAATTGATACGTAAATTTGTTTTAATTTATTGTAAATGTCTAAGTAATCAGAAATGATAAAATTTGTTAGTTATTAAACTTCAAATTAAAAAGTGATTTAATCAATTTAATAATAATTTATTTATTTAACGTGAAAATAGCCATTTTGGCCATTGTATCGGATTTCGACGAAACCAGTTTCATTGGATCCGTAACAACGAGTTATTGTAAGGTTTCAAGTTCCGTAGCGATCGGACTTGTTGTTTGATCGTACGGGCTCGAAACGCGTGGAAACCCATTTAATTAAATTCAATTGAAATAAATTTGGAATAAGCCAAAATTAAAGCTAACTTATTCATACAATGGAGTTAGGACTTGAAACCTGTTCCATTGAGTTTAAAAATAATCAAAACATCTATTTTGATATATGGGATGACATATTTTCGTTTAGGGGTCAGAACGGGCTTTTTGGGTCGCATAGTCGTTTCGATTAATCCAACCTGGTTTGTTCATTTCTAAATTCAGATCTGTCTATATATAGGCTGTTATAAACCCTAATAGTAACGACCCGGGATTTTCTACTCTAAAAATCCCAGATAGTTAGGAAAAGAAAAAGAAAGAGATAGAAGAAGAGGAAGAAACAGAAACACCAAATCACATATTCTCACATTCGCAGCGGATCAAAATATAATATCACATAAATAACAGTTTTACAAAAAGAACTGTATCAATACACTTTTACATTCTATATCAGAGTTACGCTATTACACAACACAGGACAATTTGAAAACATGTCTTAGATAATCAACAATAATATATACAACAGATATCACTCCATACGTTCCTGCCATCCAGCTAGCCTCCTGAGCTCCAGAACGTCCTTACCTGGAAATCTGTAATACTCGGTCTGACCCGAGCATTACATCAAAGTAACACCCGAGTCAGGCTGGAAACCAGCGTGAGTAAACTTATCTAACAAGAAATTCCAAAGATATAACTTAAGTAAATTACCAGGGTAACTCGTACTTTTCTACGAGTTCAAATCTTATTTAAGTCCATTATTTATCTCAAAACAATATCCAAGAATCGTTATCCCGTTTAAATATCCATGATACTTAACTTATTTCATTCCAGCCTGTTTGTTTCCAAACTCACATTTATAAAGATTCGAAGTGGTTTCGGGTATTTACTGATACCCGACTCCGGTCTCTTCGAAATCAATGTCATTTCTAATCCAGGTTGTTAAGTTAAAAAAAAACCATACAATTCATATTCAGGATATCATATCATACATCAAATCATCTTAGATAGGTAACCTACATTACCCCAGTTTAACCCATTCATAACATAGTACATCTCAATTACCCATCAGAGATAAAATCAATCCAAGTAACCCAATATTATTCAACCATCCATAACAAGTTGATTTATTCTTAATTGATTTAATTAATCTCTAATTAAATTAATTACTAAACTTTAATCACTTGGATTACCTTAATCCATCTTACTTAACATAAATTAATTACAAATTAATTAATCATTTCTTAATTATTTATCTTAATTAATCTTCCTTGATTAATTATCACTTAATTACAATAAGTAATTATCCTTTTAATTATCCCTTAATTAAAATAAGTAATTATACTTTAATTATCCCTTTTATTTAATCATTCTTGATTTATTACTTTTTAATTACATTAAGTAATTAAACCTTAATTATAAATTAATTATCCTCAACCATTCAATAATTATTTTTAATTACTTCCATTAATTAATTAATGATCTTCTAATTACTTCATTAATTAATTACTCTTTTAATTTATTACCTTAATAAGTAATTAATCACATTATTAATTAACCTTAACCCTTTAATTAATTAATTTAATCCTTTAATTAATTACACTAAATGATTAATCCTTAATCACTTCCATTTAATTACTTCCATACATGATTCCCTTTTCTTAATTACATTCCGTAATTATTCATTAATTACTCTCTAAGTAATTATACTTAATAAATTTATAAGTGATTAACTTTAATTAATTAGACAAATTAATCACTTAAATTCTAGTTAATGATTCATTTCTTAGTTCATTAACTATCCACTAATTACCCCCATTAGGTAATAATTAACTTTTAATTATTCTCATAAATTAATTTAGTTAATTTCTTTTGAAATCAACCTTAAACATTTTATATTTGAAAATATATTCAATTAAACACTCTTGAAACTTGGTTGACATTTATTTAGAAAGAACTTGTTTTTAAATTGTAAACTTGGTTCTTTTTTTTTTAAAAAAAAAATTAAAACTGTACAAACCCAGGGAAAATCGAACCCGAGCAAAAACGTTAAAAACCTGAAGACCCCACCGAGTCACCCACCCTCTTCAGCTACTTCGAGTCATTTCCACCATTAACTCGAGTACGACCTGAGGCACCCTGCTTCCTTCCAAATTCCAACAGCAACCCAGACTCAACGTGCACACGTGCACGTGCACCAGCGAACCGACCATCTCCGACCAACCACGCCATCTCCAAAGAGTCGCCGACAACCTCGCCGACTAGCTTGACCTTCTAGATCGACGAAAACGCCAAGATACCAAAATCGAGCAACACGGCACCCAACTGGAACCAACCTCGATCGACAAAATCGCCATGCTCCGACGATCCCGACCACCAGAATCCACGCCGCCTCGACCAGAACATCGTCACGAACCCAAGTTCGATTTCCCATGCTCCGATCGTTTCCGATTCACTCTCGACATCATACGAACTCGAGAATCAACGTCAACCAAATTGTTCGATTAAACCCTAATTCGACGTCGATACGACACCACGGCGAACTATAAAATCCTCCAACATTTTTCCATGAATCTCCAGCCTACAACCCTTCTCTGGCCACAACCCCGAGGGCTTTGACCTCCGCGATCACCAGGAATTGACCAATTTACAATTTTCGTTCATCATTCATTTCCTCCCAAAACACCATCTTAAAAATCCTCATTTTATTTTTAAAAATCATAGTTTTCCAAATAGAAACAGATGAGGTAGGTGAAACAAAGAATTATGAAATTCAAATTTTGACATGTTTTCAAGTTTCACTGTTATATTTTCTTTCCAGAGCAGTTTAAATTTATTTTAACTTAAATAAAATTTTGAACCTTACTCTATGATTCAGCAACAAGTTTTTTTCAAAACTAAAACCCTAACTAGGATTAGATCGAGAGATAAAGGGATCTATTTAAAATCTTGAGTTTTGAAAACAAGAACAGGGATATCTCAGGCATGCACATACATCTGTATATTCATATACATAAACAGGAACTCATTTGCATATGTATTCATACGAACATACTTATTCCAGAAACCAACATGCATCCAAATCAATATTTAAACTTCTTTTCTTTTAAATTAAATGCTACTCACAGGCTTTTCAAAAATAACAGAGGAAACCAGGTTGTAATACTCACATATTTATGATATACATGCTGTCATATTTACACTACCATGCAAGCCTATTTCATATCATAACATTCAATGATTTGCACATGCATCAAGTTACCATTAACTTTAGCCTAAATAAAAGTGTTTACTCACCTCTTTTGTTTTGAACAGAGCAGCATGTTTCTTTGATTTAAAACTGGAAACTTAGTTGATCTTTTACTTTGAAAACTGGAGATTGCTTGCTGTTATAATTTGAGTTGAATCTACTTTATTTTGACAAGAATCTGGACTGAAGCTTGAAAATGCTTTGAAATCTGAAGCTTTGATGATTCAAATAGTTGATTGTTTATGAATTTCTGGTTATAGTTGTATACAGGCTTTGAGTTTCTTGTGATTTGTAAAATGTTTTTCTTTACAGGATTTTGGCTTCTGATTTGTAATGTTTACAGGCTTTCGATTTTTAGGAAGATGAGAGGAGGTTTGAGAAATATGTATAGCCTATTTTTATTTATTTATCTTAAGTATCATGTATATATTTTGATTAAAGAGATTCATTGCCACTTGTCTTTTGCATGTTATATAAAAGCTACAAATGTCAAAACAATTTATTTCCTTATGTTTTATTTATTATTTCTATTTTATTAATAAATTTTCTTTTTGCTTATATTTATATAATTTTAGAGAAAAATGATATAAAACCTAATTACTCACAAATTAATAATCATATATATATACTAGTTGTAAAATTTATTTTTAAGATATTATTTTGAATTTCAAACCCAAGTTCTATTTACAATCTACTTATATATAAATATATTTATTTGATTTTGAAAAGATAAATTTGCCAATTTTAAATAATTATATCAGGAGATTATCAGATAAATATTTATCCAAATATAAATATTTATTATCAGAATTATTTAATCTATAAATCAGTATTCCTATTAATTAATCCAGTTAATTATCAAGTAACCAGTGTTCAAAAATCTGGGTTATCACACTAATTGTTTCTCATTCTTGTTACTGTATGTAATATTCTCTCTGGCTATCTCTTTCTTCTAATGGCAGAAACAAATTCCAAATACAAACCCTAAATCCAATTTCAAGAAATTTCAACCTCTCCAAACTATATCGTATTATATATTGTTGGAAAGCTCTTGACGAGCGCATTCTACTGCAATGATTTGGTTTTCAATTTGGTTCACCATTTGGCCAGAAATTGGTGATTAAATCTCGGCCGTTCATTGGGTCGTGATCAACTTAGACCGATCGTCCAATCGATGGTATAGGTTTGTGGAGATCGTCGTGGGGAGTTCATCCATGCGGTTAGAACGGCGAATTGATGGTTGGATGTGGCTTAAAAATTCGATTAGGTTTTGGGGAAAATGGCGGCGGCTGACTTATGGGGTATCGATCGACGTAGTTGGGCTGCTCGGTGATCGTGGATGTGGCAGGAGGCGAGGTCGGCGGCCTCTAGTGTGGTCACGGTCGTGGATTGGTGGTCCACGGCTAGGGGGATGTGGCGGCTTGTTTTGCTTCATCGTGTTCTGGTAGGTTAGGGTTCGAACGTGCGTGGTGAGGAAGGAGCATTGATGTGGCCGCTTGTAATTGGGTAATTCCCTTTTTTTATTTTATTTAAATTTCGATTTCAAACTGTCTAATGACTATAACTTTTACATACGTGGTCGTATTCACGCGTGGTTTTCTCCATTGCGATCGTATCGAAATTCTGAACATTTAGGAACTAGTTTGGATGAATTCTGAGACTGTTGAATTTTGGGCCTTATTTTGGATTTCAAATCGATTTGAAATCATAAGTGAGTGTTTTAACCCATTCACAATTACTAAATTATCTCATGTTAGTTAAATTGAATTTATGATGTGATTTGGAATTGATTGGTTGATGTTTGGTATATTTAAATTGTCATTCTAGTTAAATTCAACTTTTATTGCACTTAATCATCGTTTAATTTAATATTGAATTTAATTGTCAATTTAATACCTGTTAATGATAATCATATATCTATTAATGGTTATTGGTTGATTTGGATGATGATTGTGATGGATGTTTGATTGTTAATATTGGATGACTAGATGTTATATTTAATATTGTTATAATACTGCAAGTTCCCTATGGGTTGAAATGATACATACCCGAAAGATCTGATAGATTAGGGAGAAATCGTTATGAGTTGAAATGGTAGACTCAAGCGATTTCATGAATTTGAAATAAAATTTGGGATTGCGGGTTGAAATAATATATACCCGTAAAATTTAAATTATTTGCGGATTGAAATGATAAATATCCATATCACTTAACCATAGGGTAGAAATTAATATACGGACACCGGATTGGTTAAATTAAATGATTTTAAAACTTTAAATTTTGAATGTGGGTAAATGATGTTTTGATATAGAATTTGATTGATATAAATTAAATTGTTTTTAAGTGAATTATTTAAAGGATTTAAATTGAAATTTAAAGTTTAATTTTGAAGTATAAACGAAATTTATCGAAACTGAGTTATTGAGAAGTTGAATTGTAACTTTGAAATCTATTGAAATTGGAATAGCTTAAATTGATATTTCAAGATGTGAAGTTAAGTTTGATTTGAAACCTGGATATGGTCCAGATTTGTCGGAATGAAAGAAATAGTTAAATTTGATGTCAATTTCAAATTTATTTTCTTAATACAAAATATTATTTTAAATTCCAATTATTAAAATTTTCAACTATTAAACCAAATTAATCTATTTTAAATTATTTTTAAACCATTTTAATTAATTTAAACTATTTTAATTTATTTAATCTATTTTAATCTATTTAATCCAATTACAGCTATTTATCCTATTTTAAACTAATTAACCCATATTAATCTATTTTAAATCTATTTAATCTATTTTAAATCTATTTAACATATTTTTAATCCATTGTAATCTATTTTAAATCTATTTAAGGTAATTAATTTATTTTAATGTATTTTAAATCTATTGAAAGTATTTTAATCTATTTTATCTATTTTAAATCTATTTAAAGTATTTTAACTTATTCTAATCTATTTTAAATCTATTTAAAGTATATAAATCTATCTAATCTATTTTATATCTATTTAATCTATTTTAAATCTATATTAAACTATCTTAAATCCATTTCAACTATTTTTATCTAATTTTAAACTATTAAACTATTTCTAATCTACTTTAACTTATTTAAAATTCAGATTGTGTAAAGTGGGATGATTTATATTAAGCGAATATGCTTAAATGATATTATAACCAAAGTTGGATTTAAATGACATATTTAATTAAATATGATGATTTAGAAATGAGAATTTGACCTATTTGTGAATATGATTTCAAAAGAGATGGTTTGAATCGAATATGATATTTTGATATCAATTATGAAATGGTTTTAGAAATTTAAAATAACCATCTGGTGTGAAATAAGCATTTGGTTGTTAAAGAGACCGGGATCAGATATTGTCATACTCTCTGCCAATACCGAAAACCACTTTAACAAATGTGTACGTGGTGGAGATTATAGAATGAAGTAGGATGGTTTGGCGAATGATTCTGTATGAGGTATTTACGTGACCCTGACTCCCGTGAGTCAGATTAGATGTTACTAAAACAGGAGCCACACCGGGCCAAGTGAGGTCATTCCTCCTATCAAACATGCTTCTTCGATACCATATTATGACTTTGTGATGATTTGGTGGCCACCCCTTTATTTTGATTATGGGAGTGTGTTCCAAGGTGGGCGGTAGTAGCTAATTTGTGTTACCACCAGTCCGAATCCGCAATTGGTAGAATCTTACCCTGGCATTGCCTCGAGTGCCGTGTTCACATGCCCTATCGCGCCTTCTACGAGTTTGTTTTGTACTAACTATGGAGTGCCCTCTGGGTAAACCACCAGTTAGGTGGAGCGTACGGTACTGTATAGACTATGGGAATATATAAAAATGTATTAAGGGGGATATGGGTAACGCCTTAATGCTATTTTAATAATTTACTTTACTGTAGACACTATTATAATAGCGTATTGTATATGTATGTAGATAGTTTAACGGATCCTTAAGAGATAGAAATCCCGAACATTCTCCTAAGTTACTGCACTCACATTAGACACTGGATAGGAGTTGTCAAAACCCGTAAACGTCTCCGACGCCATTACACTCATATTTATTTACTGTTGATTTAACTTACATAAGATCTTTTAGTTCTGACTCGAGTGTTTTGTCTTTTTAATTCGCTCGGGTCAGTCTGAGCTTTTCAGTGTATCGAATACTGCTTTTGAAGGACGAAGACGATGATTTAGCATTATTATTATTTATTTTATTTATTCCGCTGCATCATGTTGTTCCGCTGCATTGTTATTTATTTCTATTGTATATAACTTTGATTCTGTATTGTAAAAGTGTAATCAAATGTTATTTGTAAAATAGCTTCATGAACTGTTTATTTGATTGCTATATTTTGTTATTCCGCTGTGAGATTCTATGTTTTTTTCTTTCTTTCTCCGCTTTTTCTTATTCACCCCATAACAATCCTCCCTTTTGAATGGCTTGAGTTAGACATGTGTGGTTTATCGTCGATTTAAACCGTCCAAAAAGGTGGGCTGCTACAAGTGGTATCAGAGCTTTGGTTTAGCGATAACCTTAGCTTTATGGGGTCGGGCTCATTAGAAAAAGGGTGGTAATACCCTAGAATGAGTCGCAGAATGTATATATATGAGAGAGCGTATTTGTTAGTGTTATACAGGGTTTTTGTATTGTGTTAATTTGTTCTGTTTTGTATTTATAAATTCCAGTCGGTACATAGGAGGCTATGACATTGATAGAGATTTATAAACACTTAATAGGGCAGACCGACACAATATTGTTTTGAAATATAGGTAAATGAAATAATTTTGCCTAGTATTATATTTTGTATATAAAAGAATAATCTTTATAAAGGTATATAATTATATGTGATATGTTTGGTCGCCTGTTAGTAAGTGATATTTTATAAACATTGATTGAAAAAATTAGATTTACAAATAAAGTAAATAAGAACTGAGGATTTGAGAACTTAAGTTCAGGGGTTTTGGAAAATTTGCTTTCAAAAGATTTTGGAATATAATATTAGTATAATTTGGGCATATTTTCTGATATAAATATTTCAATATGATTTGAAAAAACATGTTTAAAGGAACTTTGGAAGGAAATAAGTTTTGTACTCCCCTCTCTGTCGTTTGAAATTAATTTTGGTGATGAGTGCACGCATCATCGACGTTTATTTTTGACTTTCAAAGTGCGAAGACCGCTGTAGTAGTTTTACTACGCAATTGTTTTGATAACAAATCTTAATCTTCTAAATATAATTGAATATATATAAGTTATGAGTATATATATATATATATAATTTTATTTTAAATGACCAAAATGAATCCGGAATTATTACCTGGTTGTTTGACCATGTAACAAGAGGCTCGGCATAGGCCTCGTTCGGCACACCTCCCCTCGCTCGGCATAGAGCATCGCTCGGCACAAGGCCTCGTTCGGCATAGAAAGGTTGTTCGACATCTCACCTCGTTCGGCATGATAGGGTCGCTCGGCATGTTGCCTCGCTCGGCATAGAGGGGTTGTTCGGCATCTCACCTCGTTTGGCATAGAGGGGTCGTTCGGCATCTCACCTCGTTCTGCATTGAGGGGTCGTTCGGCATCTCACCTCGCTCGGCATTGAAGGGTCGCTCGGCATCTCACCTCGCTCGGCATAGAAAGGTTGTTCGACCTGGGTGTGTGGCTCGGCATACGAATGCCGTTCGGCACTGAGGCCTCGCTCGGCACACCTCCCCTCGCTCGGCAATTGCCGTTCGGCATCTATGGCTCGGTGCACAGAAGTTACTTACCACGGGCCAAGGTACATTGTTCCTAGGCCCATGAGGGAAGTCCAACCTATCTTCGTTTATAAATAGAAGGGCAGGGGCATAGTGAAAGGGACCTTTTTTCGAGAACATGGGGGAGACTCTGCCATTTTCAAGACTCTTTCTTTTCCAGTTAAAACTTGTATTCAAGTCACTAGTGGACGGATTGTATCTGTATTCAACTACTTGTGAAAGCAATAAAGATTAAAAACTCAAAGTGGACATAGGCAGCTACGCCGAACCACTATAAATCTTCTTATTCTCTACAGTTAATTTAGCTTGCATCCCTCTGTTTTAATTTATCTTCTTCATTAATCTCTCTACACAAAACTCTCTTTGGGTGTTAGTGACCAATTTTGGTGCTAACATTTTGGTGCTTTCACTGAGAACAACATTCTCAGGTCATTAGGATCTACTTTGTAGCTACTGGATTGAAGAAATCCCCCGAAGGAGATCCAAGTCATTCACAAGAAGTCCATTGATTCTACTCGGAGTTTCTACCAATAACTCTACAATGGGAAGACCTCGTACTAGATCAGCCTCTCATAACGCGGACGTCAACGAGACTGCCAGCGTCTAGCAAATAGGACCTAGTAATCAATAAGCTAATCTTGGCATGGGAATTATGGCCGCCCAAAACCAGATGGAAGCTGTCACTAGGACAGAGTTCAATGAGCTAATGAGAGAACTCATGTAAAGCAGGAGGCAACTTAGCGAATAGATCCAAGCCAACGCCAACCTTATGACTTAGCTTACTCAACAACAGCATCAGAATGCTGGAGGAAGCCCCGCTCCTTATTCCTCATCCGACAGCTCTGCTTCGTCTGATGAACCTCCCAGGCGTAGATGTCGTAGAACAGAAACAACACAGACAGGTGCTGCTGATCGATCAACCAGGGATGGTCCGGGTTCTCTACCTGGAGCAATGGCTCCTCACTTACACCAAGAAAATCACACTCAAGCTGGAACGGGAAACTTAGGATCTGGAGTGCAAGTGGAAGCTGGACAGCCGGCACACCAAGGTCTTAATGCTGCTGGTCTCCAGGATACACACTTGGTAGATCGCCAACGGAGAAGACATCGACCAGAACGGTCTCACAGGACAGACACCAACCTGCCATCTTCCATACAAACCCCAGACCTATCAGCTATGGTCAGACAACTGATGAAAGAGAATCAAGGCTTATTAAATAATGATTGGGGGGTATCCAGGAGTCATACTTCGTTTACAGATGTTATGTTACAGGCCGAGTACCCTAGGAAGTTTAACATGCCGACTATTCCGGCCTATAAAGGAAAGACTGATCCCCGACAGCATGTGATGAGGTATGAATGGATGATGGACTCGGCTAGAGCGAACGATGCAACCAAGTGTAGATGTTTCCCAATAACTTTATCTGGAGTCGCTACCATGTGGTTCACCCGACTTCCTCCGCGAACTATCTCCAACTTTGATGAGTTAGCGATGAAATTTGTGGAACAATTCAGGATTCATGCCACTCGTCCCAAGGATGTGATGTCCTTGTCCAGTGTGATTCAGGCTCCAGGGGAGTCGTTGAAAGAGTACTTACAAAGATTTCATGTTGCCACAACTGAAGTTAGCAACCCCAACGACCATGCTATTTTAATGGCCGTGATGCGAGGGGTAAATCCGGATTTAGAGTTTGGAGACTAGATGGCGGGAAAGCCCCCGACTATGCTAGAATGTTTTTATTCAAAAGCACACCAATTTATAAGAAGGGTGGAAGCTAGGTGGACGAGGCGAGATAATGCACCGGTACATGGCAAGGAGGCTGTGCAGAGTAACATCGCTGTAAAACAATCTGGTGACAACTCTGGAAAGGTACAAGTTAATGTTCAAAACAAGCCTGAACAATCAAAAGGATCTGGTGGGGGGAATCCCGGAAAGAAAAGGGAAGCTGGAAAGTGGAAACCAGGGATCCCAACTTACAACGAATACACACCTCTGAATGCATCTTTGGAAAATATTTACCTGTCAATTTGTAATACTTTCCAATATCGAAAGCCACGCCCAAAAGAGTATACTGAAGAGAAAAAGTAGACTGGGAAGTATTGCCGCTTCCATGAGACTTACGGGCACAATACTGAGGAGTGTAGGCACCTCCATGATGCTATAGAAAAGTTGATTAGACATAAAAAGTTGCAGGAGTTTGTAAAGAATCCTCAAGAGGGTGAACAGGGAACGTCCAATCCCGGTCGCACACCGACGCCACGTCACCCTAAGGAGCCTGCTCGGACCGTGGGCAGACTGGTCATAAACATGATAGTAGGTGGACCTCACCCTGCAAATAAGAACTGGCAAGAAATGGAGCGGTATGCTAACTCCTTGAGGCATGCAGATTTTGAGTGTTGTTCGAATGTGGAGGATGGGACCCCCGTTAAACAACAACGCATGATGATAGACGATATAGTATTCAGGAGCAGAGAAGCTGATCAGGTGGAGGCTCCTACCGTTGACCCGAGGGTTATATCCGCGATAATCGGGCCAGCATTTGTGAAAAGAATTCTGATTGATTTTGGAAGTTCTTTTAATATCATCCTCAAAAAAGCATATGACCAGATGAAGATGGAGACGAAAGATTTAAAACCATCTAAAACTCGTATCCATGGCTTTAATGGTGCTGCAACCGATGCGGTGGGTTATGTTGAATTGCCTGTTGAACTAGGGCAAGGTGAACGTAGGAGGGTGCGAATCCTACCTTTCATAGTTTTGGATGTTGATTCTCCATACAATGTATTTCTGGGTCGACCGGCCTTGGCGGAATTCAGGGCAGCTTTGGCCCCATGGTGTTTAACTCTGAAATTTCCGACAGACAAAGGAGTTGGTGTTGTACATGGCGATCAGACGACTGGTCGTGCATGCTATGTGGCTGAGCTGAGAGAGGCCCAGCGAAGAGAGAAGGGAAAGGTTGTGGACAGCCCCGTCCACAACCGAGTTGTTGAAAATTGAAAAGTAATGCCCGAGCCCTGGCTCGGGCAACATGATCGGATCTATAGAGACATAGATCCGAGAGATGATGATGAGGAACCCAAGGAAGAAAAAGCAGCGCCGGCTGAACCGACGATTGACATTTCAGTCAGCCGAGACGATCCGTCGAGAGTACTTAAGATTGGGTCACAACTCAGCCCCTCGATGACCGAGGATCTCACTGATTTCCTCCGAGCGAATCTGGATGTTTTCGCTTGGACACATTCTGATATGTGCGGGATTTCTCCCGCTATTGCGAGTCATATGTTGAACACAGACCCGAAGTACGTTCCGGTAAAGCAGAAAAGAAGAGGCATAGACCCGTAGAGGTCTGTAACTCTCAAAGAGGAAGTGGACAAACTCAAAGCCAATGGGTTGGTCCCCGACGCCCTCTACCTAGAATGGGTCTCTAACCCTGTACTAGTGAGAAAAGCGAATGGGAAATGGAGGACTTGTGTTGATTACTCGGATTTAAACAAAGCATGCCCTAAGGATAGTTTCCCATTACCTAGAATTGATCAGTTGGTCGATTCAACGGCAGGGCACGAGTTATTATCATTTATGGATGCGTACTCAGGATACAATCAAATCCCGATGCACATTCCAGATCAAGAACACACCAGTTTCGTCATAGATGTTGGACTGTACTGTTATGTAGTGATGTCTTTTGGGCTGAAAAATGCAGGGGCAACTTATCAGCGCTTGGTGAATCAGATGTTTAAAGACCAAATTGGTAGAACAATGGAAGTCTATGTGGATGACATGCTCGTCACGACAGTCAAATGACCACATTCGAGACTTGGCAGAGATGTTTGATATACTCAGGAATTATGGAATGAAAATCAACCCACTGAAGTGTTCCTTTGGTGTTGCATTAGGAAAGTTTTTGGGTTTCATTGTCAATGCACGAGGAATCGAAGCTAACCCGGAGAAGATTCAAGCTATCCGAGACATACAAGTACCCAGAACTATAAAGCAAGTACAAAGCTTGAATGGGAAAGTAGCCGCGTTGAGTCGATTCATATCCAGGGCCACAGATAAGTGTATTCCATTCTTTGATGTAATGAAGAAGGGAAAGAGAAATTTTGAATGGACGCCCGATTGCGAAGACGCATTCCGAGCTATGGTAAGGCATTTGGAAAGTCCCCCGGTGCTGTCGAAGCCTGTAGACCATGAAGTATTGTATGTATACTTGGCTGTGTCCCAACATGCTATCAGTACAACATTGGTTCGCGAGGAGGACCGAGTTCAAAAGCTGGTGTACTATGTCAGTAAACATCTAACGGGGGCAGAAAGAAATTATCCCAAAATTGAGAAATTGGCCTACTGCTTGTTGATTGCATCATGCAAGCTACGTCCGTACTTCCAGGCATACTCGATCAATGTTTATACCGATTAACCCTTGCGACAGGTACTCCAACGACCAAAAACCTCTGGAAGGATGTTAAAATGGAATATCGAATTGAGTCAGTTCGATATTACCTACCTGCCGCGAAGAGCCATACAAGGGAAAGCGCTAGCAGACTTCATTTTTGAATTCACCATATCAGACGAATCAAACGATTATGATGTCATTCCGCCTATTCGATGGAAACTGTACACTGATGGAGCATCCAACAACCGTTAATCTAGGGCTGGTATAATTCTTGTGACTCCCGAAAACCGATCAATTTGTTACGCTTTGAAACTCAATTTCCCAGCCACAAACAACAAAGTTGAGTATGAAGCGTTGATTGTTGGATTGAAACTTATCAGGGAACTCGGAATAAGATCGATTGAAATCTTTTGCGACTCACAATTGGTAGTGTACCAAGTTCGTGGAGACTATCAAGCAAAGGGGCAGAGACTCGCCCCATACCTTGCACGAGTTCAAGAACTGTTGGCGGACCTTCAATACTACGATATTTCCCATGTCCCGCGTGAGAAAAAAAGGAAGCCGATTCATTGGCAAAGTTCGCAAGTATAGGCGATGCACAACAAATGGGCTTGGTTCCCATCCAAGTTTTGCAATTTCCAAGTATAGATGAAATGGAAATGGATTTTGTTCTAGAAACAGAAATTGAAAAGGAGTCGTGGATGACCCCATTCAAACAATACATACTACACGGAACCTTGCCCGATAGGAAGAACGAGAGACGGCAAGTCCTTCGTAAAGCTTCAAGATACATAATGCAAGATGGAATAATGTATCGGAGGGGGTTCTCGGTTCCCCTACTCTGGTGCATCGCCCATGATGAGGTAAAACGAGTTTTGATGGAAGTGCACGAAGGAGAATGTAGCGACCATACTGGGGGGCAAACACTCGCAAAAAAGATCCTCCGCTATGGATATTATTGGCCAACTGTAAATCGGGATGCTGCATACTATGCGAGAAAGTGCAACAAATGTCAAAAGTTTACGAAAATCCCAAGAGCTCCGCCAACGGAACTCACACAAATGGTTAGTCCTTGGCCATTTGCGATTTGGGGGATCGATATAATTGGTTCCTTACCTATTTCTAAAGGTGGTGCAAAATATGCAATTGTTGCAGTTGATTATTTTACCAAATTGGCGGTAGCCGAGCCTTTAGCCACAATCACCACCAAAAAGGTCATCAATTTCATCGTACGAAACATTATATGCCATTTTGGTCTCCCACGAACTATCATTACGGACAATGGAACTCAATTTGAAAGTAGGGAGTTCCAAGATTTTTGCCAAAAATATCACATTGAGAAAAGATTTTCGGCGGTCGCTCACCCTAAAAAAATGGACAAGTGGAAGCCATAAATAAAATAATCAAGTCAATATTAAAGAAACGTTTGGAAAAGGCTAGAGGCAAGTGGGTGGATGAGCTTCCAACAGTGCTCTGGGCTTACAGAACCACCTCACAAGTCCGTGACTGGCCATACTCCATTCACCTTAGCATACGGCGCTGAAGCTGTGATACCCGTCGAACTTGAAGTTCCTTCTCATCGGGTAACCTATTATGATCCCAAGACGAATCAGAATCTCTTATTGGAATCACTGGACTTTGTTGATGAAAAACGTGAAGAAGCTGATTTGAGAGCGGCTGCACATAGGAATAGAATTGCTCGATATTATAATGAAAAAGTCCGACCAAGAAGTTTCGATGTGGGCGATCTTGTTTTGAAGCGAGTCTTTCTGGCCCCATCACATATGAATCCCACATGGGAAGGTCCATATGTCATCGAACGGAAGCTTGGAGAAGGAACTTTCAAGCTAGCGACCGTAGATGGCGCGACACTCCCCCGAGCATGGAATGGCGAACACATGCGCCGTTATTACACTTAGCACAACTATTTCGCATTTTAGTTGTAATTATTTCCAGTTTACGTTCCTTTCGTTGTTTTTAGTTGTCAGCATGTAATAAGACAATTTAGACTGTTTTAATTTGTTACGATCAATAAAGGCTTGAAGCCGTCTTTTCCATGAACTATTGTTGTTACCATATAGTGCACTTTAGTGACGAAGTTTAAATTACGTTATTTTGTCTGGCGTATGAACGCGCATTCAAAACAGAAAAATCTCTAAGTCCCTAGAGTGCGGACTAGAGTACTCTGAGTCCCCAGAGTGCGGACTAGAGTATAAACGACTGAAAAATCTCCAAGTCCCCAGAGTGCGGACTAGAGTACTCTGAGTCCCCAGAGTGCGGACTAGAGTATAAATGACTGATAAATTTCTAAGTCCCCATAGTGCGGACTAGAGTACTCTGAGTCCCCAGAGTGCCGACCAGAGTATAAACGACTGAAAAATCTCTAAGTCCCCAGAGTGCGGACTAGAGTACTCTGAGTCCCCAGAGTGCGGACTAGAGTATAAACGACTGAAAAATCTCTAAGTTCCCAGATTGCGGACTAGAGTACTCTGAGTCCCCAGAGTGCGGACTAGAGTATAAACAACTGAAAAATCTCTAAGTCCCAAGAGTGCGGACTAGATTACTCTGAGTCCCTAGAGTGCGGACCAGAGTGTAAACAACTTCGAAATCTCCAAAGTCCCTTGAGTGCGGACTAGAATGTTCTGAGTTCCCAGAGTGCGGACTAGAGTATAAACGACTGATAAATCTCTAAGTCCCCAGAGTGCGGACTAGAGTACTCTGAGTCCCCATGGTGCGGACCAGAGTATAAACGACTGAAAAATCTCTAAATCCCCATTGTGTGGACTAGAGTACTCTGAGTCCCCAGAGTGCGGACTAGAGTGTAAACAACTTCGAAATCTCCAAAGCCCCCTGAGTGCGGACTAGAATGTTCTGAGTTCCCAGAGTACGGATCATAGTATAAGCGATTCAAAAAATCTTCGAGTCATATTGAAGTGAACCAGGGCTTATATAACTCACAAGGTTTCAAATTTCGACTACAAGTTATACAGTGAGCTAAACAACAGAAGTCATTTGAAAGACAAAGGACGAAATTTTATTCATTAATTCAAAATGAAGTCGTACTACAACTTCTCCCAAACTCGGGGCAAAAAGTCTATCTACAATGGCTATGAAAATGAAAAAATAATTAATAATTACATAATCCAGGCTGATTCTCGTTGAACGAGCATGATATTTACTTCTTTGACTTCTTCTCCTTCTTCGATTTCTCAGACGACTCCTCCCTCATGCGTTTTCTCTTGGATGTTTTGCTCACCTGAGAAGGGGTGTCAGAGGAAGGAGGAACTTCTAACGGCCTGGTCCCACATGGAAGAATAATCTTCAAAGGCCTGTTCAGTGGGTCGTCGAGTTCTACCACTTGAGGCTCGACCTTAATTTCGGCCTTCTTTCTCCCCTCTTCGGCGACCTGTTCCTTCATGCTCAGCTTTGTAGTGTGTTTGGAGGCGCCAGTAATTTCAATCTGGTAATGTTCTTCAACAGGCGACGAATTGTCGGATTTGTCTTCATTAATCGCCTCAATCACTTGAGCGTCAGGTCCGAGGGTCTCTTCCGCTTGCGTCGTTTCTTCCGTCTTCTCCTCCTTCTTTGTGGCGGCATCGATCCTTGGAGTAGGTACGAGATCAGGATGACCTACGCGGAATCATAAGAAACAAATGTTAGAATACATTTATCACTCGCTGAAAGCGAGAACCCTTTGAACTCTGAAGGAAAAGTTATGTACCAGTTTCTGGTTGACTCTCAACTGTGCGGGGAGTTTCGCCTTTTGGAATGGGAGACAGAACAGAAATACCGAGACTAGGATCTTCTGGGTCATAACCGAAGTGTTTTTCGAAGGGGTCAAGTGGTAGGCGATCAGTCGATTGAATAGGGGGAGAAATTATAGGCTCGGCTCCGGGTGGGCCGACAACGTCATCTTTTCCTTTCGGTGAGGAGGAGTCTCTGCTGTAGAGAGCCTTCGCTGCAGACAAGTCCGAAGGCTCATTCCCCCGGAGGAATTCTTTCACTAAAGCTTCCTCATCGACTTCTTCCGTTCCCAACTCAACCTTTCTGATCTTGATTAAAGTCTCCCATGCTTCGGCTAGAGATTCGAGATAACCCTCGCCGAGAAATGTTAAGTCACGATGCATGAGGACTCGAGCATTGTACTCGGCTATAAGAGGATCAAATAAGCATTTGATCTCCTCCCTACCCGCTTCGGTGGCCGCCTCGAGGCGAGAATACATCTCCGTAAATGCTATCCTTTTGCCCTCTTCGGGGGCTTCGTCCTTCAGCGTCTCAGCCTTGGAGAGTTCTTCGTCAACCTTTGTCTTCAGGAGTCGTGTAGCGACAATCTCATCGCAGTAACGTTACGACTCCTCTTGAGCAGCCACCTTGTCTTTTTTCTCTTTGAGAAATAGCTCCTCCAGCTCTTTGACTCGTTGAGCGAGCACGTCTCTATCCTTTTGAACAGAATCTTTCTCTAAAGCTAAGGCCCCGCAACGTTGAACCGCTTCGTTAATTTCTTTCTTATGTGTCGTCTTCAGACGACTAACGGCCTCCACTGTGTCTTTAGCATTCTTTTGAGCAGCTTCGAGTCGAGACTTGTATGAAGAGAGCTCTTCATCCTGAGCTTTAATGATGTCTTTGTCATGAATAGCCGTGAGCTTCAGACGGTCGATTTCATGTTGACGCTCAATAGAGACTTCCGAGACTTTTTCAACCAAATGGACGAATGCGTCATGTTGAACATAGACGTCGTTGTTACATGCAATGGCGCTTTGCTTGACATGTCTTGGAATGGGATGGATCGTAAGAAGGAACTTCAGACCATCAAAGCATATTTTAGGGAACGTAGCCTTGAGCTCGGCCAGCTTTTCCGATACCGACGGATCTTGTACGGGAGTAGGAGGAGTTGGTTTTGAAACCACAGTTTTCTTGTAAGGCCTTATGCTACAAGAGCCTGAGTGTTGATCGTGGGGAGTATCGGACTAGGACCCTTTATGGCCAGATTTCTCCCTGCCTTGTTCCGGGTGAGAAGGAGAATTGTAATGAGATGAAGGCTGATGGTAAGTTTTCCTTCGGGATGACGAATCCCGGGAGCGGTAATCTTTGTTGCTATCATCATCTCTATCCCGACGTTTGCCGAAGCCCGAAACTCGTCCAGAATGATGAAAAATAGAGGAACCGCGGAGGCGATCAAATCCGTGAGAACGCCGCATATCACCTGCACAAAAATTAAATGAACGCAGGTTAGCCAGAATCACATAGTGACTAAAGATTGAGTGCAGGGTGAAGTGTAAGTGTTATCGTGTGTGTCCTAGTGTTTCCCCCCAACGGACCAGTTTTTTTAGCTTTACTAATTGGAGTTTTCTCTCCTTGATTTTGGACTTGAGCATCTCCATCGCCTTTCACGGGCGAGAGAAGCTTCAAGGCTTTCGGATCATCAAAGCCGTAATTAAGCAAATCATCGGGAATAGTGAGGTCCGACAAGCCTTTCAATGAACTCTCTAAGTATTGAGGAGAGGGCTCTCTCTCTACTGGAATGATTGTGACCTTAGAGGTTCCGCCTGCTATCTTTTTCCTCAATTTGTAAGTCAATTTCTTCTTTCCCTTTGAAGGAGGAGGCGTTACTTCAATGTCGTGAACCTCAACTACTGGCTCCTGAGTAGGACTAACATTTTTACCCGGAACTTCGAGCATTTTAGCTTCTCTAATCTCCCCCTCCTCAGGTGTGTCAGGGGCATCATGTGGTGAAGGCCCAGCTTGCCTTTTGCCTTTGTCCAAGGTAGAAATGGTTATAGTGATGTCGTGAGAAAGACTTATTCAGCGACCTTCCGCCAACTGGCTGAATTTCGAGAGCATTTCATTAGAAATGATAGACCTGATATCCCGGTCTTCCACGGGGACAGCTCGGATAGCTTCAACGGTCTCAGAGTACCCGGAGCCTTCAGGACGTGGACTGATACCTGTAAAGTAGAGAAAGAATTAGAAATGGTGCAATTCCCGCTGAATGCAAGTATTGATCTAGAAAAGAGACTCACTCCCTTCCACCCATCACCTTGCAAAGCCAAGGGGACATCGCACGTAGAACCATTCCTGCTTATACTAGGCGAATTTGCTCCACGCCCCAGTCAGAATTTGACACTTTCTATGTGGCTCAAGAAATACAAAGGATGGGCTGTCGGATTGTCTCTTGAAATGATAAATATAGCAGATATCGCTAGGAGTCGGGAGCCTAAAAAGGACGCTCATGAAGAGAATGCACGTGCCATATACGAACGCGTGACTGTTAGGATGTAACTGTGATGGAGCTATCTCAATATACTGTAACAGGTCACGGAGTAAGGAATTGAATGGTGGCACGCTACCAACCCAGCACATAAATTTATTGTAGGCCGTATATCCGACTGGGGGCAAGTAAGGACAATCTTGTCCCAATGGAACCAACACATCGTCAAAAGGAATCCCGTGTATTGAGCATATGCGACAAAAAGCGCTTTCATTAATTCTCGAAGCTTGAGAATCGACCGGGTTATCTATAAAGATCGCTGCATCCAAGGCATCGGGAGCCAAGTCGACGGATGCGATCGTGGGAATCGGAATATCTTGTACAGGAGTAGTCGATGGGTTTGAAGTTCCAACTACTTCCTGTCGTGAAGTTTGCTTATGTCTATCCGAGACTGTGGCAGAGTTGGATTTCATAGACATCTCTGATGAACGTTGGATCTGATGAAACACCTGTTTGAACTATACTTGAAAAACGATTGACATTAGACATAACAACAAAAATACTCCCCCCGTGTGGTGTGTGAACTAGTGCAGCCATTCAAGTATAAGTGCCAAAGAATTACAAGTCACAGAGTTGATAAAATAAAGTTAGGCTTTGAACAATCATCTTCGAAGACCATCATCGTTGACCGTCTACGAGAGCTTGTCGTAAGATGGTTTATGTTTTGAACTCGACATCGACACTGTACGTTGAAGGTTATTATCCATTTTAATCAAGTTAAATTCAGGTTTATAGTTGTCAAAACAGAGGAGTTATCAGTCTGGATTGTCCGATATGCTTAATTGCTTAAGTCCTTGTCCTTGTTCACTGTCATATGTTCGGGCATAAAAAGTAAGTTAAGTCAACAATGCATTGTGTTCGACTAGTATTGTTGTTGTACACCACTCTCCTACCTTCCCTCTCCACCGTTCGGCATGTGGCAAGTCATGCCGAACCGTAGTCATGTCGAGCCGCATCGCTCGGCATTTTGCCCTCAACTCCAACTTCCTTCCTACCCTCCATCTCTATCGCTCGGCACAGATGAGTCCTTCGGCAAGTCATGCCGAGCTGCATCGCTCATCACTTTACTCATCTCCTACTTTTCTCCTGCACTCCCTATTACCCTGTTCGGCATAAGGGAGTCATGTCGAGCCGTGGTCATACCGAGCCACATCGCTCGGCACGCTAAACCCAACTTCAACTTCACTCCTACACTCCCTTACATCATTCGGCATGCAAAATTCAAGCCGAGCCACAACCATACGTCCTCCTCCAACTCATTTCTTCGAACAAACTAGACACCCTCCAAGGTGGCCAGACGATCACCACTCCAATTCGCAAGGCACCTTCGATCGACCATATCAACCCTCACCGATTCCTACTGGACCGACACCCTCTTTTATCCTCCTCTCCATTTAATCCTAAGGCTTGCTTAAACCTCGGATCCACCTTCCTTATCTACGCGTATTCGTGGGATAGAGGAAGGTCGTAAATCCAAGTCTTGTCCAAAATCCCTAATTGGAGAAAGTCGAGCAAGTGAAAGTTCATACCTAGAAGAAGGGGTCGAAGTCTAGTGAGGTGCTCGATTTAGAAGTGGAATCCACTTAGATTTGTTGTTGAGGGTAGTCGAGGAGTCACGTGTAAGATTCGGGAGTCTAAAGGGAGGTTGAGATGTTGGCGAAAGTCTGGAAAAAGACGAGTTCGTAAGGATGTTAGAGTGGAGGTAAAAGTAAAAGGGGGAAAGAAGAGAAATATTGGGTTATATAAGAAAGAGGGAAGGCGAATAGACAGTGATCAGTAGAACTGGTCAAGGCACCTCCCTCGTTTGGCATCAATGTCATTCGGCAACCATATGTCGTTCGGCATCAGTATGTCATTCGGCATTCAATGCCTCATTCGGCATTCAATGCCTCATTCGGCATTCAGGAGGTCGAAAGAAAACGCTATCGAAAAGACAGAACGAGGGCTTAAAAGAAAACACGGAGTACTCATGATTCAAAGCGCATCATGTTCATCCACATGATACACTTTGGGGGGCAAGTGTTACCCGGTTGTTTAACCATGTAACAAGAGGCTCGACACAGGCCTCGTTCGGCACACCTCCCCTCGCTCGGCATAGAGCATCGCTCGGCACAAGGTGTAACAACCCTGTATTTTTCAAATATTTTTAAATTGATTTTTCCAGATTCAAAAGCTTTATTTATGAAAAAGAATAAATTTTGTTATTTTAAGTATAAACTTTGATTTTGATGTGGATTAGAATTCCAAATATGACTAAATTTAATATTTCCAGAAAATGTGAATTTTGGTCAAATAGCCAAACTTTGACTTTTAAATTTAAATTTTAAATATTTGAAATTATAAATTTTATCTTTTATTATGACAATAGATTTAATAACTTGAATAATGCTTTTCATTTCGTTGGAAACGGAGTTAAAATGTAAAAGTTATGTACATTTCAATTTTTAGTATAATTTGTTTTATTGTGCAAGTTTGCCTATTTTAAATTTTATAAATCATATTTTCTTTCTTATATTTTATTTAATATGTGTCAATATGTTAATTTATGTATATTTTCATCTCTAAATATTTCAAAAATAATAATAGAATTTTTCCAAAATTTACTATGATGATTTCCTATTTTTAAAGGCTGTTTTCCTATTTGCTGCTATTTTCTTCATTAAAAATTATATGTAAATTAAATTTTAAATATTTATTTTGTGAATATATTTTATTTTATGTTACTATTTATGTTTAAAAATATATTACAAGCTCATATGAATTTTCTAAAGTTTATACCATTTATTTTCAATTTTTCTAGCCTAGTTGACAATTTTTGCTATTTTCTTGATTTAATTATTTATAATTAATATTTAATTATTTATTTTATTCTTTTGTTACATTTTCGAATTTTAACTGAAATTATATGTATTTCCAGATATTTAAACTTATTAAAAAGAAATAGAGGAAATTTGAAAAGTTTTAAACTCTTGAAACTCCTAAGGCTTTCCATCTCCCGACCTTTCATTTTCCCAACTCTTCTCTTAATTGTTTTGGGCGTGTAATCTACTCATTTCAGCTGCATTTTTTTTTTCACTTTCACGAAATTCATTTCTCCTCCTCTCACAAAAAAATCACGGCTATTCTTCTTGTGAAGCTTAGGTAAAACAATTCTATCTTCTTCTTGTCTTTTTATGATTTTCTACTTGAATTTGCACATGCTCTCCACCTTCATAGCTGTATTCCCCTTCCTCCAAGCTGTGGCTGACCACCACCACCACTTTTCTCTGACCATCACATAGCCTAACACCTCTCCTCCTCAGTCCAAGCCAAGCCATGATGAAGATCATCACAAAAATCCATCTAAACTAGCACTAGCCATCACCTATGCACTCAAGCTGACCTAGTTTTGGTACCATCACCTTCTACCACCCATGGCCGCCACCAACACCACCTCCAGCACCACCTGGACCCTCTGCCACGTCATCACCTTAGACCCCACTCCTCTGGCGGTGCCCCATGAGCCTTGGTCGAGCCTTGAATTGCCTTGAATCCATGTTAAAGTGACATTGTTTTGCCTTGTTGTGTTGTTTCATGCATACTCACCTTTTGCTATCCTCTAAACATGTTTGGCCGACCTTTAGGAAATCAAAACCTGATCCAAATATTGCCTTAGACCTGTAGTACACCATATGGCTGAACCTGAAGGTTGTTGGAAGCAAGTGCAAAGCAATTCTACTTTGATTCGTGCAGTTGATTCTATATTATTCTATCGTATTGTGCATTTGAAAACTTATATTGTTTGTATTGTTTTGTCTTATGTATTCGAGAAAGTTAACCTTGTCTCTCCCACACTCATCATCATCATGGCTGAGAAAATGAACCCCTTGTTCGATCTTTTGAATGGTTAAAGCACAGTCAAGTAATCTATTCCGTTGTTGCTTCTTATCTTCATTGTTTCAACATTTTTTTGCGTTGAATATTTATGTGTATATTGTCTTGTTTGGTTATTGTTTACAAGATAAATATCAAGGCTCTCCATTCATTCAAATCAAAATTCATGCTATATCGTGCTTATTGTGTTTTCTGGAATCTATTCTGTGTGATTTGATCGCTAATCTCCAGCTTTAACAGGTGAGTTATTCTCACCAGACAATATGTACCTATATAACTGATAAACAGACACCATTTGAATCTGTAATGTATATTTTCATGTTATATATGCTTATATTATTATCATATGATGTTCACACCTGTCATTACACCTATTATATCATATGTTACTGTTGTTTTATGTTATTCTGTTTATTTATATCAGTTTATCACATTGCAAGTTCCCTGTAGACTAGAATCACTATGGGTTGAAATGATACATACCCGAACGGACTTTAGAATAGGGAAAATTCGTTATGGGCTGAAATGATAGGCCTGAATGGTTTTTATTTATTTTATTTAACTTGGGATTGCGGGTTTGAAATGATAGAACCCAGATTTTTCTTTTTAAACTGCGGATTGAAATGATACATATCTATATCACTTGACCTAGGTTAGAAAGCTATATACAGGCCCGTGGTTATTTTATAAAGTGTTTTTGGATATTTTTAAGTATTTTAAAAATATAAATTTATGAAATTTGATTTAAATAGATTTTGAAATGTTTTAAAATAAAGAAATTATGATTTTTCTATGAGTTAAAAATGTAATTAATGAATGGTTAAATTGGACTATTGAAATATAACTTAAGTTTGGAATTTGGAATTTTGGTTAAAAATGATATTTAAGTTATATGAATAAAATGGAAATTTAATTATATTTGGAAAATGGTAAAATATGATAATTTGATAAATTTGAATTTAAGTGATTTATTAAAGTATTATTGATTTTTCTATGAATTTAAGTGGTTAAATAAATGAATGTTTAAAAGTGATCTTTTAAAATATAACTTGACTTGGAAATGTGAAATTTGGTTTTAATTAAAGGTTTAAGTTAATTAAATAAAATTGGAAATTTAGTTAAATTTGTGAAATGGTAATTTAAATTTGAAGTGTTAAGTTTATTTGTTGAAATGTGAAGAATTGGAAACTTTTACACTTAAATTTATTAAGTAAATTGTTGAAAAATTGGATTTAATTATAAGAAATTTATTGTGAAAAAGATATATGTTAAATGATATGTAAATGAACATTTTAAATGTTAAAATATGATTTTTAAAATGTTTATGTGTTTTAAATTGAAATTATTTAGTTGCTGGAAATACACTAAAATCTGGAATTAACTTTTGATAGCATTCAGAAATGCTATAGTTTCTGAATTGAACTAAAATTGTGTAAAAAGAGCTATTACAGCATTTCTGAAATGTTGTAGTTGCTGTAATTGAACTTATAGGCTAATATTGAACTCAGGTCTATTATAGCATTCTCTGGAAATGCTATAGTGGTCTGCAGTCTTTGTTGAAACCAAATTTAACCCTTGTTTTGAAATCTGAACTACCGCAGCACTTCTGAAATGCTATCTTTTCTGTTTTGTACTATAATTCAACTAAAACAGAGTTTTAACAGCAGTTTTAAGTGTTGTATTTGCTGAATTAAAAATGTTTTCAAATATAACTTGTAGCAGTTGTTTTTAAATGCTGTGAAATGCTGAAATTTTAATAATTAGGGTTTTTGACTTAGTAAACGAACTCAGAATGGTTTGAAACTTTGGAAATTAAATACTTGAATTGAAAATATAATAATTAAACTTTTAAAAGGTTTAAATGAATTATTTTGATTGGAATATAAACTATTTAAAGGTGATTTGAAATTATAGTAAATGAACGATATCTTTGAATTTAAATGGTATATAAGGTTGAATATTTGGATTTGAACTGATAGGATATTTTATTATATTAAAATGATTTGAAATGAAGTTTTGTAAGGATATGATATTTTATTATATTAAAATGATTTGAAATGAAGTTTTGAAATGATATGATATTTTAAATATATGGAAATGGTTTGGAATTGATTTAATCTTTATTTTGATAAATATATGGTTTGAAATGATATTTTATTTTGAAGTAAAGTATTGTTTTAAAAGTTATAACCACGGGTTATAATAACGATTGGTTGTTAAAGAGACTGGGATCGGATATGGACATACTCTTTGTCGATACCGAAAACCACTTTGACAACTGTGTACGCGGTGGAGTTTCCAGAATATAGTAGGATGGTGGCGACGATCCTAAGGTATATACATGGACCCAACTCCCGTGAGTTGGCATAAGGTGGCTAAAACAGGAGCGATTGACGGACCAATGAGGTAGCACCTCTGATCGGACACACTTCTTCGATACCATTCCATTACTTGTGATTGATTTGGTGGCCACCCTTGATTTGGGAGTGTTGTTCGAGGTGGGCGGTAGTGGCTGCTATGCGTCACCACTAGTCCGGAAGCGTAATTGGTATATCTACCCTGGCATTGCCCAGTTGTGCCATGTCACCTACCATATCGAGCTTTACTACGATTATGATTTTAAGATCCGACCGCGTTAAGGTTCTCCATCCCCTTAACGCTATTTTCTATATGATTATACTTTACTTATTAGACATTATTATAATAGCGAATATTACTACATAGTAGATATTTTAACGGATCCTTAGAGGATGGGCGGTCCCAAGCATCTTCTAAGTTACTTGTACCTTTATTACAGTTCACTTGAGTTGGTTTACATTATATAAGTATATATTGTCCTGACTCGAGTGTTTTGTGTTTTGCTTTACGCTCGGGTCAGCCTGAGTATTCACAGATTTGGATTTCCACCTTCTGGAGATTTGAATCGCTGGAGATTATCTGCTAGTCTTGTTCTATCAACTTCGGTTCCGTTGTTCTATTCAGCTTGTACTTGGTTATTGTATTTAGACTTCTGTTGTACTCTATTTCTTCTGTTGTATCTTATGTAACTCTGTTATATTTATATAGTAGCTTCATGAACTAGTATTTCTTTTACTTCCGCTGCATTATTTTACTCTGTGTCTGTGATTGGTGATTATATTTATTTACTGTATATTCTGAGATTTGCCAAATTTTATTTACAACGCGGTATTTTGAGCAATTCAATTCCGGCATGAGTGTCTACCTATACACTTATAATGGATGCGAATGGTTGAAAATATCGGGTCGTTATAGTTGGTATCAGAGCTTTGGCTTTGAGGCAAAACTCAGCATATGGAGTAGATTTATTTACAGAATCACTTTCGTTCGAGTTTGAATCTTTTCCTCTTGATTCGAATTTCCTTTGAATTTTTTAGAACGTTCCCTGCGGTTTCAAAATTCATTCTTGTCCCTCACTATTCATCTTCTTTTGATTTTGGAGTATCACATAACTCCACTTCGAATGATCTTTATAGTGAATTGGCTGTCTCGCCAATATTCTAATTTTCTGGTAAAGGGGGAAACTCCTTTACAAATTTGCATCGATTCACCAGAGATTTATATCTATCCTTGGTTTAGATGCTAATATCTTTTGTTATTCCAAACTCTATCTTTTAAGATCGGATGTAGATTTACCCCAGAAAAAATCCACACTTGATCTTATTCATTAAGTCACGGTTGACCCGGTTAAGGTTGTCCGCGATTTATTTAAGCTTGTCCATCTCCCTACTCTGTTATTTAATCATCTTGTCTTTTGTTCCAACCTATCTTCCAAACATTTTGAACTGTACTTGTAAATTAATGTTTTGTTTTATATATTGTGTTGTTTGGGTTGTTGATGTTGATTTGGGTTTCCGATCGATTCGTCTGATCGACGCTATCGATAGGATTTCTAAAACACTTTGACAGAACAAACTGACACAATATTATTTTAAAATTTGGTTAATAAAATAAATTTTGATATATAAGAAAATTTTATGGAACTTAATAAATTGATTTAAATTGATAATTTGAAATGATAATACTTGATTTATCATTTATTGTTCTACAAATGAATTTATAAATAGTTGTTTATAAATTTATTTGGGAACTGAAATGAATTTAAAATAAGAAATTTAAAGAATTTAATTTCCGATGGTTTCAAACCTTGTGTTTAAAATTTTAAAAGGATATATTATTTAAAGTATTTCCAAGTAGAAATTTGTTTCTAAAGGATTTTTAAGTTTAAAAATTTAGTGCTCTTCTCTTCGTCGCTGGAAAATAATTTCGGTGATGACTACAGCATCATCGACGTTCATTTTCGAGTTTCGAAGTGAAGAGACTGTTCTGTAGTCTTGCTACAGCTTTGTTTTGGGGAATTTAATTAATATGAATTTCTAAAAATATGACTTGATTTATAATATATATAGATATATAAATTAAATTTGATTTGACATATTATGTACATATATTTATTTATCTCTAACTGGTTTGAAGGAAATCGGAAATTATTCTTTAAGAAAAAAAATGTAAGAATTAATTTCAATTATAAAAAGAGAAAAATCAAAAATTTGGATAAATGATTCAAACTTGAGATAATTGAATCAGAAAGTTTTATTTGTATAACACACAATTTCATTCCAATATAACTTACCTAAATTACACAGAAGTTGAAAATGTAATTGGATAGTATACAACATAAAAGGGTTTTATAAATAAAATTTGAGTGGTTACAATAAATGTTATACACTTGAATTTTAAGTTATAAAAAGATTAACAGAGGTAAATAGAGAAAAAAGGAATTTAAAGAGATTTTATTTAACTAACTTAATAATCAAATTTGATTTAATATGGAACCTTAAGTCTAACCTAGGAATTTAATAAAGGTTATTTCCTGAAATGAATATGTTGTATAATAAATAATGTATCTTTGAATAGATAAAATAAAATACATTTGAATTGGACTTTTGGTAATAAAGTTTATTTAACTTGAATTCATAGTTTAATTGATGTCTAAATGAATAAATGTGTAAAGAAATTTGATTGTTATATTTGCTATGATAAATATTTTATTTATGAAATAGATATGTCTTGAAAAATGAATAATTATGATTTAAATAGTTAAAATGTATTTTAACATCACTAAAATTTGATAATTGAGAATTTGGTTTTCAAATGGAATTTTAAGTGTAACTTATTGAAGGAATATCTATTTATGAAATGGGTATTTTAAATAAAGTGTTAGGTTATGTGTTAAATTAAGAGCTAACTAAAATAGTGAACTTTTAACTTAATAAATGAAGTATAGTTTGATTTGAATATTCCATTCATAAAGTTTGTTTTAATAAGTCATAAGTTAAATGATATCCAAATAAATATTTCTGGAATTGAACTGATTTGAAATATTAATATATCTACTGTAGCATTTTATAAGTACTACTATTTTGAAAATATAATGTTTTGGAAATTTTTATAATTGAATGAACTTAGAAATGTTACAACTTTAAAATGAATATTATTTGACCTTGAATTAAAATGGTTTAAATGAAGACTATTTTTAAAGGGTGTTATGATTTCCTAAGTATTATGTTTTTTTTAAAGAATAACTTGTCCAAAGTGTTATGATTTTAGTAGTGTGATTTCAAAATGATAAACATCCCTAAATTTTTATGATTTCCAAGCATTATGGTTTCAAATTTATTATCTTATTTTGTTTTTCCCAAACTATCTTTTGGTTGTCCTTATTTCTCTTATCTTGTTACAGAATGGGAAGGCTATTGCTTATACCAGTCTATTTAGAAATCTTTCTGTAATCTTTGATAATCTTCGTTACTCATCTGGATCTGAACTCTATTTTTCCATTCATAGACCGTCGGTCAAGTGAAAAGGGAGATTCAGACTCTAGAGGATCTTTTTCGTGCTTATATTCTTGATTTGATCACCTCCATCTTGTTAAACTTACCTATAACAATAGTTATCAGGTGTAATTCCAATTTTCTTATCATCTTGTCTTAATTCTATTCATTCTATCTTTTTCTGTGCTTTCCCGTACCTCGTTCCTTTTCGGGGACGAAAGGTTTTGAGTGGGGGAGAGTGTAACAACCTTGTATTTTTCAAATATTTTTAAATTGATTTTTCCAGATTCAAAAGCTTTATTTATGAAAAAGAATAAATTTTGTTATTTTAAGTATAAACTTTGATTTTGATGTGGATTAGAATTCCAAATATGACTAAATTTAATATTTCCAGAAAATGTGAATTTTGGTCAAATAGCCAAACTTTGACTTTTAAATTAAATTTTAAATATTTGAAATTATAAATTTTATCTTTTATTATGACAATAGATTTAATAACTTGAATACTACTTTTCGTTTCGTTGGAAACGGAGTTAAAATGTAAAAGTTATGTACATTTCAATTTTTAGTATAATTTGTTTTATTGTGCAAGTTTGCCTATTTTAAATTTTATAAATCATATTTTCTTTCTTATATTTTATTTAATATGTGTCAATATGTTAATTTATGTATATTTTCATCTCTAAATATTTCAAAAATAATAATAGAATTTTTCCAAAATTTACTATGATGATTTCCTATTTTTAAAGGCTGTTTTCCTATTTGCTGCTATTTTCTTCATTAAAAATTATATGTAAATTAAATTTTAAATATTTATTTTGTGAATATATTTTATTTTATGTTACTATTTATGTTTAAAAATATATTACAAGCTCATATGAATTTTCTAAAGTTTATACCATTTATTTTCAATTTTTCTAGCCTAGTTGACAATTTTTGCTATTTTCTTGATTTAATTATTTATAATTAATATTTAATTATTTATTTTATTTTTTTGTTACATTTTCGAATTTTAACTGAAATTATATGTATTTCCAGATATTTAAACTTATTAAAAAGAAATAGAGGAAATTTGAAAAGTTTTAAACTCTTGAAACTCCTAAGGCTTTCCATCTCCCGACCTTTCATTTTCCCAACTCTTCTCTTAATTGTTTTGGGCGTGTAATCTACTCATTTCAGCTGCATTTTTTTTTTCACTTTCACGAAATTCATTTCTCCTCCTCTCACAAAAAAATCACGGCTATTCTTCTTGTGAAGCTTAGGTAAAACAATTCTATCTTCTTCTTGTCTTTTTATGATTTTCTACTTGAATTTGCACATGCTCTCCACCTTCATAGCTGTATTCCCCTTCCTCCAAGCTGTGGCTGACCACCACCACCACTTTTCTCTGACCATCACATAGCCTAACACCTCTCCTCCTCAGTCCAAGCCAAGCCATGATGAAGATCATCACAAAAATCCATCTAAACTAGCACTAGCCATCACCTATGCACTCAAGCTGACCTAGTTTTGGTACCATCACCTTCTACCACCCATGGCCGCCACCAACACCACCTCCAGCACCACCTGGACCCTCTGCCACGTCATCACCTTGGAACCCACTCCTCTGGCCGTGCCCCATGAGCCTTGGTCGAGCCTTGAATTGCCTTGAATCCATGTTAAAGTGACATTGTTTTGCCTTGTTGTGTTGTTTCATGCATACTCACCTTTTGCTATCCTCTAAACATGTTTGGCCAACCTTTAGGAAATCAAAACCTGATCCAAATATTGCCTTAGACCTGTAGTACACCATATGGCTGAACCTGAAGGTTGTTGGAAGCAAGTGCAAAGCAATTCTACTTTGATTCGTGCAGTTGATTCTATATTATTCTATCGTATTGTGCATTTGAAAACTTATATTGTTTGTATTGTTTTGTCTTATGTATTCGAGGAAGTTAACCTTGTCTCTCCCACACTCATCATCATCATGGCTGAGAAAATGAACCCCTTGTTCGAGCTTTTGAATGGTTAAAGCACAGTCAAGTAATCTATTCCGTTGTTGCTTCTTATCTTCATTGTTTCAACATTTTTTTGCGTTGAATATTTATGTGTATATTGTCTTGTTTAGTTATTGTTTACAAGATAAATATCAAGGCTCTCCATTCATTCAAATCAAAAGTCATGCTATATCGTGCTTGTTGTGTTTTCTGGAATCTATTCTGTGTGATTTGATCGCTAATCTCCAGCTTTAACAGGTGAGTTATTCTCACCAGACAATATGTACCTATATAACTGATAAACCGACACCATTTGAATCTGTAATGTATATTTTCATGTTATATATGCTTATATTATTATCATATGATGTTCACACCTGTCATTACACCTATTATATCATATGTTACTGTTGTTTTATGTTATTCTGTTTATTTATATCAGTTTATCACATTGCAAGTTCCCTGTAGACTAGAATCACTATGGGTTGAAATGATACATACCCGAACGGACTTTAGAATAGGGAAAAATCGTTATGGGCTGAAATGATAGGCCTGAATGGTTTTTATTTATTTTATTTAACTTGGGATTGCGGGTTTGAAATGATAGAACCCGGATTTTTCTTTTTAAACTGCAGATTGAAATGATACATATCTATATCACTTGACCTAGGTTAGAAAACTATATACAGGCCCGTGGTTATTTTATAAAGTGTTTTTGGATATTTTTAAGTATTTTAAAAATATAAATTTATGAAATTTGATTTAAATAGATTTTGAAATGTTTTAAAATAAAGAAATTATGATTTTTCTATGAGTTAAAAATGTAATTAATGAATGGTTAAATTGGATTATTGAAATATAACTTAAGTTTGGAATTTGGAATTTTGGTTAAAAATGATATTTAAGTTATATGAATAAAATGGAAATTTAATTATATTTGGAAAATGGTAAAATATGATAATTTGATAAATTTGAATTTAAGTGATTTATTAAAGTATTATTGATTTTTCTATGAATTTAAGTGGTTAAATAAATGAATGTTTAAAAGTGATCTTTTAAAATATAACTTGACTTGGAAATGTGAAATTTGGTTTTAATTAAAGGTTTAAGTTAATTAAATAAAATTGGAAATTTAGTTAAATTTGTGAAATGGTAATTTAAATTTGAAGTGTTAAGTTTATTTGTTGAAATGTGAAGAATCGGAAACTTTTACACTTAAATTTATTAAGTAAATTGTTGAAAAATTGGATTTAATTATAAGAAATTTATTGTGAAAAAGATATATGTTAAATGATATGTAAATGAACATTTTAAATGTTAAAATATGATTTTTTAAATGTTTATGTGTTTTAAATTGAAATTATTTAGTTGCTGGAAATACACTAAAATCTGGAATTAACTTTTGATAGCATTCAGAAATGCTATAGTTTCTGAATTGAACTAAAATTGTGTAAAAAGAGCTATTACAGCATTTCTGAAATGTTGTAGTTGCTGTAATTGAACTTATAGGCTAATATTGAACTCAGGTCTATTATAGCATTCTCTGGAAATGCTATAGTGGTCTGCAGTCTTTGCTGAAACCAAATTTAACCCTTGTTTTGAAATCTGAACTACCGCAGCACTTCTGAAATGCTGTCTTTTCTGTTTTGAACTATAATTCAACTAAAACTGAGTTTTAACAGCAGTTTTAAGTGCTGTATTTGCTGAATTAAAAATGTTTTCAAATATAACTTGTAGCAGTTGTTTTTAAATGCTGTGAAATGCTGAAATTTTAATAATTAGGGGTTTTGACTTAGTAAACGAACTCAGAATGGTTTGAAACTTTGGAAATTAAATACTTGATTTGAAAATATAATAAGTACACTTTTAAAAGGTTTAAATGAATTATTTTGATTGGAATATAAACTATTTAAAGGTGATTTGAAATGATAGTAAATGAACGATATCTTTGAATTTAAATGGTATATAAGGTTGAATATTTGGATTTGAACTGATAGGATATTTTATTATATTAAAATGATTTGAAATGAAGTTTTGTAAGGATATGATATTTTATTATATTAAAATGATTTGAAATGAAGTTTTGAAATGATATGATATTTTAAATATATGGAAATGATTTGGAATTGATTTAATCTTTATTTTGATAAATATATGGGTTGAAATGATATTTCATTTTGAAGTAAAGTATTGTTTTAAAAGTTATAACCACGGGTTATAATAACGATTGGTTGTTAAAGAGACCGGGATCGGATATGGACATACTCTCTGTCGATACCGAAAACCACTTTGACAACTGTGTACGCGGTGGAGTTTCCAGAATGAAGTAGGATGGTGGCGACGATCCTAAGGTATATACGTGGACCCAACTCCCGTGAGTTGGCATAAGGTGGCTAAAACAGGAGCGATTGACGGACCAATGAGGTAGCACCTCTGATCGGACACACTTCTTCGATACCATTCCATTACTTGTGATTGATTTGGTGGCCACCCTTGATTTGGGAGTGTTGTTCGAGGTGGGAGGTAGTGGCTGCTATGCGTCACCACTAGTCCGGATGCGTAATTGGTATATCTACCCTGGCATTGCCTAGTTGTGCCGTGTCACCTACCATATCGAGCTTTACTACGATTATGATTTTAAGATCCGACCGCGTTAAGGTTCTCCATCCCCTTAACGCTATTTTCTATATGATTATACTTTACTTATTAGACATTATTATAATAGCGAATATTACTACATAGTAGATATTTTAACGGATCCTTAGAGGATGGGCGGTCCCAAGCATCTTCTAAGTTACTTGTACCTTTATTACAGTTCACTTGAGTTGGTTTACATTATATGTATATATTGTCCTGACTCGAGTGTTTTTTGTTTTGCTTTACGCTCGGGTCAGCCTGAGTATTCACAGATTTGGATTTCCACCTTCTGGAGATTTGAATCGCTGGAGATTATCTGCTAGTCTTGTTCTATCAACTTCGGTTCCGTTGTTCTATTCAGCTTGTACTTGGTTATTGTATTTAGACTTCTGTTGTACTCTATTTCTTCTGTTGTATCTTATGTAACTCTGTTATATTTATATAGTAGCTTCATGAACTACTATTTCTTTTACTTCCGCTGCATTATTTTACTCTGTGTCTGTGATCTGTGATTATATTTATTTACTGTATATTCTGAGATTTGCCAAATTTTATTTACAACGCGGTATTTTGAGAAATTCAATTCCGGCATGAGTGTCTACCTATACACTTATAATGGATGCGAATGGTTGAAAATATCGGTTCGTTACACAAGGCCTCGTTCGGCATAGAAAGGTTGTTCGACATCTCACCTCATTCGGCATGACAGGGTCGCTTGACATGTTGCCTCGCTCGGCATAGAGGAGTCGTTCGGCATCTCACCTCGTTCGGCATAGAGGGGTCATTCGTCGTCTCACCTCGTTCGGCATTGAGGGGTCATTTGGCATCTCACCTCACTCGGCATTGAAGGGTCGTTCGGCATATCACCTCGCTCGGCATAGAAAGGTTGTTCGACCTGGGTGTGTGGCTCGGCATACGAATACCGTTCGACACTGAGGCCTCGCTCGACAATTGCTGTTTGACATCTATGGCTCGGTGCGTAGAAGTTACTTACCACGGGCCAAGGTACATTTTTCCTAGGCCCATGAGGGAAGTCCAACCCATCTTCGTCTATAAATAGAAGAGCAGGGGCACAGTGAAAGGGACCTTTTTTTCGAGAACAGGGGGGAGACTCTGCCATTTTCAAGACTCTTTCTTTTCCAGTTAAAACTTGTATTCAAGTCACTAGTATACGGATTATATATGTATTCAACTACTTGTGAAAGCAATAAAGATTAAAAACTCAAAGTGGACGTAGGCAGCTACGCCGAACCACTATAAATCTGGTGTTCTTATTCTCTATAGTTAATTTAGCTTGCATTCCTCTGTTTTAATTTATCTTCTTCATTAATCTCTCTACACAAAACTCTTTTTGGGTGTTAGTGACTAATTTTGGTGCTAACAGGAATTTAGTTCTTAAACTTTCTGATAATTAATAGCTTTCAATTATTTTAATGAAATGAAATCTTAACTATTTTAATAATTGGAAACTTCTAAAATGTGAAATTAAGAAATTGATGTTAAGTGATTAATGAAATATATAAGAAATTGAAAATTTGTAACTTGCAGATATGAAAATTTAAAAGATGTAAATATTGAACATTTTGTTAACTAAAGGAATATGATGAACTTGTGCAACATTCAATTACATTCTGAAAGACATATATATATATATAACTTACCAAATATTAAAATTTGAAATGTTAATAGAAATATGTAATAGAATATTATACAAGTAAAACTTAGAAAGTGAAAGTGTTCAATGGAATTTCTTCTGTAAATAAGAATTCTGATATTATAAATTTGTTATAAATGAAAGTTAATAGTTTGAAATGCTACTAATTATGTTTAATAAAAAGGGTGGATAATGCAAGTAATGGATTATAAACTTAAGTGATGTTTAAAAGGATAGTCAAAGTAAATAGTAAATGTGAAGTAAACTGAAATAAAATGTATGTAATCATTCAATAATAAATTCATTGATTATTTTAAATAATTGAATGAAAATAACTTATGTAAGTAAATGAATGTAAGTTAATGGAAATTTGCATTATATAAAGGAATGAGAAATGAATTTTGTAAGCAATTAATGTAAATTAAAGAAAATAACCATTGTATGAATGGAAAAATGAACAGTAAATAATGTGAAACGAGATTAATAAGAATAAACTTAAGTAATATTTGGAATTCTTGGTTGTTTAGCTTATGGGATGTTTGGGAAATGATGCTTTAAATTGTTTAAAATTTGTAACTAACCTATTAAGTTCTTGTAGAATAAATAGCCTATGATTTTTGTTTGATGATAATAAACATATATATATATATTCATTTAAATGTATTTGTTATTATACTATTTTATTTTTCACATAATTAAATAAATATTTGTTGAATAAAATAAATAACATAGAATTCATATTCAAACAAATATTTTATTCAAACAAATATTTTATTCAAACAAATATTTTATTACAAATTCAAATAGTACAAATTTGTGCTCTCACTACATTTACACAATTTTAATTACAATTCAATTTCAATTACAAAACAGTTTTCACTGTACAATTTAAACATCACTACATAGTAACTCAACACTCGTATTTTTATCTTCAACTCTGTTCCTGCCAGAATCTAGTATCTGAACTATCTGCAAAATAAACACTAGTGCAGTAAAAATGAAAAAGAAATATTTTGTAGTGTACAATGAAGTGTGTGTTTGAAAATATTATTTGCCTCAGTTATTTGGGTTGTTCGTCATCATTTTCTTTTGAATTCATCATACACGAACAACTTGTGACATGCATAGTGTATCAATGTACATGCCATAAGGCCGTGCACACCAATATACACTTGCTTGTTAAAACTACAGGGACATGTGAGCACGAGGTCAAACCCAAGTAAAAACTGGATTCAACTCAAGTGCATCGTGCCAGCAAATAGTGAACATGGCAGTTCAAAATAAAGTAACTCAAAGCACACTGTAAACAAGATCAAAGCAAGGATGCAAACCATGGAACAAAAAGCTTCAGAATGCAATGATCAAAGGCAAGTATGAGTCAAAGCAATGCAATGACCAGACTACAGCAATAAAATTCAAATGGAAATACAAGTGCACAAATCAAAGGCACAAACATGACTCAAAGCATTGTAAGGAACCAAACTTCGAACCAGACCAGTCAACATGAAGACACAATGAAACAGAGCAAAGCCTCAACACCAAAGTGCAAAGTACACCAGACACAGCTAGACCTACCAAATACAACATGCCATAATACGTTATGTACATGTAAGGCAACTTAACATAAAGTGTACAAGACCAAATTGCATATGAAACCAGACACAAGTGAATAATTTCAGACATGTACAAAGATTCAAATCCAAACCAAATCAGAACATAGTGCAGACTTAAATGAACATATTCAATACACAGAAATGTTAGGACTGAATACAACCAGATATGTTTATGAAATTCAAGCAGCAGTGGTGATATGAAAACTTGTAACGACCCACTATTTTGGACCATTCAAATCGACAATAATCCACACATGTCTGACTTGAATAATTCAAAATAACAGATTGTAAATAAATTTGGAGCAAATGAAATCAAATACACAGAATCACAGACACAGAACATATCAGAATAACTCGCAGCGGAATATAAAAACCATAGTAGTTCATGAAGCTACTATAACAAACTCTCAAAACATAATACATAATATCTGTTTGAAAACATATACAATAGAAATCTCAAATAAATAGAAGTTTATGAATACCAGAACTGAAATAGAACAACTGAACTGAAAGGAACAGATAACTAGACAAGCAGAATCTCCAGTGATTCCTAGCTCCAGAAAGAGATCCAAAGCTAAGCCGTAAATACTCAGGCTGACCCGAGCGTAAACTAAGACACAAAACACGCTAGTCAGGACAATATATACTTATATAATGTAAACCAACTCAAGTGAACTGTAGTAGAAATGCACAATAACTCAAAGGATGCTTGGGATCGCCCATCCCTTAAGGATCAGTTAAACTATAAATTAAATACATCCCGTGGTTAAAATTTCAAAATGGTATTTTATACTTCGAAATCAAATATCATTTCAAAATTCAATATCATTCAAAAATCCATTTCAAAATATCAAAATATCATATTTCAAAATAGTTTATATTTCGAAACAAATTACTTCATTTTAAATCATAAAATGAAGTTATTATATTTAATAATTAAATTATTAAATTTCCAAAAATTTAACTTTTCAAAGTTCATTCGTTCACTTAAATTAATTAAAACAAATGAAAATTCAACTTTCGCAGCATTTAGGAAATGCTACGGAAAGTCACATTTAAAACAGTTCAATTTAACAAAAGACAGCATTTAAAATGCTGTAATACGGTTACATTAGTTTCAAATAAACTTAGTTAAATTCAACCATTATAACATTTACAAAAATGCTATAATAGCCTTTAATTAAATTTAGCCATTTGGTTCATTATTATCAACTACAGCATTTACAAATGTTGTATTATCATTTACATTAGAATTAATAGCATTTCAGAAATGCAGTTAATTAACTTCAAATATTCGGTATAATCACAAACAATTATATTTTTTATATAAATCATTTTTAACTTATAAAATCATATAATTTCACTTTTAAAACAATCATTCAAATACCCTTATATTCATGATTTTATAAAGTTAAACCTCTATTCAAAAATCAAAATTTAATAATATTTCACTTATTAAATTCCAATATTAAATTATAAATTCATTAAATTAAATTAACTTAACACTTAAGTTTAAATTTTCAAATATAACTTAATTCCATTTTTATTTACTTAACTTAAAATTCACTTTTAAGCCAAATTCACAAATTTCCAATTTTAGTTATATTTCAAAATTTCAACTTAAATATTCATTCATTTCACATTTTAACTTTATTCAAAATCATTAATATAATATAAAAATCATTTAAATTCACTTTAATCCAAATTATCATGAATTTATCACATTTCATATTTAATTTAAATTCCAATTATCACTAAATTAAAATTTCCCAAAATAACTTTCATTTCAAATTTTCTAATTTTACCATTTATTTATTTCACTTATAAATTTTCAGAAAATCAATAATGCTTTACAAAAATAATTTTTATTTAGTTTCAATCAAAATATTATAATATTTACATTTCTAAAATATTTTAAAAAATTATAAAACATATTTTAACAACGGGTCTGTATTTCATTTTCTAGCCTAGGTAAAGTGATACGGGTAATTTATCATTTCAACCCGTAATTTACAAAGATACCCGGGTTTGATCATTTCAAACCCGTAATCCCAAGTAAATGAAAATAATTGAAAATCATTCAGGCCTATCATTTCAGCCCATAACGATTTTCTCCTATTCTAAAGTCCGTTCGGGTATGTATCATTTCAACCCATAGTGATTCTAATCTAAAGGGAACTTGCAGTGTGATAAACTGATAAAAATAATAGAACAACATAATATAACAGTAACATATAATATAATAGTTGTTTAAGCATGGGTGAACATCATAAAATCATAACATAGCAGGTGTAACATGATAATGCATTTTTACAGATTCAAAAGGGGTCAATTCACTAGTTATATATGTACATATTGTCTGGTGAGAATAACTCACTTGTTCAGAGCTGGAGATAGCTACCAAAGCAAAAAATACAGACACTATGAAGGCACGACAATATGGAAATGACTTGAGAGTGGAGAGCCAAAGCTAAAAGCCTTGATCAAACATTTGAACAAAACAATGCAACATAGATAAGTTTCAAAACAATTTATCACTAACGATGTTAGAAATCAAAGCTCAAAACAACAACAATTGACTTGCACTTGTTCTCTACCTCATGTGCTTCAGTTATGCAGTGGTTAAGCTCAGCCTAGGGTAGGAAATTGGTCTAGTTTGGGTTCCATATGGGTCGGCCTACAGATGTTTGCAAGGTGGTGAAGTCCAGGTGTATAAACTAGGTGTACAAACTTCAACACAAGGCAAAATCATCACATCTATGCCACATATAGGTTCGGCCAGAGGTCATGGGTCATGGCCAAGTCTGGTGGGGTCAGTAGGATGACATGGCAGTGGTGTCAGGTCTGGAATTTTCTGGAGATGGTGGTGCAAGTGGCGGCCAAGGTGATGGTTTGAGTGGTGGAACAAGATTGGTGCTCGGCTAGGTTGAACAAGTGGAGTGTTTGCATAAACTTTGGTGGATCTAGTCATAGATGACCACGACATGGCTTGGTCAGTGGGCTGGAGGAGATGGTGACCTGATGTGGTGATGGTGGAGGCGGCTATGGTGGTGGAGGAGCAAGGGCTGAACCATGGAAGGTAGAAGGCAAGTGCAAAAATCAAACAACAAGTAGAAAAAAATGGAAAAAGAATATGAAAGTTTACCAAATTTTCTTTGTTCAGATGGAGACCGAAATTTTTGAGGTGAGAAGTGTTTCTATACGTGAAAAATGAATAAGAATGCAGCTGAAAGAATGAGATAGGGTCGGCTATCAATGAATGCAAGAGTTTAGAAATGAAAAGGTGGGAAAACCAAGAGACTTAAGCAACTAAAGGGTCACAAACCTTTCAAATTTCCACAATTCTTTTTGCAATTTTAAATAACTGAAAAATGCATATAAATTCAGATAAAAACACGAAAATTTAGTAAATAAAGAAAAATAAATAGATAAAAATTAATTATATATAAATTAAACAATTAAAAACAGCAAAATTTGTAAACTAGTCTTGAAAATATGAAAATAAATGCAATGAACTTTGGAGAATTTTTATGTACTTGAAAATATTTATAAATAAAAAAAAGAACACAAAATAAAGTGAATTCACAAAAACAAATAAATAAATTTTTAATTAAATATAATTTTAATGAAGAAAATAGCAGAAAAATGGAAACTAGCCTTTAAAAATAGAAAATAAATGCAATAAATTTTGAAATTTTTTTTATTATCACTTTAAAAATATTAAAAGACAAAGTATACATAAAATAACATATTAAAACATATTAAAATAAAATATGAAAAAGAAAATATAATTTATAAAATTTAAAATAAACAAAATTGCTAAATAAAACAAATTGCATTCAATATTGAAATACACATAACTTTCACAATTTAACTCTGTTTTCAACGAAACGAAAAGCAGTATTCATGTTATTAAATCTATTTTCATAATAAAAGATAAAATTTAATAATTTAAATAATTTAAATTTGAAGTTTAAAAGTCAAAGTTTGAACAGTTTGACCATAAATTCACTTTACAGTAAAATATTCAAATTATACTAGTTTGAACTATAAATCACTTAATAATCAACATTTATATTTAAAAATGAAATATTTGAAATAAACCATTTTAAAAATAATTTAAATAAAAGAAAGTCAAATTTTAAAATATATACAAAAATCTAGGGCTGTTACACTCTCCCCCACTCAAATCTTTTCGTCCTCGAAAAGGAAGGGAGCGGAGAAACAACTAGAAAGAACAATAGGTTGGAAGACATCCCGAAAGAAGGTAGGGAAGAAAAGTAGCTAGGAGGGAAAGCAGGTTGAAAGAGAAGAATTAACCATTGTTTAAAATTGTTGGTTAAAGAGGTAAAATATTTAAAACACTTTAAAATCCTTTAAAAAAGGAAATAACTGATCAAAGTATCATTTATATAATATTTTATCCAAATACTTTTATAACTCGATGTCTTAACAAGTTTATCCTCGTTCCTGCAGACTCTGGCAGTGCGTTGATCAAGCGCAAAGCTAGAATTCTCCAGGTACTTAGTAGACTTGTTTCAACACTCAGTGAAAATACTGGAAAACTTTTAAAAACAGATATGGAAAGTACAATCCAAAAAAAAACAAAACATGTCGATCATGGATCGCGGATACACAATGGTTTCGCCTGGATCCCCCAGGAAACATCCGTACCCTTAGGCCGCCCCCAACCTTGCGATTACGCCATGAAGACTGGTAGTACTGCAGATACACAATGGTTACGCTTGGATCTCCCAGGAAACATCCGTACCCTAGGCTCTCGCAGCCCCTGCTGATTACGCTACCAAGCGACTCAATAGATCGCAGATACACAATGGTTACGCCTGGATCTCCCAGGAAACATCCGTACCCGTAGGCCGCCCCCCAACCTTGCGATTACGCTATGAAGTCGCGCTCGTAAGACCATTGAGATTTACATGGAATTCGATGGAAACTCGAGTATCATATTGTAACAACCCGCATATTTGTCGATTTTATATTTAAATATTTTATTTAAACATTTTATCGTTAGTTGAATGTTAGTCCGAAAAGCTAGTTTTTGCATACGGTCAAATTAGGACTTGAGACCACCTTCATTGAGTTCAAAATGACGTTTGCGATCTTTTTGAGTGTAAACTTTGATATGTTTGGAGTTAGTGAATTTCTCGCTAATTTTTCCCGCTTGTGACTTTGGTTTGGACTGCACCTTCTTTAGCTCAGCCCAACCCTCTTCCCTTCATTACTTCATCTCTTCACTAAAACATTAAAGCTTCTTCAAAACTGGTGGAGGGAATGGGAAATTAAAACTCCAAACTCAAATTCAATTGCAAATCCAACATTCAACTCCAAATTCAAGTAGAAGATATTGGATTCAAGCTTTGGATTGCTTCTCCTTGCTTTCAAGCTTCATCTTCATCCATTTTAGTGAAAAGGTGAGATTTTTAATCTCACATCTTGCCTATAACTATCATTGGACTGTTGGGAATGATTCCCTATCGCATTAGCATCTTAGTTTGCTTTTGGTTTGGATTGAATGGGTGAAAAACTCCAATTTTCACCATTGTTGGCAAATCCTGGCCCTTAGGTCGCGCTGCCTCGTAGACTAGCCCTGCAGATTTTCGTTCGTGCTTAGTTCGTTCGAAATTAGGTCGCTAGGTCATAGGTTGCTAGGCCATAGGTCGCTCTGGTGTGGAGAAGACTCTGCCTGCTTTTAGCTGCTCTGGACTTAGGTCGTTCGTCCCTAGTTCGTAGGTCGCTCGATCACCCTAGATCGCTCGCGAGTTAAACCTTAGGTCGTTTGGCCTTTATAACGTTAGGTCGCTCGCGTGTTAAAACTTTAGGTCGCGTGGCCATCCCTCTTAGGTCGCATGACCACTTAGGTCGCACGATCTTGTTAGGTCGCTCACCCTTAGCTCGCGTACCTTTTTAGGTCCCGCATCCCACTTAGGTCGCAAGACCACGATAGGTCGTAGGTCGCAAGACCCCTGTACCTTTAGGTCGTTAGACCTTATTTCTTTAGGTCATAGGACCTTATTACAGTTAGGTCGCAAGTCTAGCTCTTCCCTCAGGTCGCTCGACCTTGTATGTTTTAGGTCGCTGGTCCTAGGTCGCTCACTTTGCTAGGTCGCCTCATTAGGTCGTGCTGCTCTCTGTTAGGTCGCTTGAGCATTGATGCATCTAGTGAACTGTTAGGTCGTTCGACTTGTCTGCCTTTAGGTCGCTCGACCTATTCTGCTGCTAGGTCGCACGGCATTTTACCCTTAGGTCGTTCGACCTATTTGACTTGAAGTCGTTGCACTTTAATTCGATCACGTTAGATCAGTATATTCCTACTTTGATGGTTTTGGGATTGATTTCTTTGGACTTTACTCACGTCTTCGAACGTGAATTTATGTGATTCGATTTGTTTCAACAATTGTTTTGTGACTTGTCACTCTAAAGATATGAAGGTTTCAATACTAGTAGTAAATATCATAACTCTTTCATCAAAATGATTTCAACACTATTTTAAATATAAAGCACGTTTTCTCAAACCGTTTTTCAATCTACTAGTATATACAAGCCTTTACTTCACTCGGATGAGAAATCGAATTAAACGACTTAGTAAAACGAGTGGTATGAAACGCTTGCGTTCACTTCGTCGGTTAGCTCTTGGACTTGTTCGATTGAACCCTTTTGTGACAATTTCCTAGTGAAGATCTACAGTTTGTTCGTAAATATTTAAGTTAAGCTAGTGGTTATGGGACATGAAGCTAAACTCATATATTTACTGGCTTAGTGTAATTGACACTTCTATATGATCATGACGATCATTTTTGTCATTTAGACTAGCGATTGAGCGATGTCTCTTTGTCTGCGAGGGAGACTAGACCCCGCTTTTGTGATGTTTCGCCGTCACATATATGGGGTAGCACCCCATGGTCTTTGGGCCGTTCATGTTTTAAAATTTAATGGATAGCTTCCATGAGATAGCTTCTCGTTCATGTGTTATACGCGTTGGTGAGTTTTCATGCTCCCGTTCATGTGTTAGGCCTCCCCCTTTTTATGTGTTTTCTGGATTTCTTGTGATGATTTCTGGAATTTTGTGCTTCACCAATTTTCGTGATTTTCATTGATATGATATCAATTTTTGTGCATTGGTGAATTCATGTGTTATTGACTTGTTGTGAATACAAGTTTAGGGTATGATACCCTATTTTATCTTTGAGAAGATTCTTGTGATATTGATTAATCTCTTGTTGATTTTCAATTACATACTTATAGTAGTATGCTACGATGGTTATTACATGTTCATGCCATGCCTTTTACTTTATACCATATCATCTGATATTTATAGCTAGACTGATCCGTTTATTATTTTCTTATAAATAATACTCGGGTCAGACCGAGATGTTACAGGTGCTTCTGCTTGCCTTCTCTTCAGGATTATTCTGACTTTTGGCTAACTACATAGATTAGTAGTTTTTGGATGTACCCATTTGAGATATAGACCCTATGTTGTGTACTTATTCTTTTGTATAGCACATGTTGCTATTCTTTTGTATTATCGTGGATCTTTCTGACCACTACTCTGAAGTACACTTTCATGTGTTATATATTTATTCATATCTTCTTCCGCCTTTGTGATATGGATGTCTGTGACTGATTCATGTTATGATTATTTCTATGTTTGTTTCTGAAGATTTTATATAGCCACCGCGTGACAGCTTTGAGTTTGTATCGGTATGTCAGATTTCCTCCTTAAATGATATGCACTCTATTCTATCTGACATATCGGTGCTCGCACAAAGAAGTTACATGGATGGTCGCTCCTTCACGGCCTTATTCTCCATGCTAATTGACAGCACTACATCGTAGTGTTCTTGGTTAGCGTGGGTATAGAGGTGGGGCGTCACAGCTTGGTATCAGAGCCAAACTTCGGAACAATGTAGAATAACTTAACAAGGATCATCGTCCTAAGTCCACCTTAGGAGTTGTGTTTCAGGATTTAGTTCGAGTCTTCGAACCTATTCATCCTGTTTTCTTTATGATTCCTTGTTTCATCTATCAAGATTGCTTGATATTCATTTGGTCAATAACCTTTTTCTTCTTCTCTCTTTCTTAATAAAGAGAATGTCTAGACCAAGCCGTCCCAGAGCTGGACCATCTACTGTTACTCCCCATGATGGAGTTTTCATGACTGCTCAGCAGCTTCCTGATTTAGTAAAGAATGCTCAAGCAACTGAATCAGGAACCTACTAATCCTAAGTCTGGATTTGCACGTTTGTGCAACGATTATACCAACTTAGGTGGGAAACCATTGAAAGGTTCCGAAACTATTATCGAGGTCCAGGCTTGGTTAAGAACATGCGATAGAATCTTTTCTCGCATGAATCTTGTCGATCTTCACCGTGTTCAGGTGCCCTCCAGTATGCTCCAAGAGAGAGCATTGGATTGGTACGAACTTCTTATTTCTGAAATTAATGAAGCGGATCTCACCTGGGAGCAATTCCGGGAACACTTCGAATTAAAATTCGTACCAGAAGCAGAGAAGGTGACATTGGCTCGTCGTTTTATAGACCTTGTTCAAGGTGAATCCTCTGTGATAGATTATGCCGCATCCTTCGAGTCACTGTCCAAATACGGGGTTGAATACATCAACACCCCATTGAAGAAGAACCAGAGGTTCATCTATGGCTTAAACAAGAATCTAAAGAAGCCATTACTTCTAAAATTAGAAGTTTCTTTCGATCAATTGATTGATATCGCTCTTCGTCTTGAAGAAGCTGATAAGGACAGTGATGTTGAAGTGGTGGCTGCCAAACCAAACTTCAACAACAAGAAAAGGCCTAACAAGTTCAAAGGTCCTTATCCCAACAAAAAGGGTAAGCAAGCAACTCCTACTGCAAAGGCATTTTCTCCCAGTGATAAGAAATGCTTCAACTGTGGTGCTAAGGGCCATTTTTCGAACAAGTGTTCAAAGCCCCGCTCTTGCCGCTATTGTAAAAGTCTAGATCATTTTATGCACCAATGCCCTAAGCTTCAAGACAAGGAGGGAAAGTTAAACATTGCTCAAGCCCCTGGCAACACATCTCGCGGTCAAGGTATGTCTCATTCTGTCCTTGATGGCATTATTATATTTCATGATCAACCTATTAGAGTTCTCTTTGATATAGGTGCATCCCATTCTTTTATATCAAAGGAACTTGTCGATACTTTTTCCTTAAGTGTTGTTGCTTTAATGACTTCTTTAAGAATTGCGAATCCGGTTGGTGGATCCGCAATTCTTAGTTTGCTTTGTAAAGATGTCGAGATTATTTTGTGTGATTTTTCTTTCCTAGCCGATTTGCATGTCATGCGTTACTTAGGCTTTGGAATGATTTTGGGTATGGATTGGCTTACTCGTTATGAAGCTCATATCCTGTGTCCTGAGCGGACTATTTATCTCCGACATCCTCAATCTGTTAACCAGATTTCTATTATTCTTAAAGATTTGGATTCCGCTTTGGTTGCATCTTTATATTCTTTAAATCCTCGTGATGATGATAATGATGACGAGGAGGATGTTATTTCTCTTATTCGCGTCGTTCGTGAATTTTCCGACATCTTTGAGCCCGTTTTAGGACTACCACCTAAGCGAGCAATTGAGTTCAAAATTAATCTTAAAGCTGGAGCTCAACCTATTACCCATCCTCCTTATCGCATGTCCAATAAGGAGAATGAAGAGATGCGCAAACAACTACCCGGGTTGGAGACGAAGCAACTTATTCGCTCTAGTTCCTCGCCTTGGGGAGCTTCAGCTATTTTCGTAAATAAGTCCGATGGTACACTTAGGCTTTGCGTCGACTACCGCAAGCTTAATGATCTTACTATTAAGAATAAATATCCTTTACCTCGGATTGATGATCTGTTTGATCAACTTAGTGGTGCTAGAGTCTTTTCACAATTGGACTTGGCTACCGGTTTTCATCAGCTTCGTATTGCAGAGGATAGTATTCCTTTGACTTCATTCCATACTCGTTATGGATCTTATGAATGGCTAGTTATGCCATTCGGTTTAACGAATGCTCCGGCTTATTTCGTTGACCTCATGAATCGAGTTTTCAAAGATTTCATCGATCGGTTTGTTCTCATCTTTATTAATGATATTCTTGTGTATTCCAAAACTGAGGAGGAACATGAAAAGCATCTTCAGATTTTATTGGAAACTCTTAGAAGTAATCAATTAAAAGCAAAATTTTCTAAATGCCACTTTTGGCAATCTAATGTGAAGTTTCTCGGTCATATTATTTCCGAATCCAGAATATCAGTGGATCCTTCAAAGATTGAAGCGATTCAAAATTGGAAGAGACCAGAGAGTGTAACGGAAATCCGTAGCTTCCTTGGATTGGCGGGTTATTACCATCGTTTCATTAAGGATTTTTCTAAAATTGCCGTTCCTCTTACTGGCTTAACAAAGAAAGGTGTTAAATACATTTGGTCGGACAAATGTGAAACTTCTTTTCAGTAATGTAATTAATTTAATTAGAGTAATTAATAATAAAATGTAATTAAGGATCATTAATTAATATAATTAATGATGTAATTAAGAGTTGATTAATTAAGAAATAATTAATAAATGAAGTGATTAATTACTGTAATTAATTAAGGATTAATGTAATTAATTATAGTTGATTAATTTAATTAATTATAGATAATTAATTAATGAAGTAATTAAAGGTTAATTACTATAAATGGTTAAGGATAATTAATTTGAGTAATTAATTAAAGGATAAATTACCTGAATGCAATTAAAAGGGTAATTAGGGGATAATTAATTAATTTGTAATTAATTAATGGTTAAGTAAGCAGGATTTATAAAATGAAGTTATTAATTTAATTCACTTTAAATTAATTAGAGAGGGTATAAATCATTACTTATGAATGGATGAATAATATTGAATGCTTTGCATTGTTTGATATCTCTGATGAGATATATGCTGTGTGATATGGATATTTTAGTTGAATTGTGATGGTAATATGGATTATCTGATTATATTGATAATGTTGATTATCTATTGTGATATTGTAAATTATCTATCTATGTGAATATAGATAATGAATTGAATTGTTTTAACTTTAAAACAACTTGGCCTTAAAAGATACGTTTTGGATTTCGATGAGACCGGGATCGGGTTTCCAGATTTGGATATCCGAATACCACATCGATCCAAATTAACGATAGGTCGTGAATCTCAAGTGAAGATGAAGATTCAAAGTGCAAGGGTTATTGTCGTTAACTCTAAGGGTGATTCCAAAATGAGTGTAACGAGATAATGCCTTCGGTTTCGTTCGAACCCGGAACGAACTTGTATGGATTGAATGCTTTCAGCACATTGTCAGGTGGACGATGAGCATTCTAAGATAGATGTGTTTTATTTAAAGGTAATCGTAGCCTCAAGCCTCATCAACCGGGAATGGCTAAAATAGGGGAGGTGCAGCAAGGTTAGTGGGTAGCACCCAAGTAGGACAAGATTACCTCTGTCTAGATGTCCCTTATTATTTCGGTTTAGTGTGCGGTTGGTCATGACAACCGTGGGGTAACTTGTGCGGGAATTATCTAGTAAGGGATGTTCCGGCCTTGTGTTGCAGGGGATTGGGAGTAATCCTCGGTATGGTGATCTAGGCCACGTACTGTGACGGGCGGTACCCCGGTAGCCCTGCCATTGTAAGGAAACCCAACTTCCAATAAGTGATAACGGACTTGATTGTATACCTATGTATGCTGGAATTTAATGAATGTAACAATTTCGGCTATGTGAATACTTATTTGAAAACCCTAGATCTATTATAATATAACTGGATTTCCTATCAATGTTTTGGTTATCGTAAGGTAAAAACTTTTCCGTGTTTATGTGCGGGAAGTCTTACGAGATACCTTTTCTTTCCAAATGGTTTTCGAAGTTAAGCAAGTTTAACCTGTTACTCACACCAGACCCATGTCTGACCCAAGTGTTTATTTCTGTTTTATAAACTCTTGGGTACTCAAATTTTTACGAGTAGCCAAGGGATTCAGGTTAGCTTTGACGAATTGTGGAGGAGCAATGGAGCAGGAGGCTTCAGCGTTGTAGATATAGATAGTAGTTCCGCTGTGTTGATCTTTGTATTAATCTCTATATTGTATTGAGTTGTAATAATAGACATATGTTTATAACTGTCTAGTATGTGATGTATAATATGTGTAACTCTGATGTATATGATACTATGTAATATCTTATGTGATATATTATATTTCATTCATTCCACTGTGAGTATCTGTTGTCGTTTCTTTCTCTCTTCTCTTCTTTTCTCTTTTCTATCCCTTTCTTTCTTATTAATGATGCGTCATTCTGTGGAATGAGTGGCGGGTCATTACAGTGGCTTTTATTAACATTTAAAATAAATACTAATTAATTAAAAGGACAAGTGTCATTGTTTTATTTTTCATTTTATTTAATTTTAAATAAATCCTAATAAATCTATATAAACATACATCTCCCCTCTCTTCTATTTCTTTCCTTATCTTCTCATTTTCAAAGTAAGAAACTTCAGCCTGTAACTCAAAAACTTCCACAAACCATAAATTTATCAAATTAGTAATCAACTCCTCAAACTAAAAACAAGATCTGTAACCCATTTTAAAAAATAAGAACAAAGCCTGCAATTCATTTTCAACATCAAAACCTGGAGCATGCAAAGCATTTTCAAAAATAAAAGAAAAAGGGCCTGTAGCAGATCATCAAAGCAAGCTCAAAATCATATTGCCTGCACTCAAATTTTCAAGTTCTTTTACAAAATCCAGCAACTCAAGTTTAAAGTTTAAAGCTGTTTTCAAAAACAAAGTTGCTCTTTTATCATTCTTGACAGGTGAGTAACATCACTATCTAAATGTTTAAGTATATGATTCGGTTGCATGTTTATCTCTGAAAATAAGTTTGTCTGTGAGTATATTTTTAAGTAAATCTCTGTGTGTGTATATATGAATATATTGGTGTGCATGTCTGTTACCTGTGATAGTGTCTTGTATGTATTTGAGTTGTAATAACTAGACAGATGTTTATAACTGTCTAGTATGTGATGTATAAGCTATGTAACTCTGATAGTTGTTGTATGCTATGTAATAGCTTATGTGATTAATATAATTTATTCGTTCCGCTGTGAGATTCTGATGTTGTTTAGTTTTATTTCTTCTCTATCTTTTCTCTTTTCTATCCCTTTCTTTCTTATTAATGATGCGTCATTCTGTGGAATGAATAGCGGGTCGTTTTAAATCCTGCTCTACATTTTTAAACTTATTTTAAATTTTAAAACTCCTATCAGATTTAAAACCTGTAACCAAAAATCTATCCGAGCCTATACTTAAAAACTTCGAGTCACTCACGCGATCAACTCGAGAAAAACTCGAGTACCACTCCTCTGCTTTAACCCAGACTTTCCCCTGAACTAAAAATGCACCGTGCACATGCACGGTGGCTCCGACCCCTCCTGATTAACTACGACGACTCCACCACATTGGCGACCATCCCCTTTGACGATCCAGACCCCAAACCCATCGATTAACACTCGAAATCGAAATCGAGTAGCACCACCAAAACTGGAACACAGACCAAAACTTGGCAAAACCCCTCGTCCTCCCACCGCTGATCACCAGAATGCCAGAGACTCCGACCATGACTTCGTCCACGTCCTAGCTACCATTTCCCAGAGTTCGGTTGAACTCGATCATTCATAAGGTTCGCGGTGATCAATTTCTAATCGACTAAAGAAAACTAGGGTTAAAATCTTTAATCCTAAATCACCACTGCCTCAATGCATTAATTCATTTTCCAATAATTTTCCCTGCATCTTCGATCATCACTCCACCACCAGAAACGATGTTGGCCAACCCAACCTCCTAGATCAACAGTTCTAACCCAAAACATGATTTATGGTTAAACCAGTAATGCTCCATCATTTGTAAACTAAAAATTATAATTTATGTTTTAAAAATCAAGTTTTAGTATAAGTAATCAACTTATACTTCTGGATCAATGAATCTGGATTTTTAAATTTTCACTTACAAAATGTTTACCCTGTTATATTTTCTTTTCCAGAGATACTACAGTTTTTATTTTATATTAAATAAAATTTCAAACTATAACTTATGTTACATACCCATACTTTGTTTGAATCTTAAGCCTTAATGAGGATTTGAACATGAAATCATGATTTTAATTAGAATTTAAACCTGGAATTCTAGAACAGACAAGAACACATCAAAACCCAAACATGCATTTGAAACCATACATATTACAGAGAATTCTATCACATTTATCCACTCCAAACATGATTATCACAGGAAAAAAAAATCAAGCAACTATATTTACTTAAGTTAGTTTAAATAAAATAAAATAAAAAATGTTACTCACCAGAAAACAGAGCTTCCAGATTTATTTGAAAAGCTTTTGAATCTTTTAAAGACTGAAATGCCTTAGCTTCTGGTTTTTGATTTAAAACTTTAAACTTGAATTGCTTGCTGAAAACTTGAGTTACTAGAGCTTTAAACTGATTTTAAACTACATGCATGCTGGCTTGATTTCCAGATGAAGAAAATGCAGACTGGTTTCTTTTTGAAAATGATTTGCAGTCTTCCTTTAAAAATGATTTACAGGCTTTGGTTTGATTTTTGAAAATGAGATTTACAGGTTGTAGAATGCAGGCTTTTGAATTGTTTGAAAATGAAATTACAGGATTTGAAAATGAAAAGGGTTTCCAGATTTGGATATCCGAATACCACATCGATCCAAATTAACGATAGGTCACGTGAATCTCAAGTGAAGATGAAGATTCAGAGTGCAAGGGTTATTGTTGTTAACTCTGAGGGTGATTCCAAAATGAGTGTAACGAGATAATGCCTTCGGTTTCGTTCGAACCCGGAATGAACTTGTATGGATTGAATGCTTTCAGCACATCGTTAGGTGGACGATGAGCATTCTAAGATAGATGTGTTCTATTTAAAGGTAATCGTAGCCTCAAGCCTCATCAACCGGGAATGGCTAAAACAGGGGAGGTGCAACAAGGTTAGTGGGTAGCACCCAAGTAGGACAAGATTACCTCTGTCTAGATGTCCCTTATTATTTCGGTTTAGTGTGCGGTTGGTCATGACAACCGTGGGGTATCTTGTGCGGGAATTATCCAGTAAGGGATGTTTCAGCCTTGTGTTGCAGGGGATTGGGAGTAATCCTCGGTACGGTGATCTAGGCCACGTACTGTGATGGGCGGTACCCCGGTAGCCCTGTCATTGTATGGAAACCCAACTTCCAATAAGTGATAACGGACTTGATTGTATACCTATGTATGTTGGAATTTAATGAATGTAACAATTTCGGCTATGTGAATACTTATTTGAAAACCCTAGACCTATTATAATATAACTGGATTTCCTATCAATGTTTTGGTTAGCGTAAGGTAAAAACTTTTCCATGTTTATGTGAGGGAAGTCTTACGTGATACCTTTGTTTTCAAAAGGTTTTGAAGTTAAGCAAGTTTAACCTATTACTCACACCAGACCTATGTCTGACCCAAGTGTTTATTTCTGTTTTATAAACTCTTGGGTACTCAAATTTTTACGAGTAGCCAAGGGATTCAGGTTAGCTTTGACGAATTGTGAAGGAGCAATGGAGTAGGAGGCTTCAGCGTTGTAGATATAGATAGTAGTTCCGCTGTGTTGATCTTTGTATTGATCTTTGTATTATATTGTGTTGTAATAACTAGACAGATGTTATAACTGTCTAGTATGTGATGTATAATCTGTGTAACTCTGATGTATATGATACTATGTAATATCTTATGTGTTATATTATATTTCATTCGTTCCGCTGTGAGTATCTGTTGTTGTTTCTTTCTCTCTTCTCTTCTTTTCTCTTTTCTATCCCTTTCTTTCTTATTAATGATGCGTCATTATGTGGAATGAGTGGCGGGTCGTTACAAGTTTACTCCTTTCTGATGCTCCTATTCTAGTTATTCCCGAAGGGAATCAAGACTTTGTCGTTTATACCGATGCTAGTCGCGTTGGTTTAGGTGCCGTTCTTATGCAAAAAGAACGTGTTATTGCTTATGCCTCTAGGCAATTGAAGCCCGCTGAGACTAGATATGCCACACATGATTTAGAACTCGCGGCTATCGTTTTCGCCCTTCGAATTTGGCGACATTATCTTTTGGGAGAGAAATTTGTACTTTATACTGATCATAAGTCTTTGAAATATTTATTCTCTCAAAAGGAACTTAATTTGCGTCAACAACGTTGGCTCGAATTCCTTGCCTCTTACGATCTTGACATTCTTTATACTCCCGGAAAGGGAAATCGAGTTGCCGATGCACTTAGTCGCAAGCAACAAGCGGTTGTTTCCATGATGATATCTGAATGGAACGATCTCGAACTTTTATCCACTTGTGAAATCCGAGATCGTGTTTCCGATCTATGTTCATCTCTTGTTTTATGTAGCCTTGAGGCTCATCCTTCTATTTTAGACCGCATTCTTGAAGCTCAACAGCTAGATCCTGAATTGGCTTTGCTTGGCCAAAATCTTAAGGGTAAAACCGATATTGAAGGTTTGAAAGTCTTTGATGTCGATTCTCGTGGCGGCATTCGAAAATTTGGTAGACTTATCGTACCAAATATTAGTGGTCTTCGTAAAGATATTCTTGAAGATTCACATCGTTCCAAATATTCCATTCATCCCGGTAGCAGTAAAATGTACGCAAATATGAAGCGACTTTATTACTGGGAGGGAATGAAATCTGATGTTGCTAACTTTGTTAAGTGTTGCATGACTTGCCAACTTGTCAAGGCTGAACACCAAAGACCTGGTGGGTTATTGCAACCATTGGAAATTCCAGTTTGGAAGTGGGATCAAATTTCCATGGATTTTATTGATGGACTTCCCCGTTCTCGTTCGGGTCATGATAGTTTATGGGTGATCGTTGATAGACTTACTAAATCCGCCCATTTTATTCCCGTTCGGTCGAACCGAACCGTTCCTCTTCTGGCCAAACTCTTTATCAAAGAAATTGTTAAATTACATGGAGTCCCTACTTCCATTGTTAGTGATCGTGATCCATTGTTTACTAGTGGATTTTGGAAGAGTCTTCAAAAAGCTTTGGAAACGAAGCTTAATTTTAGCACCGCTTATCACCCCTAGTCCGATGGACAAACTGAGCGTGTGAATCAAACACTTGAAGATCTTCTTCATGCTTGTGTTCTTGACTTTGGTGGAAGTTGGGAAGATCATATTTCACTTGTTGAATTTTTCTATAATAACAGCTTCCAATCTAGTATTGGTATGGCTCCTTTCGAGGCACTCTATGGAAGGCCATGCCGGTCTCCTTCTTGTTGGCTTGAGGCCGGTGAGAAGATGGTTTTAGGACCAGATTTTATTCGAGATTCCACAGAAAAGATTGAACGTATTCGACATAGGATGAAAGAAGCCCAGAGTAGACAAAAATCCTATGCCGATAACCGAAGAAGGAAATTAGAATTTTCTGTTGGTGATCTCGTATTTATTCGTGTTTCATCTATGAAGGATGTTGTACGTTTCAGTCAATCGGGAAAGTTAGCGCCTCGATATATTGGGCCATTTCCTATCACTGAACGTATTGGTTCCATGGCTTATCGCCTTTTATTACCGGCTCAGTTTTCTGCCATGCATGACGTGTTTCACGTTTCTCAATTACGGAAGTGCCTTCGGGATTCCGATTCTATTCTTGAGCCCGGTGCTGTGGAAGAGATAGAAGTTTCGCCTAATTTAACTTATGAGCAGCATACTATTCGAATTATTGCTTCGGAGGTCAAACGACTTCGAAATATAGATGTTCCGCTTGTTAAAGTTCAATGGTCCTCAAATCCTAAGGATTGCTCTTGGGAAACTAGAGAATTCATCGAGCATACACATCCGGAATTACTTTCTTATGCTCTTTGAGGTAAACTTCTTATTTAAAATTTCTTTTGTGTTAATATGCTTTTATGGTTGTTACTTCTTATTTCCATCTTATATATTGCGAGGACGCAATTCCTTTAAGGAAGGGAGTCTGTAACAACCCGCATATTTGTCGATTTTATATTTAAATGTTTTATTTAAACATTTTATCGTAAGTCGGATGTTAGTCCGAAAAGCTACTTTTTACATACGGTCAAATTAGGACTCGAGACCACCTTCATTGAGTTCAAAATGACGTTTGAGATCTTTTTGAGTGTAAACTTCGATATGTTTGGAGTTAGTGAATTTCTCGCTACTTTTTCCCGCCTGTGACTTTGATTTGGACTGCACCTTCTTTAGCTCAGCCCAACCCTCTTCCCTTCATTACTTCATCTCTTCACTAAAACATTAAAGCTTCTTCAAAAATGGTGGAGGGAATGGGAAATTAAAACTCCAACTGCAAATTCAACATTCAACTCCAAATTCAAGTAGAAGATATTGGATTCAAGCTTTGGATTGCTTCTCCTTGCTTTCAAGCTTCATCTTCATCCATTTTAGTGAAAAGGTGAGATTTTTAATCTCACATCTTGCCTATAACTATCATTGGACTGTTGGGAATGATTCCCTATCGCTTTAGCATCTTAGTTTGCTTTTGGTTTGGATTGAATCGGTGAAAAACTCCAATTTTCAGCGTTGTTGGCAAATCCTGGCCCTTAGGTCGCACTGCCTCGTAGACTAGCCCTGCAGATTTTCGTTTGTGCTTAGGTCGTTCGAAATTAGGTCGCTAGGTCGTAGGTCGCTAGGTCGTAGGTCGCTAAGCCATAGGTCGCTCTGGTGTGGAGAAGACTCTGCCTGCTTTTAGCTGCTCTGGACTTAGGTCGTTCGTCCCTAGTTCGTAGGTCGCTCGATCACCCTAGGTCGCTCGCGAGTTAAACCTTAGGTCGTTTGGCCTTTATAACGTTAGGTCGCTCGCGTGTTAAAACTTTAGGTCGCGTGGCCATCCCTCTTAGGTCGCATGACCACTTAGGTCACACGATCTTGTTAGGTCGCTCACCCTTAGCTCGCGTACCTTCTTAGGTCGCGCATCCCACTTAGGTCGCAAGACCACGATAGGTCGTAGGTCGAAAGACCCCTGTACCTTTAGGTCGTTAGACCTTATTTCTTTAGGTCGTAGGACCTTATTACAGTTAGGTCGCAAGTCTAGCTCTTCCCTCAGGTCGCTCGACCTTGTATGTTTTAGGTCGCTGGTCCTAGGTCGCTCACTTTGCTAGGTCGCCTCATTAGGTCGTGCTGCTCTCTGTTAGGTCGCTTGACCATTGATGTATCTAGTGAACTGTTAGGTCGTTCGACTTGTCTGCCTTTAGGTCGCTCGAACTATTCTGCTGCTAGGTCGCACGACATTTTACCCTTAGGTTGTTCGACCTATTTGACTTGAAGTCGTTGCACTTTAATTTGATCACATTAGGTCGCAAGTATATTCCTACTTTGATGGTTTTGGGATTGATTTCTTTGGACTTTACTCACGTCTTCGAACGTGAATTTATGTGATCGATTTGTTTCAACAATTGTTTTGTGACTTGTCACTCTAAAGATATGAAGGTTTCAATACTAGTAGTAAATATCAAAACTCTTTCATCAAAAAGATTTCAACACTATTTTAAATATAAAGCACGTTTTCTCAAACCGTTTTTCAATCTACTAGTATATACAAGCCTTTACTTCACTCGGATGAGAAATCGAATTAAACCACTTAGTAAAACGAGTGGTATGAAACACTTGCGTTCACTTAGTCGGTTAGCTCTTGGACTTGTTCGATTGAACCCTTTTGTGACAATTTCCTAGTGAAGATCTACAGTTTGTTCGTAAATATTTAAGTTAAGCTAGTGGTTATGGGACATGAAGCTAAACTCATATATTTACTGGCTTAGTGTAATTGACACTTCTATATGATCATGACGATCATTTTTGTCATTTAGACTAGCGATTGAGCGATGTCTCTTTGTCTGCGAGGGAGACTAGACCCCGCTTTTGTGATGTTTCGCCGTCACATATATGGGGTAGCACCCCATGGTCTTCGGGCCGTTCATGTGTTAAAATTTAATGGATAGCTACCATGAGATAGCTTCTCGTTCATGTGTTATACGCGTTGGTGAGTTTTCATGCTCCCGTTCATGTGTTAGGCCGTGTTTTCTGGATTTCTTGTGATGATTTCTGGAATTTTGTGCTTCACCAATTTTCGTGATTTTCATTGATATGATATCAATTTTTGTGCATTGGTGAATTCATGTGTTATTGACTTGTTGTGAATACAAGTTTAGGGTATGATACCCTATTTTATCTTTGAGAAGATTCTTGTGATATTGATTAATCTCTTGTTGATTTTCAATTACATACTTATAGTAGTATGCTACGATGGTTATTACATGTTCATGCCATGCCTTTTACTTTATACCATATCATTTGATATTTATAGCTAGACTGATCCATTTATTATTTTCTTATAAATAATACTCGGGTCAGACCGAGATGTTATAGGTGCTTCTGCTTGACTTCTCTTCAGGATTATTCTGACTTTTGGCTAACTACATAGATTAGTAGTTTTTGGATGTACCGATTTGAGATATAGACCCTATGTTGTGTACTTATTCTTTTGTATAGCACGTGTTGCTATTCTTTTGTATTATCGTGGATCTTTCTGACCACTACTCTGATGTACACTTTCATGTGTTATATATTTATTCATATCTTCTTCCGCCTTTGTGATATGGATGTTTGTGACTGATTCATGTTATGATTATTTCTATGTTTGTTTCCGAAGATTTTATATAGCCACCGCGTGATAGCTTTGAGTTTGTATCGGTATGTCGGATTTCCTCCTTAAATGATATGCACTCTATTCTATCTGACATATCGGTGCTCGCACAAAGAAGTTACATGGATGGTCGCTCCTCCACAGCCTTATTCTCCGTGCTAATTGACAGCACTACGTCGTAGTGTTCTTGGTTAGCGTGGGTATAGAGGTGGGGCGTCACACATATCCAGAAAACCAAAATCAGAGAAATATCGATAGAATGAATCCACAATGTGGCCACAAAGCGGATATCAAGCAGAAGGCACTTTCCATATCTTTACTTCGAAAATATGTATCATATAGTACCTTTTCAAATCACTTTCAAATATCGTACTTATATAAAGTCCATTATATATAAGATTTTATTTTCAAATCAAATACTTTCCAAAATCAATTGTATATCAAATCACACTTATATAGACTTCAATTATATAAGATTTCACTTTTTAAATTGAGTACCTTTTCAAATCCATAGTTTTCGAATCAACATCATACTTATACAAACCAAATTTTTATATAAGTTCAATAACTCCCAAATCAAAGTATTTAAATAAACAAAGTTCTCAATTTCAAACCATTTCAATATCAATTCAGCTTCAAAATCATATATGATTTCACCAAATCATTTCTTCCAAATTACATAAATTTAGTTTCAAAGTTTCTTAAACAATAGATTTAGAAAATAATCCAAATTTTCAAATCAACAAAATTTAGGTCAAACAAATTCATTTCCATTTCAAACATATATTCACTTCAAAAATCATAATACTTTCAAAGTTGTAAATCTTTCGAAACCAAATACTTGAAATCATTTCACTTTGAAAATCATAACAATTTGAAATCATACATTTGAAATCATAAAACATTCACTTAATTCTTTACATTTCAAAAATTTATTCAATTAAACCAAAATCTAAAATTTCCAATTTTAATTCAATTCAAATCATCAGTTTCAATTCAATTTAGTTTTCCAACAAAACCATTTCAAATATTATCAAATTTCAAATATAGATTTGATTTACAAAATAAACTATTAAGTCTTAAATATGTTTCAAGGCTTAAATATACCATATTTCAAAACTAATTTTTTTTTAATTTCATATATCTCAAATTTTACTTCATTATTACTTAGTGTTGAAATATTTATTTCATAAATCCATTATTTTTAAATAAACTCAAATTACAGGTAAACCAAATATCCTTTCATACTAATATAAGCTTCAATTATTCATTTATCAAAATCAATGGTTTTCAAAATCATCTTATACTTACATAAAGTTTATCTTATATAAGGATCAAAATTTTCAAAAATAAATTTCGTTGCATGAAAAGCCATATGGGATTGAACATTTTTGCTTACTAAAAGATTTTTAATAAAGAATAAAATAGTTTGTATGAAAAATAGAATAAAATAGATAGTTTAAGAAGAATAAAAGAAAAATAGTTTTGAAAAATGGTTTTAAATTTGATAGTAGTTTTTCATAAAGGAAAATTCCAATTAAATTACAAAGATATCCAACCCAACAGCTTCCAATTTCAACGTCAAGTATATCAATGATATTAGAATATAAGATGTACATATGTCATCATTTCGCAAGGTCACATTCGATCGCTCGCTCGATCACACAAGTTCGCTTTCGAGCTAGTATTGTCCATTCGACTTCCCTAATGCGGATTCCGATATGGTTTCTCGACTAGAAACCATCAGTCTCCTTGCATAGCCATATACTATGATAGAGAATTCTAGAATCAAGCCCAAAATCCATATCAAATATTCGCCATCAAGAATTGAATGAAAAATCCTAACACGAAATGGTGTAATTAACCTCGAACTTGTGTACTCAAACTTGGATCAAATTAATTATGCGAATAAAACAGCATACGTACAACTTATGTATCTATTCCAACTTGTTAAATATATAGCTTTATAAAGATGTTACTCAGTTACAACATTTAAACTAAATTTTATTCAAAATATTTTGAAGAACAAATTCTTTTCAAAACATTTCAAATCTAAATTTCATATTAGAAAAATTCAAAATAGCCTTATTCATTTACTTAACAAAACGGTTTCAACTTATTTAAATCATATTACTGCATATTTTAAACATAAATACCAAACTTATATACTTTAGACTTTTCAAAATTACTTAGCTTTGAAAAGTTAACCTTGATTTGGAAGTACTCGAACCTTCAAAATAGTCGAAGAAATCATATTTCAATCCAAGAGTTGGAAATCACCAACAAATCAGTAAATCAATTCCAAAAGATAGGGTTATATCAAATCAAATCCAAAACTCAAGGACTGAACACCGGCTCAATTCAAATTGTTCAAATATATATACATATATCTTTCGAATATCACATCACACTTCGGAATTTGAAATCAAAATTGGTTTCACAAATCAATCACATAGCAAAGCTACCGAAGTGGCCTCTCCCCCACTCAGAAACTCGAAAATCAATGTCGATGATGCATGCATTCATCACCGAAATTATTTTCCAGCGACATAAGTGGGTTCTGGACTTCCATTTTCTCGAAAACTTCTTTTGAAATTTCTTCGAAATCATTTTAAACTCATTAAAATCATTTGAAACATTCGGAAAATACTTTCAAATTGTATTATTTTTATTTCAAATCTTAAAACCAGTTTCAAAAATGCCGGAGTCCAATCACTCAAATTTAGATTCAAAACCTTCAGTTATAAATTATTTTATATAAAACCATTTCTTATATAAATTTCAAAATTTCAAATCCATTTGAAACTTCAAATTCTCATTTTTAAAAGGGTATATAATCCTTATCGAAAACATTTCACTTATATATAAAATATGGTCATCCTTATCAAAATAACAACTACGATGAATGCAAAAATTTCAAAAGACAATCAACCATAAACTTTCCAAGGGATGATTCAAGGATGGATTTCAAAACAAAACAGAGATTCAAATTTTTAAAGGTACCCTAATCAAATAGAATTCTGATTCAAAGATAAGCTCAAACGAAAATGAGACAATTAAATTACCAAATAGAAGATGAACAAGCCTATATGAATCGCGGGCAACCTTAACCGGTCAACCGTGACTTCAGGAATATAATCGATGCGAAAATCTAAGGCAAATCGACCTTCGATCGCCAGAGATAGAATCTAAATATAGCAGAAGATAGAAAACATCGTAAACCGAGGATATAGAAATCTCTGGTGAATCAATGCCAATTATAAGGGAGTTTCACCCTTTTACAAATCATTCAAAGATTGGCGGAATCGCCACCCTATAAAGGTCATTCAAAGTGGAGTTATGGAATGCTCCAAAAATCAAAAGAATACTATTAGGGGAGACAGGAATGGATTTCAGAACAAGTGGGAGCGTTCCAAAATTCAAAGGAATCCTAATCGAAGAAATCCCAACTAAGATAGAAGTTCAGAATTTTAAGGAAATCCTAATCAAAGAAATTACTAACAAGGTGGATACGAAAGGGATAAAGTCCAGAAAATTTTCTTTCAAAACAAGAAAATTTTATATCAAAATAATCTTTAAAAATCCTTTAAAATCATTTGAAAATTATTTTATACTTCGAAAATACGTTCTCTCACAAAGGAATAATTCTGAGATTGATTTCACTCATTCTAGGGTATTTCTACCCTATCTCTAATGAGTTTTTGCTCCACAGGCTATGGTTTGCCTAAAAACCAAAGCTCTGATACCAATTGTAACAACCCACTATTTTGGACCATTCAAATCGACAATAATCCACACATGTCTGACTTGAATAATTCAAAATAACAGATTGTAAATAAATTTGGAGCAAATGAAATCAAATACACAGAATCACAGACACAAAACATATCAGAATAACTCGCAGCGGAATATAAAAACCATAGTAGTTCATGAAGCTACTATAACAAACTCTCAAAACATAATACATAATATCTGTTTGAAAACATATACAATAGAAATCTCAAATAAATAGAAGTTTATGAATACCAGAACTGAAATAGAACAACTGAACTGAAAGGAACAGATAACTAGACAAGCAGAATCTCCAGTGATTCCTAGCTCCAGAAAGAGATCCAAAGCTAAGCTGTAAATACTCAGGCTGACCCGAGCGTAAAGTAAGACACAAAACACTCGAGTCAGGACAATATATACTTATATAATGTAAACCAACTCAAGTGAACTGTAGTAGAAATGCACAATAACTCAAAGATGCTTGGGATCGCCCATCCCTTAAGGATCAGTTAAACTATAAATTAAATACATCCCGTGGTTAAAATTTCAAAATGGTATTTTATACTTCGAAATCAAATATCATTTCAAAATTCAATATCATTCAAAAATCCATTTCAAAATATCAAAATATCATATTTCAAAATAGTTTATATTTCGAAACAAATTACTTCATTTTAAATCATAAAATGAAGTTATTATATTTAATAATTAAATTATTAAATTTCCAAAAATTTAACTTTTCAAAGTTCATTCGTTCACTTAAATTAATTAAAACAAATGAAAATTCAACTTTCGCAGCATTTAGGAAATGCTACGGAAAGTCACATTTAAAACAGTTCAATTTAACAAAAGACAGCATTTAAAATGCTGTAATAGGGTTACATTAGTTTCAAATAAACTTAGTTAAATTCAACCATTATAACATTTACAAAAATGCTATAATAGCCTTTAATTAAATTTAGCCATTTGGTTCATTATTATCAACTACAGCATTTACAAATGTTGTATTATCATTTACAATAGAATTAATAGCATTTTAGAAATGCAGTTAATTAACTTCAAATATTCGGTATAATTTCACAAACAATTATATTTTTATATAAATCATTTTTAACTTATAAAATCATATAATTTCACTTTTAAAACAATCATTCAAATACCCTTATATTCATGATTTTATAAAGTTAAACCTCCATTCAAAAATCAAAATTTAATAATAATTCACTTATTAAATTCCAATATTAAATTATAAATTCATTAAATTAAATTAACTTAACACTTAAGTTTAAAATTTCAAATATAACTTAATTCCATTTTTATTTACTTAACTTAAAATTCACTTTTAAGCCAAATTCATAAATTTCCAATTTTAGTTATATTTCAAAATTTCAACTTAAATATTCATTCATTTCACATTTTAACTTTATTCAAAATCATTAATATAATATAAAAATCATTTAAATTCACTTTAATCCAAATTATCATGAATTTATCACATTTCATATTTAATTTAAATTCCAATTATCACTAAATTAAAATTTCCCAAAATAACTTACATTTCAAATTTTCTAATTTTACCATTTATTTGTTTCACTTATAAATTTTCAGAAAATCAATAATGCTTTACAAAAATCATTTTTATTTAGTTTAAATTAAAATATTATAATATTTACATTTCTAAAATATTTTAAAAATTTATAAAACATATTTTAACAACGGGTCTGTATTTCATTTTCTAGCCTAGGTAAAGTGATACGGGTAATTTATCATTTCAACCCGTAATTTACAAAGATACCCAGGTTTGATCATTTCAAACCCGCAATCCCAAGTAAATGAAAATAATTGAAAATCATTCAGGCCTATCATTTCAGCCCATAACGATTTTCTCCTATTCTAAAGTCCGTTCGGGTATGTATCATTTCAACCCATAGTGATTCTAATCTAAAGGGAACTTGTAGTGTGATAAACTGATAAAAATAATAGAACAACATAATATAACAGTAACATATAATATAATAGTTGTTTAAGCATAGGTGAACATCATAAAATCATAACATAGCAGGTGTAACATGATAAAGCATTTTTACAAATTCAAAAGGGGTCAATTCACTAGTTATATATGTACATATTGTCTGGTGAGAATAACTCACCTGTTCAGAGCTGGAGATAGCTACCAAAGCAAAAAATACAGACACTATGAAGGAACGACAATATGGAAATGACTTGAGAGTGGAGAGCCAAAGCTAAAAGCCTTGATCAAACATTTGAACAAAACAATGCAACATAGATAAGTTTCAAAACAATTTATCACTAACGATGTTAGAAATCAAAGCTCAAAACAACAACGATTGACTTGCACTTGTTCTCTACCTCATGTGCTTTAGTTATGCAGTGGTTAAGCTCAGCCTAGGGTAGGAAATTGGTCTGGTTTGGGTTCCATATGGGTCGGCCTACACATGTTTGCAAGGTGGTGAAGTCCAGGTGTATAAACTAGGTGTACAAACTTCAACACAAGGCAAAATCATCACATCTATGCCACATATAGGTTCGGCCAGAGGTCATGGGTCATGGCCAGATCTGGTGGGGTCAGTAGGATGACATGGCAGTGGTTTCAGGTCAGAAATTTGCTGGAGATGGTGGTGCAAGTGGCGGCCAAGGTGATGGTTTGAGTGGTGGAACAAGATTGGTGCTCGGCTAGGTTGAACAAGTGGAGTGTTTGCATAAACTTTTGTGGATCTAGTCATAGATGACCATGGCATGGCTTGGTCAGTGGGCTGGAGGAGATGGTGACCTGATGTGGTGATGGTGGAGGCGACTATGGTGGTGGAGGAGCAAGGGCTGAACCATGGAAGGTAGAAGGCAAGTGCAAAAATCAAACAACAAGTAGAAAAAAATGGAAAAAGAATATGAAAGTTTACCAAATTTTCTTTGTTCAGATGGAGACCGAAATTTTTGAGGTGAGAAGTGTTTCTATACGTGAAAAATGAATAAGAATGCAGCTGAAAGAATGAGATAGGGTCGGCTATCAATGAATGCAAGAGTTTAGAAATGAAAAGGTGGGAAAACCAAGAGACTTAAGCAACTAAAGGGTCACAAACCTTTCAAATTTCCATAATTCTTTTTGCAATTTTAAATAACTGAAAAATGCATATAAATTCAGATAAAAACACGAAAATTTAGTAAATAAACAAAAATAAATAGATAAATATTAATTATATATAAATTAAATAAATAAAAACAGCAAAATTTGCAAACTAGTCTTGAAAAAATATGAAAATAAATGCAATGAACTTTGGAGAATTTTTATGTACTTGAAAATATTTATAAATAAAAATAAGAACACAAAATAAAGTGAATTCACAAAAACAAATAAATATAATTTTAATTAAATATAATTTTAATGAAGAAAATAGCAGAAAAATGGAAACTAGCCTTTAAAAATAGAAAATAAATACAATAAATTTTGAAATTTTTTTTATTATCACTTTAAAAATATTAAAAGACAACGTATACATAAAATAACATATTAACACATATTAAAATAAAATATGACAAAGAAAATATAATTTATAAAATTTAAAATAAACAAAATTGCTAAATAAAACAAATTGCATTCAATATTGAAATACACATAACTTTCACAATTTAACTCCGTTTTCAACGAAACGAAAAGCAGTATTCATGTTATTAAATCTATTTTCATAATAAAAGATAAAATTTAAGAATTTAAATAATTTAAATTTGAAGTTTAAAAGTCAAAGTTTGAACAGTTTGACCAGAAATTCACTTTACAGTAAAATATTCAAATTATACTAGTTTGAACTATAAATCACTTAATAATCAACATTTATATTTAAAAATGAAATATTTGAAATAAACCATTTTAAAAATAATTTAAATAAAAGAAAGTCAAATTTTAAAATATATACAAAAATCTAGGGCTGTTACAAAACTTCAACTTCAAACAGAACCAAGACTACGAGAACAAGAGACATGAATCACTTTAGACTATCATTTGAAAATGGAATGCAACATCAGACTCCAAATAGTGGTGCAACCAGACTTCAATGACCAGATACAAAACAACCTCACATGACGACTCACTTGAATAACAAAGTTACTCAAGCAAACAGTGCACAGTGACACACACAAAAGCAGTGGACACAACAGACCCAACAAACCAGTACATCCGGACCAATGGAAGGCTACAGTTCTAATATGACAACATGAATACATATACAAGTGTATTTAACCAGACCAGGTAGTATACAAGTGAAGACTCAACCAAAACCAGAACAAAAATAACAGTAGCAGTTCGAACCAGTCAGAAAGTAGAAAAGTGTTGCAGTGAAGTCAATCAGGGTAAAACATAATGAACAAGTCAGAGTTTATCAAGTCAAGACTATTTAAAATTCAAAGTCGTGGGTCATGAACGAGAAACAAATTCAAATGCCAAAAAGAACGGAACCGAATTTCAAAGAAATTCAAGCAATTCGAATATATCAGGTGTATATGGAGTAACAGGACAACAAAATGAACAAGTCAAATTTATCACCATCGTTCGATTAAAAAATCATGGCCGAGCAAAACATTTAAAGAAATGAAATAAAAATATATGAACGCAAAAATAGGGAATTTATCCCTATTTAATCCCACATCATCATCGGCATTCATGGCGATCGAGTTCAAGCATATTAAACAGAGAAAGTAAAGTAAAAATGACATACCATAATTACTCGATTTGAACTCGATCCAATTGAAGCTACCGCAAGTAATCAAAGCCAGAGAGATTGACAAAGCAATTTAAGGGAAAAATCATCACGTCTTTCAATCAATTTCAAGCAGCGCTTCAATCTTTAAAAAACCCTAATTCCTTTTTGAAGAAAATGGCCGAAGTTACGAAGGATAAAGGGAACGACTGAAGATTTCTCAGAGTAAAAAGGGAAGAGCGACTTCATTTAATTTCTAGTGGGCCGGCCTTTATTTTTGGCCTAATTTTTATAATAGGGTTTTGTTTTGTTTTAGTTGTGTTTAATTTGTAATTTACTTTTAAATTTGGAAAACTCTAGTTGTGTAACTAGGTTACGAACTATGTTGGTGTAGTTCGAGAATTCGCAACTCAGTGGCTGAGTTGTGTAAGAGTTTTGAGCATAGAGTTAGGTTAGTCATTAGCGGGTGTCACAAGTTTACATGTGTAAGCGTCTGACTGCTTAATTTCTAATAGAAACCTTGGGGGCAGCACGTAGGCAGGGTTTTGCCGAAGCTGGGTAAATTTGTATGTGATCTCTTCTGCATTACTTTCTGTTATTGTTTTTATTTCCACATTAATTTTTATTATTGTTAGTATCACCCTATTCACCCCCCTCTAGGGTGAAAACGATCCTACAGTTCTATCTATGACTGTTGAGTGTATGTAGATTAGTTATCATTCTATACGGTTAAAAGTTTCTGAACCCGAACAAACCATTTGTTTTGGTTGTTATGGATGGATGGTTGATTATTGTGATTGCGTGTGATGATTGTATTGTTTTGTTGCAAATGACCATTGTTATGTTGTGTTAATTTGTTTTGTTATTAATTGAAACAATGTAAATATTTCTCTTTTGCATAATTCTAACTCTTTTGGATTATAAAAGTGAAATACAGGTTTATGGAAGCAATAGCTACTACTTTTGGTTTCGTAAATTAAGCGTTGTTTGCCCGACAAATAGGTACGTTTTCGGATTACGGTTTTCTAGCGATATTATATTGTTTTCCCATGGTTTGGGATATATTATTTTGAAATATGTAGTATATATTGTTATTATTGATATTATTATTTCTCCCAGACCTCTCCGTACAAAGGAGACTCTGCCGAAATTTTCCATGAATTTTGGACTTAGAAATATTTTTGTGAAAATTAAAATGTTTCAAACTTTTATTAGCTTGAATATAAAAGGATTTAATGGTTTATAAATTGATATATTCTAGTTAAATTATTTAATTATGTAAATTGATTGTTTATAAATCTAATACTTTGAATAAGTTATATTAATTCCTTAATTGCTTCTTTCCCTTTTCGAGGACGAAAAGTTTTGAGTGGGGGAGAGTGTAACGACCCGTAAATTTCGATAATTAAATTTATTAATTTAATAAGATTTTGTAATTTAATATTGGAAGAAATTAAAAACTTGTGATTTATTAATGGGAGTAATAACCAGAATAAAATATAAGTAATGTTAATATAAGGCAATTGATAACAAATTTAATGCAATTCCAATTTTTTTTGAAATGATCGTAAGTATAAAATTTGGTTATAAATTGAAATTTAAAAAAATAAACCAAATGTTGTATTAATTGGTGAAATAATATGTAATAAATTGTAATTGGATAAAATCAGTGTTGCGTAAGTAGTTGTAACATTTGTTTGTAGATAATAAACTTATAAATGTGATTAAATAAAGAAAAGGAGACAATTATTATTTGTTACCTATTTATTTAATCTGTTGGATTAAATTTGAGAATAAATTGCAATTAAATGTAATTAAATATTACGTTAATGTAAGTTAAGATAATAATGGTAGATTTTGATGTAATAAGATATAAACCAATGTTAACTATGCCCATAGAGTAATGATTGATTGAATAAAAGATTGAAATCAGATTAAATCAATTTATTGGAATTAAAATATAATTAATTGGATTTAATTGCAGTTGAAACTGAACACTGTAATTAGTGTAATATTTAACACTGAATTGATATGTAAATATTTTTTAATTTATTGTAAATGTCTAAGTAATCAAAAATGATAAAAATTGTTAGTTATTAAACTTCAAATTAAAAAGTGATTTAATCAATTTAATAATAATTTATTTATTTAAAGTGAAAATAGTCATTTTGGCCACTGTATCGGATTTCGACGAAACTAGTTTCATCGGATCCGTAACAGCGAGTTATTGCAAAGTTTCAAGTTCCGTAGTGATCGGACTTGTCGTATGATCGTACGGGCTCGAAACGCCTGGTAATCCATTTCATTAAATTCAATCGAAATCAATTTGGAATAAGCCGATTTTAAAGCTAACTTCTTCATACGATGGAGTTAGGACTTGAAACCTGTTCTATTGAGTTTAAAAATATCCAAAACATCTATTTTGATATATGGGATGACATATTTTCGTTTAGGGGTCAGAACGGGCTTTTTGGGTCTCATAGTCGTTTCGATTAATCCAACCTAGTCTGTTCATTTCTAAATTCAGATTTGCCTATATATTTGCTATTATAAATCCTAATTGTTTCTCATTCTTGTTACTGTACATAATATTCTCTCTGGCTATCTCTTTCTTCTAATGGTAGAAACAAATTCCAAATACAAACCCTAAATCCAATTTCAAGAAATTTCAACCTCTCCAAACTATATCGTATTATATATCGTGGGAAAGCTCTTGACGAGTGCATTCTACTGCAATGATTTGTTTTTCAATTTGGTTCACCATTAGGCTAGAAATTGGAGATTAAATCTCGGCTGTTCATTGGGTCATGATCAACTTCGACCGATCGTCCAATCGATGGTATGAGTTTGTGGAGATCGTCGTGAGGAGTTCATCCATGCGGTTAGAATGGCAAATCGATGGTTGGATGTGGCATAAAAATTCGATTAGGTCACAGAGCAAACGGCAGCGGCTGACCTATGGGGTATCGATCGACGTAGTTGGGGGGCTCGGTGATCGTGGATGTGGCAAGAGGCGAGGTCGGCGGCCTTTGGTGTGGTCGCGGTCGTGGATTGGTGGTCAACGGCTAGGTGGGTGTGGCGGCTCATTTTGCTTCATTGCGATCGGGTGGGTAAGGGTTCGAACGTGCATGGTGAGGAAGGAGCATGGACGTGGCCGCTTGTAATTGGGTAATTCCCTTTTTTTTATATTTAAATTTCGATTTCAAACCGTCTAATGACTATAACTTTTACATATGAGGTTGTATTCACGCGCGTTTTCTCTGCTACGATCGTATCAAAATTCCAGACATTTTGGAACTGGTTTTGACAAATTCTGGGACAGTTGAATTTCGGGCCTTATTTTGGCTTTGAAATCGATTTGAAATCATAAGTGAGTGTTTTTAACTCACTCGCAATTACTAAATTATCTCATGTTAGTTAAATCAAATTTATGATGTGATTAGGGATTAATTGGTTGATGTTTGGTATATTTAAATTGTCATTCTAGTTAAATTCGACTTTTATTGCACTTAATCATCGTTTAATTTAATATTGAATTTAATTGTCAATTTAATACCTGTTAATGATAATCAGTTATCTATTAATGGTTATTGGTTGATTTGGATGATGATTGTGATGGATGTTTGATTGTTGATATTGGATGACTAGATATTATATTTTATATTGTTATAACACTACAAGTTTCCTATGGGTTGAAATGATACATACCCGAACGATCTGATAGATTAGGGAGAAATCGTTATGAGTTGAAAGGGTAAACTCAAGCGATTTCATGAATTTGAAATAAATTTTAGGATTGCGGGTTGAAATAATATATACCCGTAAAATTTAAATTATTTGCGGATTGAAATGATAAATATTCGTATCACTTGACCATAGGGTAGAAAATTATATACGGACACCGGATTGGTTGAATTAAATGATTTTAAAATTTAAAATTTTGAATGTGGGTAAATGATGTTTTGAAATAGAATTTGATTAATATAAATTGAATTGTTTTAAGTGAATTATTTAAAGGATTTAAATTGAAATTTTAAAGTTGAATTTTGAAGTATAAACAAAATTTATCGAAACTGAGTTATTGAGAAGTTAAATTCGACTTTTATTGCATTTAATCATCGTTTAATTTAATATTGAATTTAATTGTCAATTTAATACCTGTTAATGATAATCAGTTATCTATTGATGGTTACTGGTTGATTTGGATGATGATTGTGATGGATGTTTGATCATTGATATTGGATGACTAGATGTTATATTTTATATTGTTATAACACTACAAGTTCCCTATGGGTTGAAATGATATATACCCGAACGATCTGATAGATTAGGGAGAAATTATTATGAGTTGAAATGATAGACTCAAGCGATTTCATGAATTTGAAATAAAATTTGGGATTGCGGGTTGAAATAATATATACCCGTAAAATTTAAATTATTTGCGGATTGAAATGATAAATATTCGTATCACTTGACCATAGGGTAGAAAATTATATATGGACAACGGATTGGTTAAATTAAATGATTTTAAAACTTTAAATTTTGAATGTGGGTAAATGGTGTTTTGAAATAGAATTTGATTGATATAAATTGAATTGTTTTAAGTGAATTACTTAAAGGATTTAAATTGAAATTTTAAAGTTGAATTTTGAAGTATAAACGAAATTTTTCGAAACTGAGTTATTGAAAAGTTGAATTTGTAACTTTGAAATCTATTGAAATTGGAATAGCTTAAATTGATATTTCAAGATGTGAAGTTGGGTTTTGATTTGAAATCTGGATATGGTCCAGATTTGTCGGAATGAACGAAATACTTAAATTTGATGTTAATTTCAAATTTATTTTGTTAATACGAAATATTATTTTAAATTCTAATTATTAAAATTTTCAACTATTAAACCAAATTAGTTTATTTTAAATTATTTTTAAACCATTTTAATTAATTTAAACTATTTTAATTTATTTAATCTATTTTAATCTATTTAATCCAATTAAATCTATTTATCCTATTTTAAACTAATTGACCCATATTAATCTATTTTAAATCTATTTAATCTATTTTAAATCTATTTAAAGTATTTTTAATCCATTATAATCTATTTTAAATCTATTTAAGGTATTTAATTTATTTTAATCTATTTTAAATCTATTTAAAGTATTTTAATCAATTTTAAATATATTTAAAGTATTTTAACTTATTTTAATCTATTTTAAATCTATTTAAAGTATTTTAACTTATTTTAATCTATTTTAAATCTATTTAAAGTATATAAATCTATCTAATCTATTTTAAATCTATTTAATCTATTTTAAACTATCTTAAATCCATTTCAACTATTTTTATCTAATTTTAAACTATTAAACTATTTCCAATCTACTTTAACCTATCTAAAATTTAGACCGTGTAAAGTTGGATGATTTATATGAAGCGAATATGGTTAAATGATATTATAACCAAAGTTGGATTTAAATGACATATTTAATTAAATATGATGATTTTGACATGAGAATTTAACCTATTTGTGAATATGATTTCAAAAGAGATATGGTTTGAATTGAATATGATATTTTGATATCAATTATGAAATAGTTTTAGAAATTTAAAAGAACATCCAGTGTGAAATAAGCGTTTGGTTGTTAAAGAGACCGGGATCAGATATTGTCATACTCTCTGCCAATACCGAAAACCACTTTAACAACTGTGTACGTGGTGGAGATTCCAAAATGAAGTAGGATGGTTTGGCGAACGATTTTGTATGAGGTATTTACGTGACCCGGACTCCCGTGAGTCAGATTAGATGTGACTAAAATAGGAGCCACGCCCGACCAAGTAAGGTCATTCCTCCTATCGGACATGCTTCTTCGATACCATATTATGACTTTATGATGATTTAGTGGCCACCCCTTTATTTTGATTATGGGAGTGGGTTCCGAGGTTGGCGGTAGTAGCTTATATGCATTGCCACCAATCCGGATCCGCAATTGGTAGAATCCTACCCTGGCATTTCCTCGAGTGTCGTGTTCACATGCCCTATCGCGCGTTCTACGAGTTTGTTTTGTACCATACCTATGGAGTGCCCTCTAGGTAAACCACCGGTTTGGTGGAGCGTACAGTACTGTATAGACTATGGGAATATATAAAATTGTGTTAAGGGGGATATGGGTAATGCCTTAATGCTATTTTAATACTTTACTTTACTGTAGACACTATTATAATAGCGTATTGTACTATGTATGTAGATAGTTTAACGGATCCTTAAGAGATGGAAATCCCGAACATTCTCCTAAGTTACTGCACTTACATTAGACACTGAATAAGAGATGTCAAAACCCGTAAACGTCTCCGACGCCGTTACACTCATATTTATTTACTGTTGATTTAACTTACATAAGATCTTTTAGTTCTGAATCGAGTGTTTTGTCTTTTCAATTCGCTCGGGTCAGTCTGAGCTTTTTAGTGCATCGAAAACTGCGTTTGAACGACGAAGACGAAGATTTAGCACTATTATTATTTACTTGATTTATTCCGCTGCATCATGTTGTTCCGCTGCATTGTTATTTATTTCTGTTGTATATAACTCTGATTCTGTATTGTAAAAGTGTAATCAAATGTTATTTGTAAAACAGCTTCATGAACTATTTATTTGATTGTTATATTTTGTCATTTCGCTGCGAGATTCTGTGTTTGTTTTCTTTTTTTCTCGGCTTTTTCTTATTCACCCTATAACAATCATTCTTTTTGAATGGCTTGAGTCTGACATGTGTGGTTTATCGTCAATTTAAACCGTCCAAAAAGGTGGGTTGTTACATACTAACTGGTTCTCCACTTGAAACTCGAAAATGAATGTCGATGATGCTGCAATCATCACCGAAATTATTTTCTAGCGACAAAAAAGGAGAGTACTGACTTACTTCTTTTAAAATTCTTTGAAACAAATTCTATTCGAAAATACTTTCAAATAATATATTTTTCGAAACATTGAAAACAAAATTTAGAAAAGCACTGGAAATTAAATTCTCAAATCCTTAATTTAAATTTATTTTCAATTTTAAATCAAATTTATAAACCATTTTATCAAATTCATCTCTTTAAAACAACAATAGTTAATGGTTTAAAAAATGTTGACAAAACAATAAATGATAATCTAGTATTATCATTTCTAACCACAAATTCATTTAACTATTTAATTTCAGAAAATCATACCTTTATGTATAAAATATAATCATACATAAAATTATTCATTTACCAATTTCGAAAACAATATTATGTCAGTCCGCTCTGTTCAAGTGTTCTGGAATTCCTATCGATAGCGTTGGTCAGACGAATCGATCAAAACCCTAAATCAAACTTAACAACTCAAACTACATAATATAAAACATTTTATATTAGTTACAAATCAATCCCTCACACGATGATTCAAGAATGGATAGAGATTCAAATATAGAGGGATCCTGATCAAAGAGAATTCTAACTAAAAGATAGGCTCGAAGGGAGACAGAATAATTAAATTACAAAGGAACAAAGATGGATCGACTTATATTAATCGCGGGTGACTTTAACCGGATCAACCGAGACTTAGGAAAACGAGAATATCAATAACGAAAATAGGGACTACTAGGTGAGAACATCGCGAGAAACGCGATTCATGAGATCGACGAAGAAAGCATGAGCATTAGTTAATCAAAAGGGGATGACTAACCATTCATGGAACCGTTCGTCCGGATGGAAGGACAACAGGTCGAGCTCCAAGAACAATATCGATGTGGAATTTAATTTCCTGTTTGGGAGGAAGAGAAGTGAGTTCACCATAGACATCCGAAAAGAGTTGAACAACATGGGTGGAGTCAAGATCACAAGGCTGGGAATCAAGCGAGAAGATAAATTGCCTACAAAATCCTGAGGCAGTCGACATTGGTTCACGAAAGAATTGCCCGGGTCGTTTACTAGAGAAACTGTTCGGGCTTTACAAGAAATATCAGCATCAAAACTGAGGACGTAGAAATCTCCGGTAAATCGGCGCCTGTTGTAAAGGAGTTTCACCCCTTTACAAAGCATACTAAGGCTGGCGGGCCGCCAATGGGATTAGTCATACGAAAGGACAAAGTTGCCGATTGAGGTTGTAGGATCTCAAATTGATTATAGAGATCAACAGAAATGAAGCTATGGGATGCTCCAGAATCAAGAAGAACTCGAACAAGGAAAGACAAGAATGCGTTTTAGAAACGAAGAATTCCAAGCTCAAACGAAGATGATTCTGTAATTAATTTTACTCATTCTAGGGTATCACTACACTATCTCTAATGAATTTTTACTCCATACGCCAAGTTTTTTGCCTAAACCAGAGCTCTGATACCAACTGTAACGACCTGGTATTTCGAACCATTCGCATCCGCACATGTCAGACTGGAATTGCTCAAAATATCATATAGTTAATTTATATTTGGCAAAACTCAACATATACTGTAAATAAAATCAATCACAGAATTTCAGACATAGAGTAAGATAACAATATGCAGCGGTTCATGAAGCTACTATATAAGCATCAAAGTTTAAAGTAAAATACAACAGATATCTCGAATACATAGAAGTTACTAATACAAGTGCCAATGACAAGTTTGAACAAAATAACTGGAATAAACTGAAGTAACTGGAAAGCTAAATAGACAAAGACAGATCTTCAAGCAAAGCTCCAAACTCCAAAGGTGAGCCTTAAATGCTGTGATACTCAGTCTGACCCGGGCATAAAGCAAAACACAAAACACTCAAGTCAGGATTAACATTCTTATACCAGTAAATTCAACTCAAGTGCAATGTCAACTGAAATACAAGTAACTTAAAGGATGTTTAGGATTTCCATCCTCTAAGGATCCATGGAACTATCTACTATGTAGTAATATACGCTATTATAATAGGTCTATCAATAAAGTAAAGTATTAAAATAGCATTAAGGCGTTACCCATATCCCCCATAACACATTTTATATATTCCCGTAGTCTATACAGTACCGTAAGCTTCGCCAAACCGGTGGTTTACCCAGAGGGCACTCCATAGGTACGGTAAAAAACAAACTTGTAGAAGGCATGATAAGGCATGTGACAAGGCACGCGAGGCAATGCCAGGGTAGGATTCTACCGTTGCACTCCTGGACTGGTGGTAATGCATAACAGCTACTACCGCCCATCTCGAGATACACTCCCAAATCAAAGGTGCACCCAAACAAATCACAAAGTAATAGAATGGTATCGAAGAAATGTGCCCGATAAGGAGTGCGACCCCACTTGGCCCGGTATAGCTCCTGTTTTAGCCACATCAAGCTGACTCACGGGAGTCAGGGCTGCGTTAATACCTCATATAGAATCATTCGCCAAACCATCCTACTTCGTTCTGGAATCTCCACTACGTACACAGTTGTTAAAGTGGTTTTCAGTATTGGCAAAGAGTATGACAATATCTGATCCCGGTCTCTTTAACAACCAAATGCTTATTTCACACCATGGTCATTTTATAAAATCACTTTTATAATCATTTTAAACAGTTCATACTTCATATCAAAATATCATATTCATTTCAAAATCATATCACTTTCGAAATCATATTTACTTCCAAAATCATAACCACAAATAGTTTAAACAATCATATCAAAATATTCGCATTTAAATCCATTAAATCTAAATCATAAATGTTCCAACTTTAAACAGTTTGAATATTTAAAGTAGTTTATATAATAAAAATAGTTTATATATTAAAAATAGTTTATATCGAAAATAGTTTCAAATTAGAATTTTTTCTTTCAAATTCGATAAATCAATTCAAATCAACTATAGTTCCAAAATTCAATTTAAATCAGTCTCAGTTCAACAATTACAATTCAATTCAAATTCTCACTAAAACCATTTTTAATTTATATTAATTTCAAATTTAAAGCACTTACCATTCAATAGGTTTCAAAGTTAAATATTCAAACTATTTACAATAACTTAATTTGGTAAATTTCATTTATAATTCAAAATTCAACTTTAGTTTTATTTAAATCTGAAATATTCACTTAATCATTTTTAATAACAACTAAATAAAATCTCAAATTACAAATTTATATCAAAATTCAATATTCAACTTTAATATATTTAAATTTGAAAATATTCTTTTTATCACTTTAAATGAAATGTCAAATTACATATTTAAATCAAAATTAAATATTAAAAATTCAATTTTATTTAGATTTAAAATATTCATTTGACCGCCTTTAATCAAAACCAAGTTATCAAGTTATAAAATCATATCTTTCAAAATCTCAAAAACAGTAAGTTTCGAATCAATTCTGATTTAAATATAATTATTAAACAAAATAAATTTCAAGTCAATTTCAATTTATCTTTCCAACGTTGATTTATTAAAGTTATTGCAAATATCTATTTTCACAATATTAATATAAAATTTAAATAAATACTTTAAACATATTATATATGTATATTAAGTTAAATTAAATTCTTAATAAATTTTATTAAATTAATTATTATTAAATTAAATATTATTATTATTAAATCTATTTTAAATCTTATTTTATATATATTTCAAAAGAATAAAATTATAAGTAAAAATTTATAATTTAAATTTTAAAACTTTAACTTATAATTTTTAACATGTCCAAAACATATAATTTAAAATCTAAATTTAATACATATTAAAATTTAAAATCTAAATTTAATACATATTAAAATTTAAATTAAAACCTTTATATTATATTTTAAAATCAATTTTATTAAAACCCATATATTTCCTTTCAAAAAAATTTGGAAATCATTTTCAAAAATAAACCAACGGTTTCCATATATAATTTTCTATCCTATGGTCAAGTGATACGGATATTTATCATTTCAATCCGCAATTTAAATTTTTTTATTTATGGGTATATATCATTTCAACCCGCAATCCCAAAATTCAAAAGCAATAAAAATCGCTTGGGATTATCATTTCAACCCATAATGATTTTTCCCTATTCTATAATAATATCGTTCGGGTATGTATCATTTCAACCCATAGAGATTTCTAAACTAACAGGGAACTTGCAGGGTGAGAACAAATATGATAATAATATAACATATCAATCAACAAGCATATATCATCAGTAACAAATTTAAATATTAATATATACAACAGGTTATGGTGTCATAAGTCATTGGTAAACAATGGCGTATAATGGCATATCATATTTAGCAATTAAATAACTTAATAATTCAAATTTAACAGCTTATTTCAATCGTCATTTCATGTAGATTAAATTTACTAAATATAAGAATTGAATCATGAACTCGACAATCGACCAATCCAATCGACCATCTCAAATCAAAGTAAGGTGAACACAGATTCGACGGTCAAAGCTGATAATTAGGAATCGATGGAACAAATCAAAATAGCTATATATATAAATGGAAACAATATATATATTATATTTTTCTCTACGTAAACCAATATCCAACTAAAACACATGTTTAAGATAAAATTTCCATAATATATTTAAAATCAATATTTATTAAACCTATATTTTCAAAATTCAACAACATATTTATTTAAACATACTATTTATAAATGTTATTCCAAAAATCTATTTTAAGATATTAATATAAATCTAAGTGAAAACCTTAAACATATATAAAAATCTTACTTTAATATCATATATAACAGCAAATTCCACCATGCTTATTCACTGCATAATAAATTTATACTTTATATTTAACTTACTTTTATATAAAAGAAGGCTGTAAGCGAACACATGTCAAATACCTATTATACTATAAGTATGCAATTACAGGTGAAGTCAAATATCAATTTATACATATATGTAAAGTATATATATACATATCTTATAATATAAATTAAATAATAATATAACAAGGAAATCATAACTCACATTTTTTTTTATAAAAAGGAGGCTTGTTGCACACGTGAAGCAGGCTAGGGGTGGCGGAAGAACTATTGGTTGGATCTGGTTCACGGGAAGGCTGGCACATGCTGCAGTGTAGGAGAATGGAAGAGCTAGGTCTAGAGGCTTGGGCACACGGCAGTAGAGGAGGGAAGCAAGGCGGGTTAGGTTTGTAGGTGGTGGTGGGTGTGTTTTTAGAGGGGAGCACGAGCAGGTAGTTGCGAGGCCAGAGGGGTCAGGTGTGCTCCGGTGGGCTGCGTTTATGGTGGAGGCTCGAGTGCTTGGTGGCGACCTTGTGTGGGGATGGGCGGTCACGTAGAGGAGGTGTCGAGGAGTGGAGGCTGAGCTCGACTAGGCGAGCAGGTCGAGAGCCGGTCTGAGGAGGTGGTTGCGGTCGGCAGTGGGAGGTGGGTTGTAGCGTGGAACTTGGGGTGGCTGCAGCTACATGAAGTGGAGGGGGTGGCCACCTGCGGCTGTTATGGGGATAGGAGGCAGAGATTAAATGGAAGGTGTTTTGGGATGGGAAAGCAAGAAGGCCAGGCAGGACGAATGCGAACACGTATACATATCTTTATTTTATTTTTATTTTTCTCTTTTTAAGCACCGAAACAACTGGAGAAGAGGGACGAGTGGATCTCCAAAATGAAGGAGGTAGCATGGGGAAAGAATACGAACAAGTTTCAGTAATATATATATATATAGCTTATATACTATTTTATATTCTTTGAAATAGCAGAACGAAATAGAGCAGAGGAAGAGAATAAGAGAACGAAAGGACCACTAGCAAATTATATTGTAACCAAAGAATAACAAAAGTTAAAACTTGAATTTATGGAAATAATAATGATAGCGGCCATTTGGTTTCATACGGTGCAGAGACGAATGGACATATTGAAACCAAAACGGGTACCGATACGGTTAATTGTTTTTCCGATTTCACCGTGCACCGGACACCAAAATGCACATCTGAATATACTGTGGAGATCAGCACGACGAGACGAACAAAATGGTACACATATATGAGTGATAAGACTATCTTATCAATAGTTGATATTTCGTTGCCAAACTGTTGCAAATTCATCGAAAATAAGATAAACGGGGCTAGAGAAGTCCAAATTTGACGAAACGAAATATGACATCTCACTCAGAAAATGATTTACAATTTATTATATAAAAATATTCAGGTTTCAAAACTATTTAATTTCCATCAATTTTAACTGATTATAAATTGAAATTGAAAATTACACAACAAAACTAACTTTCATATTCTCTAATGAAAATTTGACATTTGCTACGTTTAAATAGATGCATTCCGAATATCAAAGTTTCATTGTTAAATTTAATTATTTAATTTCAACCAAATTTTTTTTTAATTACGTTATAAAAATTGTTAAAATTTCTGGGTTGTTACAATGTGATTTTATAAATGAAATTAGTTTTATAAACAAGTGGAAACTCAAAGGAGTTTATAAATTCATAACGATGTTTATAAATAAGGGTAAAACGATATCAGTTGATAAATTGGGAATATAAATTCATAGGGTGAATTTATATCTGAATATGGAAATCGGTTTGAGGGAAAAATAGTGGTTTCTATTTTTGAAATGTGAGAATGGTTAAGGGAACGGAAATGAAATCGACGTGTACTGAATCAAGAGGGATTTATAAATTGAAATTGGACATTGGAATTTTAAAAATATATTTTTATCGAGAAGTTAAATTGTTTCAAAAGAGAATTTTTATATATTCAAACTATGTAATTTAAAAGCTGCTTTAGTAATAAATACTTCGAAAGTGGATTTTTCAAATATTTAATATTAATTGAAATAAATTTCTAATTTTTTTAATAAGCTTCGTAAAATTAATTTGTTATTTGAAAATGAAATAGGGAATGAAGTATTAGTTTTATTTAAGTATTTTATAATTTTAAATAATTACTTAAACATGTTTTTAAAAATAAATTATCATTCTTTAGAAATACTTATTATACATATATAGTGTTTTGACAATGATTTGAATTTATTTATAAACTCTCTCGAGATGTGGAAACAGATATGATTTTTAGAAGTTGTAAATAGATAGACGAGATTATAAGTGAGTATAATTGACTTTGGAAAATGTAAAGAAATTAATATAAATTCTGGCAATGTAGGAGATAGGAAAGAAAAACTCCTAAGTATTGATATTAGAAATGATTTCGGAAAAATGGATTATAATATTTTCCTAAGTGAGAAAATGACAATTTTTGAAACTATTTAGAGACGAAAGATTTATATCGAGATATTTTCTAAGTAATGGATTATAAATCGAAGTTGGAAATATTTCACTAAGTGTTGAAGTGAGGTACGGGTGGAGATATCCTGTTATGGAAACATGTATTCGGAATGTTTTCAAATATTGATAAATTTGAAAGAGATTTGAATATATATCTTTGTAAAGATATTTTGAAATGAATGTTTTAAAGAATTATAAGCAAGGCCTAGTGATTGCTTATGGATGTTATTGATAGTTAAATAACCGACTGTCAATATTGGCCAATTTTGCAACGACCCGCTATGTTGCACCATTCGCATCCGCACATGACGAACTTGAATGATTCAAAATACCGAATTGTTAATTTAAATTTGGCAAAACTGAACATATATAGTAAATAAATAATCACAGATCACAGACACAGAGTAATAAGTGCAGCGGAAATAAAAGATAGTAGTTCATGAAGCTACTATATACATATCAGAGTTAAATAAGGTACAACAGATGTCTCGAATACAATAGTCAAATACAAGAATCAGAATACAATCACTGGAATCAACTAGATTTCTGAAAGCTGGATAGATAGCTGGATCTCCAAGCGAAGCTCCAACTCCAAAGGTGAGTCTCGAATACTGGTACACTCAGTCTGACCCGAGCGTAAAGCAAAACACAAAACACTCGAGTGAGGATTAACATTCTTATATCAATAAATCCAACTCAAGTGAAATAGCAATTGAAATACAAGTAACTCAAAGGATGTTTGGAATAACCATCCTTTAAGGATCCGTTAAACTATCTACTATGTAGTAGTGTACGATAAGTAGATAATGCCTATCAGTAATATAAGATATCAAAATAGTGTTAAGGCGTTACCATTATCCCCCTTAACACATTTTTACATAAGCGTTATAGTCTATACAGCACTGTAAACTCCACCGTAAACTAGTGGGATATCAGGGAGTACTCCATAGGTATAACACAAAACAAATCGTAGTGGTCGCGTATAAAGGGATCCAAGTATGACAATGCACATGAGGCAATACCCAAGGTAGTGAAACTACCGTTTGCCTGATCTGGACTGGTGAGAACGCATCGCCGCAGCGACCACAACACCGCGAAACAACACTCCCAAAATCAAGGGTGCACCAATCGACAACAAGTAATGAGTAGTTTTCGAAGAAGTGTGTTCGCTCGAGGTAGCTAGCCCCCATTTGGCCCGGCACGGCTCCTGTTTTAGTCATTTCCAATTTGACACACGTGTCAAGGCTATCCATTATCGTTCTCTTTCTTCAGTCATAACGTACATCATTCCAACCACTTCATTCTGGATCACACTCCGCGTGTAGTTATTAAAGTGGTTTTCGGTTTAGACAGAGAGTATGTCCATAACCGATTCCGGTCTCTTTAATAACTTTCGTAATTATTACACCGATTGGTCATTTCTATATTTCGAAAACCAAATCAATTTCAATTTCAATTAGAATTTATAAATCAACATTTCATTCGACTTCTATATCAATTTCCATAATTACGTTTAAAACCTCCAAATTACCATCTCGAGATCTTACAATTCAATTTCAATTTTTATTTAAAACACTTCAAATATTAATTCAAGTTCGTAGGTATAAGTCTCATTCCAAAATCATTTAAATTAAATTAATTTAACATTTAAATTAATTTGAATTCGTTTATCGATTTCATTCAATATTCATTAAGTAAATTTTCCATTCAAAACAATTTCTATTAAATTTCCAATTCATTAAATCCATAATTTAAATTCAACTTCATTATATCAAAACTTACAAATTGAATTAAATTAAATTCATCACATCAAATTCTTTACATTTCAAGTCTTACATTAATTTCAATAAATCACATTTTTCTTGTTAAAGAAATTCAATTTCACTTATTCATTTACTTAGTTACAAATTTCAAAACTCAATTATATAAAGAAACTTAATTTCACTTATTCAAGAAGTTCAATTTCACTTATTAAAGCATTCAATTTTATTTAATTATTAAATAATTCAATCTTATTTAATTATTAAATAATTTCAAAACTTAATTATTAAATAATTTCAAAACTTAATTATTAAATAATTTCAAACTTAGTTATTAAAAATTTCAAAACTTAATTATTAAATAATTTCAACTTAATTATTAATAATTCCGAATTTTAAAACAACGTTCTTTCATCAATTGCTATGTTAATATTTTGATTCAGATTATTAATTATTAACATTTCCTTTCATTAAATTTCAAATTCCAACTTCGTTTCAAAACCATATTATTTATTCAAATAAAATCTTTATTTTATTTTTAAATCAAATTATTGACCAATCGGGTTTTATTTAATTCTCTATCCTAGGTCAAAGTTCAATTTGGGTATTTATCATTTCAACCCGATTCCAATTCAATTCAAAATCAAAGCATAACAAAGGGAACTTGCAGTGTGATAACTGGGATGGTGTCAAAGTAAATAAACAAACAATAACAACAACCAATATCAATCCAATAATCAATTCAAATAATCCCGAAATAATCGTATTAATTCACATTGTTGTTTGTGTAAATTAATATAATTATTTCTAGAATCTACACTATCATTTCATGTAGATTAAAGATTATTACACTAATTATTCTATGTATTTCTACACTTGACATCAATTATTCAATTTCATACTTCATCAATTAGTACAACATAAATTCAAATGGTTCAAGGGTAATTAACTATTTTTCTATGTGTCAATTGATTTAAACATTTAAAGAGGTCATATTATACAAACTTGTCTAATTAAATTGAACATATATATCAGTTTCAAGTTGCTAACAATTCTACGTCAAATTCAATTTCATATTTTTATCACTTCCTACATTAACAATTTAACGTCCAATGTCATAAATCAAACAATCAATCATTTATCAACCAAAACTGGATTATCATTTCATAAATAACAGATAATGGTGTCAAATGTCACAGGTGAACTGATACAGGTAATAGCATATATAACAGTGTAATTAACTAACAGCAGCATTTCAATTGTCGTTTCAATTGAAATCAGATTTAATAAATAAAAGAACATTAATCGTGAGTGATTTCTCACCTTTCGAGGTTAGAGATATACACAATGAAGCTGAGTCGAGTTACGAATCCAAGCACGAACCTACACAATCGAACAAATTCAAACAACAATCTCAAAGCGAAGTAAGCTGGAAGCGGGCTTGACGGACAAAGCTGACAAATATGAATAGACGAATTTAAATCAAAACGGGATCGATGACGATGACTGATATAAGTGGACTTATATACATATAGCTATTTGCATATGTAAATCATATTCTAAATTCAAATACATTCCAAATTTTAGACATATATGCATTTTAAAATCATTGTCTTAAAACAAAACATATATATTAACTAACAGCTCTTACATAAACTTCTATTTATCTATATATACACACACATAGATCCACTTAAATGCACCTATATACTTCAAAACATATCTGCATATACACATCTTTCAGCATACATGTATTATACAAATAATACAGTAAAACATTATAATACAGTAAACATTATACATATATAAGCAAATTTATATATATTATATATATACACGCAGCAAGCAGATCATTGTATAGCAAAACTGGTATAAATCTATACCTCGGCCGAGATTAGGAAAGAAGAAGGGAAACCAGACAGTGCTCGATGCTCGAGAAAGGAAGCAAGTTCGGAGTTGGCATATGAGGAAGTCGACGAGCAGGGGGGAGGCTCTCGGCAAGTGACGGGTCAAGATGGTTGGAAGCACGGGTTAGACACGAGGAGGACAGGAGGGGATTGCGAGCAACAGGGCGAAGGCAGGTGTGTGCTGTGCGGTGGTCAGTGGACGTGGGTTGCAAATGGAAGAGGATGCAAGCATGAGCGAAGCAAGGAGGAGGGGTAGCGTTGGTTATGGGGTTGTGCCTTGCTGCCAGTTGTCGAGGTGGAGGAGTGGTTGCTTTGCGGTAGGAGGGCAGGGATGAAGGGACGACATGTAAATGGATGGTGAAAAATGTGGCTTCAGTTATGATGCATGGAAGGGATTTGCAAAGATAAAGAAGTGCACAAATTCTCCACCAGTAACATAAACGTGTCTTTACTTTTTATTTTTAATATATGAAAAAAAGAAAGAGAGATGAGATGGGAACCAAAGAAATAGGTAAGGGAAGAAAGAAGACACTGTTCTTCTGTAATATGCTTTCATTTCCCCAGAAATGATAGGGTGGAGAATGGAACAACAAATAACAGCAACCGATGGAAATTAGAAAAGTGAACCAGCAAACTTTTTGGAACATTGGAATAACAAAGGCTATTATTAAATTCTAGAATTTAAAAAAATGCAGATGGCCGTTGAATGCCTCGGGAACACAAAGGACACAAATAAACAAACAGCTCAAACGCATACCGATATGGACAAGCGTTTCACGGTTTCCATCGCTTACCGAACCCCGAAGCACACAAGTGAATATACTACGGAGATCAGCATGGCGAGATGATCAAAACGGTATAAAGATATCAGCGGTACGATTGAATTATAAAAATTTCGAATTTTCTACTACGGAAAATGCAAGAAAAACGCAGAAGAATAAGATCGACGGAGCTAAAGAAGTCCGAATTTGGAAAACGAAAAATGATGGCTTGCTCAGAAGATGTTTTAGAATTTTCCTATGTAAAATATTTAGGTTTCAAAAACATTTTATTTTCATCGCTTTTTAACTGATTAAATTGAAGTAAATTTACGCACAAAATAAAATTTCATATTTTCGGACGAAAATTTACCAGCTGCTATGTTTAACTAGACACATTTCAAATATCAAATTTTTATTTCAAAATTTTATCGTTTAAAATTTCACAAAATTTCAACTAATTACGTTATTAAAACAGTTGAAATTTTACAGGTCGTTATACTCTCCCCCACTCAAAACTTTTCGTCCCCGAAAAGGAAGGAGGTAGGAGAATAAAACCAACCAGAAAGAAAAATAGCTTTGAAAACAAAATAAACAACTAATTTAAAGCCATATAAATTTCAACTTAAATGAATTAATATTCAATAATTTGATTTAATCCATTTGATTTCACTTAATTGAAATCAATCTTAATTATTTCTAAATTTATTATCTTATTATCCAATTATGTTTAATTAACAAATTTCTAAAATCATAAATTAGAATAGTCATTTAATAAAATCATATTTATTCATCAAATTTTATTTTTTCTTTATTCCAAATTATTATTAAGTTTATTTCACTTAATATATCTTATTACATATATTTAAACCATATAAATTAATTTAAACTATATAAATTTCAATTTAATTTTTTTTTTCAATTTGGTTAAATCCATTTATATTAAATCAATAATAGTCATTTGATTTAAATTTGTTAGTTCAACTATTAATTCTAATCATATAAATTTCATTTTAAATCAATTAATATTCAATAATTGATCTTAATTCAAGGTATTTCATTAAGCTGATTCAATTCAATTTGTTAATTCTTTCAGAACAAAATTTACTTTATTCACCTCATTCAATTAACTTATTATTCCATCATCTTTATTAGCATTTTTTTTATATTTTAAAATCTAAGTGCATAACATTTATTATAAGCACTCAAATTTTATTTATGAAGACATTCTATATTGTATACTATCCAATTACATAGTTAACTTTTGATAAATTTGGGTAAGTTATATTGAATGCAACTGAGTATTATACAAGTAAATTTTTTTTAATTTACATATCTCAAGTTTAAATATTAATTCAAAATTTTGGTTTCATTTATAATTGAAATCACCTTTTACCCAAATTTTAAGAATTAAATTTCCAATTAGCTTCAAACAAATTAGAGATAATTATATACATACAGTATATCTAGGTCAATCCTAAATCAAATACTTGTATATATATTTTAAAACATGCCGTACTTTAGAAATTTCAAATCAAATTCATTTCAAACAAAAGTGTAGCAAGCTACTGATGGTCTCTCCACTTCGAAACTCGAAAATGAATGTCGGTGATGCGGCCGCCATCACCGAAATTATTTTCCAGCGACAAAGAGAAGAGCACTTATTTCAACATTTTAAAATTCTTTGAAAACGATTTATATTCGAAAATATTTTAAATACCATACACTTTAAAGCTTTCAAATCAAAGTTTGAAATCACCAGAATTTAAATTCTCAAATTCTTTATTTAAATTCCTTTCAAATCCCAAATCAAATTATAACCAAGTTTAATAAATTCATTTATTTATATTATGCAATAGTCAATGGTTTACAAAACAATAAATGAAAATCAAATATTATTATTTCAGACAACAAATTCATTAACAATTTAATTTCAGAAAACTTATATTTATATATAATATAATCATACAAAACTTTTATTTTATTTATCAAATTTGAAAACAATATTGTGTCAGTTTACTCTACTCAAGTGTTTTGGAAATCCTATCGATAGCGTTGATCAGACGAATCGATCGAAAACCCAAATCAACATCAACAACTCAAACAACACAATGTATATTAAAACATTTTAAATATTAATTTACAAATACACTTTCTCGCTCGACGATACAATAATGGATTTCAAAGCAAGGATAGAGATTCAAATTTGATGGACTCAAATCGAAGAGAATTTTAAATTCGAAGATAGATTGAAACAAAGCCAAGAAGATTAAATAATCAAAATAGGAAGATGAATAAGTTTATATAAATCGTGGGCAACCGTAACCAGGTCGACCGTGACTTCGAGAATAAGTTCAATGTAGAATTCTGAGGCAAATCGTCATTTGATCTCAAGAAATAGAATTCAGGCATAGCAGCAGATCGATAACATCGTAAACTGAGGATACAGAAATCTCCGGTAAATCAATGCCTATTGCAAAGGAGTTTCACCCCTTTACAAATCATTCGAAGTTTGGCGAGACCGCCGATCCATTATAAAGATCTTTCAAAGTGGAGTTATGGGATGCTCTAGAATTGAAAGAAGACGAATAATGAGGGACACGAACGAAATTTGGAACCGTAGGGAACGTTCCAAAATTCAAAGGAATTGAGTCAAAAAGGAAGAGATTGAAACTCGAATGAAAGTGATTCTGTAAATACATTTACCCTATATGCTAAGTTTGCCTAGAGCTACCAAAGCTCTGATACCAACTGTAACGACCCGCTATTTTGCACCATTCGCATCCGCACATGTCGAACTTGAATGATTCAAAATACCGAATTGTTAATTTAAATTTGGCAAAACTGAACATATACGGTAAATAAATAATCACAGATCACAAACACAGAGTAATAAGTGCAGCGGAAATAAAAGATAGTAGTTCATGAAGCTACTATATACATATCAGAGTTAAATAAGGTACAACAGATGTCTCGAATACAATAGTCAAATACAAGAATCAGAATACAATCACTGGAATCAACTAGATTTCTGAAAGCTGGATAGATAGCTGGATCTCCAAGCGAAGCTCCAACTCCAAAGGTGAGTCTCGAATACTGGTACACTCAGTCTGACCCAAGCGTAAAGCAAAACACAAAACACTCGAGTGAGGATTAACATTCTTATATCAATAAATCCAACTCAAGTGAAATAGCAATTGAAATACAAGTAACTCAAAGGATGTTTGGAATAACCATCCTTTAAGGATCCGTTAAACTATCTACTATGTAGTAGTGTACGATAAGTAGATAATGCCTATCAGTAATATAAGATATCAAAATAGTGTTAAGGCGTTACCATTATCCCCCTTAACACATTTTTACATAAGCGTTATAGTCTATACAGCACTGTAAACTCCACCGTAAACTAGTGGGATATCAGGGAGTACTCCATAGGTATAACACAAAACAAATCGTAGTGGTCGCGTATAAAGGGATCCAAGTATGACAATGCACATGAGGCAATACCCAAGGTAGTGAAACTACCGTTTGCCTGATCTGGACTGGTGAGAACGCATCGCCGCAGCGACCACAACACCGCGAAACAACACTCCCAAAATCAAGGGTGCACCAATCGACAACAAGTAATGAGTAGTTTTTGAAGAAGTGTGTTCGCTCGAGGTAGCTAGCCCCCATTTGGCCCGGCACGGCTCCTGTTTTAGTCATTTCCAATTTGACACACGTGTCAAGGCTATCCATTATCGTTCTCTTTCTTCAGTCATAACGTACATCATTCCAACCACTTCATTCTGGATCACACTCCGCGTGTAGTTATTAAAGTGGTTTTCGGTTTAGACAGAGAGTATGTCCATAACCGATTCCGGTCTCTTTAATAACTTTCGTAATTATTACACCGATTGGTCATTTCTATATTTCGAAAACCAAATCAATTTCAATTTCAATTAGAATTTATAAATCAACATTTCATTCGACTTCTATATCAATTTCCATAATTACGTTTAAAACCTCCAAATTACCATCTCGAGATCTTACAATTCAATTTCAATTTTTATTTAAAACACTTCAAATATTAATTCAAGTTCGTAGGTATAAGTCTCATTCCGAAATCATTTAAATTAAATTAATTTAACATTTAAATCAATTTAAATTCGTTTATCGATTTCATTCAATATTCATTAAGTAAATTTGCCATTCAAAACAATTTCTATTAAATTTCCAATTCATTAAATCCATAATTTAAATTCAACTTCATTATATCAAAACTTACAAATTGAATTAAATTAAATTCATCACATCAAATTCTTTACATTTCAAGTCTTACATTAATTTCAATAAATCACATTTTTCTTGTTAAAGAAATTCAATTTCACTTATTCATTTACTTAGTTACAAATTTCAAAACTCAATTATATAAAGAAACTTAATTTCACTTATTCAAGAAGTTCAATTTCACTTATTAAAGCATTCAATTTTATTTAATTATTAAATAATTCAATCTTATTTAATTATTAAATAATTTCAAAACTTAATTATTAAATAATTTCAAAACTTAATTATTAAATAATTTCAAACTTAGTTATTAAAAATTTCAAAACTTAATTATTAAATAATTTCAACTTAATTATTAATAATTCCGAATTTTAAAACAACGTTCTTTCATCAACTACTATGTTAATATTTTGATTCAGATTATTAATTATTAACATTTCCTTTCATTAAATTTCAAATTCCAACTTCGTTTCAAAACCATATTATTTATTCAAATGAAATCTTTATTTTATTTTTAAATCAAATTATTGACCAATCGGGTTTTATTTAATTCTCTATCCTAGGTCAAAGTTCAATTTGGGTATTTATCATTTCAACCCGATTCCAATTCAATTCAAAATCAAAGCATAACAAAGGGAACTTGCAGTGTGATAACTGGGATGGTGTCAAAGTAAATAAACAAACAATAACAACAACCAATATCAATCCAATAATCAATTCAAATAATACCGAAATAATCGTATTAATTCACATTGTTGTTTGTGTAAATTAATATAATTATTTCTAGAATCTACACTATCATTTCATGTAGATTAAAGATTATTACACTAATTATTCTATGTATTTCTACACTTGACATCAATTATTCAATTTCATACTTCATCAATTAGTACAACATAAATTCAAATGGTTCAAGGGTAATTAATTATTTTTCTATGTGTCAATTGATTTAAACATTTAAAGAGGTCATATTATACAAACTTGTCTAATTAAATTGAACATATATATCAGTTTCAAGTCGCTAACAATTCTACGTCAAATTCAATTTCATATTTTTATCACTTCCTACATTAACAATTTAACGTCCAATGTCAAAAATCAAACAATCAATCATTTATCAACCAAAAATGGATTATCATTTCATAAATAACAGATAATGGTGTCAAATGTCACAAGTGAACTGATACAGGTAATAGCATATATAATAGTGTAATTAACTAACATCAGCATTTCAATTTTCGTTTCAAAATGAAATCAGATTTAATAAATAAAAGAACATTAATCGTGAGTGATTTCTCACCTTTCGAAGTTAGAGATATACACAATGAAGATGAGTCGAGTTACGAATCCAAGCACGAACCTAGATAATCGAACAAATTCAAACAACAATCTCAAAGCGAAGTAAGCTGGAAGCGTGCTTGACGGACAAAGCTGACAAATAGGAATAGACGAATTTAAATCAAAACGGGATCGATGACGATGACTGATATAAGTGGAATTATATACATATAGCTATTTGCATATGTAAATCATATTCTAAATTCAAATACATTCCAAATTTTAGACATATATGCATTTTAAAATCATTGCCTTAAAACAAAACATATATATTAACTAACAGCTCTTACATAAACTTTTATTTATCTATATATATACACACATAGATCCACTTAAATGCACCTATATACTTCAAAACATATTTGCATATACACATCTTTCAGCATACATGTATTATACAAATAATACAGTAAAACGTTATAATACAGTAAACATTATACATATATAAGCAAATGTATATATATTATATATATATACACGCAGCAAGCAGATCATTGTATAGCAAAACTGGTATAAATCTATACCTCGGCCGAGATAAGGAAAGAAGAAGGGAAACCGGACAGTGCTCGATGCTCGAGAAAGGAAGCAAGTTCGGAGTTGGCATATGAGGAAGTCGACGAGCAGGGGGGAGGCTCTCGGCAAGTGACGTGTAACGACCCGCAAATTTCAGTTGTTTTATTTATTTAATTAATTGAATTTTGTGAAATTTTAAACAGTAAAATTTTGAAATATAAATTTGATATTTGGAATGCGTCTAATTACAAATAGCAACTGGTAAATTTTCGTCCGAAAATATGAAAATTTATTTCGCGCGTAAATTTACTTCAATTTAATCAGTTAAAATTGATGATAATAAAATGTTTTCCAAACTTAAATATTTTACATAGAAAATTTGTAAATCATCTTCTGAGTGAGACGTCATCTTTCGTTTCGTCAAATTTGGATGTCTACTACTCCGTTTATCTTAATTCTGGCTGAATATTTGTATACCGTTTTGATCGTCTCGTCGTGCTGATCCCTGCGGTATATTTAACTCTATATTTTTAAGGTCCGGTACGCACCGAAAACTATAAAACGTTCGTTGTATCGTTAGCATAAATCGTGACTTTACCAATTCTTTGATTTCAAAATCTGATGGCGTGCTGTCCAAGCATCACAATTAATTGCTTTAAAAACTTTTGCTAAATCAATGGATAACTGCACGTCCCTTTGGCTTTTGAATTTATATCTAAAATAACGGTGGAACGTTTCTTCTGCCTCTTTCTCTCTTTCATTCTATTTACTTTCCTTTTTGAACGGTTCAATCACTGTTCTCTCCTTCATTTCTATTTCAATTTTTGCTCTGTCACCAATTCTTTTTCCTGCTTTTGTTTGCCGAGACCATCTCCCTCTGAGCCTCCACCAAACAGCAGATCTGTGCATCCACCTAGCCTATGTACCAACAGTCCATGCGTGTGCCTCCCTCCAAATCAGCCGACCTGGCACCTCCTTCCATCATCATAACTCGCACCCCAACTCGCAACTGTTTCCCCACTTACCAATGAACAACGCCTGCCTCCGCCGAGCAACCCACATCTGACATTCCTCCCCTCCACATCAGGAGCTGCTGCGCCATCAACCATCTGCCAAAGCCCCTTAGCCAGCACACATCCCTTTCGGCCTCCACCCAACCTGCCACGTCTGCAACCACCCTCGAGCCCCACTTCGCCATCCTTCTTCCATGACATCACCATCTTCGACATCCTCTCACCACCGCCAGAAACTCCAAAGCCCACACCTCCAAGTTGACAGCCGTAACCCAGTACCTCACGTGCGGCCTCCCAATGCTCTAGCCACCCTCAGCCTTCCACGTCACCGAAGGAGCATGCTGCACTTCTTGCCTTGGCCGAAACCTCTCTGATATATACATATAAGGTATATATATATTTGATATCCATAGTTATATATATAAGGGTCTGTAGCTATATAGAATAATATGTTGTTAATATAGATTTATATATTTTTTTGTCTATATGTATATTACAGTAGTGTTATATGTTGCTGCATTATTTATATTTGTTTATAAATATATATGTTATTTTACTATCTAGGTGCTTTACTTCTCTAGTACACTCACTTTTGTACAGTAAGCTTATGTGGTTGCGTGGCCAGGTATATGTATAGGAGGCATTTTATCTTGCTAGAATCCAATTAAGTATTATCACTTCTTTTAGGTGAGCTGTAACTTTACACTCATATAGGCTTCTATAGTTTAAAATTAATATATGTGTGTGTGATTAAATTGTTGAACCAAACATATTTTAACTCTAATATATTTACTAGATATTATAAGTTTAAACGGGTCTGTCACGTTAATAACATTTATTCCGTCAAACTGCTTTTGTAGCTCACGGTTTTGTGTCGACTGTAATGTCCATGTGACATGTACTATTTGAGTCAAAATTTATGTTTATAAATATATATGTTATTTTATTGTATATATATATATTAGGCTATAAGCAGTCAGTTACATATGTTTAGTTTGGGAAAATGTGTAAGTCTAGTTGTTGTTTTGTTGTTGTTGTTTAAAGTCTATACATATAGGCATATGGGTTTGTATAAGTTTCAATGTCTGCATAATTTACTTTTACTTGTTTTATATCAGTGCTTCATATAGTTTCGTATAGTATATATATATTATTTTAAAAAATTATATGAGTTGTATTCTGTCAATGAACGTCTAACTGGTAATATTAGTTCATAATATATTAGTTTATACGATATAACATGTTATATATGCGTTAGATATCGAATGACAGTTGAGAAGTGAATCATATTTGTATTCCTGTATGAGTATGGGTTGTATATTCAAGCTTGTAGTCACATATATTTTTAGCCTGGAGTTGTTTGTTTCCTTATTTTTTTCATTTTTCTGTCGTATGCATGAGTTCATGTAAGTTGCATGTTAGAGATGTATTTACATCTAAGCCTGAGTGCATACATGTATCGGGATTTTTCATATTGACTGTTATAGTATATATAGATGTGTTGATCCACTTATATATGTTTAATAACGATTGATAGTTGAAAAATAAATATAATATGTTTTAAGTATATACGTTGTAGATAAGTTGTTTCATATTTTTTTATTTTGATTTGTGACTACAGGTATGTTAATACTTCGTTATAATATGATTTTATATATATATAATTTATATATAATTATATATATATATATAAGTTCACTTACCAATTATCTTCATCGATCACATTCTGATTCGTTCCATCAATTCGTGTTATCAGCTTGGTCATCAAATTCTTGCCAATTTTGCTTTGTTTCGAAGTTCGTGTTCAGATTCGTAACTCATCTCATCCTCGTTCGTCTCTAGCCTCGGAGGTGAGCAATCACTCACGATTAATATTCTTATATTTATTAAGTTTAATTTCAATTGAAACGTCAATTGAAATATGCTGATGTTAGTTATTTACATTGTTATATATGTCACTTTCTGTATCTGTTCACCTGTGACATCTGACACCATTATCTGTTATTTATACTGTTGATATATGCCTGTTACTGTTGTTATTTTATTATCATATCTGTTATCACTCTGCAAGTTCCCTGTTAGTATAGAATCACTATGGGTCGAAATGATACATACCCGAACGATCTGTAGAATAGGAGGAAATCGTTATGGGTTGAAATGATAAACCCAAGCGATTTTCAATTGAATTGAATTTGGGATTTCGGGTTGAAAAGATATATACCCGAATATGTTTTAAATTGCGGATTGAAATGATAAATATCCGTATCACTTGACCATAGGATAGAAAATTATATACAGGCACCGTTGGTCTATATATAAACGTTTTGAAAATGATTTCTATGGTTTTGAAAAGAAATATATGGTTTTGATGAATATTGATTTTTAAGATTTATTAAAGATGATTTAATAAAGTTGATAAATAATATGTTTAAGTATTTATTTAATATCCATATTTTCAAATATAGAATTTATAATGATTTATAATTGATTGAAATTATATTTATTTAAGAATTATACTAAAATAAGTTGATTTGAAATGTATTGAATTTGAAAAATTTAAGAAGTGATTTACAACTTGAAATCTGAGAGGTGACTTAAAGGGATATTTCAAACATATAAATATTTGAATGAGATATTTAGTTTATTTAAATTGTAAATTGAAATTGAATTTAAATGTTATGGAAATGATTAAGTTAATATTTCAAAACTAAATAATTGTGAAGGGAATCTGATATGTATATAAATTTATCGAATTTAGTTTTGAAATAATGAATATTTAAAGCTTTGAAATATATTAAAATTGAAATGACTTATTTTATGGTTCATATATGTATTTGAAATCGATAAATTGAAACGGTTTATTTACGAGTTGAAACTAATGATTTGAGATTTGATTAAATTAAATTTTTGGAATTCGAGTTAATTTGAATCGATTTGTGAAATTTGAGGAAACTAATTTATTTTATAACGAAATTTTATTATCTAAACTGTTTAAAAGGAAAGTGTTATGATTGCCAAAATACTGTGATTTCCAGACTATGATTTCGAAAGCATTATAACTTTGGAAAGTAATATGATTTTGAAAATGGATATTTGAAGTGAAATGATATCGTACTAAATTGGGTTTTGGAAATGATAATGATTTTGGTTTAAAGTATAAACTATTTTGAAACGACCACGGTGTTATAATAACGATTGGTTGGCAAAGAGACCGGGATCGGATATGGACATACTCTCTGTCGATACCGAAAACCACTTTGACAACCGTGTACGCGGTGGAGATTCCAGAATGAAGTAGGATGGTGGCGGCGTTCTTAAGGTATGTTACGTGGACCCAACTCCCGTGAGTTGGCATAAGGTGGCTAAAACAGGAGCGATCTCGGACCAGTGAGGTAGCACCTCTTCTCGGACGCATTTCTTCGATATTATACTCTTACTTGTGATTTGACTAGATGGCCATCCTCCGATTTGGGAATGTTGTTCGAGGTGGAACGGTAGTGGCTGCTATGCATATCCATCAGTCCGTGTGCGTAATTGGTATATCTACCCTGGCATTGCCTAGTTGTGCCGTGTCACCTACCATACCGAGCTTTACTACGATTATGATTTTAAGATCCGACCGCGTTAAGGTTCTCCATCCCCTTAACGCTATTTTCCGATATGATTATACTTTACTTATTTAGACACTATTATAATAGCGAATATTACTACATAGTAAATAGTTTAACGGATCCTTAGGGGATGGTTATCCCAAACATCCTTTAAGTTACTTGTATTTCAGTTGATATTTCACTTGAGTTGGATTTATTAATATAAGAATGTTAATCCTGACTCGAGTGTTTTGTGTTTTGCTTTACGCTCGGGTCAGACTGAGTGATACAGCATTTGAGACTCACCTTTGGAGTTGGAGCTTCGCTTGGAGATCCAGCTATCTATCGATCCTGCTTTCAGTCATTCCGTCGATCCAGTGATGTATTCAGATCTGGTATTTGATTATTGTATTGAGACATCTATTGTATTCGAGACCTCTGTTGTATCTTGTTTAACTCTGTTATATATATATATATAGTATCTTCATGAACTACTATCCTTTGTTTCCGCTGCAGTATTGTTATATTACTCTGTGTCTGTGATCTGTAATTATTTTATTTACTATATATGATGAGTTTTGCCAAATTTTAATTACAACGCGGTATTTTGAGCAATTCAACTCCGGCATGAGTGTCTACCTATACACTTATAATGGATGCGAATGGTTGAAAATACTGGGTCGTTACATGTGGTATCAGAGCTCTGGTTTTAGGCAAAACTCAGCATATAGAGTAAAATTCAATTACAGAATCACTTTCGTTCGAGCTTGAATTCCTTCTTCTTTGACTCGGTTCCTCTGAATTTTGGAACGTTCACTTCGGTTCCAAAGTCCATTCGTGTCTTCCCTATTCGTGTCTTCCTGATTCTGGAGTATCCCATAACTTCACTTCGAATGATCTCTATAATAAATCGGCGGTCTCGCCAATCTTCGAATAATTTGTACTGGAGTTAATCTCCTTTACAATCGGTATTGATTCACCGGAGATTTATGTATCCTCGGTTTACGATGCTGCTATCTTATGCTATACCCGAATTCTACCTCTGATAATCGAATGTCGATTTGCTTCAGAATTCTACATCAATCTTATCTATGAAGTCACTGTTGACCCGGTTAAGGTTGCCCGCGATTTATACAACTTTATCCACCTTCCTGTTTGAAATGCAACCATCTAACCTTCGTTTCGAGCCTATCTATTTTAGATTAGAATTCTCTCTGATAGAGTCCCTCCATATTTGGATCTCTATCCTTGTGTTGGAATCCAATTTTGGAATCATCGTGTGAGGGAGTGTATTTGTAATTAATATAAAATAGTTGATGTTTATAGTATGTTGTTTGAGTTGTTGATGTTGGTTTGGATTTTCGATCGATTCGTCTGATCAACGCTATCGATAGGATTTCCAAAACACTTTAACAGAGCAAACTGACATAATATAATTTTTTAATTTGATAAATGAAATAAATATATAAGAAAAAAATTTTGGAATTAAAAGTTAAATAATTTGGTTGTTGAAAATGATAATATTTGATTATCATTTTATTGTTTTGTAAGTCATTGACTATTGCAAAGTGACTGATGTTTTTAAATTTATTTGAAATTGGAATGAATTTAAATTGAGAAACTTAAGAATTGAATTTCTGGTGATTTCAAACTTTGTTTAAAGCCTTGAAATGTATGTTATTTAAAGTATTTTCGAATAAAATGGTTTTCGAAGAATTTTAAATGTTTAAATCAGTGCTCTTCTCTTTGTCGCTGGAAAATAATTTCGGTGATGACGGCCGCATCATCGACATTCATTTTCGAGTTTCGAAGAGGAGAAACCATTCTGTAGCTTTGCTACGGTTTGTTTTGGAAAAAAAATATATTTCGATTTGAATTTCTTCAGGATAATTTGATTTATATATATATATACAGGTATCTGATTTTAAAATTTAATTTGATTTGATATAAATATATTATATATATCTCTAAATTGTTTGAAGTAAATCGGAGATTTAAATTCTTAAATTTTAGATTTAAGATGATTTCAATTATAAACTAAAGTCAAAATTCTTGGATAAATAGTTAACTAGGAATAACTGAATTGTAAAATCTTATGTGTATAATACTAAATTACATCTTAGCATAACTTACCTAAAATTTTCAGAAGTTAAAATGTAATTGGATAATATACAATATAAAATGACTTTATAAGGAAAGATTTGAGTGTTATAATAAATGTTATACACTTAAATTTTATATAAAGATGTTAATAGAGATAAATAGGATAATAAGTTAATTGAATAATAGATGAGACAAATAAATTTGTTTTGAAGGAATTAATAAATTTAAATTTGATTAAAGTATGAAAATACCTTGAATCTAAAAATTAATTATTGAATATAAATTTATTTAAACTGAAATATATGGATTAAATTAATTTATATGGTTTATGTAACGACCCCGAATTTTAGTTAAATTTAAATTTATAATTTATTGACTTTTTGAATGGAAATTGTAAAATAAATTTATAAAAGTGATGTGAGTTTCCCCGACTTAAACTAAATTTGGTATAAATCATTTTGCAACTTTAAAATATTGTAAATATTGTATATATGTGATATACGAGTAAATTTGAAATTATAAATATATATATATATATATTTGACTCGAATTTAAATGGTAAATAAATGGTTTAAAAATAATTATAAAATATAGATATTTGACACAAGTATATGAGTTTAGTATAAACAGAAATGAGTAGGTGCAGGCTGAAAATCAGAATAAAATACTAATTGTGTACAAAAGAAATATAACATATACTAGAATGTATGGGATAGGCATGCAGACTTAAAGGCAACAAAATCAAAAGATGTATAGGCTGTAGGGTAAACAAACTATATTAAATAAATAAGAGAGGTGAAATTCTAAGCAGGCAAGTATAAGGAAAATATAGGATAAGTATAAAATAAAAACATCAAGGACAATGCCATTTAATGCTTGCTAAGACAATATCTCCTCTAGTACATTAGTATACAATCTCGGCCACCAAAATATAGAACTATCTCTGATAAATTGTACAAACTTGTACACTGTTTGCATAAGAAAATTATACCCTGTAACTTGTATAAACATCACCCTGTAAACTACTTCCCCTATCATCTTTTCATTTCTTTCGAGCTAAGTAAAAACTGAGATGAAACTTCATTTAAAATCCTAAAACAAACACTCTACAACAATCGGCAACTCAATAAAACAGAGATCTAGAGGAGCCTCTGATAGAAAATCCAAGCCTGTTTCATCTGGAAGTCTCTGTTCTTCTTTCTCATAAACACCGTGAGTAACATTTTTGTTAAAATAATTTAAGTAACATGGTTGCATGATTGATTTCTGTGATGAGTATGACTTGTGATGAGTGAGTTTGTGTATATATATCTATAAATTATCTGTAGATATTTGGATGATATGTGTGCATGTCTGCTAATATCTTTGATCCCTCTGTTTCTAGTTTAAACTCAGTTTTTATTTTTAATTTAAACCCCTATCTCTGGATCTAGCCATTGATATGATTTAAGTTACAAACAAAAATTGTTTGTGTGATCATAAGTTTAAGCTTAAAATTTTAATTTAGTTAAAATAAATACAAACTTCCTCTGGAAACCAAAATGGTCTGGAAACATGAGTTTTGTATAAAACTTAAATTCCTTAATTCATTAAATTAAGATTGTGATCTGAAACCTTAAAAGAAAACATGATTTTTAAATCAGAAAACACAATTTTTAGTTTGGGATTTGGGAAGCAGTTCTGTGATGAACTAAAAAGAGGAATTTGGGGAATTCTGGTGATCGAACGAATGTTGAGTGTTCAAATTTCGATCGAAGTTGGCTTGGCCATCGATGAAGTCGAGAAAATTAAAATATAAATTTTCTATCGCATGAGATGTAAGAACGAGGCAAGATTAGGGTTTAATCATTGGGTTTTGTCATGCTCTGAACAAGGTGATTTTCGTCACCTCTGTTAGACCGAGACGTGCGAAACTTGGGGAAGAGAAGCGTCGATGGTCAGGGAATGCGTGGTCGAAGTCGCGTGGCGTCTGATGGTCGAGATGATCGTGGCGTGGCGTTTTTAGATCGTGGGTTGTGTTCCAGTTCTGGGTTGAGATGCTCGATCTCGAAATTGGCTCGAGTTCTTCGAATCTGGGTTATTGAAGGAGTGATGGAGTTGCCGTCGACTTGTAGGTGGTCGGAGTGACGATCGATGGTGGCCGGAGTGGATGTGCACGTGCACGTGCACGTTGGTGATCTGGTGGTGGTGTTAGTGGGGAAGAAGGGGGGAAACTCAAAGTTAACCTCGGGTAAATGGGATCGTGGCTCGAGTGGGTTACCGAGTTCATGTGTGTGAGTTTAACAGGCATAACAGGTTTTAAAAATTTAAACGAAAACAGGTTTTAAAAAAATAAAGAAAAACAGAGGACTCGAAGTTAAGCTCGGGGAGAGAGGCATTTGGCTCGGGTAAGTACTCGAGTAAGTCTCGGGTAGAAATTTGTTTCAAGTCCAAACCAGATTTGTCTCTGTAAATTTAAACTGAGTTTTAAATTTTTGACCTAAGGGTTAAAATGAATTCTTAAATCCAAGTAAATTACTTAATGAAATTAATTAAAGGGTTAATTTATTAATGTGATTAATTAGTTATAATTACACAATTAATTCATCTTAATTGTAGATGATTGATTATTATCGAATGCTTTGTGATATAAATTGCTTGGTATTGCGCTATTATATCTGTGATGAATATACTGTTATATGAATATGAAACCCTTGACCCGTAAATGATATTTGAATTTCGATGCGACAGGGAGTCGGATTCCAGTTGGTTATCCGAAACCCACATCGAATTGTAATAGTGAATCTTTGTGACTGATAAATTTATTTTATCTATGAATCTCTGAATGAAGATAAGCGTTATGGGTTATACCGCTTATCGATATATCTGTGATGATTGATGTTGCACTATTGTGTAAAACCCCTGGACCACACTCTTACACACACAAATATGGATTTCACGTGGAAATCGGTTAAATCACAGATGGTGTAATTTGATGTTTATGAAATTGAAATTTTAATTTCAATTGATTTTGAAATTGGAAATTGGGGTTCAAAGTGAAAAGCTTTTGAAATGGAATTTCAAAGATAAAAGTTATTTTGAATAACTTAATCGAGTTTGAAAATTTAAATAATTTGATTTAAATTTGAATTCAAATTTGGGATTGAATTCTATGATTTGAAACTAGGGATTAAAGATGCTGTACAAGTTATATATGGGTTAAACCATTTTAAAGGTATTAATTTGGGAATTTGAATTTAATTCAAGAGTTTTAACTCGTGTAAATATAACTGGATTTTTTTTTTATGAAACGAAACTATTTGTTTCAAATAGTAAAAGCTTTCACATAAGTAAAGGATTTCCAATTTGTGTTGAAAGGATTTCAAGTTTGAAATGGAATTGAAATGTTTTGAAATTTATGAAATGAGTCTTTGATTCAAAGACCGAATGAGTTAATCTAACTTGAAATGGAATTGTTTTAAAAGCTATAAGTTAAATCTTGATTTAAGGATTTAACGAGTTAATTCAATTGAAATGGAAATTGTTTTGAAATCCATAAATGAATCTTTGGGAATGGGGTGAACTTTGTGAATTGAATCTTTTTGTTTAAAAGATTAAAAGTGTGGAAATTGTTTAAACCATTGAAGGTTTTTGAAATGAATCATTTTATTTAAAAGATTGGAAATGGTAATTTGTTTTAACCATTCGAATGGAAAGTTTGGACTTTAAGCTGTGATTTAACTGAGACCCCAGTATCCATATGATTTTTAATTGCGCTCGTTATTCGGTTTAGCCGGGAGAGGACCTTTGTGTCATATAACCCATTCCGAATAGTGATACGACAATATGGATAGCATTTGAAGACCGGTGGTGAAGACCGAGTATTTGCGAGAGCGATAGGATGACCTGTCGATTGTCTCTGCACTGAGTAGCTACGGTATAGAGATTCCCTAAGTGATGGGAAGTCCGATCGAGATTGTGAATACCTGGATTTGCAAGGGCTTCTTTGGAAGTGCCTTCGGTTCTGTTCGAACCCGGAACAGACTTGTATGGATGTGTGTCTGACGTTACACTTTGAGATGTAAAGCTGGTTTCTATCAAATACATTTCTGTTGGTGGCGGAGAATTTATTCTCTTAGCTTAACACCCTTCTCTGAGACGTACGAGCTCAGAGGTTATGTAGTTGATGGTTACTAGTGATACATTCCCAATTTGGTAATGTGGCATACGAAGTGCTGCTGATCATTTGTTGGTCAAAGCGTTGCTTTGTGAAAAAGCGTGCTTTGTGAAGAAGCGTAGTTTTGTGGACGAGACTTCGTCGAGCCTCACAACCCGGTAATGGTCGAAACAGGAATGTTGCGACAAAGGTTTGTAGGGGTAGCGCCCCTAGGGTATGTCATTTCCTTCTGGATAAAGGGTGGTATCATGGTATGGAGCCCAGATACTTAACTCGTGTGGACACGGTAATTTATTACTGTATGATGTTGCTTTGTTGGTTTTCGGGATCCCGGGATAAAGGTCGGTAACGACCGGGGGATGACATGACTCGTGTGTTAGTTACCTAGTTACAGCTGTACAGCGTGAGGTAGCGTCAGTGTGTTAGTTACCTAGTTACAGTTGTACAGGGTGAGGTAGCGTCGGCCTTTTGTTTGCAGAGATCCGGTTAGGATCCGGGGCGTCTTTCCAGAGGCGTTTCTATTTCGGTAAGGAAGTTCCTTTGCCTGATCATTTGTTGGAAATCCAAAGAAACAATACGAACCCTGTACGGTTTTAGTTGTATTACCTGCTATGGAATGTGGCGGTAACCTGCTATTGAACGTAGTAGCTATAGTAGGCATACAACAATGGGTGTATGCTGGCTAAGATTAATATTATATTTTCGAAATGGTTTTCGACACTATGCACTAATGATAATAATATCGAATGATTTTGCGTAGTAAGCATTTTTGACTATCATAAGAAGAAATCTCCTCCAATTCTGCGATTGCATTGTGTGTGTGGTGGGAGGTCTTATGGTAGTTTCATTTTCGAAAAGCATTGCGGGTTTCAATGTTTAAAATGCTTTTGTTTTAAAGATAAACTGTTTTTGTTGCTCACACCAGTCCCATGACTGATCCGGAGTTTATTGTTCCCTTCCTAAACTCTGGGTGCCCACTATTTTCCACACGGGCAGTCTAGAGTTGGGTTTCTTAGATCTTCAGGTTGAGTAGATTATCTGGAGCTAGTCAGTCCTTGGACGACTGACCTTGCTTTCTGCTAGCTACGGATTGGAGCATTCTATTGGAGACATTCTATCTGCTGCTGGTGTTATCGTTTTCTTTTCCGCTGCTATTTCTTGTATCATATCTCTGATGTATATAGATATTCATTGTATCATCATTGTATCTGGATATTGTATCAGATGTTGTATATCTATATTCTTTTTCTTTTCCGCTGTGTTGTTTACTTAATGTTGTTATAAGCTCCGGCGAATCGGATTTGAACGGTCGAATCTGCGGCATTCTAGTACAATGTGAAGTACGTATGTCGATTTTCGAACGCGAAAATCCGAGTCGTTACATGTGGTTTCAGAGCTAAGGTTGAACTTTAGCTCAGGAGTATAACACGTTAAGTAGCTCATTAGAGATAGAGTGAAGTAAACTCTAGAATGAGTATATCCCTAAGATATCCGTTTAAACGTTTCAGTAAATTCTCTTACTATTCACTGATAGTGAGTATGAATGCAAGAAGAGGATGAGATAGGGGACATGAGAATACGACTATAAATGGTCAATACTCTGTAACAACAGTGGAAACAAATTTTCTCTATCCATCTTTTTGTTCAGCATCTCTTCTCAATTCTTCGATAGTTCCTGGTAGATCCAGAAAGAAATTCGATATATTTGTATGGGACATAAACTCCAAAAGGCCAGAATTGTTTGTTTGGATGTATTGGTTGCTTTGTTTGTTATGGTTGATAGGTATATTTTAGTTCTGAACTAAAAGCTTTGAAATCGTATCCATATATCTATCTATTCTTTGGGTCCCGATATGTGCTACGAATGGTTAGTTATTCCTTCGAACTAACCGATGTCACTGTATATTTCGTAAATCTGGATAACCCAAGTATCTTGTGAAGTGTCAAATAGATTTGTTCTTGTATCTATTATTGATATTCTGATTTGGTAAGCCAAATGCAGAATAGATATTCAGTTTGATTTGATGAAACATTCTTCATCTATCTTTGTGTCTTCTGTGCAAATTTCGAGGACGAAATTCTTTTAAGGGGGGAAGTCTGTAACGACCCCGAATTTTAGTTAAATTTAAATTTATAATTTATTGACTTTTTGAATAGAAATTGTAAAATAAATTTATAAAAGTGATGTGAGTTTCCCCGACTTAAACTAAATTTGGTATAAATCATTTTGCAACTTTAAAATATTGTAAATATTGTATATATGTGATATACGAGTAAATTTGAAATTATAAATATATATATATATATATATATTTGACTCGAATTTAAATGGTAAATAAATGGTTTAAAAATAATTATAAAATATAGATATTTGACACAAGTATATGAGTTTAGTATAAACAGAAATGAGTAGGTGCAGGTTGAAAATCAGAATAAAATACTAATTGTGTACAAAAGAAATATAACATATACTAGAATGTATGGGATAGGCATGCAGACTTAAAGGCAACAAAATCAAAAGATGTATAGGCTGTAGTGTAAACAAACTATATTAAATAAATAAGAGAGGTGAAATTCTAAGCAGGCAAGTATAAGGAAAATATAGGATAAGTATAAAATAAAAACATCAAGGACAATGCCATTTAATGCTTGCTAAGACAATATCTCCTCTAGTACATTAGTATACAATCTCGGCCACCAAAATATAGAACTATCTCTGATAAATTGTACAAACTTGTACACTGTTTGCATAAGAAAATTATACCCTGTAACTTGTATAAACATCACCCTGTAAACTACTTCCCCTATCATCTTTTCATTTCTTTCGAGCTAAGTAAAAACTGAGATGAAACTTCATTTAAAATCCTAAAACAAACACTCTACAACAATCGGCAACTCAATAAAACAGAGATCTAGAGGAGCCTCTGATAGAAAATCCAAGCCTGTTTCATCTGGAAGTCTCTGTTCTTCTTTCTCATAAACACCGTGAGTAACATTTTTGTTAAAATAATTTAAGTAACATGGTTGCATGATTGATTTCTGTGATGAGTATGACTTGTGATGAGTGAGTTTGTGTATATATATCTATAAATTATCTGTAGATATTTGGATGATATGTGTGCATGTCTGCTAATATCTTTGATCCCTCTGTTTCTAGTTTAAACTCAGTTTTTATTTTTAATTTAAACCCCTATCTCTGGATCTAGCCATTGATATGATTTAAGTTACAAACAAAAATTGTTTGTGTGATCATAAGTTTAAGCTTAAAATTTTAATTTAGTTAAAATAAATACAAACTTCCTCTGGAAACCAAAATGGTCTGGAAACATGAGTTTTGTATAAAACTTAAATTCCTTAATTCATTAAATTAAGATTGTGATCTGAAACCTTAAAAGAAAACATGATTTTTAAATCAGAAAACACAATTTTTAGTTTGGGATTTGGGAAGCAGTTCTGTGATGAACTAAAAAGAGGAATTTGGGGAATTCTGGTGATCGAACGAATGTTGAGTGTTCAAATTTCGATCGAAGTTGGCTTGGCCATCGATGAAGTCGAGAAAATTAAAATATAAATTTTCTATCGCATGAGATGTAAGAACGAGGCAAGACTAGGGTTTAATCATTGGGTTTTGTCATGCTCTGAACAAGGTGATTTTCGTCACCTCTGTTAGACCGAGACGTGCGAAACTTGGGGAAGAGAAGCGTCGATGGTCAGGGAATGCGTGGTCGAAGTCGCGTGGCGTCTGATGGTCGAGATGATCGTGGCGTGGCGTTTTTAGATCGTGGGTTGTGTTCCAGTTCTGGGTTGAGATGCTCGATCTCGAAATTGGCTCGAGTTCTTCGAATCTGGGTTATTGAAGGAGTGATGGAGTTGCCGTCGACTTGTAGGTGGTCGGAGTGACGATCGATGGTGGCCGGAGTGGATGTGCACGTGCACGTGCACGTTGGTGATCTGGTGGTGGTGTTAGTGGGGAAGAAGGGGGGAAACTCAAAGTTAACCTCGGGTAAATGGGATCGTGGCTCGAGTGGGTTACCGAGTTCATGTGTGTGAGTTTAACAGGCATAACAGGTTTTAAAAATTTAAACGAAAACAGGTTTTAAAAAAATAAAGAAAAACAGGGGACTCGAAGTTAAGCTCGGGGAGAGAGGCATTTGGCTCGGGTAAGTACTCGAGTAAGTCTCGGGTAGAAATTTGTTTCAAGTCCAAACCAGATTTGTCTCTGTAAATTTAAACTGAGTTTTAAATTTTTGACCTAAGGGTTAAAATGAATTCTTAAATCCAAGTAAATTACTTAATGAAATTAATTAAAGGGTTAATTTATTAATGTGATTAATTAGTTATAATTACACAATTAATTCATCTTAATTGTAGATGATTGATTATTATCGAATGCTTTGTGATATAAATTGCTTGGTATTGCGCTATTATATCTGTGATGAATATACTGTTATATGAATATGAAACCCTTGACCCGTAAATGATATTTGAATTTCGATGCGACAGGGAGTCGGATTCCAGTTGGTTATCCGAAACCCACATCGAATTGTAATAGTGAATCTTTGTGACTGATAAATTTATTTTATCTATGAATCTCTGAATGAAGATAAGCGTTATGGGTTATACCGCTTATCGATATATCTGTGATGATTGATGTTGCACTATTGTGTAAAACCCCTGGACCACACTCTTACACACACAAATATGGATTTCACGTGGAAATCGGTTAAATCACAGATGGTGTAATTTGATGTTTTTGAAATTGAAATTTTAATTTCAATTGATTTTGAAATTGGAAATTGGGGTTCAAAGTGAAAAGCTTTTGAAATGGAATTTCAAAGATAAAAGTTATTTTGAATAACTTAATCGAGTTTGAAAATTTAAATAATTTGATTTAAATTTGAATTCAAATTTGGGATTGAATTCTATGATTTGAAACTAGGGATTAAAGATGCTGTACAAGTTATATATGGGTTAAACCATTTTAAAGGTATTGATTTGGGAATTTGAATTTAATTCAAGAGTTTTAACTCGTGTAAATATAACTGGATTTTTTTTTATGAAACGAAACTATTTGTTTCAAATAGTAAAAGCTTTCACATAAGTAAAGGATTTCCAATTTGTGTTGAAAGGATTTCAAGTTTGAAATGGAATTGAAATGTTTTGAAATTTATGAAATGAGTCTTTGATTCAAAGACCGAATGAGTTAATCTAACTTAAAATGGAATTGTTTTAAAAGCTATAAGTTAAATCTTGATTTAAGGATTTAACGAGTTAATTCAATTGAAATGGAAATTGTTTTGAAATCCATAAATGAATCTGTGGGAATGGGGTGAACTTTGTGAATTGAATCTTTTTGTTTAAAAGATTAAAAGTGTGGAAATTGTTTAAACCATTGAAGGTTTTTGAAATGAATCATTTTATTTAAAAGATTGGAAATGGTAATTTGTTTTAACCATTCGAATGGAAAGTTTTGACTTTAAGCTGTGATTTAACTGAGACCCCAGTATCCATATGATTTTTAATTGCGCTCGTTATTCGGTTTAGCCGGGAGAGGACCTTTGTGTCATATAACCCATTCCGAATAGTGATACGACGATATGGATAGCATTTGAAGACCGGTGGTGAAGACCGAGTATTTGCGAGAGCGATAGGATGACCTGTCGATTGTCTCTGCACTGAGTAGCTACGGTATAGAGATTCCCTAAGTGATGGGAAGTCCGATCGAGATTGTGAATACCTGGATTTGCAAGGGCTTCTTTGGAAGTGCCTTCGGTTCTGTTCGAACCCGGAACAGACTTGTATGGATGTGTGTCTGACGTTACACTTTGAGATGTAAAGCTGGTTTCTATCAAATACATTTCTGTTGGTGGCGGAGAATTTATTCTCTTAGCTTAACACCCTTCTCTGAGACGTACGAGCTCAGAGGTTATGTAGTTGATGGTTACTAGTGATACATTCCCAATTTGGTAATGTGGCATACGAAGTGCTGCTGATCATTTGTTGGTCAAAGCGTTGCTTTGTGAAAAAGCGTGCTTTATGAAGAAGCGTAGTTTTGTGGACGAGACTTCGTCGAGCCTCACAACCCGGTAATGGTCGAAACAGGAATGTTGCGACAAAGGTTTGTAGGGGTAGCGCCCCTAGGGTATGTCATTTCCTTCTGGATAAAGGGTGGTATCATGGTATGGAGCCCAGATACTTAACTCGTGTGGACACGGTAATTTATTACTGTATGATGTTGCTTTGTTGGTTTTCGGGATCCCGGGATAAAGGTCGGTAACGACCGGGGGATGACATGACTCGTGTGTTAGTTACCTAGTTACAGCTGTACAGCGTGAGGTAGCGTCAGTGTGTTAGTTACCTAGTTACAGTTGTACAGGGTGAGGTAGCGTCGGCCTTTTGTTTGCAGAGATCCGGTGAGGATCCGGGGCATCTTTCCAGAGGCGTTTCTATTTCGGTAAGGAAGTTCCTTTGCCTGATCATTTGTTGGAAATCCAAAGAAACAATACGAACCCTGTACGGTTTTAGTTGTATTACCTGCTATGGAATGTGGCGGTAACCTGCTATTGAACGTAGTAGCTATAGTAGGCATACAACAATGGGTGTATGCTGGCTAAGATTAATATTATATTTTCGAAATGGTTTTCGACACTATGCACTAATGATAATAATATCGAATGATTTTGCGTAGTAAGCATTTTTGACTATCATAAGAAGAAATCTCCTCCAATTCTGCGATTGCATTGTGTGTGTGGTGGGAGGTCTTATGGTAGTTTCATTTTCGAAAAGCATTGCGGGTTTCAATGTTTAAAATGCTTTTGTTTTAAAGATAAACTGTTTTTGTTGCTCACACCAGTCCCATGACTGATCCGGAGTTTATTGTTCCCTTCCTAAACTCTGGGTGCCCACTATTTTCCACACGGGCAGTCTAGAGTTGGGTTTCTCAGATCTTCAGGTTGAGTAGATTATCTGGAGCTAGTCAGTCCTTGGACGACTGACCTTGCTTTCTGCTAGCTACGGATTGGAGCATTCTATTGGAGACATTCTATCCGCTGCTGGTGTTATCGTTTTCTTTTCCGCTGCTATTTCTTGTATCATATCTCTGATGTATATAGATATTCATTGTATCATCATTGTATCTGGATATTGTATCAGATGTTGTATATCTATATTCTTTTTCTTTTCCGCTGTGTTGTTTACTTAATGTTGTTATAAGCTCCGGCGAATCGGATTTGAACGGTCGAATCTGCGGCATTCTAGTACAATGTGAAGTACGTATGTCGATTTTCGAACGCGAAAATCCGAGTCGTTACATGTGGTTTCAGAGCTAAGGTTGAACTTTAGCTCAGGAGTATAACACGTTAAGTAGCTCATTAGAGATAGAGTGAAGTAAACTCTAGAATGAGTATATCCCTAAGATATCCGTTTAAACGTTTCAGTAAATTCTCTTACTATTCACTGATAGTGAGTATGAATGCAAGAAGAGGATGAGATAGGGGACATGAGAATACGACTATAAATGGTCAATACTCTGTAACAACAGTGGAAACAAATTTTCTCTATCCATCTTTTTGTTCAGCATCTCTTCTCAATTCTTCGATAGTTCCTGGTAGATCCAGAAAGAAATTCGATATATTTGTATGGGACATAAACTCCAAAAGGCCAGAATTGTTTGTTTGGATGTATTGGTTGCTTTGTTTGTTATGGTTGATAGGTATATTTTAGTTCTGAACTAAAAGCTTTGAAATCGTATCCATATATCTATCTATTCTTTGGGTCCCGATATGTGCTACGAATGGTTAGTTATTCCTTCGAACTAACCGATGTCACTGTATATTTCGTAAATCTGGATAACCCAAGTATCTTGTGAAGTGTCAAATAGATTTGTTCTTGTATCTATTATTGATATTCTGATTTGGTAAGCCAAATGCAGAATAGATATTCAGTTTGATTTGATGAAACATTCTTCATCTATCTTTGTGTCTTCTGTGCAAATTTCGAGGACGAAATTCTTTTAAGGGGGGAAGTCTGTAACGACCCCGAATTTTAGTTAAATTTAAATTTATAATTTATTGACTTTTTGAATAGAAATTGTAAAATAAATTTATAAAAGTGATGTGAGTTTCCCCGACTTAAACTAAATTTGGTATAAATCATTTTGCAACTTTAAAATATTGTAAATATTGTATATATGTGATATACGAGTAAATTTGAAATTATAAATATATATATATATATATATTTGACTCGAATTTAAATGGTAAATAAATGGTTTAAAAATAATTATAAAATATAGATATTTGACACAAGTATATGAGTTTAGTATAAACAGAAATGAGTAGGTGCAGGTTGAAAATCAGAATAAAATACTAATTGTGTACAAAAGAAATATAACATATACTAGAATGTATGGGATAGGCATGCAGACTTAAAGGCAACAAAATCAAAAGATGTATAGGCTGTAGGGTAAACAAACTATATTAAATAAATAAGAGAGGTGAAATTCTAAGCAGGCAAGTATAAGGAAAATATAGGATAAGTATAAAATAAAAACATCAAGGACAATGCCATTTAATGCTTGCTAAGACAATATCTCCTCTAGTACATTAGTATACAATCTCGGCCACCAAAATATAGAACTATCTCTGATAAATTGTACAAACTTGTACACTGTTTGCATAAGAAAATTATACCCTGTAACTTGTATAAACATCACCCTGTAAACTACTTCCCCTATCATCTTTTCATTTCTTTCGAGCTAAGTAAAAACTGAGATGAAACTTCATTTAAAATCCTAAAACAAACACTCTACAACAATCGGCAACTCAATAAAACAGAGATCTAGAGGAGCCTCTGATAGAAAATCCAAGCCTGTTTCATCTGGAAGTCTCTGTTCTTCTTTTTCATAAAAACTGTGAGTAACATTTTTGTTAAAATAATTTAAGTAACATGGTTGCATGATTGATTTCTGTGATGAGTATGAATTGTGATGAGTGAGTTTGTGTATATATATCTATAAATTATCTGTAGATATTTGGATGATATGTGTGCATGTCTGCTAATATCTTTGATCCCTCTGTTTCTAGTTTAAACTCAGTTTTTATTTTTAATTTAAACCCCTATCTCTGGATCTAGCCATTGATATGATTTAAGTTACAAACAAAAATTGTTTGTTTGATCATAAGTTTAAGCTTAAAATTTTAATTTAGTTAAAATAAATACAAACTTCCTCTGGAAACCAAAATGGTCTGGAAACATGAGTTTTGTATAAAACTTAAATTCCTTAATTCATTAAATTAAGATTGTGATCTGAAACCTTAAAAGAAAACATGATTTTTAAATTAGAAAACACAATTTTTAGTTTGGGATTTGGGAAGCAGTTCTGTGATGAACTAAAAAGAGGAATTTGGGGAATTCTGGTGATCGAACGAATGTTGAGTGTTCAAATTTCGATCGAAGTTGGCTTGGCCATCGATGAAGTCGAGAAAATTAAAATATAAATTTTCTATCGCATGAGATGTAAGAACGAGGCAAGACTAGGGTTTAATCATTGGGTTTTGTCGTGCTCTGAACAAGGTGATTTTCGTCACCTCTGTTAGACCGAGACGTGCGAAACTTGGGGAAGAGAAGCGTCGATGGTCAGGGAACGCGTGGTCGAAGTCGCGTGGCGTCTGATGGTCGAGATGATCGTGGCGTGGCGTTTTTAGATCGTGGGTTGTGTTCCAGTTCTGGGTTGAGATGCTCGATCTCGAAATTGGCTCGAGTTCTTCGAATCTGGGTTATTGAAGGAGTTATGGAGTTGCCGTCGACTTGTAGGTGGTCGGAGTGACGATCGATGGTGGCCGGAGTGGATGTGCACGTGCACGTTGGTGATCTGGTGGTGGTGTTAGTGGGGAAGAAGGGGGGAAACTCAAAGTTAACCTCGGGTAAATGGGATCGTGGCTCGAGTGGGTTACCGAGTTCATGTGTGTGAGTTTAACAGGCATAACAGGTTTTAAAAATTTAAACGAAAACAGGTTTTAAAAAAATAAAGAAAAACAGGGGACTCGAAGTTAAGCTCGGGGAGAGAGGCATTTGGCTCGGGTAAGTACTCGAGTAAGTCTCGGGTAGAAATTTGTTTCAAGTCCAAACCAGATTTGTCTCTGTAAATTTAAACTGAGTTTTAAATTTTTGACTTAAGGGTTAAAATGAATTCTTAAATCCAAGTAAATTACTTAATGAAATTAATTAAAGGGTTAATTTATTAATGTGATTAATTAGTTATAATTACACAATTAATTCATCTTAATTGTAGATGATTGATTATTATCGAATGCTTTGTGATATAAATTGCTTGGTATTGCGCTATTATATCTGTGATGAATATACTGTTATATGAATATGAAACCCTTGACCCGTAAACGATATTTGAATTTCGATGCGATAGGGAGTCGGATTCCAGTTGGTTATCCGAAACCCACATCGAATTGTAATAGTGAATCTTTGTGACTGATAAATTTATTTTATCTATGAATCTCTGAATGAAGATAAGCGTTATGGGTTATACCGCTTATCGATATATCTGTGATGATTGATGTTGCACTATTGTGTAAAACCCCTGGACCACACTCTTACACACACAAATATGGATTTCACGTGGAAATCGGTTAAATCACAGATGGTGTAATTTGATGTTTTTGAAATTGAAATTTTAATTTCAATTGATTTTGAAATTGGAAATTGGGGTTTAAAGTGAAAAGCTTTTGAAATGGAATTTCAAAGATAAAAGTTATTTTGAATAACTTAATCGAGTTTGAAAATTTAAATAATTTGATTTAAATTTGAATTCAAATTTGTGATTGAATTCTATGATTTGAAACTAAGGATTAAAGATGCTGTACAAGTTATATATGGGTTAAACCATTTTAAAGGTATTGATTTGGGAATTTGAATTTAATTCAAGAGTTTTAACTCGTGTAAATATAACTGGATTTTTTTTATGAAACGAAACTATTTGTTTCAAATAGTAAAAGCTTTCACATAAGTAAAGGATTTCCAATTTGTGTTGAAAGGATTTCAAGTTTGAAATGGAATTGAAATGTTTTGAAATTTATGAAATGAGTCTTTGATTCAAAGACCGAATGAGTTAATCTAACTTGAAATGGAATTGTTTTAAAAGCTATAAGTTAAATCTTGATTTAAGGATTTAACGAGTTAATTCAATTGAAATGGAAATTGTTTTGAAATCCATAATTAATGAATTTTTTTTGAATGGGGTGAACTTTGTGAATTGAATCTTTTTGTTTAAAAGATTAAAAGTGTGGAAATTGTTTAAACCATTGAAGGTTTTTGAAATGAATCATTTTATTTAAAAGATTGGAAATGGTAATTTGTTTTAACCATTCGAATGGAAAGTTTTGACTTTAAGCTGTGATTTAACTAAGACCCCAGTATCCATATGATTTTTAATTGCACTCGTTATTCGGTTTAGCCGGGAGAGGACCTTTGTGTCATATAACCCATTCTGAATAGTGATACGACGATATGGATAGCATTTGAAGACCGGTGGTGAAGACCGAGTATTTGCGAGAGCGATAGGATGACCTGTCGATTGTCTCTGCACTGAGTAGCTACGGTATAGAGATTCCCTAAGTGATGGGAAGTCCGATCGAGATTGTGAATACCTGGATTTGCAAGGACTTCTTTGGAAGTGCCTTCGGTTCTGTTCGAACCCGGAACAGACTTGTATGGATGTGTGTCTGACGTTACACTTTGAGATGTAAAGCTGGTTTCTATCAAATACATTTCTGTTGGTGGCGGAGAATTTATTCTCTTAGCTTAACACCCTTCTCTGAGACGTACGAGCTCAGAGGTTATGTAGTTGATGGTTACTAGTGATACATTCCCAATTTGGTAATGTGGCATACGAAGTGCTGCTGATCATTTGTTGGTCAAAGCGTTGCTTTGTGAAAAAGCGTGCTTTGTGAAGAAGCGTAGTTTTGTGGACGAGACTTCGTCGAGCCTCACAACCCGGTAATGGTCGAAACAGGAATGTTGCGACAAAGGTTTGTAGGGGTAGCGCCCCTAGGTTATGTCATTTCCTTCTGGATAAAGGGTGGTATCATGGTATGGAGCCCAGATACTTAACTCGTGTGGACACGGTAATTTATTACTGTATGATGTTGCTTTGTTGGTTTTCGGGATCCCGGGATAAAGGTCGGTAACGACCGGGGGATGACATGACTCGTGTGTTAGTTACCTAGTTACAGCTGTACAGCGTGAGGTAGCGTCAGTGTGTTAGTTACCTAGTTACAGTTGTACAGCGTGAGGTAGCGTCGGCCTTTTGTTTGCAGAGATCCGGTTAGGATCCGGGGCGTCTTTCCAGAGGCGTTTCTATTTCGGTAAGGAAGTTCCTTTGCCTGATCATTTGTTGGAAATCCAAAGAAACAATACGAACCCTGTACGGTTTTAGTTGTATTACCTGCTATGGAATGTGGCGGTAACCTGCTATTGAACGTAGTAGCTATAGTAGGCATACAACAATGGGTGTATGCTGGCTAAGATTAATATTATATTTTCGAAATGGTTTTCGACACTATGCACTAATGATAATAATATCGAATGATTTTGCGTAGTAAGCATTTTTGACTATCATAAGAAGAAATCTCCTCCAATTCTGCGATTGCATTGTGTGTGTGGTGGGAGGTCTTATGGTAGTTTCATTTTCGAAAAGCATTGCGGGTTTCAATGTTTAAAATGCTTTTGTTTTAAAGATAAACTGTTTTTGTTGCTCACACCAATCCCATGACTGATCCGGAGTTTATTGTTCCCTTCCTAAACTCTGGGTGCCCACTATTTTCCACACGGGCAGTCTAGAGTTGGGTTTCTCAGATCTTCAGGTTGAGTAGATTATCTGGAGCTAGTCAGTCCTTGGACGACTGACCTAGCTTTCTGCTAGCTACGAATTGGAGCATTCTATTGGAGACATTCTATCCGCTGCTGGTGTTATCGTTTTCTTTTCCGCTGCTATTTCTTGTATCATATCTCTGATGTATATAGATATTCATTGTATCATCATTGTATCTGGATATTGTATCAGATGTTGTATATCTATATTCTTTTTCTTTTCCGCTGTGTTGTTTACTTAATGTTGTTATAAGCTCCGGCGAATCGGATTTGAACGGTCGAATCTGCGGCATTCTAGTACAATGTGAAGTACGGATGTCGATTTTCGAACGCGAAAATCCGAGTCGTTACAGTTTAAATATATGTGATAGGATATATTAAGTGGAATAAACTTAATAATGATTTGGAATAAAAGAATTAAATTTGTTGAATAAAATATGAGTATAATAAATGATTATACAAATTGATAGTTTAGAAATTGTTAATTGAGAATGACTAGACATAAGGTAATGAATTCAAAAATAGATGAATTGATTTAACTTAAGTGAACTCAGTGGATTAAATCAAATTGTTAATTATTAATTAGTTTAATTTGAAATTATATGGTTTAAATTAATAGTCTTATCTTGTCTTTTAATCTATTTTTCTTTTGGTTGCTTCTACTCTCCTACCTCCTTCCTTTTCGGGGACGAAAAGTTTTGAGTGGGGGAGAGTGTAACGACCCGCAAATTTCAGTTGTTTTATTTATTTAATTAATTGAATTTTGTGAAATTTTAAACAGTAAAATTTTGAAATATAAATTTGATATTTGGAATGCGTCTAATTACAAATAGCAACTGGTAAATTTTCGTCCGAAAATATGAAAATTTATTTCGCACGTAAATTTACTTCAATTTAATCAGTTAAAATTGATGATAATAAAATGTTTTCCAAACTTAAATATTTTACATAGAAAATTTGTAAATCATCTTCTGAGTGAGACGTTATCTTTCGTTTCGTCAAATTTGGATGTCTACTACTCCGTTTATCTTAATTCTGGCGGAATAGCAGCATTTTCGGTACCGATTATCGACTTTCGATCGGATGATCGTACCACTAATATTTGTATACCGTTTTGATCGTCTCGTCGTGCTGATCCCTGCGGTATATTTAACTCTATATTTTGAAGGTCCGGTACGCACCGAAAACTATAAAACGTTCGTTGTATCGTTAGCATAAATCGTGACTTTACCAATTCTTTGATTTCAAAATCTGATGGCGTGCTGTCCAAGCATCACAATTAATTGCTTTAAAAACTTTTGCTAAATCAATGGATAACTGCACGTCCCTTTGGCTTTTGAATTTATATCTAAAATAACGGTGGAACGTTTCTTCTGCCCCTTTCTCTCTTTCATTCTATTTACTTTCCTTTTTGAACGGTTCAATCACTGTTCTCTCCTTCATTTCTATTTCAATTTTTGCTCTGTCACCAATTCTTTTTCCTGCTTTTGTTTGCCGAGACCATCTCCCTCTGAGCCTCCACCAAACAGCAGATCTGTGCATCCACCTAGCCTATGTACCAACAGTCCATGCGTGTGCCTCCCTCCAAATCAGCCGACCTGGCACCTCCTTCCATCATCATAACTCGCACCCCAACTCGCAACTATTTCCCCACTTACCAATGAACAACGCCTGTCTCCGCCGAGCAACCCACATCTGACATTCCTCCCCTCCACATCAGGAGCTGCTGCGCCATCAACCATCTGCCAAAGCCCCTTAGCCAGCACACATCCCTTTCGGCCTCCACCCAACCTGCCACGTCTGCAACCACCCTCGAGCCCCACTTCGCCATCCTTCCTCCATGACATCACCATCTTCGACATCCTCTCACCACCGCCAGAAACTCCAAAGCCCACACCTCCAAGTTGACAGCCGTAACCCAGTACCTCACGTGCGGCCTCCCAATGCTCTAGCCACCCTCAGCCTTCCACGTCACCGAAGGAGCATGCTGCACTTCTTGCCTTGGCCGAAACCTCTCTGATATATACATATAAGGTATATATATATTTGATATCCATAGTTATATATATATAAGGGTCTGTAGCTATATAGAATAATATGTTGTTAATATAGATTTATATTTTTTTTTGTCTATATGTATATTACAGTAGTGTTATATGTTGCTGCATTATTTATATTTGTTTATAAATATATATGTTATTTTACTATCTAGGTGCTTTACTTCACTAGTACACTCACTTTTGTATAGTAAGCTTATGTGGTTGCGTGGCCAGGTATATGTATAGGAGGCATTTTATCTTGCTAGAATCCAATTAAGTATTATCACTTCTTTTAGGTGAGCTGTAACTTTACACTCATATAGGCTTCTATAGTTTAAAATTAATATATGTGTGTGTGATTAAATTGTTGAACCAAACATATTTTAACTCTAATATATTTACTAGATATTATAAGTTTAAACGGGTCTGTCACGTTAATAACATTTATTCCGTCAAACTGCTTTTGTAGCTCACGGTTTTGTGTCGACTGTAATGTCCATGTGACATGTACTATTTGAGTCAAAATTTATGTTTATAAATATATATGTTATTTTATTGTATATATATATTAGGCTATAAGCAGTCAGTTACATATGTTTAGTTTGGGAAAATGTGTAAGTCTAGTTGCTGTTTTGTTGTTGTTGTTTAAAGTCTATACATATAGGCATATGGGTTTGTATAAGTTTCAATGTCTGCATAATTTACTTTTACTTGTTTTATATCAGTGCTTCATATAGTTTCGTATAGTATATATATATTATTTTAAAAAATTATATGAGTTGTATTCTGTCAGTGAACGTCTAACTGGTAATATTAGTTCATAATATATTAGTTTATACGATATAACATGTTATATATGCGTTAGATATCGAATGACAGTTGAGAAGTGAATCATATTTGTATTCCTGTATGAGTATGGGTTGTATATTCAAGCTTGTAGTCACATATATTTTTAGCCTGGAGTTGTTTGTTTCCTTATTTTTTTCATTTTTCTGTCGTATGCATGAGTTCATGTAAGTTGCATGTTAGAGATGTATTTACATCTAAGCCTGAGTGCATACATGTATCGGGATTTTTCATATTGACTGTTATAGTATATATAGATGTGTTGATCCACTTATATATGTTTAATAACGATTGATAGTTGAAAAATAAATATAATATGTTTTAAGTATATACGTTGTAGATAAGTTGTTTCATATTTTTTTATTTTGATTTGTGACTACAGGTATGTTAATACTTCGTTATAATATGATTTTATATATATATAATTTATATATAATTTTATATATATATATATATATAAGTTCACTTACCAATTATCTTCATCGATCACATTCTGATTCGTTCCATCAATTCGTGTTATCAGCTTGGTCATCAAATTCTTGCCAATTTTGCTTTGTTTCGAAGTTCGTGTTCAGATTCGTAACTCATCTCATCCTTGTTCGTCTCTAGCCTCGGAGGTGAGCAATCACTCACGATTAATATTCTTATATTTATTAAGTTTAATTTCAATTGAAACGTCAATTGAAATATGCTGATGTTAGTTATTTACATTGTTATATATGTCACTTTCTGTATCTGTTCACCTGTGACATCTGACACCATTATCTGTTATTTATACTGTTGATATATGCCTGTTACTGTTGTTATTTTATTATCATATCTGTTATCACTCTGCAAGTTCCCTGTTAGTATAGAATCACTATGGGTCGAAATGATACATACCCGAACGATCTGTAGAATAGGAGGAAATCGTTATGGGTTGAAATGATAAACCCAAGCGATTTTCAATTGAATTGAATTTGGGATTTCGGGTTGAAAAGATATATACCCGAATATGTTTTAAATTGCGGATTGAAATGATAAATATCCGTATCACTTGACCATAGGATAGAAAATTATATACAGGCACCGTTGGTCTATATATAAACGTTTTGAAAATGATTTCTATGGTTTTGAAAAGAAATATATGGTTTTGATGAATATTGATTTTTAAGATTTATTAAAGATGATTTAATAAAGTTGATAAATAATATGTTTAAGTATTTATTTAATATCCATATTTTCAAATATAGAATTTATAATGATTTATAATTGATTGAAATTATATTTATTTAAGAATTATACTAAAATAAGTTGATTTGAAATGTATTGAATTTGAAAAATTTAAGAAGTGATTTACAACTTGAAATCTGAGAGGTGACTTAAAGGGATATTTCAAACATATAAATATTTGAATGAGATATTTTGTTTATTTAAATTGTAATTTGAAATTGAATTTAAATGTTATGGAAATGATTAAGTTAATATTTCAAAACTAAATAATTGTGAAGGGAATCTGATATGTATATAAATTTATCGAATTTAGTTTTGAAATAATGAATATTTAAAGCTTTGAAATATATTAAAATTGAAATGACTTATTTTATGGTTCATATATGTATTTGAAATCGATAAATTGAAATGGTTTATTTACGAGTTGAAACTAATGATTTGAGATTTGATTAAATTAAATTTTTGGAATTCGAGTTAATTTGAATCGATTTGTGAAATTTGAGGAAACTAATTTATTTTATAACGAAATTTTATTATCTAAACTGTTTAAAAGGAAAGTGTTATGATTGCCAAAATATTGTGATTTCCAGACTATGATTTCGAAAGCATTATAACTTTGGAAAGTAATATGATTTTGAAAATGGATATTTGAAGTGAAATGATATCGTACTAAATTGGGTTTTGGAAATGATAATGATTTTGGTTTAAAGTATAAACTATTTTGAAACGACCACGGTGTTATAATAACGATTGGTTGGCAAAGAGACCGGGATCGGATATGGACATACTCTCTGTCGATACCGAAAACCACTTTGACAACCGTGTACGCGGTGGAGATTCCAGAATGAAGTAGGATGGTGGCGGCGTTCTTAAGGTATGTTACGTGGACCCAACTCCCGTGAGTTGGCATAAGGTGGCTAAAACATGAGCGATCTCGGACCAGTGAGGTAGCACCTCTTCTCGGACGCATTTCTTCGATATTATACTCTTACTTGTGATTTGACTAGATGGCCATCCTCCGATTTGGGAATGTTGTTCGAGGTGGAACGGTAGTGGCTGCTATGCGTATCCATCAGTCCGTGTGCGTAATTGGTATATCTACCCTGGCATTGCCTAGTTGTGCCGTGTCACCTACCATACCGAGCTTTACTACGATTATGATTTTAAGATCCGACCGCGTTAAGGTTCTCCATCCCCTTAACGCTATTTTCCGATATGATTATACTTTACTTATTTAGACACTATTATAATAGCGAATATTACTACATAGTAAATAGTTTAACGGATCCTTAGGGGATGGTTATCCCAAACATCCTTTAAGTTACTTGTATTTCAGTTGATATTTCACTTGAGTTGGATTTATTAATATAAGAATGTTAATCCTGACTCGAGTGTTTTGTGTTTTGCTTTACGCTCGGGTCAGACTGAGTGATACAGCATTTGAGACTCACCTTTGGAGTTGGAGCTTCGCTTGGAGATCCAGCTATCTATCGATCCTGCTTTCAGTCATTCCGTCGATCCAGTGATGTATTCAGATCTGGTATTTGATTATTGTATTGAGACATCTATTGTATTCGAGACCTCTGTTGTATCTTGTTTAACTCTGTTATATATATATATATAGTAGCTTCATGAACTACTATCCTTTGTTTCCGCTGCAGTATTGTTATATTACTCTGTGTTTGTGATCTGTAATTATTTTATTTACTGTATATGATGAGTTTTGCCAAATTTTAATTACAACGCGGTATTTTGAGCAATTCAACTCCGGCATGAGTGTCTACCTATACACTTATAATGGATGCGAATGGTTGAAAATACTGGGTCGTTACATGACGGGTCAAGATGGTTGGAAGCACGGGTTAGACACGAGGAGGACAGGAGGGGATTGCGAGCAACAGGGCGAAGGCAGGTGTGTGCTGTGCGGTGGTCAGTGGACGCGGGTTGCAAATGGAAGAGGATGCAAGCATGAGAGAAGCAAGGAGGAGGGGTAGCGTCGGTTATGGGGTTGTGCCTTGCTGCCAGTTGTCGAGGTGGAGGAGTGGTTGCTTTGCGGTAGGAGGGCAGGGATGAAGGGACGACATGTAAATGGATGGTGAAAATTGTTGCTTCAGTTATGATGCATGGAAGGGATTTGCAAAGATAAAGAAGTGCACAAATTCTCCACAGTAACATAAACGTGTCTTTATTTTTTATTTTTTATATATGAACAAAAGAAAGAGAGATGAGATGGGAACCAAAGAAATAGGTAAGGGAAGAAAGAAGACACTATTCTTCTGTAATATGCTTTCATTTCCCCAGAAATGACAGGGTGGAGAATGGAACAACAAATAACAGCAACCGATGGAAATTAGAAAAGTGAACCGGCAAACTATTTGGAACATTGGAATAACAAAGGCTATTATTAAATTCTAGAATTTAAAAAAATGCAGATGGCCGTTGAATGCCTCGGGAACACAAAGGACACAAATAAACAAACAGCTCAAACGCATACCGATATGGACAAGCGTTTCACGGTTTCCGTCGCTTACCGAACCCCGAAGCACACAAGTGAATATACTACGGAGATCAGCATGGCGAGATGATCAAAACGGTATAAAGATATCAGCGGTACGATTGAATTATAAAAATTTCAAATTTTCTACAATGGAAAATGCAAGAAAAACGCAGAAGAATAAGATCGACGGAGCTAAAGAAGTCCGAATTTGGAAAACGAAAAATGATGGCTTGCTCAGAAGATGTTTTAGAATTTTTCTATGTAAAATATTTAGGTTTCGAAAACATTTTATTTTCATCGCTTTTTAACTGATTAAATTGAAGTAAATTTACGCACGAAATAAAATTTCATATTTTCGGACGAAAATTTACCAGCTGCTATGTTTAACTAGACACATTTCAAATATCAAATTTTTATTTCAAAATTTTATCGTTTAAAATTCACAAAATTTCAACTAATTACGTTATTAAAACAGTTGAAATTTTACGGGTCGTTACACTCTCCCCCACTCAAAACTTTTCGTCCCCGAAAAGGAAGGAGGTAGGAGAATAAAACCAACCAGAAAGAAAAATGGCTTTGAAAACAAAATAAACAACTAATTTAAAGCCATATAAATTTCAACTTAAATGAATTAATATTCAATAATTTGATTTAATCCATTTGATTTCACTTAAGTGAAATCAATCTTAATTATTTCTAAATTTATTATCTTATTATCCAATTATGTTTAATTAACAAATTTCTAAAATCATAAATTAGAATAGTCATTTAATAAAATCATATTTATTCATCAAATTTTATTTTTTCTTTATTCCAAATTATTATTAAGTTTATTTCACTTAATATATCTTATTACATATATTTAAACCATATAAATTAATTTAAACTATATAAATTTCAATTTAATTTTTTTTTTCAATTTGGTTAAATCCATTTATATTAAATCAATAATAGTCATTTGATTTAAATTTGTTAGTTCAACTATTAATTCTAATCATATAAATTTCATTTTAAATAATTAATATTCAATAATTGATCTTAATTCAACGTATTTCATTAAGCTGATTCAATTCAATTTGTTAATTCTTTCAGAACAAAATTTACTTTATTCACCTCATTCAATTAACTTATTATTCCATCATCTTTATTAGCATTTTTTTTATATTTTAAAATCTAAGTGCATAACATTTTTTATAAGCACTCAAATTTTATTTATGAAGACATTCTATATTGTATACTATCCAATTACATAGTTAACTTTTGATAAATTTGGGTAAGTTATATTGAATGCAACTGAGTATTATACAAGTAAATTTTTTTTAATTTACATATCTCAAGTTTAAATATTAATTCAAAATTTTGGTTTCATTTATAATTGAAATCACCTTTTACCCAAATTTTAAGAATTAAATTTCAAATTAGCTTCAAACAATTTAGAGATAATTATATACATACAGTATATCTAGGTCAATCCTAAATCAAATACTTGTATATATATTTTAAAACATGCCGTACTTTAGAAATTTCAAATCAAATTCATTTCAAACAAAAGTGTAGCAAGCTACTGATGGTCTCTCCACTTCGAAACTCGAAAGTGAATGTCGGTGATGCGGCCGCCATCACCGAAATTATTTTCTAGCGGCAAAGAGAAGAGCACTTATTTCAACATTTTAAAATTCTTTGAAAACGATTTATATTCGAAAATATTTTAAATACCATACACTTTAAAGCTTTCAAATCAAAGTTTGAAATCACCAGAATTTAAATTCTCAAATTCTTTATTTAAATTCCTTTCAAATCCCAAATCAAATTATAACCAAGTTTAATAAATTCATTTATTTATATTATGCAATAGTCAATGGTTTACAAAACAATAAATGAAAATCAAATATTATTATTTCAGACAACAAATTCATTAACAATTTAATTTCAAAAAACTTATATTTATATATAATATAATCATACAAAACTTTTATTTTATTTATCAAATTTGAAAACAATATTGTGTCAGTTTACTCTACTCAAGTGTTTTGGAAATCCTATCGATAGCGTTGATCAGACGAATCGATCGAAAACCCAAATCAACATCAACAACTCAAACAACACAATGTATATTAAAACATTTTAAATATTAATTTACAAATACACTTTCTCGCTCGACGATACAATAATGGATTTCAAAGCAAGGATAGAGATTCAAATTTGATGGACTCAAATCGAAGAGAATTTTAAATTCGAAGATAGATTGAAACAAAGCCAAGAAGATTAAATAATCAAAATAGAAAGATGAATAAGTTTATATAAATCGCGGGCAACCGTAACCAGGTCGACCGTGACTTCGAGAATAAGATCAATGTAGAATTCTCAGGCGAATCATCATTTGATCTCAAGAAATAGAATTCAGGCATAGCAGCAGATCGATAACATCGTAAACTGAGGATACAGAAATCTCTGGTAAATCAATGCCTATTGCAAAGGAGTTTCACCCCTTTACAAATCATTCGAAGTTTGGCGAGACCGCCGATCCATTATAAAGATCTTTCAAAGTGGAGTTATGGGATGCTCTAGAATTGAAAGAAGACGAATAATGAGGGACACGAACGAAATTTGGAACCGTAGGGAACGTTACAAAATTCAAAGGAATTGAGTCAAAAAGGAAGAGATTGAAACTCGAATGAAAGTGATTCTGTAAATACATTTACCCTATATGCTAAGTTTGCCTAGAGCTACCAAAGCTCTGATACCAACTGTAACGACCCGCTATTTTGCACCATTCGCATCCGCACATGTCGAACTTGAATGATTCAAAATACCGAATTGTTAATTTAAATTTGGCAAAACTGAACATATACAGTAAATAAATAATCACAGATCACAGACACAGAGTATTAAGTGCAGCGGAAATAAAAGATAGTAGTTCATGAAGCTAATATACACATATCAGAGTTAAATAAGGTACAACAGATGTCTCGAATACAATAGTCAAATACAAGAATCAGAATACAATCACTGGAATCAACTGGATATCTGAAAGCTGGATAGATAGCTGGATCTCCAAGCGAAGCTCCAACTCCAAAGGTGAGTCTCGAATACTGGTACACTCAGTCTGACCCGAGCGTAATGCAAAACACAAAACACTCGAGTGAGGATTAACATTCTTATATCAATAAATCCAACTCAAGTGAAATAGCAATTGAAATACAAGTAACTCAAAGGATGTTTGGAATAACCATCCTTTAAGGATCCGTTAAACTATCTACTATGTAGTAGTGTACGATAAGTAGATAATGCCTATCAGTAATATAAGATATCAAAATAGTGTTAAGGCGTTACCATTATCCCCCTTAACACATTTTTACATAAGCGTTATAGTCTATACAGCACTGTAAACTCCACCGTAAACTAGTGGGATATCAGGGAGTACTCCATAGGTATAACACAAAACAAATCGTAGTTGTCGCGTATAAAGGGATCCAAGTATGACAAGGCACATGAGGCAATACCCAAGGTAGTGAAACTACCATTTGCCTGATCCGGACTGGTGAGAACGCATCGCCGCAGCGACCGCAACACTGCGAAATAACACTCCCAAAATCAAGGGTGCACCAATCGACAACAAGTAATGAGTAGTTTTCGAAGAAGTCTGTTCGCTCGAGGTAGCTAGCCCCCATTTGGCCCGGCACGGCTCCTGTTTTAGTCATTTCCAATTTGACACACGTGTCAAGGCTATCCATTATCGTTCTCTTTCTTCAGTCATCACGTACATCATTCCAACCACTTCATTCTGGATCACACTCCGCGTGTAGTTATTAAAGTGGTTTTCGGTTTAGACAGAGAGTATGTCCATAACCGATTCCGGTCTCTTTAATAACTTTCGTAATTATTACACCGATGGGTCATTTCTATATTTCGAAAACCAAATCAATTTCAATTTCAGTTAGAATTTATAAATCAACATTTCATTCGACTTCTATATCAATTTTTATTTAAAACACTTCAAATATTAATTCAAGTTCGTAGGTATAAGTCTCATTCCGAAATCATTTAAATTAAATTAATTTAACATTTAAATCAATTTAAATTCGTTTATCGATTTCATTCAATATTCATTAAGTAAATTTGTCATTCAAAACAATTTCTATTAAATTTCCAATTCATTAAATCCATAATTTAAATTCAACTTCATTATATCAAAACTTACAAATTGAATTAAATTAAATTCATCACATCAAATTCTTTACATTTCAAGTCTTACATTAATTTCAATAAATCACATTTTTCTTGTTAAAGAAATTCAATTTCACTTATTCATTTACTTAGTTACAAATTTCAAAACTCAATTATATAAAGAAACTTAATTTCACTTATTCAAGAAGTTCAATTTCACTTATTAAAGCATTCAATTTTATTTAATTATTAAATAATTCAATCTTATTTAATTATTAAATAATTTCAAAACTTAATTATTAAATAATTTCAAAACTTAATTATTAAATAATTTCAAACTTAGTTATTAAAAATTTCAAAACTTAATTATTAAATAATTTCAACTTAATTATTAATAATTCCGAATTTTAAAACAACGTTCTTTCATCAACTACTATGTTAATATTTTGATTTAGATTATTAATTATTAACATTTCCTTTCATTAAATTTCAAATTCCAACTTTGTTTCAAAACCATATTATTTATTCAAATAAAATCTTTATTTTATTTTTAAATCAAATTATTGACCAATCGGGTTTTATTTAATTCTCTATCCTAGGTCAAAGTTCAATTTGGGTATTTATCATTTCAACCCGATTCCAATTCAATTCAAAATCAAAGCATAACAAAGGGAACTTGCAGTGTGATAACTGGGATGGTGTCAAAGTAAATAAACAAACAATAACAACAACCAATATCAATCCAATAATCAATTCAAATAATCCCGAAATAATCGTATTAATTCACATTGTTGTTTGTGTAAATTAATATAATTATTTCTAGAATCTACACTATCATTTCATGTAGATTAAAGATTATTACACTAATTATTCTATGTATTTCTACACTTGACATCAATTATTCAATTTCATACTTCATCAATTAGTACAACATAAATTCAAATGGTTCAAGGGTAATTAACTATTTTTCTATGTGTCAATTGATTTAAACATTTAAAGAGGTCATATTATACAAACTTGTCTAATTAAATTGAACATATATATCAGTTTCAAGTCGCTAATAATTCTACGTCAAATTCAATTTCATATTTTTATCACTTCCTACATTAACAATTTAACATCCAATGTCAAAAATCAAACAATCAATCATTTATCAACCAAAACTGGATTATCATTTCATAAATAACAGATAATGGTGTCAAATGTCACAGGTGAACTGATACAGGTAATAGCATATATAATAGTGTAATTAACTAACAGCAGCATTTCAATTGTCGTTTCAAAATGAAATCAGATTTAATAAATAAAAGAACATTAATCGTGAGTGATTTCTCACCTTTCGAGGTTAGAGATATACACAATGAAGATGAGTCGAGTTACGAATCCAAGCACGAACCTAGATAATCGAACAAATTCAAACAACAATCCAAAGCGAAGTAAGCTGGAAGCGGGCTTGACGGACAAAGCTGACAAATAGGAATAGACGAATTTAAATCAAAACGGGATCGATGACGATGACTGATATAAGTGGACTTATATACATATAGCTATTTGCATATGTAAATCATATTCTAAATTCAAATACATTCCAAATTTTAGACATATATGCATTTTAAAATCATTGTCTTAAAACAAAACATATATATTAACTAACAGCTCTTACATAAACTTCTATTTATCTATATATATATATGTACACATAGATCCACTTAAATGCACCTATATACTTCAAAACATATCTGCATATACACATCTTTCAGCATACATGTATTATACAAATAATACAGTAAAACGTTATAATACAGTAAACATTATACATATATAAGCAAATGTATATATATTATATATATACACGCAGCAAGCAGATCATTGTATTGCAAAACTGGTATAAATCTATACCTCGGCCGAGATTAGGAAAGAAGAAGGGAAACCAGACAGTGCTCGATGCTCGAGAAAGGAAGCAAGTTCGGAGTTGGCATATGAGGAAGTCGACGAGCAGGGGGGAGGCTCTCGGCAAGTGACGGGTCAAGATGGTTGGAAGCACGGGTTAGACACGAGGAGGACAGGAGGGGATTGCGAGCAACAGGGCGAAGGCAGGTGTGTGCTGTGCGGTGGTCAGTGGACGCGGGTTGCAAATGGAAGAGGATGCAAGCATAAGCGAAGCAAGGAGGAGGGTTAGCGTCGGTTATGGGGTTGTGCCTTGCTGCCAGTTGTCGAGGTGGAGGAGTGGTTGCTTTGCGGTAGGAGGGCAGGGATGAAGGGACGACATGTAAATGGATGGTGAAAAATGTGGCTTCAGTTATGATGCATGGAAGGGATTTGCAAAGATAAAGAAGTGCACAAATTCTCCACCAGTAACATAAACGTGTCTTTATTTTTTTTTATATATGAACAAAAGAAAGAGAGATGAGATGGGAACCAAAGAAATAGGTAAGGGAAGAAAGAAGACACTGTTCTTCTGTAATATGCTTTCATTTCCCCAGAAATGATAGGGTGGAGAATGGAACAACAAATAACAGCAACCGATGGAAATTAGAAAAGTGAACTGGCAAAATTTTTGAAAAATTGGAATAACAAAGGCTATTATTAAATTCTAGAATTTAAAAAATGCAGATGGCCGTTGAATGCCTCGGGAACACAAAGGACACAAATAAACAAACAGCTCAAACGAATACCGATATGGACAAGCGTTTCACGGTTTCCGTCGCTTACCGAACCCCGAAGCACACAAGTGAATATACTACGGATATCAGCATGGTGAGATGATCAAAACGGTATAAAGATATCAGCGGTACGATTGAATAATAAAAATTTCGAATTTTCTACTACGGAAAATGCAAGAAAAACGCAGAAGAATAAGATCGACGGAGCTAAAGAAGTCCGAATTTGGATAATGAAAAATGACGTCTTGCTCAGAACATGTTTTAGAATTTTTCTATGTAAAATATTTAGGTTTCGAAAACATTTTATTTTCATCGCTTTTTAACTAATTAAATTGAAGTAAATTTACGCACGAAATAAAATTTCATATTTTCGGATGAAAATTTACCAGCTGCTATGTTTAACTAGACACATTTCAAATATCAAATTTTTATTTCAAAATTTTATCATTTAAAATTTCACAAAATTTCAAACAATTATGTTATTAAAACAGTTGAAATTTTACGGGTCGTTACAAATTTCATTAATCGTTTCGAAGAGATTGGGATCGGATTTAATTATCCGAAAACCACTTCGATCTGATTTGAGCGTTACGAATGGATATCGTGAAGATAGTGAAGATGGTGATTCGGTTTGTCCAGACCCAAGACAACTTGTATGGACGAATGCTGTCAAAACATCGTCATTGGAGGACGATGAGCATTCTAAGTGGAATAGTTCTTGATAGGTAATCGTAGCCTCAAGCCTCATCAACCGGAATGACTAAAAATCAGGGGAGATGCAGCAAGGCTAAGTGGGTCATACCCAATTAGGGTATGTTATCACCTTTCTAGATATCCTCAGATATATTATTAATTATGGATACGGTGGTGCATGGAAAAGAGCTCTCATAAGGGTGGAAACACCCGAGGTGATAACATACTTGGTTCTATCCAGGTTAGAGGTAGGGCTGGTCTTGTGTTGTAGGGGATCCCGGCGAGATCCTCGGTACATATTTCTAGAGGTGTACCGTGATATGTGGTACCCTAGTGCCTTATCTTTGTATGGAATCCATTCTCCAATAAGCGCCGTACGGTTTTGATTGTGCCCAACTATGCTAAAACGTGAGATGCAAGCATTTCAGCTATTTTCTATTTACTTTATATAGACACTATTATAATATCAAATGATTTTGATAAAAATTGTTTTGGTTATCATAAGGTAAAAACCCATCGTGTTTATGTGTGACATGGTCTTATGAGATTCCTTTGTTTTCAAAGGATTTTGATAAAAGTTAATAATTCAAATTGAGTGTGTTTTCTCACGCTGGTTTTCCGGACCGACTCGGGTGTTATTTTATTATAATGCTCGGGTCAGACCGAGTATTACAGATTTAAGATAGGATGCTATGGAGCTCTGGAGATGAGCTTGATGACAAGACGTATTTCCATACTTGATTTGTATTTCCACTGTGTTAGGACAAGTTATTAAACTGTCCAGATTGATTGTTGTCTATTGTACTCTGATAATGGCATGTATATTAATAGTACAGTTCTTGAACTTAAAATCTATTATTATATATTATATTTTGTTCTGCTGCGATTGTGAGATTCTTTGTCGTTGTTTTCTGTTTCTTCTTCTGCCTTTTCTTCTTCACCTCTAATGAACTGGTATTTCCGGCACTCGATTGCTCGGCATTCTGTACAGTGGACGTATTGATGTTGATTTTCGAGGATCGAAAATCCCGTGTTCGTTACAGGGTTCTTTTGAAATAGGGGATAAGGTAGAAACATGGAAAAATTTGGAAACCTACGTATCAACGATGCCAAATAATTAAAAATTAAAATATAGATTCTAACTTAATGTGACATTACAAAATCAACTTAAGCACAAAATTAAAACTATACAACGATGTTACCAAGGTTTATAAAGAATGGATTCCTTATAATATTCAACAATGAATCTATCCTTGTTAAACTTAATTTCTCTAAAGGAAGAGAATTAATAGTTAGAGGAGCAATGGGGACTTTAAGTAAGGTCCAGCACTCTCCAGAATGAGTATCAGATCCACGCTCGTCTAAGTACTTCTTGTGAAGTCAGCTGATTAAGTTTCTGCAATCATTGCCTAATAACGAAAAGTTAGTCTGTGGAACCTGATGTAAACCAAGCAAAGGCATTCCATCAGTTTGGTCATCTCTTCGATTAACATCCAGAAAAGGGTATAAGCTCTTCATTCTCCTTATGGAAGTTGGATTGGTGGAAATGAGATTTTCGAAGGAGAGGGACAACCCGCTTATTCTTAAAGTCCTCAAGGTACTTAAGGCATTTTAAGAGTCTCATATATCTAACATTTGACTCATTCAAGTGCTTACATAACTTTTCTCCTTCTTTGTTGAATCTCAAGATCTTATCTCTCTTTTTATCTAATAAAATCTCAACATAGTTCTTATTTCTTCTTCTATGATGATAGTTAAGTAGTATTTAGGATATCATCTATAAAATAAGATAAACCAGATAATAAAATTTAGGAAACAAGTTACCCATGGAGGGGTCATTGAAGCACTCGACTTGAAAGGTTGAACCTTTTCAATTCCAAAAGAAGATTGGCCGAGCTTACTTAAGGCTTGAAGGATTGAACCACTAGAACAACTCTTTGATAGAGATAAACCACTATGACCATGATCAGGATGACAAGAATAAAAATCGGCATCATGGTTCGGATCCTACGGAGCTTCAAGCCCACCTTGGCCTGAGCCACCATCTCCATACTCCCTCGGTGAACCATCTTAAACGTGATCACCAGTATCATCGTTCCTATCATCATCATCATTGTTATCGTCATTAGACTTGTCTTTCTCATCACTTTCTAGTTTATCATCATCCGACGAAGGGTCATCAAAGGTTAGGAGCTGAACAATATCAACGGGTCATCATCCCCGAATTTGGAAAGATCACTATTAAAAAGAATATCAAACTTTCCTTTGTAGTTTACCCTAATGAAATTGAAAGAAGGAAAGTCTATATTCGAGCACCATTCAACATTATCTTTATAAGCAATAAACACTACTACAAAATAGGTTATTTGCTTCAGTCGTTACCTTCTGTTTCGGTTCAATGACCGAAGAAAATGAAGATGATGCAAAAGGCTAACACCTATTACTTTGGTTGTTAGATCGAAGGAAATGACGTCTTTTACTTCGGTCTTTTGGGAACGATCAAAACAAATGATTTTTTTTCTTCGGTCATTTGGCTATGACCGTGTTTACGACTAATATTTTTAAGAATTAGAAAATCGATGAAAAATTTTGTGATAAAAATAACTGTAAGCGCACAGCGTACAATTTTAGTACGTGGCGAGTACGGGTCGATCCTCAGGGAATTGAGTGAATTTAAATTTTTGCTTAATCAAATTAAACCAAACTTGAGATTGTTTAAAGCTATGAAAAATGTTAAAGCTAGCTAGAACAAAGTGAATGGAAATATAAGATTAAAAGACAATTTAGGGGCAAATACACTCTCATTCTCTCACATAAATCAACACAAAATCAATCTATGGTCTCTCATTTAATCTAAGTAGAATTAGTGATGTATTTATCAAAAGTATGGTCTATTTATGTTATTAATTAACATAAATTAAACCATCAAACTTTAATACAACAAGTAAAACCACTGGTTAATTGTCATGAAAATGAATATGAAACTAAAACAAAATCTATTTTAAGCATGATCTATTTACTATTTTTGATTAGTAACATAGATCATCAAATTTTGATTCTATTTTAATTCCATGACCAAAATTAATTAGTAAGATGATGATGTAAATTGTGTTTATGTTGGATTAAGCATAGCCCATTTATGATTTGAAACACAACATAAGCTATCAAATTCCCTAATAAACTTACATCAACATTCAACTTTTCATGAAACATAAAAGAGATCATAAATCGTAAAATATGTTGAATCCACATGAATTAGAGAGCTTCATTACCCCTAAATCGAAGGGGTTTAGCTACTCATTTTTGTTATCATTTCAGAACATGTAGATTACAACATTAAAAAGCAAAGAAAGTAAGAGCTAATGAAAATAGAAAAGAGAACTAAATACTTGCATAAAAATAAAACTAACTAAGTGCATAAATGAAAATCTAAACTACTAACATAAAAAGGAAAGAGAGCATATAAATAAAAATGAGCATAAAATAACATGAAAGCATGAAATATCAAGGAAGAAGAAAAGGCTTAGAAAGCTATTTTATTTCTTATTTAATTTGTGACTATAAGTTTCATAATATGATAAGTAGATAAAAACTTCATGAACATAAGAGGATTATTTATACATGCCTAAAATCCTAATCCGTATTTTAGGAGACTACCCAAAATACTCCTTAGGAAGTGTGACCACCAAGTTATCATTAGCAAGTAATTAATCCTCTATTAAGTGTGCATGTCTTTTAATCTCTACTAACATATGCATTAGCTCCTAATTGTAGACCAAGGTAAGTGGGCAGATGGGGTCCTCCATGATTTCATGAATTCATTTATTTCCATCTTCATTTACCTTCTTCTCTTGTGCATGCATATTTCAATGAAGACTTCTTCCATTTTCCTACAAATAAAAATAAATTGTGCAAATAAATATTCTAAAATTAATACATGCACAAAATTATCATTTTCCCTAAATGAAGATGAAGGAATGATGATTTGATGACATTTGGATTGTGGTAAAAACATGTAAAAATACCAAATTAGAACATTTATTTGAATAAAAGTAGATTAAATATGGAAGTAAAAATATGCACATTTACATGCACATCAAATATCCCTATATTATCTTTTTATTTGTTCTCGAATAAACTAAAACTAAGATAAATCCGTTTTCATAGGGAGCATGATTGCATTGAGTGTATGCAACAAGCCATTAAACCTCTAGGTGTCCCTAGTAAGACGACTGTTGTCTCGTGAAGGTTTTTAGTAGATACTATCCACAAAATCTAAATGCACTATGAAAAATTCCTAAATGCAAGATTTATTTTCAAAGAGATAACATAGTGCAGCTATGAAATGGATCCCTAGTTGATAATCAAAAATATTCAAATTGGTATTTTTATTTCTTTTGAATAACAAATCGAATCAATAAGTGAAAACAGTGCTTGGATTTCAATTGCTTACTCTCTCTATTTTTGAAAAGTATTAACTTTATTAATATTTACACACCTAACTCGGATAAACTAAGGTCAGATATACTGTTCATGCACTGCCTTTCAGACTTATGTGAGAAGAGTACAGAGCGTGTGAGTGTACACACTTGCATATGAACATATGACTCTAGATGGTTATTTTTATTAAATTTATTTACATACACCTAACTTAGATAAACTGAGGCCAGATATACCGATCCTGCACTGCCTTTCGGGCTTACGTGAGATGGGTACAGAGCATGGCGGGTGTACACACTTAAGTGTGAACACATGACTCTAGGTGTTTCTTATTTTCACAAAAACCTTTTTTTTCTTTTTTTTTTGATGTTTTTTATGAAGAGAGAATTTTGCAAAATCATCTTAGCACCACTTAACTTAGAAGGTCAAAAACGTTATTTCAATTTTACTTTAAACCAACCACTCTTTTAAACAATGATTTTCAATTAGGATATACTTCATAATTAACACCCATGAACCTTCCTATATACTAGTTAAACCATAATTACTTGTAAACAAACTTTATTTTTATTTTTGTTGAGACAAATAAATTTTCAAAAATTTTAGTTTAATAACCGAAACATATATTTATCCTATAGTGATTTTTTCAAAGTAAGTCTAAATGCTAAAAAGAAAATCTGGTTTTGGATTTTTTGTTTTTTTCTAAGTTTTGAGTTTTGGAAAGAAGATGCAAAAAATAAAACATGAAAAATAAAAATTGACGATGAGACTCCCCCCACACTTAATTTTGACTGTGTCCCCACAGTCAATGCATGATATAATGTGTGTAACGGGGAAAAGAATATGTATATATTTACAAAAGAGGGTTAACATTTCTTACTAGACGTAGTATGGCTCATGAAGAATCATGAGCTCCTCCTCTTGATTACTTGGCAATTCCAAGTATGGTTTCAAGTGATGACCATTGACTTTGAAAATTGTTCCATCCCTTGGGTTTTGTATTTCTATAGCACCATGTGGAAAAACAATTCGTACCACAAATGGTCCGGTCCATCTCAATTTTAGTTTCCCAGGGAATAAGTGAAGTCTAGAGTCATACAAAGGAACTTTTTGGTTTGACAAAAACGTTTTTCTTAGGATTGACTTATCATGAAATTTTTTTGTTCTTTCTTTGTAAATTTTTTCGTTTTCGTATGCATCGTTCCTAAGTTCTTCCAATTCATTGATTTGTAATTTTCTGTTTTCACCCGCTTTTTCAAGATCAAAGTTTAAGATCTTAATTGCCCACAATGCTTTATGTTCGAGTTCAACTGGTAAATGACATGCTTTCCCATAAACTAAACGAAATGGGGACCTTCCAAGGTTAGTTTTAAAAGTAGTCCGGTAAGCCCAAAGTGCGTCAGTCAATTTCTGAGACCAATCTTTTCAAATTTTATTAACGGTTTTTTCCAAGATTTATTTGATTTAACGATTTGAAACTTCAACTTGGCCACAAGTTTGAGGATAATACGGAGTTTATAACTTGTTGATTATCGAGTATTTCTTCATTGAAGTTTCAATTGATCAGTTACAAAAATGAGTTCCGTTATCGCTTATTATTGTGTGAGGTGTGCCGAACCTCGAAAAGATGTTTTCTTTAAGGAATTTCACAACAATTCCATGGTCGTTGGTTTTACACGAAATGGCTTCAACCCATTTGGAGATGTAGTCAATAGCAAGAAGAATGTGCAAATTCCCGAAGAAATGGGAAACGGTCCATAAAGTCGATACCCCACACATCAAAGATTTTGATTATAAGAATGGGGTTCAAAGGCATCATGTTTCGTCTAGAGATTATTACTACCATTTGGCAGCAATCACAAGTTTTACAAAATTCAAATGAGTCTTTAAAAGAGTGGGCCAGTAAAAGCCACATTAAAGTACTTTTTCAGCAGTTTTCTTAGGATCGAATTGACCATCGCATGCTTGATCGTGACAAAATGAAAGAACACTTTTGATTTCATAATACGGGATGCAACGTCGAATGATTTGGTCGGAACAATATTTAAACAAGTATGGATCATCCCAATAGAAGTGCTTGACTTAGGAAAGAAATTTATATTTATCTTGTTTCGACCAAAATGAAGGAGTTCCTTAGTGACTAAATAGTTCACTATGTCTGCATACCATGGATCGACAGAAACAAAAAGGAATTGTTAGTCCAAAAAGTTCTCGTTGATCGGTAAAGGAGATATGCGTTTGGAAGACGCGACAGATGATCGGCGATGACATTGTCGGATCCTTTTTATCTTTGATTGTAAGGTCAAATTCTTATAGTAAAAGGATCCAACAGAACGAAGTGATCGGTGTAAATAGTAATGTGTGAGCTAATCAAATAAGGTCAGAATTTTTCGAGCGCAAAAACTACCGCTAGAAGCTCTTTTTCAGTGGTCGTGCAATTGAGTTGAGCATTGTTTAGAGTCAATAAACCAAACATCACATAAGACAATTAAACACACTCTGACTTATTCTTTCTTTCTAGTTTTAGTTTCAAAGATTACAGTAAAAGAAAACCAAATTTTCATCTTCAAAAATCAATATCTAATTACTTACTCAACTAAAAATGGTAAAGCCAAGATTTTTTGGTTCGGATGGACTAGATCTACAAATGTATAGTTGGTTTGTTACGTACAATGGAGTTTGGGGAGGGGCGACAGTTTGGGCATGTACGAAGGGAACGTAGGGTTAGCGATTTTGGCGGCTAGAGGAGGAGATAGGTGACGTGGTTGATTCTGGTGGGTTTGTGGCATGGAGGAGCATGGACCGAAGTTTATTGGCGTGTGTTGAAAGTAGGGGGTCGCGATGGTTGTGTATGGTCGATGGAGCTTCCTAGGTCGCGATTTAAAGGAGTTAAACGACCTTTAGGCGATGGCGTCCGACAAGTCGAGATTGAAAAGAGGAGTTCGTTGGCAAAGACAGTTCGTCGAACCAAGGTCCAGATCTCAATTTCATAGTGGAATCGTTCACGAATTTGATATGCACATACATGATTTAGGCGCAATGGTTTTGATTGGGGAAGAAGAGTTTAAAATTTAATTTGGTAATTGATTTTGGTAATTAAAGTGATTAATGTGTATTTTTAAAATGAAAACTTATAAATTTAATAACTTTCTTATACGAGGTACAATTAAGATGCAATCTTTTACATTGTGCTCATAACAGAGAGCAATGCGCTGGAACTGGTTTTGTCATGTTTGGATTTTGTGGAATTTTGAGAAAAAATCGAACATCGTTCGATTTTAGATCAAATCAGAATGCTTCAGTATCAACTGGAATTTCATTGAGTTATCTCACATTTGAATGAATACTATAATGATATATAATAGATAAAAATTATTGTTCTATGTTGAAATGATTTATGGGCTTGCTTTAGTTAAATATCCGTTTTTAAAAAGCGATTGACATTTAAAATAAAATACATGGAATTTTATAGAGAAATCCAGATTTCTCGCTATTGTGATTTTAAATTTCAGTTATGCACCTATTGATTTTGATTTTAGTTATATAAATGTTATATGAATTATTGAATGCTAAAATTTAATAGTTTAGCCATGTTGGACGTGACATCGACATATGTTAAAAGTTGACCCTTTTCTATGATAAAGGTAGTAATAGCATTGGTTAAGTGATATAGTCCCTATTGGCCTTATTATAGTATTTTGAAATACTATTAGTTGCTATTTAGATTTGGAAATGATTTTGATCCATACCTATGATTTTAGATCTGATTCTTTTGGAATTTCTTTGGTATTACATTTAAAATGGATTTTTGAACTTCTCTAGTTTACTTCAACTTCTTTTATTTATTTTTCTATTATATGTATATATGTAAATGGTTTAAAATTAATTTGAAAACTATTTATCTTTATGAAAAAAGTATTATAATAATGAATGTTTATTTTAAAGAAAATTAAAGGGATTTATCTTCTATTTTTAAGTGGTTTTATTTTTTTAAAGAGGATAGAAATATGTTGGAATAAATATTTAGGAAATATTTTATATAAAATATTGCAATAAAAAAATAGATTTATAAATGGTCTTTTATAAATTAAAGAGAGATTTGTAAGCGGTATTTTATAAATAAAAGAATAGGTTTATAAATGGTATTTTATAAAAGAGAAAATATTATCATTTCGATAAATTTGAGTAGTAAATCACAGTTATGAATTGATTGTAATATATGGAATGATCGTGTTATGGAAAGTATACGAGTTTTGTTTTATATTTAGATTTTTGTTTTATAGAAGGAGTTTTGTAATTATATTTAGAAATTTATAAAAGGAGTTTTATAAATGAATTTTGGGTTTTATAAAAAGAGTTGCAAATAAATTTGGGGATTTTTAAAACGAATTTTTACAAATAACCTTTTATAAAAGAAGTTTTATAAAACAGTTTTTAAATAGTATAAAGGATGTTTATAAAGGATTTTATTAAATAAATTTGGAGATTTGTAAAAGGAGTTTTATAATTATGTTTAGATATATAAAAAGGGAATTTTATAATTTATAAATAATATTTTATTAAAGGATTTTTGTAAATATAAGGAGTTTTATAGGAGCATTTTATAAAAAAGGGATTGGCAAAAAGACTCAGACTCAATTTCCATAAATGATCATTTTAAATTTTGGTGGTATGAAAAATGTTCTTTTCATACTTAACATCAAATTCTGAGGTATGGAAACTCTTCTCTATCTTGGGAATTAATAATGTGTGTCAAGGGAAGGGTAGCTTTCCAACATGCCCAATCATATTGTTAATCATGAGATAGTACTGTTTGAAATCGGGAAGTGGTGTTAAGTACATTTGGAAATATCCATAAGACCCGTTTAATTATACCAAATGTGTTTTGGTTTTTATTTTTATCACCGTTTAAGTCACACTTATTTTAACCCAAATGAGTATGGTTTTAGACATGGAATCTTTCTTAAGATTTGTGAATATACTATACTGTTGAGATGAGTATATGTGTACGTTTCCTAAATATTGGAAATGTTATGTTTTTTGAATATAGTTATACAGTTGATATAAGGATATGGAAAAGTTTTCTAAGTATTGAAAGTGAAATGGTTTGGAAATATACTTATACAACCAAGATAAGTATATAAATATGTTTCGAGCATTAAAAAGAGTAGAGTGGGTTTGTGAATATATCTTTTGGAAAGGGTATTTTAGTATGAATATTCGAAAGGAGATTTTAATTAATAAAACGAATAATTAAAGGGACTTAATGGTTGCTTATGTACTTAACCATGGTTGGTTTCCATATGGAATTAAATTTATGGTTGGTTTATTTGTTTATTTGATAGTTAAATAATCGATTATCAGATCTTCGTTAGTTTTAAACTACTGTTGTCAGTTCGAAGAGACCGGGATCTGATATTGTTTGCACAAAAAATGGACAAACACCTCAAAGTTGTATGATTTGTAGATCTTATGTTGTTCTTAGTGATTTGAGTGATTTATGCAAATATATGAAAAGCAGGAGCTAAACTGTAAAAAGACACGCAGATTTATAGTGGTTCAGCCAGAATGTGCCTACGTCCACTTCATATGTTATTTCTCTTCTCTTGTTTTGATTACAAGTACAAAGCTTTGATACAAGTAAAAGAAAGTTGTTTTAAAGTTCTCTCCGTGCTTGAGCTCTCAAACTTTTCCCCATTGTTGTACCCCTGCCCCTCTTTTTATAGAGTGAGGCTGGGGGTAGGGGTCTTGGATGTATACAGCTGCTGATGGGCCTGGGCTGACGCGATCTGGCCTGGTAGTGTTGGTTCGGAATGCCTTGGTCCGGTGGTAGGTGGTCCGGTAGGAGCTTGGTTCGGTGGCAGCTTGGAGAAGGTTGGTCCGGCAGTGGTAGGGAGAAGGTTGGTCCGGCAGTGGTAGGTGGTCCGGTGGCAGCTTGGAGAAGGTTGGTCCGGCAGTGGTAGGTGGTCCGGTGGCAGCTTGGAGAAGGTTGGTCCAGTAGTTGTAGGGAGAAGGTTGGTCCGGCTGTGGTAGGGAGAAGGTTGGTCCGGCAGTGAGATGGGGTAGGTTGGTTCGGCAGTGAGATTGGTTCGGCAGCGGATTGGTTCGGCATTGCTTGGACCGGAAGGGCTTTGATTCGGTGGTAGGTGACTGGGTTGGTTCGGTTATTCTTAGGAAGGGGTTTGGTAGTAGGCGAAAACACTCCCAACATTTGCCCCCCAAAGTGAGGCATATGCTTGCGTATGGCGCGCTTTGTTTATCTGGACGCTCCCATCCGGTTTTGAATGCCGAATTATCTGGTGAGACATTCTTTGCCGAATGAACTTCGTGCTTGAAATGCCGAATGACCATGAGGAGCATGATTGCCGAATGAGATTGATGGTTTGAATACCGAATGACCTTTCGGTCTTGGACTACCGAATGAATTCGAGTGCCGAATGGGTCCCTTGTTGGATATGCCGAACGAGATAGGGGAGTTCGAATACCGAATGACCTTTTGGCCTTGAACTACCGAATGCACTTTTATGACTTGAATTATGAGTGAAATTCCAGTCTGCACACACTCGCTTGTTTACTTCCTTTATTCTAACGACGCACTTCTTTGTGTTTGCAGATAAATGTCTTGTAAAGTTGAAACCCGATCAGAAAAGAGGAAATCCCAGGATAGAGACGATCCTTCCGCAATGCCCCCAGCTCAGTCAGAACCGGGACGTCATGGGCCTACCCCGAGGTCACTAGTGGCTGGGTACGGCCCTCAGGAGCTTCTGAACTCACCTCCCGACTGTTTCCCAAGCTTTCTCAAAGGCGAGCAGCTTGATGTTATCTCCCGCTCCTTTGGGATTGATAGAGCGCGCATGCTGTTGCCGGGGGAGGCAGGTGTACAAGTAGAGGATGATGATGAGGATGGTCAAGAAGCAGGTGCTGGTAAGTCTTCCTTTCTGGTCTTTCCGTTAACTTGGTTGCTTATTACTAATGAATTCTTTCTTTGACCGGACAGGTGGGCAACAGGGCAAGGGTAAAACTCCGACGCGGCCGGCTCCTTGATTGGACCAGGATATCTTTTGGTGGGCTTGACATTGTTGTATACGTTAGTCTCAAAACAGTAACGTAACTCTTAGGTTGTAATTATGCTACTTGTAATAAACAACACTATTCTTGACGTGTAATTTTTTAACTTAAGCTGATTCCGTCGTTTTTTGAATGCTTTTGTTATTTTCACATGTTGTATGAGAAATATAGCTATGCATATGCTTGTAATTCAGTTGTGTTTAATGCCAAGTTCTTGCTTAAAGCATAATTTCATGCCTTATATAGCTAGTGTGATGTATGAATAAATTATAGCCAGGAATTTGTATAAAAGAAGAAAATACCGCCTTTCATGTTCTAATTGTAGATGGCAGTTTTGAATATTTTTGTACGACCGAGGATGGAGCTTAGTTGAATGTCCTGCTTTCCAACCGTGAATTCCCATTCCCGCTGGTGAGTATCTTCTACTCTGTGTCCTGTACTTCAGGGATTGTTATAGAGGATAGGAGAAAAGTTCTTTAAATAGAATTGAAATATGTGAAATAGTAAAACTTCCAATCACGGAAGGCCTTCGATGTGCTTAAGTTCATGGAAAACGGGCTTTGTAGTCACTTTCCCTAGCTGTGGGTCTTGGAGACATTTGTCACCCATCTTACGCCTCTACGGGGAGTTAATTCTTTTTTACCACAGCCGCACTTAAGACACATCGGAGCCGAGATCGCGCACAGTAACTACCCGGGCCATTATGGCCCGTAATCGTGGGTATTATTCGATTTACTGTGGCCGGCTAGCGTGGGTACCGATCGTCAACCGTGAACTACCCCTGGCTGGCCACACCTTATGTTGGGGTTTATAATCGGTTCACAGTTGCCGGCGAGCCGAACGCCGTAATGAGCTGCCTCGGCTATAGTCGGCCTTCTCGGTGGCTTATAATCGGCTCATTACAGTTGGCTTTGAGGGCCGTCGCGAGCAATGAGTTAACCCGCAGCAGAGGGATGCCGGAGCAAAAGTGTCTCATTGGTGAGGGCATAGATTCGTATAGTACCTGTTAGGTCTTGTCCAGGAGAAGTCGCGCTGTGGAGCGCCTTGAATGAAAATGCTATTTGCACAGGATTTTGTTCAACAGAAAAGGATAAAGTTAACAAGCAGCCAAGATATGAAGGAACAAGTTAAAAAGAGACAAGTTTTTTTAAAGTGGTTCGGCACGAAAATGCCTACGTCCACTGATTCTCTTTGTTAATTCACTTCATATGGGCAATACAAGTTAAGAAAAGTATCGACGGAGGTGTTGGATGTTCCATGCCCTCTGGAACACCTCTCCGTCCACTGTTGACAAAATATGGGCTCCGTTGTAGAGATCTTTATGAATTACATATGGTCCATCCCAGATTGGGTCTAGCGCTCCGGGGCGAGGGAAGATTCGCTTGAGGACAAGATCCCCTTCTTGTAAGGTACGATGCTTGACTTTGGAGTTGTATTGTGCCGCCACTTTTTGTTTGTGGGCTGCTGCTTTAAGGACTGCATCATTTCTTCTCTCCTCAACTAGATCCAAAGACATGTGAAGGAGTTCTTCGTTCTCTTCTGGGTTATAGTGGATCCTACGGTGGGAAGGCACAATGGTTTCAACTGGGAGCATAGCCTCCGATCCGTATGCCAAAGAGAAAGGAGTGTGCCCCGTCGATGTTCTGAAAGATGTGCGATATGCCCATAGTGTCGTAGGAAGTTCATCCACCCAAGCGCCCTTTGACTTTTCGAGCTTCTTTTTTATTAGAGTTTTCAGAATTTTGTTGACGGCTTCGACTTGTCCGTTTGCCTGGGGATACGCTACGGATGAGAAGCTTTTGTGAATTTCGTGCTCTTGGCACCAGTTGGCGAATTCCTCGCTGTCAAACTGAAGCCCATTGTCTGATATGATTTTGAGTGGGACTCCGTACCTGCACAGGACATTTTTGATCAAGAAGTTAATAACTTTTGCTGAAGATACTTTATTCAGAGGTTCCGCTTCCACCCATTTGGTGAAATAATCAACTGCCACTATAGCATATTTGGCCCCGCCTCGGCCCATCGGTAGCTCGCCGATTAAGTCAATTCCCCATATTGCGAAAGGCCAAGGGCTGGTCATTTGAGTAATCTTAGTTGTTGGTAGCCGTGGAATCTTAGCAAACTTCTGGCATCTGTCACACTTTTTGACGAAATCTAAGGCGTCCTTGCTTAAGGTGGGCCAGAAATATCCATATCGGAGTATCTTTTTTGCTAATGTTTGCCCTCCGGTGTGATCTCCGTAGCTTCCCTGATGGATGTTGGATAAGATTTCCTTGGCTTCCCTCCCAGCGACACGCCTTAATAACGGGTTAGAGAATCCGCGCCGATAGAGGATGTCTTCTTGTATTGTGTAGCGGGATGCTTTCCTCAAGATTTTCTTGACTTCGTTACGCCCGTTGGGTAGTGTGCCACTTTGTAGGTAGTCTTGGATGGGAGTCATCCAAGTTGCTTCCTCGGTTGCAGCTATCAGATTCACTTGCTCAAAACTTGGGGCCAGTTGCTTTGAGATGGTTACTGCCCCGAAGATGGTGATGTCTCTCACACTTGCTTGCTTCGCCAATTCGTCGGCCTCTTGGTTCTCTTCCCGAGGGATGTGTTTGACTAAGTAGTGGTCCAATCGGCTGAGAAGTAACTTGGTCTTCTTTAAATATGCTATGAGTCGTTCTTCTCGAGCTTGGAATTCTCCTAGTATTTGATTAACAATAAGTTGAGAATCGCTGTGAAGACACAAAGAATTGGCTCTGATTTCTATGGCAATTTCTAGTCCGGCTATCACTGCTTCATACTTTGCATCGTTGTTGGTGGCAGCGAACTCCAACCTTATAGCATAGTGCAGTTTGTTTCCCCTGGGAGTGATTATTACCACACCTGCCCCCGAGCCTTGTTCGTTCGATGCACCATCCACAAAGAGATTCCACTTGATATCTTTTGCTATTTCTAATTGCTCCTTATCTTTGTTGGTAGTGAATTCTGCAATGAAATCAGCCATGGCTTGTCCCTTGATGGCGGTGCGAGGGTGATAGGTGATATCATACTGACTTAGTTCAATGCACCATTTAAGTAGTCGCCCAGAAGTGTCGGGACGATGGAGTACCTGCCTCAGTGGTTGATCGGTCAGAACTTTGATGGAATGAGACTGGAAGTAGTGACGCAGTTTCCGTGATGTGATTAGTAAACAGTATGCTAGCTTCTCAAGTTTAGGATATCTGACTTCTGCCCCAATAAACCTTTTGCTGACGAAGTAAACTGGCTGCTGCGTGCGGTTGTCTTCCCTTACCAAGGCTGCGCTTAGGGCGTGAGATGACACAGCAAGGTATAGGTATAATTCTTCGCCTTCGCTTGGAGTCGAGAGTACCGGTGGTTTCTGGAGGTGTTCGATTAGGTTAAGGAAAGCGGTTAAGCATTCGTCAGTCCATTCGAACTTTCCCTTGTCTTTCTTTAGGGCTTCGAAAAAGGGGACGCACTTGTCCGTTGCCTTGGAGATGAATCGGCTTAGGGCGGCCACTTTTCCATTTAGGCTTTGCATTTCCTTTTGGGTGGAAGGTATCTTGATCTCCCTTAGCGCTCGGACTTGTTCAGGGTTCGCTTCAATCCCCCTGGCATGAACGATGAATCCTAAGAACTTTCCTGATGACACTCCGAAGGAGCATTTTAGAGGATTCAACTTCATTCCATACTGGCGGAGTACTTGAAACATTTTGCCTAGGTGGTTTACGTGATCTTTGGCTTTCCTTGACTTCACCAGCATGTCATCTACATATACTTCCATAGTCTGTCCTATTAGCCCTGCAAACATCTTGTTGACGAGGCGCTGGTAGGTGGCTCCTGCATTTTTAAGTCCGAAAGGCATTACCTTATAGCAGTATAAACCTCGGTCAGTGATGAAACTAGTGTGGTCTTGGTCGGGAGCATGCATAAGAATTTGGTTATATCCTGAGTATGCATCCATAAAAGATAGGAGCTCGTGCCCGGCTGTGCTGTCTACAAGTTGGTCGATTCTGGGAAGTGGGAAGCAATCCTTTGGGCAGGCGTCGTTTAGGTTGGAAAAGTCAATGCAGGTTCGCCACTTCCCATTAGCCTTCTTTACCAGCACCGGGTTGGTGATCCATTCCGGGTAGATAGCTTCTCGTATGAAGTCATTGGCGAGTAGATTCTTTACTTCTTCATCGAGGACTGCTGATCGCTCTGCCCCTATACTTCTCTTTCTTTGTTTTACAGGCGCCTTGGTAGGATCAATTTTTAATACGTGGCAGGCTATGTCGGGGGAGATTCCGGTCATGTCAGCGTGTGACCATGCGAATACATCCAAGTTGTGGCGGAGAAAATTGATGAGTTGTTCCTTCAATTCGGCTTTTAGTTGGGACCCAATTTTCAATAGTCTACTTGAGTCATGCTTGTCTACAGATATAAACTCCATAGCCTCTACAGGCTCGGCGGTGGCCTCCTCCTCTATGTCCCTAGGGTCTAATTCATTGAAAGGGTCGCTGGTATATCGAAGAGGAGGGGCTTTCTTTAGTTGCTATGCTTCTAGACTTTTTGTGCAGAGGGCAATCTCTACACCCTTCCCTTTATCCTTCCTGTGGTTGTTGCGAAGTTCATTCACATAGCAGTCTCGAGCAACGTCCTGGTCTCCTTCCACTTCCCCTACTCCATTGTCTGTTGGAAATTTCATCTTTAGGCACCATGGGGCTAGGACAATTTGGAAGTCAGACAAGGCTGGTCTTCCTAAGAAGGCGTTGTATGCCGAATGGTTTTCTATTAGCACGAACGTCTGCTTCCGTACAATGGAGCGGGGATGGCTTCCAATCTCAACAAAGAGGTCCAGTTGACCGAGGGGCATCTTAGCATCCCCAGTGAAACCGTGTAGTGGTTTATCGCAGGGAGATACATCCTTCATTGATAGCTTCATTTTATCGAATGCGTGTTTGAACAGGATGTTTACTGAGCTTCCAGTGTCTACCAGGATTCGGTAAACTTCGGCGGGACCAAGTCGGGCAGAGATGACCATGGGATCCATGTGAGGGTACTGCCTTCCTTCTAGGTCACGCTTACCGAATGTGATGTCATTACTTACTTTCTGCTTCGGGTGGTGCTCTTCTATAACCGAATTGACACAGTCTTTATTGTCTCTAAGCGACTTTCCATACCTTTCCATCTCTTTCCAGCTTCTGTCCGCGATGTGCGGTCCTCCTGAGATGGTATGGACCACTATTTTCTCTTGACTAGAGCTGCTAGTGTTGCGGTTTCCTCTGCCGGTGTCCGGTGGGGGTAGCCTTGGGTTTTCATTGGCAGGAGCTGGAGTCCTGTCCTGACTTTTTACATAACGTTCCAGTTTCTTCCTTCTGATGTGTTCCTCAATCAGATCCCGGAGATGATGGCATTCATTGGTATCATGCCCGTGAGATTCGTGGAAGCGGCAGAACTTTCCAGATTTCTGCGCGTTATCTGATTCCTTTTTGTATGGTGGGCGTTTGTATCTAACTTCGCCTTGGGTGGCAAGGAAGATATTTTCGACGGTCTCGTTCAAAGGAGTGTAAGTGTCGAATCTCGGCCCAGGCCGATATAGGCGCTTTTCTCCCTTCTTGCCCCCAACATTGTCTCTGGAATCATTTCTTCGAACTTCCCTTGCCACAGCGGGGGCGTTGCTGTGAGTTGCCTTATTTTGCTGTCCTGACTGCCCCTCAACGGCACCATCCTCAAGCCTCATGTATTTCCCGGCTTCATGGAAGAAATCGGGTAAAGTAGCTGGTTTTTCTTTCGTCAATCTTCTAGCAAATTTAGTGTCCGGATGCACACCACTACAGAGGGCCATTAGGATAAGCTTCTCATTGGCATCTTGGACTGCGGCCGCTGCGGCATTGAATTGGGTTAAATATTGCTGCAGTTTTTCTCCAGGTTTCTGTTTGACGCTGGATAAGGAATAAGCGTCCTTAGCTTGTTCCACATGGATGCGGAATTGACTGATAAACTTTTCTTTCAACATTTCCCACGAGCTGATGGATCCCTGGGGTAGATGACAGAACCAGGAGGTAGCGAGATCTGCTAAGAAGAGCGGAAAGCATTTGCATAGTACTCCCTCTGTTGCTCCACTCATGAGCATATGTTGCATGTACCTCTGTAAGTGTACAACGGGGTCGGAGGTTCCTTTGTAAGGTTCCATTGTCGGCATCTTCCATTCTCGGGGAGTGATAGCAATTTCGATATTGCGGGCGAAAAGGGCTGGTTACCCTAGCGCCTATCCCTCGATCTCTTTGCTCCCGTTGGACACACTCTCTAAATAAGCGTGCCATCCTTTCATCAGAATTTGGAGCAGATAGAAATGAGTTTGGTTCTGTTCTGTGGGATTGATTCCGCCCAGATGACCTGTAGGGATGGTATCGTCTATCGTTCCTCATATTTTCCAGCGGCTGCCTTTGATCTTCTGGGGGCATGCTAGGGTCAGCTACAGTTGGCCCTTGCCTTGATCTTCCCCTGCTGGGTTCTAATCTAAGCACTTCCTCGGGTCCAACTTCGGGCTGGACTCTAGCTCCGCCCCGTTCATCGGCGTTTCCGTGGTTAGGCAGTATGACAGGCTCAGCTACAGTTGACCTCCGTCCGGTAACTCCCCCATTGGGTTCGGTACCAAACGTTTCCTCAGGCCTAACTTCGGGCTGTGCTCGGTCTCGGCTCCTACCATGGCTACTTCTGCCGTTAGCTCCTTCGAAGAAGGAAGATCTTTGTTGTCTCTGAGATCCTCCAGACTGGGACTCGCCCCATGATTCAGTGTTGCGGTTGGATTCTTCAGCATCCCTTAAGCGTGACATGAGATGGTCCACCAAGGCTTCCTGCTGGGACGTGAAGTGGTTAGTTACTTCAACCACAACTCTGTCCAAATCTGCCCTAGTAATTGCCGCAGGCTGTTCTGTAGCAGGAGTGGTTGGGTTAGACTGTCCTTCATTTGTTACTGCTGCTGGAGGAGGACGATTTACTTGATTCATGACAGTTGGATCTGGAAGACTGCTGGATGCGATGTTTTTTCCTTTATTAACATCTTTTCTCTGTTTGGGAGGCATGTTTTCCAAGTGGCGGACGATGCTGTTAGGAAAACTTGTTAAGTGGATGAAGCTGAAGCTTCGAGCTTCTAGTTCTCAGTGAAAGCACCAAAAATGTTTGCACAAAAAATGGACAAACACCTCAAAGTTGTATGATTTGTAGATCTTATGTTGTTCTTAGTGATTTGAGTGATTTATGCAAATATATGAAAAGCAGGAGCTAAACTGTAAAAAGACACGCAGATTTATAGTGGTTCAGCCAGAATGTGCCTACGTCCACTTCATATGTTATTTCTCTTCTCTTGTTTTGATTACAAGTACAAAGCTTTGATACAAGTAAAAGAAAGTTGTTTGAAAGTTCTCTCCGTGCTTGAGCTCTCAAACTTTTCCCCATTGTTGTACCCCTGCCCCTCTATTTATAGAGTGAGGCTGGGGGTAGGGGTCTTGGATGTATACAGCTGCTGATGGGCCTGGGCTGACGCGATCTGGCCTGGTAGTGTTGGTTCGGAATGCCTTGGTCCGGTGGTAGGTGGTCCGGTAGGAGCTTGGTTCGGTGGCAGCTTGGAGAAGGTTGGTCCGGCAGTGGTAGGGAGAAGGTTGGTCCGGCAGTGGTAGGTGGTCCGGTGGCAGCTTGGAGAAGGTTGGTCCGACAGTGGTAGGTGGTCCGGTGGCAGCTTGGAGAAGGTTGGTCCGGTAGTTGTAGGGAGAAGGTTGGTCCGGCAGTGGTAGGGAGAAGGTTGGTCCGGCAGTGAGATGGGGTAGGTTGGTTCGGCAGTGAGATTGGTTCGGCAGCGGATTGGTTCGGCATTGCTTGGACCGGAAGGGCTTTGATTCGGTGGTAGGTGACTGGGTTGGTTCGGTTATTCTTAGGAAGGGGTTTGGTAGTAGGTGAAAACACTCCCAACAGATATATTATCCAAAAATCACTTGTGTGGATGAATGCTGGCATTGCATTATTGCCTGTAGGACAGTGTTAGCATTCCAAGTGGTATTTGCTAAAAAGGTAAAATGTAGCCTCAGACCTTACAACTAGTAGTGACTAAAGCTGGGATGTGTAGCAAGGCTAAGTTAGTCGCTCCCATTAGGTTATGATCATCACTTGTATCTGGATCGACATTTTTTGATTATATATGCTTGTGACCACAGAAATAGTTTTTCAAGTTGTCAGCTGGGAGTGTTCATATTCAATACTATCCAAGAAGGGGTAAGCCAGTCCTGAGTAACAAAGGTGCAAATTAGTGCGCCTCGTTACATTTTCTCCAGAGGTGTACTGTACGGAAGGTAGGCCCTTACCTTGTTATGTATGGAATTCATTCTCCAATACGTGCCTTCGAACTTGACTGTATACTATGTATACTGGAATGTAATTAATGTAATCATTTCATCTACGGTTCAATATTTATTTTAAACCTTAGAGATTATTATAATATCACAAGATTTCCTATGAAATGGTTTTGTTATTGTAAGGTAAAAACCCGTTCGTGTTTATATGCAGCGTGGTCTTACGAGATACCTTTATTTTTGGGTTTTATAATATTAAAAATCTGTGTGATATGTGTTTCTCACAATGCATTTACCAGACTAATCCGGGCTTTATTTTCTTATAACGCTTGGGTCATCCCGAGCATGTTTTCTTGATTTAGTTTGGATGCTTTGGAACTTCAGGAGACGAGCTGGATGCCTCCAAAACGTATTTACGTATATTTTATTTCCATTGCATTTGTTGGATGTACTTATCAGTAATTTTGAGGATGAGTTGTTATAACTGTCCAGGCTGATGATGGATTAGTATACTCAGATTTATATATGTATATTACAGTATTGTTTTTTAAAGATCTATTGTATATTATATATTACTCATCACGATGTGAGATTATGTTCTATCTTTTCTTTTCTTGTACCCCAATTAGCTCTCTATCCGGAACTTGGATGCTCGGCACGTGAATACCATGGATGTATTAATGTCGACTTTTGAGGGTAAAAAACGCTGGTCATTACAATAGGAGAATGCTCGAATGAAGCAAAGAAATGCTGTTTTCTTTTCTGATTCTTTGTCTGTAAAGGCCCGTATCTCTGTACTCCTTTAGTCGACCATAATTCACATGAGTCCAACTCAAATTGAACAGGAATACGAATCTTTGGGGTGAAGAAGAAAATGATAGAAGAAAAACAGAAACAATAAGACATAATCTCACAATCGCAGCGGAACAAAATATAATATATAAATACAGATCTTTATACAAAAGAAACTGTAACTGTTAATATACATACAATCATCAAAGTACAATAATCAACAAATCAATATGAACAGTTATTATTACTTGTCCTCACCAGTGCTGACTATACAGCCTAACACACACAGCGGAATATAATCAAGTACATGAAATACGCCTGAGAATCCTCCAGCACGCATGCCTCCTGTGCTCCATAGCATCCTAACTTGAATCTGTAATACTCGGTCTGACCCGAGCATTATAATAAAATAACACTCGAATCAGTCTGGAAAACCAGCGTGAGAAAACACACTCAAATTGAATTATTACTGTTATCAAAATCCTTTGAAAACAAAGGTATCTCGTAAGACCAGGCCACACATAAATACTATAGGTTTTTACCTTACGATAACCAAAACATTTTATATCAAAATCATCTGATATTATAATAGCGTCTATAGAAAATAAACTAGAAAATAGCTGAAATGCTTGCATCTCACGTTTCAGCATAGTTGGGCATAATCAAAACCGTACAGGCTTGTAGTGGATATTGGATTCCATACAATGACAGGGCTAATGGGGTACCGCACGTCATAGTACATCTCTAGAAAAATGTACCGAGATCATACCCAACGATCCCTGCCAACACAAGACCGACCTACCCCTTGCTAGATAGTACCGAATATGTTATCACCCCGGGTGTTCCTACCCTAATCGAGCGCTCTCTTTTCTATGCACAAGCATGTCCATAATTATAATATATTCGAGGGTATCTAGAAAAGTGATAACATACCCTACTTGGGTGCAACCCACTTAGCCCTGCTGCATCTCCCATATTTTAGTCATTCCTGGTTGATGAGGCTTGAGGCTACGTTTTACCTTTAGAATAGCATTCATACTTGGAATGCTAACACTGCCTTCCAAACAATAATGCAATGATAGCATTCATCCATACAAGTTGTTCTGGGTTTGAACAAACTGAACCTCCAAAATCATCATCTTCATTATCTTCACGATATCACGCACAAATCAGATCAAAGTGGTTTTCGGATAATTAAATCCAATCCATGTCACTTCGAAACGATTAACGAAATTGGCCAGATTTGATGGTCGGTTATTTAACTATCAAATTACGCACATAAGTAGTCACTAGGCCCTATTTTATAAATCTTCATAAATTTATTTAAAAATGTCTTTGTAAAGATATATATTCAAAAATCTTCTAGTATTTTAATATTTGAAAACAAATTCAAATTTCTTATATCCATAACAGGATAATTCGATCCGTATTGATACTTAGATATATTTCCAAACTCCATTTTTTTATTCAACACTTTGAAAAATATTTCTATAATAAAAATCTCATAGTTAAAATATTTTAAATTCTTCCAGTCCAATACTTAGGAAATATTTATAAGTATATTTTTCTAAAATCATTTTATTTCCAATACTTAGGAAATATTCCATTTATTTCATTCTCAAAATCTTTTACAATTTATTTGTAAATCCCTTAACTCACTTATAACGAATTCTATAAATTCCTAGAATTCATTAATTAACTTCCTTTAATTTTTCCAAAATCTATTGCACTTGTTTATAATTCCAACTACCCATTTCCAACTTCTTTTTATGAATTCTAATTCATTTTCGAAGTTCTTGTATTTCAACATTTTGAAAGTTTACTTAAGTTTCCAGAATTCCATTATAAGATTTCTCTTATCAAAATCTCATCTGTTAAATAAAACTCGGTTTATAGATTTTGAGAGTATCTGTAATTAAATTCCAATCACTTTCAAACTCTCTCTATATATATAGTAAGTATATTTTATTATTATTTTTTAGAGTAAAAATTTGTTTCAAAACATACTTAGGTAATTATTTAAAATATCAACACATTTTACCTAAACATCGATAACTCATTTCCAATTCACTTTTAAATAATACTAATCGAATTTACAAAGCTTATTATAAAAATTATAATTTATTTCAATAAATATTAAATATTTGAATAATCCACTTTCCGAAATATTCCAATACTAATACAGCTTTAACTATATAGTTTAATAAATAAAAATCCCATTTTAAAACAATTATAATTTCTCGACAAACTATTTTTAAAATTTAATATTTCCCATTTCAATTTACAAATCCCTCTCGATTCATATCATATCAACTACATTTCAATTTCGTACTCATTCTCACATTTCAAAAATATAATCCATTAGTTTTCCAAAAACCGATTTCCATATCTCGATATAAATTCACACTGTGAATTTATATTTCCAATTTATCAACTGATAATCATTTCACTTTATGTATAACATCGTTTATAAATTTTATAAACTCATTCCAAATCTATAACAGATTTATAATAACAACACCATTTATAAATCGATTTCCATTAAAATCCCATTTACAAATCTATTTCTCAATAATTTCCAATTGTTTCCCAAATTCGTTTAAAACTCCGATTTCAACTTCTTTACCATATTGTTCAAAAATACCATTTAAAAATCCCTTTATATAAATTATTTTAGAATCTCTATTTAAAACATTTTATGAATGGTTAAGTACAAATCCACAGTCAAATCATTGTTTTATCCAAATCAAATTCCTTTAGAATAATCCAAATTTCGATATAAATATTTTTATATTCAAAATATACTTTTAAATTCTTTCAAATTTAAAAATAATATTTATAGTATTTTAAATACCAAAATTTAGGGCCAGTGCTAAAACTGATCACGCAACATTCCATAACATATTATTCAATCACATCATATATCACTATATATGAAAAACAATCAATATATTTGAGGAATCCAGTTGGATCCCTCCAACTTATTTCCCTGCATCCATAGATGTTATATAACATAAAATACCAATCCTGCTTCGAGGCAGGATATCGCGGTAATATATAGTCATCTGCTATTATGCGGGGCGCATAGTGTCTCATCCGCTCCAACGGCGGGAAATATATCCAACTACTAATATATATATAGTAATATATATAATATAACATTTAACTGATAACTATATATATAAATTCAACCAATCATCCAATAATAAATTTTAATTATTATTAATTAAACTAGTCAACCAAATTGAGTGAGATTTACTCTCCTTGATTTTTATTTGCAATCCATTCCAATTATAATTCTATTGCATAGATTTTGTAGCTATGAATCCCACACGACTGATTCCGTTCGATTGAACCTCGTATAAACAAATTTTGAATTATATAAATTAACGATTTCAATTTTAATTATAATTAATCAACTAATTACCTATTAACGAATTTAATCAACCTTCTTCTCTAATATTAGAATTTACCTCAGTACGTGAACTCACCATAGCCGATGCCATCATGCCTAGATGACCCATCGACCAAAGTCAGTACAGTTCGAACTAGAAAGGATGTCGCGACCCAGCATCTCCATACTCCCCATCGAACAAAGTCAGCAACCCAAATCTGCACGACCCGTAACCCAAATCGTGATCCACTGCTGCCCACTTTTTTTTCTACGGCGGAAATTTCGCGACCACTGTTCATCGCCGCCCGCCATCGACCACACCCAGCCACACCGCCACTTTGCCTGCTGTTAACCCGCCTTTTGGCAAGGCCATGGACATGCGGATTTAACTAAATCGACTACCCGTTTGTCGAGATTGGAATACGATGGGTTTGAGCTAGTTGGATGGATAGACGATCAGTCATGGATGGTTCGGTGTGGGTCGTTCGATCAAGGTGGCTCGGTCGTACATGGCTTGGTCAAGGAGCGGAGACCATGCATGGTTCAGTCATGGTGCTTAAGCCAAGATGGCATGGTGTGACTGGCTCGGTGAGCATGGCTCGATACAAGTGGGTCGGTGTAACTCCGGGTTGGCAATGACATCTACTCAGGTCGGTACCGAGCTCCTGGGTCGGTATGTTGGAGTGGATCGGTGAGTTAAAGTGGGTCGGCATCAATGTGGGTCGGCATCAAAGTTGGTCGGCATAGTTGAAGTGGCTCGGGGTGTTATACTCGGGTCAGCATCAAAGTGGGTCGGCATAGTTGAAGTGGCTCGGGGTGTTATACTCGGGTCAGCATCAAAGTGGGTCGGCATCAAATTGGGTCGGCATGATTGAAGTGGCTTGGGGTTGGCATAGAGTTATACTCGGGTTGGCATCAAAGTGGATCAGCGTCAATGTGGATCGGCGGCAAAGTGGGTCGGCATTTTTGGGTCAGCTAAGAAGAGTCAGGGTCATATTCGAGGGGGTCGACGTTGGCATGGTGCTTCGGGTTGGCTACCTACAAGTCTGTCTCGGCATATCAAGGGGATCAGTGTTTTGAGGAAGGAGGATCGGCATTAACTGGCTTCGAGTTCCAGCCCTGTTTACTTCGAGTCAAACATAAGGTTGCTTCGAGTCACTTCCGAGGTACGATTGGATCGGCATGCTCGGAGTTTAGGGTTGGTCGTAATGGTAAGTTTGGAATCGGCTATGGTACTGATGGGCCCGAACCACTTATGAAGCCTAGTAACTCTGGTTTTTCCTATAAATACAACATGTGGGGCTTCAGAAAAGGAGATCTGGATTCTATTTCCTTTCTTCTTCTCCACTAAGGCTTCTCTACCATTATTGTTTAAAAACTCCGGATTGTAACTGTACTAGATTTTCATATCAATAAAAAGGAAATTTCTGGAGTGGACGTAGGCCGGAGTTAGCCGAACCACTATAAATCCTATGTCATTACTGCTTTCTTTTTAATTTTTACTGTTCTTCACATTCATACTCTCTACATACATTCTATCTATGATCTATGACTGTGGTTTGGTGCTTTCATCTGGATTTGGGTGTTAGTGACTAATTTTGGCGCTAACAATTTGGTGCTTTCATTGAGAAAGCTCGTACTCAGGGATTCAAAAGCTTGGATTTTGGATTTAAAGGCTTAGGAAATCAATTTCTGGGAACTAATGGTTAGGCCATCGACAAGGAGACAAGTGACAGAAAGAAGCAATCATGAGGGAAGTCAGGAGGCCTCTTCTGGAGCTGGGTCAGATCAGGCATCCATCTACATCACTAGGGACGAGATGCAGATTATGATGGATTCTTTGAAGGAGCAGTTGATGAAAAGTCAAGAAGAAATGATGTAGACCCTTCTTAGACAATTTGGACAGGCAGGAACAGCAGGAGCTGCAGGAGTTCAGATCCATGGAGCTGGATCAAAAGGACTCAACAGGCAAGCAGATGGAGCGGTTCAGCAGGGGTGGCCCCCAATCAGCAAACAACTATCAATTTGGTTGGACCTAGACTCAGGGGCACACCACCAGGTAATGCTAGACTAATTCATGTAGGGATACCAGATGACGCTGCGCAGCCCGGTGCCAATAGGAATACAGGAATGCGTGACGAGGAGTATATACCGGAATTCCCCCAAGGACTTGGAGGGCAGTTAGGAAATGGAGACGGGGGTCAACCGTTAGTAGATAACACTGGATTAGCCGACATTATCAGGCAAACTATTAGCGGAGGTCTGACAAACAAGGATTTGGAGGGAGTAAACAAGTGTTCATTTACCCGTAACATCAGGATGGCTAGGAATCCACTCGATTTCAAGCTGCCCACTCTGGAAGTATACAATGGTAAGACGGATCCCACTGACCACTTGATGAGGTACACAAGGCATTTGGAAGTGCTAGGGGCATCAGAGGAGGTTATGGCCCGGTGTTTTCACCTGTACTTGACTGATATAGCTGCTATGTGGTTCAGACAGCTAGAAGATGGATCAATTGGAACATGGACAGAACTGGTGGATAGGTTCTTGAAACAGTTTCGAGTTCACATAAAAAGGCCGAAGAATGTGATGAAACTGACGTCAGTTAAGCAGAGGATGGATGAATCACTCAGGACTTTCTTAACTCGGTTTAATGCAGCAGTTGCTTCGGTGGATCTGTCGGATCCATCAATGGTTCTAATGGCTGCAGTGTAAAGAGTCAGGGATAATTCGGATTTCAAAGTATCGTTGATACGGGACCCACCAATGGATCTCGTGGAATTCTTTCACGAAGCTGAGAGATTTCTTCGACAAGAGGATGCATGTTTGGATATGAAGTTAAAGGAAGTAAACATGGTTAAGGATGGAGGACCGCCCGGTGAAATCTCGGGTAAAGACAAGGATAAAGGGAAGAGGAAGCGCTGGGGAGAACCAAAATTCTCCACTTACACAGGATTGAATGCAACATTGGAGCGGATATTCTTGGATACTCGAGATCGCCTTCCTTATCGAAGGATGGCAAGGAGGGAAACCTCAGAACGCGAAAGGGCATCAGGAAGGAACTGTCTCTTTCATGACCTGGACAGGCATGATACTAACTGCTGCCGACATCTAAAGGATATAATCGAGGAGCATGTAAGGAATGGTCAGTTGCGACAATATGTCGAAACTCGAAATGAGGCGGTGGGACAGGAGCAGTCGCCGCCTACCTTGAGCGATAATGGCACAAGGCCCAGGAATGGTGGTCGGTTGGTCATCAACTAATCATGATGGTTTGGAATAAGTAGGAAACTCTGGGCAAACGGCTAAGTCACTTACTCATGTACGGGGACGGAGACAACCTATAGGCATGCTCTGAGATGATGATAAACCATGATGCTCTGGTTTGTGAAATCTGTTTTTTCTTTTGGCTTGGACACTTTCTTTTTCTGGTTTGGTTTTGGAGTTCGGTTTGAACTCCTGGTTTTGCTTGTTTTCTGTTTTGGATTCTAGTTTGGACGTTTGCCTTTTGGTTTGGGTTTTTGATATTGATTTCTAGTTTTCTGGTTCGATTTGGATTTTGGATTGGATTTTGATTGGATTTTCCTTTGGTTTTTGGTTAAATGGTCGTCGGGTACGGATTATGCTCGGCAAGGGTCCCGAGAGACCAGGATTCGGCCTAGGACTTAGGCCCCATATTATCTATCACTTGTTGTTTCAGGTCGTTGAGCATGGACTATGCTCGGCAAGGGTCCGGAGTGACCAGGATTCGGCCTAGGAATTAGGCCCCATATTGTCTATCACTTGTTATTTCAGGCCGTCGAGTATGGATTATACTCGGCAAGGGTCCGGAGCGACCAAGATTCGGTTTAGGACTTAAGCCACGATATTACTTAGCGTTCAGGAACACTGAACCAGGAACACCATGACATTACTTAACATAGGTCGCCGAGTGTGGATTACGCTTGGCAAGAACCCAGAGAGGTTACGAATTTGGATATTGGCTATGAACAGCGAAGGGTTTGGGGCATGGACCCAGAGAGGTCCCGGATTTGGATATCCACCCGGAGAGGTCATAGATTCAGTTATTGATTATTGGATATGGATGGATTAGAGCTCGGCTATCGGATTCGGATTTCGATTTAGGATTTGGACCCGACGAGGTCTCGGATATGGATTTTAGGACCCAGTGATGTCCCGGCTTAGGATTTGGACCCGAAAAGGTCCCCAATTTGGACTACAGGACCCGGAGAGGTCCCGCAATCGGATAAAATGATCCAGAGAGATCGTGGATTCGGTTAATTGATTTCGGATGGATGTGGAATTGGATGAGGATTTGGTTACTAGATAGGAATCATACATCGCCTCGGAGCAGTAGTAGATTTAGATAAGGATACGGCATTGGCACTTGGATAAAATGGATTGGAATATGAATCGGAAGGTATGGCTATGGATAACATATGGACTTCGGATATCGGATTTGAGTCTATTCAAAACACACCTTCCAATAGCAAGGTATGTTTTGGGGGGCAAATGTTAACCCACCTTTTGGCAAGGCCATGGACAGACAGATTTAACTAAATTGACTACCCGTTTGTCGAGATTGGAATACGATGGGTTTGAGCCAGTTGGATGGATAGACGTTCGGTCGTGGATGGTTCGATGTGGGTCGTTCGATCAAGGTGGCTCGGTTGTACATGGCTTGGATAAGGAGCAGAGACCATGCATGGTTCGGTCATGGTGCTTAAGCCAAGGTGGCCCGGTGCGACTGGCTCGGTGAGGCTCGATACAAGTGGGTCGGTGTAACTCCGGGTTGGCAAGGACATCTACTCGGGTCGGTACCGAGCTCCTGGGTCGGCATGCTAGAGTGGATCGGCGAGTTAAAGTGGGTTGGCATCAAAGTGGGTCGGCATGGTTGAAGTGGCTCGGGGTGCTATACTCGGGTCAGCATCAAAGTGGGTCGGCATCAAATTGGGTCGGCATGATTGAAGTGGCTTGGGGTTGGCATAGAGTTATACTCTGGTCGGCATCAAAGTGGATCGGCATCAATGTGGATCGGTAGCAAAGTGGGTCAGCATTTTTGGGTCGGCTAAGAAGAGTCTGGGTCATATTCGAGGGGGTCGACGTTGGCATGGTGCTTCGGGTTGGCTACCTACAAGCTCCGGGTCGACATATCAAGGGGATCGGTGTTTTGAGGAAGGAGGATCGGCATTAACTGGCTTCGAGTTCCAGCCCTGTTTACTTCGAGTCAAACATAAGGTTGCTTTGAGTCACTCCCGGGGTATGATTGGATCGACATGCTCGGAGTTTAGGGTTGGTCGTAATGGTGATTTAGGATCGGCTATGGTACTGATGGGCCCGGACCACTCAGGAAGCCCAGTAACTCTGGTTTTGCCTATAAATACAGCATGTGGGGCTTCAGAAAAGGGGATATTCTATTTCCTTTCTTCTTCTCCACTAAGGCTGCTCGGCCATTATTGTTTAAAAACTCCGGATTGTAACTGTACTAGATTTTCATATCAATAAAAAGGAAATTTCTAGAGTGGACGTAGGTCGGAGTTAGCCGAACCACTATAAATCCTGTGTTATTACTGCTTTCTTTTTAATTTTTACTGTTCTTCACATTCATACTCTCTACATACATTCTATATATGATATGTGACTGTGGTTTGGTGCTTTCATCTGGATTTGGGTGTTAGTGACCAATTTTGGCGCTAACACCTGCCCTCCAGCCTTCGCGCCTGTGCACGCGTCTACCCCCTTCTTTTTTCGATTATTTGAAATCGAAGGCACCTCCACCACGATTGATGCTTCCACCCTCGAACTGCCGTGCTTTCCTTCCTCATGTCGCTTGCCCTTCGCCTGCCATTGCTAGCAGCACGCACGCTCACAATCACGACTTGATCGCGATTTTTTGTGTGTGTGTCGATTTCGATTTTGAAGAAGAAAGAGGGATAGCGTATGTGATTTAAAACGAGTAGGGGAAGGGGTTGGCGCATTTCAGATGTAGGGTGGCTTGCTAGGTCGGCTATAGTTGACTTAGAAAAGTTATAATATTATTAAAATTTAAAATATCTCGTTTATATTAACCTAAAATACCGAACTCCTATCGAGGCGTGTCGCCTGACGTTCCTAATGTTATACCCTTATCCCGAACGCAATGGAACTAGTCTCGGGTCCCAATTCGACCGTATACAGAAGAAAGCTTTTTGAAACCAATTATTATATTAAATATCCAATATTAATTTCAATGCGTTTCTATCCCGTACGACCAAATGGTAACTCCAAATATTACAAAAATTGAAATCCGATAATAATACACTATTTCGAATCTAATGGAACTAGTTTCGTCAAATTCCGAGACTGTGCCCCGGAAGGCTATTTTAATGCGTCGATAAAATCGACGATTTCAAAAGTTGACGAAATTACTTGAAATTTCTATTTTAAGAACTTATTAACTAAATTCTAATTCAAATAGAATTTATATCAACATTAGAAATCATTTCGATTCCTATTCAACTAAAATTTCAATTATTCACCATTTTCCATATTACGATAAATCGCTATATTTGAAATTTAAATTCATTTTATATTTTTAACCAAATTCTTCATATTAAAAAACTAATTTATATTCCAAATCCAATATTTAAGACCATTTAAATATTCAAAATCAAACGATGGAAAATCCAGGTCGTTACATTGCCATTTAAGATATGGAGAGAATGATGCAAACAAAGATGAATTGGAAGGAAGAAATTCGACATAGGGGAGGCTGGAGACGAGAACAGAAGATAAATGGAAAGCATGGGAACCCTAGGTCCAAAATCGCCAATAGACGAAAGCCATTTTTTAATATTATATTATATCTTTTATAATATGACATGAGTAATTTATCACAATGAAAATAAACATACCATTTTAAATGTTTCTATTCAAGATGTATCGAGATATCGATGCATCCATTGAGACTAGAGTACGAAATGCTTTCCAAATGTTGGGTAATGTATTGCTTATGACTGTTGGGGACACCAAGGGGTTACGTACTGATAGTTGTTAGTTAACCATGGAATGAATCACTTGATAGTTTTTTGTTGGTTAATATAAATAAGGTCAAACAGAAAATGTCAATGTGAAAATTACACAATTCTCTTGACTTGAGAATACCATTGATCTTCAATGTGATAGCTCCACTTTGATTATAGTTAAATCATGGTAGGACATCCATTGAAAGATATAGTTGGGTCGAGTGTAAGCATTGGAAGTTAAACACTATTCAAGAGAGGATTCGTCTATTTGGTTATACAAGGTTAGTATTATGGTTAACTGAAGTCATCCAAAAGTCAAAGTCTCTGGCTAGAGCAACTCGGTTAATAATAATTGTTATTATTGAACCAAGGATTTTATGTTTGGATTATAAAGTTGAATGTGGAGGATATTTGAATTTTAGCCATTACCAAATTGCAAAAGTCATAATTTGATATAGTTTTGATGAAGCGAATTGGTGTAAATAATTGCCACTACCAGGTAACACTTAAATAAAGCAAAATTGGATTTTACTGAAGCTAAGTAAGCGGTCAATTTGGCGATAATGTCACACTACCTACTAAGTGACGTATGAATGTTAATATTCGAATTGTTTTAAACATAGATCGAATTTAAACCTAAGATTCACACAACAGAAACGTTGAATACTTATGTTACCACCTAATTTATTTAATTATAATTTTTGTAAATTAATTAAATCAATCAATATTTATGAAATATTAATAGGTAAAAAAAATATTTAATCTGTGTTGATCAATATTAAATAGTGTGTATATAATAGTTATAAACACACATATCGATATACGATATCGATGAGCATTTGAATTAGATTTAAGTGCAACTTTTATTGGTCGGGCTTGAAGCAATTTTGAGGTCTTGAGAGGAACATTTAGTGGCCGAGAATATCAGGGAGTTGGGTATGGAATTTTGATTCGAAAAGGGGTGATGATTTGGTAACAAAGAAAGGTTAATCTAGAACCCTTTTTCACTCTTTAGGATATTGGCTATTTAATCATCTCTTGACCGAGTTTAGATCTTGATCTCTTTGCTCCTCTATGACCAGGAAGATAGATCTTTTTCTACCCCTCCTCCTTTAAATTTTCAAGCTATTAAAATAATAATTAAATATAATTTGAAGATTGGTGGTTGCTGTTTTCGGATTGGTAGCTCTTTTTGGATTCTGGATACTGATACAAGGAGTTCTTCGATTCAGCGTTTCAAGGTGTTACATTTAGGCTTTAGAAAAGATAAATTCTTTATTTAAACATACATTTATATACATGCAATTGTTCATATGTCATTATATGCCTAGATAGAATATCAATATCATGAATCAACATATGTCTGTGTTGTCTATATTTGATCATGATATATATATACCTATATCTATGTGTATATTAAAGAAATTGTATACGTATATAATAATGTATAGTTCACAGCTACTAATTTATAAAAAACATTTGTATTTAAATAATATTTTTGACTTTTTTACAAAAATATTGATTTTAAAACACATACATAATTATATAAAATATACTTATATTTATTTTATTAATATATGTACATTATAGTTTTCGAATATAAATAAAAAAAAAACAAAAAACAATAAATTTATATATATACACATATTTATATTTTAAATCCATATATAGATAATATATACATATATATGTATATATATATATATTTTAGTTATTATACTTAATTATATATATTGTAAATATATATATACATTTTAAAATATATAAATACAAGTATTTAATAAAATTATAGATATGTAATAAATATTTTTCAAAAAAATTTAATTATTATCAAGATTTCTGTACGAAAATCTTAATATAAAAATACTATTTACTTTTGAAATCGAAAATTATTTCAAAAAAATTATTTATTTTTAGGCCATGTATATATGCCAATATATATACATTTTTTAATTATTTATTGATACTAAAGCTTGTATATATATATACACACATCTACGTATTTTCAAAAATATTAATATATACATATAATAGTATATCAATTAAAAATAATAATTATTATTTTGTAATATATGTATATTTATATATTTGACATTAATATATTAATTTGAATTTGAAATATTTAGATATTTTATTACATAAATCAAGATCTAAAATTCAAAATTTGAAATTAAAATTTGAATTTATATTGAAGTCACTTATAACAATATTTACAATTACTTTATATTATAATTTTGATTATACATACATATATATAAATACACACACACACATATATATTCTTTTATATTTTACAAACCTCATTTAATATTGTTTATAAAACTATATATATGTGTGCATATATATTAAAAAACATATATGTATATGTAGGGGTTAATATGTCCACTGTGGTGTAAATCCCAATTTCTACACACAAACTATGCACATGACTCGTGTAGAACATGCACGTACACACATATGTGTATATGGTACACATATTATACTATATAATATATATAAATGTAATATTAATTAAACCCTTATTTATAAAAAAATAAAATATTGATTTTATTTAAAATAAATTTAGATAAGATCTAAATAAATTTAATTTCCATAGGCCTAACAAGATCCAAATAGAATTAATTTTTCAAAATTTAATCATTTACCTTGTAGTATGCTAGCTCGATTCCAATAATAGTATTAGAGCCAATAGCTTATGCGGTATAAATTAGTAGTATTAGGGCTATCTTATTAAAGCCTACCCATATAGTAATGTCTCTAGAAAAGTAGTGTCTAAGGTTGAGTTTGGTTAATTTAATACTCTGCCTACCTAGCTACTAGCCTAGCCCGAAATGATGAAGTAAGCCCAAAGGTTATTCCCAATATAAAACCCAAATTGATTTGGGCCTTGAGCTAATTTCATAATTATTTTGAAATAAAATAAAATAAAAGTTTTAAATTTAAAATAAGAATTTTTTTAATAAATGTTATAATATAGATTTATAAATTTTATGAAAATTAAAATAAAAGTTTTAAATTTAAAAGTTAAATTTTAAATAAAACACATATTATAAAATTATAATATAATTTGTAGAATTTTTGAAAAGGTTATAAAATCAATTTCAAAAATATTACTTATTAATATTATTAATAAAATAAATAAGTTAATCAAATATGTTAATTAATTAATTATATATACACACACATATATAATATATAATATATATAATGATACATGAGTATACATGTGTGTATAAAAGGATTTTTGAAATTAATAAAATTTAAGTATTAATTAAATAAATAAATTAAAAGTAATTAATAAATTAAAATATATATGCGCTATATGTATATTACTATAAAGGTTGTAGTATATATGCTCAATATAATATGTTATAACTGAATAATAATAATATAACTAATTAAAGTGTCAATGAATTAAATTAATTAAATAAGGTTATATTAAAATAATGTTATTTAGTCATTTCTGATGTCGAGATTATGTTAGGCATCTTTCATACGAGTCTTCATCGCTCGAATAGAACATGAATCCCAAATTGGATCCCCACAACTCGAAAAGATCTCCAAACCACACATGGATTTCAGCATCTCAAACAAATCCACTTCCAAGAGATAGAACATGTATTTTAGTCTCAAAGTGGTTTTTGGTAAGTAAAACACTTACCGATCTTGGTCTCTTCAAGACTGAATCGACGAACTTGGTCATCCAATGATAATGAGAGCATTCACATATGAAAACCAAGTCTCATATACTTATCACGTTTTCGATATTATCATCTCACACTATCCCTCGATTAAGAGTGAAGTCGGTAGTTTAGAGCTCTATTGCTCATATCCCCACACGAACATCAGTCTTAATTACCATAGATAGAAAGCCTACTACATCGGCTTTTAGTGCTAAGTATACGACTAAATGTTTTCCATAAACGAGTAAACATACAAAGCACAATCAAGTTATACAAAGCACGATCAAGTCACATAAGCGACTTCTAATCCCCTTTTCTTTAATTAATCTTATATTAATTAAAACCCCCTTCTTTTATCTAATAAAGCATCATTTATCAATTTCTACTATTTATTTGTACTCTTCTCAATACTTCAAAAAGTGTAGATATACTTATCTCAAATGGTATAAGTATATTCAAAAATCATTAATAAGATTTCTTACTTATAATTTCCTTCAAAATATCCATTTTAAGGATCTAAGTATATTCAAAAATCCATTCAAAAGGTTTTAGAACAATGTTACTTAAACATTGTCACTACAAACCCAAAACCATTCCATACTTATATTATCTTTAAATCATTCTTATTAAAGATCGAACATAATATCTAGTTAAGTTCGATAGTCGACTAATTGATTATCTAGTTAAAACAATTGCTTGTACAGATCAATATCCGTATACCTAACTCATTTTGGACATTTCAACTTAACCATTTCTCATTCAACAGTGAAGCCAGGTAAGTTAGAGCACTGGTTGTATCAAAGCCTTGCATAGACACTTCATTCTCGAATCTCACAAATAGACAAGCATGCTCATCGGTTTTTAGTGTTGTGTATAGTATTAATGATTTCCATAAACAAGTAAAAAGCAACATGATTAACCCAATTCCGACATTCCCAACTTAATTATTCCTCGTTCAAGAGGGAATCCCCATAGGTTAGAGCTCTATTACTCTGTCCATACTCAACATCAATCTTAACTCTTAGAAATAGAGAAACCTACTTTGTCGCCTTTTGGCATTAAGCAAAATTAAGACCTTTTAAACAAGTAAGTAAACAACAAGGTTAACAAGTTTTTGACATTCCAACTTAACTATTCCTCATTTAAGAAGGAAGCCCGGTTAGGTTAGAGCTCCATTGCTCTTTCCCTACTTGAAATCAATCTTAACTCTCAGAAAATAGAGAAGTCCATCTTGTCGGCTTTTAGTGTTAAGCCTAATCAATTACATTTTTCAAAAATTATATATACCTTAAAAATACTTGTAAATATATTTTCAATATCTATGTAAAATATTACTTGATAATAATTAATTTATAATTTGATGAAAAATCAACAAAACATATTTTACATTTTGCAGCACTTTACTTCCAAAATTCATAAATAATCAATAAAACTATATTTTTGAAGTTCTAATCCTTTTTTTGTACTCAAATGCATTTTACTGGAACTTCCATAAAAAATATTTTATAAAGTAAAGAATTTAAAAATCATTTAAATCATGAAAAACAAGTAAAAATGACGCATTTTAAACACTTAAAACCATAAGCATCTAACTACAACATTTATAAATGCTGTTAAAAATCATTGTTAAAACAACATTGAAAAGCCCCATTTTTGCGACTACTTTTAACAACTTAAACAAATGATCTAGGACTTGACAATTTTTTAGCAAGTACTACCTTCAGGGTACTTAAAAACCATGGAAAGAAACATCGAAAAATATTTGTCCTTTTATTTATAAAAATTCCCTAAAACAAGGGATTCAGATATGCACTTATAACGACTATACTCACTTTAAACACTTTCAAACTTACTTCAATTTAACACACAAGTTAATAAACCATTTAAACATCAAGTTAAGGCCACGTCACATGTTTAAGAGGGTAATAGAAGTGATGTTATACAATATAAAGTTATCATTTGCTTTTAAAAGCAAGAGGGGTCTAAAGTTTATAACTTTACTTAGCTAATGTCACTTTAATGTTATACTTTGCACACAACATATATATACACAATATATACTTAAGAGATAGTGAGATAACTCACTTAGATCCAAGTTAACAACCAAACCAAATCACAAGAGCCAAAGCAACCCTTCTTATCATCACCTCATCACCAAAGCAACCACTTTTGCCACCAAAATCTCAAAACCATGCCTTCCCACCCCTTCATTGCTCACGACCAAGATAGGTTCCACCCTCTACGCCATCATTCTTTAGCTTTTTAAACGCTAAATCATATTCTAATGATATTGTAAGGTATTTGGGAAAGTTTGGTTGTGATTGGAGTTGGTTTGAATAAGATTTGAGAAAGATAGAGAGAAAAAGAAGGAGAAGGAAGTGAATTTGTGATTAATTTCTAAGGGTATGCCCCTCCTTATATAGGATCAAAATGGTGTTGCATAAGTTTGCATTCACCACCCCCCACCATGCCATGGAAGCCTTACCTCCCATCACTTCTCCTTTAAGTCACTTCTCCTTTATGCAAATTACACTTATACCCTTACCAAAGTAATATCTCTTATCCTAAAGGAAGGTTCTAGAATGTTCCATGATTTATGAAGAGGACTGCATGTTAATTAGTTGCTAATTTGTTCATTTGATCATTAGACAAGAGTACAAGAGTTCAAACAAATTATATCAATCGAAAAGTTGTTTACTAATAAATCGATTTTCCATCGCATTATCGATATTTTTTTCAAAGAATTTATTTTTGTAAACATTGTTCCAAAACAAGTTTACCATCATTACTTATGATTTAAAAGGGGTTTAAAAGGCTTATTAAATCAGTTTTAATATCATTTAATCCAAGATTCAAATATTTATATAATTCAGATATATAAATATGAAGTGTCCAAAATTCCGAGTCGTTACATGCTCCCCCACTTAGAATATTTCATCCTCGAAATTCAAACACAAGCAGCCAAAGAAACAACCACATAGCAATACTTAACAGTACTCAAAATTTACTTACTAAACTAAACTCACAATTTGCTCAAGTTCAAAATCCTCTCATCACACAAGGATGATAAACAATCTACTAAGCGTACCTTACGCTTAACAACCTTAGGTTATTACTTAGTAGACGTATTCATGCTACCTCGTAACTAATCGAAGAGTTATCACCTAAACTCTACGTAAGCCAACAAAACATAGTATGCATGTACTAAAACCAGAATGATGCACGTGGAACATTCATACACAATATCAAACCCGATCTCTTACTCGATCACATAAATTTCATTTCCCAACTTGTACAGATCACTTGACCTCTCTAGTGCAAACAACGATGAGGTTCCTTGATTAGCAACCTTCGTTCTCCTCACATAGCCATATATTATGATATAAAACTTTAGGATCTTATCAAGAATCCGCATCAAGTATTCATTGTTAAGAATCGAGTGAAAAATCCTTTTTTGGATCGGTGCAAATCACCTCGAAATCATAAACTCGAATATTGAATCAAGAACAGTCATGCGAATAAAATGATCTATGTACAACTTACGTATTTATCCTATTGGTTTCTAACTATACCAACATCTTTTATCACATTCTTTTATCCAAAAAGTATTTCATTCAATACTAAAATCAGTTATGAAACATTTCATATAAACATAACCTCAAGTTTATAAACATTATACAACTTAAGTTCATATTCATATAATACTCCATGACATAAGAGTATATACAAAACATAAATTTTGTTTTACTTAACAAGTATGTTTAACAAATAAGACTTGTTTTAACTCAATCCCTTCTCAATTCAAGTGCTATAAACTCATCTTTATATTTTCATAAAACACTTAGTTTCACATTCTATATGATTTAGAAGTTTCCAACTGTCCAAAATCTTCGAAAATCCCATTTCATTTTAACAAATGAAAATTACCAAACACGTATCATAACATAATCCACATACCATGCAATCCTAATGCACAGAGTACATGTGTCCATAAAATAGCTTAATAAATTTCAATAGTTTATTACACACGCTTTACCCAAAAAGGGAAAAAACCTAAAAATTTCCAACAATTATTCTAGGCTATGCCTCTACCACTCGAGCACCCTACATAGTATACATATAAAACTTTTATAAAAAGTTCATATCAAATTTCTTTCCAAAGAAAACTTTAGAACTAAACACCGAGTCTTATTTTAAATTGATTTGAAATAATAGTATATACATATATCTTTTGTATAACAAATCATACCTTCAGAATAAAACAAAGTCCATTTTACTAAAATAACCATATAGTATTCCCCACTTAGAAACCTATAAATAAACGTCGATGATGTTAAAGTCATCACCAGAGTTATTTTCAAGTGATAGAAGTGAGTTTAGTACATCTAATTCATGCCTCTCGGACTTAACCAAAATCATTTTCAAAACGACATCAAATACTTCATAAATATTACTAAGTACCATGATCCCAATTTTATAAACCAATTTCCCAAATACTTCCTTTCGTATAATACTACTATTATTTTCACTAAAATCTTGAAAAACATTTTCAAAGACACCATGATTTAAGTTCTTAAAATATTAGTTAAATCCTTCATGTTTATAAATCATGTTTTATAAACCATACTTACATAAAATCACTTTTTATATAAAATCCTTTCACAAATGTTTATTCCCAAAATATCTTATCTTTCTTTAGCTCAAAATAAACATCTTTCATTATATACAACTTTTATAAAAGTTAACTTTTAACCCAACATCATTCCCGAACTCCTTATAGTCAAATTGTGAAGCTAAATTCACAAGGTGTTCGTTTCAATGCATCTACAAATACTATCTACCCAACCCATACATAGAAGGTAAAACTACTCATAAACCGGTCGAGCACAAATCAACAATCAATAAATGATAGTTAATGTCCATAAACTAGCCGAGCATAACTAAACAAATTAATGAGGAGTAACGATTGAACATCATTAATCCCTACATTAATTAAACTATGCTTTCACAATTCACTTATATAAGTTACCTTATATAAGATCTTTAATTTTCGTAGTTGTAATTACCATTAAGGTACACATCTATAACAATTACAAAATATGCACTCATATGTATAATACACTCAACTCACGCTAAGGCATTCCATTACTCTATCTCTTAATATGTCATACCCACCAAAGCCAAGATTCTCACTTAACCTTCAGCTCTGATACCAGCTGTAATGCTTACACTATTCCAGATGGTGACTACAACTGGTAATCCCGTTCCTATTTTGATGGACAGCCTCTCGACTTCCGAACCAACCCATAAAGGGACATGTAGGGATAAGAGACAAAACTTCATCATGCATTCACTACTGTGAGAATCCCCTATCACACGTGCTATGCACACACAGGAACGGTAATATATAATATCAAAATAATATTAGAAAGGGTTAGTCTGATATAGAAATTTTGGAGATACAAAACCTATGTACTATCATTAGCCTTGGCAGTTATAACATGTCCTCACAAATGCTGATTCACCAAATAGTAATGCAGCGGAAATAAGAATACTACGGTAGGTGAAACATCCAGCTCGTCTTCTTGAGCTCCAATGAACATCAACGAAAATCTTCCTTTCTCAAACTACATAAAAGAGCACGCGAGGAATTTAGAAAAAATAAGACCACAAGCGTCAAACCTAAGTTTGGTATGAGAAACTCAAGGAATATGTGTACAACATATAACGGTAATTTTAAGAACGCATGGAATGCCATAATGGTTATCCCCTCATAAGAATCACCATCTAATACGTACATAAGGTGACATAATAGATAATGTCTAGGGTGTAGAATATAAATATTATAAATAGCTATAATGGTTACATTTGTTACATTCAACAACATATTAGGAGTACAATCCAATCCGATAAGGAACATTCACGTATTGGATTTTCAGGGAGATATTTCCAGTGGAGCTGGATCCAATCTCTTGCACAAATGTCAAAAAGTACCTTCTGAGCATCATATCTCTAGATAAAATATACCATTTAGGTAAGCACAAGTGGCCCAGCGACCGAACATAAACGTGAAAAGCATGAACCAAATGGCACCAACTCCCGCTGGCCAATAATCGATAAGTATCTCTCGATAAAGAGTTAATAATACCCTGACATGGGTTACTAACCCCAGGTGGTGAGGCCTACTCTGTTTTTAGTCATTTCTGGTGTCGAGGTTACGTTTGGCATCTTTCACATGAGTTTTCGTCACTCAAACAGAACACGAATCCTAAATTGGATCCCCACATCTCGAACAGATCTCAAAACCATATATGGATTTCAGCATCTCGAACAAATCCACTTTCAATATATAGAACACGTATCTCAGTCTTGAAGTGGTTTCGGTAAGTAAAACACTTACCGATTCCAGTTTCTTGAAGACTGAATCGATGAACTTGGTCATTCAATGATAATGAGAGAAATCGCACATAGAAACCAAGTCTTATATACTTATCATGTTTTCGATATTTTCATCTCAGACTATCCCTCTATTAAGAGTGAAGCCGGTAGGTTAGAGCTCTATACTCCTACTCCTACACGAACATTAGTCCTAATTACCACAAATAGACGAGCCTACTTCATCGGCTTTTAGTGCTAAGTATACGACTAAATGTTTTCAATAAACGAGTAAACATACAAAGCACGATCAAGTCAAATAAGAAACTTATAATCCCATTTTGTTTAATTAATATTTTATTAATTAAAACCCCCTTTATTAGTAAAACTTCTTTTATCTAATAAAATATTGTTTATCAATTTCTATTATTCATTTGTACTCTTTTTAATACTTTAAAGCGTTCATATACTTATCTCAAATGGTATAAGTATGTTCAAAAACCATTAACAAGATTTCTTGCTTTAAACCTTTTCTTTTTCTATCTTCAGAAAGTATTCATATACTTATCTCAAATAGTATAAGTATATTCACAAATCATTAACAAGATTTCTTACTTATAATTTCCTTTAAAATATCCATTTTAAGGATCTAAGTACTTTCACAAATCCATTCAAATGGTTTAAGACTAATGTTACTTAAACATTTTCACTACAAACCCAAAACCATTCTATACTTATATCATCTTTAAAACATTCTTATTAAAGGTCTAAGATAAAATCTGGTTAACTTTGATAGTCGACTGATCGATTATCTAGTTAAAAAATTTGCTTATACAAATCAATATTCATATACTTAACTCGTTTCCAACATTTCAACTTAACCATTCCTCGTTCAAGAGTGAATTCAAGTAAGTTAGAGCATTGGCTACATCAAAGCCTTGCCTAGACACTTCATTCTTGAATCTCACAAATAGACAAGCATACTCGTTTGCTTTTAGTGTTAAGTATAATATTAATAATTTCCATAAAAAGTAAGAAACTGCATGATTAACCCATTATTGACATTCCCGACTTTATCATTCCTCATTTAAGAAGGAAGCCCAGTAGGGTAGAGCTTAATTGCTTCATCCATACTCGATATCAATTATAACACTCAGAAATAGAGAAGCCTACTTCGTCGGCTTTTAGCATTAAGCAAAGTTAAGTACCTTTTAAATAAGTAAACAACAAGATTAACACGTTTTCAAATTCCAACTTAACTATTCCTCATTCAAGAGGGAACCCTGGCAGGTTAGAGCTCCATTGCTCCATCCCTAGTCGATATCAATCTTAACTCTAAAAAAAATAGAGAAATCTACCTCGTTGGCTTTTAATGTTAAGCCTAATCAATTACCTTTTTCAAAACTTATATATACTTTAAAAATACTTGTAAATAAGTTTTAAATATCTATGTAAAATATTACTTGAAAATAACTAAATTTATAATTTAATGAAAAATCCACAAAACATATTTCACATTTTGTAGCACTTTACTTCCAAAATTCATAAATAATTATTAAAACTATATTTAAACTTCTAATCTTTATTTCATACTCTAATAAACTTTATTAGATCTTCTATAAAAAGATTTTATAAAGAAAATAATTTAAAAATCGTTGAAATATCAAAAAAAAATTCAAAATGTCGTATTTTAAACACTTGAAACCATAAACGAGTAACTACAGCATTTATAAATGCTGTTAAAAGTCCTTGTTAAAAAAAATTGAAGAGCACCATCTTTTCGACTGGTTTTAACCACTTAAAAAAATGATTTAAGACTTGAAATTTTTATATAAGTACTACCATTAGGATGCTTAAAAAACCATGGAAAGAAACCCCTAAGAATATCTTTCCATTTATTTATAAAATTCATAAAAATGGGAGATTCGGAAGTGCACTTATAACGACTATTTTCGCTTCAAACACTTTCAAACTAACTTCAATTTAACACACAAGTTAAACAACCATTTAAACATTAAGTCAAGGCTATATCATATGTTTAATAGGGTAATATAAGTGATGTTATTCAATATAAAGTTATCGTTTGCTTTCAACAGCAAGACGAGTCTAAAGTTTATAACTTTACTTAGTTAATGTCACTTTAACTTTATACTTCGCACACAACATAAATACACACAATATGTACTTAAGAGATAATGGGCTAATTCACTTAGATCTAAGTTAAGAACCAAACCAAAGCACAAGAACCAAGGCAATACTTCCTAGTATCACGTCATCACCAAAGCAACCACCTTTGCCTCTAAAATGTCAAAACCATGCCTTCCCACCCCATCAGTGCTCACGGCCAATATAGATTCCCCCCTCTACTCCATCTTCTTCAACTTCTTAGATGCTAAACCATGTTCTAAAGATATTCTAAGTTTTTTGGGAAAGATTGGTTGTGATTGGAGTTGGTTTGAATAAGATTTGGGAGGAAAAGAAGGAGAAGGAAGCCATTAAAAAGCTTAGTTTTCATTTGTGAATTTGTGATGAATTCCTAAGGTTATGCCCCTCCTTACATAGGATCAAAAATGGTGTTGCATAAGCTTTCATTCACCCCCCCCCCCCCCCCCCCCCCGGCCAACACACACCATGCCATGGAAGCCTTACCTCTCATCACTTCTCCTTTAAGTCACTTCTTCTTTATGCAAACTACACTTATACCCTTACCATGATAATCTCTCTTATCCTAAAGGTAGGTTCTAGAACGTTCAATGCTTTATGAAGAGAAGTGTATGTTAATTAGTTGCTCATGTGCTCATTTGATCATTAGACAAGTGTATAAGAGTTTGAATAACACGTATCGATCGAAAAGCTATTTACCAGTAAACCAATTTCGATCATATTATCGATATTTTTTCAATATATTTATTTTTATAAAAAAAATTCCAATTTTTTTATCATCATTACTAATTATTTAAAAATGGGTTAAAAATCTTATTAAATCAATTTTAATAACATTTAATTCAAGATTCAAGTATTTAAATACGAAGTGTCCGATATTCCAGGTCGTTACATGTAGTATTATTAATGTATACACTAGATGAGGTAGGATACTTATACATAATTGTTGAGCTTTTCTCAAGGTATATGTAATATACTTAGGCCGTTGCGAAATGATGGGTATAATGAATAATCTCTTTTTACTTATTGAGCTTTCCTTAAGGTAAAAATGATATTAGGATAAGGAACCATAGATTAGGAGTTGTATATGATGTAACCGGTAAGTAGTTATCCTTCGTATACGGGAGTATGATTTTTTGAGCTTTCCTTAAGGTTAGAATCCCAAAACATACGAGTCCTAACACCAACTAGTGAATTTGAAAGACTTCTATATTTGACCTTAGGGTTTGAAGAAACATAGAACACTGGTGAAAGCCTCGTTAGAAAAATGAAATGGTAATATTTAATCTTTCTAATATTGTAAAAACATCTGCTATTTATAATTAAAATAATCTACTTCGTTAAATTTGTGAATTAAATATAGTTGATAAAATCTTTACAATTAAAATATAATAAGGAACTAAATTAAATATTGACAAGGAAATATTAAATATACTTACCAATAAATTTTTACATCTTAACCCATACAAGTGCCTAATTATACAGCCACTAAATACGTTCGTAACTAGGTCACTTACGAGTTTACTTGCCCAAGACAGTGTCTTGTCTACAATGAGTTTCAAACTATAAAAGCAACATAAGAATATGGATATTTTACCATGTACGATCACAAATAAATGTTATATGGTTAACAATCACAATTCATAATGTACGAAACCTCGATGAAATTAGTTTATTGAAATAAGCAAGTAAACTGTAGTGTGAGATCGTGTATTCAATATGCATGATTACAACAATGGTCTTGTTTTGTTAAATGTAACACTGGACCAAAGTCAACAAAACAAATCTAAGAATTTGACCACTGAAATGTTGGTTTGATCGGTATACGTAAAGTGCAATTTATTCGATATCCTTAAAAGTTAAGGACCAAAACCAATTTTGTAAAAAATTCTTTTACGATATTGTAGAAAGAGTTTTCTTTGAATGGTTCGAGCATTAAGAAAGGAAATCAAATGTATAAGAGTAGATGTAACCTAAGGCACAATTGGGATAAAAAAAGCGAATGGTCATTTCCGCTTCATAAAGAAATTCGGATGCAAGAATTGTAAAATAATAGTACATAGTTAACATTGGAACGAGAAATATGATTTCTGTTCCAAAAGCATTTTCACATAGAAAATTGTTTTATATGATATTTATTTCTTTGAATTTAAGAAACTTGGTCTAAAAATTCTTGATTGTAAACCAGTTATAGTAAATCAAATAAATAGCCTACATTAAGTAGTGGAAAGGAGCTTTGTATTTTTTACACTATTATAGTAATGGTCGAAATAGTGGGAGCATGGAATACAACACTTATTAATCGCATTAGGTCATAAAAAATTATTTTCATAAAACATACAAAATAATATTTATGAAATAGTAAATGTTTTTGGGTGTTGAAATAAAAATAGACATAATTTTATTCAATATGAATATTATGAATATTCGTTATAAAATAAAACTATATTAGTGGTATTTGTGATACATTGGAAAATACAAAAGTTATAAATCTATTAGCAATTATTTTGGAATTATAGACAAAGCCATGGTTTGGAGAAATAATATTTTATTATATGATTATGAATCATATGATACTAGTAAATTATATCTCAAATAATAAAGGGCAACACATCCATCTAGTAGAAGTGTCATAAGAGTTGATGAATTCTTCAGATTTGTACATATAGATGTATGCAATCACAAGTTGATTAATACCAAAATGGTTCCACGTACTTCGTTATATTTACCTATGAGTTATCACTGACATGAACATGGGTATTTTATACACATGTAGTATGTTTATGATAAGCTTATAGAGTATAAAATAGAAGTAAATATAATAGCGTGCAATAGAAAATAAAATTGATTTGATTTGATCGAATATGTGATTATATTGGAAAAAGTTTCGAATGTACCTAAAAATGAATAAAGATTCGGCATCAAAATTCACCCCTCCCAACGATACATAATGAGTCTTCAAGAGCAAGACTAATGCAGTTGGGATACAATGATCAACATTGATAAGAATTACATCATAAAATTCAATTATTGAAATTAGTGTAATAGATTCATTATTAAACGTGCTCAAGTTAATTTAGATTTAATTACAAAATTATCACTTGGTAAGACTTCATGTGTAACAACCTGCTTTTTCGACCCTTGGAAATCGATACTAATACGTCCAGGGTATTCACGTGCATAATATCCAAGTGCTGAAAATTAGATTATAGGGATGAAAGAAAGAAAAGATAGAACATAATCTCAACATTGTAATGAGAACAATATATAATATACACAAGGTCTTCACAATAAGAAACCATCTTTATTATATACGACATCAGAACGCTTTAACTTATTATCAGCCTAAATAGTTATAACAACCAGTTCTTACACTTGCTAATATATACAACAAACAAACATCAAGAACAACTAATAGTAGAAGAATATAAGATACGTGAATACGTCTTGGAGAATCCAGCTCGTCTCCTGAAAGCTCCAAAGTGTCCAGCTAAATCGGGAAAACATGCTCAGGCTGACCTGAGCATTATAGCAAATAATGCCCGAGTCAGTAACAATGGTTTAACTAGTATACAGGAAGATTCATACGTGTTAATTATGAAATATATCCTAATTGAAAATCTTTGTTTTAAAAAGTGGTGAATTTAAAGTAAAGGATATAACCTTATTTTTGTCTTCTAAGTTAAATGGTGCTAAGATGATTTTGCAAAACTCTCTCTTCGAAAAAAAAACAAAAAGAAAAATAATAATAATACAAAATACAAAAAAAAACATTTGTATATATGTATATATTTTTAACACCTAGAGTCAGGTGTTCACACTCATGTGTTCACTCGCCATGCTCTGTACCCTTCTCACGTAAGTCCGGAAGGCAGTGCACGATCGGTATATCTGGCCTCAGTTTATCTGAGTTAGATGTATATATATAAAAATTCTTTTTAATAACGCCTACATTCAATAGGTGTTCACACTCGTGTGTTCACTCGCCATGCTCTGTATTCCCCTCACATCAGTCCGCAAGGCAGTGCATGGGTAATATATCTGGCCTCAGTTTATCTGAGTTAGGCATATGTAAATATTGTAAATATCAATTAAATTTTCAAAAAAAAATGGAGAGAGTAAGCAAATGAAATCCAAGCACTATTTTAACTTATTTGATTTGATTTGTTATTGAAATGAAATGAAATACCACTTTAATAAACTTTGATAATCAACTAAGGACCTATTTCATGGTTACACTTTGTTATCAACTGAAACAACGAGTTAAACTATTGTCTATTTGTTATGATAACTTAATTTTTGTTGGAAATTTTGACGAGTAAATGACTTAAATTTCAAGATAATGACCAAACCTATATTTAACTTATTTGTGTTAATTTAAAAATAAATCCTTCATTGTAAATATTTTCAAACACTTGCATTCATCTCCTTGTAAATAAATCTTGCATTGTGTAAATACTTTCATTCTGCATTTGGATTTTGTGGGTAGTATCCGCTGAAAACCCCCACGAGACAACACTCGTCCTACTGGGGACACCCAGAGGTTTAACGGCTTGTTGCATACGCTCAATGCAATCGTGCTCCCTACGAAAACAGATTTATCTTAGTTTTCCTTTATTCGAGGACGAATATAAAGATAAGTGTGGGGGTATTTGATGTGCACGTAAATGTGCATATTTTTACCATCATATTTAATCTATTTAAATTAAATAAATGATCATATCGAGTATTTTAACTTGTTTAAACCAAAATTCAAATAATTCCAAATTGTCACATATTCATCTTCATCCAAGGGCAAAATAGACATTTTTGTGCATAAATTAACTTGAGAAAATTTAATTATAAATTTCCATACTATTTTGTAGGAATTTGATTTCAATTACAAGTGGTTTGATGAAGAAGATATGCATGCACAAATAGAACACAAAGGAATGAAGATGGAAATAATTCAAAGTGAAGATCATGGAGGACCCCACCCACTTACCTTGATTTTCAAATTAGGAGCTAAGCACATACTAAAAGGACATTAAAGCTTCATGTACATTTAAGTGGGGGATTAGTGGATGTTAATGATTACTTGGCCACCACACTACCTCAAGGGCAATTTGGGCATTCCCCAAAAATATGAATTAGGGTTTAACACTTGTATAAATACCCCATATCTTCATGTAACCCTCCTCCTCCCTTAGTCTCTCTTTTCTTTAGTTTATGCTCAAAATAAAAAGACAATCTCTCTTTCTCTTTTCATGGCTACTTAGCCATTTCTAATTCATGTAACTTTCCTTTTTTATGCAATGTAATTATTGTTTCCTTTTAATTACATGTTCATTTTCTTCATGCTTGTAGTGTATATTTTCTTTTATGCAATTAGAATAGTTCCTTTTCATTTAGCTTTCATCTTCCTTTCATTTTGCTTTCATGTTGCTAGCTACATTTGTTAATCAAATGACAAATATGAGAGGCTAAACCCCTTCAATTTAGGGGTAATGAAACTCTCTAATTATGTAGCTTCAACTATTTGTTAATTCATGCTCTCTTTTTGTGCTTAATGAAGAATGATTGAAGTGGTTTAATTGTTGTTTTTGCCTTGAATTTGATAGTCTATATTGTTGACACCAAATAGGCTATGCTTAAACAATCACTAACACAAATGCCTCTTCATCAAAATATGATTATGGCATAAGAAAGTGATTTGAAATTAAAATTTGATGGTCAATATTTCTAATCAATAGTTAATATGCCATACTTAAAATAGATTTCATTTTCATTTTCATTATCAAGTTTCATGAAAGTTAGTAAGTGGTTTAAGGGGTGTGTCAAAGTTTGATGGCTTACGTTGGCTAACTAATAGCACAAATATGCCATACTTATGATAGGCACATCAATTAAAGCACTAATGACCATAAAAGAGAGATTATGATTTCATATGTGTTGAACTACATGATCTAGAGAGTGGATTTATACTCTAAATTGTCATTTAACTCTTATATTTGCATTTCTTTTCTTTTAGTTAGTTAGTTAATTCTCTAATTCTCTAGCTTAACTTTCACTCAACTTTGGTTAATTTGATTGAATAAAATTTTAAAATCATCAATTCCCTGCGGATCGACCCGTATTCGCCACGTACTACAAGTGTACGCCGTGCGCTTGCGGTAATTTTTTAATTTAAATTCGTTCGACGGTTTTCTAAACCGATAGAATTTCCATCGACGAACAACCATGCCGCACATAAACATGAACGAGTTTTTATCTTACGATAACCAAAACATTTTCTATAGAAAATCCAGTGATATAATAATAATGTCTAGTATACAAATACATATTAATCATAACGGAAATTGTTACATTAATTAAGTTCCAGCATAATAGGTATAGAACTAAGTCCAAAGGCACTTATTGGAGAATGGATTTCCATACAATGACAATGCACTGGGGTACCGCCTGCCATAGTACAACTCTAGATTATGTACCGGGGGACTCATATGGACCTAGTGTGAATTAGGATTGACCCTACCCCTTACTAGATAGTTTTGAATATTTCATCACCCTGATTGCTTTTGCCACCTTTTCCGAGAGCTCTCATGCACAACCAAATCCATAAATGTATATATCTAGAAAAGGTGATTATAGTATCCGAATCGGTGCAACCCACATAGCCCGAAAGCATATCCCATGTTTTAGTCATTCCCGGTCAATGAGCCTTGAGGCAACGATAACCTTTTTATAGCGCTTCCTTCTTGGAATGCTAACATAGCCCTCTAAGCAGAAATGCAATACCAGCATTCATCAATACAAGTTCGTTTTGGGTTTGAACAAAACCGAAGGCACTACCTCTACTACATCCATTTTGGAATCAACCTCAGGATTAGTAGCAAATAGCCCTTGCACTTCAAAAGCACTGTCTTCAATCATCTTTAGGATGTCTTCAATCAAAATTTTCGAGTTGGATCGAAGTGATTTTTGGATAATATATACTTATCTGATCCTGGTCTCTTCGAAACAACATTTGATAATTCCGGTAAACTCAACCCTGGTTCTTCCAAAAATAAACAGAAATAGATAAGAGCGGAGATCACCTCCAAACCATTGAGCGATTGGATTTTCTTATAGTTTGTCTTAGGATAACAAAACAAGATTTATACACACAGTACAGCGTCATCGAAGATGATTATGCCATATAACTCATGTGTTTCTCCTAGATATTTCTAGAGTTATATTTTGGTCCAGATTTGATAGTGGTCATTTAACTATCAAATAAACAAACAAGCAACAATTCAGCGATTTAATTACCCATTGTAACCACTAAGCCTCAACAAAAATCATTTATTTATTTAAATCTCTGTCGGGATATTTATCAAAATATTCATATACTTATCTCACTGACATAAGTATATCCATAAAACATAGTGAAAAAATTCTTATTCCAAAATCATATCAAAAAGATCAAAAAAATGTTATTTAAATTAGAGATAAGAATAACCCTAAACACTATTCCTTCAGTGTTAAGCTTGGAATGTAAGTTCCACAACACTATAATTAGAAAGGTCAGTTAAGGGAAATCCAAACCTTAAACTCTTTTATAAATTTCGTCTATGAATCTTTTTGATAAATCTCTTTCATTTATGGAAATCTCTATTACCAAAACTCTAAATCTATTTATAAAATTTCTTTACAAATCTCAAAGTCTGTTTATAACACTCTTTTATAAATTGTTATAAATATTAAAACAATTTATAAACTCTTTTATAAATATCCAGAATCAGTTATAATTTTTTATATAAAAATCCAAAATCGTTTATAAAATTCTTTTATAAATATCCAGATCATTTATAAAACTCTTTCCCTAAGCTCAAGATCTCTTTTTAATTTATAAAACTCCTTTTATAATCCATCCTTGTTTAAAAGAAAACTTCTTAAATAAACTTTAACAAATAAAGTTCCTTTGATAGACAATCAATTGTTTGAAACATCTTTAAATAAACAAGTTATTTTTTAAACATTTTTCGTTTAAATATCCTTAAACCTCATTCTAAATAATAAATTTATAATATCATTAATAACATATTAAATTAACTTTAAACAATATTATTTACTAATAATTTAACTTTAAAACAACATTAATATAATAACTAAGTAACTTCAAACATTATTAATACAATATTTATTTAGTTTCAAAATATCCTTAGTTTAATTAATTAATATTTTCAAAACATTGTAAATATAATAAGTAATTAATTTCAAACATTATTAATATAAAAATTAATTAAGTTTTAAATAATATTGATTCATTAATTAATTAACCTTTAAATATAATTAATTAACTTAAACCAATATAATTAGATAACTTTAATTAAAAATTAGAATACAATTTCAAACATTTTAAATAATTAATTAAGTAACTTTAAAAAAATACTTAAATATTCTTAAATAACTTTTAAAAAAATTATATTAATAAAATGATTAACTTTAAATAAATATTAAAATTATTATTAATTATCTTTAAAACATTATTAAAAATTAATGATTACCTTTTAAAAATAAATAATAATAATCTTTAAAATAACTTTTAATCAATAATTAACTTTCAAATTCGAAAGAGGCTTAGCAATAACAATGATACTTACACAAGTTACCATATCATTCAATTTAACTTTCTAAGTTAATAACTGATATTTACATAATCAACATGTATGTAAAAAAATTCAAAACTTAACCATCACTGGCTAACACATCAACTTATTCAAATTGGCATGCTAATTACCTTCATATAATTAGATGTCCAAATCCATAAAATGGTAGAACATGGATTTATTCTGCTGATTAAATGACCAATTAATTTAATGAGTGGAACCATATTTTATTCCGCTAAACAGGTGTCCAAATTACCCTAATCAATTCACTTTAACCATACGGTGTTTATTTGGCCAAATAGATAACACCCATTGAGTAAAATTAATTAAACTACGTTACTATCCAAATTAACGTAATTATTATCATGCAATATTTATTTATCATTAAATTATACTACACCAAACTAATCATTAAGTTACAATAAAGTGTTGTACTCGTCATTTCGAGTCCAATGGAAAAATCCTGAGGTTAATCGGATTTCAAACGAATGAGTTATGATTTTCAAAGTTTTAAAACACTTAAATTTAGAAATATAAATTTCTCACCCACTAGCATATGGGCTCGGCCCATCATCTTTCAAACCTGACCCACTAAGAATAGGGTCTTCTTCCCCAATATCCTCCACCCCAGATCGAAAGCCTGAAGCTAAACCGTGCACGTCCCATGCACATGCACACACCCACCAATCACCAAACAATGTATCCAACTGCACCAGTAAGTCTCTCCTCCCGAGCTTGACTCAATGGCCTACCACCTTTTCCTCCGACCCCTTGTACTAAATTCCGACCATTGAACTCCCCATGTCAGGCTAAAATGAACGATAATTTTTGTCACCAAACTCCACCAAAAACTCACCATTCGAGTGCCTCGGTATCCCGATCACAAATCCAAGCTCCAATTCGCAAATGAAAGACCACGGTCGAGTAAATCTAAACCTTATGCACTGACCATCATGGATGACCGTCATCGAATGCTGCCGAAGCTTCACCAAAAATCTAATGATAGCATATGAACTCAATGACACATACGGCGTCGATCGATTCAACTTGGATTGCGAGATATCACCTTTTGAAATTCAAGAACAAATTTTTCACTTACCGTCTTTCGATGATTAATCGCTCGTCCCTCGACAAAATCGAGAGCGGTCAATTTTTAAAAATACTAGACAAGGAAATGGATGACTCTCAAGTTGGTTGTTTAGCCTAAAAACGAGTAGATTTGTAGATGTGTATTTTTGAATGGTTGGAGTGGAGTTTATGTTCATAGTTTTAGAATGTTAAGAGAGTTTAAAATTAAAGATGAAGAAGGAGAAGATGCCTCTGTGCATACAGCTGAGTACTTATAGGTTGGATCATCTCACAACCAAGGGAACAAGGGGATAAGGTAGCTGCTATGGTGAAGGGAAACAAGAGCAGGCGGAGACAATGGCAGAAGGTAGGGAAAAAAGGAAAATAGAAGGTTGGCTGTTGTGTACTTGTATTGATTTCGAATAGATTTCGGTATACCGTCCCACAATATTGCATCTGCTTATGGGTCACGAACGACAGAAAATGTAACGGACCAGATTTTCAACCCTTGAAAATCGACACTAATACATCCTCGGTATTCATGTGCCGCAAATCCAAGTGCCGAAAACCTGATCGTTAAGGGTAAGAAGAAAATAAAGACAGGAAACAGAATCTCACATGAATGAAATAACATATATTATTTCAATAAATAATATTTACAACGGAAATTAAAATACATTTATCAGAGTAAAAGCCTTGACAGTTATAAACCCTGTCCTTACAAATGCGGAATAAAATAGTACATGAGTGAGGTGGAAATGGATAATAATCTTCAGAAGAATCTTCTAATTCCATGCTCCAAGCTCTTCCAGATTCCTTCTAAACTAAACTTGACTACTAGGCTGCCCGGGGAAAATTAGGGCACCCAGAGTTTAAGGAAAGGGAAAATAAACTCCGGGTCAGTCATGGGACTGGTGTGAGAACTCAAAATACGCGTTTTGAAAACAAAAAGGTATCTCATAAGACCACGCCGCACATAAACACGGAATGGGTTTTTACCTTATGATAACCAAAACATTCTACGTCAAAATACTTGATATTATTTTTAATGACATATCTTTGAAAACATTTGCAAGTAAACTTATCAATCTTAGCCGAAATTGTTACCATTATTAAATTCCAGCATACTATGCTCTACAAACAAAATGGCAGGCTCTTATTGGAGAATGGATTCCATACAAATGACAAGGTAAGGGACTACCTTCTGTACAATACATCTCTAGAAAAATGTACCTAGGGTCCAGGTACTGAACTCCTAAACCAACACAGAACTAGCCGACCCATTCGCTGGATAGTACCGAATAAGACATCACCCCGGCATTCCCGACCTATCCGAGACGTACACAACATACCCAATATATAGAGGGTTAACTAGAAAGGTGACGACCATATCCTTATGGGAGCGACCCACATAGCCCTGCCGCTTCTACCCTGTTTCTGTCATTTTCGGGTGATGAGGCATAAGGCCACGATTACATTTCACACAACACATTCCACTTTGAATGCCACACTGCCATTCCTTCGATCACTATTGACTTTCAAAAACATATAACCTTCGAGCTCATACGTCTCAGAGAAGGGTGTTAAGCTAAGAGATGTTGCCTTCTCCGCCACCAAATAGATGTATGCTTATAAAAGTCAACGATGAGATCTCAAGAATGCAATGTCAGACATCCATCCATACAAGTTCGTTCTAGGACCGAATGAAACCGAAGGTACTCTCGTACCACATCCTATTGGGAATTAACCCTAGGATTAGTAGTGAGAAGTCCTTGCATCGAAGATTTTCATAACGGAGCACTACTTGTCACCATAAATGTATGATATGGTAAATTTCACCTCGAGGAACCAGTGGCAAGTAACCTACATCATGACTATCTCCATCTTCAATACTTTTATCTTCAACATGTTTCGAACGTAAATTGGTTCGAAGTGGTTTTCGGATTGGGATTACCTAAGATCCGATCCTAGTTCCTTCGAATCCAATCATCGATGAAAAAGAGGTTTTATGAATAGGGAATCATTCTTTAATTGATTAAGTTCTTTTTATCAAAAATCTCCCTCGGAGTTATATATTTCTAAAACATTCTTTCTGGCATATGCGGAATTATCAAACCTCACTTATCAAAACCTTTGATTATTTAAAACCCTTAAAATTGTATAATTCGAAATCATTTCATTTTACACTTGGGAAAACATTTCCAAAACCATTTCATTTAAATTTTAACAAAGATTTCCAAATCATAACTTTTAACATGGATCAAAAATAATTTTATTCAAGACATCGTTTATTATAAATCCAAACCAATAAATTTTAAGTGTAGGAATTTAAATTAATTCCAAATCGTTTCACCTTTTATTTAGGAAAACATTAACAAATCATTTCATTTAAACCTCAACAAAGATTTCTTAATTCAAAACTCTTTATTTTGATCGAGCTAAAACCATCTTATCTAGGATGTTAATTCCAAAACAAGTAAATATTAAGTGAGCAGAATTGATAGAAATCATCTAATTCTACTCAATATCAATCCCCATATTCAACAAATGCTATGGGCGGAATAACGGCGAAATCACCTTTTAAATTCCATGAATAGTACGAGTTCCCTCTTCGGGCTTTAACATTGAGTACAAGAAGATCACCTCCATAAAATCCAAATCGTATTAATGCTGGAAAACATTATTCTTTAGAAAATTTTGATCCGAGTAAATCAAATTCACTATCCCATCCGTCGAGCCAGTGTGGATAGCCAGGGAGAGAAGGAAACTGGTTTTCCAAACTCAAGCATAGACATTATCCCTTTGACACCCATAAGGCGGTCAAGTTATTTGATCGACTCTAAATCGTTAAAACATTTTAACCATTTTATAAATCCTTAAAATTTGCTTTAAAACACTTTAAAAACATTTATAAAATATTTGGAAAGGAATTGTTAAGTTTAAAACTATATTTCAAAAGTTATAGAGAAGTGCTGCGGAAAAGTGCTATGGAAAGTGCTTTTCAAGCTATATTAATCAAAGCGACTTTTTATTATTCGCAAATTCATTTTTATTACTAAAATCACATTTAAAACATTTTAAAATATTTATAATATTTATTCCACATTTTTAAACATTTTTAAAACATCATTTTCAAAGAAATCCAGTTTTGGATTCCGAACTACAAATTCAGGATTTTTCAAAAACTTGTTTTACTCATATTTCAAAATTCACTTATCGAAATCCCGATTTTCTTTCTTCGTTGGAAAACTATGGATATAATAGTTCGGAAAATTCTTAACTCGAAGAATTCCGAGCTCTATTCCAACTTTTATACTAGTTTGACCTTTATGGTGCGAAATCGCGAACCGCGTTACGCGACGCGGTTATTTTTAACTAAATTTCTCATTTCTTTTCAAACTTTGCCAAAACACTTTTAAATGTTTATAAAACATTTCAAATACATTTTAAACCATTTTAAAGAGGTTAAACACTTCCATACACACACCATTTCCTAAATTCAAGGAAAGTGATTTCCTTTGTGCTTATCGACGTGTATATTCGTAACTTGCATATATAATCAACAATAATATTAAACAACCAAACTTGATGATCAAAGTATATTAAACATCCATTTGTAAACATCATATCATTATTCAACATATAATATAATATAATTTAGGAGTTCTCACCATAATCAAACCAAACTTCCTACCAACATTCAAATCACCACAACACTTCATCTAAATCATTACTAAATAGCTCAACCATGTTTCCAAGTGCTTGGCCACCATTTCTACCTCCTCCTTGATCAAAGCCCATGCTCCCATCATCTCCAAACTCTCGGCCTCTACCTCGTAAGAACCATTCCTCATGGCCAAGTGCCATTAAAGAAGAGAAGAGAAATAAGTAGATTAAGAAAAGGTTAGAGAGTAGTTAGCGGATTGGTGCTTAAGCACTGCACTATTTTTAACCCTCCTACCTCTCTTAAAGAGAAGAAGTCATTAGAGAGCATTAAGAAGCTCAAGAATGGTGAAGAAGAATGAATTTGTGAAGAATGAAGGAGGATATGGGTGGGTATTTATAGGAAAAAAGAGGAGTATGAAGGAAGATATGCATACACACTTTTTCCAAACTTATCCAACACACCTCTCCTTCCAAAATACACCTTTCGTGCATTGTGTTCGATATCAAGGAAAAGCAATTCTTGCTTCAAAGGGGACTCATTTTCTGATGAAGAAATGGAAATATCATTTTGTTAATTTTTGACAATATTATTTTAACTTTTGGTCCAGCCAAAGCCTCCCCCCATGTGCCCATCGCTTCCATCCACTTCATGTATGCACAAGTTGACTTATAATAGCTTAAGGAAGAAGCTTTATATAAAATATCTTTGATTTTTTTCTTATGCATGTATTCTTAAGTGTATAAGTATATATGCATGTATACATATGTTCATGTGCATGTTAGTGGATGCATTTGTATGTTACATATGTGTACATGACATATAAACAACGTTGTATTGATTCCGAACAACTTTCGTTCGATAAACCGTTGCCGGTCGAGAACCGATTCCCGGTCACATTTTTAATTATACTTTAACGTACATATATTTGTAAACAAAATTTCAAAATAAATTTCTTATTATTTTAAATGAATTAAAATGACCACATTTCATTTATAAAACCATATAAATTTATATTAATAATTATTTACAAAAATTGCTATTATACCAATAAAGCGATATCGATTTTTCCTTATATTTTCAAATCAAATATATCTCTTTATAAAACTATTATAAATGATTTATTATTACTTTATAACAATTCAAAATGAATTATAACCTTTTTAAAATCATTATTTGAATAATTATAATAATTATTTAATCATTAAATCTCAATTTAATTTAAATAGATCAATTATCATATTTTAAGGGCATTATTTCAATGTTATAAACACATTTTATTTCCAAAATCAAATTAATTAATTTTTTTCATATTTTTGTTTAATTATAAAAATAAGTGTATGTATCCAGCTCCATTCGCGACGTTTTACGATTATAAGGCTGGTTATCGATGAAACAATTTTCAACCATTTTATTGATTTAGATTTCGAGGATGTAAATATTTATTCAAAATAAGATTACTATTACTTATTATTACTCAAAACAATATTATTTGTATTATCAACCTTTTATTTAAAAATAAATATAATTTATCAAAGTGATAAATTTACGAGTAGTTACAGACTCCCCCCTTAAAATAATTTCGTCCTCGAAATTACCCAAAACAAAAACCTATAGGTTTTGCCCAAAATATTTATTTTTAAACTCACACCCGTACGATGTATATAGATCCTCTATATGCAATATCTGATTCGATCTTCTATTCGAATTCACAACTATACTTCCGAAGTAGCATTGATTACCTAATCTTTTAGTGCGGACATCGATCAAGCTTTCTGATCAGAATTTTTGTTTTCCTTGCATAGTTCTCAACTATGATAGAAAACTCAAGCATCCAACCATAAACCCTCATCAATGTTCAATGTCAAGAATCGAGTGATAAATCGTCTTTCGGATAAGTGTCAAAACACGTCAAAGTTCTGTACTCGAATCTTAGATTAAATCGTGCGACGAAACAATCCATATACTTCATATGTATTTATTAACCTTCCCAAAATTCTTATGAAAATATTTCACAAAACTTTCATCTTTTATTCAAACTTTTATAAAGACACTTCTTTATAAATAACCATTTTACCCTTTTTCAAATATTTATTCACAAAAATATTTCTATCTTTTTCCCAAAAGAAATCGATTATCCTTTATGTGGAACAATACCATTATAATTCTTACTTCAAAATTCCTTTGAAATTTCTTTATTAATAAATCTCCTTATAAATTTAATTCCAAACTTATTTTATATTACATAACTTTCCCTTTTATACTTTTTCCAAAACACTAGGATATCCATCTTTCCCAAACATCATTTTATTTTTGCTAATTACATTTTATTTTACAAATATACTTTTATAAAAAAAAATTCTTAAATAATTTCTTAATTTAAACACTTTTTTTAAAGACACTTCTTCATATTACATAATCATTTTATTATAATACATCTCTAAACATATCTTAATGGTTTCTGGAAACTCATTTTCAAATAATTCATTAAATTGATAAATTACCATAAATTTCCTTTAACTCATATCAAATGTGAAAACTTTCTTTATTTAGTTAAACTTCTTTATCAATTAACATTCCTTTATAAATTAAAACTTCCTTTATATATACATACATATATATACACACATATATATACATATATATACACATATATATTCTCTTTTACTTACACTAGTTTTAATACATAGAAGTACATATACTTATTCGGTTGCTTTAAGCATATTCATAATTTACTTAACAAGTTTTAGTTATTTTAAATTATAATCAAAGAGACTAAAACAACCACCACCAGAACATTGTTAAAATGAACTTTTTTTCTTTTATAATTTGAACTTATAACATTTTCTATCTTTATATAAAAGACTCTAATACTTGTTATTATCTTTAAAATCCCATTATTAAAGATCTAAATATACTTATAAGATTTCTTCCAAACTGTCATTCAAGGGTTTAAAAACAAATGTTGTTAAAACATACTATGAACCCAAAACCATTCATTATTAACATAGATATTTTATTTAAAGATCAAAGCACACCCATACTTATTACTTAACATAATATACTTTGATAAAAATTGACAACCATTAATTTGTCAAATAAGTGATTCACATTATTATTTTTTAACTTTTGAAATTTTTATTGATCGAGCAACTCAAAAATGATAACAAGGAACTAGGTACTACCAATAGTATCGCATATTTTTTTAATAAGAAAGGGAATACTTAAGAGAAGCGTTTACCATCCAAACACATCTCTTGCCCATTTTTAGTTACTTTCAAGCCACTTGAATCAATTAATCGTAAGATTATTTTCATTTTCAAAATCACATTTTAGAAATAAGACTATTATTATTCCTTTACCAAAAAACATTTGAAATACCTATTGAAAATACCGAAATTTAAATTCTTACAAATTCCTCTATAAAGCACGTTTTATAAATCATGTTTATAAAATTACATATAAAATGTATTCATAAGATTTATTTATCTTAAATAAATTCCTTTAATAACCATTTATTGAATACCTCATAGTCAAATTGTGAAATAAATTCACGAGGTGTTCGTGCTTAACTTTTTAGTTAAACAACCGATCAATTAATGATAATATCTGTGTATTATCCTTTCCTTAATCAAATAACTATATTACTTGAAAAATATTCTTTATATTTAAAATATAATCGTTGGTAAAATTATTTCATTTACCAATTTTCAAAGCCAAAATCATTTGGATCTTATGGGATCATCTTCCTCGATCGAAAACCCACCATTCCTAGGCGGATATTCTGGTTGTTCCTCTTCATCGCCAGAGAGAACTATGAGGCTATCTTTCTTGCCCTAATTTGTTCTAGAGGACCCCCGTTTCGCGTAACTTCCCCCATATGGTTTATACAAGACAAACAATCATTCTTTTAGGCACGAGTAGTAGGCAATTTCTAGCGAATTCTTAGGTAGAGAGGATTGGTCAGTTGTGACGCCCCACTCCGAGAGACTTATTAACAAAGAGTATTACTAGGTAACACCGTCTGCTAATGCGGACAATAGAGTATAATGGAAGTGACCATGTGTAGTCTTACTTTAACTATCTACTGAACACGCCGAAAGGTGGTTTTTATCATCTCATGTGGTTCGACAAGTTCAATAAATACTTAAAGCAAAACTACAATGGCTATAGGATCTATCAGAACAAAATGTAACAACTCAAATGTAATATACATCACAGAACAACGGATCATCATATACTGATACAAAGCAGAGTATACAAAATGATACATGTCAAGTGGTTTAGCAAACCACAATATACAGACGAGTTCACAGGAATACATATCAGAGTTACAATAGATAAGGACTAAACAAAAAGCTAAGACAAAAAGGAGCTAGCGGAATAGTCCATGCGGAAGCAAAAGAGGCTAAGTCCAAAAGCACCTAACCTGAAACAACTCGGTCTGACCCGAGTATAAAATACACAGGTCAGTCTAGCTAAACAAATCAGTTAGATAAACTGAACAACAATAAACCTGCAAGGTTACAAAGTATAACAAATATCTCAAAAAGAGATAACACAATCATTTAACACAAGATGAACATAACAAAGCAAGCCTCATATCATCGGCATCTCAAATAAACAAAGGATATCATATCCCAAATCAAGCCAAAAGGTAAATAACAAATACCAATGAAGGTACACAAGTTCCACTAGATGATCGCTACATATCATGCGGCTCAAAAAGACCAACAACGAAAGGCGATGCACTAGGGAATATACATATCAATCAAAATAACAAAAGATGATCGAGCTCAGTACTGTATAAACAAGGATCCATAAGCCCGAAGGCTCCAAACCAAATATCACCCATGCGGCTCAAAAAGACCAACATCGGAAGCGATACTATAGGGCAACAAACCCGAAGGCACAAACCCGAAGGTACAAACCCGAAGGCAACATACCCGAAGGCACAAACCCGAAGGTACAAACCCGAAGGCAACATACCCGAAGGCAACAATCCGTAGTGGTGAAGGTCCGGAGGCCCAGTACTGGACACCACTAACTGGCAAAATGTGTCATAACTCTCAAAAAGGAATCCGAAAAGTGTTAACGTGAGTCCCATAACCACTCGTTCGCACTAAACGGTTTACTATCTGTTAGCCAATTTCACACTCAAAGCATTACAATGTTTACCTCATCTCATCGGTAAACCAGACACAAAGGTCAAACGATCAATCGAATAGGTTAGGGATTAATCGGAAAGGTGAACGTGCAGATTCATGGTCTGTGTTTTACCTAACCATTTAATCTCCTTTCCACTTCGTTCGAAGTGCAAAATTGTGTGTGTTTAAATAGAAATTTATAAAGCGGAGAAGGGAGCTTTTAATATGATTTAGAGGGATTATTTATAAAACCGTGAATGAAGTCAAAGGTAAGTTATCAAAGCCAAAGATGCAATAACAAACACTAAGAACCAACTTGGATCGATAAAATTTGGAAAACCAATCAAAACGAACAAAAATAGGCAAAACAGGCAAAACAAGAGCAGGTCGGTCGGCTACAGGGCTCGATCGACCGGACACTGTACTGGAAAAATTCTCGGGAAGCAGGTCGGTCGACCGGACTTCCTGGTCGGTCAGCCGGAGCCAAAATTCCTGCACTCCCAAAACAGAGGCAGGGAAGTGCTTAAGTAGCAGGTCGGTCGACCGGACACTGCATTCGGTCGGCCGGAGCCTGATTTCCAGCACTTCTTCCCTATCAATGAATACCCATTCTTTCCAAATCAAAAGCAATAGCACATGAATACTTGTTAGGAATTCATACCCAACATCAATGATATCAAGAGAGGTAGATGTGAGTTCAAAACTCACCTTTTTACACACAAGCAAAGAAGAAGAAGCTCAATTGCAAAGAAACAACCAATCACACTCCACTTCAATTCTACAAGCTTCAATCTAAGATCAAAACAAGTATTTCCTAAATTTAGGTTTAGGAATTTCTGAGATTGAAGAGAGAAATAGATAGAGAAGATGAAGAGGAGGCTTACCAATAGTTTCTATTTGATTTTGGAGCAAGGATTCGAGTTTGCAAGGAGAAACTAGGGTTTGCAATTCTATTTCCTCTTCCTTTCCCACACTTCAGTTTTAGCTTGAGGAATGAAATGAAATGGAGATGAATGGATGAAGAGTTAAGGAGATGGGGGGGTTAAGTGGGGTCAAGGGCTGAACCCAAACCCAAGTCCAAAGTGAAAAAGGGTCAAAACTCCACAAACTCCAAACATATCGAAGCTTATACTCAAAAAGATCGCAAATGACATTTTGAACTCAATGGAAGTGATCTCGAGTCCTAATTCGACTGTTTGCAAAAAGTAGCTTTTCGGACTATAATCCGACGAACGATGTTATATTTAAATAAAATATTTAAATATACAACCGATAAATATGCGGGTTGTTACAGACTCCCCTCCTTAAGAAATTGCGTCCTCGCAATTCTTAAGAAGAAAATAAAGAGTAACAACCAAAAACATATCAACACATAAGAAGAACATAAATTCATCATAAAGAGCACGGAAAGATAGGTCCAAACTTGGTTGCTTAGAGAATTCTCTAGATTCCTAAGCTCAAATAATTCGGAACACCGACGTAATACAAATGGTACGTCAAATGAACCGTAGCTCAATGAAACAAAGTACAACAAAACGTCCGATGAACTTGGTAAAAAGATCATTCCATTCGGACTTCAACAAAGAAATACCCACTTTTTGCTTCCAACAAAGGGCATTGGCAACACGACTTCCCTCTTCCGGGAGTATATAAAGAATATCAAGGTCATAAGATACAAGGAACTCAAGCAGCTCCTTATGAGAAATAAATATTCCAAAGGTTTATGATTGAGGTGGAGAATAAATTTCTCCGCCAAAACAAACGATGATGCCAAACTCTAAAAGCGACAACAATAGCCGCGAGCACTAGATCATGAGTGGCATATCTAGTCTCGATAGGCTATAACTATTTAGAAGAATAAATGATAGCACGTTCTCTTTTGCAAGTGAACGACATCCAAACCAATACGATTTAGCATTGGTACAAAAGATAGAATCTTGGTTCCCTACGGGAATAACAAGAATAGGAATATTGGAAAGAAAGAGTTCTTTTAAAATAATCTTCTTTCCCAAAAAGCTAAGACTTTCAAAATTAAAATTACCTTTATGTAATTATCTTTTCAGAAAAAATTTTAATTTTACAATTCAATTTACTGTGTCTGATTGTCTCATCAAAGCGTTTAGGAAATTCCTATCGATAACGATGATCAAGCGCATCGACCAGAATTCTTAAAGCACTCAATGGGCAATACAATCACAAAATCATCTTTTAGATAATAAACATGTTTCTTAAAAACTTTTAAGAATATCCTTTGTTCTTTTAAAGATCAAAAATCCATTTGTACTCATAAATAAATCTTATGAAAAAGATTTGCAAAATTTTAAATTACTATTTTCCATCCAAAACCAATAAATACAAAAATGGAATCATCGAGATATTCATAGAATACTCGATTCATAAAATGGATGAAATGAGCAAAACAAACTGAATGACATAATAAATCATTCATAAGAATCACAACAAGTGCGGAATGCGGTAAGTGGAATGCTAACTTCCGCAACTTGTAGCCAAATGAAAACCGGTGGTAAGGTCGAGCTAAAAAGACCTTAACACTACTCAAAAGATTGCTTAGGTAATAATCCTAAGACAAGACCAAAAATACCAGAAAATTCTCAAACTACAAGAATGAGAGAAACAACACTTTCCTCATCATGAGGGCTTAAAGAATAAAATGATGCTATTAAAATGGAATCGAAATCACAAAGAAAAATAGAGACCTAACAAAATAGATAGAGACATACCTTATCCCCGAGAAGAACCTCCAGAAGCATCTGCTATAATTAGCTTGCCTGGTTGAGAATTATTCGGAGCAATGGGACAAGTGGAACTACGATGGCCTTCCTTCTTGCAATAGCGGCAGAAGAGAGGCTTAGGACAAGCTCGAATCATATGATCAAGAGAACCACAATTGAAACACTTCCGAATGGAAGGTGTTCCAACAGACTGAGACGGAGAATCAAATTCAGCGGACTTTTTCTTCTTGGAAGGGAAAAATTCCGGCTCATCCAATAGAGACTGCTTTTTGTTGGGGTTCTTGCAAACCTCAACATCATCACTACTATCACACTCCCCCTCGATGGCTTCGAGATGAAGTGCAGAATAAACCAACTCCTCAAAAGAAAGCTTAAGCTCAAGCATCAAAGATTTCTTAAGATATTTCTTAAAACCAGAAACAAACTTCAGATTCTTCCTATAAGAAGTGCTAATGAATTCAAGACCATACATAGATAAGGCCTCGAAAGATGCAACATATTCAGAAACAGAAGAATCCCCTTGCTTTAATTCAAGAAAGCGCCGGGACAACAAAGCTTTCTCAGATTCAGGAACGAACTTGAGTTCGAACCGTTCCCGAAACTGAGTCCAAGAAAGAGCAGACTCATCAATTTCGGCTACAAGAAGCTCGTACTAATCAAGGGCACGCTCTCGCAATAAACTAGAAGTTACAAGAACTCTATCATGATCAGAAATATCCATTCTAGAGAAGATACGTTCGCACGTGCGAAACCAAGCTTGGGTCTCAAGAACAAACTAAAAGCCTTTAAACGGCTTTCCTCCGAGATGAGTAAAATCACTGCACAAGCGTGCAAAGGTAGACTTGTGAGGTGGAGACACTCGAGTAATAACTGGAGGCTGAATGCTCCTAAACATCTCTAAAAACTGATCGGCTGACATATAAACGCCGTCCGGATGTGAGCCACTGGATTGCCCAACACCCGAGCGTCGTCCTCTGCCTATTCCAGCCATAAGCTGAAAGTCAAGATAAGAACAAGATTAATCACAAGGTAGATACTTCAATACGGAATACCCCAAAAGCATGGAAGGAATAAAAGCACGATGATTCAAAGATTTGTAACACTTAGTACACTTTGATGTACCGTAATATGTGCTTCTGTTCTGTGTTTATCATATTTTGTTCTGAACCTGGCTCTGATACCAAGCTGTGATGCCCCACTCCGAGAGCCTCATTAACAAAGAGTATTACTAGGTAACACCGTCTGCTAATGCGGACAATAGAGTATAATGGAAGCGACCATGTGTAGTCTTACTTTAACTATCTACTGAACACGTCGAAAGGTGGGTTTTATCATCTCATGTGGTTCGACAAGTTCAATAAATACTTAAAGCAATACTACAATGGCTATAGGATCTATCAGAACAAAATGTAACAACTCAAATGTAATATACATCACAGAACAGCGGATCATCATAAACACATATACTGATACAAAGCAGAGTATACAAAATGATACATGTCAAGTGGTTTAGCAAACCACAATATACAGACGAGTTCACAGGAATACATATTAGAGTTACAACAGATAAGGACTAAACAAAAAACTAAGACAAAAAGGAGCTAGCGGAATAGTCCATGCGGAAGCAAAAGAGGCTAAGTCCAAAGGCACCTAACCTGAAACAACTCGGTCTGACCCGAGTATAAAATACACGGGTCTGTCTAGCTAAACAAATCAGTTAGATAAACTGAACAACAATAAATCTGCAAGGTTACAAAGTATAACAAATATCTCAAAAAGAGATAACACAATCATTTAACACAAGATGAACATAACAAAGCAAGCCTCATATCATCGGCATCTCAAATAAACAAAGGATATCATATCCCAAATCAAGCCAAAAGGCAAATAACAAATACCAATGAAGGAACACAAGTTCCACTAGATGATCGCTACATATCATGCGGCTCAAAAAGACCAACAACGAAAGGCGATGCACTAGGGAATATACATATCAATCAAAACAACAAAAGATGCTCGAGCTCAGTACTGTATAAACAAGGATCCATAAGCCTGAAGGCTCCAAACCCAATATCACCCATGCGGCTCAAAAAGACCAACATCGGAAGCGATACTATAGGGCAACAAACCCGAAGGCACAAACCCGAAGGCAACATACCCGAAGGCAACAATCCGTAGTGGTGAAGGTCCGGAGGCCCAGTACTGGACACCACTAACTGGCAAAGTGTGTCATAACTCTCAAAAAGGAATCCGAAAAGTGTTAACGTGAGTCCCATAACCACTCGTTCGCACTAAACGGTTTACTATCTGTTAGCCAATTTCACACTCAAAGCATTACAATGTTTACCTCATCTCATCGGTAAACCAGACACAAAGGTCAAACGATCAATCGAATAGGTTAGGGATTAATCGGAAAGGTGAACGTGCAGATTCATGGTCTGTGTTTTACCTAACCATTTAATCTCCTTTCCACTTCGTTCGAAGTGCAAAATTGTGTGTGTTTAAATAGAAATTTATAAAGCGGAGAAGGGAGCTTTTAATATGATTTAGAGGGATTATTTATAAAACCGTGAATGAAGTCAAAGGTAAGTTATCAAAGCCAAAGATGCAATAACAAACACTAAGAACCAACTTGGATCGATAAAATTTGGAAAACCAATCAAAACGAACAAAAATAGGCAAAACAGGCAAAACAGGAGCAGGTCGGTCGGCCGGCTACAGGGCTCGATCGACCGGACACTGTATTGGAAAAATTCTCGGGAAGCAGGTCGGTCGACCGGACTTCCTGGTAGGTCAGCCGGAGCCAAAATTCCTGCACTCCCAAAACAGAGGCAGGGAAGTGCTCAAGTAGCAGGTCGGTCGACCAGACACTGCATTCGGTCGGCCGGAGCCTGATTTCCAGCACTTCTTCCCTATCAATGAATACCCATTCTTTCCAAATCAAAAGCAATAGCACATGAATACTTGTTAGGAATTCATACCCAACATCAATGATATCAAGAGAGGTAGATGTGAGTTCAAAACTCACCTTTTTACACACAAGCAAAGAAGAAGAAGCTCAATTGCAAAGAAACAACCATTCACACTCCACTTCAATTCTACAAGCTTCAATCTAAGATCAAAACAAGTATTTCCTAAATTTAGGTTTAGGAATTTCTGAGATTGAAGAGAGAAATAGATAGAGAAGATGAAGAGGAGGCTTACCAATAGTTTCTATTTGATTTTGGAGCAAGGATTCGAGTTTGCAAGGACAAACTAGGGTTTGCAATTCCATTTCCTCTTCCTTTCCCCCATTTCAGTTTTAGCTTGAGGAATGAAATGAAATGGAGATGAATGGATGAAGAGTTAAGGAGATGGGGGGGTTAAGTGGGGTCAAGGGCTGAACCCAAACCCAAGTCCAAAGTGAAAAAGGGTCAAAACTCCACAAACTCCAAACATATCGAAGCTTATACTCAAAAAGATCGCAAACGACATTTTGAACTCAATGGAAGTGGTCTCGAGTCCTAATTCGACTGTTTGCAAAAAGTAGCTTTTCGGACTATAATCCGACGAACGATATTATATTTAAATAAAATATTTAAATATACAATCGATAAATATGCGGGTTGTTACATCAGTGCTCAGAAAATGTTTTGAGGTTTATAAAGATAGCATTTAAAATTCTTTGTTTAAGATGTTTTATTTTTTCGAAAACTCTTTGAAAATTTTACCAAAATATTCTTTTCTATTCAAATACATATATACATACATACATATATATATATAGGTAAAATGATTTCATATAAAACCAAATTCATTTGTATATTTTACTAACAAATACGTGCTCATATATAATACTCTCAAACTCATTCTAGGGCTTTACAAACCCTATCTCTAATGAGTTACTCATCCTAGGGCATTACTAACCTTATCTTTGATGAGTCTTTTACCCCTATCAGGCTAAGGTGTTCGCTCAAACTAAGCTCTGATACCAAATGTGACGAAACGGATTTTCGACCCTCGAAAATCGACACCAATACATCCTCGGTATTCACGTGCCACAAATCCAAGTGCCGGAAACCTAATCGTTAAGGGTAAGAAGAAAATAAAGACAGAACAAAATTTCACATGAATGAAATAACATATATTATTTCAACAAATAATATTTACAGTTGAAATTAAAATACATTTAACAGAGTTAAAGCCTAGACAGTTATAAACCCTGTCCTTTCAAATGTAGAATACAATAGTACATGGGTGAGGTGGAAATGGATAATAATCTTCGGAAGAATCTTCTAACTCCATGCTCCGAGCTCTTCCATATTTCTTCTAAACTAAACCTAACTACTAGGCTGCTTGGGGAAAATTAGGGCACCCAGAGTTTAAGGAAATGGAAAATAAACTCCGGGTTAGTCATGGGACTGGTGTGAGAACTCAAAATACGCATTTTGAAAACAAAAATGTATCTCATAAGACCACGCCGCACATAAACACGGAATGGGTTTTTACCTTATGATAACCAAAACATTCTACGTCAAAATACTTAATATTATTTTTAATGACATATCTTTGAAAACATTTGCAAGTAAACTTATCAATCTTAGCCGAAATTGTTACCATTATTAAATTCTAGCATACTATGCTCTACAAAAAAAATGGCAGGCTCTTATTGGAGAATGGATTCCTTACAAATGACAAGGTAAGGGACTACCTTCCGTACAGTACATCATTAGAAAAATGTACCTAGCATCCAGATACTGAACTCCTAAACCAACACAGAACCGGCCTACCCTTCGCTGGATAGTACAGAATATGACATCATCCCGGTCGTTCCCGACCTATCCGAGACGTCTCATAGCATACACAACATACCCGATATATAGAGGGTTATCTAGAAAAGTGATGCCATATCCTTATGGGAGCGACCCACATAGCTCCGCCGCTTCTACCCTATTTCTGTCATTTTCGGGTGATGAGGCATAAAGTCACGATTACCTTTCACACAACACATTCCACTTTGAATGCCACACTGCCATTCCTTCGATCGTTGTTGACTTTCACAAACATACAACCTCCGAGCTCATACGTCTCAAAGAAGGGTATTAAGCTAAGAGATGCTGCCTTCTCTCTCACCAAACAGATGTATGTTTATAAAAGTCAACGATGAAATCTCAAGAATGCAATGTCAGACATCCATCCATACAAGTTCGTTCTGGGACTGAACGAAGCCAAAGGTACTCTCCTACCACATCCTATTGGGAATTAACCCTAGGAGTAGTAGTGAGAAGTCCTTACATCAAAGATTTTCATAACGGAGCACTACTTGTCACCATAAATATATGATATGGTAAATTTCACCTCGAGGGACTAGTGGCAAGCAGCCCTACATCATAAATATCACCATCTTCAATAATTTTATCTTCAACATGCTTTACTTCGAACGTAAATCGGTTCGAAGCAGATCCGACCCCAGTTCCATCGAATTTAATCATTGATAAAAAGAGGTTTTGTAAATAGGGAATCATTCTTTAATTGATTAAGTTCTTTTTATCAAAAATCTCCCTCGGAGATATATATTTCTAAAACATTATTTCCATTATATGCGGAATTATCAAACCTTACTTATCAAAACCACTGATTATTTAAAACCCTTAAAATTGTATAATTTGAAATCATTTCATTTTACACTTAGGAAAACATTTCCAAAACCATTTCATTTAAGTTTTAACAAAGATTTCCAAATCATAACTTTTAACATGGATCAAAAATAATGTTATTCAAGACATCGTTTATTATAAATCCAAACCAATAAATTTTAAGTGTAGGAGTTTAAATTAATTCCAAATCGTTTCACCCTTTATTTAGGAAAACATTTCCAAATCATTTCATTTAAACCTCAACAAAGATTTCTTAATTCAAAACTCTTTATTTTGATCGAGCTAAAACCATCTTATCTAGGATGTTAATTCCAAAACAAGTAAATATTAAGTGAGCAGAATTGATAGAAATCATCTAATTCTACTCAATATCAATCCCCGTATTCAAACAATACTATAGGTGGAATAACGGCGAAATCACTTTTTAAATTCCATGAATAGTACGAGTTCTTTCTTCGGGCTTTAACACCGAGTACAAGAAGATCATCTCCATAAAATCCAAATTGTATTAATGCTGGAAAATGTTATTCTTTAGAAAATTTCGATCCAAATAAATCAAATTCACTATCCCATCCATCGGGCCAGTCCAGATAGCCAAGGAGAGCAGGAAACTGGTTTTCCAAACTTAAGCCTAGACACTATCTCTTTGACACCCATAAAGGGTTCAAGTTATTTAACCGACTCTAAATCGTTAAAACAATTTAACCATTTCATAAATCCTTAAAATTTTCCTTTAAAACACTTTAAAAACATTTATAAAAGATTTGGAAAGGAATTGTTACGTTTAAAACTATATTTCAAAAGTTATAGAAAAGTGCTGCAGAAAAGTGTTGCAGAAAGTGCTGTAGAAAGTGCTTTTCAAGCTATATTGATCAAAACGACTTTTTATTATTTGAAAATTCATTTTTATTACTGAAATCACTTTTAAAACATTTTAAAATATTTATAATATTCATTCCACATTTTTAAAACATCATTTTCAAAGAAATCTAGTTTTGGATTCTGAACTGCAAATTCGGGATTTTTCAAAAACTTGTTTTACTCATATTTCAAAATTTACTTATCGAAATCTTGATTTTCTTTCTTCGTTGGAAAACTATGGATATAATAGTTCAGAAAATTCTTATCTCGAAGAATTCCGAGCTATATTCCAACTTTTACGCTAGTTTGACTTTTATAACGCAAAATCGCGAACTACTGTTACGCGGCGCGCTTATTTTTAACTAAATTTCCCTTTTCTTTTCAAACTTTACCAAAACACTTTTAAATGTTTATAAAACATTTCAAATACATTTTAAACCATTTTAAAGAGGTTTAACACTTCCATAAACATACCATTTCCTTAATTCAAGGAAAGTGATTTCCTTTGTGCTTATCGACGTGTATATTCGTGACTTGCATATGTATTCAACAACAATATTAAACAACCAAACTTACGATCGAAATATATTAAACATCCATTTGCAAACATCATATCATCATTCAACATATAATATAATATAGTTTAGGAGTTCTCACCATAATCAAACCAAACTTCCTACCAACATTCAAATCACCACAACACTTCATCTATATCATTACCAAACAATTCAACCATGCTTTCAAAGTGCTTGGCCACCATTTGTACCTCCTCCTTGCTCACGGCCCATGCTCCATTATCACCAAACTCTCGGCCTCCACCACCCAAGCACCATTCCTCATGGCCAAGTTCCATTAAAGAAGAGAAGAGAAAAAGTAGATTAAGAAGAGGTTAGAGAGTAATTAGCGGATTGGTGCTTAAGCACTCCACTATTTTTAACCCTACTACCTCTCTTAAAGAGGAGAAGCCATTAGAGTGCATTAAGAAGCTCAAGAATGGTGAAGAAGAAGAATGAATTTGTGAAGAATGAAGGAGGATACAGGTGGATATTTATAAGAAAAGAGAGGGGTATAAAGGAAGATATGCATACACACTTTTTCGAAGCTTCTCCAACGCACCTCTCCTTCCAAACTACATGGCCAAAGCCTCCCCCATGTGCCCATCACTTCCATCCACTTCATGTATGCACAAGTTGACTTATGAAAGCTTAAGGAAGAAGCTTTGTATAAAATATCTTTGATTTTTGTCCTATGCATGTATTCTAAAGTGTATAAGTATATATGTATGTATACATATGTTCATGTGCATGTTAGTGGATGCATTCGTATGTTACATATGTGTACATGACATATAAACAATGTTGCATTGATTTCGAACAACTTTCGTTCGATGAACCTTTGCCGATCGGAGAACTGATTCCTGGTCACATTGTCAATTATACTTTAACATACATATATTTATAAACAAAATTTCAAAATAAATTTCTTATCATTTTAAATGAATTAAAATGATCACATTTCATTTATAAAACCATACAAATTTATATTAATAATTATTTACAAAAATCGCTATTATATCGATAAAGCGATATCGATTTTTCCTTATATTTTCAAATCAAATATATCTCTTTATAAAACTATTATAAATGATTTATTATCACTTTATAACTATTCAAAATGAATTATAACCTTTTTAAAATCATTATTTGAATAATTATAATAATTATTTAATTATTAAATCTCAATTTAATTTAAATTGATCAATTATCATATTTTAAGGGCATTATTTCAATGTTATAAACACATTTTATTTCAAAAATCAAATCAATTAATTTTATTTCATATTACTGTTTAATTAAAAAAATAAGTGTATGTATTCAGCTCCGTTCGCGACGTTTTACGATTATAGGGCTAGTTATCGATAAAACAATTTTTAGCCATTTTATCGATTTAGATTTCGAGGAAAATATTTTTGTAAATATTCATTCAAAATAAGATTACTATTACTTATTATTACTCAAAACAATATTATTTGTATTATCAACCTTTTATTTAAAAATAAATATAATTTATCAAAGTGATAAATTTACGGGTCGTTATAGAAAACAAAATGTTATTACGCACAACAATGTGACACGATCACAAAACAAGAATAAATCACACCAGTTATTAAGTGCTATTAAAATTCAATAATGCCAACGTTTGCCATAAAATATGGCAAACGAACATTCAATTATTTTCCAAATTAAAAACTACGGAAAAATTCTATAAATTAAATTAAAAACACGTCATTAAAAGTTAAGCAGTTATTTAAAACTTATGGTTTAATATATACACACACACACACACACACATATATATATAAATTCAAATCTGAATATGTAAATAAATTAAATATTCAGATTTGTAGACTCAAAAATTATGGGTCGTTACTGTAACGTCCTAGCGATTTTCGACCCCAAAAATCGACACTAATACGTTCACTGTATAGAGTGCCGAGCAATCGAGTATCGGAAATACTAGGTTGTTAGTGTTAAGAAGAAAGAGATAGAAGAAGAAACAGAAATAACAACAACACATAATCTCACAAACGTAGTGGAACAAATATAATATACCATAACAGCTTTTATACAAAAGAAAAACTGTAACTGTTCATATACATACAAATTATCAAAGTAAAATCATCAACATATAAATCTGGACAGTTATAATAACTTGTCTTCACAAATGCTGAATATACAGCCTACAATATACAGCGGAATATAATCAAAATACGCATAATACATCTCTACCATCCAGCTCGTCTCCTGAGCTCCAAAGCAACCTAACATGAATCTGTAATACTCGGTCTGACCCGAGCATTACAACAAAGTGACACCTGAGTCAGGCTGGAAACCAGCATGAGTAAAAACACTAAATTTGAAATACTTCAGTTATCAAAATCCTTTGAAAACTAAGGTAACTCGTGAGACCGCGTTACATATGCACGATGGTTTTTTACCTTACGATAACCAAAACACTTTTACAGAAATTCAAGTGGTATTATAATAGTGTCCAAGTGTAACAACTCGCATATTTTACGATTGTATATTTAAATGTTTTATTTAAATATAGCATCGTTAATCGGATTAAAGTCCAAAATGTTACTTTTTGCAAACAGTCAAATTAGGACTCGAGACCACTTCCATTGAGTCCAAAATGGCGTTTGCGACCTTTTTGAGTGTAAACATCGATATGTTTAGAGTTGAGTAAAATTTTGATATTTTCATTTAGGGCTTTGGGTTTGGGTTTCAGCCCACCAACTCATCTAATACCGTAACACTCCATTCCCTCTACTTTCATTCTATTATTTTCCTAACACTCTCAAGTTAAAGGAAAAATGGGGGAAGAGAAAAGGAAATTAAAATTCCTAAACCTAGTTTACTAGGAAATTCAAATTCAAGCTTTAGAAATCAAGGAGAAGCTTAGGTAAGCATCCTCTCTATCTTCTCCATCTCTATCTCTCTTCAATTTAAGAAATTCCTAAACCCTAACTTAAGAAATATTTGCTTATTAGCTTAGATTGGAGCTTCTTGAGTTGAGATTGAAGAGGAATTGGTCTTTCCTTTGTTTTCTTCTCACTTGTGTTTTGAGTTTAAAATGTGAGTTTTGAACTCACATCTACGTCTATAGCTATCATTGTTGTTAGGTATGAATTCCTAACATTTGTGCATGTTCATTTGCTTTTGATTTGAATTCATTTGGTGAATTTTCCAAATTTTGGTGTTTTGGTCCAATCTTATGAAAATCCTACTATGGATGTTTGGACATTGATATTTGGGGTGTATCGAAGAGCCTTTAAGGCTGGGTTGTCGCTTGGCATAAATCCTTAGTCGTCGTTGCTCGTCCGATTGCTCCCGATACGTTTTGGCCACTTTGTCCTAGGCAAATTGTTGCCCAGACCAGGTGACCAGACGTCTGGTGACCAAGTCCAGACGTCAGGTTTGGACCTGGAGAGAAAAATATAAGCATGCAGAATATAAAAAAAGACAGACACTCGGACCAGACGTCTGGTCCAAACTTACCAGACGTCTGGCTGGTTTCCAGACGTCTGGATTAAGGTTCAGACGTCTGGTAGGTTCCTGGATTATTTCCAGAGAACAAATCCAGACGTCTGGATTTGTCCCTAGACGTCTGGAACTGTTCATTTCTGCCCAGTTTTGCTGTTTTTGATTTGATTTGCAATTTTAATCAATTCTTGTTGACCCGATTAGTTGTTATCACTTTTATCGACTTTGAATACTTCTTTTTCGGGATTTTTGGGAATATCCATTTTGATGGATTCGGTATCGATTTCTATGGATTTGATTCACGTCTTCGTATGTGAATTTTTGGTGATTCATTGTTTCTACAATCATTTCTGTGATTGGTCACTTTAAAATATAAAGGTTTCTATACTAGTAGTAAATATTCAAACGCTTTCACAAAGATGATTTCAACTCTATTTTAATACAAATCTCGTTTATAAAATCATTTTCCAATCTATTAGTATATACAAACCTTTACCTCATTCGTATGAGAAATCTAATTAAACGGCTTAGTAAAACAAGTGGTATGAAACGCTTGCGTTTACTTCGTCGGTTAATTCTTGGACTTGTTCGATTGAACTCTTGTGACAAATTTCGAGTGGAAATCTACAATTTGTTCGTAAATATTTAAGTTAAGCCAGTAGTTATGGGACATGAAGCTAAACTCATTTATTTACTAGCTTAGTGTAATCGACACTTCTTGATGATTGATGATGATCATTTTATGGTTTAGACTAGCGATTTGCGATGTCTCTTTGTCCACGTAGGGGACTGTACCCCGATTTTTGGAGCTTCGTCTCATTTTTATAGGCTAGCGACCTATGGTTTTATGGAGTTCGGTTCATCGGGCGTAACGCTGTACTATGTCGTTGTTCCGGTTTATTGGAGTTAGGTTCATCGGGCGTTCGCTGTACTACGTCGTTGTTCCGTCTTATTTGAGTTTCAGGTTCATCGGGCGTAACGCTTACTACGTCGATGTTCTGGATTATTTGAGTTTCTGGTTCCTAGGGCGTTCGCTGTACTACATCGTGGCATCGGCTCTATGGTTAGTGAGCATGGGATAACGACCCATTTGTGATACACGTGTTGGTGAGTTTTCATGCTCCCGTTTGTGATAGGCCTTCCCCTTTTTGTGATTTCTGGATTTCTAGTTGATGATTTCTAGAATTTGTGTTTCACCAATTTTCGTGGATTGAATTGATAAGCTCTATCAATACTTGTGTTTTGGTGAATAATTTAAAGAATGCGATTCTTTTTGGTGCTTTGAGTTGATTTGAGATATTGTGTGGTTTTTGTTGTTATTTGATGTATACTTGTCATAGTATGGCATTATTGTTATCATATGTTTTTGTCATATCTCTTATCCTATCTCATTTTATTAGATATTTATAGCTAGACTGATCCGTTTATTATTTTCTTCTTAAATAATACTCGGGTCAGACCGAGGTATTTCAGGTGCTCCTGCTTGACTTCTTATCAGGGTCCTTCACCCGACTTTTGGCTAACTACTTTACCATAGTAGTTTTTGTTAGTATACATTTGAGATAGAGACTCCTTGATGTATACTTATTCTTTTGTCTAGCACCTGTATCTATTCTTTTGTGATGTAGTGGATTTAGTTTGACTACTACTTTGATGTACACTTCTATGTGTTATATTCATATCTGTTTCCGCCTTTGTGATATGAATATCTGTGGCTGATCTGTGTTATGCTTCTTTCTATATTTGTTTCCGAAGTCCTCATAGCCACTATGTGGTAGCTTTGAGTTTGTATTTGATATGTCGGATTTCCTCTTGAAATGAAATGTAAGTTATATTATCTGACATATCGGTACTCGCACAAAGCAATTACACAGATGGTCGCTCCTCAACGGCCTTATTGTTCGTGCTAGTCGACGGCATTACCCCGTAGTGTCCTTGGATTGTGTGAGTATAAAGGTGGAGCGTCACAGCTTGGTATCAGAGCCAAACTTCGGAACAATGTAGAATAATCTAGCAAGGATCATTGTCCTAAGTCTTTCTTAGGAATCGTGCCATAGGTTTAATTCGAGTCTTCGTACCGTTCTATCCTATTTCTGTTTATGATGCCTTGTTTTACCAATCAAGTTTGTTTGATATTCATTTTGTTAATAACCTTTTTCCTCTTCTTTCTTTCTTAAAGAAGAGAAAATGGTTAGACCAGGCCGTCCTAGTGCCGGTCAATCAAGTGCTACTCCTCAGGGTGGAGTATTTATGTCTGCTCAACAACTTTTAGATCTTGTGAACAATGCCCAAGCTGCCGGACCCATTCTAGCGCCTACTCACCCTAAGTCTGGGTTTGCATGCTTGTGTAGAGATTATACCGCTTTGGGTTGAAGGCCATTCAAGGGTTCTGAAAACATTATAGAAATCCAAGCTTGGCTTAGATCGTGTGATCGCATCTTTTCTCGCATGAATCTTGTGGATCTACATCGAGTCCAAGTGGCTTCTAGCATGCTCCAAGAAAGAGCATTAGATTGGTGTGAGCTTTTGATTTTGGAAATTATTGAAGCAGATCTTACTTGGGAGCAATTTTGGGAAAGATTCGAATTGAAGTTTGTGCCGAAGGCTAAAAAAGTAACTTTAGCCCGACGCTTTATTGACCTTGTTCAAGGTGAATCTTCTGTGACGGATTACGTCGCATCTTTTGAATCTCTCTCTAAATATGGGGTCGAATATATTAATACCCCATTGAAGAAAAATCAGAGATTTGTCTATGGGTTGAATAAGAACCTCAAAAAGCCTTTACTTCTGAAACTAGAAGTTTCTTTCGATCAGCTTATAGATATCGCTCTTCGACTTGAAGAGGCCGATAAAGATAGTGATGTTGAAGTTGTGCGTGCCAAACAGAACTTCAACAATAACATGAAGAGGCCTATTAAGTTCAAAGGCCCCAATCCCAATCCCAACAAGAAAGGGAAGCAAGAAACTTTGGTAGCAAAGACTCCTACCTCTAGTCGTGGACGATGCTACAATTGTGGTTACCACTATGCAAATGAGTGCCCAAAACCATTTTTTTGTCGTTATTGCAAAAGTTCGGGCCATATATATACATGTCCCATACTCCAAAGTTGGAGAGAGGGAGAGTTGAATGTTGTGCAAGCTCCTAGTGACACTTCTCTTGGTCAAGGTATTTCTCATTCTATCCTTGATGACTTTAATTTGTTTTGTGATTATCCTATTCGAGTTCTTTTTGATACGGGTTCATCTCCTTCTTTTATATCAAAAGGACTTGTTGATTCTTTTTCTTTAAATATTATGGACTTGATGACTTCACTGAAAATTGCGAATCCGGTTGGTGGATCTGTAACACTCAGTTTGTTTTGTAAAGATGTCGAAATTATTTTATGTGATTATTCTTTCCGAGCCGATTTGCATGTTATGCGTTACTTAGGCTTCAGAATTGATTTTTGGGAAAGGATTGGCTTAATCATTATAAAGCCCATCTCCTATGTCCTGAGAGGACTATCCATCTTCGACATTCTCAATCTGTTAAGCAGATTTCTATTGTTTTTAATGATTTTTTATTTCCAAATTTGGTGGCATCATTTTATTCTTTAAACCCACTTGATGAGGAAAGTGTTATAGAGGTGGGGCGTCACACTAAGTATAAAATACTTATTAAAATAACCGAATCTGTTAAATTAATTAAATCCCGACATATTAGACTCTATAATCAAACCGTAAAGGTTCATAGTGGTTATTTGATCGAAGTGGTCCCGGATAATGTAGGTATCTGATCTCGGTCTCGTCGAATCCAAGCAATTAATTTAAAAGGCCAAATTGTTTAAAATAAACAATTCATATTCAAAGTGTCAATATTCACATATGAAATTTATTACATATGTTTATTTTCAATAAAACGTGTCAACGTTTTATTCCCAACTTTTCAATTCATTTGGCTACTTAATGACATAGACAAGAACACTTGAAATAAATATTCAAGAGCAATAAGGCCAAACATAGATCGTTAACTTAATTTAACGATTAATAATTAATACTAAAACAATTCAAAATCAGTATTTAATTAACTGAATCTGTTTATATTTTTAATCCAAATTACTTATACATTAAAGAAATTGTAAAACAATTTATTATTAGTTATTTAGGATTAAACAACCAAATTAATAACTAATTTACTTATTACATGAGGTTAAATCAAACATGACTTTAATTAATTATCCACTTGATAACTAATTTACTAATTGACATAAGGCTTAATTAAATAAAACCTTAATTATTTATTAATTTACATAACATTTAATCAATAAGGATTTAATTAATTATCCACTACCATTGTTATAATTGATTAAATTTTATATTAAAGAAAATTAACAAAATTAATTTAGATTAAAATATTGGGTGATTGGATCATATTGCAAAAATTATCATGCCCGTTTGTTTTAAAGGAAAGGAGACTAATTTTTTAAAATTAAAGATTATTAATATAAATCTTAATTTAATTCCCTTGCTTTTAAAATACTACCCAATTCACTTCGGCCCAAGACAAACCAGGCCCATTCGTTTTTTTTATTTTTAAAATAAGAAACCCAACCCTACAAAAGCATGGCCCAAAGCAAAAATCACGACCCAATGTCCTTCTTCTTCTTCTTCTCCTTCCAGTCTTTTTTTCTTCTCCTTCTGTTCTTTTATTTGCACGCAACCAGGCCCTTTTCACGTAGACGTGCACGTACACGTGCACGCTCCCTACGACCGTCGTAGTTCGACGCCATCCATCCCCACACATCGCCCTCGACTATCTCAACACAGTCACCCACTTGACAACGCTGACCACTCCTCCATTCGAAAATCGAATTGCCGAACTAAACACTCCAACAACCCAACCTACTTCAACTGCCTCGCCACGCCACCTCATCCCATCGTTCACAACCAACCTATGCCGAAATGCTCGCCACAGCCTCCTCTTCCTCTTCCCCGATGACTGCACGCCCCTCTTGGCCTAGTCAAGCCGCCATTTCCACCTAGCCGGAACCCAAAAACCCATGACCTAAAACCCTAATCCCAACTCACCTGACCACCACAAACATCAAATAAATGTCGTGCCATTTTTCGCCAATCACCCATCACCCATCACCCAAGCAACCTCCATACCCAACGACTAGCCGCTAAATCGCCTCGACCACCTCAATTTGACCAAAACCCAAATTCTGGTCATCTCACTTTTTCTTGCTCCACACATGATGAAAAATCACCAAATTACTTTCAAAAATCACCATTTTCAGAGACAAACACACCCACATAATCAATTTATTAAATTATGTTATTCGAATTTTGGCCATTTCAAAGTTGTTTACTGTAAACTAAGCTTTTCTCCCCCTATGCTTAATGATAACTAACGAAATAAATTTTAAAATAAACTATACTAAAAACAATCACTTTTTCTTTTGGAACTATAATCTAACACCAACTAGATCAAGAGATATCAATTTTTTTGAAAGTTGCATGATCTATTTCATTTCAAGAACAGAGATGGTGTTTGAGTTACAGGTTGTATTCCTCATGACCAAAACATATACCTATATAGCATAGAAAACTCATTATCACATAATTACTTGACAAATAAAGATGTTCATTCAATTTTCAAGCATATGTAGATACATATATGGATCTCGTAAGTAAGAGACCAAGTTTTACTCACCTGCTCTTTTGAAAAAAAATGAAACACTGCCTCCTTTTTGTTTGCTTTGGTTGTAGCTTTAAGTGCTTAGTTTCCTACAAGATTTTAATGGCAGCTTATCCTTCTTCTTCTTCTTTTTATGTGTTAGAAAGTATACGTGAACAAAAACTACAAGTGGTAATATAGATGAGAGGGAGCATGCTAAAGCCTTCTCAATATACAGTACTTTATTTTCTTTTATTTTCCTTTCCTAATTTGATTTAAAATTTTATGACTTGATTTGAAAACTTGGATTGACATGATTTCCTGTGTGATTTGAAGATTGAGTGGTTAGATTTATTATATGTTTGACTTGATATGTTTTCATCATTATGTCCCCTTGTGTGTATATATGCTCATATAAATATATACATAGAGTTTCCTTGTGTGGGTATATATACTTTCATATATGTATATATATACCTTATACACTTTGACCATATGTACATGTTTTTGACTATATACTAACATAAATTTAACATGTTAAGGTTAACACTTCTTGTATAAATGATTACATACACACTATATTTTGACTTACACACATATACAAACTATTTACAAGTATTTATTCTTATTAATATATTTTTTATTTTAATTTTTATAGCATAAGCTTTTCGTATACAAACATATATACATATATATTTTTTAGTGGAAATTGGTGTGAAGGGCCTAATTATACGGCCCAATTTTTTTCTAGGACAGGGGTTTGAAATTATTATTTTCCAGGACAAATATCTAGGCGGTGTGCATCTTCATCTTCTTAAACCAATCGTATCTTCTGAAATCAAATTCGCATTTAATTGTGAGAAATCATGAGGCGATTTTCTTCATTTGGATAGGCTAATCGATTTTCTCTATTGGATTGCTTGTTCTTTGGTGAGTCTCGATTTTATTTGGTGGTTTTCATTGTCAATTCGATGTTTTCTGATGTTCATGATGTTATTCTATTTTTCTTATCAGGGGAGGCGGTTTTGATCTATTGGAGGTAGGTTTTGTTTGATGTAGTTGGAATAATGGCCTCTGAATGGTATTCTTTTATTCCGATAACACAAGAATTGTGTATTTAGCCTGGTTGCATCATTCACTTTAGATTATGATTTTAGTATTTAGAGTATCACTTTAGATTTGGTTTGAGCAATCAAAGTATTTATTTTTGTCAGTCAATTCTGTTTGTACTCACTTTGGGTATGAAGTTGGATCTGAAATAATATTAGTTGAAGTTGTTTATTCTTTAGTTCTTGTTGATTTGTGATCTATAAAAGATAAATTGTTTTATCTTTTTTCAAAAAGTGGGATAGAAAATGATTTGTTATGTAGTATTTTATGCTATTAGTTTCTAATTCAGATCAATTTCACATAGTTATTTTTTTGTTTACATTTTTTTTGCAGGTGTGATTCATCTGTTATAGTTGTGTTTGATTTCAATAACAATTGTTTTAGTGCTCATTTTGGATTAAATGCTTCTATTTCTTCTGTTAGGAATAGGATTTGCGAGGAGTGGATTAATTTTAGTCCATTATGCTTTGATATTTTTTATATTCGAGAATCAAAGACTACCTTTGTTGAAACGGATAGTGATCTTCAAGCTGTATTGTGTTTGTCTTGGTTTAAAAAGGAAGAATTTTTGGTATTTTTTCTACGGTTGAAGATTAATTCAATGGATAATTTTGTTGGTGAAAGTAGCAAGTCTGGTTCAGTAGTTGGTGGTGAGTCATGTAATACTATGTTAGGTTATGATGATGATTTAGATTCTGGTTTTACTCAACAAAAGGATTTACATGAGTTGTTGAAGAAGAATTCAAATATGGAATTTTTTACTGGGGTTGGTCAACAGTTTGATTCTGCTATTGGATTCCGTAGAACGGTTAGTGCTTATTGTTTGAAGAATGGGTTTAAAGTACAATATATTAAGAATTGTAAAGAACGATTGACATTTCGATGTGCTATAGATAGTTGTCCTTTTAGGATTCATGCTTCTTGCAAACTGAAGCAATTGGACCAACTGTTTGTTAAAAACATTTAGCTGATTCATACTTGTGGTGGTGGATTTCGTTCACTTGGTAGTCCAACTATTAATAGTGATCTTGTGAAAAGTCTAATCTTCAATCAAATTCGTGATGATCCAAAAAGAAAAACCAAGGATATCATTAAAAGTTTTAGAAGAGATTATGATGTGGAGCTGAGCTATTATTTTGCTTATAAGGGTAAGAAATTGGCTATGAATGATATTTACGGTGATGAAAAGAAATCTTACAATGAATTAGTTTGGTATTTGAAGGCATTGGAAAGAAATAACCCGAATAGTTATTCAAGTATGAATGTGAATTCTAACACTATCAATTTGAGGGAGTTTTTGTATGTTATGAGGCATGTATATTTGGATTCAGCTATTGTCGTCCTATGGTGTTTTTAGATGCTACCTTTTTGAAAGGGAGAAGTGGTATTTTGATGGCTGCTACTGCAAAAAATGGGAATCAAGGTACTGATTTTGATCTTTTTTTTGCTGTTGTATTTACTTTGTACTGTGTGCATTAGTTCCTTGTTATAAATTTATGTAACATAGTACTGTTTCTTTAAGTGATTGTTCTAGTGAATTTTGTTCTGTACATACTGCATTTTGGTTAAGTGGTTAGTCTACTGTTATATAGTGCATTTGGTTATTTCAAATGTAGTAATATCCAGTTCAATTCATTATAGTTTCTTTTGCGTTAGGGATTAGCATGTGAAATTATTGCAGAAATGAATTCAGAGTCACAATTTAGTTCTATTGAAAATTAACGATGATTAATGTTGGTTGTTGTTTTTTCTTGATAGATACATAATTTAGATGTTTTATTTTTTCTGTTTATCCACCAAATGTCATGATACCTACTGCTTATATTGCATTCACCATAATTTGTTATATTTCAAACGATAAATGCATATATGTTTTTATCTCTAACATCTGCAATCTAGTTGCAGTAGTTACAAAGTAGGTACAATTGTTCAATGTATAGCCATGCTCCTTCTTATTGTAAATTTGATCCAAAACAAACACTGTAAAAGATTTAATGTTATTTAATTTGATGTACAAAATGTTACTGTATACAGGAGTTAAAAAAGATAAATGCATTTATCTTTTAAGATAAAGAATTAAATAACATATTAAGCCGTACTTATATATCATAGTTACTACTACATGTTAAACATATTTATCATTTTTTCATTATTTGAAGTTCTTACATAACGTATACAAATGATTTAAACAACATATAGAAAAGATAAAAGCATATATGTTTTAGAAGTTCGAATATTAGTCTTTGTATTGTATGCATGAATTATGTATCATATCTTTGCAATTTCTACCCTTCCTGCATAGACTACACATTCAAGTAGCAAAATTTAAAAAACAAAAGAAAAAAAAAGGATGAATTGCCTCTAGCAAATTTATTTTTCCTTTTTTATTTGGGCCGAGGGCATAGTTTTCATGTGATTGTCTACTATTAGATAATACTGTTTCAAACATAGTGCATTTTGTTGTTTCAAATGTACATTAATAAACAGTGAATTATTTTTTTTCCAAGTTTTTTCCCATCGGCAATGGCTCTTGTTCCCAAAGAAAATGAAGAGTGTTGGAGTTGGTTTTTGAAACACATAAAGAATGCTCTTAGTTGTGATAGAATATTAACTTTTTTAAGTGTAGACACTGGGTTTATTGTTAAGTATTCCAAATTTTTTCCAAATAGTCATCATTCTTATTGTTTGCATCATATGCAAAATAATATTGCTAGCATTGTGAAAAGTGGAAGGGGTGTTTGGGTAGCTCATTTACTTGAGCATTGTGCTATAGCTTCTAATCATCATGAGTTTGAAAAAGCCATGTCCAAGTACAAAGAAATTGGAGGTGCCAAAGCTATAGAGTACTTGAATGATAAACCATATGATCATTGGGCCGATTTGTTTTTTCCGGGGAAGCGATATGGTGAAAATAAGTCCAATGTAGCTGAGAGTTTTAATTCTTGGATTTTGGATGAAAGAAGTTTGCCTGTTACTGCTTGTCTTGATGGAATTAGGGTAAAACTTATGATGAAAATGTCTTATCGTAGAGAAGAGGGATTAAAGTGGACTAGTGTGCTATGTCCGAAAATGGAAGCTTGTTTGTTAAAATTGAAGGAAGAAGGATTTGGGTGGAGTGTTTCTAAATCATCTAGGTATGTATTTATATTTTTTTACATGATGTTCACAGTTTCTAAAAAATGATAAATGCATTTATCTTTTTTCAACCTGCTATGTAGCCTGTGTTATGATTTCATTTTGTTGGTGTCGCTTGCTACATATTTTCTCTTTGTCTGCATTGAGGCTTATGATAATATGAATAATGTAAGGACCAAGTAATATAAAGCAAGTATCATTGTGGTGTTTTATTTTTGAGATATTGTTATGGTAAAAACTAATGTTGTGCATAGGAGTATGATGCATTAGTGTGTCTGCTTAGGGTTTATTCACATGCATGAGTGTTTTATTTTTGATAGTATTTATGGTTTTTGGTATAACTAAAAGCTGTGACAAGATATTTTCAAGTTTATAAATTTAAACCTTAACAGTAAATATATAATGGAAATATTGAGCAATGCTCACATGCAGAATTCATGAGCAAACATACATTATCTTTTTTTCTTCCCTTATAGCATAGCTTTTGTGATCTTTAAAAATATGAATAGTATGACTGTTGTTAATTTTTTTGGTTTATGAGTCTTATTTTTCACTATTAGTTCACTGCACATGAATTGGGTCTTATTTATTAGATAGATTAGAGAGAATATATATAGTGCTAATAATCCTTTTTTGGAAATGCAATCTGTTTATATATTTTACCTGTTTTTAATTTTACATTTGTAGGTATATTTTTGAAGTTCATTCTCCAACATCTCAAAAGGTTAATCTTAAAAATCGCATTTGCAGTTGCAATCAATGGAAAGTGACAGGTTTTTCTTGTGTGCATGCTTTGAAGTGTATTTCTTTAACCAGAAATTATGTTTATGAATATATTGAGAATTACTTTACTATTGAGTATTATCGAGCTTCGTATTCACATTTGATCAATCCTATTCCAACTTTTGATAAGGAAGCAATTGAAGCTAAAGAATCATCTATTGTTCTTCCTCCTAAGCCTGTTCGTGGAGCTGGTAGGCCTAGGATGAATAGGATTGAAGGGGCTGATTTTCATGCTAAGCAAAACAGATGTGGAAAGTGTAAAAAACTAGGACATAATAGAAGGGGGTGTTCTTTGAATAATTGAGTTGATTGTTTTAGTTCAATGTATTTGATTGGTTGTTCTATGAATACTTTGAGTTGAATAATTAAGTTGATTGTTTTAGTCCAAAGTATTTGATTGGTTGTTCTATGAATACTTGGTTGTTGTATGAATACTTTGAGTTGAATATTTGAATAATTGCATATGTTGAATTGGTTATGATCTGATTTTGATTATTTTTGGTTGTATGCAATTATTTATGTTTAACTGTTATTTGGAATACAATGTTGTTAGTTCTGTTAAAAAAGATAAATTGATATTTCTTTTTAATTCTTATGTGTAGTCTGTTTTTTGTTATTATATGTTACTGTAGTTATTATGTCTATTCTTAAAATATAGTCTTTTCTATTCATGAACTCCAGCCCTGATGCTGGTCACTACAAGAAAATCAAAGTGGTATCAAATAGGACCAGTTTTAATAGCATAATCCAAATCTGCAATGAGATATTCTATATCCTCAATGCCAACGGATATTCGAACAAAATCATCTGTAAATCCATGAGTTTCACGCACAGCAGTAGGAATACAAATCAAACAGAACAACTGGAGATAAGTATGATTAGTATATTGCTACCCGAAACATACTATCAATAAAAGTGATGTTCTTATGTATAGACTTTTTAAAAGAGCAAACGCAGAATTGTCAATAATAGTGATAGAACATACTGTCAATAAAACATAAATGCGTTTATCTTTTTAACAGAGCATTAAAAACATTAGCCATTACAAATTCACTATCAATTACCATAATTTCATTATCAAATTTAAAATCAGTTGTGTAAGTACTTGCTAGTTAACAATATACAAAAGCAACATAGATTGAAGTGATTATGTACTTAATATTTCATTTGACAGATGCATTGGTTCTAGACAGTCTTGCCTTCTTGGTTCACAATATCATAACAGTTTGACAATACATCCCATGGTACTTGGCGGACTGGAGATCGATAGCCTCTACAATCGGGGTCGTAGCATTTCTGATAGTAGCCACCCCTTTGGAAATCAACAATGTACATAACATGATTACTTTTATGTTCTCTTCCAATTCGTTCACAATATCGACTTCTGGACATGCTATAAATTATGTAGCCATGTGCAGTAAACCAGTACCACCTTCTGATTTTACCCGAAACATTTCCATGAGAGGCAAAAGATGAAATTTTATCATCCAAAGCTGGAAAGGGAGATTTTCCTGAACAATAGGACTTAGGTATATTGCTTCCATAATCATGTAATGACTTATCTCCCTCAGTGTAGGTGCTATTATCATTGACCTCAGATTCAAAATGAAGAATTTTGCAATAGTCCAGATCCATTTTGCACTCTAAAGCTTATCAAAATCAGCATCTATTTTGCAAATAAGTGATTTGATAAACACTTGTTCCTCATTCAGATTCTTACATCCAAAGCGTCCGCTTGGCAGGAGTAAAGCATTCTTCCCTGCTTTTGATGAGAAAGGAAGACAAAAACAACGATTACGGGTATAAACTCCAGTATCAACAAAAAGAAGCTTTGTATTGTCTGATGAGCTTGAATCATTCTTGATGTACAGGTTTTCAAACTGTGGATCACTTACTCTTAAATTTATTATACATGAGCATACCTCAGAGATGAATGCTCCAACATGCGAGTTGTCTTTGAAGGAAATATTTGGGATATGAATGATCACATGTCGAGAGAACTTTTCTTCAGTAGATGAATCAAGCTCTATAACCCAATCTTGATTTCCCTGGATTTTGTATTTCTCATTTAGCACTTTGAAGGTGATAGATATCAGAATATCTACCATTTCATCGGCATTTTTTCCAGTGTTAATCTTTTCATTGAACTCCGATCATAATACAAGTGGCAAGGCAGTCCGACTTGAATAACCTCATAATGGTGGCGTAACTTAGGATTCATGGTTTTGTACCTTCTCCAGAACTCATCATATGTAAAAACAAGGAACCTTCTTTGTGCAGTCAAATGATCTTGGTAGCAAAAAACGTAAGTGTTTGCATGTGTTTGGACAAATCTTAAAGCTTCTTCTTGTCTAGGAAAAGTAGCCCATACTACATCCTTTTGCTATGTAGAACAACGGAATTAGAAAACATAATAATAAATATAAAACTATAAATTATCGATAAAAGATAAAAGGATTTATCTTTCTTAAAAGAGCAGTAGAATCATATTTTGGATTACAAATTCATGATCCATATTTATCTGAATAACATCATCAAATCAACAAAGCCATTAGAAATTCATTATCAAATTCATCATCAAATTTTCAATATCAGTTACTACAAATTCATCATGTAATTCATCAGTAAATTCAAATATACTCCCTAAAATCTATGATCAATTTAGTATCAGCCATTACAAATTCATTATCTAATTTTTAACATCACCCACTAAAAATTCATCATCTCATTCATCAGCCATTACATTTTTATGGGCTGAAGAAGAGCTGCAAAACTTGTCAAGCCAGCAGTATGGTTCGTCGGAGAGTATTTGTGCAGCTATCTGTGCTTTGAATGCATTAACTTGTTCAAGACTAATTTTTTCTGTAGTCTGCATTCCTTATGCTATTTTTTGCATGAACATCATCACAAAAATTCCACAGTCTTACTTGTATTTCTGAAGTTTAGTACTTTGAATATAATGATAAAACAGATTATCTTTTCTTTATTTTGATAATGAATTGTAATTAGTATTATGATTATCTATGTAATTGTATGTGAGTAAATAATATTATCTAATTGGTAATATGTGTGTAGGTAGTTATTGTGTACCATGAATTTTTGTATAAAATTCTGAACTATCTTCAAAATTACCCATTGCTTTGTTGAGCACCGTCAACATGTTTAAGCACTGAATTTTTGCTGATAATTGTTTTGTGCCCTTCTTCTTGTAGCTCTTTGTTTAGGTAATTTACTGCTGATTTCTGCAAACAGTGAAGGAAAATTAGAATAAATATAAACACATTTATCATTTTTACTTTTTGTGTATTTTTACTTACCACATTAATGGCAAATTTTGTATGTCCACTTCTGTAGGTTTTTGATCTCGTGGTCAAGTGTAGAGAGTCGTAGTGGTTCCAAGTGCATTCTCCAACAACTAGTTCAAGCAGGCTCCAATGTTCATTGCCATGTATTGGGAATAATATGTTGCAACATAATGGATCTAAAAGTGTTCTTTTCATAAAAGGATTGAACATTTTTTTCTTGATATTTTCCAAGCTTCCAACCGTTGCGCTTTTCTGTAAAAAATTTGTTTTAGAAAATTTATGTTGTATAAAAAAATGTTAATTTGAGAATATAGTTCACTTACTGCCATAGTTATGTTAACATAGATAATGTTATTGCTTTTTTCTAGTTGCTTTGTTTTTCGGAACCAAAACCAATCAATGATCTACATTTGAAAAATAATATGGATAAAGTATATAATTTATAATGAAGGAAAGTTTAGTTTATTGTACTTACTTGACCACAAATACTTTGTTGATAGAGGAGGTCTTCTATCATGAATTTTGTTATGGTGATGAAGTTTTCATCATCACAACTAAATGCTTCGTCGTTGAAAAATTGGATGGTTGTTAATAAAAGAAATTAAGTTTAGTACGTACTATGTTGTTTGGATTTGGTAGTAAAACAAAATAGAAGCCTTTATGGAAGTATGTATTAAAAGTTAAAGATAAATTAATTTATCTTTTTTAGTTTTGTTTAGTTTTTGTTTATTTTTGAGCAAGTGTGTGAGTGTACAGTAGTTGACAGATATATTGATAGTTGACCAAACTAAAACAGAACTAAAACAATACTAATAATTAATTTAACAGATTGTTGATATATAGTTTGTGTGAGTGAAAAGTAGTTTAATTACTTGTTTCCTCCCAAAACTTTGAAAAAATGTTTTACATTTTGTTGTTGTTCTTCAGTTAGATGCTTCATGAGTGGACACTTTTCAACATTCTTTTGCTTCTTCTTTTTTTGTTCTTTAGGACTGACATCTTCAACAACAATTGGTTTTTCTGCAGCAATTTCTTCACTATCTTGTTTGATATTTTCAGATTTTAAACCATATTCCTTTTCTAGAATGCAATCTTGAGTTTCCATCAAATCAAAACATGGAAAGTTAGCAAAACTATTTATGTGCATCATACCAACTATCTTTCTTTTATTCGTACCTTTTTCAGCTTCACTTTTTTCTTTGAAATCGTTTTTTTCTTCACATTATGCTCTTCAAAATTTTCAAGCTTTTGAAGTTTCATTTCAAGATTGTGGAGTCTTTGTTCAGCCAGTTGTCTTGAATGTTGTTCCTCATTCAGTTGTTCTGCCATACTTTTAATCTCAGCAGATAAAAAGTTCACTTTCCTCTCTAACTCTTTTATGCTACTAGAGCAGTCCATAGCATATTTGTCATCTTCCAACCCAATATATATTTTTCTTGAAAAAAAGTCTTTTTCCTCTTTAGTTACATTTGCAAATTTCTTTAAAATCTGCATGGAAGGTATTTGAAATTAAATTTGGACATGTAATATCATTGAATTACTATAAAGTTAGAAATCGGAAATTATTAAAAATATACAGGTAAGAAAATTTCAGACACTTGATAAATGGATACAACATGTAAGCACATTCATATGGGAATGAGAGAAGACCAGGAAAATCTATAATGCACACACAATAGTCGTTACGTATAAATATAGATATGTAATTAACTAACCTACAAACTACATAAATTTAGAACACTATCCCTATTAAATAATACACATATAAACATATGTACTCATATAATTTTGTTTATCAACAAATATATATAGTTCATTATGTACTTAAATCATTTTATGTAAAAACATATATGCTTTTATCTTTTTTAACTAGTGTTTAATTTAGTTGTATATTTTATGTAATAAATTTAAAATATGAGTAAATCAAGAAAAATGTTTAATATGTATAACTATATATCAAATATAAGTAAGGCCTAACTTGTTATTAAATCATTTACATTAACAGATAAATGTTTTTATCTTTTATAGCTTTTAAGCATGGTAAAATTTAAACTTAAATCTGTTAATAGAATACATAACATCATTGGAAAACCACATTTAGTGATGTAAGCAGTAATGGGTTTGCAGGACAAGGAGTTGATAAAAGGTTGTTTGGTTGAATTTGGTTGACTTCTTGAATTTATTTAGGTGTTTCAAGTAGCATGTGGCTGGTGCAGCAGTTTTTTGTTCGTTCATTCAGGTTGTAGACAAAGATGAAATTAGGTGGTGAAGAGGAGTAGTTTGTGGTTGAATGTGGGGTTGATATATTGCACCATTTACAAAGTTTTAATAGCATTGTTCAACAAGTTTGAATTGTACGGAACTGTGGAGTTTGGAAGAAATTGAATGTGGGGTGTTCGTGGTGATTTTCTGGTGGTTTGGTAGTGATGCTAAATTAATTATGAACTGTGGAGTTGGGCAGAAACTGAATTGTACTTAAATCATTATGTACTTATGTATATGATTTTGTATATCAAGAAATATATATAAATGTAGCATACCTTATCATTGTCTATTTCGTCGAGGTCCAAATCTTTTAATTTTGACAAGTCCTATTTTCTCATCCTCGGGATTTTGCTTTCCAAATTTTCCTTTTCATCGATGATTTGCGTCCTTTCACAAAACCAATGCTTCCAATAAGACCATACAAATAAGCATTAACATTTAACATTTTTGTAAAAAGCATTAGTATAAATATATTTATATTTACTTAAAGTTTTTAAATCATACCAATAAGACCATAGTACATCCAGGTGTGCTTCTTGGATTAGCATAGTATTTTTGAACATTTTTCATGACATTTTCGCATATTGCTCTCGGCCAAGAGATTGAGTTCAATTTTCTTAAGTTTAACAGCTTTGATAAGAAGCCCCACTGCATGTAGTTCTGATTGTTAGGAAAGAAAAAAGTAATAATCAACAAGAGCAACAACAATTTGACTAAATCTTCATTCCCGTTTTCTTCCTCTATCATTTTTTTCAACCTTCTTGTGACTGTCTTCTGGCTAATTATGTCATTTTCTTCGCAATTTGTAGTCAGAAACTTTGAAAAACTTTCCATTGCTGTGGCCTTATTTGAAGTTGGTATCGGAAACAAGTCCTCTCCATATAAATGCATTCCAAATATAAGGCTAACTTCTTTAGGTGTGATTTTCGGCAGTTTGTTTCCAATTTTGAAAGCTTTTTCTTTAATACTGACAGAAGTAATTATTTGGTCTAAATTTGAAGCGCTTTTCCGTATGTTTTGCCGTTCTATGCCATTGGTGAGAAACATATTAATTTTTTTTTGAATGGCGTTCTGTTGATATAACTTTTTGCTTCAGAAGATAGAATGTTTTTTCCCTTAACCGTCATCATAACTTTGTACATAGCATCTCAATTACATATGTATGTTCCACTATACAGATGTTTTTTCTGTCTTTTCAGTCTGTTTGAATCTCATATTTGTCAACATCATCTGACTCATTTGTTTCAATATTTATTTCTTCAAAATCATAATTTGCTTCAATTAGTTTTTCTGAAATTGTTCCCTCGTCATCTGAGTTTGTTAGATGTTCTTTTTCAGACATTTGTGAGATTTGCTGTGTTGGTTCAGCTTCATACTACATTCATGAAAATAATATCATTAATTGGGATCCTACATTTATTTCTGCATATTCATGAAGATAATATCATTTTTCTCAAGAATCATAATGCACATAAATCAAAGCAATATTATCAAAAAATATCGTACTGCACAATAGTCTGTATAAAAAGATAATATGGTTTATCTTTTTAATTATTTTGTATTTTCTTGGGATTAAGATATTTTTTGTCAATGAAGAATTGTTAAGTAGTTTGTATACAGTAGTGTTAATAATATAGAAGCTAGTGAATAAAATGCTAAAAATATGGTCCATAAAAAAATATGCTGCAAATTCAATGGTTCCCTTAAACCCTATTGATTATAGAGGGATTTACATTTCCAATAAGCTTTGACAGTTAATTTATATAACAAATAAGTAACTATAAAAAGATATATATATATATATATTTACATTTCCAATAAACCATTTTGTCGAGTAACTATGTAGTACCGATAGCTATTTTTTTATTCTTTTCAAAGTATAGAAAGATAATATGCTTTATCTTTTTTAGTTGTTTAAGTAATGGTCATTTAGAAATCTGAAAACTTAAAGAGAATGAAACACAAAATAGCCATCGGAATATTATGTATAAAAAAGATAAATGCTTTTATCTTTTTTAACAGAGCATTAGAAACAAATTAGCCATTACAAATTGGTGATCAGTTATTAAAATTTCATCATCACAATAGCCTTGAAGTAATAACAGGTACAATATGTATGAATGCAGTGCACAATGCAGAGTCATATGGTCAGAGAATCAAGCTACAACATGAACGAATAGTCAGATTCAAAAGTGATAGTGCAAACAAGTGCACAACATACACATAAAAAAATGCAACATGAAAACAACTCAAGATCAATGCAAATGAAGCAACCAAACCTGACTAAAGTGTTCAGACATTACATATATACATTTGTGAAACATCAAGTGAATATGCAACATCATACACATTGAAACCAGAGTCCAATGCAGACATGTCGACAGGACGAGAATGCAAGTGCAGACAAACTACATGATCACTGACTACATATAAAGCAACAACTGAAGTCAGTGCACATCAATCCAATACAAACTACTTGAAGTGAATGCACAAACATATATATATACATACACACACACACATACACATACACATAAGTATATACACATGTATACATACATGTACTGACAGCATAGCAGACTAACAAAGGTAAACAATGCAAGCTCAAAAAATTTAGCTATTTTTTTAATTTAAAATATGGAATCTAGATTCCAATTTAATATGTATATACAAATTGAAGAGTACAACTAAATATTATAGGAAACATAACTAGGAAAACAGTTACCAATGGAGTTGAAGATAATGATGTTCTCTGGATGTGTTCGTTGCAGAAAGGACTAGATATAGGTCGTATGTTTATGCATTGATTTCCACCTTCATTTCTGAATATGCAAGTAGTTTTTTGAATGAATAACTTTGATTTAGAAGACCTTGTGTTCATCTTTACCCTGCATAAAAATTGTCATATATAATGAAATGTTAGAAAGAGACAAGAATAATTTTTTTGTACTTAAAAGTTGATTAAGTATGTTTATTTCGCATAAATCCTTCAGGACAACTGCAATTGACTTAAATTCAGTATTTATTATGTTATATGTAGTAGCTGATATAAAAATTTATATAGGATTTATTCTGTATTTTAATGTTTTAGATAAAAAGATAAATGCTTTTATCTTTTCCAACTGGAGTTTAAATTAGTTGTATATTTTTTCTAACAACTTTAAATCATGATAAAAACAAAATCCTATCTAATAAGTTATTGTAATTATCAAACACAACTAGGGTTTAGCATGTAGTCTAAATATTTTACATTAATAGATAGATACCTTTATCTTTTTTAACAGCTAAACAATAACTTGTTCAGTTTAACACCTAGGGTTTAGTATCATCTTCCATTGAATATTTAGGTATGCTTAATTAAACAAATGTCGATTATGTTAAATTATAACAAGAACTAAAATATCTTAAATTTATTATAAGATCTATTATCAGCATCGGTAAGAATGAATATTTAACTACGATTTATCATCTAAGTAAAACATTTACATCAAAATAAAATATAGCTTACTTGTTTCGCATTTAAGTTTAAGGTGACTGCAAAAATCGCTCGATGAAAGTATTTTAGTTTAAGCTGAAATCGATGAAGCAGAAATCAATGATGCTGAAGCAGAAATATTGGGAAGAGAAAATGGAATGGAAATTGATATAGAAGAAATCGATTTTGTTTCTAAGCCGAAGTTTTGTTTCGAATAGGCGGAAGATATGGATTAGCGAGAAGTAGTGGGTTTATTTTCGACCCGTGTCCTGGAAACTAATTATTTTGAACACGTGTCCTAGAAAATAATTAGTTGATGCTAACAGGCCCTTATAGTGAAAATCCCCTTTTTTTATCTAATATTTGAAAACATGAAGCTTATTTAATTATTTTCAAAAATTATAATTTAAATTTTGAACTCAAAGCCTCTAATATATATACATAAAAGTTATATACAAATATACCATATATCAGAAATTTGTTATTTGACCGATAAGATTTAGTATTTCAATATTTAAATCAGTTAAATATTCAAAGAACAGGTGTCAAAAATCCGGGTTGTTAAAGTTACACTTCCCCCTTAAAAACTATTCATCCTCGAAATTTCACCACATGAGCACTCAATACGATTCATGAGTCTGCATGATGTCCATAGGTCATTCATACAATAAATCTAATTCGATCACTACTCGATACCTAATTCCACTTCCAACTAGCATCGCTCATCCGCTTTACTAGTGTGAACTCCGATTAGGCTTCTTAATTAGAAATTTCTGTTCTCCTTACATAGCCAAAAATTATGATAGAAAACTTTTGGTTCCACATTAAGAACCCTCACCAAGTGTTCGCCGTCAAAATCAAATGATAAATCCTTATTTATAACGGTGTGAAACACCTCAAAGTTATGTACTCGAATCTTGGATCAAGAATTATATGAGAATGTGAAATGATCAACGTACAACCTACATATTCATCTAAGGTTCCTATTTACCCAAGTACTTTTAACTCTGCTAAAAATATTTATGAAAATATTTCACAAAATTCCAATTTAGGTTCAACAATTTAAAATGACACAACTTTATTTATGAAACCATTTTCATAAAATCATTTTAATTTTATTAACTTGTATAATACACTCTTACATCCTAAGAGTGTATATAAAACATCTGAATTTAATTCCATTCACTATAAACTTATTCAGATGTAGGCCCAAAATAATTTTTAGGTCTTAAAACTGAGTCGACCAATACAACTTCTTTACTCGTTCAGCCTGATAAGTAGCTAAGAGTAGTAGGATGCTAGTAATCAAATTACATCCTAGAGTCTACTTTTTCTTAGACACCTATAAGGTAAAGATGTTTATTAATTGACCTAATACCATCCAATAATCTTTCACGCCCTAGATGTTAAAATCAAGAGACATTTTTTAATAAAACAAAGTTTATTAATCCTCCTTATTAAGTTAATTCTATTTTAAAACTTCATTTATTAACCAATTCTTTAATCAAAATAACTTATTATTTTTAAAAATTAGGAGCTAAATACTCAGGTTTTATTTCTTTATTGTTGAAATGATACATTATTATACCCTTTGAAAAATATATATATAGTTCGAGTAACTCCAAAATGATATCAAGGAACTAGGTATAACAAAATAGTATCATATATTCCCTTATCAAGAAGGGCAATACTCAAGAGAAGTGTTTACCATTCGAACACATCCCTTTCCCAATTTTAATCACTTTCGAGTCACTCGAACTAGTTAATTACAAAAATATTTCCAATTTTCGAATCCCCATTTTGAAATAATATTATATATATATATCCAGCTAAATAATTTCAACAAAATATCTAATTCAATTTTTTTGGATTCGTTTGGATTTGAACTCATCCCTACGTTACAATGATAAAGATAATAATTTACTAAGTCCATTACAACATTCGCCTAGGCAAACATCCGATGATCACTTAGAAGATTATTCTGATCACCACCAAACAAATCGGGACTCATTCCTCGAACTGTCCAAAGAAAAATCCTACTCTCAAATTCCTTTTTCAGAATGTTTATATCTTAAAGTATTTTAAAGTAGAATTATTACTATTTTTCCCAAACCTTAGAAACCATTTTCCAAAAGCATCCGGGTTTAAATTATTTGAAAATCCATCTTATTTTCAAAATATATTTTATAATTCAGATTTATAAAATCAACTGAAATATTTATTTTTAATAAATACGTTATTTAAACCCAATTTTAACCCAACATTATCAACAAACGCCTAATAATTAAATTGCGAAACTTAATTCACAATGTTTTTGCTTCATTGTACCTACAAATTCTATTTACCAACTTATGATGGAAAAAGGAAAACTACCAATAAAGCAGATAATAATCAATGCTCAAAATTGAACGAGCATGACTATTTAAGCCCTATATAATAATAATTAAATATTATCGACTCCTAACAACAACCACATCATATATAACTATACTTTATTTTTGAAAATTATTTCTTTACGTATAAAATGTACTCCTAGGTAAAGTTATTTAATTTACCAATCTAAATCGATGCTACATTGATTTGCCTAGTTTAAATCTATAGAAACCCTTATCGACACTGTGGTGCCCCACGTCTCGACCAGAATTCATAAACCACTCAACCGATAAATCAACATAATATAAAATATTTTTATAGCACTAATAAATACGCACTCAATATATACACTCAAACTCTTTCTAGGGTCTCACTTACCCTATCTCAAATGAGTTTACCCCAACAAAGCCTAGGTGTTCGCTCAACCTAACCTCTGATACCACATGGAACTACCTGCCTTTTTGACCATTAGAAATCGACACTAATACATCCACGATATTCATGTGCCAAAAATCCAAGTGCCGAAAAATAGATTGTTGGGTGAAAGAAAGAAAAAACAGAACAAAATCTCAACATTGTGATGAGAACAATATATAATTGTTAACCCGTCTTTTGACAGGCAGTACACAGGCAGCTTTAACCCAACAGACTTTATGATCATCAAGGAAGAAATCCTAGAGAGATGGTTACCAGGATTAGGGACCGATTATGTTTGGAACTATGGATGATAGTTGAGTGGATTCAGATGGACAGTGCTAAAAAAATAGCTAAGTATGGAACTAGCACTCTTTCCAAGAAGAGGGATCAAATCAGAATATTCACTCTATAAAAAGAGATCGAAATAGAGGGATTAGAATAGAGAGATCGGAATAAAGGGACTGGATTGAAAAGGATGCACACAACATAACTCAATGATGATTGCTCCATAACTCAACAACCAAAAGGCGGATTGAAGTGAAACTTTGGGAAAAAGAAGAAGGGACCCTTGGGAGTCTAACTTAGGGATCGCACATTAAGTGGATTATTTTTGAGGGATCGGCCCCTATCCCTATATAGGGATCAGCCTAAATCTCTATAAGGGATCAGTCATATTCAAGCTTATAGAAATGATCAGTCAATGACTCAAAATCTACAAATGCAATCAGCATGAAATTTAAAGGTGAAGTACATTACAACATAGGCAACCCATCATAGGGATCACACCCTAAAAAGAGCAAGCAAGTGAGATCGGCCCCTATCCCTATATAAGGATCAGCCCCTATCCCTATATAGGATTCGGCCTAAATCCGGCAACATTACATGCTGCAACAAAGATTGATCAATAACTCAAGTTCTACTAATCCAATTGACACAAAACTTGGAGTACAAGTATATTACAACACAAGGGACCCACCATAGGGATCACCCCCATGATTCCCCTAAAACAGTAATCGACATCGTTCCCTATTATAGGCTTCGATGGGCCCCAAACTCTTTGGGCAGGCTCATCTTAGTTTAAGGGTTCCAGGTCCGGGTTTTGAACGAGATATTTTCACGTCTTCTTCTACAAATACAGCAAACATGGCATCGGAAAAGGGATATTTCTTCTTTTTTCTTCACTTCATCGTTTACCTAGGCTACACTCTGCCATTTTTACTCTTGGATTTCATGGACTTGTAACTGTAATCGGCATTATAAATAAAAAGGAAAATCTTTAGAGTGGACATAGGCCGGAGTTCGCCGAACCACTGTAAATCTATGTCTCTCTGTACTTGCTTTCTATTTTAATTTTATTATTCTTTAATTTATATTCTCTACATTATATTATCCAAGATCTGTGACTGGATATTGGTGCTTTCACATAACTGGGTGTTGTTGGCCATTTTTGATGCCAATAATAATGTACATAAGATCTTTACAGAAAGAAATCATCATTATTATATATGACATAAGAACACTTTAAGCTATTATCAGCCTAAACAGCTATAACAACCTGTTCTTATAGTTGCTGATATATACAACAAACAAAAATCAAGAACAACTAATAGCGGAGGAATATAAGATATGTGAATATGTCTTGGAGAATCCAGCTCTTCTCTTGAAAGCTCTAAAGTGTCCGGCTAAAACTGGAAAACATGCTTAGACTGACTCGAGCATTATAGGAAAACAATACCTGGGCCGGTCTGGTAAAACCAATGTGAGAAACTCAAATCACAAGGAATTTCATTTAACTTGGAAAACCTTTTAATCAAAGGTATTTAGTAAGACCATGCCGCACATAAACACGGATGGGTATTTTCCTTACAATAACAAAAACATTTTCTATAGAAAATCAAGAGATATTATAATAATATCTAGGATATGAACATATTAATCATAGCCGAAATTGTTACATTAATTAAGGTGAATATTAGTCACGCATCCCTAAAACCAAAGTTAATTCAAACGGCATCCTCCCTAAAAAAAAGTTGTAAAGCGGGTCCTTATAATTATTTTACTGTAGCAGCATTTATTTTTCGTGTTTTTTGAGCCAGTGCTTAATTTTTTTTCAAAAAATTGTAAATATTATAACTAGGTCTCTAAAAGAAAAAAAAGAATTGCAGACATATCTGCAATTATTCCATATAATTGCAGACATGTCTGCAATTATTCACCGAATAATTGCATTCGATAAACATCTGAATAATTGCAGATATGTATGCAATTATTCCATATAATCACAGACATGCATGCAATTATTCACTGAATAACTGCGTTGAATAAAAATCTATATAATTGCAGACATGTCTGCAATTATTCCATATATTTGCAGATATGTATGCAATTATTCACTAAATAACAGCACCTTGATTTAACAATCAGGATATTTACGTAAATATCTCTACTTATTCCTTAAAATTGCAGACATATCTGCAATTTTTAGTTGCAAAGGCATGCTATCCAGAATAAGTGCAGACATGTCAAATTATTCTCTAAAATTGCATACATATCTGCAAGTATTCCTGAAACATACCGTGTGTCATTTTTTTCTCTTTTCATCCTTGTTTTTTGATTTTTTTGATATGAATACGAAGATAAATATGAATTGAAATAAGTTTTAAAATTTGGAAGTTTTTTTTGTTTTTTATATGTTTTTGATGATTTTCGAAAAATAAGGACCTAATTTACATACTTTTTTCCACTAGGGTTTTTGTGAATTTTGAAACTTATCAAGGACCTATGCCAAAAGTACCCTTAATTAAATTCTAGCATAATAGGTATACAAGTAAGTCCGAAGGCACTTATTAGAGAGTAGATTTCCATACAATGACAAGGCCCTGGGGTACCGCTTAATACATTACACTTCTAGATAATGTATCCAGGGCCTCACATGGACCCCTTACAAATCAGGACCGGCCTTACCCCTTACTTGATAGTTCCAAATATTTCATCACCTCGGCTACTTTTGCAACCTTTTCCAAGAGCTTTCATGCACAACCAAATCCATAAATGTATATATTTAGAAAAGGTGATGACAACACCCTAAGGGTGTGACCCACACATAGCCCTGAAACATATCCCCCATTTTAGTCATTCCCATTTGATGAGGATTGAGGCTACGATTATCTTTTTTTAGCACTTCTCTCTTGGAATGCTAGCACATCCCTCTAGGCAGAAATCAAATGCCAGCATTCATCCATACAAGTTTGTTTAGGGTCTTAATGAAACTGAAGGCACTACCTCCAGTACATTCATTTTGAAATCACCCTCGGGATTAGTAGCAAATAGCCCTTTCACATCAAAAGCTTCATCTTCAATCATCTTTAAGATGTCTTTAGTTCGAAACACTTGAGTTGGATCGAAGTGGTTTTCGGATAATTTATACTTATCCGATCCTAGTCTCTTCGAAACAACATTCGATAATTCCGGTAAACTCAACCCCGGTTCTTTCAGAAATAAATAGACAATAGATAAGAGTGGAGATCACCTCCTAACCGTTGAGTGAACATATTTCCTTATAGTTTGTCCTAGGAGAACAAAATGAGATTTATATGCACAGTACAACATCATTGAAGATGACTATACCATATAACTCACGTGTTTCTCCTAGATATTTCTAGAGTTATATTTTGGTCTAGATTTGATAGTCAGTTATTTAACTATCAAATAAACAAACAAGCAACAATTTAACGATTTAATTACCCATAGTCACCAACTAAGCCTTAACATAAATCTTTCATTTATTTAAATCTCTGCTAGGATATTTATTAAAATATTCACATACCTATCTCACCGACATAAGTATATTCACAAAACATAGTGAAAGATTTCTTATTCCGAAATCATATTAAATGGATTAAAACAATGTTATTTAAATTAGAGATAAGGATAACCCCAAACACTATTCATTCGGTGGTAAGCATGGAACGTAAGTTCCACACACCATAATTAGGAAGGTCAATTAAGGGAAATCCAAACCTCAAACTCTTTTATAAATTTTTTCTATAAATCATTTTAATAAATCCTTTCATTTATGGAAATATCTCTTACCAAAACTCCAAATATATTTATATAATTTCTTTACAAATCTCCAAGTCTGTTTATAACACTCTTTTATAAATATTAAAACTATTTATAAACTCTTTTATAAATATCCAAAATCAGTTATAAAATTCTTTTATAAATATCCAAAATCATTTATAGAAATCTTTTATAAATAACTAAATTCATTTATAAAACTCTTTCCCTAGTCTTAAGATCCATTTTCAATTTATAAAACTCCTTTTACAAACCTTCCTTATTTAAGACAAAACTTCTTAAATAAACTTTAACAAATTAAGTTCCTTTGACAAATAATCAATTATTTGGAACATCTTTAAATAAACAAGTTATTATTTAAACATTTTTCGTTTAATTGCCTTTAAATTTCATTCAAAATAATAAATTTAGAATATCATTAATAATATATTAAACCAAATGAAAACAATATTATTATACTAATAATTTAACTTCAAAACAATATTAATATAATAGTTAAGTAGCTTCAAACATTATTAATACAATATTTAATTAATTTCAAAACATCCTTAATATAATAATTAATTAATATTTCAAAACATTATAAATATATTAATTAATTAATTTAAGACATTTAATATAATAATTAGTTAACTATTATAATACTGATATGATAATTTATTAGCCTTTAAATATAATTAAATAACTTTAATTAGTAGTCAAAATACAATTTCAAACATTTTAAATAAATAATTAACTAACTTTAAAATAATACTTAACATTATTAAATATCTTTAAAAAATCATGTTAATAAAATAATTAACTTTAAATCATTATTAAAATGATTATTAATTATCTTTAAAACATTATTAATAAATAATAATTACCTTTTAAAAATATATAATAATTATCTTTAAAATAACTTTTAATCAACAATATACTTTTCAAATTAGAAAAAGGCTAAGCGGCCACAATGGTAGTTAAACAAGCTACCATATCATTTAATTTAATTTTCTATGTTAATAACTCATATTTACATAATCAACATCTATGTAAATAAATTCAACACTTAACCACCACTGGTTAGCACATCAACTTATTCAAAGTGGCATGCTAATTACTGTCATATAATCAAATGTCCAAATCCATAAAATACCAGAATGGGGATTTATCTTGCTAATTAAATGACCAATAAATTTAATTAGCAGAATAGTATTTTATTCTGCTAAACAGGTGTCCAAATTACCCTAATCAATTTACTTTAACCGCGGTGTTTATTTGGGAAAATAGATAACACCCATTGAGTAAAATTAATTAAACTAAGTTATTATCCAAATTAACTTAATTATTATCAGGCAATATTTATCATTAAATTACATTACATCTAACTAATCAGCAAGTCATACTGAAGTGTTGTATTCGTTATTATGAGTCCAACGCAAAAATCCGGAGGTTAATCGGATTTCGAACGAATGAGATATGATTTTTCAAATTTTTAAAAACACTTAAACTTATTAAAATTAGAAATATAAATTTTTCACCGACTAGCATATGGGCTCGGCCCATTATCCTTCAAATCCGACCCATCAAGAATAAGGTCTTCTTCCCCAATATCCTTCATCCCAAATTGAATGCCTAAAGCTAAACCGTGCATGTACACACACACACACACACCAATCATCGAACGACAAATCCAACTGCATCAGCAAGTCTCTTCTCTTGAACTTGACTAGATGGCACCACCGCCTATTCCTTCGACCTCTTGTACTAAATTTCGACCATCGAACTTCCCATGCCAGGATAAAACACGTGACAATTTTTATCGCTAAACTCTACCAAAAACTCACCATCTAAGTGCCTCGATATCTCGATCATCAATCCAAGCTCCATTTCCCAAAACAATGACCAAAGTTCAAAGAAATCCGAACCCTAAGTGCCAATCATCGTGGATGACCATCATAGAACACCATCGAAACTTCACCAAAAATCCTACGTTAGTATATGAACTCAATGACACATACGGCGCCAATCGATTCGACTAGGATTGGGAGAAATCAAAATTTAAAATTCATGAATAAATTTTGCTGCTTACTATCTTTCGATGATTAATCGCTCATCCCTCGACGAAATTGAGTGCGGTCGATTTCCAGATATGCTGCACAATGAAATGAATAACTCTCATGTTGGTTGTCTAGCATAAAATGAGTAGATTTGGAGATGTATATTTTTGAATGGTTGGAGTGGAGATTATTTTCTTGGTTTTAGAATGTTCAAAGAGTTTAAAATGAAAATGAAGAAGGAGGAGATGCATATGTGCATACACCTGAGTACTTATAGGTTGGATCATCTCACAACCATGGGAACAATGGGACAAGGTGGCTGCTATGGTGAAGGGGTACAAGATCAGGGGGAGACAATGGCGGTAGGTAGGGAAAAAGGAAAACAAAAGGTTGGTTGGTGTGTACCTGTATTGATTTCGAATAGATTTCGGTATCCTGCCCAACAATATCGCATCCGCGTACAAGTTGCGAACGACAGAAAATAAAATGCCATTCGCACAATAATGTGACATGATCACAAAACAAGAATAAAAATGTAACGACCCAGAATTTTAGTTATTTGAATTTGAAATATTTAATTGATTTTAAATATTGAAAAGTAAATTTAATAAGTTAAACAAATTAAATGTTAAATATAAGGGTTATTTGAATAGTTGGAATTGTTTAAATAATTGAATCTTGAATTTAATGTGAATGAAAATGATTCGAAAGTCGATTTAAATTCTATTTTGGTAAGAATGAAGATAGTAAACTTTAATTTATAATATTATAGTGATTTGAAGTGGTTTAACAATAATTCGTTTTAATTAACGTGAGAAAATAGACTTCCGAAGCACTGTCTTGGATTTCAACGAAACCAGTTTCATTGAATCCGTAATAGTGCATTATTATATGCCGTTGAATTTCATGGCAATTGGAAGTACCATTTAGTCGTGCGAGCTTGAAGCACGTAGAAATTAATTAAAGGAATTTAAATTAATATAATGCAATTTCGAAAGCTAACTTCTGTATATGATGGAATTAGGTCTCGATACTTGTTGCATTGTGTTCGGAATAGGGGTATTACATATAGAACGCCGGGTGGCATGCCTTGTTAGGAGTTCAAAAATTTAACGTGTGAATAGTGTTTTGAAATTTTTCTATAAAAGGACTTGGAAACTTTCATTTTCAAAACCATAGAAATAAAAATTCACAACCACCATTTATTTCTCCAAACCCCTCAATCCAACAGCTTAAATCAATCAGAGCCACTCCGTTCGTTTTCAGCCTTCGACTTCAACTATGAACTTGTAGAGTTCGACAAAACGTAGGCAATCAATGATGGAGATCGTCATTGGAATGGCGAGGCGGTCGCAAATCGCCTCAGTACGTACTCCGGGTTGGGTTCGAATTTCGGTCGTTCGACGATGAGAAGGGGACGCACGTGGGTGGCGTTAGCGACGGTGAGGTCGGCGCGTGCTGTGGCGTGAGTCGTGCGATTAAAGGCGACGGTGAATGATGAAGACGCGTCAAGTTTGGGTTCGAAATCCCGATGCTTGGAACGAGAACGAGAGGGATGGAGGGAAGGTAATTTAAATGTTTAAAATTCAATTAATTAATGTTAATTAAATATAAATAATCTTAACATTCATTAATTCATATCTAGTTCATACGAGGTCCAAATTGAACGCGACAAGTTGCGTTGCGATAGCATCAACGAAATCTATATTATGAAGTTGGATTGGATGGATTTGGAGCTAGTAGGAATATTTGGTTAAAAATTGAACCACTTTTTGATTTTAATTCAAATTGGAGCGCTTTGGCAATTACTAGAATTTTTGCGAGTTAACTCAACTCTCTGGCCCACTAATATTTTTATGCAAGTTTGGATAATTTTATTATTTATTTTTTGTTGACTGTTTTGATGATTTACTATTTATTAGTTGGTTTGGATATATTCCTTCCCCTGTACCGGATGAGACCCTATTATGTTCCCATGTATGAGCGGATGACCCTTTGTATACGATCCCACCTCAGGGCGACTGATTTATAATTATATAATATATGTGATGTAGGGGGATAGGTTAAAGGGATACAACAGGATTCCTCATGCTATTGATTTTACCTTTCATATATTTTGATATATGATATGTTGGATGTTATAATTGATGACATGAATGATTTTCTATTATTTAGCGCTATAGTAGCACTGGGCAATATGTTTAGTATTTTGAAATACTATAAAATAGTGATTTTGTGTTGAAATGACTTTCAAAGTAATTTTGAAAGTATGTATGTTTTAATAATTATTATCGAATTTTTTAAAGGAATGAAATTATTTTAAATAAATAAAATGTATGATTTTTTATGTTATAAGATTATAGTTTTGCGAAATACTTTAAATAAATATTTTTGAAAGGTTTATATAAAATATTTATAAAAGGTTATTTTATAAATAAAGAAATAGATTTATAAATGGAGTTTATAAATAAGTATATATATATATATATAAATGGATTTGTAATGATATATGAAGGAATGGATTTATAAATAGAACTCTATAAATAAAGAGATTTATAAATAGAAGTTTTAAAAAATAAAAAGGAGATTTGTAAACATGGTTTTATAAATATAGAGATGATTTTTGTTGAAATTTAAATATGGAGTTTAATGGTTTTGAAAAGTGATAAAACTAGAAGTAGAACTTCTGATAACATTTACAGAATTGTTATCTTTGCTATTTGAAACTATGAATTGTTAAAAAACGATAGTAAAAATATGTGTTTTTTCTAATCATTTTAGGGTTGTTTTCTAACTTAGAAAAGAGTGTCTAGGAATTGGTTTCAAGTTTAAGTATATCTTTAACAATTAATTATGATTTTTAAACTAAGTGGCTTTTAATTAAAACTTGTTTTTTTATTTATTTCAAAATTCCTTATTTTACATAATATTCTATATAAATAATTATCATATATTTTTAGTAGTTTTAAAATTATTTTAACATATTAATAAGTATTTTAAAGATATTTCGATATATATAAGTTTTAAATATTAAATTAAGTATTTTATAAATATAATAAAGGGAGTTTAGATTTTAACACTTAAGTTAAAATAAATTGTTTTATGGAATCAACTAAAAGTGTATTGCCTTAATTAATAAGTGTGGATATTCTTTGATCTTTAAATAAATGTTTAAAATTATTGGATAAGTAAATAGTTTTGAGTTGTTATAAACAATCTTTTATGTAACACTTGTTTTTAACCCTTATTATTAATTATACTTGGGAATACAATTAGATATTTACTAATGGGATTTAGTAGAAAAATACAAGTAAATGGTTTTTGTGACGCCCCACCTCTATGCTCATAATAACAAAGAGTATTAAAAGGAATACTGTCTATTATTACGAAGAATAAGGCTGGATAGGAGCGACCATACGTAGTTGGCCTTACACAAATATTGGTTATCTCGATAGAAGTGGTATATACTTTTTATTTTTCATCTATTATTTATTTACTCCCATCGACACACCCAATACTAGTATAAAACGAACTACGACGGTTCATAATAGTTTAGGACATTAGATATAACAATAACACAGATAATATAAATGTGGAACACAGATAAAAACAAAAGTCTCATATATATATAACTGATGTCAGTTAATACATAGTTGACACAATACATATGATACAACTACAACTGTCGACTCTAGAAGTTATATATACAAGTACATTATCGACTAATATACATGAATACATATCGTTCTATACAATGACACGACTACTACAAAATGACACTGACACTTCAGAAGATGTGAAAAGTCTTCAAATCCTGAACAGCAACACAAAGAAGGAAATCTACAACCTGAAATAACTCGGGTCTGACCCGAGTATTAAATTCAAAAGAAAATAATACACGGGTCAGTCTAATTCAAACTCAGTTATTAATGCACAGAAGCAATAATAATCAATATCAAATAGACGATAGTCACAAAAATCCCGTATATCCCGCTTCTCGATAAGAGAATCGGATAACAGCAGATTTAACACTAAACAGTGTTAAACAACATATCAGCAAATCCAAATCATCAACAAAGATAGATGGAAAGGGTATCAATGAAGATAATTTTGGAAAACAACAGAATTGCTTAAACAGTAATTAACAACCAAATCCAATTATTAAATAAATAATTAGAAAATCTCAAAGTGGCTAAATTAAACCAAACTGTGTGGCTGCAGTACACGCACGCGTGCACTGCCTCGCCACTACAGTATGTCCAAATTGCAAAGGTCAAATCACGACTAATCATGACTCAACACAATTGTATGTAGAAGCTACTCAGTAAGCAACTATAAAAAAATGTCCGGAATCTAGACAGTGATCAAAATCATCAATACCGTGGAGTACAACTCCAACCAAAGAAGAAAACCAATCTCAATGGCACATGAAACAAAATGCCAATTGCCTCAAATAGTCAAGTCAGCCACCATGAAACCAAACTGACCAGGCAGCTATCAAAACAGTTGTAACTAAATATAAGTCGGAAACTATAAACTGCACTTAAACTACATGACTTGAAGTTCAGTGAACAGTGCAATGAAGGCCACAAGGATACAAGGGTAAACTGCAACTAAATACAGCCACCGCAAGATCACAATGCAACAAGAACTATCTCGAAGTAATTGAAAACAAATGCAAGAACCAGGTACTACTTGCAGGGGAAACTCAAATATCATGCACCAGAACGAAAACACATGTACTCGACCAGTTTAACAGTCGAGTCTCATGATATCATTAATACAACACTAGTACACAAGAATAAAGACAGTAATAACTCAATCCAACTTCAAATGCCTAGCAATAACAAGTATACACGCATGCAAATAAAAGCTGCTGTATACATGTTCGAATAAGGCACAATTCGAAGCAATGCAACAAATAAAGTATAATGCTTTTCCAGACTGAGACTGCATTTTAATACCAAAGCAATGGTGATGGCCGGATATAATACAAAGGAAAATGCAAAAAACCCAACTTAATCAAATCAGATGAAGCAAGACAACACAATAACAGTGAGCTCCAGCACAAGAAGGCATGGACTGTGCTTGTGACAACACGACTCAAATATGCACAAGTTCAAATGCACAATATCAAATACACAAAGGTAGCAGACCAATGCAATCTGACTCAAATCAAATGCAAACTAGTGCCAACACTGGCACAATATCAAAGAAACAACCCCAACCTCCATAATAAAGAGATCAAAACCAGAATTCAAGTGGATGAGCCGAGGTAACATCAACAACATGTATGCACTGCAAACTGAAAAGTACAATTATCATACCCGAGGGCAAGACTATAATACAACTTAATTCAACCTGCCAAAAATGGTACAATACAACCCAAATCAGCCTACAAAGACCAGAGGAATCCAGGCAAGTTAAAAATGCATTCATGTACAAAAGATGACATGAAGCAGTACTAACGTACATGAATATGAAGGCAACAAGTATAACAGTGAAAGGAAGTAAATGGCTGTCTCAAGCAACAACAAATATACACGTTCGAACAGAGTAAAGAAATGCCAAAATCGAACGAAATCACTTCGTTAAAATCAAGTTAAGGTACCAAACACAATAGAAATGAAAATAGCCTAGCAACATGGAGTCGAACAAGTCAGTAAAGGTTCATTGATACTAAAAAAACACTGAATTGCCAAACTCGAAGAACCTGGAAATACCAAAACAACAATCAACGTGGTTCACAAAAAAAACAATACTGAAATGAAGTTACCACTAAATCGAACAGTTCCAAAAATCAAGTAAAAGCTGATGTCATAATAGTTCAAACATTGACTGAATTCAATAAACAAATGCTCGAATAACTCAAAGTCGTCCCGGCAACTCATCAAGACACGGCATGTAACCAAGTCAAAAACATCAACTTCCCACATAGTCGAATGGTCGACAAAACACATAACGAAATCAACAATCGAATACGAACGAAAACCAGTGGCCAAGATAAACAATATCGAATCAAAAATCGAATTGCAGAAGCACCATAACGAGAGTGAATTAGATGTGAGAATTACTCACTTTTGATCGGTCGAGAGCTTGTAGCAGATGCTCCAGAAAATTGAAAGCCCAATCTGTCGAAGAAGAACGAGCATCGGAAGCCACGACATCTCGAAGAAACGAATGCCGCCACCATTTTTCTTCGTTCGATTATTTTAGGGTTAACGAGAAATGAAGACGGGGAAAAATGGTCGCTGCGATTATCTCAATGAAAGCAGGCCCAATCAAATAAATAAATAAATAAAAAAGAAACGGGCTAATATAAATTTTAAAGCCCGTATTCTCTTAACAAATTTTTAAACGAATTTTACTTGATATAAATTTCAAACAGCAATTAACTATCAACACTAATCGTTTTAAGACGATTGTAAATTTTCACAAAACCCCGGGTTGTTACAGACTCCCCTCCTTATAAAAATTGCGTCCCCGCAATTTTCATAGTTAAAGGCGTTAATAACAATTATTTCTCTACATAAACTGGTTAAGCTAGAAAAATAAGGTCAAGAACACAAACACCTAAATATCTTCAATTATCAACTAGATAATTAAAATACAGAAATTCACAAAACAGCAATATCTAATTATCGATACGATAATTAGAAAACAGCAAAATCCAATTATCTAGTTATCTCAAACGGTAATCAGAAGACAAATCAGCACATATCTAATTACCACAACCGGTAATTTAAAATTTCAAATCAACAAATATTCAATTATCAAAAACGATAATCAAATTTCTCAAACCAACAAATATTCGATTATCAAAGACGATAATCAAATTTCTCAAATCAACAAATATTCGATTATCAAAGACGATAATCAAATTTCAAATTCAACAAATATTCAATTATCCAAAAGCGATAATTAAATCTCAAATCAATAAATATTTAATTATCTAACAACGATAATCAAATTCAAATCAACCAATATTTAATTGTCCAAAAGCGATAATTAAATCTCAAATCAACAAATATTTAATTATCCAAAAGCGATAATTAAATCTCAAATCAACAAATATTTAATTATCCAAAAGCGATAATTAAATCTCAAATCAACAAATATTTAATTATCTAACAGCGATAATTAAATTTCAACTCAACAAATATTTAATTATCTAATAGCGATAATTAAATCTCAACTCAACAAATATTTAATTATCCAAAAGCGATAATTAAATCTCAAATCAACAAATATTTAATTATCCAAAAGCAATAATTAAAAGCAACAAATATCTGATTATCGAAAACGATAATCAGAACTCATATCAACAAATATCCAATTACCTGCAGATAATTGGAAACAACAAATATCTAGAAATCAATTAAGAAGACTAGAAAATCAACATAAAAGCTTGGATCGATCCCATCAGATGGCGAGTTTTTAATTCGCCGCACGTGCATCAACAAATGGCCGAAGCCTACCAAGTACTCAACAAAATTTTGGCGCCCAACAAATGACCCGAAGGTCCGCAGAGTGACCCGAAGGTCTAGTACTGGTATTTGACCCGAAGGTCCAACATATGACCCGAAGGTCCAACATAGTGGCTCGAAAGCACACGAAAGCATCAAAATATTTCAATTAACGAGTCCGGAATTAACCAAAATAGCAAACGCACATGTCCCATAACCACGAGTTTTACTAAATTGTTTAATTCTCTTCGTCGTTTCCTTGAAAGTGTGAAATCATCAAAATCATCAAAACAACAGATATTCAATTAACGAGTCCGGAATTAACCGAAATAGTAAAAGTGTGGTTCCATACTCCGCACTTTTGCTAAATCGTTTAAATCTCTTCATCGTTTCCTTGAAAGTGCAAAATTGTGTATTTTGTAAAAATACACTTTACATTCTCAAACGGACAAGTCCGGAATTAAGCGAATCAGTAAAAGAAAGGGATCATAGTCCTCGATTTTGCTGAAACGTTTAAATCTCTTTCTCATTCTTTTGAAATCATAAACTGTAAAATTTATAAAAAAAAATTTTATTTATTTTGTAAAAATAACAATTCACATTCTCAACTGAACAAGTCCGGAGTTAAGCGAATCAGTAAAAGAAAGGGGTCATAGTCCTCGATTTTGCTGAAACGTTTAAATCTCTTTCTCGTTCTTTTGAAAACGCAAACTGCTAAAATTTTATAAAACAATTTTCATTTTAAAACGATTTTCCAATCACGTGATTAAAACAGCAAATCAGTAACAATTTCGATAAGGAAATTGTACTTCTCAAAATACCGTAAAAACGGTCACAAATCAGCATTGCGGAATAACCGCTTGAAAATCCACTTTTAAAATTTGACGGTTACTGAAGCCAAAGCGACAGAAATATTAAAATGTCAAAATCACATCAAAACAATTTACATCAAAATGTAATATAAGAGGATTTTCATTCATCAAAATGCCACAAAACACCGTGCTTCAAAAATTTAGCATTGGTGTAAAAATCCCGTTATAAAAATAACGGCAAAAAAATACGTTTCATAACCAAGCATCGGTTCAACGTAAAATAAATGCAGTAACGTGCAATTCAAATTTTGCACGTACTATAAAATGAACAAAGAAATCATTCGAATGTATCTTCGATGAAGATAATTCAAAACAGCAAAAATCTAATCAATATATGATTAGTACAAAAGAAAGCCAGCGGAAATTTCAACAAAAATCACATAACTGTAATTTCTTCGAATCCTCAATTCGGATTCGAAATTCTCAAAGAAACAAAATAATTACAGCTATGTAAACAACAATTGAAATTCATCTCAATTTCGTATTTCGATTTTTAAATCAAAAAGATTATCAGTCGTACTCAGCGAAGACAGTGTCACTGTTTCCGCTGCGCACTCTGATAAATAGAACACAAATCAATCTAATCAACGGAACACAATTTCATCAAAACAACAAAACACAATTCCACTTTTATTCTTAAATAAAGATATTTAAAAATTTCATCCAATTTCAAAACTTTAGTTTTGACTCAAATCACAGATAAAACATCGACCAATAGTTGTAACATATGTTCCATCCAAGTTATGTTTTATATTATGTCCATAAACCCCAAGCTCTGATACCAACTGTGACGCCCCACCTCTATGCTCATAATAACAAAGAGTATTAAAAGGAATACTGTCTATTATTGCGAAGAATAAGGCTGGATAGGAGCGACCATACGTAGTTGGCCTTACACAAATATTGGTTATCTCGATAGAAGTGGTATATACTTTTTATTTTTCATCTATTATTTATTTACTCCCATCGACACACCCAATACTAGTATAAAACGAACTACGACGGTTCATAATAGTTTAGGACATTAGATATAACAATAACACAGATAATATAAATGCGGAACACAGATAAAAACAAAAGTCTCATATATATATAATTGATGTCAGTTAATACATAGTTGACACAATACATATGATACAACTACAACTGTCGACTCTAGAAGTTATATATACAAGTACATTATCGACTAATATACATGAATACATATCGTTCTATACAATGACACGACTACTACAAAATGACACTGACACTTCAGAAGATGTGAAAAGTCTTCAAATCCTGAACAGCAACACAAAGAAGGAAATCTACAACCTGAAATAACTCGGGTCTGACCCGAGTATTAAATTCAAAAGAAAATAATACACGGGTCAGTCTAATTCAAACTCAGTTATTAATGCACAGAAGCAATAATAATCAATATCAAATAGACGATAGTCACAAAAATCCCGTATATCCCGCTTCTCGATAAGAGAATCGGATAACAGCAGATTTAACACTAAACAGTGTTAAACAACATATCAGCAAATCCAAATCATCAACAAAGATAGATGGAAAGGGTATCAATGAAGATAATTTTGGAAAACAACAGAATTGCTTAAACAGTAATTAACAACCAAATCCAATTATTAAATAAATAATTAGAAAATCTCAAAGTGGCTAAATTAAACCAAACTGTGTGGCTGCAGTACACGCACGCGTGCACTGCCTCGCCACTACAGTATGTCCAAATTGCAAAGGTCAAATCACGACTAATCATGACTCAACACAATTGTATGTAGAAGCTACTCAGTAAGCAACTATAAAAAAATGTCCGGAATCTAGACAGTGATCAAAATCATCAATACCGTGGAGTACAACTCCAACCAAAGAAGAAAACCAATCTCAATGGCACATGAAACAAAATGCCAATTGCCTCAAATAGTCAAGTCAGCCACCATGAAACCAAACTGACCAGACAGCTATCAAAACAGTTGTAACTAAATATAAGTCGGAAACTATAAACTGCACTTAAACTACATGACTTGAAGTTCAGTGAACAGTGCAATGAAGGCCACAAGGATACAAGGGTAAACTGCAACTAAATACAGCCACCGCAAGATCACAATGCAACAAGAACTATCTCGAAGTAATTGAAAACAAATGCAAGAACCAGGTACTACTTGCAGGGGAAACTCAAATATCATGCACCAGAACGAAAACACATGTACTCGACCAGTTTAACAGTCGAGTCTCATGATATCATTAATACAACACTAGTACACAAGAATAAAGACAGTAATAACTCAATCCAACTTCAAATGCCTAGCAATAACAAGTATACACGCATGCAAATAAAAGCAGCTGTATACATGTTCGAACAAGGCACAATTCGAAGCAATGCAACAAATAAAGTATAATGCTTTTCCAGACTGAGACTGCATTTTAATACCAAAGCAATGGTGATGGCCGGATATAATACAAAGGAAAATGCAAAAAACCCAACTTAATCAAATCAGATGAAGCAAGACAACACAATAACAGTGAGCTCCAGCACAAGAAGGCATGGACTGTGCTTGTGACAACACGACTCAAATATGCACAAGTTCAAATGCACAATATCAAATACACAAAGGTAGCAGACCAATGCAATCTGACTCAAATCAAATGCAAACTAGTGCCAACACTGGCACAATATCAAAGAAACAACCCCAACCTCCATAATAAAGAGATCAAAACCAGAATTCAAGTGGATGAGCCGAGGTAACATCAACAACATGTATGCACTGCAAACTGAAAAGTACAATTATCATACCCGAGGGCAAGACTATAATACAACTTAATTCAACCTGCCAAAAATGGTACAATACAACCCAAATCAGCCTACAAAGACCAGAGGAATCCAGGCAAGTTAAAAATGCATTCATGTACAAAAGATGACATGAAGCAGTACTAACGTACATGAATATGAAGGCAACAAGTATAACAGTGAAAGGAAGTGGATGGCTGTCTCAAGCAACAACAAATATACACGTTCGAACAGAGTAAAGAAATGCCAAAATCGAACGAAATCACTTCGTTAAAATCAAGTGAAGGTACCAAACACAATAGAAATGAAAATAGCCTAGCAACATGGAGTCGAACAAGTCAGTAAAGGTTCATTGATACTAAAAAAACACTGAATTGCCAAACTCGAAGAACCTGGAAATACCAAAACAACAATCAACGTGGTTCACAAAAAAAACAATACTGAAATGAAGTTACCACTAAATCGAACAGTTCCAAAAATCAAGTAAAAGCTGATGTCATAATAGTTCAAACATTGACTGAATTCAATACACAAATGCTCGAATAACTCGAAGTCGTCCCGGCAACTCATCAAGACACGGCATGTAACCAAGTCAAAAACATCAACTTCCCACATAGTCGAATGGTCGACAAAACACATAACGAAATCAACAATCGAATACGAACGAAAACCAGTGGCCAAGATAAACAATATCGAATCAAAAATCGAATTGCAGAAGCACCATAACGAGAGTGAATTAGATGTGAGAATTACTCACTTTTGATCGGTCGAGAGCTTGTAGCAGATGCTCCAGAAAATTGAAAGCCCAATCTGTCGAAGAAGAACGAGCATCGGAAGCCACGACATCTCGAAGAAATGAGTGCCGCCACCATTTTTCTTCGTTCGATTATTTTAGGGTTAACGAGAAATGAAGACGGGGAAAAATGGTCGCTGCGATTATCTCAATGAAAGCAGGCCCAATCAAATAAATAAATAAATAAAAAAGAAACGGGCTAATATAAATTTTAAAGCCCGTATTCTCTTAACAAATTTTTAAACGAATTTTACTTGATATAAATTTCAAACAGCAATTAACTATCAACACTAATCGTTTTAAGACGATTATAAATTTTCACAAAACCCCGGGTTGTTACAGTTTTTGGTTTGTTGTGACAAATATTTTGAGCAACACTTGTCTTTATCCCTTCAATATAAATAAATCTTTAAGAAGAAGTTTTAAAGAAGAATGTTTTCAAAGTATATAATGTTTGGGTTTGTCGTCACAATTGATTTTAGCAACACTTGTCTTTAATCCTTAAATGTAATTAAACCTTTAAAAGGAGAGTTTTAAAGATAATGATTAAATGGAATGAGTTTGAGTTTGTAGCAAATAATGTTTTAACAGCATTTTTTTAAACCCTTGAATTTTACTTTGGAAGAAATATTATAAATCTTTAACAATGGAATTTTTTATAAAGATAATAACAAGTATTGAAATCTTTTATAAAGAGATAGAAAATTTTATATGTTTAATTTATAAAAGAAAAGGAGTTTATTATAATAATGTTTTAGTAGTAATTGTTTTAATCTCTTTGATTATATTTCGAGTAAGTAAAACTTGTTAAACAATTTGCGAATACACTTATACCATTGGAGTAAGTACACAAATATGTTTTAAGTGTTAAAAGAATAAATGAATAGTCAAATTTATAAAGACAAGTATATATCTTTCTTTAAGAGAAATTCAGTATATTTATACAAGTATATAAAGGAACTTTTAATTAATAAAAGAATATTAATTAATAAAGGAAGTTTTAATTAATAAAAGAGTATCAATTAATGAAGTGTTGATTTATAAAAAGAAGTTTTATTAGATAAAAAAGTTGTTGTCAAGACCCGCAAATCCGTACTCCTTGATTAAACCCTAATCTCCATTGATTAACTCAAGGGGCATGGAAATACGAACCCTGAGGGGTTTTAAGAAAAAGAAAAAGGCAGAAGAAGAAGAAGATAGAAGAAAAAGAGAAGAAAGAAAGAAGAACAACAGAACATCAGAAACAGAAACAATATCAGAATCTCACATATCGCAGCGGAACAATATATAATAGATAAACACTAGTCTTTTAAAACAAAGGACTATATCAGTTTATACATACATCAATCAGAGTCAATATACAACAATGGACAGTTATGTAACTTGTCCTCATACAGAATACACAGCGGAATAAATAATATCATATACAAGTACTACGTCTCGTCATCCAGCTTATCTCCAAGCTCCAGAATATCCTGATAACATAACTCTAGGCTGCCCGTGTGGAAATTGGTGGGCACCCAGAGTTTAGAAGGGAACAATAAACTCCGAGTCAGTCATGGTGACTGGTGTGAGATCGTAAAACAGTTATTTTTCACAAAGAAAATAAAACAAATTCGCAATGCTTTTGGAAAATGAAACTACCATAAGACCTCCCACCACACACACAATGCAAACGCAGAATTGGAGGAGATTTCTTCTTATGATAGTCAAAGATGCTTACTACGCAAAATCAAATCCTTTTTGATATTATTATTAGTGCATAGTGTAGAAAACAGTTCGAAAGTATAATATTAATCTTAGCCAACATACGACCAGTATCGTATGCCTACTATAGCTACCATCTAAACAGTGGTGACCACCGTACGTAAATGGCAGGTTCTACAACTAATACCGTACAAGGTGCGTATTGGAGTTTGGATTTCCAACAAATGGTCAGGCTAAGGAACTTCCTCTTCCACGATGGGTACGTCCCTGGAATAGACGACCCGAGAAATAACCTAACATTACGGTTAGATCTCTGCCAACACAAGGTCGGGTTACCTTTGCAAAAGTAGGTAACTACTGACACGCGTATGTCATCCCCCGATCGTAACCGATCTTCCCGAGGATCCCCGATTTCCAACAAACCACATAATAAAAATGCAGCAACCACATAGGTTAAGTATCTGGGCTCCATACCATGATACCACCTCTATCCAGAAGGAATGACATACACTAAGGGGCGCTACTCCCTAGAACCTTGCCGCATCCTTCCTGTTTTGACCATTTCCGGGGTGTGAGGCTCGACGAAGTCTCGTCCACAAAGCTACGCTTCTCAAAAAGCCATGCTTCGGGTCAAACAAATGATCAACCTCTGATCACAAAGATATAAGATCAAACAAATGATCATATCGCAAATGATCAAACACTGATCATTTCACAGCAACACTCAGTATGCCACGTTACCAAATTGGGAGTATATCGCTGATAAATTTCAACTACATAACCTCTGAGCTCGTACGTCTCAGAGAAGGGTGTTAAGCTAAGAGAATAAATTCTCCGCCACCAACAGAAATGTATTTGAAAGAAATCAGCTTTATATCTCAAATTGTAACGTCAGACACACAATCCATAGAAGTCTGTTCCGGGATCGAACAGAACCGAAGGCACTTCTCACGAAGCCCTTGCATATCCGGATAATTTTCTAATCACGTCCGGACTTCCCGTCACTAAGGGTGATAAAACCTCTATACCGGGGATCAGCCGATGTAGAGTAACTCGACGGTAATCCTTTCGTTTTCAAAAATATCCGGTCTTCAACACCGGTCTTCGAATGCAATTCATAACGACGTATCACATATTCGGAATGGGTTATACGACCCCATGGTCCTTTCCCGGCTAACCCGAATAGTGAGCGATTATTCAAAAATAAGTGTGGCATTCAAATTCATCCAATTCACAACAAATACCTATTCAAGGTAATTATTGATAGTCGGTTATTTAACTATCAATAAAGATGAGCAACATCATCAGATTCCAAATAATTTTCCAAATTATTGTATCTTCCAAAAATATCTTTACTAGATATATAATTTCCACACTTAACCATTTGAAAACAATTTTCAAATCAATTTCCACATTTCATTTTATCTTTGAGGATAAAATCTCAAAACAGTTCATTTCATATTGGAAAAGCATTTCCATACTTATTTAAAAATAAGTATTTCACAAATCAATTTATTTTCAACATTTGAAAATATTCAATATACTTAAATAAATATTAAGTATACATTTCATTCTTTAAGGAAATCATTTGAGTCAAAACGAATGTTACGTAAAACATCGTTACGACGACTCGAAATCACTAGTATAGGGATTCGGATTTTAAGATAGATATATGTAAATCCCAATACTACATAAAACATTTTCTTTTCGAAAATCATTTACTATAACAACAGTGTTATAGTTCATCATTTCCTTATTTCTCGAAAACGTCTATTTCAACAATGAATGTTGAAATCTATGTATTCGATACTTAACACGTTTTAAAACATCTTTTAAAACAATTAACTTCATTTTATAATATCGCTTTCCCAAACATAACCATTTTATTCAATAATATATTCACTGTCCAAAATCGTGAATATACTTCACTAACCAAATTTCAATCTTTTCTACACATTTATTCCAAGAATTATCCACTATCCAAAATCATGGAAAAAATTCCCTTAATAACCTTCTATATTCAATTCATCAAATTTGATTGATTTTCGAATTTATGAAACAACGTTCATAAATTCCATTTCTATTTTGTAACAACTTCAACTTAATAAATCCCCTTTATTAACAATTCGATTCATAACTCAAATCTTATACCAACAATCCATGTTATAAGTTAAATACTTATAATTCCTTTATTTTACAAAATCATCTCCATTTATAAGTTCACAATTTATAAATTCCATTTATTTATAAATTCTTAAAAAAATCATTTTAATGCTTAGAAAAACTTGTTTTATAATACCAACATTTTAATTTATAAAATGTCAACTTTATAAACCTTTTAAGTAAACCGTTTATAATATTTTAAAAATCTCTATTTAAACCATTTTTATAAATCAATCAACTGTTTATTCCAAAAATCACTTTTCGGTTATATTTCACAAAGATCTTAACTTTTATAACTTTAAAATTTGAAGGTTTATTTATTTAAAATAAATCACTTCAAAAATTCAATAAAACGTATAATTTCAAAGATCACTTTAAAAATCCTTTTTAAATTAAAAGTCGTTATTTTTAAAACTTGAATCCGATGATGCAACAGCACCAATTAGTCAATCACAACAACAAACATCATATATCAACATATGATAACAGAATATACATCAATATCTGTAAATAAATAAATACTGGTGAGGAATCCAGTTGGATCCCTCCAACCTGTTTCCCTGCATCCACAGATGTTAGCACAATACCAATTCCACTTCGAGGTGGAATATCGCGGTATATGGGTTTTTATAATATATCCGCTTACTAACGGCGCAATAGGGTCTCATCCGCTATACGAGGCGGGAAATCAATCAATCTAATATATACATATGCCAATATGTATATATTGCTATATATATAGATATATCCTACTATATCTAATATCACATTCAAACAACAAACAAACAATAACTGAAAATTCCACTTTTCAATTTGAGTGAGAAGATCTCACCTTAGCTTTTATTTTGCATTCCATTTTCCATTTTGACCATTTCTTCATTGTATTAAACCTTGTATAACAATTTATACAATTTATCAATATTTGAATTAAATCGAACAACTCATTTCTAATGTGATAAGTTTCAATTATACAATGATTTTAAATTTCAAAATCTATATATTTCCAAACCTTATCTTTATATATTTTCTGTAAGAAAAACAGAAATTTCCTTTACTGTTTTAAATTTCTAACCTATATTTATTTTCTTTCCAAAGAAAAATCAAAACTGTAAATTTATGTACATATACATTTTCAACCCTGCATATATTACACTATATATATTCACATATTAATTAAATTTGAAAATAAATTATACCTCACTGGAAAACGAACTCAGGCGACTCCACCTCGGTTGCACGCGACCCAGGATCTAAATCCTAATCGCAAAGCTTCTGCATCCCTAACTTCGCCTCATCGAAGTCGACTGCAAAACCCTAAGTCGACATCTTCTCTGTGCTCGACTTTGCCTCAGCACCACAAGAGAAACCCCACTGCCACGAACTACAATCGCACGCGACACTTCACTCTCATGACTGCCCACCCTGGAATCATCACCTCGAGCTTGCGACCCTACATCCAAATCACGACGAACGAGAGATGTGTACCCCCCTTTTATCATCGCGAAACCCTAGCCTCAACTTCGCCAAGATCAACCCTGCTCCTCTGCCATCGATGGAATATGTCCCGCCTCCACGACTTCAAGAACGCGAACGCCATGCCTTGGCCACGCGATTTCGAACAACGTTGCAGCGCTTCTGACCTAGCTGCGACAACGGCGACTCACCGCGACTTCGAGCCCTAGACGCCTTCCACTGCCTTGCGTGCGCGACAATGATTCGCGATCTGGTGGCTTCGAGTTCAATGATGAATGAGGACAGAGCAGCTTCGATCGAGAATGAAAGCTCAATTAAATTGTCTGAGAAGGGGAGATCGATTTTTTTATTTATTTATTGAGTCGCCATGGATTTGTTTTCATTTTTTTTTGAATTTTTCGTTCGAACGAAATGTTGAAGTGGATGCCATTTTATTTTCTTTCGTTTACTTCTTTTGTATACGCGTGGATTACAAAGGAAGGAGAGCAGAAGACACAATGGAGTGGTTGCTTGTACGAGTGGAGGCAGCGATTTGAAAGCAAAAAGCTGTGATGTGAAATAATATCAGCTGATGGTTGACTAATATAAAGATTCAGTTTAAATTCAAATTCAAACCGTTCGATAAATGCAACTCAAAATCTTGACCTCCTATCGAGGCGTGCCGCTAGGCGTTTATAATGTTATACGCCTATCCCGAACGCAATGGAAAAGGTTTCGGCTTCAAATTTGATCGTATGGAGAAGATAGCTTTTTGTACCAGTTATAATATTAAATTTTTGATTTAATTTCAGCGCGTTTGCTTATCGTACGGTCAAACGATCACTCCAAACATTATGAAAATTGAAACCCGATAATAATACAACATTACGGATCCAATGGAACTGGTTTCGTCGAATTCCGAGACTGCGCCTCGGATGGCTATTTTTAAATTCGATTTAAACGATATAAATTCAAAACTGATCAAAGCAGTTTAAATTTCAATTCTGAAGCTGCTGTTATCTTCAGTGTTATCAATATAAATTTTACAAGCTTTCGAAATATTTTTCTTCAACTTTAAATTGAAGATTCAAATTTTTATTCAACTCCCAATATATTAAATTATATAATTTAATCGTCAAAGTTACATTCGGGATTCAAATTAAATCATCGTTCAAATATTTAAAATTAATTAAATATTCTCAATTTAATTTGTTCAAAATTCTGGGTCGTTACAAACTTCCCTCCTTAAAAGAATTTCGTCCTCGAAATTACAAGTCAGGAAGAATGGTCCTTAACTCGTCTACTATTTTTCACAATACAATAGTTTTATCAATTTATCAAAACAAATCTTTCTACTAAAGATTCCTTATCAATTCAACTAAATTTCTAACTTCAATTATAAGTTTCAAACAACATTGTTTACTTAACAATTCAAATTTAAATTTAAATTCAAATTTTAAACTTCCAAATTTTCTCAAAATTTTTCTAACACCCGAATTTTTCGAAAAATTTCGCCAGCGTCTCCTTTGCGCGGCTAATACAGTACGACTACAAAACGTCCCTACGGACTCTCAGATTTCAAAAAGAAAAAGAAAAAGCCAAGCGGCTAGAGAAGAAATCATCAAATCTCATATAGAAATTTAAAATACTTACCTTTTGTCGAGCAATTCAAATTTATTTTTGAAAATCAAATCCCATTCCTTTACACCTGTATATCCTACTAGCCATAATATCTAGTTACAACATTCAAACCATTTTGCAAATTCCATTACAAAATTTTTGGATATATACTTCTTATATCATCTCTAATTCACTATTGAAGTTATATATCTATTTTCATTCAATTTTACATTTCAAATTTCATTTGAATTTACTTTACCATTTTAATTCAATTTGGATTCTATTTATCTCCTGAATATTGAATTTTATCGATTATCTTTAGTTCACTTCAAACTAATCTTGAAACTTCATTTAATTTCGCACAATTCACATTTGTTTTCAACATTCAATTTCAATTCCAGTTTCATTCTTTTGCTCATTCCCAAAATGTATTTTTAATTCACTATTTTGGTTTATAACCACTCATATTAAACTGGATTTCAAATTCCATATGAATTTAATTCATTTCAAACCATATTAATTTGTCATTTCTTCAATTAGTTTCAGTTACTAATTTTATTTCAATACTTTACTTTACAAATGTGAAACGAATTTTTCAACATTCAATTTACTTTCATGTACTTGCAATTGCAAATTTATTCGTTCATTCACAAATTTATTTTCATAATTCAATACTCAATTCCAATTCATTTGTTACTACTCCAAATTTATTTTCAACTTAATAAATTTTCTTTAAGTAATCATTTCACTTTATTTAATTGATTCACTTATACTTACTTTAATTTAACTCCATTCTTTAAGTTAAATTTATCCTATCAATATTCAATTGGTATAAATTATCAACTTAGTAATATTTCATAAATATCTTTATATAGCATTCCAGAGTTTACCAACATTTCAAAGCCATTTTGAAAACAATTCAAATTCCATTTGAATTTCCAAAACAAAACCCAAATTTTCAAACAACTCCCATTTAAAACAATTTGGCAGCAATTCCTCTTTTGGAAACCTGAAAATGAATTCTAATGATGTGGCCATCATCATCAAGATTATTTTCCAGCGACCTAAAAGAGTTTAGAGCTTTCAACTCTCCAAAAATGCTTTTCAAACCTTTGAAATTCATTTTCAAATCAAAAAGGATTTAAACTTCCAAATCTCCAAATTTTTCAAATTCTTTTCAAAACATTTCCAAAAACTTCTCTGGAATTCCGTTTTAAATTACAATTCACATTTGCAGTTTACATCCTCAAATTCCATTTATATGTGAATTTATTTCTTAACTTTGGAGTTACGATTTCAATTTCTTATTCAATTTCAGTGATGATAATTCACTATTATTACTTCCTAACATCCATGCAACCATATACTATAGTACTTTATAGAAAAACATTTCTTTTCTATACAAAAATAGTTTTGGGCAATATTATCTCATTTACCCTATTTTAAAACAATACTGTGCCGAATTGTTCTATTCAAGTGTTTAGAAACCCCTTCGATTCAGTTGCGCAGACTGTGCCGACGAAGGTTCATATGCCACTCAATAAATCAATCATCACAATATAAAACAAATTTTTATTCACTAACAAATACGCGCTCATATCTATTATTACACTCAACTCATTCTAGAGTACTACTGACTCTATTTCTAATGAGTAACACCCAACAGAGCAGGGTTGTCGCTTAACCATATGCTCTGATACCACGCTGTCAAGACCCGCAAATCCGTACTCCTTGATTAAACCCTAATCTCCATTGATTAACTCAAGGGGCATGGAAATACGAACCCTGAGGGGTTTTAAGAAAAAGAAAAAGGCAGAAGAAGAAGAAGATAGAAGAAAAAGAGAAGAAAGAAAGAAGAACAACAGAACATCAGAAACAGAAACAATATCAGAATCTCACATATCGCAGCGGAACAATATATAATAGATAAACACTAGTCTTTTAAAACAAAGAACTATATCAGTTTATACATACATCAATCAGAGTCAATATACAACAATGGACAGTTATGTAACTTGTCCTCATACAGAATACACAGCGGAATAAATAATATCAGATACAAGTACTACGTCTCGTCATCCAGCTTATCTCCAAGCTCCAGAATATCCTGATAACATAACTCTAGGCTGCCCGTGTGGAAATTGGTGGGCACCCAGAGTTTAGAAGGGAACAATAAACTCCGAGTCAGTCATGGTGACTGGTGTGAGATCGTAAAACAGTTATTTTTCACAAAGAAAATAAAACAAATTCGCAATGCTTTTGGAAAATGAAACTACCATAAGACCTCCCACCACACACACAATGCAAACGCAGAATTGGAGGAGATTTCTTCTTATGATAGTCAAAGATGCTTACTACGCAAAATCAAATCCTTTTTGATATTATTATTAGTGCATAGTGTAGAAAACAGTTCGAAAGTATAATATTAATCTTAGCCAACATACGACCAGTATCGTATGCCTAATATAGCTACCATCTAAACAATGGTGACCACCGTACGTAAATGGCAGGTTCTACAACTAATACCGTACAAGGTGCGTATTGGAGTTTGGATTTCCAACAAATGGTCAGGCTAAGGAACTTCCTCTTCCACGATGGGTACGTCCCTGGAATAGACGACCCGAGAAATAACCTAACATTACGGTTAGATCTCTGCCAACACAAGGCCGGGTTACCTCTGCAAAAGTAGGTAACTACTGACACGCGTATGTCATCCCCCGATCGTAGCCGATCTTCCAGAGGATCCCCGATTTCCAACAAACCACATAATAAAAATGCAGCAACCACATAGGTTAAGTATCTGGGCTCCATACCATGATACCACCTCTATCCAGAAGGAATGACATACACTAAGGGGCGCTACTCCCTAGAACCTTGCCGCATCCTTCCTGTTTTGACCATTTCCGGGGTGTGAGGCTCGACGAAGTCTCGTCCACAAAGCTACGCTTCTCAAAAAGCCATGCTTCGGGTCAAACAAATGATCAACCTATGATCACAAAGATATAAGATCAAACAAATGATCATATCGCAAATGATCAAACACTGATCATTTCACAGCAACACTCAGTATGCCACGTTACCAAATTGGGAGTATATCGCTGATAAATTTCAACTACATAACCTCTGAGCTCGTACGTCTCAGAGAAGGGTGTTAAGCTAAGAGAATAAATTCTCCGCCACCAACAGAAATGTATTTGAAAGAAATCAGCTTTATATCTCAAATTGTAACGTCAGACACACAATCCATACAAGTCTGTTCCAGGATCGAACATAACCGAAGGCACTTCTCACGAAGCCCTTGCATATCCGGATAACTTTCTAATCACGTCCGGACTTCCCGTCACTAAGGGTGATAAAACCTCTATACCGGGGATCAGCCGATGTAGAGTAACTCGACGGTAATCCTTCCGTTTTTAAAAATATCCGGTCTTCAACACCGGTCTTCGAATGCAATTCATAACGACGTATCACATATTCGGAATGGGTTATACGACCCCATAGTCCTTTTCCCGGCTAACCCGAATAGTGAGCGATTATTCAAAAATAAGTGTGGCATTCAAATTCATCCAATTCACAACAAATACCTATTCAAGGTAATTATTGATAGTCGGTTATTTAACTATCAATAAAGATGAGCAACATCATCAGATTCCAAATAATTTTCCAAATTATTGTATCTTCCAAAAATATCTTTACTAGATATATAATTTCCACACTTAACCATTTGAAAACAATTTTCAAATCAATTTCCACATTTCATTTTATCTTTGAGAATAAAATCTCAAAACAGTTCATTTCATATTGGAAAAGCATTTCCATACTTATTTAAAAATAAGTATTTCACAAATCTATTTATTTTCAACATTTGAAAATATTCAATATACTTAAATAAATATTAAGTATACATTTCATTCTTTAAGGAAATCATTTGAGTCAAAACGAATGTTACGTAAAACATCGTTACGACGACTCGAAATCACTAGTATAGGGATTCGGATTTTAAGATAGATATATGTAAATCCCAATACTACATAAAACATTTTCTTTTCGAAAATCATTTACTATAACAACAGTGTTATAGTTCATCATTTCCTTATTTCTCGAAAACGTCTATTTCAACAATGAATGTTGAAATCTATGTATTCGATACTTAACACGTTTTAAAACATCTTTTAAAACAATTAACTTCATTTTATAATATCGCTTTCCCAAACATAACCATTTTATTCAATAATATATTCACTGTCCAAAATCGTGAATATACTTCACTAACCAAATTTCAATCTTTTCTACACATTTATTCCAAGAATTATCCACTATCCAAAATCGTGGAAAAAATTCCCTTAATAACCTTCTATATTCAATTCATCAAATTTGATTGATTTTCGAATTTATGAAACAACGTTCATAAATTCCATTTCTATTTTGTAACAACTTCAACTTAATAAATCCTCTTTATTAACAATTCGATTCATAACTCAAATCTTATACCAACAATCCATATTATAAGTTAAATACTTATAATTCCTTTATTTTACAAAATCATCTCCATTTATAAGTTCACAATTTATAAATTCCATTTATTTATAAATTCTTAAAAAATCATTTTAACGCTTAGAAAAACTTGTTTTATAATACCAACATTTTAATTTATAAAATGTCAACTTTATAAACCTTTTAAGTAAACCGTTTATAATATTTTAAAAATATCAATTTAAACCATTTTTATAAATCAATCAACTGTTTATTCCAAAAATCACTTTTCGGTTATATTTCACAAAGATCTTAACTTTTATAACTTTAAAATTTGAACGTTTATTTATTTAAAATAAATCACTTCAAAAATTCAATAAAACGTATAATTTCAAAGATCACTTTAAAAATCCTTTTTAAATTAAAAGTCGTTATTTTTAAAACTTGAATCCGATGATGCAACAGCACCAATTAGTCAATCACAACAACAAACATCATATATCAACATATGATAACAGAATATACATCAATATCTGTAAATAAATAAATACTGGTGAAAAATCCAGTTTGATCCCTCCAACCTGTTTCCCTACATCCACAGATGTTAGCACAATACCAATTCCACTTCGAGGTGGAATATCGCGGTATATGGGTTTTTATAATATATCCGCTTACTAACGGCGCAATAGGGTCTCATCCGCTATACGAGGCGGGAAATCAATCAATCTAATATATACATATGCCAATATGTATATATTGCTATATATATAGATATATCCTACTATATCTAATATCACATTCAAACAACAAACAAACAATAACTGAAAATTCCACTTTTCAATTTGAGTGAGAAGATCTCACCTTAGCTTTTATTTTGCATTCCATTTTCCATTTTGACCATTTCTTCATTGTATTAAACCTTGTATAACAATTTATACAATTTATCAATATTTGAATTAAATCGAACAACTCATTTCTAATGTGATAAGTTTCAATTATACAATGATTTTAAATTTCAAAATCTATATATTTCCAAACCTTATCTTTATATATTTTCTGTAAGAAAAACAGAAATTTCCTTTACTGTTTTAAATTTCTAACCTATATTTATTTTCTTTCCAAAGAAAAATCAAAACTGTAAATTTATGTACATATACATTTTCAACCCTGCATATATTACACTATATATATATTCACATATTAATTAAATTTGAAAATAATTATACCTCACTGGAAAACGAACTCAGGCGACTCCACCTCGGTTGCACACGACCCAGGATCTAAATCCTAATCGCAAAGCTTCTGCATCCCTAACTTCGCCTCATCGAAGTCGACTGCAAAACCCTAAGTCGACATCTTCTCTGTGCTCGACTTTGCCTCAGCACCACAAGAGAAACCCCACTGCCACGAACTACAATCGCACGCGACACTTCACTCTCATGACTGCCCACCCTGGAATCATCACCTCGAGCTTGCGACCCTACATCCAAATCACGACGAACGAGAGATGTGTACCCCCCTTTTATCATCGCGAAACCCTAGCCTCAACTTCGCCAAGATCAACCCTGCTCCTCTGCCATCGATGGAATATGTCCCGCCTCCACGACTTCAAGAACGCGAACGCCATGCCTTGGCCACGCGATTTCGAACAACGATGCAGTGCTTCTGACCTAGCTGCGACAACGACGACTCACCGCGACTTCGAGCCCTAGACGCCTTCCACTGCCTTGCGTGCGCGACAATGATTCGCGATCTGGTGGCTTCGAGTTCAATGATGAATGAGGACAGAGCAGCTTCGATCGAGAATGAAAGCTCAATTAAATTATCTGAGAAGGGGAGATCGATTTTTTTATTTTTTTATTGAGTCGCCATGGATTTGTTTTCATTTTTTTTTGAATTTTTCGTTCGAACGAAATGTTGAAGTGGATGCCATTTTATTTTCTTTCGTTTACTTCTTTTGTATACGCGTGGATTACAAAGGAAGGAGAGCAGAAGACACAATGGAGTGGTTGCTTGTACGAGTGGAGGCAGCGATTTGAAAGCAAAAAGCTGCGATGTGAAAAAATATCAGCTGATGGTTGACTAATATAAAGATTCAGTTTAAATTCAAATTCAAACCGTTCGATAAATGCAACTCAAAATCTTGACCTCCTATCGAGGTGTGCCGCTAGGCGTTTATAATGTTATACGCCTATCCCGAACGCAATGGAAAAGGTTTCGGCTTCAAATTTGATCGTATGGAGAAGATAGCTTTTTGTACCAGTTATAATATTAAATTTTTGATTTAATTTCAGCGCGTTTGCTTATCGTACGGTCAAACGATGACTCCAAACATTATGAAAATTGAAACCCGATAATAATACAACATTACGGATCCAATGGAACTGGTTTCGTCGAATTCCGAGACTGCGCCTCGGACGGCTATTTTTAAATTCGATTTAAACGATATAAATTCAAAACTGATCAAAGCAGTTTAAATTTAAATTCTGAAGCTGTTGTTATCTTCAGTGTTATCAATATAAATTTTACAAGCTTTCGAAATATTTTTCTTCAACTTTAAATTGAAGATTCAAATTTTTATTCAACTCTCAATATATTAAATTATATAATTTAATCGTCAAATTCAAAGTTACATTCGGGATTCAAATTAAATCATCGTTCAAATATTTAAAATTAATTAAATATTCTCAATTTAATTTGTTCAAAATTCTGGGTCGTTACAAACTTCCCTCCTTAAAAGAATTTCGTCCTCGAAATTACAAGTCAGGAAGAATGGTCCTTAACTCGTCTACTATTTTTCACAATACAATAGTTTTATCAATTTATCAAAACAAATCTTTCTACTAAAGATTCCTTATCAATTCAACTAAATTTCTAACTTCAATTATAAGTTTCAAACAACATTGTTTACTTAACAATTCAAATTTAAATTTAAATTCAAATTTTAAACTTCCAAATTTTCTCAAAATTTTTCTAACACCCGAAATTTTCGAAAAATTTCGCCAACGTCTCCTTTGCGCGGCTAATACGGTACGACTACAAAACGTCCCTACGGACTCTCAGATTTCAAAAAGAAAAAGAAAAAGCCAAGCGGCTAGAGAAGAAATCATCAAATCTCATATAGAAATTTAAAATACTTACCTTTTGTCGAGCAATTCAAATTTATTTTTGAAAATCAAATCCCATTCCTTTACACCTGTATATCCTACTAGCCATAATATCTAGTTACAACATTCAAACCATTTTGCAAATTCCATTACAAAAATTTTGGATATATACTTCTTATATCATCTCTAATTCACTATTGAAGTTATATATCTATTGTAACGACCCTGAAATTTAAATTTATGTAAATTAATAATTTATTGAATTTATGAATTAAATTGGTAATTAAATAAATTTTTGAATAAAAATTGTGAAATTAAATTGATTAAATGGAGCGAGTTTCCCCGATATCCAAGTATATTCTGTATAAATCATTTGAGATTAAAATATTATAAATAGTGTATATGTGAGTATATGTGTATATCTATTTAATGTATATATATCTTTAAGTATATACGAGCAAATTTAATATATATATATTTGAATTGATGGTTAAAGATGGTTTGAGTTTATAAAATAAATATAAGATAATAAAAATTTAAGTAAGATAAATAATTGAGTTATAAATAGAAATAACTTAGAAGAAATTTAACAACATATTAAAAATATAGAATTTCATTTATATTCCTGAGTAACAAGGCTAAAACAAAACTTAATCTTCATGTAACAAAAATAAACATAAGTCAAGGCAAAAGAAATATATACATAACATAACTAAAACAAGTAAACAAAACCAAAACAAATGTACAAGCAAATGAAGCTAAGCATGTAGGCTGAGGAATAAGGACTTAAGCAATTTAATGCAGCCACCATTTTAAAAGTAAAAGAGATATTGTAAAGCAATGTACAAACCAAACAAATATAGGATTTCATTTATATACAAACAAATACAAATACAAGTTCCAACCAGCAAATAAAGTGTATAGGACAAGATAAAAGAAACAAAGTTGCATGTAAACAAAAATGGAAACATATGTACTTAAGCAATTAATGCCACATCTCAGCCGAGACAAGCAAGTATGGCTGAAGTGAACATGATTTTGCAACATACCTTTAGCATTTAATAAAAGCATTATCAGCCATGCTTATTGTACAAACAAATAAAGTAAAATATATTCAAGTGGGTACAAATGAAATTATAAGTGGACTTAGAAAACAAATCAAAGTACTTACCAATATCTTCTCAGCCGAAATGAAAATCTGATCAAAGGAGGAAAGTGAAAAGCAAAGTTTCAAAGCAAAATAGAATTAGAACAGGAAAGAAAAAAAAATCAAAACTACATTTAATTTGTAAACCTGAAGCTAGCCAGAGTCTTCAAACCTGAGAAGCAACTTAACAGCAAACAACTTAGATCAAAACAAAGCAAATGCAAACTAGAGGAGTTTCAGCTTGCAAAAATTCCTAAGCCTGTTTCAAATAAACTACTCTGTTCTTCTTCCTAAAAAATCAGGTGAGTAACTTTACCTTTAAACCTCTAAGTATAATTTTGGTTCATATCATTGCTGTGTTCCATCTTGTAGTGTGAAGTATATTTGGATGTAAGATATGAACAATAGTTGTTTGTTTAACTATAAACTAAAGTTTAATTTTTTTTTAAGTCAAAATAAATGGGAAATGACTCTGGAACTAAAATAACAGACCAAGTTGAATATAAGTGAGAATTTAATTTTCTTAGTTCATGGTTTCAGAAATACAATCCAGAATCTTATACAAAATGATGATTTTTAAAACCAAAATCTGAATTTTTAGTGATGAATTTAGTGTGCAATTATGGTTTGTCTGGAAATGGTGTTTTGGGTAAGTCCGGGTGATCTCGACGATCTGAGAGGTCGGGTTTCGCTGTGATGGTAGTGGAGAGATTGGAGACGGTGGGAAAAATACTGGATGGATGGGCAGATGATCGTGGTGGCGACGGCAGGCACTTGAAGTCTGTAGCCCTAGTTTTGTCGAGGCTGAGAAAATGTGCTTTGTTCGACATCGTTGGTTGATCGAGTGCCGTGAGACCTTGGGTGATGGAAGCTTTGTTGCTGACGAAGGCTTGGTTGAAGCTATAGAGTTTCTGGTGGTCGAGGAGGTGGTTGCGAGACGTTTCTTTCCGGCGATGTGAACTCCAGTTTCGAACTGAAATGCTCGTTTTCGTTTTGGGTTAGATGTTTTTGTTTGGGTTGTTGCAGTCGAGTGTCGAGTCGATTTGTGACATGTTGAAGGCGGTGGCCATGGTCGGAGCGCTGGCGAACTCCTGTGCACGTGCACGAGCACGTTTTTATCATCTCTGGTAATTTTTGGGGAAGAAGGGGGAAACTTGAAGACGTGCTCGAGAATGATGAGGGTTAGTCTCGAAGTTTTTGGATGCTGGACTCGAAGCAGGTGGAAACGCGAGTTACTCGGAGCTGCTCTCGGGTATTCTTTGGTTTGTCTCGAGTAGTTCTATGATGTTTAAAACTTGTTAACAGAAGAGTATATTTTTAAACAGTTTTAAAAGGGGTTTAAACCCTAGTTTTTGAAATTTAAACAAATGAATTTGGTTAAAACTTCTTATATAAGTTACTTTAAATGTAATAGATTGTTTCCTTAAACATTTAATTAAGAAATCTTGAAATTCGTTTAAATTAAATTTGATTACGAAAGATTTCAAGTTATTTTCAATCTTAAATTAGAAATGAAATAAAAAGGAAATTAATTACTTGAAAGTTAATTACTTAATAAAAGTAATCATAGTAAATTAACTAATAATTTAAGTTTGATTTAATAAGTAATTAAGGTTAATTAATTTAAAGAATAATTAATTAATGTAATTTATTTATTAAGGTAATTAATTTGAGAATAATTAATTAAAGGTTAATTTATTTATAAAGGTGATTAAGAAATGATAATTAATTGAGGAATAATTAATCAAAGGTAATTAATTTGAGAATAAATAATTAAAGGTTAATTATTTAATAATTAAAGGTTGATGAATTATAATTAAAGGTTAATTGATTTATTATTAATGGTTAATAAATAAATGATGAAAGAATAATTAATCAAAATGATTGGTGATTTATTAATGATAAATTAACCAAGATGTGTAGTTTATTCATAAGAAAATAATTTGATTTAAATTAATCAGATAAATTAACTGATTTTACTTATGGATAATTAGATTGACTGAATGATTGAATTGTTGATATCCCTGATATATGATGCTTTGTGATACATCCTGATTTATGTTGTGATCTGTAATTTACTTGTCTGTGATATATATCTGTGATCTGTGAATGAACGATAAGCGTGATAGTTAATACCGCTTATCAACTATATTTCTATATTCTGATCTGTGATGATTGAATGATATTGCACTACTGTGTAAAACCCCTGGACTACACCTTTACACACACAAATATGGATTTCACGTGGAAATCGGTTAAGTCACAGATAATTTAAATTTGATGTTTTTGAAATTGAAATTTTAATTTCAATTGATTTTGAAATTAGAAATTTGGGGTTTAAAGTGAAAAGCTTTTGAAATGGAATTTCAAAGATAAAAGTTATTTTGAATAACTTAATCGAGTTTTTCTGAAAATTTAAATAATTAGATTTAAATTTGAATTCAAGTTTGAAATTAAATCTATGATTTGGAAACTAGGGATAAAAGATGATATAAATGTGTTTGTATAAATTAAACCATTTTAAAAGTATAAGTTGGGAATTTGAATTTAAAACTAAGGATTTCAACTCGTATGAATGAATCAGATTTCCAAATTGAAAACTGTTTGTTTTCAAAGAATAAAAGCTTTTAGATAAGAAATGAAATTCCAATTTAGGTAAAGGAATTTCAAGTGAATTGAAAAATGGTTTTCCAAGTTATAAATGAATTCTTTTCGAAAGCTATAAATTAAATCTGTTTATTTTTAACAGATTTTAAAATGATGTTTTGTTAAACCATTCGAAATGAAATTGTTTGAAAGCTATTTGTTAAATCTTTGATTTAAAGATTCAATGAATTAAATTAAATTGAAATGGAAATCGATTTGGAAAAGCTGTGAATGAATCTTTGTGAAATTAAGTGAACTTTGTGAATTAAATCTTTTTGTTTAAAAAAGATTTAAATGGTAATTTGTTAAACCATTTAAAAAGAAAGTTTGGGTTTAAATTGTGACTTAATTGAAATCCCATTATCCATTTGTTTTTGAATATTGCGCTCACTATTCGGGTTAGCCGGGAAAAGACATCTGTGTCATATAACCCATTCCGAATAGTGATACGTCGTATATGGATCGCATTTGCTATATTACAGCATGATAGGGGGTTCTCGCTTCGCGGTTTGGTGGCGAACGGGAGACTCTTACCCCTACATGTCCCTGAGAGGGATGGGTTGGTTAGGCGAAGGCCGTGACAGTCGAGAGGCTGGCCGTAAAAGTAAATGCGAGGTGCCAATGTAAGCCACGGTGGGACTGGGATGGTTGCAAAGCCTACCGGTGGCCGCTGTCTGTGGATCGTTACATTTGGTATCAGAGCTAAGGTTGAACTTTAGCTCAGGAGTATAACACGTTAAGTAGCTCATTAGAGATAGAGTGAAGTAAACTCTAGAATGAGTAATCTCTCAGATATCCGTCTGAACGTCTCAGTAAATTCTCTTACTATCCACTGATAGTGAGTATGAGTGCAAGAAGAGGACGAGATAGGGGACAAGGGAATACGACTATAAATGGTCAATACCCTGCAACAGTGGAAACAACTTTCTTATCAATTTTCTTTGATTCGTTTCCAAATTCTTTTGATTTCTTCGTATCAGCTACAAGAAGGAGTTTCGGTGTGATGATGGCCCTATGAATCGCTGTCGAAGATCTTTACTTCGTATCTTCATCGATTTCTTATCAGCTTTTCGTTTTTAAACCTTAATGAATTTGAAATTGGAATTTTAAATTGAGTTAAATTGATTAATAGAATATGAAGCTAAATTCGAATTAAATCAATAAAACGATTTCGTTTGAAACCAAATTTGAAATTCTATTGAAATTTCTTTTGAATACCAAAGTCCGAAGAGGGATAAATTGGTATGTATTCTGAGATATTCCTACTTGTATTCGGAATCCGTATCTTGAGTTTGAGGAATTATAGGAGATCGAATCTGTCTATCTCTGTCTTTGTTTCGTGCCTGCGAATTTCGAGGACAAAATTCTTTTAAGGGGGGAAATTTGTAACGACCCTGAAATTTAAATTTATGTAAATTAATAATTTATTGAATTTATGAATTAAATTGGTAATTAAATAAATTTTTGAATAAAAATTGTGAAATTAAATTGATTAAATGGAGCGAGTTTCCCCGATATCCAAGTATATTCTGTATAAATCATTTGAGATTAAAATATTATAAATAGTGTATATGTGAGTATATGTGTATATCTCTACTAATAATACAAATTCTTCACTTTGGTGAAGCTTTTTTGAACTTCCCAAACAACCCATGCACCCACTCCGATCACAACTAATTTACCCACACACAGAAAAGAGGGCATATCAGTCAATTCTCGGCTAACGTTTCATTCCCCACTTCTTTCACCGGTTGTTCAACACCTCCCTGTTTCAACTCTCCCCACTTTCTCCTATGTTTTCTCCCAACCACCTTCCCATCACCCCACTCCGCCTCACCTGCCTTTCCCAGCCTGCCCATTCTTCCAATCCCTCTACAAACCAACTCCATCCGCACTTCTACAACCACCAATTTTAGGCCCCCCTTCTTCCTCCTCCCCATGTTGCTTTCCTCCCTATTTTTTCGATTCCACGTTCAAATCGACTACCGAAGAACCTACTATTTTGTCTTCGCTCTTATCTACTTTCCCATTTCCGATCTTCCATGCTGACTTCCAGATATGCTGTCTGCCGATTCTGTTTTGCAAATTTGTGCTTCATCGATATATAGACTCCGATTTCATTTCGTTTCTGATCTGTTTGACGAGTTCAGCTGCATGCTCAGCTCAAAACCTTTGTTTGTAGGCGGCGCGGTGGAGGTAGCTCAACTGGTGATGATGTGCCGACGACATAGCCTTTTGAATAGGTATTGTATACTATGCTGTTGTTTGTCGAACTTGGTTACCTATTTACCGTTTTCTACACTAATTTCAATCAACTCCAACTTAACACAGCAATATCTTCATTAGATCTCAATGATCTTTGATTACCGACATGCTGCAGTCCTGTTAGTATTAAATTGCAGAATTGAGGACCCTTTCAAATCAAATAAAGTTCATAGAGCTATTTAAAAACGTAAACTATTATGATATCATCGTATTTGAGTTTGTTAATAGTTTATAAGTTTTTTGTAAACTATTCACCGATGAGACACTCAAGTTTATAATTGCATATATAACATCTCTGTAATCAGAGTATCTCCCTAAGAAGATTACAGATCACTCTAAAAACATCTCTATTAGATGATTACTGATCACTTTGAATATAAGTGTGTAGTATGCAAAACAATATTATGTGTATCGCATCTAAGATCACTGTAAGATGTTGATGCAGATTCCTTCAAAAGTTTAAACAGTTTCTATTTCCTTTTACCGATCTCTACTCTTTTCATCATCAGTCTTTTATGTATTGATATATGTTTTTTCTGCATTTAGTAGATTAGTAGTATAATTCAGCATAGCCATACCCGTTAAATCCTTTCAAATGAAATTATGTTCTACACTTTATACAGGTTAATAAAAGCGAAAAGACTTGCCTATTTGATTAGTTTAGAAGATTATACAGCTTAATAAAATTATGTATTGATATATGCTTTATACAGCTTTTGATGAATTATTATTTCCAATGTTAGTAACTTTACCTGCAGTTGTTTGTGTGGATATAGAAAACATAGACTTGCCTATTTGATTAGTTTAGAAGATTATTAGAAGTGTATTATTGTCACTCCAACATAAGATGCTCTTTTTAACAAATTAATTGTAAGACATTCTTTTAACTCATACTCATCTTTCTGTGCATTTTTAAAAAATATAAATTTCATGACGATGATTTATTTCCAGTGGTCAAATAGTTTGGTCAGAATTAGAAACTTGAGAAAAAATCGGTTCAATTTTGTGATCAAAATGAGACAAAATTTGATCATAATGTTGACTATGATCTGAATATTTACATCAAAAGGTCAGTGTCTATTGTGCATGCATAAGTAAAATAACTTATAGTTTATTGTAATGCAGAAATTATAACTTCAAATGCGAAGTACACTTAAAGAGGTTTGCAAAAGGGTAGCGGCAGACGTGTGAAACTAAAGTAACCATAATGACATGCTCAAAATATTAAGTCAGTGGATATAATTCATCTTTTGAACATTAATAAAAGGTGTACATTAATCTATAGGGAATTCAAAGCTTAAGGTGACAATTTAAGATATAAACTTTGAATGAGGTAATTCCAGACGCATATATTCGACATTTTATGCAAATAGATCCTTCTAATTCTTGATTTACGATTGCTGAAGTAAATAGTATGTTAGTATGATGTATTTTGTTCATTTACGTGATGTGTATATATTGTTTGTGTTAATGTGTGAAACACAATGGTCCATGTCACGTAGTATATTTTATATGGTTATGTATTTGTAGTACTTTCTTTTTATAGTTTCAACATTCGAGGATTTGCAGTGTATTTAGTCCAGACTTTTGCATTGTTTCCATTGATGTTGTTAAGATATGAAGGAGGACCCATGATTTATCGCATTACCTTATGTCATTGCAAAAGAAATTTTTACTTATAATTTCAGTTTTATCTCTTCTCATTAAACATAATGGTGTCAAGGACCATCCCAAGTGCCAGTCCAACCGGACGTGCATTTATACGCTTAACTATTTCTCGTTTTCTATAACAGGCTGTTGTTTGCCAACTTCAGCTTCAGGCTCACCTCAATGGCTTACTTTCTCACCGCCACGGTGGAGCTACCTCATCTGCCAGGCACACGGCCTTCTCTTCCAATTGATGGTGCTTACTTTTGACGGCGTATTCTCTTTTTTAACCTTACCTACTTATTGATTTGTATAATAGCCTACTGTTTGCCAAAATCATTTGCAGGGTCAGCTCAATTGCTTTCTTTGTCGCTGGCGCACTGGAGCTAGGTCAGTTGGTGCTGCTGTGCCAGGCACACGGCCTTCTGTCACACTTGATGCTGCATCATTTGAATAGGTATTCTCTTTTTTAAGCTTACCTGTTTATCGTTTTGCATAATAGGATATATATTATACTGTAAACTCAGTTTTCTGTACATATCTGTGATTTTCTTACCACTGAATGCAATTATTAGATTTCAACTGGGGTACTGCAAATATATTTTGTTCCTTCCCCATTTACCACTGAATGCAATTATTAGATCCATGTGCCCCACTTGCTAAAAAAAATTGTGTATACATGTATATGAACAACTATGCTACATATATAATACATTCATATAGTGCAATTAAAATGGTTTTGATAGGTGAACGTAATTGTTTATGTATGTAGTAAATAATTTTGGGTTTAAAACATTAGTAAAGTATGCGTTTTCTTCCTAATCCAAAAGGAAATGAGTAAGAGGTAAACTGTGTAAAGAGAAACATGTGCAAAAAATGGCTTATTTTTTGCGAAGATCGAACAATGAATGACACATCAACCATTTCCCCATTAACGTGGATCTTTCCGGACTTGACTGCATCCACCTGAAAGTATGTCCTAATTGAGTCTCACAATTAAACAATACATGAAATTAGTCTTCATGGTACACAATGCTAGCTTTAAGCACATATACCACATAGAAAAACTGATGTAAGCTCAACAACTAAAATATCATAATTGACCTCCACTAAAATGGATAGGCCTCTTTGAAAAGTTACAGCATAATAAACAAAGAGTGTACTTTTCAAGTGTTTAATTATTTATTCTTTATTCTATTAAAGAAACAGGTATGAACCCTGTATACCTTAATTGTGCTGTTTAAGGCAACTGGTGAGGTGAGGTGACAAATTTATCACTTAGCTTAATTAGTTCAAGCGTTGCATAAAGCTACTTATACAATATTTGGTTTTATACTCGCAGATAGAAGACTAACCTGTTTAAATGTTTACAGACATATGACTTCAAACATATCAGATAAAACAAAGCCTAAAAAATAGAATATCACAAACTACATCATATACTGTATATTTTTTTGACGTTGTTGTCTAAACAAGTAATTTGAAACGATGATAATATTCAGAATGAGTAAGAAGATTTACATATTTTGGCTCAAATGCTAATTGATATTTTTAAATTCAATATATAAACCTGAAACATTTAAGTGACTAAACCATGCTTTCAATTAGATTGTCTTCCATTCCTTTCAAAGCAAACTTCTCAAAATCCTTCATAAGTAGATCCATGTGGCCCCACTTGCAAAAAAAAATTGTGTATACATGCATATGAACAACTATGCTATTTATATAATACATACATATGGTGCAACTAAAATGCTTTTGACAGGTGAACGAAATTGTTTATGTATGTAGTAAATAATTTTGGGTATAAAACATTAGTAAAGTATGTGTTTTCTTCCTAATCCAAAAAGAAATGAGCAAGATGTAAACTGTGTAACGAGAAACCTGTGCAAAAAATGGCTTATTTTTTGCGAAGATCCAACAATGAATGATACATCAACCATTTTCCTAATTAACCTGGATCCTTCCGAACTTGACTGCATCCACCTGAAAGTATGTCATAATTGAGTCTCACAGTTAAACAATACATGAAATTAGTCTTCATGGTACACAATGCTAGCTTTAAGCACATATACCACATAGAAAAACTGATGTAAACCCAACAACTATAATATCAAAATAGTAGCAGCTTTGTAAGACCTGTTACTTGAATTTAGATGATCAAATGTATATGCGCGCGCTAAGCGATACGCATGAAAACAAACAGACATGCACTTCTCCATCATTTACTCACCCACAAACACATATTGACAATGGAACCTGAACCCTCACAAATTAACAGATTAGCAAAGTATGAAGGTATAGTAGTTTATCCAACTAGATGACCATCCTGTTAATCCTGGTGAGTGTTTTATATCGTTCTCTCATAATAGCATCCAACTAGAAACCATGTTGATGCTTGGGATAAATTTTTCATGGGAGTACTGAGGATACTTGCTCTGATGCCTTCGTCGTGTTCTTTTGGTTTTGTCTGCTTTCTTGAATGCAAGCTGTAACAGATATGTAGATTAATTATTTATATTCTTTTTTGTACTTAATACTAAACTGATCGATCCTTAGATATCATGGGAAACACGTCTTCTATTTTAGCTATGACTAATTACTAAAAGCAGAGGTTCTTTTAGGAGCAGTGACCCATATTGAACTGGATGCTGATGTCTAAAATGGCGAATAGCTTCAATTCCACCATTACCAATATGCTAGTTCGCCTCAAACATTGAGTTACTTTGCTATAGCTTATGCATACTAATATGGGGTTTAGAAATCTGAAGCGTTTTCTTTTATATCTAATTCCAAGGAATGTATAATTATCAATTAGGTTCAGTTTCTAATCTGATAATGCCGATGTTACTGCATTGTTATTATAATTTTATTTTCATTTGCATTAACCTTTTTGTTTAATTTTTGTGCCACAGAGATGAAAAAGAATTTGGTAGCTTTAATTGCAGTTGGTAAGTAAATTACTTCATCCACCCATTTCGTTTATCTTCCAGAATATTGCTTATGTTGCTTCCGGTTAACAGTTTCTGGCCTTGGAGGAGCCCTCCTCCTTGGAACATGTATTGTTCTATACTTATGCGTCAGTAGAAAGAGAAAGCTGAAAGCCGACTCATCAAATCTTCCTTCGTGAACTGCTTCTTCAACATTATTTTCCAAAATGAATCCTAGGGCAGCAGAAAATTGTTATAATACTCATATTTTCAGTTACGATGAACTTAAAGAGGCGACTCAGGGATTTCATGAATCTAGAGAGCTTGGCCATGGTGGTTTTGGTACCGTCTACAAAGGTATTTTTATTCAACCCTGTTAATCTAGGAAGCAAACAATCATTTGACCATTAAATTTATACGTTATCCTTCAAAATTATTAAAAACTTTCCTCATAAAATTAGAGGTAAATTATGACTGTATTTCTACATAATGGTTAAATTCTATAAAATGAGATTTTAATCTAAAACAAACAACCATCGATGTCATGAAAATAATTGTCCATTATTGTATATCTTAGTTTACCAATTAAAAGAGAACTAAAATGAGAATCAACTTGAAAGGAGAATAAAGCTCAAATGGAAAATATAAAAGAAATAAAAAGTTTCGTGGAACACTGAATTTTTCCCCAAAAATGCTCCTTCTCATTTTCTTCCCTCTCTCTTTCTTTCGTATCGCAATATTCCCTCGCTTCTAAGTTCGTCATTGCTCCAAATATATATATATATACAAGTATGAAGGCACGTCCGATGGACGTGAGTAAGGCAAATTGGTGTAAAATCGGGTGGGGGAGAAGAGAACTGTGTGGAATGTGTGCCATGGAAAAAATATTACTGTGTGAATTCATTTTGGTTGTCCAGTCTACATATTTTGTCAATTTTTTATGGGAAATTGATTGGGGGAATTTAGTAAGGAGACTGCATCTACCTGAAAGTATGTCATAATTGAGTCTCACAGTTAAACAATACATGAAATTAGTCTTCATGGTACACAATGCTAGCTTTAAGCACATATACCACATAGAAAAACTGATGTAAGCTCAACAACTAAAATATCAAAATAGTAGCAGCTTTGTAAGACCTTTTACTTGAATTTAGATGATCAAATGTATATGCGCGCGCGCTAAGCGATACGCATGAAAACAAACAGACATGCACTTCTCCATCATTTACTCACCCACAAACACATATTGACAATGGAACCTAAACCCTCACAAATTAACAGATTAGCAAAGTATGAAGGTATAGTAGTTTATCCAACTAGATGATTAGCTATAAGATCAAAACATTGTTACAGCCAATAGCACCAAGACAGTTACTTAAAACAAAAATTAGTAAAGAGATGTATGTACCAAAATGATCAATTTTGGAAATATTGGGCTGTTATTATTTGCTGTTAATATTCATTTCATAATAACAAAAACTGTTATTTTCCATTGTATCGATGATATACTTCCTATGTAGGTAGTATTAATATTGCCTCTGATAGATTGTTTGTGTTCTCATTTCTTATTTTATACACGCGCTTCATGCTTCTATATTATAAAGCCAAAACTAGAGAATAAATATTTTGTAGTTACATAAACATAGAGTTAAAGCTTTTAAAATTGTGCTTACATTACATAATTTCAATGTGCCTACTACCACTTATGGTTAATTTTCAATATAATTTATGTTCTACCACGGTGCAAATTAATGAAATAATTTGATTTGAAGATTCAAATCATGTATGTCCCAATTAATTTTTCATGATGCGATTATATAGGAGAAATTGGACAAGATAAAGAAGACCGCCTGTGGTGATAAATTTGAGGTATTGGAATCCTATATTCTATTTTTTCTCTTTTACTCGATTCATGAATCTGAAGCTATATATATTTGTTTTGTCAATTCCGTGCATCTTTTTTAATTTGTATTTTCTGTATGTTCATCCTTCTCTGTGTGTGTGTCTATATATATAATGGATCGAACGACATAACTATAACATACCACTGCATTATTATAAAGCTCTTTTCTATCGATTAATTTAGCTTTTATCTTTTGGGAAACTCATTGCGATTAGTACATACACTTAGCCGTGGTTTAGCTTTGATTTAGTCAGTTTATTACATGAGTAATATCTTATATGTTAAGGACGATCTCATTGATGTTACAATTTTTCAGTGGAACTGGATCGACGTTACTTTCCGCATTGCTCCAGAGTGCTAAACAAATTTCTTGACGACGATTATTGCGACCTCTTCTTCCTACAAAAAAGAACTCCAGACGAGCAGAAGATGAAAAAGAGACGCTTCTGTGAGCTAAAAGACAACGTTTTCAAAGCTTTCAGCAAGGACAACCCCTCGCTCTGGATTTTTCTCTACTTCTGCATCATCTTCTCCACAGAAAAGTGAACATATGACACATAGATCTACAAGTAAATAGAGTTTAAGCTGATTCAGTTTAATGCATGTACAATAAATGTTAACATGAAGGAAATGGAAAAGACGTAGAATAGTTTGTTTTGACATTTTCTTAAGTTCTTTTTAATAATTATATCCGTATTTGTTTCTTCATTGTTTGTGTTTAGATGGTTTATAGATAGATTAATGGTTTCTTTATCATGTGTAATGTGTAGACGTTGTTTGAGCTTTTTATTTGTATTGCTTACATGTCTACAAAAAGTGTAGATGCTTCATGTTTCTTTCTGTACATTCCTTTTGTGAACTATCATAGTTTATTTTATACCTGCTAATTGAATTGAGGTAGTCTCCTTCCTAAATTCCCCCAATCAATTTCCCATAAAAAATTGACAGAATATGTAGACTGGACAACCAAAATGAATTCACACAGTAATATTTTTTCCATGGTACACATTCCACACAGTTCTCTTCTCCTCCACCCGATTTTACACCAATTTGCCTTACTCACGTCCATCGGACGTGCCTTCATAATTGTCTATTTAATGTATATATATCTTTAAGTATATACGAGCAAATTTAATATATATATATTTGAATTGATGGTTAAAGATGGTTTGAGTTTATAAAATAAATATAAGATAATAAAAATTTAAGTAAGATAAATAATTGAGTTATAAATAGAAATAACTTAGAAGAAATTTAACAACATATTAAAAATATAGAATTTCATTTATATTCCTGAGTAACAAGGCTAAAACAAAATTTAATCTTCATGTAACAAAAATAAACATAAGTCAAGGCAAAAGAAATATATACATAACATAACTAAAACAAGTAAACAAAACCAAAACAAATGTACAAGCAAATGAAGCTAAGCATGTAGGCTGAGGAATAAGGACTTAAGCAATTTAATGCAGCCACCATTTTAAAAGTAAAAGAGATATTGTAAAGCAATGTACAAACCAAACAAATATAGGATTTCATTTATATACAAACAAATACAAATACAAGTTCCAACCAGCAAATAAAGTGTATAGGACAAGATAAAAGAAACAAAGTTGCATGTAAACAAAAATGGAAACATATGTACTTAAGCAATTAATGCCACATCTCAGCCGAGACAAGCAAGTATGGCTGAAGTGAACATGATTTTGCAACATACCTTTAGCATTTAATAAAAGCATTATCAGCCATGCTTATTGTACAAACAAATAAAGTAAAATATATTCAAGTGGGTACAAATGAAATTATAAGTGGACTTAGAAAACAAATCAAAGTACTTACCAATATCTTCTCAGCCGAAATGAAAATCTGATCAAAGGAGGAAAGTGAAAAGCAAAGTTTCAAAGCAAAATAGAATTAGAACAGGAAAGAAAAAAAAATCAAAACTACATTTAATTTGTAAACCTGAAGCTAGCCAGAGTCTTCAAACCTGAGAAGCAACTTAACAGCAAACAACTTAGATCAAAACAAAGCAAATGCAAACTAGAGGAGTTTCAGCTTGCAAAAATTCCTAAGCCTGTTTCAAATAAACTACTCTGTTCTTCTTCCTAAAAAATCAGGTGAGTAACTTTACCTTTAAACCTCTAAGTATAATTTTGGTTCATATCATTGCTGTGTTCCATCTTGTAGTGTGAAGTATATTTGGATGTAAGATATGAACAATAGTTGTTTGTTTAACTATAAACTAAAGTTTAATTTTTTTTTAAGTCAAAATAAATGGGAAATGACTCTGGAACTAAAATAACAGACCAAGTTGAATATAAGTGAGAATTTAATTTTCTTAGTTCATGGTTTCAGAAATACAATCCAGAATCTTATACAAAATGATGATTTTTAAAACCAAAATCTGAATTTTTAGTGATGAATTTAGTGTGCAATTATGGTTTGTCTGGAAATGGTGTTTTGGGTAAGTCCGGGTGATCTCGACGATCTGAGAGGTCGGGTTTCGCTGTGATGGTAGTGGAGAGATTGGAGACGGTGGGAAAAATACTGGATGGATGGGCAGATGATCGTGGTGGCGACGGCAGGCACTTGAAGTCTGTAGCCCTAGTTTTGTCGAGGCTGAGAAAATGTGCTTTGTTCGACATCGTTGGTTGATCGAGTGCCGTGAGACCTTGGGTGATGGAAGCTTTGTTGCTGACGAAGGCTTGGTTGAAGCTATAGAGTTTCTGGTGGTCGAGGAGGTGGTTGCGAGACGTTTCTTTCCGGCGATGTGAACTCCAGTTTCGAACTGAAATGCTCGTTTTCGTTTTGGGTTAGATGTTTTTGTTTGGGTTGTTGCAGTCGAGTGTCGAGTCGATTTGTGACATGTTGAAGGCGGTGGCCATGGTCGGAGCGCTGGCGAACTCCTGTGCACGTGCACGAGCACGTTTTTATCATCTCTGGTAATTTTTGGGGAAGAAGGGGGAAACTTGAAGACGTGCTCGAGAATGATGAGGGTTAGTCTCGAAGTTTTTGGATGCTGGACTCGAAGCAGGTGGAAACGCGAGTTACTCGGAGCTGCTCTCGGGTATTCTTTGGTTTGTCTCGAGTAGTTCTATGATGTTTAAAACTTGTTAACAGAAGAGTATATTTTTAAACAGTTTTAAAAGGGGTTTAAACCCTAGTTTTTGAAATTTAAACAAATGAATTTGGTTAAAACTTCTTATATAAGTTACTTTAAATGTAATAGATTGTTTCCTTAAACATTTAATTAAGAAATCTTGAAATTCGTTTAAATTAAATTTGATTACGAAAGATTTCAAGTTATTTTCAATCTTAAATTAGAAATGAAATAAAAAGGAAATTAATTACTTGAAAGTTAATTACTTAATAAAAGTAATCATAGTAAATTAACTAATAATTTAAGTTTGATTTAATAAGTAATTAAGGTTAATTAATTTAAAGAATAATTAATTAATGTAATTTATTTATTAAGGTAATTAATTTGAGAATAATTAATTAAAGGTTAATTTATTTATAAAGGTGATTAAGAAATGATAATTAATTGAGGAATAATTAATCAAAGGTAATTAATTTGAGAATAAATAATTAAAGGTTAATTATTTAATAATTAAAGGTTGATGAATTATAATTAAAGGTTAATTGATTTATTATTAATGGTTAATAAATAAATGATGAAAGAATAATTAATCAAAATGATTGGTGATTTATTAATGATAAATTAACCAAGATTTGTAGTTTATTCATAAGAAAATAATTTGATTTAAATTAATCAGATAAATTAACTAATTTTACTTATGGATAATTAGATTGACTGAATGATTGAATTGTTGATATCCCTGATATATGATGCTTTGTGATACATCCTGATTTATGTTGTGATCTGTAATTTACTTGTCTGTGATATATATCTGTGATCTGTGAATGAACGATAAGCGTGATAGTTAATACCGCTTATCAACTATATTTCTATATTCTGATCTGTGATGATTGAATGATATTGCACTACTGTGTAAAACCCCTGGACTACACCTTTACACACACAAATATGGATTTCACGTGGAAATCGGTTAAGTCACAGATAATTTAAATTTGATGTTTTTGAAATTGAAATTTTAATTTCAATTGATTTTGAAATTAGAAATTTGGGGTTTAAAGTGAAAAGCTTTTGAAATGGAATTTCAAAGATAAAAGTTATTTTGAATAACTTAATCGAGTTTTTCTGAAAATTTAAATAATTAGATTTAAATTTGAATTCAAGTTTGAAATTAAATCTATGATTTGGAAACTATGGATAAAAGATGATATAAATGTGTTTGTATAAATTAAACCATTTTAAAAGTATAAGTTGGGAATTTGAATTTAAAACTAAGGATTTCAACTCGTATGAATGAATCAGATTTCCAAATTGAAAACTGTTTGTTTTCAAAGAATAAAAGCTTTTAGATAAGAAATGAAATTCCAATTTAGGTAAAGGAATTTCAAGTGAATTGAAAAATGGTTTTCCAAGTTATAAATGAATTCTTTTCGAAAGCTATGAATTAAATCTGTTTATTTTTAACAGATTTTAAAATGATGTTTTGTTAAACCATTCGAAATGAAATTGTTTGAAAGCTATTTGTTAAATCTTTGATTTAAAGATTCAACGAATTAAATTAAATTGAAATGGAAATCGATTTGGAAAAGCTGTGAATGAATCTTTGTGAAATTAAGTGAACTTTGTGAATTAAATCTTTTTGTTTAAAAAAGATTTAAATGGTAATTTGTTAAACCATTTAAAAAGAAAGTTTGGGTTTAAATTGTGACTTAATTGAAATCCCATTATCCATTTGTTTTTGAATATTGCGCTCACTATTCGGGTTAGCCGGGAAAAGACATCTGTGTCATATAACCCATTCCGAATAGTGATACGTCGTATATGGATCGCATTTGAAGATCGGTGTTGAAGACCGGATATTTTCGAAAATGAAAGGACAACCTGTCGAATGTCTCTGCACTGGGTAGCTCCCGGTATAGAGATTTATATCACTTTTTTGTGATGGGAAGTCTGGACGTGATTTGAAAATTATCCGGATTTGCAAGGGCTTCGTGAGAAGTGCCTTCGGTTCTGTTCGATCCCGGAACAGACTTGTATGGTTACATGTCTGACATTACACTTTGAGATATAAAGCAGATTTCTTTCAAATACATTTCTGTTGGTGGCGGAGGATTTATTCTCTTAGCTTAACACCCTTCTCTGAGACGTACGAGCTCAGAGGTTATGTAGTTGAAATTTATCAGCGATATATCCCAATTTGGTAATGTGGCATGCTGAGTGTTGCTGTGTGATGATCAGTGTTTGATCATTTGTGATATGATCATTTATTTGATCTTATATCTTTGTGATCATAGGTTGATCATTTGTTTGACCCGAAGCATGGCTTTGTGACAAAGTGTAGCTTTGTGGACGAGACTTCGTCGAGCCTCACACCCCGGAAATGGTCAAAACAGGAAGGATGCAGCAAGGTTCTAGGGAGTAGCGCCCCTTAGTGTATGTCATTCCTTCTGGATAAAGGTGGTATCATGGTATGGAGCCCAGATACTTAACCTCTGTGGTTGCTGCAAGTTTATTACTTTGTGGTTGTTGCGAATCGGGGATCCTCGGGAAGATCGGTGACGATCGGGGAATGGCATACGCGTGTCAGTAGTTACCTATTTTTGCAGAGGTAACCCGGCCTTGTGTTGGCAGAGATCCGGTTAGGTTCTCGGGTCGTCTATTCCAGGGACGTACCCATCGTGTATAGGAAGTTCCTTAGCCTGACCATTTGTTGGAAATCCATCTTCCAATACGAACTTTGTACGGTATTAGTTGTAGAACCTGCCATTTACGTACGGTGGTCACCACTGTTTAGATGGTAGCTATAGTAGGCATACGATACTGGTCGTATGTTGGCTAAGATTAATATTATACTTTCGAAATGTTTTCTACACTATGCACTAATAATAATATCAAAAAGGATTTAATTTGCGTAGTAAGCATCTTTGACTATCATAAGAAGAAATCTCCTCCAATTCTGCGTTTGCATTGTGTGTGTGGTGGGAGGTCTTATGGTAGTTTCATTTTCCAAAAGCATTGCGAATTGACTTTAAATTCTTTTGTTGTTTGTTTTTAAAGATAAACTGTTTTTGTTGCTCACACCAGTCCCACGACTGACTCGGAGTTTATTGTTCATTTCCTAAACTCTGGGTGCTCATAATTTTCTACACGAGCAGTCTAGAGTTGGGTTTTTCAGATAGTCAGGTTCAGTAAATTTTCTGGAGCTAGTTCAGTCTTTGGATCGGACTGCACTTGCTTATTCTTGGTGTATCGTTATTGGGAGTTCGAGCTACTGCTGGAGTTCTCTCTTGAAGACTATCTTAGAGTTATTTGTTCCGCTGCTGATATTAGTTACCTATTTTTCTTTCCGCTGCTATTTGTTGTATCATATCTCTGATGTATATTGATATTCATTGTATCACTCTGTTGTATCAGATATTGTATATCAATGTATTATTCTTTTTATTCCGCTGTGTTATTTACTTAATGTTGTTATAAGCTCCGGCGACTCGGATTTGAACGATCGAATCTACGGCATTCGAGTACGATGTAAAGTATGGATGTCGATTTTCGAGCGCGAAAATCCGAGACGTTACATCTATTTTCATTCAATTTTACATTTCAAATTTCATTTGAATTTACTTTACCATTTTAATTCAATTTGGATTCTATTTATCTTCTGAATATTGAATTTTATCGATTATCTTTAGTTCACTTCAAACTAATCTTGAAACTTCATTTAATTTCGCACAATTCACATTTGTTTTCAACATTCAATTTCAATTCCAGTTTCATTCTTTTGCTCATTCCCAAAATGTATTTTTAATTCACTATTTTGGTTTATAACCACTCATATTAAACTTGATTTCAAATTCCATATGAATTTAATTCATTTCAAACCATATTAATTTGTCATTTCTTCAATTAGTTTCAGTTACTAATTTTTTTTCAATACTTTACTTTACAAATGTGAAACGAATTTTTCAACATTCAATTTACTTTCATGTACTTGCAATTGCAAATTTATTCGTTCATTCACAAATTTATTTTCATAATTCAATACTCAATTCCAATTCATTTGTTACTACTCCAAATTTATTTTCAACTTAATAAATTTTCTTTAAGTAATCATTTCACTTTATTTAATTGATTCACTTATACTTACTTTAATTTAACTCCATTCTTTAAGTTAAATTTATCCTATCAATATTCAATTGGTATAAGTTATCAACTTAGTAATATTTCATAAATATCTTTATATAGCATTCCAGAGTTTACCAACATTTCAAAGCCATTTTGAAAACAATTCAAATTCCATTTGAATTTCCAAAACAAAACCCAAATTTTCAAACAACTCCCATTTAAAACAATTTGGCAGCAATTCCTCTTTTGGAAACCTAAAAATGAATTCTAATGATGTGGCCATCATCATCAGGATTATTTTCCAGCGACCTAAAAGAGTTTAGAGCTTTCAACTCTCCAAAAATGCTTTTCAAACCTTTGAAATTCATTTTCAAATCAAAAAGGATTTAAACTTCCAAATCTCCAAATTTTTCAAATTCTTTTCAAAACATTTCCAAAAACTTCTCTGGAATTCCGTTTTAAATTACAATTCACATTTGCAGTTTACATCCTCAAATTCCATTTGTATGTGAATTTATTTCTTAACTTTGGAGTTACGATTTCAATTTCTTATTCAATTTCAGTGATGATAATTCACTATTATTACTTCCTAACATCCATGCAACCATATACTATAGTACTTTATAGAAAAATATTTCTTTTCTATACAAAAATAGTTTTGGGCAAAATTATCTCATTTACCCTATTTTAAAACAATACTTTTATATCAGCAATTGTGAGGACAGGTTGTTATAACTATCTAGCCTGATGATTGTGAGTTGTTGTTGTACTCTGATTGATGTATGTATATTAAAGATTACAGTCTCTCTTTTGTGTAAAGATCATTGTTATATTATATATTGCTCCACTGCGTTGTAAGATTATGTGTTGTTTAGTTTTCTATTTCTCTTCTTCTTCTCTTCTCCTTTCTTCTTTCTTTCCCCTAACTATCGGTTTTTCCGGCACTTGAATTTGCGGCCCATAAATACCAAGGATGTATTAGTGCCGATTTTTAAGGGTCGAAAACCCCGACCATTACAAAAAAACACAAGTTATTAAGTTCTATTAAATTTCAATAATGCCAACGACTGCCGTAAAATACGTTAAATAGAAATTTAATAATTTTCCAAATTAAAAATTAAGGAAAATTCTATAAATTAAACTAAAAATATGCTATTAAAAATCAAGAAGTTATTTGAAACTTATGATTTAATATATATATATATAAATTCAAATTTGAATATTTAAATAAATTAAATATTCAAATTTAAAGACCCACAAATTATGGGTCGTTATATAATGTTTTTGTACATATGGGTTGAAATGGAAAATTCTAACTAATGATTTAGAGTAGACTGTTTGCATATAACAACCAAAGCGTCTTGAAGTCAATGGATGCGATAGTGAATGCGTGGGTTTTTGGATATGATCAAAGAAATGATGCAAAGTTATCATTCTATAAGCGTAAAAATTGAGTAAGTATTTTGATACAAATATCAAATAGTTTAATTTTCAGTCAAAATGCAGAGGAAGCATGTGTCCATAAGAAAGAACCACTAAAAGGTACATAGATATTTCTAGACTATAAGTAAACAAACGTACCACTGATTGTTAGCGATGTACTTATGTTAAAATAAATAATAGTTTGGTTGTTTAATACTCGATATTGGATTTGTAAATTATATCTTTAATATTAAGTATAAAGGATGTCAGGAATGTCCCAAACGACATGCAAAGAAACCTTATTAAAATGTTTAATAAGGAATATGTAAGATGGATTCGTTATGTATTGGAAATATATATTATCCACATGTTGTGTTGTTGATAATATCATAATTTTCTTATGTATTTGATGCATAAAGAAAATATTAAATCCAAATTAAGGTCACTATATGGTACTTTAGAGTATTCTCGAGTATTTATGAAATACTAGAGGATTGTTTGTAGAAACAATGAACTCCTTATAAAGGAGTGTTCAGACTCGAACTTCATAAGTGTTATCGAGTATAATATATCAATATTAAATTCATTTTAGACTTTAATTAAGATTTTTATGTTGGAAATGTTATAAATGAAATGTAGTGGTTGATTCAATGAAAGCTAAGTACATTGCCTTAAATAGCACCGCAATAAAAGCAATGTATAAATATAAATGCACAAATTTATAATTGAGCTAAGGTAATTCCAAGTATTGAGAATACTGTATCATCATTATACGATAATTAATAATAAGAGCTCACTAGAAGTCAAGAAATATACTCTGAATAGTTCCACAAGATAATGGTAGTTTATCAGCATCAGGGAGAGTTGATTGACAGAGTAGATGATTAAAATAACATAGTAGATCCCTTCATGAGGGTCCAACTCGATCAGTTCTCATCAAACTAATTGAAGGGATAGAATAGAGATTCCATAATTGGCCCTAAGTGCAAGTGGGAGATTCATAAATTTAAGAGTATGTCGTAAGGGAAATTATGTAATTTGTTACAAATATCTAACTCGATAACCAATCTTGTTCGAAATAAAAGGTGTCTTCTTTATATTATATACTTGATATAATGTGTTATACTAATTAACTAATTTAATTATATTAATTAACTAATTTAGTTAAAAGTATATTTAATAGGAAATCCATAAATGGTATCTTTTGTGATGGTAGTTACAAAATGTTATAACCATGAGCAATTTATTATAATGAAAATAAACATATCATTTTAAATATTTCAAGTTAAGATGTATCGAGACTGGATATTGATACATCTGTTGAGACTAGAGTATGCAACGCTCTCCAAATGTTGCGCAGTTTATTACTCATGATTGTTGGGGGGCACCAAGGAGCTACGTATTGATAGTTATTGGATAGCTATGGAATGACTCATGCGATAGTTTTTTGTTCGTTAATATAACTCAGGTCAAACAGAAAATATCAATGTACAAAATTACATAGTTCTCTTGACTTAAGAATACTGTTGATCTTCAATGTGAAAGCTCCGCTTTGATTATAACAAAATCGTGGCATGGTCTCCATCAAATGACTATGGTTGGATCGAGTGGAAGCACTGGAATTGAAATACTATTCAATAGGAGATTCATCTCCTCGGTTATATGAGGTTAGTATCATGGTCAATTGAAGTCAACTCAAAGTCAAAGTCTTTAGTCAAAGCAATTCAGTAAATAATAATTGTTATTATTGACTAAGGACTTTGTTTTGGACTATAAAGTTGAATGTGGACGATATTGGAATTTTTAACCACTACCAAATTGCATAAGTCCTAATGTGATATAGTTTTAACGAAGAGAATTGGTGTAAATAATTGTCACTACCAGGTACGCTTAAATAAAGTAAAATTGGATTTTATCAAAGCTATGTAAGTGGTAAATTTAGCCATAATTTCACACCACCTACTGACATATGAACATTAGTATTCGAACTGTTTGATATTAATCGCTAATTCAATTTACACCTAAAGTCACACAACCGAAACGCTGAATACTCATGCTACCACCTTATTCAATTAATTATAATTGTTATAGATTAATTAAATCAATCAATATTTATGAAATATTAAGTATATAAAAAAATACTAAATTTATGTTTATCAATATTAAATAGTGTGTTTATAATAGTTATAAATACATGTATTAATATACGATATTAATGTGCATTTGAATTAGATTTAAGTGCAATTTTGTTGGTCGGGCTTGAAGTGATTTTGAGTCCCAGAAAGGGGCATGTAGTGGCAGGCCATATTAGGGAGTTAGGGGTGGAATTTTGATTCAAAAAGAGGTGATTTGGTAGGAGCAAAAGGTGGTTCTGGATCCCCTTTACTTTTCACACCTTAGGACTTCGGCTATTTAATCATCTTTTTACCCATTTTGGATCTTGATCCTTTTGCTCCTCGATGACCAGTAAGGCTGGCCTGCTTTCTACTCCTCCTCCTCTAAATTTCCAAGCGATTAAAATACTAATTTAATATAATTCAAAGATCAATGGTTGCTGCTTTTAGGTTGGTAGCTCTTTCTAGATTCTGGATACTGATTCAAGAAGTTCTTCAATTTAGTATTTCAAGGTGTTACATCTTGGATTTAGAAAAAGTAAATTCTTTATTTAAACATAAATTTGTATACATACAATTGTTCATTTGTGATTATATGCTTAGATAAAATATCAATATCACGAATTCACATATGTTTATGCTGTCTACATTTGATAATAATATATAAACTTATATATATATTTAAAAAAATTGTATATGTATATAATAATATATTGTTAATGGCTAGAAATTTATAAAAAAAATTAATAATAATTAAAAATTGATTTTTTACAAGAAGTTTGATTTTAAAACGCATACTTAATTATATAAAATATATGTATATTTATTTTATTAATATATATATATATACACACACATTATAATTTTTGAAAATAAATATTAATTATATATATACTAAATCCTTATACATGTATTATACATTTTTATTTTTGTTATTATACTTAATTCTATGTATTGTAAATATATATATACATTGTAAAATATATAACTATATATATTTAGTAAAATTATAGATATGTATTAAATAGTTTTCAAATTTTATAAATTTTTTATCATGATTTCTATATAGAAATGGTAATAAAAAACAATTTTTTTCCTTTTAAAAAAAATTTGGCAAAGTCAGCGGGGTTGAATGGCCCTTACCAGATATTACAAATAAATAGTTAATACAAGAGAAAGACCACATCCCTCAACTACTAATATAAAGAAATACAGAACAAAATATAGGCAAAGGCACCTAAGCTACTATAAATGACCTAAACTAGTTACTCCTCTGAAGAAAAGGAAACACTTCCATCATCCGAAGGGTGCGAGCCAGTCACATGTAGATAATATGCGAAAAGGGATACAATATTTGGGGTATATCCCAAGTAGTCCTTGCAATAGATAAGATTCCCATCTTAACTTTCATCACTCAGAAGCGCCTTATTACTAGCACCAAGTTCACCATTAATAGAAAGAATAAGATCTTCTCCATCAATTGAGTAAAAAAGGTGCCTGGAGTCATAGCTAACTTCACTAATAAAAGAAAGGAATTCATTTCGGGTTGGATCATATCTCATATCAGACAAAGGTCCTAAAAAAAAAAGCAGAAGGATACGCAAGATCCATAACAAAACCTTCAATCATAGGGCTAGACATAGTTACAAAAGGTGGAACAATAGGAGTTGTGACCGGGGATGCATCCTCATCTAAAATGGCAGACTTAGTAACTAGAGCAATATCAGAATGGATTTTAGACTAGACCACTGGGATACATCGAACTTTAGGGACCCACTAGCACATCAAAGGCCGGGGAAACGGAATCTTGACCGGAGGAGGATCCTCATGGGTCGAGACCTTGCAGGATGGAGCAAGATGACCAAAAGATCGACAAGCAGTACATATATCAGGCACCCAACCATATCTAACACGAACTTCCGCTACATGGCCTATAGCAACTTGAACTTTAATTGAAGAAGGAAGTGGTTTTTCAGGAGTAACCTCTTTCAGAACTTTGGCATAAACTAGTTTCTCACAAGCCACCATATTAGAGTCAAAGCATTTCAATTTACCAATTGTGCATGCTACCTAATTTAACCCCACTAATTGTTGTAAGGTAGATGGAATATGCATTTTGTTAAACATAATAATAATCATTTATTTTTAGGTCGTAATTATATGTTAATATATACACATACATTTTGTTAATTATTTATTCATACCAAAGCTTTTATATATATGTATACACACACATATACGTATTTTCAAACATATTAATATATATAATATGTATATGAATTAATAATAATAAATTTTAATTTGATATATATTTAATATATATATATATAACATTAATATATTAATATGAATTTGAAATATATAGATATTTTATTATATAGATCTAGACCTAAAATTTGAAATATAAAATTCAAATTTGATTTTATATTCATTGTTTCAATATTTATAATTACTTTACACACGCGCGCGCGCACACACACGCGCACACACACACACACATATATATAAACGTTCATATATTAAATAAATATTGTTTATAAAAATATGTGTGTGTATATATATGTATGTATATATGAACACATATATTAGACAACACATATGTATATAAAAGGGCTAATATGTCTGTTGTGGTGTAAATCCCAACATCTATACACAGATATGTTAAATGATGCACATGACTTATTTAGCACGGGCACGCAAATGTGTATATGATACACATATTATAATATACAATATACAAACATAATAATAATAAAACCTTATTGATAAAATAAGAAAATATTGATTTTATATAAAATAAATTTAGATAAGATCTAAATAAATTTAGGCTTCATAAGCCTAACAAGATCCAAATGGAATAAATTTTTTGAAATTTACTCATGTAACGACTCACAAATTTATCAATTTGGTAAATTATATTTATTTTCAAATATTCAAATATAAGATTTTTAACTTAGATTATAATATTTTGAACAATAAATAATAATGGTAATAAGTATTTACAAAAATATATACTTTGGAAAAATAGCGATAAAATGATTGAAAACCGTTTTATCGATAAACAACTCTATAAAATGGAGCTGGGTACATATACTTATTTTTATAATTGAGCAAGAATATGAAATAAAATTGTTTATTTTATTTTTGAAAATTTAATGTATTTATGACGTCATCAGTGATACCATAAGTGGTTTATGATTTTAAATTATGATTTAGTAATTATTATAAGTATTCTAATAATTGTTTTAAACGATAATAATTCATTATAACTAGTTATAAAGTGATAAATCATTTATAGTAGTTTTATAAAGATATATATATTTGAATTAGAAAATATAAGGAAAATTGATATGCTTTATCGGTATAATAGCAATTTTTGTAAATAATTGTTAATATCGATTTATATGATGTTATAATTCAAATGAAACAATTTTTATTAATTAAAAATGATTAGAAATTTATTTTCAAACTTTATTTATAAATTTATGTATATTAACTAGTAAGTGAAAATATGACCGAAAATCAGAATCAGAATACGTAACGGTTTAACGTATATAAGTTATATAATGTTGTTTATATGACTTGAACACACATATATAACATAGTAATACACACCCTAACGCATACATACATCCACATATATATATATATAACATATATATATATATAACACACACATATATATATAACACATATATATATATATAAAGTTAAAAATATCTAAGTTATTTTCCATTTACTTACTCTTTAAGCATCCAAAAGTCAAATGCACATGCTAGAAAGTGATGTAGTGATGGTGGCACATGGTAGCACATAGAGGGAAGGGGGTAACATGTTTGGTGATGTGAAAGAGAGGGTGTGGGCAAGGGGTGTTTTGGTCCATTCACATTTAAATATTTTTCACACATTTTTCCTATAATACCCATGCATTTCTTCACATTTCTACACACTATTCTCCTTCTTCTCTCTTTCCAAGCTTCTCTAATGGCTTCTTATCATAAGAAATTAATGGAAACATGTAAACAGTAGAAGAGAAAATTATCTAAGCAAGTATAGGACATCAATTTACTTCAAAATCAAGTGCAAACCACCTCTCTTCCCACCTATAACTCATGGCCCACACTATTCCACTCAAACATGAGAGCATCCACTTCACCAATCCAAGGCTGTACCTAATTGGAAGGAGGAAGCAAGTCCGGGGAGCTCCGGAACAAGGAAAAGAGGAGGAAGTGCTGCCGAAGTACCGTCGGCTCGATTTTAGGAAGCTACAGAAAAGTTTGGTGGAGTGGAGCCATAAGTGAGTACTAAATTTTAGTTTTATTTAAATAAAACTTAAAGTGATAATATACATGTTAAATTAGAGAAATATGTTGAATATGGGTTCATATTGGATGATAACTTGGTTGATATTATGATTAGTCATATGATTGTGATATGGTTGATAACTTGGTTTGATAAATGATAAGAGAAATAGTTAGTAATTAACCATAGTTAATTAAACAGAAATATAATCCATAAATAATATGTGTATGGAGTTGTTTAGCCTCTTAATGGTTTTAAAATATAAAAAAGTTTGGAAATGAATATTATAATAATATAATATTATGAAATGGTTTAAAAGTGAGTATGAGATTTAATATGAAAAATATTTGTTTAAATGATTTAAAATGGTTTATAAATGTTTAATAAACAATAAAACTCAATTTGGAGATGTTTTGACAAGTTATGAAAAATAAGTCAAAATAAAGCGCGTCCCGTAACGGTAGTTCTAGGTTTCGCGTCTAGAATTCAAACAAGTATAGAGAATGGAATAAAGCTCAGAATTCTTCGAGATAACAATTTTCCAGACTGTTATATCCATAGTTTTTAAATGAAGAAAAAAAAATCAAGATTTCATCTTGTATATTTTTAAATAAGTCCAAAACAAGTTTTCAAAATATTTTCTTTAAAATGATATTTTTAAATTCTTTAAAAATATGGAATAAATTCTGTAAATCTTTTAAAATGTTCTAAAAGAGATTTGAGTTATATAATGAATTTCCAAAAGATAGAAAGTCGTTTTGATTAATATAGCTTTTAAAACACTATTTCAGCACTTTTTTGCAGCACTTTTTATAAGTTTGCAAACAATGCTTTTAACTTGACTATTGTTTCCCAAATCTTTTGTGAACCTTTTCAAATAAATAATTAAGTAATATAAAGAGGATTAAGAGGTTAAAAATGAGTAGCGAAAATGACTAGTACATTTGTTCTATTTGTAAGTGTCATAGAAATCCAACCTAGGAATGGAACGGATCGAAGGGAGAGCCCGTTGCTCTAAAATAATTAAAAGTTAATTAAGTATGTTAAAAGATTTAAGTCGATCATATAACTTGGCCACCTTATGGGTGACAAAGAGGTTGGCTCTAGGGCTTAGGTTTGGGGAACCAGTTGCCTGCCCTCCCTAGCTACACAGACTGGTCCGACGGAGGGGATAGTAAATTTGATTTACTCAGTTACTCAATATTGTTTTCCAATATGAGATTTGAATAAATGATTTGAAAATATTTTCCTAAATAAAAGATGAAATGATTTGCAATTATTCCAAGATTCAAAACAGTTTAATTAACCAAATGATTTGATAAACGAGGCTTAATGTTTCCATATACTGTTAAGAAGATAAATAGAATAATTTAAAATAATATGTCTCTCTAAGATATTTATGAATGAAAAAAAGGTGAGTAATATTGAATGATGATTGATAATCACATTGAACTTAACATCTTTTTAATTGATGATTGGTTCGAAGGAACTGGGATCGGATTTGGGTAACTCTTATCCGAAAACGACTTCGAACCAATGTATACGTTCGAAAGTGAAGACATGTTGAATATGATGATTATTGAAGATCAGAGTTCTTCAGAATGTAGGGATTGTTGTCATGAGCCCTGGGGGTTTTCCCCATATTATATTTATATGGCAGTGGTGGCTGCCTAAAATCTTCGTTGTATTGTAGACCGAAGATCTTCATAGCGAAAGGACTGCTTGTTGACATTCTTTGGGTTGCTCCCAGTATAGAGATATTTATTATAGCAGTGGTCCTATCGTGTTTTGAAATTTCCGTAATGCAAGGACTACTCGCTACTGATCGTAGGATATGGTTGGAGGAGTGCCTTTAGTTTCATTCGGTCCCACAACAAACTTGAATGGACAAATGTCTGATAGTGCATTTCTGATCATATTAATTGATCTCTATTAACGTATTATCTGCTTGGTGGTGGAGGAGGCAACTTCTCTTAGCTTAACACCATTTCTTGAGACATGCGAGCTCAGGTGTTATACGTTTTTAGAAATCGGTTGTATAATTATGGAATGGCAATGTGGCATTAAAAGTGGAACCGGTTATGAGAAAGGCAAAGCATGGCTTTGTGAAAAGCAAAGCATGGCTTTGTGGAAATTATGAGCGTAGCCTCTCAAGCCTCACATCCCGGTAATGATACGGATAATTATGTGGTGTGTAGGACATATATTTCTGGCTATCGGTTGTATGAGTATGGAGGAGTCCAGTGGAATCAAGATCCACAAGGCATCTATTGCCCCATTTATTTTAATATAGTAGTTAGCTTGTGAAAAGTGATAAGGCTACCAGATATTGGTAGTGTAGCAAGTGCAGTTCCAAGTAGTTAGCTTGAGAAAAGTGATAAGGCTACCGGGAATTATGGTTGCTATGAGTGGATCGAAGGAAAAGGCCACTAGTTCCCTATCATGTTGAAAATCCAATTCCGGTACAAGCTTTACCTTTTTATCGTAGTCCCAAAATAGCTGTAATGCTTTATAAACATTTCAGCTACCCCTTTTGGTATCATATATTATGTCCAGTATATTCCGTTGACCTAGTCCATATATATAACCATTGTCCGTGAATTGATACTTTCTTTGTATATATATATATTTATTTGAAAGTTTTTTCAAACTAATATCACTAATAATAATGTTAAAGTGATTTTCTGTATAAAGTAATTTGGTTATCGTAAGGTAAAAACCCATCCGTATTTATGAGTGGCGTGGTCTTACGAGATACTATTCTTTTTAAAGGTTTTGTTTAGTACCCATCTATGACCCCATCATATGTTCATGGTTTGAGTTTTTCACACAGGTTTATCAAGCCTGATCCGAGTATTTTTAATACTCGGGTCAGATCCGAGTACTTTCTGGTTTAGTTGTAGATGCTTGGAGTTTCCAAAGGAGAGCTGGAGATCTTCATCTACATATGGGCGTATTCTATTATCCGCTGCATTTGTATTGTTTTTTTTCTGCAACTGTAAAGACAGAGGTTTTATAACTATTCAGGCTGAATCTAGGTTAGACTCTGGTATTGTATTCAAATTTATCCGTTGTAAAGATTATTGTTGAAATAATATATGCTATTCCATTCGTGTAAGATTATGTTCTATCTTTATTTTCTTTTTTCCCTAACAATCAGGCTTTCACGCACTTGGATTTGCGGCACATGAATACCGAGGATGCATTAGTGTCGATTTTTAAAGGTCAAAAATCCGGTTCGTTACATTTGGTATCAGAGCGCAAGATTAAGCGAGAACCTTGGTTTTGGTGGGGCAACTCATTAAGAGATAAGGTAATAAAATGCCTTATTATGAGTTTTGAGTGTATTATATATATGAGCGGGTATTTATTAGTGATTACAAAAATGTTTTATATCACGTTAATTTATTTGTTGAGTGGCTTATGAATTCTAGTTGGTATGTGAGACGCCATGATATCGATAGGGGTTTTTAAAAACTTAAATAAGGCAAATTAACATAGTATTGTTTTAAGAATGGGTAAATGAAATAATTTTATCTAAATTAAATTTTATATATAACAGAATAATTTTTAAGAAATTATTATAGTTATATATGGTGTGGTTGGTTGTTAGCAAATGATAATATTTGATTATTGTCATTTGTTGTTTGTTGTTTGTTTTCTAATAAAAGTTTTTATTATTATAATTTAAATAGAGACAAACAATTAGGAATTAGCCTTATTAAAGATTATTTAAATTAAGAAATTATTTAAGAATATATTTTATAAAAGTATATTTTATAAAATAAAGTGTAATTAGCAAAAATAAAATGATGTTTGAGAAAGATGGATTTGAGAACTCATATCCTAATGTTTTGAAAAAGTATAAAAGGGAAAGTTATGTAATATAAAATAAGTTTGGAATTAAATTTATAATGAGATGTAATAACAAAGAAATGTCAAAGGATTTTGAAATAAGAACTATAATGGTATTATTCCAAATAAATGATAGTCAATTTCTTTTGGAAAAGAGAAACATTTTTGGGAATAAATATTTTGAAGGAATAAAGGGCTTATAAAAGTATTTAAAACAAAAGATAATAGTTTTATGAGATGTTCTCATAAAGATATGAAAAATTAAATAAAGTACGGATGTTATACATAGAACATTTCGTCACACGATTCTGATCTAAGATTCGAGTACAGAACTTGGAGGTGTTTACATCGGTCCGAAAAGGGATTTATCACTCGATTCTTACCAATGAACACTGATGAGGGTATATGTTTGGATACTTATGTTTTCTATCTTAGTTGAGAACTATGCAACGAAAACTAAAAATTCTAATTGCAAAGCCTGATTTGAGTCTCGTACTAAAGGATTAGAGGGCAATACTAGTTCGAAAATAAAGTTGCGGATCCAAACAGTAGATCAAATCGGATGATCTGTATACATCATACGAATGTAAGCTTAATAATAAATATTTTGGGCAAATACATTTGGGTTTTGTTTTGATGTAATTTCGGGGACGAAATTCTTTTAAGAGAGAAGTATGTAATGATTCGCAAATTTATCAATTTGATAAATTATATTTATTTTTAAAATATTCAAATATAAGTTTTTTAACTTAGATTATGATTCTTTGAATAATAAATAATAATGGTAATAGGTATTTACAAAAATGCATACTTTGGAAAAATTGCGATAAAATGATCGAAAACCGTTTTATCGATAAACGGCTCTATAATCATAAAACATGACGCATAAAGCTGGATACATACACTTATTTTTATAATTGAGCAAGAATATGAAATAAAATTATTTATTTTATTTTTGGAAATTTAATGCATTTACGACGTCATCGGTGATACCATTATATTTAATAATTGATTTATGATTTTAAATTATTATTTAACAATTATTATAATTATTTTAACAATTGTTTTAAATGATAATAATTCATTTTAAATAGTTATAAAGCGACAATAAATCATTTATAATAGTTTTATAAGGATATATATATATATATATTTTTTAATTTGAAAATATAAGGTATCTTGATATCGCTTTATTGGTATAATAGCAATTTTTGTAAATAATTGTTAATATTGATTTATATGATTTTATAACTCAAATGAAATCATTTTTATTAATTAAAAATGATCTCATTTTTAATTAATAAAAATGATCTCATTTTTAATTAATAAAAATGATTATAAATTTATTTTCAAATTTTGTTTACAAATATATGTATATTAACTAATAAGTGAAAATATGACCGGGTATCGGAATCAGAATACGTAACGGTTTGACGTATATAAGTTGTATAACATTATTTATATGACTTGAATGCATATACAACATAGTAATACACACCTTAACACATACATACATCCATATATATATACACACACATAACACATTTATATATACATAAAGTTAAAAATATCTATGATATTTTCCATTTGCTTACTATTTAAGCATCCAAAAGTCAAATGCACATGCTATAAAGTGATGTAGTGATGGTGGCACATGGTAGCACATGGAGGGGAGGGGGTAACGTGTTTGGTGATGTGAAAGAGGGTTGTGGGCAAGGGGTGACTTTGTCCATTCATATCTAGATATTATTTTACACTTTTTTCCTATAATACCCATGCATTCCTTTACATTTCTACACACCATTCCCTTCTTCTTTCTTTTCCAAGCTTCTCTAATGGCTTCTTATCATAAGAAATTAATGGCAACATGTCAACAGTAGAAGAGGAAATTATTTAAGCATGTATAGGATATCAATCCACTTTAAAATCAAATGCAAACCACCTCTCTTCCCACCTATAACTTATGGCCCACACTAATCCACTCAAAGCTGAGAGCAACAACTTCACCAATCCAACTGGGTAATCCGGGAAGCTCCGGAGCAAGGAAAAGAAGAGGAAGTGCTGCCGAAGTACCACCGGTTCGTAGAAAGCTATGGAAAAGTTTGGTGATGTGGAGCCATAAATGAGTACTCACTCTTAGTTTTATTTAATAAAACTTAAAGTGATAATATACATGTTAAATTAGAGAATTAATGTGTTGAATATGAGTTGATATTGGATGATAACTTGGTTGATATTATGATTGGTTATATGATTGTAAGATGGTTGATAACTTGGTTTGATATATGATAAGAGAAATGTTAGTAATTAACCATAGTTAATTAAATGGAAATTTAATCCATAAGTAATATGTATATGGAGTTGTTTAGCCTCTTAATGGTTTTAAAATATAAAAAAGTTTGGAAATGAATATTATAATAATATAATATTATGAAATAGTTTAAAAGTGAATATGAGATTTAATATGCAAAATATTTGTTCAAATGAGTTAAGATGCTTTATAAATGTTTTATAAATAATAAATCTCAATTTGGAGAAGTTTTGACAAGTTATGAGAAATAAGTCAAAATAAGGCGCGTCGCGTAACGGTAGTTCGTGATTTCGCGCCGTAGAATTCAAACAAGTGTAGAGAATGGAATAAAGCTCGGAATTCTTTGAGATAACAATTCTATGGACTGTAATATCCATAGTTTTTAAATGAAGAAAGAAAATCAAGATTTCATCTTGTATATTTTTTAATAAGTCCAAAATAAATTTTCAGAATAATCGCAGTTTTGCAGTTCGAAATCCTTATAGCGAATTCCTTTAAAATGATATTTCTAAATTCTTTATAAATATGAAATAAATGCTGTAAATCTTTTAAAATGTTTTAAAATATATTTGAGTTATATGCTTGAATTTCCAGAAGATAGAAAAGTCGTTTTGATCAATATAACATATAAAACACTATTTGCAGCACTTTTTAATAACTTTCGCAAACAATGGTTTTAACTTAATTATTCTTTCTTGAATTTTTTGTGAATATTTTCAAATAAATAATTAATTAATTTAAAGATGATTAAGATGTTAAAAATGAGTATGCCGAAACGACTATTAAATTTGTTCCATTTGTGAATGTTATAGAAAATTCGACCGAGGAATGGAACAGATCGAAGGGAAAAGCCCGGATACTCTAAATAATTAAAAGTTAATTATGTTAAAATATTTAAAGTCGATCAAATAACTTGACCGCCGTATGGGTGACAGAGAGGTAGTCTCTAGGCTTAGGTTTGGGAAACCCTTTCCTGAGACATACGAGCTCAGGAGTTATACGTTTGTAGAAATCAGTTGTATTATTATGGAATGGCAATGTAGCATTCAAAGTGGAACCTGTTATGAGAAAGGAAATCATGGCTTTGTGAAAAGAAAAGCGTGGCTTTATGGGAAGTATGAGCGTAGCCTCTCAAGCCTCACATCCCGGTAATGATACGAGTAATTATATGGTCTGCAGGACATATATTCTGGGCTATCCGTAGTATGAGTATGGAGAAGTCCAATGGAATCTGGATCCTCAAGGCATTAATTACCCTATTTATTTTAATATTGTATACAACTGCTTGGAATTGCACTTGCTTGCAACTCACATTTCAACTTATTTGTATACAACTAAAAACGTACGGCACTTATTGGAGAATGGATTCCATACAATGACTGGGCTACTGGGGTACCGCCCATCACAGTGCATCTCAAGATAAAATAACATCGGGATCCTCTGCCAATGCAATACCAGCCTACCCCATCCTAGATAGTACCAAATAAGATCACCCCTCGGTTGGGATCAACAACCGTACCGAAGCATACATGAATTGATAGTAGGGACTCTAGATAGGGATAACCTTACCTTAATGGGAGCGACCCACCTAGCCTTGCTACATCTCCCCTGTTTTAGTAATTTTTGATTGATGAAGCCCGAGGCTACGTTTACCTTTATTATAGCATTACTACTTGGAATGCTAACGTTGCTTTCCAGATGTTGACACAATGTCAGCATTCATCCATACAAGTCGTTTAGGAGATGAATGAACCGAAGGCACTACTTCCACTACACCCGTTTTGGAATCACCCTCAGGGTTAGTAGCAAATATCCCTTGCACTTTGAAGTCTTACTCTTGGATCTTGCCTTTACTATTTCCAATTCGAACGTTTACATTGGTTCGGAGTGGTTTTCGGATAACAACAAATATCCGATTTTGGTCTCTCCAAACCAACATTCGATAATTTAAAAGGTCAAGTTGTTTATAGTGGATTATCCCACTCTTAGGGTGTAAAGATTTACAGATGGACATATGTTCCATAAGCTTAGATTATCATGACTTGCTTATCGAAATTAACCATCCTGTGTTCATCACGTTCTCGAAGTGCGGCATTTGTGATAAGTACAAGCCACTTACTTTCAATAAAATGTGTCACCATTTTATTACAACTACTTTAATTCATTTGGCTACTTAATAGCACGGATAAGAGATCCTTGGTTTTAAAAAAATTCACCGAGATAAGAAAGTCAATTTAAAATAAAGAACTATCGGAGTTTAAAATAACTTAAAATAATAAATAAATCATCATTAAATCATAAATTAAAGCTTAATTAATCCTTAATTAATCATACTTAAATCAAAATGTAAACCTTAATTAATCTTAGTTATGTCTTAATAAATTACTAATAATTACCCTTAATTAATCAAAAATTAATTACATAATTAAACTCTAGTTGAATAATAATTAAACTCTAATTAGTTAAAAATAAATAAATAAATAATTAAACTTTTTTGAATAAACATATATTTTAAATTAAACCGTAATTGATTAAATAAATAAATAACTCTTAATTAATAATAATTAATTAAACAATCATACGCTAGCTAAATAATTAAATTAAAAATAATTAACTTGATTAAATAAATTAATTAAAACCGTTATCTCTTAACTTAATTAATCATTAATTAACACTTTCTTAGTTAACTATAACTGATTAACATAATTACTTAATTCTTAAACCCTAATTACTTAATTAATAATTATTTTTAATAAATTAATTAATTATTTAACTCATAAATTACAAGTTAATTAAGTTTAATAATCACTAATTAAGTTTGAAATGGTTTTCAAAATAATTTTAAAAGAAAACTTGAAAATCGTAAATTTTCTAACTGCATCCATGGCGACTATCACTATGGATGCCTTAGCTTAAAAGTATATTTTGAGCTACCATCCAAAACTTAAACTTCCACTTATACTTTCCTTTTAAACATAATTTAAAAGAGGCTTTCAACAAAACTTTTCTAGGTTACAAACCTAAGAAAACATTTACTAAAATCAAAACCAGTAAACGGTTTGATTTTCAAAAAAGAATCCCAAGTCCTTTTCAACAAGTCACATATCTAACTTTTAAACCATTCAACATATACCTCAGATTATGAATACTAATTTATATCATCACCAAACATCATAAGATTAGATCTCACGAACTATACACATCAAAGAACACAACTTTATGACCAATACATCACTTTAATCCATCATTTCAAGTCCAATGCTAAAACTCAAGCCATCACATACATATATAGCCAAAACATACCATAATCAAAATATAAACAACATCTACACAACTACCACCATTAAAGTAAATGCATCATCTTTCCCAAAGGTTTTAGAATTTACTCACCAAAATTCGACTAGACTAAAGTATTTTCGCCTCGAACTTGAGAATGACCTAGGCCTTTGTATTTTCTTTGAAAAGTGAAGTCATTAAGTGGCGTAAACTTGCACAAAGGGTTCGGCTTTAAGCATATAAGGTATGGTATTGAGGTTATAAGGAGAATGTGTGCTTGAACTTTGAAGATGAAGTGAAGTAGTGGAGGAAGAAGTGTTTTTAGAAACTTGGAAGTGATTTTAAAAATGAAACATTAAGGTAGTGTTTGGTTTGTTGTTTTTAGTTTTGGATTTTCGTCCATACAAAAATGCACATGACGCATGTATCTTGCCAAAAAACGATCAATTTAGAAAACGAAGTTAATATGCAAAATAGAAATAACTTTTTTTTGTTTTCCGTGTTTTGAGGAATAACACAAGCAAGTAAAACATATTATTCTTCCGTCGTCCTCTATCTCCTTCGTCCTTCCATCCGTCTTTCTTTCATCCCCTCCGTCGTCCCTCCATTCTTCTCATATTTGACATACATGTTGAAAACCGAAAACACAAAATTCGTTTTTAAATCAAACACTACCTAAGATTTTTGAATTTTTTAAAATATGATGAGAAGCCATGAAAGTATTCTTAAGAGCTTTAGGAAATTGTAAAGTGAAAATGATAGTGAGAAAATGTGAAAAAAAAATTAGGAAATTTTCTTTTATAAAATGTTAACAAGTGAATTTACCAAATTTCCCTTAGTACTTTACCCTCCTCTCACTCTTTGCCACCTCATCCCTCCTTTCCCCTAACAAAATTTCGCCCCAACCCTAGCTACCTTTATAACAAATTAAAAGAAACATGTTTGTCCTCCTTTTGTACCTTTTGTCTAAGGTGGTATCTTATATTATATAATATATATATAATTTTTATAAAAATATCTTACCTTATCATACATGCATATGTACTCAAGTGTACATGCATATTCACATGTACATTTCCATGTACAAAGCAATTTATAAATGTGTACATGTGTACATAAAAGTGTTACAACCTTTCTGATAACTTTTAGTCGACGAAAAATCAAAAATTCGAAAAACAACTTCCGCTCACATTTTTCAATTTTCCTTCGAACTAATTATTTTTTTAAAAAAAAATAAAAATAATTTCACTATCATTTGTTATTATTTAAAAGGAGTTTATTTTTGTTATAAAATCCATTAATCAATTATTATAATTATATTTAAATATCCACACTTAAAGCTATCAAATTCTAGGTCGTCACACTCTCCCCCCTAAAAGAATTTCGTCCCCGAAATTGGCACATTAGAAGAGAAATCAATTACTTGAAAAACTATATATTCATATCATAAAACACATACAAAAGATATACACTCAACATCCATAGCAAATAATGCCTAAATTATACATACAACAAACAACTAGCTATCCAAACATTAAGTCAGGATAGGCCTCCTTCATATGGTCTACAGTTTCCCAGGTGCAGTCTCTAGGATCCTCACTCCACTAAATTTTAACCAACTGCACTACCTTATCACGCAACCACTTCTCGTCCTAATCTACAATGTAGAAAGGATGTCTAACCATTGTCACGTCTGGCTCCACTTCCAGATTCTCCTACTCAGACGGCTCTACAATTAAGGCTGGATCATGCACAAATTTCCTTAAATGTGACACATGGAATAAATTATTAACACTTGCCAATCTCTCTGGCAACTCAATCTTATAAGGAAGAGATCCAATCTTTTCAAGAATACGGAAAGGTCCAATATACCTCGGAGCTAACTTCCCAGCTTTCCCAAATCTAACAGCTCCTCTAATTGGCGAAATCTTAACGAACACAAGGTCTCCAACATCAAATTCCAAATCTCTTCGCCTCATATCGGTATAACTTTTCTGGCGATCTTGGGCTGCCTTTATTCTTTTCTTAACTATCACAACTTTCTACGTTGCCTATTGAATCAAATTTGGTCCAAGCAATAGACAATCTCTAGACTCTACCCAATAGGCTGGCGATTTGCATGGCCTTCCATAGAGTGCTTCATAAGGTGCCATATCGATGCTTGCTTGGAAACTGTTATTGTAAGAGAATTCCACTAGATGCAGATGATCTTTCCAAGACCCTCCGAAGTCCAATATGCAGGCCCTCAACATATCCTCCAAGATGCGGTTAACCATCTCAGTTTGTCCATCGGTTTGAGGGTGGTAGGCAGTGCTCAGACTCAGCTTTGTTCCCAATGGAACTTGCAAGGCTTCCTAGAACTGACTTGCAAAGATAGGATCTCAATCGCTTAATATACTCATTAGGACTCCATGTAGTCGAACTATCTCCCTCATATAAATCTCTGCTAATGAAGCTGCAGTTCTAGTTGGCTTAACATGAATAAAATGAGCACTCTTAGTTAATTGTTCCACAATAACCCATACTCCTTCATTTCCTTTTTGGTTTTGGGTAAACCATCGATAAAATACATTGATATCATTTCCCATTTCCAATTAGGTATTTCGAAGGGTTGAAGTAATCTAGCAGTTTTCTGTTGATCCCTTTGATTTGCTGACAGCTCACACACCTGCTTACAAAGATAGAGATATCATTCTTCATTCTTGGCCACCAGAATACTCTTTTCATACCTTTTTACATCTTATGAATTCCAAAATTTATACTTAACTTAGATTTGTGGCACTCCAACAAAACTTCTTGTCTCAGTCCATCCACATCTGGGACGTACAATCATCTATTCATCCTTAAAGTGCCTCGACCATCTATCTCAAAATCCGAACATCGACCATTCTTGACTCCTTGGATTAATTCTTCTACAATTTTATCCTCCCTTTGATTTCTCACAATCCTTTCTTGAAGAGTCAAGGTAACCTCTAAAAGATCCAAGACTGCATTCCTACTTAAAGCGTCTGCCACTACATTAGCCTTTCCTGGCATATAGAGAATATCCAAGTTGTAGGATGCCAGAAACTCTAACTACCTCTGTTGTCTCAGGTTCAGATCCTTCTGGGTAAAAAGATACTTTAGGGATTTATGATCCGTGAAGAGCTCGAGTTTTTCACCTAATTTAAGAAATAAATTTACTCCTAGAATCTTTAAAAATTAGAAAGAAACTAAAGAAGGGATAGAAGGATCCTTACCCATCAAGTAGTGCCTCCACATTTTCAATGCAAAGACAACAGTTGGCAACTCCAGGTCATGCGTAGCATAGTTCTTCTCATGAGGCTTCAACTTCCTGCTTGCATATGCAATCACCCTACCATGCTACATCAAAATAGTGCCTAGTCCCACTCCACAAGCATCTGTGTAAACTGTGAATCCACTATTTCCATTTGGAACAACCAAAACTGGTGCATTGGTCAATCTCTTCTTCAATTCCAGAAATACTTCTTCACACTTTGGAGTCTATACAAACTTCTCTCCCTTCTTAGTTAGCTTTGTCAAATGGGAGAAAATCTTAGAATAATCTTGAATAAACCTCCTATGGTATCCCTCAAAACCTAAGAAACTACGAACCTTAGTAGGAGTACGCGGTTGCTTCCATTCCTGAACAGCCGCCACTTTTACTGGGTCCACCGAAATGCCATCTCCCAATACAATGTGCCCTAGAAACCTTACCTCTGATTGCCAAAAATGGCACTTCGAAAACTTTGCCTTTAGGACATGTCTCCTTAATGTTTCCAACACTAATTCCAAATGATGTTTATGCTCCTCCTCAGATTTAGAGTAGATAAGAATGTCATCGATGAAAACTAGCACGAACTTATTAAGAACATCTCTGAAACATGATTCATTAGATCAAAAAAGTAAGCCGGTGCATTGGTTAGCCCAAAAGGCATAACCAACCACTCAAAGAAACAATCAGGGCCCCTAAACGCAGTTAAGGGTATACTATCTTCAGCAACCCTCAATTGATGAAATCAAGTAGCTAGATCCATTTGAGAAAATACAGTAGCTCCATGAAGTTGATCGAAAAGATCATCGATGCGGGGTAAGGGATACTTGTTCCTAATGGTTAGCTTATTCAACTCCCTATAATCCACGCACAACCTTAAAGATCCATCAGACTTAGCCACAAACACCACAGCAGACCCCCAACTCGAATGACTGGGTCTAATCAATCCTCTCTTTAATAGGTCCTGGGTTTGACTTAGCAACTCCTCTCTCTCTCTCGGAGTCATCCTTCGATTAGGTTGAACCAAAGGCCTTGCACCAGGGACTAAATCAATGTGGAACTCTATCTCTCGGTGCAGGGGTAAACTTTTAACCTCTTCGAATACATCGATAAAATTCTTAACAACTTCAATAAACCCTAAATTTTCTTGGGATGCTTTCAGGGCATACAAGAAACTACACATATGGATACCGCGTTCCTTACATGATAGTTTAGCAATTCTTCCCAAATTGGTTACTAATGATACAGTCCTTTCATTACAATCTAGAACAACTCCATATTTCGATAACCAATCCATACCAATTATAATATCAAATCCTTTAAAGTCTAAGACGTATGGATTGCAATAATAGTGATGAGAAAGGTATGAAATTGGCACATTCTCACAGATCATATTCAGATGGGTTATACCGCCTATGGGGTTAGACACGCACATAGGGTTTTCTACAATACTCGTAATAAGATGAAGTTTATCTACTGATTCTCAAGAGATAAAACTATGAGAGGAACCAGTATCAAATAATGCTCGAACAAAAATACCATTAATTAGTAAGGTACCTTCAAGGATGCCTTTCCCCTTCACATCCGTTGAAGTCGACGGTTCATTCTTAATAGCATATACATTAAGCTGTTGCACCTTCTTCATGAGTGGGTAGTCCTTCACCATATGGTCGGGCTGATGACAATTAAAATAGAGAGTCTTCTGGACCATTGGAGAGAGGGGTCCACTTTGCTGCTTTGGAACTTCACGATTCGGACAATATTTGGCAATATGTCCTTTTTGCTTGCAAATATAACAACCACTATCCTTGGGCTTGCCTCCTTGACTTTGTCCTTGTTTCCCTTTTCCTTGCTTCTTCCAATTTGGATTAAAATTCCTTTTATTCGGATTAATAGCACCGCCATTGGGTGATGCTGCTGCTGATGGCTTCTTCTTCAAAAGCACTTCATATCTTAAGGCCATGTCTACCGGATCCATAAATGATTCCTTTATATGAGCGGTCATATTTTCATGGAACTCTTCTCTCATTCCCAATACAAACATCACATTCTTCTTTAATTAGGTGTCAATAAGTCTAGGACCGTAATGAGATAACTCATTAAACTTCGTCTCATATTCAGCCATCGACGGGTCCTCCTGCTTGAGATCCATGAAACTTCTATATAATCAAGTTTTACCTACAGCTGGCACGAATTGTTCTTTGAATACTTCTTTGAATCTATCTCATGAGAACTCATCTTCTAGAACATTTTTCGTGATAGAATCCCACCATGCAGCTGCACCCTCTTTCAATTGCCAGGATGCCAAGAATCATTTCTGATCATCAGAAATGTCCAAACCTTTGAAAATCTTTTCACATGAGCATAGCCAAGCTTGTAATTCAATGATAGATTCGATACCCTTGAAAAGTTTTCCTCCTAGGTTTGTGAAGTCCTTGCATAGAGTTGCGAAGTTTACTCGAGGATGTACTTGAGCTACGGCCTCAACAGCTATTCCACCACTACTAACATTCGGGGTTCTTCCATTTGTGGTTCTTGTGCTACTGTTTCCCCTTCCTCGTCCCCTTCTCAAACTTATTCTTACTACTTGAATAAAGTAAGATATCTTTAGGATACTTAGCCGAGATAACTCTTTAAGAAGGGATACTGTTTGCACAAAAATTGGACAAACACCTCTAAGTTCGATTTTAGCTAGGTCATGTTTAAGTTGATTGATTTGGAGTTTTTAATGTTCCAACATGTTAAGGGATAATTTTTGCAGTCACAGAACAATTCACAGGCTCAAAGTCGGAAAGCAGTTAAGGAAAGTAAATCACACAAAGTTTTATGGTGGTTCGGCCAGAATGTGCCTACATCCACTGTCCATCTTATTATTCTTACTTTGATTTGATTACAGATACAAGTTTGTTCGGAAAGAGTAAAAACTTGGAGTAGCTTGAGTGACCGAGTCACAGCAGAGTTTTCCCTCTTTTATCCCAAAATCTGTCCCCATTGTTGTTGAGAAGCTATGGTATTTATAGAGTGGAGCTGTGAAGTGTGGAGGTGGAGATAATAACTCTTTGAATCTGGTTTGGCATCTGGGCAGGAGCATTTGGATTAGTATTTGGGTCATGGAGCTTGCCTGGCCTAGTTGTTCTTTCTTATCTGGTTTGGTGCTTCTGCTCTGGTGTTTCCTATTTGCCGGACCAAACATTTGGTCCGGCATGCCTATGTACCGGACAAATTGTTTGGTCTGGTGATGGATGTGTCGTGCCGGACCAAATATCTGGTCTGGCATATCAGAGGATGTCGGACCATATATTTGGTCCGACATATCAAGGGATGCCGGACCATATATTTGGTTCGACATTTTAGTGAATGCCGAACCAAGCATTTGGTCCGACAGTTCTGTCTTCCATGCCTTTGTCTGCTTTTGCTTCCTTTCTTCCTTTTTTTCTCTACTTGCTGGAAAACCGAGACAACACTTGCCCCCCAAATTATGATGTGTAATTACATGACATGCTTTGTTTGGTTCGGCACCGATCTCCAACCACCGATCGAAAACTTATGACTGTTCGTCTTCCTTCCTTTTTCCTCTTTAAATATTGCCTTCTCTCCTTATTCTTTTCCTTCTATTTTCTTAATTCAATTTCTCCACCTTATTTTGGATTGATTGGAGTCTGTTTTGAACTCCTTTATATTTTTTGAATTCAAATATCTCTACGCCTTTATTTTTTGAGGTAAGCTTTTCTAAAACCCGTTCTTTTGGCCTGGGTTTTTTTGGTTTCGGATTTGGTGAAGAAGGGGATCATGCTTGGTGAAGGTGGGTTTGATTTCGATTGTATGTAATTTGTGAACGGAATTTTTATGATAAGTCGATGGAGTTTGAACATGTTGGCGATCGTGACCCTACGGTTCAGTATTGGACTGGAGAGAAATAGAGAGGGATAGTGGCTAATCGAGGAATTGCTATGGATATGAGGAAGATGAAGCGGAATGATGGGACTGACGTCACGAGTGCATGAAGTGCCAGATGATTTAGGGGAGGGCAATGTCGATACTTGTTTCTCAGATTATCAGCAACCGATGCGGAATACCTTTGAAAGTCATCCTGATATCAATCCCGACTATGCGGGTCGTCATTCAGCGGATCCTGATACTGAGTTTGTTCTACCTCTAAATCCTCTGCTTTGGACCTTGGATAAGGCAAAGACTCTCGATTTCGCCAACTTGACAACGAGGATGGTCCAGATTACTGACGAGACCAGGAAAATTGTAGATTACCAGTCCCGCTAGCCAAGGCTAGTGAAGAAGTTGGGAGCGTCAATGTACGGTTGCGTTCAGAGGTAGAGGATCTTCGCAAGGCGCTCAAGGAGAAGGAGGCTAAGTTAGAGTCTGTCGAAGCATCTTGCGCATCCGAGATAAGGAAAGCCAAGGAAGAAGCAACAAGAGAGGCCACCGACCTATGCAAGACACAGATTGACATGGCTATCTGCTCAGTGGATGAGGCTCGGCAGAAGGATTTGGAGCGGATCCACTCCCTCAAGGGTAAGGTGAATAAATCAGAGAAGGCCTTGGCTGAGCTGAAGGAGTCTCGGGGTAAGTGGCAAAAGGAAAAGGACTCATACTAGGATGAAATTGATAGGTTGAAGGTGGAGCAGGCCTGAGGAGGGATAAGGAACAGTACATGAATAAGGTGGAGTCTCTCCAAACCGAAGTTGACAAATCCGGTGAATTTTACGATATAGTCAACCAAATGTTGAAGGATACATATTACATGTTTTGGAAACAAAGGAACCTTCAGTGGATGAATGATTATCCTCAGGTGATGGCATGAATCCATGCTTGGCTCATCGAGGAGACTAAGGCCGCAGTTGCGCAAGAGGGAGGAGCCGTGTATGACGTTGGGATGGAGAACAGCCAGTTCACGGTGGAAGAGACTAAAGCCATTGCCAAGGGTTATGAGTTGCTGGTGGAGGACGAGGATGATGAAGATGGGTCAGATTTCGAGGGGCCTGGTGATCCACACCACATTACTACAGGTATCTCGTCCTTTTGCTTTAGCTCCATTATTACTTATCCTGGACTGCAAAGCTTATGATTTCTCTTACTTGCATCGTGCAGGGACTTCTTCGGGATAGGTTGGGCCTTCGCAAAAGAAGGGCGAGTCTCTCAAGCGATTCGAGACTTCGAGAGACATGGCCGGAGGGAGAAAGCCGAGTAACAAGGCCTTTCCTCCTCCCTAGTCGTGGAAATTTTCTTTTCACTTTCTGCATGTATTCTTGAAGGATGTACGGCTTTTCAGTATTTGTATATATAAACAAAAAGTTTTGTAAATAAAGATTTCAAATGTGTAATGTTTCATTTATGTCTTTTGCATGTTTATCTAGAATGACTTTTGCAATGCGTGATTTTCATAGTCTGTTTCATCTACTTGTGAACTATTTACGACTTAGTTAATCGTTATTGTGTTCAGAGACGCAGAAAACCATAAACACGTTGCTATATTCAAGGCCGATCGCGAATGATAGCTACTCAGGCTATTGCTCGTGTCGTGAGTATTATTCGATTCATCGTTGCCGGCGTGCGTAATACCGATCGTCAAGTGCGAACTACCCCTGGCTGCACCCATGCCTTAATCGTGGGGTTTATAATCGTTAGCAGTTGTCGGCAAGCCGAATGCCAATGATGAACTGCATAGGCTATAAATCGTGCCTAATCCATGGATTTTGATCGGTTCATCATTGCCGGCTTGGGGGTGCCGATCGTCAGTAGTGAATTGCCAAGGCTTGTTTCGTGCCCCTTATCGTGGCTATCTTACTTTCACTACTGCCGGCAAGCGCCCGCAATTGCTCACAGTAGGAATAGTCATTAGATAAAATAATTAAATGAAAGGATGTTCAAATAAGATAAGTAATGCGAGACACCAAATTTTATAGTAGTTTGGCCGAAATACGCCTACATCCACTATCTTTCTTTTATTGTTTCATTTAATGTATGTTTCTTTACAACTCAAGAGAAATAGCGGCGGAGTTGTTGGAGATTCCATGATTTCCCAAACACCTCTCCATCTACTGTCGACAAGATGTAAGCTTCATTATGGAGATCCTTATGAATAACAAATGACCCTTCCCAAATTGGATCTAGTGCTCCTGGTCGTGGGAAGACTCAGTTGAGTACCAAGTCTCCCTCTTGTAGAGCTCGAGGCTTCACCTTGGAGCTGTATTGCCTTTCCATCTTCTGTCTGTGAGCGACAGCTTTAAGGGCGGCGTTGTTTCTTTTCTCCTCGATTAGGTCGAATGACATGCTTAAGAGCTCCTCGTTTTCTTCTGGATTATAATGCATTCTTCTGTGCAAGGAGACGACTGTTTCGACGGGGAGCATGGCTTCGGCTCCGTATGCCAATGCGAATAGCGTGTGCTCTATTGCAGTCTGTAAGAAGTTTGGTAGCCTCATAGTGCAGTAAGCAGTTTGTCGACCAATGCCCCCTTGGACTTTTCTAGCTTCTTCTTGATCAACGTCTTTAAAGCCTTGTTTATTGCTTCAACTTTCCCATTTGCATGGGGATATGCCACAATCGAGAAGCTGCGGGCAATCCCATGTTTATCGCGCCAACGAGAGAATTCTTCACTATCGAATTAGAGTCCGTTATCCGATATGATCTTCTGTGGCACCCCATACCTACATAGGATATTACATATTAGGAAGTTTATCATTTTGGTAGATGAAATTTTGTTCAAAGGTTCCACTTCCACCCATTTGGTGAAATAGTCCACTGCCACTATAGCGTATTTCGCTCCTCCTCGACCCATGTGGAGTTCCCCGATCAGATCAATTCGCCAGATAGCAAAGGGCCAGGGGCTGACCATCTGGATTAAACCGGTAGGTGGCAGTCTCGGGATTTTGGCAAATCTTTGGCATTTGTCACATTTTTGGCGAACTCGGCTGCGTCCATGTTTAGTGTGGGCCAAAAGTATCCATAGCGTAGGATCTTTCTGGCTAGAGTTTGCCCTTTTGTGTGATCGCTGCAGCTTCCCTGATGAATGTTATTAAGGATATCTTTTTCTTCGTTCCCGACGTCACATCTTAGTAGTGGGTTGGAAAAGATGCGATGGTACAGTATCCTGTTCTGGATGGTGTAGTGGGATGCCCTCCTTAGGATTTTCCTGACTTTGTTCCGATCTGCTGGTAAGGTTCCTTCTTGCAAGTATCTGATGATGGGGGTAATCCATGTCTCCTCCTTGTCTGCGATCGCTGTGATTTGTAGACACTCGAAACTCGGTGTGGATTGTCTCATGAAGAGGGTTGCCCCCGGCATTGGCTCGGTTCTTACGCTAGCCCCTTTGGCGAGGGCGTCCGCCTCTTGATTTTCCCCTCGCAGGATATGTTTTATTACATAACAGTCTAGCTCATCAAGGAAGGTTTTGGCCTTTTTGAGGTAGGACGCAAGCTTTTTTCCGCGAGTCTGGAATTCTCCAAGGATCTGGTTAACAATTAGTTGTGAATCACTATGTATGCATATCGGCTTAACTCCTATTTCTTTAATGATTTCTAAGCCGGCTATTATTGCCTCGTATTCAGCTTCGTTATTGGTTGCAGCGAACTCTAGTCTCGGTGCATAGCCTAATTTCCTTTCTTGGGGTGTGACTATTATGACACCGTCCCCCAAGCTGAGCTCGTTCGATGCTCCATCAATGAACATATTCCATTTGACAGCCTCCTCAATCCTTGTCGCAGCCTCCTCATCTCGCATTATGAACTCCGCTATGAAATCAGCGAAGGCTTGTCCCTTAATTGCGGTGCGTGGGTGGTAGGTAATGTCATACTGGCTCAGTTCAATGCACCATTTTAACAAGCGCCCCCGACGTGCCTGGTTTATGTAGAACTTGCCTCAAAGGTTGATCTGTTAGAACTCTAATGGAGTGCGATTGAAAGTAGTGTCATAATTTCCTAGATGCTATCAGTAGACAGTAAGCCAATTTTTTGATCTTAGGGTATCTAGCTTCTGTACTCGTGAATCTTTTGCTAATGAAGTATACCGGTCTTTAGACGTGATCATCTTCCCGTACTAATGCGACACTTAGCGCGTAGGAGGACACTGCTAGGTATAAGTAGAGGCTCTCTCCATCCATCGAAGTGGAGAGTACTGGCGGCTTTTGTAGATGTTCTAGCAGACTTTGGAAGGCCGAGTAGCACTCGTCAGTCCATTCAAATTTCCCTTTGTCCTTTTTGAGGGCTTCAAAGAATGGGGCACACTTGTCCGTCGCTTTGGATATAAACCTGCTCCGAGCGGCTACCTTCCCGTTCAGGCTTTGCATTTCCTTTCGTATGGTCGGGATTCTGACGTCTTTCAAAGCTTGTACCTTTTCAGGATTCACCTTTATCCCTCTGGCATGCACAATGAAACTTAAGAATTTACCCGAAGACACTCCAAAAGAGCATTTTAGAGGGTTTAGCTTCATTTTGTATTTGCGTAGTACTTGGAACATCTCGTCTAGGTTGCTCAGATGATCCGTTGCTCTTCTTGATTTGACAAGCATGTCGTCGACATAGACTTCCATGGAGTGACCAATTTGCTGCTCAAACATCTTATTAACTAGACGTTGATAGGTAGTGCCGGCGTTCTTAAGTTCGAAGGGCATGACCTTGTAGCAATACAGGCCTAGATCCATGATGAAGCTAGTATGTTCTTGATCCGGCACATGCATGGGGATCTAGTTGTATCCGAAATATGCCTCCATGAATGACAGGAACTCATGTCCGGCGGTTCCGTCTACCAATCGGTCGATTCGGGGCAAAGGAAAGCAGTCTTTGGGGCAAGCATCATTGAGGTTGGAGAAGTCAATGTAGGTCCATCACTTCCCATTAGGCTTCTTCACTAAGAACGGGTTGGAGATCCATTTTGGGTAAATGGCTTCACAGATAAAGCCATTGGCGAGCAGGTTCTTCACCTCTTCGTTGAGAGCAGCTGATCGTTCTATCCCCATGCTTCTTTTCTTCTGTTTGATTGGGATCTTGCTTGGGTCAACATTGAGGGAATGGCAAGCTATTTCTGGGGATATTCCCACCATGTCTCCATGGGTCCATGCGAATACATCCAAGTTCTTTCGCAGGAATCCTATCAACTGGACTTTGAGGTTCTGGTTCAACTAAGAACCTATCTTTAAAAGCCTTGTTTTGTCGCGTTCGTCTACCATCACATGTTCTATAGCCTCCAAAGGCTCGGTGTTGGCCTCCTCCTCTATATCTCTGGGGTCCAACTCGTTGAATGGGTTGTAGTATGTTTGAGAAGAGGGGCCTTCTTTGATTGCTATGCTTCCGCATTTTTGGCTCAGAGGGCGACCCTTATGCCTTTCCCTCTTTCCTTCTTCTTATTTTGGCGAAGTTCAGTTATGTAGCAATCACGAGCTGCGTCTTGGTCACCTTCTACTTCTCCTATTCCGTTACCAGTTGGGAATTTCATCTTCAAACACCATGGTGCCAAGACTATTTGGAAATCTGACAATGCAGGGCTTTCCAAGAACGCGTTGTAGGCAGAGTACCCGTCCACCAGCATGAATGTTTGCTTTTGGACGATTGATTGGGGGTGACTTCCTAGCTCAACGAACAAATATAGTTGTCCAAGCGGCATCGTGGCTTCCTCAGTGAACTCGTGCAAGGGCTTATGGCACGAGGATGCATCTTTCATTGATAACTTTATTTTTTTGAATGCATGTTTGAATAAAATATTCACCGAGCTTCCCGTATCGACTAAAATGTGGAACACCTCCACCTGTCCGATCCAGGGGGATATAACCATGGGATCGATGTGCGGATACTGCTTTCCAACCAAATCTTCATCGTTGAAGGTTACGTCGACCTTTTCTCTTTGTTTAGCGATGCGTCCTTCAGTTATGGAATGAACATATCCTTCCTTATCTTTTAAGGATCTCCCATACCTCTCCATTTTGGCCCAACTTCCGTCGGCTATATGTGGACCTCCAGATATGGTGTGGAAAATTATCTTCTCCTAGTTGGAGCGGCTCGTACTCGCTCCCTCCTTGTTGTTCCCTTGTGGGTGTTGCCCAAATCCTTCGTGGACCGGCGCGGGAGAGTTGCACCCTTTATACACATATCATTCTAGTTTCTTTTTTCGTATATATTCCTCAATGAGATCCCACAGATGCTGGCATTCTTCGGTGTTATGCCCATGAGACTCGTGGAAGCGATAATATTTTATTGTTCAAATTGTGGCTTCTGACTCTTTTTTGTATAGGGGGCATTTTTATTTCAACTCATGTTGAGTTGCCATGTAAATGTTCTCTATAGTGTCGTTCAGAGGAGTGTATGAATCGAATCTAGGTCCAGGCCTGTATCGTCGCTTATTTACCTTTTCAGTTCCAGAGTTGCCTTTGTTGCCATTTTTTCCTTCGTTGTTCGGTTTATTCCCTTCCCCTCAGAATGGGGCACCCATGTTTCCTTAGACGCTAGAAGCTTTTATGGGTTGCTCGCTATGTCGGTGGGCCGTTGTGTCCTCCAATCTCATGTACTTTCCAGCTTCATGAAAGAAATCCTGAAGAGTTAGAGGCTTTTCCTTCGTCAATCTTCTTGAAAGCTTAGAATCCGGGTGGATGCCTCCACACAGCGCCATCAGTGTAAGCCTTTCATTGGCTTTTGTACTGCTGTTGCGGCAGCGTTATAACGGGTAAGATATTGCTGCAGCGGTTCTCCAGCCTTTTGTTTTATGCCTGATAAGGAATAGGCATCCTTGGGTTGTTCCACGTGGATTCGGAATTGACTTATGAATTTTTCCTTCAACATTTCCCAAGAGCTAATAGAGCCATGATGCAGGTGACAAAACTATGTGGTTGCTAAGTCCGACAGGACAGCGGAAAACATTTACACATCACACTCTTTGTTGCTCCATTCATGAGCATGTGATGGGTGTAGCGTTGAAAGTGGATGATTGGGTCGGATGTGCCTTTGTAGGGATCCATAGTGGGCATCTTCCATTCTCGAGGAGTGGCTATCGCATTTATGTCCCTGGTGAAAGGGCTGGAGACCCTTGCCCCTCTCCCTCTTTCGCGTTATTCGCACCTGAGATATTCCCTGAAGAGGCATGTTATCCTCCCCTCGGATTCTGAGGCAGCCCTAGGAGAAGTGGGTGCTTCCCTTTGATATTGATGGCGTCTGGAACCTTGGTTGAGGCTGGATTGGCGATGGTTGGCTCGAAGCATGACAGGGTCTGCCATAGTCGATCCTTGCCTGGTGCCCCCTTGATTGAGCATAGCTCTTGATGCTCTTTCAGGACCGGCTTCGGGCTGAGTCCTGGCTCGGCTTTGAGTTATTGTATCTTCTTGATTGAATTCTTCATTTGCAGGGGGTCTGTTCCATCTACACGACTCTCCAGATTGAGACTCACCTCGAGATTCAGTGTTGTGAGTGGATTCCTCCGTGCCTCTCAAGCGTGTCATGAGTTGGTCCACTAAAGCTTTTTGCTGGGCAGCGAAGCGGTCAGTCATCTCATTCACAACCCTATCTAAGTCTTCTAAGGTGACAACTGAGTCTAGAGGTTGAGAGTGGGTAGCTGGGTTTTCTTGATCTTCTTGGATAGGATTGAGTGTACTGGCAATGGCCGCGCTCCTACCCTTATCAGTGTTGCGCCTAGAGGGAGCCATGTTCTAATGCTGAGTTAAAGTTTGGAAGGAGGGTGGACAGAAGAGTTCGGCTCTCCACACCGCTCTTAGTGAAAGCACCAAAAATGTTTGCACAAAAATTGGACAAACACCTCTAAGTTTGATTTTATCTAGATCACGTTTAAGTTGATTGATTTGGAGTTTTTAATGTTCCAACACGTTAAGGGATAATTTTTGCAGTCATAGAACAATTCACAGGCTCAAAGTCGGAAAGCAGTTAAGGAAAATAAATAACACAGAGTTTTATAGTGGTTCGGCCAGAATGTGCCTACATCCACTGTCCATCTTATTATTCCTACTTTGATTTGATTACAGATAAAAGTATGTTCGGAAAGAGTAAAAACTTGGATTAGCTGAAGTAACCGAGTCTCAGTAGAGTTTTCCCTCTTTTCTCCCAAAATCGGTCCCCATTGTTGTTGAGAAGCTCTGGTATTTATAGAGTGGAGTTGTGAAGTGTAGAGGTGGAGATAGTAACTCTCGACATCTGGTTCGGCATCTGGGCAGGAGCATATGGATCGTCATTTGGGTCATGAAGCTTGCCTGGCCTGGTTGTTCTCTCTTGTCTGGTTCGGTGCTTCTGCTCTGGAGTTTCCTATTTGCCGGACCAAACATTTGGTCCGGCATGCCTATGTACCGGACCAAATGTTTTGTCCGGTGATGGATGTGTCATGCCGGACCAAATATCTGGTCCGACATATCAGAGAATGTCGAACCAAATATTTGGTCCGGCATCAGGGGATGCCGGACCAAACATCTGGTCCGGCATGTCGGACCATATATTTGGTTCGGCATTTTAGTGAATGCCGAACCCAACATCTGGTCCGGCAGTTCTGTCTTCCATGCCTTTGTCTGCTTTTGCTTCCTTTTTTCTTTGATTGCTGGAAAATCTAGCCAACAGATACTAATCAAACCTATTAAAGCTGATCTAACTAACATAAATATAGATGTATACGAATAAAATTTACAAATACGCGCTCTTGAAGTTGACCCTTACCCAAAGCCTAGGTGTTCGTCCAACCTAAACTCTGATACCAAATGTAACGAACCGCCTTTCTTACTCAGAAAGATGAGTCATTAAGGGTAGAAAAAAAAGGAAAGATAAGAAGAAACTTCACAATCACATATTCTTATGGCGGAACAAAACAATATATATTAATCAACATAAGATTTCATAGAGATACTGCCATAATAGTACATTAGAGTCATAATAGTACAAGTTTTAAACGGGACGGTTATAATTACCTGTCCTTACATCACTATACAAAATACATACATATACACACAACGAAATAAGATAGTAGCTAGCTAACGTTGAAGCCACCTACTCCAGCTCTTCCAAAACGCAATCATGGGAAACCTGGATCACTTGGCTACTCATAAAAATTTGAGTACCCAATAGTTTTATGGAAAGAAAATAGAACTCCGGGTCAAACATGGGTATGATGTGAGTAAACTCAATCAACTGAATTATTACTTTTAAAACATTTTTAAAATCAAGGGTGTCTCGTAAGACCACGCTGCACATAAACACGGACGGGTTTTTACCTTACGATAACCAAAATGCTTTATATAGAAATGCAGTGTTATTATCATAATGTCTAGGTTTTCAAGTAAAATAGAACATAGCTGAAATGCTTGCATTTGACATTTCAACATATTTGTATACAACTAAAAACGTACGACCGTACGACACTTATATTGGAGAATGGATTCCATACAATGACTAGGCTACTGGGGTACCGCCCATCATGGTGCATCTCTAGATAAAAAACACACCAAGGACCTTGCTTGGATCCCCTGCCAACACAAGACCGGCTTACCACTTGCTGGATAGTACCGAATAAGATCACCCCTCGGTTGGGATCAGCAACCATACTGAAGCATACATGAAATGATAGTAGGGACTCTAGATAGGGATAACCTTACCCTAATGGGAGCGACCCACTTAGCCTTGCTGCATCTCCCCTGTTTTAGTCATTTTTGGTTGATGAAGCCCGAGGCTACGTTTACCTTTATTATAGCATTTCCACTTGGAATGCTAATGTTGCCTTCCAGATGTTGACACAATGTCAACATTCATCCATACAAGTCGTTCAGGAGATGAACGAACCGAAGGCACTACTTCCACTACACCCATTTTGGAATCACCCTCAGGGTTAGTAGCAAATAGGCCTTGCACTTCAAAGTCTTCATCTTGGATCTTGCCATTACTATTTCCAATTTGAACGTTTACATTGGTTAGGAGTGGTTTTGGGATAACAGCTAATATCTAATCCCGGTCTCTCCAAAACAACATTCGATAATTTAAAAAGTCAAGTTGTTTATAGTGGATTATCCCACTATCTGGGTATAAAGATTTACAAATGAACATATGTTCCATAAGCTTAGATTATCATGACTTGCTTATCGAAATTAACCCCCTTGTATTCATCACGTTCCTGAAGTGCGATATTTGGGATAAGTACAAGCCGACTTACTTTCAATAAAACGTGCCACCATTTTTTTGCAACTACTTTAATTCATTTAGCTACTTAATAGCATGGACAAGGGATCCTTGGTTTTAAAACAATTCACCGAGAGAAGAAAATCAATTTAAAGTAAAGAACTATTGGAGTTTAAAATAACTTAAAATAATAAATAAATCAGCATTAAATCATAAATTAAAGCTTAATTAATCCTTAATTAATCATACTTAAATAAAAATTTAAACCTTAATTAATCTTAGTTAAGTCTTAATGAATTACTAGTAATTACCCTTAATAATCAAAATTTAATTAAATAATTAAAATCTAGTTGAATAATAATTAAACCCTAATTAGTTAAAAATAAATAAATAAATAATTAAACTTTATTAAATAAACATTTATTTTGAATTAAAAATAAATAAATAAATAAACTTTATTAGATAAACATGTATTTTGAATTAAACCATAATTAATTAATAATAAATAACTCTTAATTAAATAATAATTAATTAAACAATTAAATACTAATTAAATAATTAAATTAAAAATAATTAAGTTGATTAAATAAATTAATTAAAATCATTATCTCTTAACTTACTTAATCATTAATTAAAACTTTCTTAATTAACTACAAATGATTAATTAATTAATTAATTCATAAAACCTAATTACTTAATTACTTAATTAATTAATTAATAATTACGTTTAATAAATTAATTAATTATTTTTAATAAATTAATTAATTATTTAACTCATAAATTAAAAGTTAATTAAGTTTTAATATCACTAATTAAGTTTGAAATGAATTTCAAAACAATTTTAAAAGAAAACTTAAAAACTTGAAAATCGTTAATTTCCGAACTGCATCCATGACGACTATCACTATAGATGCCGTAACTTAAAATTACATTTTGAGTTACCATCCAAAACATAAACTTCCACTTATACTTTCCTTTTAAACATACTTTAAAAGAGTTTTTCAGCAAAACTTTTCTAGGTTAGAAACCTAAGAAAACATTTACTAATATCAAAACTAGTAAACGATTTGATTTTCAAAAAAGAATCCTAAGTCCTTTTCAAAAGGTCACATATCTAACTTCCAAACCATTCAACATATACCTAAGATTATGAATACTAATTTATATCATCACCAAACATCATAAGATTACATCTCACGAAACATACACATCAAAGAACATAACTTTATGACTAATACATCACTTTAATCCATTATTTCAAGTCTAATGCTAACACTCAAGCCATCACATACATATATAGCCAAAACATACAATAATCCAAACATATAAATAATATTTACACAACTATATAACTACCATTAAAGTAAAGGCATCATCTTTCCCAAAGGTTTTAGAATTTACTCACCGAAATTCGACTAGACTAAAGCATTTTCTCCTCGAACTTGAGAATGACCTAGGCCTTTGTATTTTCTTTGAAAAGTGAAGTCTTCAAGTGGCCTAAACTTGCACAAAGGGTTCGGCCTTAAGCATATAAGGTATGGCCTTGAGGTTATAAGGAGAACGTGTGCTTGAACTTTGAAGATGAAGTGAAGTAGTGGAGGAAGAAGTGCTTTTAGCAATTTGGAAGTGATTTTAAAAATGAAAATTTTGAATTTTTAAAAATATGATGAGAAACCATGAAAGCATGCTTAAGAACTTTAGGAAATTGTAAAGTGAAAAGGAGAATGAGAAAATGTGAAAAAAAATTAGGAAATTTGCTTTTATAAAATGTTAACAAGTGAATTTACCAAATTACCCTTAGTAATTTAACCTCCTCTCACTCTTTGCCACCTCATCCCTCCTTTCCCCTTATAAAATTTCACCCCCACCCTAGCCACCTTCATATCAAATCAAAAGAAATATGTTTGTCCTCCTTTTGTACCTTTTGTCCAAGGTGGTATCTTATATTATATAATATATATATATTCTTTTTATAAAAATATCTTACCTTATCATACATGCATATATACTCAAGTGTACATGCATATTCATGTGTACATTTCCATGCACAAAGTGATTTATAAATGTGTACATGTGTACACAAAAGTGTTACAACATATTCGATAGCTTTTAGTCGACCAAAAATCGAAAATTCGGAAAACAACTTCCGGTCACATTTTCAATTTTCCTTCGAACTAATTATTTTTGTAAACAAAAATTAAAAATGATTTCACTATCATTTGTTATTATTTAAAAGGAGTTTATTTTAGTTATAAAATCAATTAATTAAATATTAGAATTATATTTAAATATCCACACTTAAAGCTATCTAATTCTGGGTCGTCACAAGAATGTTTTAATAAATTTTGTTTTATTAAAATCGTGTCTTTTATTTTAACATCTAAGTTGTATAGAATATTTGATGTTATTGTGCCGGCTAATGAACATCTTTACCTTAGAGGTGTCTAAGGAAAAGTAGACTCTAGGGATGAGTTTAGATACCAAAATCCTAATCTTCTTAGCAATTTATTGGACCAGATGAGTAAAGAGGTTGAAGAGGTCGACTCATTTTTATGACCCAGATTTATTCTGGTCCTGTGTCTAAATTTAAGGAAAAAGATAAAAGATTAAATCATATAGTTGTATATACTCTCAGGATATAATAGGGTATTATACTAGTTCAAAACATAGGTTATGCTTTCATGAATGATTTTAGAAGGAAAAAATTGGTATAAGTAAGAACCAATAAGAATAAGTATGTAAGTTGTACGTAAATCATTTCTTCGCACCGTTCTTGATTCAAGATTCAAGTACATGAATTTGAGGTGATTCACATCGGTTTGAATTAGGATTTATCACTCGATTCTTGATGGCAAACACTTGTTGATGGTTTTTGATATGGTGTCGAAGTTTTCTATCATAGTATATAGCTATGCAAGAAGAATGAAGGTTTCTAATCAAGAAGCCTAATCAGAGTCTACACTAGGAAAGTTGGGTAAGCGATACTAGTTCGAAAGAAAAGCTTATGTATTCGAGTAAGTGACCAAATCAGATACTATGTAATAATCATCTATATACATCGTACATGCTTAAGTATATTTGCCTTTAGTGTTTATGGTTTATGAGGAGTTGGGTAATTTGTTTATTATAAATAATACATGGAATTTATGAATCTTATACTCGATATTAAACTTTGAGGAAGGTAGACTTCTACCTATCTTGAGAGTTAAGAATGTTGTCAAGTCAAGGTTTAAGAGGTAGTAGTACCCTAACCTAAACAGCTTCTATGTTAACCAAATAATAGTTTTAAATTTGAAATCAAAGATTGTATATGAAGTATTATTTCTATATTTGAATTTGATTTCCATAACTGATCTTTTTAACTTATGGTGGTATAGAAAATATTCTTTATGTAATTAACACCAAATTCTGAGATATGGAAACTCATTTCTATCTTGAGAATTAAAAATGTATATCGAGGTAAGGATAGTTTTCTAACTTGTCCAATTTCATTGTTAATTGAGGGATATTACTATTTGAAATCATAAATTGTTGGTAAGTATATTTGTCAAATTTCCTTATGATCCATTTACATACACCAGAAAGAAAGCAGTTTAATTAATGAAAGATTAATTAAGAAGGCTTAGTGGTTGCTTACGATCTTAATCATGCGGGATTTCCATGAGAAATGAAATCTCTGATTGGTTTGTGTTTTTATTTGATAGTTAAATAACCGACTATGAAATCTTGGCCACTTTTAAACTATCGATTGTTGGTTCGAAGAGACCGGAATTGGATAAGCATGAGTTTTTTGAAAACCACTTCGAATCAGCATTAGCGTTTGAATTAAGGATATCTTGAAGATGATGGAATCAAAGAAAGAGTTCTTTAAATTGCCAGGGCTACTTGCCACTAATCCTGAGGATGTAGTAGAGTAGTGCCTTCGGTTTATTCATATCCTGAATAACTTGTATGGATGAATGTTGGCGTTGCATTGTTTCCTTGAGGGAAGTGTTAACATTCCAAGTGAGATTCACTAAAAGGTAAAATGTAGCCTCAAGCTTCACACCCGGTAATGGCTAAAATAAGGGATATGCTTTAGGGCTATGTGGGTCGCTACAATTACGGTATGGTCATTACCCAAACTAGATCGATATTTTCAAACTATGTATGCTTGGGGCCCGGTATGGTTGTATGCAGCAACCGGAGTGGTGACATATTCGGGACTATCCAAGGAGGGGTAAACCGGTCCTGATTTGCAGGGGGTTCATGTGAGGCCCTCAGTATATTTTCTAGAGGTGTACTATGACGGGCGGGACCCCCGTAGCCTTGTCATTGTATGGAAACCATTTTCCTATACATGCCTTATGGACTTAGTTATATACCAAATATGCTGGAATGTAAGATGCAAGCATTTCAGCTATGTTATACATTTATATTAAACCCTAGACATTATTATAATATCACTGGATTTTCTATATGAAATGGTTTGGTAATTGTAACGAAATGCCTTTTCGATCCTCGGAAGTCAACACTAGTACATCCACGGTACTCATGTGCCAAATATCCCAGTAATGGAAAGACAGATTGTTGGAAATAAGAAAGAAAAGGTAGGATAGAATCTCACATCGTGACGAATAATATATAATATACAATAGAAATTTTACAACAGAAAAACTATAGTATGCAAACATCATATCGAAGTACGCTAAACAACTCATCGGCCTGGACAATTATAACAACCTATCATCACAATTACTGACGAATAAAACAACACATGAGCGAAAACAAAGAATATACGAGAGATACTTGGACATCCAGCTCGTCTCCTGAGGCTCCGAGACATCCAAACTAGAACTAAAAATATGCTAGGTCTGACCCAAGCATTACAAGAAAATTAACGCCCAAATCAGCCTGGTAAACCAGCATGAGAAACACGCCTATGTTAGAACCTCCATTCCTTGTTTCAATGACAACAACTATAAAATCATATATATTATATACCTTAGCAAGCTTACAAGTATATACTACAAAGAGAACATCATGCTCAAAGATATTGGGTCTCAAAGACAAACAAAGATATTGGGTCTCAAAGACAAACAAAGATCTATGGACCATGCTATGATTAGTAAGGTAATTCTAGTATATGAAGAGTCTTAGATAAAACATTGTAAGGTCTCCTTGAGTATATATGCACACATGATTTCATATACACTAACATAAATTGGAATACTGAATTTATCTTCCACAAACGTATGAGGAAAATGTAACGACCCCGGATTTTAATTAAATTTAAATTGATAATTTAAAGAATTTTTGAATTAAAATTGTTTAATTAATGGATAAATTTAAGCAAGTTTCCCCGAATACCGATAAATTTTATGTAAATCATTTAAATTTAAAAATATTTGAAAATTTGTATATATATGTGATATATATATTGTTATATGAATCTAACAACAAATTAAAGTAGAAAATTGTTATATTACAAAGTAAACAAAACATATAAAGATAAGTATGCAACCTAAGTTAAATTTATACAAATAACTAAAACAACATAACAATATATAACATTTCAAAGTAATAAAACAAATATAACTACCTATATACAAACAAATACAACTTACCTCAACCGAAGTCAAGAATTGCAAATGAAGATAATATCTATTCAAGTTGAACAAATATATAAGAAGAAACAAAACAATGACATAGTACTTGCACAACCATATAATAAGGCTGCTGTAACATACAAAGGAAGCAAAGGCATTTAATGCCATCACCTCTAGCACAAAAGAAGAATCAATACTTACAGGAAAGCAAATCGAATAGCATGCTAAAAATATACAAACCCTGAACAAAACTTGCTTTCATTAAATGCTATTACTGTCCGCATGTACAAGATCCCATCAGATTGTATTAAAAGCATGACTTGGTTTTCTTTTATACATCTTAAACCTGTACTTGCCTATATTTTCACCTGTACACCACCTTATATACATGACCATAGTTCCATTTCGTTCAAAGTAAAACCCAACAAAGAACAGGAAACTAAAAAGAAAAGAAGACATCACTATATATTTCAAAGTTGAAAACAAATTACTGAAGAAAGAAAAAAAAGGAGAAGGATCAAACTGTGGCTGCTAAACAAATTTAGTCTCTGTTTTCAAACATTTCCAAGTGAGCAACTTTGTTTTTTCTAGACTTCTTTGTTTTGACCAGGTGAGTAAACTATCCTTTTTGAATTTAAAACTGCTATGGTACCTTGATGATGTTAAAGTTAGTTGTTTGGGTGTTAATATGCAGGCATGTCTTTGCATGTATATATGTGATTGCATGAATATGTGCCTGACTGTATAACCTGTAAATTGATTGTTTATAGTTTCAAAACTAAAAATCTAAACAAAATTGATTCCATTTTGATCTAGGCTTTGTTAGGATTTAAGTTCTAAACCAAAGTTGGTTGTTTCATCATAAAATAAATTGTTAAAATTTGATTTAAGTGAAAATAAATTTAGAAGCTCACTGGAAGCCATGAATAACAGAGTAAGATAAGTATAAGTGGAAAATCCAAACTTCTAAATTCATGAATTCAAGAATATCAGTGGGATACTTGAACCAAATCATGAATTTTAAAACAAAAATTAAGATTTTTTGAATTAGGAGTTAAGTGCAGTTCATGTTTGAACTGGAAAGGGAAAATTTGAATTTTCTGGTGACCTATGAAGCGTGGAGGCTCGGGGTTCTTCCAGATGATGAAGGAGAGCTAGGAGTGGATGGGAAAAATTCTGGAAGGTGTTGAAATTCACAGTGGAAGTTGCGGTAGTGAATTTTCATCTAGAACCCTAGTTTTGACTTGAAATGATGAATCGGTCACTACGAATGGTGTAGTTGATCGAGTGTAGTAAGTTTTTGGGGAATGATAGTTGGGTAGTTTGCGAGTACGTGGACGAAGTCGTTGACGCTCAGGTGGCCGGAGTTGAAGGAGCGCGACGTTGATAGGATTTGGGTTGAGGTGGTACGTTGTTACAGGTATCGAGTTGTACTCGATTTTGATTCGAGGGGTTGATGGAAATTCTTGAAGTCGGAAGAGGATGCTTGGATGAACTTCGACTCGTTCGACGATGAGATGTCAACCGGAGGTGGCTGGAGGCACGGTGCACGTGCACGTGCATATTGGAAGGGGCTGTTTTTTTTTGGGGTGCGCTTTTTTTTTGTCTCGGAGTTTACTCGGGTTTTTGGGGTAGTTTTCTCGAAGAAGAGGCAGGGGGAACTCGAAGGACGTTCGAATAGATGAATAGGGATACTCGGGTTTTCGTGTGCTCGAGTAGTTTGTTTCAGCAGTTGTTTTAAAACTTAAAACTGAGCAGAGAAAAATGGGGGAAGAAGAAGTACGAGAGAGAGAAGGAGAGCAGACTCGGGGAGCGCACGAGAGAAACTCGAGTTCGGCTCGAGAGAAAAACCCAGTTTTCTCGGGTATGTCTGAAATTGGCTCGGGCATTGTTCATGTATCTTGTGGAGTTAAAAGGGTTTTAATCTATAAAATTTTCATTTTAAAGTTTACACACTTAATTTTTGTAATTAAGTGAAAATTGAGAAAATAAAATGTTTTATAATCCTTAATCCAACTTAAAGATTTTAAGTTAATTAATGAATTGATGATGATTTATCCTAAATATTTGATGTCTTATTAATAAAAGTAATTAAGTGTAATTACTTAATGATCCTAAGATGAATAATTTATGAGATAAATTAAAAGAAAGTTAATTAATGTGATAAATTAGGATAAAAGGTTCTATCTTTTAAAATTTATGATTTATTAATAAAAAGTGATTAAAGAGTTAATTACTTAATTGATTAAAGAATACTTAATTTATGGAATTAACTAATTAATGGTAATTAGGTTAAGATTATTAATTAATTTATAAGTGATTAAATGTTAATAAATGATTAAGGTTTGTAGTTAATTAATGTTAATTAACCTGGATTAGTAATTAATTTGGTTTTAATAAATCAGATAATTTATTTATCTTACTTAAGAATGCTTGGATTTTATTGGACGATTTGATTTGTTTGAAATCCCCAATATATGATGCTTTGTGACATGAATTACTTTGTGCTGAGCTGTAATTTCTATTCTGTGATATATTACTATGTGAATATGAAACCCTTGACCCGTAAACGACACTTGAATTTCGATGCAACAGGGAGTCGGATTCCAGTTGGTTATCCGAAACCCACATCGAATTGTAAAAGTGAATCTTGGTGACTGATAAATTTATTTTATCTATGAATTTGTGAATGAAGATAAGCGTTATGGATTATACCGCTTATCGATATATCTGTGATGATTGATGATGTTGCACTATTGTGTGTAAAACCCCTGGACTACACCATACACACACAAATATGGATTTCACGTGGAAATCGGTTAAAGCACAGATAAATTAAATTTGATGTTTTTGAAATTGAAATTTTAATTTCAATTGATTTTGAAATTGGAGATTTGGGGTTTAATATGAAAAGCTTTTGAAATGGAATTTCAAAGATAAAAGTTATTTTGAATAACTTGATTTACTTTTGAAATTTAAATAATTTGATTTAAATTTGAATTCAAGTTTGAAATTGAATTCTATGATTTGAAACTAAGGATTAAAGATGCTGTACAAGTTATATATGGGTTAAACCATTTTATAGATATTGATTTGGGAATTTGAATTTAATTCAAGGGTTTTAACCCGTGTAAATATAACTGGATTTTCCTGAAAACGAAACTATTCGTTTTCAAATAGTAAAAGCTTTCACATAAGTAATGAACTTCCAAATTATGTTGAACGGTTTCAAGTTTGAAATAGAATTGAAATGTTTTGAAATTTACGAGATGAGTCTTTGATTCAAAGACCGGATGAGTTAATCTAACTTGAAATAGAATTGTTTTGAAAGACTATGAATGAATCTTTGAAAACGAGTTTTGAAAGCTATAAGTTAAATCTTGATTTAAAGATTTAACGATTTAACCAAATTGAAATGGAAATTGATTTGAAAATCTATGAATGAATCTTTGTGAATGGGGTTTAACTTTGTGAATTAAATCTTTTGTTTAAAAGATTAAAAGTGTGGAAATTGTTTAAACCATTGAAGGTTTTTGAAATAAATCTTTTTGTTTAAAAGATTGGAAATGGTAATTTGTTTTACCATTCGAATGAAAAGTTTTAAGCTTTAAGCTGTGATTTAACTGAGACCCCAGTATCCATATGATTTTTAATTGCGCTCGTTATTCGGTTTAGCCGGGAGAGGACCTTTGTGTCATATAACCCATTCCGAATAGTGATACGACGATATGGATAGCATTTGAAGACCGGTGGTGAAGAACGGGTATTTGCGAGAGCGATATGATGACCTATCGATTTTCTCTACATCATGGCTCCGGTATAGAGATTCCCTAAGTGATGGGAAGTCCGATCGAGATTGTGAATACCCGGATTTGCAAGGGCTTCTTCGGAAGTGCCTTCGGTTCTGTTCGAACCCGGAACAGACTTGTATGGATGTGTGTCTGACGTTACACTTTGATATGTAAAGCTGGTTTCTATCAAATACATTTCTGTTGGTGGCGGAGAATTTATTCTCTTAGCTTAACACCCTTCTCTGAGACGTACGAGCTCAGAGGTTATGTAGTTGATGGTTACTAGTGATACATTCCCAATTTGGTAATGTGGCATACGAAGTGCTGCTGATCATTGGTTGATCAAAGCGTGGCTTTGTGAAAAAGCGTGGCTTTGTGGACGAGACTTCATCGAGCCTCACAACCCGGTAATGGTCGAAACAGGAATGTTGCGACAAAGGTTTGTAGGGGTAGCGCCCCTAGGGTATGTCATTTCCTTCTGGATAAAGGGTGGTATCATGGTATGGAGCCCAGATACTTACTCATGTGGATACACTTTATTTATTATGTGTGATGTTGGTTATCGAGCGCTCGGATAAAGGTTGGTTACGACCGGGGGATGACATGACTCGTGTGTTAGTTACCTAGTTACAGCTGTACAGCGTGAGGTAGCGTCAGTGTGTTAGTTACCTAGTTACAGCTGTACAGCGTGAGGTAGCGTCGGCCTTTTGTTTGCAGAGATCCGGTTAGGATCCGGGGCGTCTTTCCAGAGGCGTTTCTATTTCGGTGTAAGGAAGTTCCTTAGCCTGATCATTTGTTGGAAATCCAAAGAAACAATACGAACCCTGTACGGTTTTAGTTGTATTACCTGCTATGGAATGTGGCGGTAACCTGCTATTGAACGTAGTAGCTATAGTAGGCATACAATAATGGTTGTATGCTGGCTAAGATTGATATTATAATTTCGAAATGTTTTTCTACACTATGCACTAGTAATAATATCAAAAGAGTTTTGATTTTGCGTAGTAAGCATGTTTGACTATCATAAGGAGAAATCTCCTCCAATTCTGCGATTGCATTGTGTGTGTGGCGGGAGGCCTTATGGTAGTTTCATTTTCGAAAATCATTGCGGATTTCAATGTTTAAAAGCCTTTGTTGCTTGTTTTAAAGATAAACTGTTTTTGTTGCTCACACCAGTCCCATGACTGATCCAGAGTTTATTGTTCCCTTCCTAAACTCTGGGTGCCCACTATTTTCCACACGGGCAGTCTAGAGTTAGGTTTCTCAGATATTCAGGTTTAGTGGATTATCTGGAGCTGGTTCAGTTCTTGGAGTTCAGGACTGCACTTGCTTCTCCTTGTGGTTCGAGCTTGACGTTGGAGTTGTTGGAGTCATTCTCTTTTGTAGATCATTTGGAGTGATCTCTTCTGTTCTGTTATTTCCGCTGTATCATTATTTATCTCTGATATTGTTGTATCATATTGATATCATTGTTGTATCTGGATATTGTATCAGATGTTGTATATCTATATTCTTTTTCTTTTCCGCTGTGTTGTTATACTTACTGTGTTATAAGCTCCGGCGAATCGGATTTGAACGGTCGAATCTATGGCATTCGAGTACGATGTAAAGTATGGATGTCGATTTTCGAACGCGAAAAATCCGAGTCGTTACATGTGGTATCAGAGCTAAGGTTGAACTTTAGCTCAGGAGTATAACACGTTAAGTAGCTCATTAGAGATAGAGTGAAGTAAACTCTAGAATGAGTAATTCTCAGATATCCGTCCGTGCGTCTTAGTAAATTCTCTTGCTATCCACAGATAGTAAGTATGAGTGTAAGAAGAGGATGAGATAGGGGACAGGAGAATACGACTATAAATGGTCAATACTCTGTAACAACGAGGAAGCCATCTTTTCTCTATTAATCTTTTTTGTTCAAATATCTCTTCTCAATTCTTCGATGGTTTCTGGTAGATCCAGAAAGAAGATTCGATATATATTAATATGGGAAGTAAACTCCGAATTGACCAAAATTGTTTGTATGGATGAATTGTTTGCTATGACTGATAGGTATACTTCAGTTCTAAACTGAAAATTTCGAAATCGTATCTATATATCTATCTATTCTTTAGATACTAATATGTTCTACGAATGGTTAGTTATCACTTCGAACTAACCGATGCCACTGCATATTTCGTAAACCTGGATAACCCGAGTATCTTCTGAGGTGTTAAGACAGATTCGTTCTTGTATCTGTTATTGATATTCTGATTTGGTAAGCCGAATGCAGAATAGATGTTCAATTTGAGTTGGTGAAATATTCTTCATCGATCTTTGTGTCTTCTTGGTAATTTCGAGGACGAAATTATTTTAAGGGGGGAAGTCTGTAACGACCCCGGATTTTAATTAAATTTAAATTGATAATTTAAAGAATTTTTGAATTAAAATTGTTTAATTAATGGATAAATTTAAGCAAGTTTCCCCGAATACCGATAAATTTTATGTAAATCATTTAAATTTAAAAATATTTGAAAATTTGTATATATGTGTGATATATATTGTTATATGAATCTAACAACAAATTAAAGTAGAAAATTGTTATATTACAAAGTAAACAAAACATATAAAGATAAGTATGCAACCTAAGTTAAATTTATACAAATAACTAAAACAACATAACAATATATAACATTTCAAAGTAATAAAACAAATATAACTACCTATATACAAACAAATACAACTTACCTCAGCCGAAGTCAAGAATTGCAAATGAAGATAATATCTATTCAAGTTGAACAAATATATAAGAAGAAACAAAACAATGACATAGTACTTGCACAACCATATAATAAGGCTGCTGTAACATACAAAGGAAGCAAAGGCATTTAATGCCATCACCTCTAGCACAAAAGAAGAATCAATACTTACAGGAAAGCAAATCGAATAGCATGCTAAAAATATACAAACCCTGAACAAAACTTGCTTTCATTAAATGCTATTACTGTCCGCATGTACAAGATCCCATCAGATTGTATTAAAAGCATGACTTGGTTTTCTTTTATACATCTTAAACCTGTACTTGCCTATATTTTCACCTGTACACCACCTTATATACATGACCATAGTTCCATTTCATTCAAAGTAAAACCCAACAAAGAACAGGAAACTAAAAAGAAAAGAAGACATCACTATATATTTCAAAGTTGAAAACAAATTACTGAAGAAAGAAAAAAAAGGAGAAGGATCAAACTGTGGCTGCTAAACAAATTTAGTCTCTGTTTTCAAACATTTCCAAGTGAGCAACTTTGTTTTTCTAGACTTCTTTGTTTTGACCAGGTGAGTAAACTATCCTTTTTGAATTTAAAACTGCTATGGTACCTTGATGATGTTAAAGTTAGTTGTTTGGGTGTTAATATGCAGGCATGTCATTGCATGTATATATGTGATTGCATGAATATGTGCCTGACTGTATAACCTGTAAATTGATTGTTTATAGTTTCAAAACTAAAAATCTAAACAAAATTGATTCCATTTTGATCTAGGCTTTGTTAGGATTTAAGTTCTAAACCAAAGTTGGTTGTTTCATCATAAAATAAATTGTTAAAATTTGATTTAAGTGAAAATAAATTTAGAAGCTCACTGGAAGCCATGAATAACAGAGTAAGATAAGTATAAGTGGAAAATCCAAACTTCTAAATTCATGAATTCAAGAATATCAGTGGGATACTTGAACCAAATCATGAATTTTAAAACAAAAATTAAGATTTTTTGAATTAGGAGTTAAGTGCAGTTCATGTTTGAACTGGAAAGGGAAAATTTGAATTTTCTGGTGACCTATGAAGCGTGGAGGCTCGGGGTTCTTCCAGATGATGAAGGAGAGCTAGGAGTTGATGGGAAAAATTCTGGAAGGTGTTGAAATTCACAGTGGAAGTTGCGGTAGTGAATTTTCATCTAGAACCCTAGTTTTGACTTGAAATGATGAATCGGTCACTACGACTGGTGTAGTTGATCGAGTGTAGTAAGTTTTTGGGGAATGATAGTTGGGTAGTTTGCGAGTACGTGGACGAAGTCGTTGACGCTCAGGTGGCCGGAGTTGAAGGAGCGCGACGTTGATAGGATTTGGGTTGAGGTGGTACGTTGTTACAGGTATCGAGTTGTACTAGATTTTGATTCGAGGGGTTGATGGAAATTCTTGAAGTCGGAAGAGGATGCTTGGATGAACTTCGACTCGTTCGACGATGAGACGTCAACCGGAGGTGGCTGGAGGCACGGTGCACGTGCACGTGCATATTGGAAGGGGCTGTTTTTTTTGGGGTGCGCTTTTTTTTTTGTCTCGGAGTTTACTCGGGTTTTTGGGGTAGTTTTCTCGAAGAAGAGGCAGGGGGAACTCGAAGGACGTTCGAATAGATGAATAGGGATACTCGGGTTTTCGTGTGCTCGAGTAGTTTGTTTCAGCAGTTGTTTTAAAACTTAAAACTGAGCAGAGAAAAATGGGGGAAGAAGAAGTACGAGAGAGAGAAGGAGAGCAGACTCGGGGAGCGCACGAGAGAAACTCGAGTTCGGCTCGAGAGAAAAACCCAGTTTGCTCGGGTATGTCTGAAATTGGCTCGGGCATTGTTCGTGTATCTTGTGGAGTTAAAAGGGTTTTAATCTATAAAATTTTCATTTTAAAGTTTACAAACTTAATTTTTGTAATTAAGTGAAAATTGAGAAAATAAAATGTTTTATAATCCTTAATCCAACTTAAAGATTTTAAGTTAATTAATGAATTGATGATGATTTATCCTAAATATTTGATGTCTTATTAATAAAAGTAATTAAGTGTAATTACTTAATGATCCTAAGATGAATAATTTATGAGATAAATTAAAAGAAAGTTAATTAATGTGATAAATTAGGATAAAAGGTTCTATCTTTTAAAATTTATGATTTATTAATAAAAAGTGATTAAAGAGTTAATTACTTAATTGATTAAAGAATACTTAATTTATGGAATTAACTAATTAATGGTAATTAGGTTAAGATTATTAATTAATTTATAAGTGATTAAATGTTAATAAATGATTAAGGTTTGTAGTTAATTAATGTTAATTAACCTGGATTAGTAATTAATTTGGTTTTAATAAATCAGATAATTTATTTATCTTACTTAAGAATGCTTGGATTTTATTGGACGATTTGATTTGTTTGAAATCCCCAATATATGATGCTTTGTGACATGAATTACTTTGTGCTGAGCTGTAATTTCTATTCTGTGATATATTACTATGTGAATATGAAACCCTTGACCCGTAAACGGCACTTGAATTTCGATGCAACAGGGAGTCGGATTCCAGTTGGTTATCCGAAACCCACATCGAATTGTAAAAGTGAATCTTGGTGACTGATAAATTTATTTTATCTATGAATTTGTGAATGAAGATAAGCGTTATGGATTATACCGCTTATCGATATATCTGTGATGATTGATGATGTTGCAATATTGTGTGTAAAACCCCTGGACTACACCATACACACACAAATATGGATTTCACGTGGAAATCGGTTAAATCACAGATAAATTAAATTTGATGTTTTTGAAATTGAAATTTTAATTTCAATTGATTTTGAAATTGGAGATTTGGGGTTTAATATGAAAAGCTTTTGAAATGGAATTTCAAAGATAAAAGTTATTTTGAATAACTTGATTTACTTTTGAAATTTAAATAATTTGATTTAAATTTGAATTCAAGTTTGAAATTGAATTCTATGATTTGAAACTAAGGATTAAAGATGCTGTACAAGTTATATATGGGTTAAACCATTTTATAGATATTGATTTGGGAATTTGAATTTAATTCAAGGGTTTTAACCCGTGTAAATATAACTGGATTTTCCTGAAAACGAAACTATTCGTTTTCAAATAGTAAAAGCTTTCACATAAGTAATGAACTTCCAAATTATGTTGAACGGTTTCAAGTTTGAAATAGAATTGAAATGTTTTGAAATTTACGAGATGAGTCTTTGATTCAAAGACCGGATGAGTTAATCTAACTTGAAATAGAATTGTTTTGAAAGACTATGAATGAATCTTTGAAAACGAGTTTTGAAAGCTATAAGTTAAATCTTGATTTAAAGATTTAACGATTTAACCAAATTGAAATGGAAATTGATTTGAAAATCTATGAATGAATCTTTGTGAATGGGGTTTAACTTTGTGAATTAAATCTTTTGTTTAAAAGATTAAAAGTGTGGAAATTGTTTAAACCATTGAAGGTTTTTGAAATAAATCTTTTTGTTTAAAAGATTGGAAATGGTAATTTGTTTTACCATTCGAATGAAAAGTTTTAAGCTTTAAGCTGTGATTTAACTGAGACCCCAGTATCCATATGATTTTTAATTGCGCTCGTTATTCGGTTTAGCCGGGAGAGGACCTTTGTGTCATATAACCCATTCCGAATAGTGATACGACGATATGGATAGCATTTGAAGACCGGTGGTGAAGAACGGGTATTTGCGAGAGCGATATGATGACCTATCGATTTTCTCTACATCATGGCTCCGGTATAGAGATTCCCTAAGTGATGGGAAGTCCGATCGAGATTGTGAATACCCGGATTTGCAAGGGCTTCTTCGGAAGTGCCTTCGGTTCTGTTCGAACCAGGAACAGACTTGTATGGATGTGTGTCTGACGTTACACTTTGAGATGTAAAGCTGGTTTCTATCAAATACATTTCTGTTGGTGGCGGAGAATTTATTCTCTTAGCTTAACACCCTTCTCTGAGACGTACGAGCTCAGAGGTTATGTAGTTGATGGTTACTAGTGATACATTCCCAATTTGGTAATGTGGCATACGAAGTGCTGCTGATCATTGGTTGATCAAAGCGTGGCTTTGTGAAAAAGCGTGGCTTTGTGGACGAGACTTCGTCGAGCCGCACAACCCGGTAATGGTCGAAACAGGAATGTTGCGACAAAGGTTTGTAGGGGTAGCGCCCCTAGGGTATGTCATTTCCTTCTGGATAAAGGGTGGTATCATGGTATGGAGCCCAGATACTTACTCATGTGGATACACTTTATTTATTATGTGTGATGTTGGTTATCGAGCGCTCGGATAAAGGTTGGTTACGACCGGGGGATGACATGACTCGTGTGTTAGTTACCTAGTTACAGCTGTACAGCGTGAGGTAGCGTCAGTGTGTTAGTTACCTAGTTACAGCTGTACAGCGTGAGGTAGCGTCGGCATTTTGTTTGCAGAGATCCGGTTAGGATCCGGGGCGTCTTTCCAGAGGCGTTTCTATTTCGGTGTAAGGAAGTTCCTTAGCCTGATCATTTGTTGGAAATCCAAAGAAACAATACGAACCCTGTACGGTTTTAGTTGTATTACCTGCTATGGAATGTGGCGGTAACCTGCTATTGAACGTAGTAGCTATAGTAGGCATACAATAATGGTTGTATGCTGGCTAAGATTGATATTATAATTTCGAAATGTTTTTCTACACTATGCACTAGTAATAATATCAAAAGAGTTTTGATTTTGCGTAGTAAGCATGTTTGACTATCATAAGGAGAAATCTCCTCCAATTCTGCGATTGCATTGTGTGTGTGGCGGGAGGCCTTATGGTAGTTTCATTTTCGAAAATCATTGCGGATTTCAATGTTTAAAAGCCTTTGTTGCTTGTTTTAAAGATAAACTGTTTTTGTTGCTCACACCAGTCCCATGACTGATCCAGAGTTTATTGTTCCCTTCCTAAACTCTGGGTGCCCACTATTTTCCACACGGGCAGTCTAGAGTTAGGTTTCTCAGATATTCAGGTTTAGTGGATTATCTGGAGCTGGTTCAGTTCTTGGAGTTCAGGACTGCACTTGCTTCTCCTTGTGGTTCGAGCTTGACGTTGGAGTTGTTGGAGTCATTCTCTTTTGTAGATCATTTGGAGTGATCTCTTCTGTTCTGTTATTTCCGCTGTATCATTATTTATCTCTGATATTGTTGTATCATATTGATATCATTGTTGTATCTGGATATTGTATCAGATGTTGTATATCTATATTCTTTTTCTTTTCCGCTGTGTTGTTATACTTACTGTGTTATAAGCTCCGGCGAATCGGATTTGAACGGTCGAATCTATGGCATTCGAGTACGATGTAAAGTATGGATGTCGATTTTCGAACGCGAAAAATCCGAGTCGTTACAGAAAAACCACAGACGTTTGTGATAATACTCGAAAAAAAATTTCCTCAGACAACAGACTTCTAAGATTTCCCTACAGACGTCTGTCATTTGAAAAACTGCAAAATTCCGAATTGACTTCTTTAAACGAATAGAAATCAACTCTTCATCGAAAGGTCGTAGACATTAAAATGAATAGACCTTATCTAACAGTAACAACTCTTCATCTGCATCTTTTTGAATCTATAAATACTACCATGATTGAGATTAGAAAGTAATTGAATTAAATTAATAAAATCTATTCTTTCTTGATTTATTATTACTCTCTAGTGCATACATTGCTTAAATACTCTCAATCTATCATAACCAAAATATAATTTTGGTTAAACCACTTCCTACAAATCAAAGCATTCACATTCACATACTCAAAGGAGATCATAGAAAGATTTGTACTATCGGTCAAAACTATGTTATTTGGAACACAAGATTGTTATTGATATACTTTTGTATTAGCCTATTCCTCCGGGCGAAGCAAGGGTTAGTTAGTTAAAGGAAATACCGAAGGGGAGCTTCGAGATTGGATGTAGGACTGAAGGTCCGGAGCAGTATAAAATATCTAGTGAGCTCGCTTTTATTATTTACCTTATTTATATTCAGTTATTATTTTCTGCTTAATATAGTTAGCAATATACACTCTCATATATATATATATATAAGTTGCATTACTTAAAAAGATCCTATAGACTTTCATTTGGTATCAAAGCAAGGTCATTTCAATCTACAGTAACACGTAATTGAATAATCATTAAAATTGTAAGCACATTTCAAGAAGGTCAATCAACTCCTTATCCTCCACTATTTACTGGTTCTAATTATGCTTATTGGTCAACACGTATGCGAATTTTTATGGGAGCCAATGGTTTAAAAATATGGCTAGCAACTCAAATCAAATATGAAGCACTTGATACCGATATTGGCACATTGACTGATGCAAAAAAAGCAGAGGCATCAAACAATTCCAAAGCTATGACTGTATTGTTTTTCTTACTTGACAAAAATGAATTTTCACGTGTCATGCTCTATTAGACTGCATATGATATATGGTGCACTTTACAAGTGACACATGAAGGCATGAATAATGTCACGACCCGACCTCCTACCACTAGGAAGACGTACCGTGAGTGAAGAAAGAAAGGGATTGAAGAAGAAAAGATAGAAAAGAAGAAAGAACAACAACACTAGAAACTCACAGCGGAACGAATGAAATATAATATATCACATAAAATATTACATAGTATCATATACATCATAGTTACACAACTTATACATCTCAAATTAGATAGTTATAGATATCTGTCTATCATACATCTCAATACATCAATACAATACAGACACAATACTAACACATCGGAAACCATAATATCTATACGTTGAAGCCACCTGCTCCAAATCTCCTCCAGAATTCGTCAAAGCTAACCTGAATCCCTCGACTACTCAATACAATATTGAGTACCCAAGAGTTTAATAAAACAGAAAATAAACACTTGGGTCAGACATGGGTCTGGTGTGAGTAAACGGTTAAATTGTTTAACTTTGAAAAACTTTTGAAAGAAAAGGTATCTCGTAAGACTTCCCGCACATAAACACGGAAAAGTTTTTACCATACGATAACCAAAACATTTGATAGGAAATCCGATTATATTATAATAGGGTCTAGGGTTTTCAAATAAATATGAAATAGCCGAAATTGTTACATTCATTAAATTCCAGCATACATAGGTATACAATCAAGACCGATGGCACTTATTGGAAGTTGGATTCCATACAATGGCAGGGCTACTGGGGTACCGCCTGTCACAGTACGTGGCCTAGATCAACGTACCGAGGAGTACGCCCGCTCCCCTGCAACACAAAGCCGGAACCATCCCTTACTGGATAATTCCGAACAAGACAACCCCGTAGTTGGCGCGACCAACCACACACTAAGCCGAATAAAAAGAAGGGACCTCTAGACAGGGATATATCTTGCTCTCAGTGGGCGCTACCCACGAAGCTTTGCTGCACCTCCCCTGTTTTAGCCATTCCCGGTTGATGAGGCTTGAGGCTACGATTACCTTTAATCAGAACACATCACTTAGAATGCTCATCGCCCTCCTGACGATGTTCTGAAAGCATTCAATTCATACAAGTTCGTTCCGGGATCGAACGAAACCGAAGGCACTATCTCGCTACACTCATATTGGAATCACCCTCAGAGTTAACGACCATAGCCCTTGCACTCTAAATCACCATCTCGAATCTGAAAGTACTATCTCCGTCAAACTCATTACGGAATCACCCACAGAGTTATACTGACAAAGAATAGTTCTTACACCTCGAGTCTTCACTTGCTCCACTTGGATTAACGACTGGCGTTTAATTGGAATCGATGTGGTTTTCGGATATCCAAATATGGAAACCCGATCCCGGTCTCATCGAAATCCCAAACGTATCTTTTAAGGCCAAGTTGTTTAAAGGTTTTAAACATTTAAACTTATATTCAGGATGATATAACAGATAGATAAATCACATTATCAGAATAGATAATTCATATCAACATTTATTTCACAATGCAGCATATCACATATATCAGAGATATCCAAATTATCCAATATCAACCAATTACCCAATATCAATCATCCAATATTAATCAATCATTCAAAACAGAATTGATTAACTCTTAATCAATTTAATTAACCTTTAATTAAATTAATTACTATCACTTGGATTATCTTAATCCTACTTACTAACATTAATTAATTACCAATTAATTAATTAATCATCTCTTAATGATCTTCCTTAATTAATCTTCCTTGATTAATTATACTTAATTACATTCAAGTAATTTGCCTTTAACCATATACAGTAATTAACCTTTAATTACTAACATTAATTTCAATAATTAATGATCCTTCATTAATTAATTAACTAAAATAAATTATATTAATCCTCAATTAATTACAATTAATTAATCATACTTAAATTAATTACTTTTATTAATCAACCTTGATTAATTCATTAATTAAATAATCCTTACTAATTAATTAACCTTTTAATTAATTTTAATCAACCACTTCATTAATTAGTCTTAATTAATCATAATCAGTAATTAACAATTTGTAATTACTTCTTAATTAATTATATTAACCTTGATTAATTAATCTAATTAATTATTCTTTAACTACTTGATTAAGAAATTATAAATCAATTAATTAATAAATAAACCTTACTTAATTACTTTATTAATTAATTACCATTTTAATTAATTACCCTTAGTAATTATCCTCAAATTAATCACATTCCTTAATTAATTAATCACTTTAATTACTTAACTAAGATAATTAAGTAATTAACTTTTAATTACTTACATAAGTAATTATCTTCTAATTACTTCCATTGATAATCTTGATGACTTTCTTAATTAATTACTTAACAAATAAGTAATTCCATTACTAAATAATCCTTAATTCATTAATTAATTAACTACTCCATAATTAATTAATCTCAACAATTATATTAATCAATTCCTTAGATTAATAACATCAAGTGATTACCCTTTTATCACTTTAACTAATTACCCCATGAGTAATTTTCCTATTAATTACTTCCATAAGTAATTTCATTCAATAATTAACCAATAATTACTTTATTAAGTAATTACACTTAATTAATCCATAATTAAGTGATTATTTAAAATTAAATAAATAATTAACTAATTATTTAAAATTAATTAAATAATTAATTAATTAACTTCTTATATTTCAAAATCCTTAATTAAATAAGAAAACCATTTATCTTAATTAATCTCTTTACTTATTAACAAATCATATTTTTAATTAGGTATTCTTAAGTTCATGTCAAATTAATTTAACATAACTATCATAAAAATTAAATCATTTAAATTAATCAAACTTTAATAACTTGAAATTAAACTATTCAATTTGGTTTACAAAATTATAACTTAAACTTTCTTTGGAAATAAGGCATTTAGAAATCAAATTTAAATTAAAATAATTACTTTCAAAAACAATCATCTTAAGCCCTTTTTAAATTTGAGAATAGATTCAAATAACATTTATAAAGTTTGATTTATATTTATTTTAAAACCACAAGTTTTAACTTTGTAAATTTGTTTCTTTTATAAAACTTGAACTTGATTTTATTTATTCATGCAAAAGTTAAATTTTGCAAACTTTATCTCAACACAGTACTACCCAGAAACAACAACCCAGAAACAAACAACCCAAACTATACCCGAGTAACTTTACTTTTTTTTTCTTTCCCAGTCCACCCTTGTTTACTTCGAGTAAACTCGAGTCTTCCCCCGAGCAAAACTCAAAACCCCTCACACTCAACTCTGCTTCGAGTCGTGACACAATCTACACGAGACTTTCCCCGAGTTCCCCCTTCTTCCCCAAACCCAAACAATCCCAGGCACCCAACGTTCACGTGCACGTGTGCACGTACACCGCCAACTCCGACCATCGTATATCATCACGGCGATTCTCGATGATCACAAACTCCCACGCAAACAATCTCGAGAACCCAGAATCCAAAATTCTTTTGCAAAACGAAATCGAGCATCTCTGTCGAACTTTGAAAATGCCATGGCCAGAAAACTGCTGCCGTTACGACGCCTCCGATCTCGAGATCACCTTCCCCTTTCACCCAAGCTTCGCCACTACTCCAGCCGGCTTTTACACCTATCGCGATCTACTCCGACCTCCCCATGGTGACGAAAACATCTCGAACTCAACTTCGACCAAGATACTCTTCAAAACCCTACTCCATCAATTTCCCACCGCCTCAACCATCGGTAATTTCCCTGGCCATTTTTCCCCTTATCTACGATACACCAGCCACCTCCAGGCCCCTACTCGACAACCATCACCACGCCGTTCGTCGACAATCGAAGAAAACCCAAATTCTGATCATCTCAAAAGTCCTCAGTAATTACAATGTTAAAAATCATGATTCGATTATCTAAATTCATTATTTTCTAATACGCATCAGATCCTATAATCAAAAATTGAAATTATCATGATCGATTTTTAACCCATTTTTGATTTTCACTGTAACTATATATATTTTGAAATAATCTCTTAATGTAAACACTTAAATTTATTTTTAAAAATGAAGTTATAATCTTACAATCATTATTCATTTAAAGATCGAAGCCTAATATCACTTGGATGAAGAGCAATTGAATTTTCCTTTAGGGAAGTTGAGCCTGTAATATAAACAAAGCTTATATATGTACATATTCACAGTCATTCACAGGCATATCAATATATATACATGCATTCACATCCATACATTCATGCAACATTATATACTATATTACTACAAGATTTCATCACATGCATCATAACAACAGATTTTTAAAACTGTTTTTAAAAGAAATTTACTCACCTTATATTTAAAGAAGCAGGGAACAAAACAGAGCAGTTTTCCAGGCTTTGAAAGCTGAGTTGTTTTAAATTGCCTTGCTGTTGAATTTTAATACTTGCATGCCTTCAATTTGATGTTGTTTAAAGTTGAAACAGCTTTTGATTTTCTTTGATTTGAATTTAGTTTCCAGGTTGAAGTTGCTGTTAGCATTGATTTCTTGTTTTGAAGTATCTCAGGTTGAAGTTTGAAAAAGTTGTGAAGAACTTTGCTTAATTTTGAATTTCAGGTTGGAGTTTCTTGTTTTCAGCTTTTAGTTTAGGAAGAAGAAAATGTTTTAGAAAGGAAAAAGATTTGAACCGGAAAAACTTTGAACGGGAAAGAAAATGACCAGGTTTCTCTAACAACTACATTATTTATAAAATAAAATTTTAAATAAAGAAAATGTTGCCACTTGTTATATTACTAATTAGACAAATGTCCAACTTGTTTTATATGTTTTACAAGTGTTAAAAACAAGCAAAAATTATGTTTAAATCCTTGTCTTAAAAATATTTATATTATATTAATTATGTAAATATGGATTTATATAAATTCATGTTTTATTTATATGTAAACTATTTTAGTTTAAGTATCTATATGCTTATTATTTATGAAATGTGAATTATTACTAATTTTATTTATATTTACAAACCATTTAAATTAAAGAGATATTAAAAAAGAAAGTTTATTTTAAACCTTAATATATAAATTTATAAACCATTTTAAATTTAAACACTTTAAAGAATACAAAATAAAACTTTATCTAAATCCTTTTAAACCATCATATTCAAAACAAACAATTATCTTATATTTTTAAAATAATTGAATTAAACATAAATTATCTTTTGAAAAATATTAATTTTTTAAACAAAGCTTTAAATCACAATTCATACATATATAAATTATCAATAGATTAAATTAAATTCAAAACAATCCAAATTATAACATATACATTCATATATATATTAAATTTGAAAATACATCTTTTATTTAAACAAAAGATTCTCTATTCACAATATATATATTAATATATATTATAAATAGATTAAAACTTTATTAGCTTTGAAAATAAATCTTATCAATTTTAAATCAATATTTCCAGATTAAATATTTATTAACCTTTAAAATATTAAATTAACCAATTTTAAATTAAAATTATAAATAAAATTATCAATCCAAATAAATTATCAATACTGATTATTAAATTTATATTGCCCAAAAACCCGGGATATCACATTCCTTCACCCTTAAAATAATTTCGTCCCCGAAATTAAAAACAAAGTTAATTTAATAATCCAGCAAAGATTTCAATCTCAAACAGCAAAGCATACCTATCATCCAGTTACTAACAACCAAAGCAACCAATCAAACAATCAAACCTAACTAACTATTCTGATACAAATCAGGATAGATCTACTAACACTATCTAGAGTTTCCCAAGTATAAATCACCGGGAGACTCGCTCTACAGAAGCTAAACAAACTACACCACCATGATCCAGAGCTCCTCTCTTCTCTAGATCACCAATCTGAACAGAATATCAGATCACACTCAAATCCAGCTCAACTTCCAAATCCATCTGAACTGCAGATTCCACAACCAGCGATGAACCATACACGTACTCCCTCAGAGATACATGAAATACAATGAATTCCAGCTATCCAAACTGGCCATTCAATCCTGTAGATCAAAGAACTACTTCTCTCGAGAACACCGGAAAATCCAAAATACTTCGGAGCTAACTTTCCAGAATTACCAAATCTTATAGCTCTTAAATCGGAGAAAACTTAAACAAATTTCCAATCTCCAATTCCGAATTCCAAACTCCGACTCATATCTGCATAACTCACCAAACGATCCTGGGCTACCTCATCTCTTCCTGAACAGCTCAACCTTCGCTGATGCTTCTTAAAACAAAATCTGAATCAAGCACAAAATGATCTCTAGATCCTATTCAACAATATGATCTTTCCAAAATCAGTTGAAATCCAAACTTGAAAACTAGATCCGACCAATCCATTTCCAAAAATTTCTGAGCTGCTACACCAACTCTTCTTTCTCTAAGAACCATCCCACTACCAGACTAACCACCGGTATCGCTCAAGAACCAAGTTGATACGGAACTCAAACTCTAGATGCAGACAAGCTCCTACTTCCACATGAGAAACCTCAATCTCCAACAAAAGATTGCCCAAGATAAATTCCCAAACAAATCGCAAGTCACTTTTGCGATCCTACCTAGTTCGGATTCCAAAGAAACTGTTCTCTCTTTACCAATTAAACGAGCCTTAAGCTTTTCCAAACAAGGTTAACCCTTCAAGAAAGCCATCACCATCTACTCGGACTGCTGATAGAAGAACCACAAAGATTCCTGAACCATCAGAGAAACGAACCACTCTGCTACTTCCAAACTCTATCTCTAGGACACCGCTAAGCCAGAAAATCTTCTCAAGAAACTCAGGACTTCAAACCAAACGCCAACAACTTACTCTTCTTAATCTTGCTCCAAAAAGAACATCTCCTTCGGAAACATCCATAGATACTGCGTCTCATCACACAGCTGCTCCTTCCTGAAGTTGCCAAGATACAATCACTTGCTTCTGCACAACCGACAGATCCAAACTCTAGAAAATCTGCTCACCCGAGCTCAACCAAGCTTATACTCCAATAATGGACTCCGAATCTTGAAAAAAATTTCCTTCAGAGACCTGAGAAATCCTTACACCATACTACCAAACTTACTCGAGACGGTATTAGGTCTACAGTCTCGACAGATACACTTCCAATCTCAAACATTCAAACTCCAACCATTGGTAGTTGTGTTACACACACCACCACCCTATCTACCTTTATAACTCATATTGGAAAACCCGAACAGGTAATCCAACAAATAGGTAGAATAAATATATATAGTTATATAAAAATTACAAATACGCTCTCTCAAGATAGACACCACTCCAGAGTCTAGGTATTCACTCAACCAAGAGCTTAGGTATTCGCTCAACCTATGCTTTGATACTAACTGTCACGACCCGACCTCCTACCACTAGGAAGACGTACCGTGAGTGAAGAAAGAAAGGGATAGAAGAAGAAAAGATAGAAAAGAAGAAAGAACAACAACACTAGAAACTCACAGCGGAACGAATGAAATATAATATATCACATAAAATATTACACAGTATCATATACATCAGAGTTACACAACTTATACATCTCAAATTAGACAGTTATAAACATCTGTCTATCATACATCTCAATACATCAATACAACACAGACACAATACTAACACAGCGGAAACCATAATATCTACACGTTGAAGCCACCTGCTCCAAATCTCCTCCAGAATTCGTCAAAGCTAACCTGAATCCCTCGACTACTCAATACAATATTGAGTACCCAATAGTTTAATAAAACAGAAAATAAACACTTGGGTCAGACATGGGTCTGGTGTGATTAAACGGTTAAATTGTTTAACTTTGAAAAACTTTTGAAAGAAAAGGTATCTCGTAAGACTTCCCGCATATAAACACGGAAAAGTTTTTACCTTACGATAACCAAAACATTTGATAGGAAATCCGATTATATTATAATAGGGTCTAGGGTTTTCAAATAAATATGAAATAGCCGAAATTGTTACATTCATTAAATTCCAACATACATAGGTATACAATCAAGACCGATGGCACTTATTGGAAGTTGGATTCCATACAATGGCAGGGCTACTGGGGTACCGCCCGTCACAGTACGTGGCCTAGATCAACGTACCGAGGAGTACGCCCGCTCCCCTGCAACACAAAGCCGGAACCATCCCTTACTGGATAATTCCGAACAAGACAACCCCGTAGTTGGCGCGACCAACCACACACTAAGCCGAATAAAAAGAAGGGACCTCTAGACAGGGATATATCTTACTCTCAGTGGGCGCTACCCACGAAGCTTTGCTGCACCTCCCCTGTTTTAGCCATTCCCGGTTGATGAGGCTTGAGGCTACGATTACCTTTAATCAGAACACATCACTTAGAATGATCATCGCCCTCCTGACGATGTTCTAAAAGCATTCAATCCATACAAGTTCGTTCCGGGTTCGAACGAAACCGAAGGCACTATCTCGCTACACTCATATTGGAATCACCCTCAGAGTTAACGACCATAGCCCTTGCACTCTAAATCACCATCTCGAATCTGAAAGTACTATCTCCGTCAAACTCATTACGGAATCACCCACAGAGTTATACTGACAAAGAATAGTTCTTACACCTCGAGTCTTCACTTGCTCCACTTGGATTAACGACTGGCGTTTAATTGGAATCGATGTGGTTTTCGGATATCCAAATATGGAAACCCGATCCCGGTCTCATCGAAATCCAAAACGTATCTTTTAAGGCCAAGTTGTTTAAAGGTTTTAAACATTTAAACTTATATTCAGGATGATATAACAGATAGATAAATCACATTATCAGAATAGATAATTCATATCAACATTTATTTCACAATGCAGCATATCACATATATCAGAGATATCCAAATTATCCAATATCAACCAATTACCCAATATCAATCATCCAATATTAATCAATCATTCAAAACAGAATTGATTAACTCTTAATCAATTTAATTAACCTTTAATTAAATTAATTACTATCACTTGGATTATCTTAATCCTACTTACTAACATTAATTAATTACCAATTAATTAATTAATCATCTCTTAATGATCTTCCTTAATTAATCTTCCTTGATTAATTATACTTAATTACATTCAAGTAATTTGCCTTTAACCATATACAGTAATTAACCTTTAATTACTAACATTAATTTCAATAATTAATGATCCTTCATTAATTAATTAACTAAAATAAATTATATTAATCCTCAATTAATTACAATTAATTAATCATACTTAAATTAATTACTTTTATTAATCAACCTTGATTAATTCATTAATTAAATAATCCTTACTAATTAATTAACCTTTTAATTAATTTTAATCAACCACTTCATTAATTAGTCTTAATTAATCATAATCAGTAATTAACAATTTGTAATTACTTCTTAATTAATTATATTAACCTTGATTAATTAATCTAATTAATTATTCTTTAACTACTTGATTAAGAAATTATAAATCAATTAATTAATAAATAAACCTTACTTAATTACTTTATTAATTAATTACCATTTTAATTAATTACCCTTAGTAATTATCCTCAAATTAATCACATTCCTTAATTAATTAATCACTTTAATTACTTAACTAAGATAATTAAGTAATTAACTTTTAATTACTTACATAAGTAATTATCTTCTAATTACTTCCATTGATAATCTTGATGACTTTCTTAATTAATTACTTAACAAATAAGTAATTCCATTACTAAATAATCCTTAATTCATTAATTAATTAACTACTCCATAATTAATTAATCTCAACAATTATATTAATCAATTCCTTAGATTAATAACATCAAGTGATTACCCTTTTATCACTTTAACTAATTACCCCATGAGTAATTTTCCTATTAATTACTTCCATAAGTAATTTCATTCAATAATTAACCAATAATTACTTTATTAAGTAATTACACTTAATTAATCCATAATTAAGTGATTATTTAAAATTAAATAAATAATTAACTAATTATTTAAAATTAATTAAATAATTAATTAATTAACTTCTTATATTTCAAAATCCTTAATTAAATAAGAAAACCATTTATCTTAATTAATCTCTTTACTTATTAACAAATCATATTTTTAATTAGGTATTCTTAAGTTCATGTCAAATTAATTTAACATAACTATCATAAAAATTAAATCATTTAAATTAATCAAACTTTAATAACTTGAAATTAAACTATTCAATTTGGTTTACAAAATTATAACTTAAACTTTCTTTGGAAATAAGGCATTTAGAAATCAAATTTAAATTAAAATAATTACTTTCAAAAACAATCATCTTAAGCCCTTTTTAAATTTGAGAATAGATTCAAATAACATTTATAAAGTTTGATTTATATTTATTTTAAAACCACAAGTTTTAACTTTGTAAATTTGTTTCTTTTATAAAACTTGAACTTGATTTTATTTATTCATGCAAAAGTTAAATTTTGCAAACTTTATCTCAACACAGTACTACCCAGAAACAACAACCCAGAAACAAACAACCCAAACTATACCCGAGTAACTTTACTTTTTTTTTTCTTTCCCAGTCCACCCCTGTTTACTTCGAGTAAACTCGAGTCTTCCCCCGAGCAAAACTCAAAACCCCTCACACTCAACTCTGCTTCGAGTCGTGACACAATCTACACGAGACTTTCCCCGAGTTCCCCCTTCTTCCCCAAACCCAAACAATCCCAGGCACCCAACGTTCACGTGCACGTGTGCACGTACACCGCCAACTCCGACCATCGTATATCATCACGGCGATTCTCGATGATCACAAACTCCCACGCAAACAATCTCGAGAACCCAGAATCCAAAATTCTTTTGCAAAACGAAATCGAGCATCTCTGTCGAACTTTGAAAATGCCATGGCCAGAAAACTGCTGCCGTTACGACGCCTCCGATCTCGAGATCACCTTCCCCTTTCACCCAAGCTTCGCCACTACTCCAGCCGGCTTTTACACCTATCGCGATCTACTCCGACCTCCCCACGGTGACGAAAACATCTCGAACTCAACTTCGACCAAGATACTCTTCAAAACCCTACTCCATCAATTTCCCACCGCCTCAACCATCGGTAATTTCCCTGGCCATTTTTCCCCTTATCTACGATACACCAGCCACCTCCAGGCCTCTACTCGACAACCATCACCACGCCGTTCGTCGACAATCGAAGAAAACCCAAACTCTGATCATCTCAAAAGTCCTCAGTAATTACAATGTTAAAAATCATGATTCGATTATCTAAATTCATTATTTTCTAATACGCATCAGATCCTATAATCAAAAATTGAAATTATCATGATCGATTTTTAACCCATTTTTGATTTTCACTGTAACTATATATATTTTGAAATAATCTCTTAATGTAAACACTTAAATTTATTTTTAAAAATGAAGTTATAATCTTACAATCATTATTCATTTAAAGATCGAAGCCTAATATCACTTGGATGAAGAGCAATTGAATTTTCCTTTAGGGAAGTTGAGCCTGTAATATAAACAAAGCTTATATATGTACATATTTACAGTCATTCACAGGCATATCAATATATATACACATGCATTCACATCCATACATTCATGCAACATTATATACTATATTACTACAAGATTTCATCACATGCATCATAACAACAGATTTTTAAAACTGTTTTTAAAAGAAATTTACTCACCTTATATTTAAAGAAGCAGGGAACAAAACAGAGCAGTTTTCCAGGCTTTGAAAGCTGAGTTGTTTTAAATTGCCTTGCTGTTGAATTTTAATACTTGCATGCCTTCAATTTGATGTTGTTTAAAGTTGAAACAGCTTTTGATTTTCTTTGATTTGAATTTAGTTTCCAGGTTGAAGTTGCTGTTAGCATTGATTTCTTGTTTTGAAGTATCTCAGGTTGAAGTTTGAAAAAGTTGTGAAGAACTTTGCTTAATTTTGAATTTCAGGTTGGAGTTTCTTGTTTTCAGCTTTTAGTTTAGGAAGAAGAAAATGTTTTAGAAAGGAAAAAGATTTGAACCGGAAAAACTTTGAACGGGAAAGAAAATGACCAGGTTTCTCTAACAACTACATTATTTATAAAATAAAATTTTAAATAAAGAAAATGTTGCCACTTGTTATATTACAAATTAGACAAATGTCCAACTTGTTTTATATGTTTTACAAGTGTTAAAAACAAGCAAAAATTATGTTTAAATCCTTGTCTTAAAAATATTTATATTATATTAATTATGTAAATATGGATTTATATAAATTCATGTTTTATTTATATGTAAACTATTTTAGTTTAAGTATCTATATGCTTATTATTTATGAAATGTGAATTATTACTAATTTTATTTATATTTACAAACCATTTAAATTAAAGAGATATTAAAAAAGAAAGTTTATTTTAAACCTTAATATATAAATTTATAAACCATTTTAAATTTAAACACTTTAAAGAATACAAAATAAAACTTTATCTAAATCCTTTTAAACCATCATATTCAAAACAAACAATTATCTTATATTTTTAAAATAATTGAATTAAACATAAATTATCTTTTGAAAAATATTAATTTTTTAAACAAAGCTTTAAATCACAATTCATACATATACAAATTATCAATAGATTAAATTAAATTCAAAACAATCCAAATTATAACATATACATTCATATATATATTAAATTTGAAAATACATCTTTTATTTAAACAAAAGATTCTCTATTCACAATATATATATTAATATATATTATAAATAGATTAAAACTTTATTAGCTTTGAAAATAAATCTTATCAATTTTAAATCAATATTTCCAGATTAAATATTTATTAACCTTTAAAATATTAAATTAACCAATTTTAAATTAAAATTATAAATAAAATTATCAATCCAAATAAATTATCAATACTGATTATTAAATTTATATTGCCCAAAAACCCGGGATATCACAAATAAAGTCAAAGAAACTAAAGTTTCAATTTTAAAAAACCAATTTTCATCTTTCAAAATGAAAAGAAGTGAATCAATTATTGATATGTATGCAAGATTCAAACCATTCAACACGATCTCATAACACTTGGAGTCAAACTCACATATTTAGATTTAGTCGCATAAATTTTAAACTCTTTGACAAATAATGCAACGACCCAGAATTTAAGGTTATTTGAAATTGTTTATTTAATTTATTTTAAATACTTAAAAGTAAATTTTATAGATTGTATAACTTGAATTTCTAATATAATGATTTATTGGATAATTTAATTATTTAATTTGATAATTGAACATCGTTAAATAATTGAATATTGGGTTCTAGGCTAGAAAATAAATAGTTTAAAGGCTTATTAAGATTTCTATTTATAGTAATGAAGATAGTAAAAATTTTAAATTGAATTTAAAAGTGATTTACTCGATTTTAAAAATATCTCGTTTAATTAACGAGTGAAAATAGCGATCCGAGGTACAGTCTCGGATGCGAAGAAACCAGTTCCATTGGATCCGTAATAGTGAATTATTATCGGATTCCAAATTTTGTAGTGTTTGAGTTATCGTTTGGTCATACGGGATAATAACGCGTTGAATTTAATATCGAAAATTTAATATAATAATTTGGTCCAAAAAATCTATCTTCGCCATACGATCGAATTGGGACTTGAAACTTGTCCCATTGCATTCGAAATAGGGGTATAACATTACGAACGACTAACGGCACACCTCGATTGGATCCAAAAATTTACAGCTTGATATTTTGGAAATTTAAATAATATATATGTTGATTGGATCATCAGCCCACATTCTTTCACTTCAGCCCAATCTATTCCTTATCCTAGCCACCCTACCTACTATTCCTTTCAAAACACGCTTCCTTCTGTCCACCTTTTAAACACAGCCGAACACAGTGAAAAAAAAAGAAGCAAAGAAAAAAAAATCAAAAATCGATTTCTCAACTCAGCGGAAAAATCCAAAACGAGCTTTAAAAATCTTATTTCGGGGAGACCTTCAATTTGATATGGGGTTTGTATGGTGTGGTGGTCATTTGGGTTGCTCGACTTAGGACGCGAATGGGTTTTGAGACTAGGGCTTCGATTTTCGGCAGATTAGTAGCATACTGGGAGGAGGCGGCTGTGTATTCGAGCGCGTGGAGGATAGGCGCATGCATGGACGTAATTTGGTGATGTGTGGTGAAGCAGAGGCGGTCATGACCTGTTCGCGTGCGAAGGGGGAAAAGTGGCATGTCGTGATTCGTTTGAGTGGATCGAATTGTGGATAGAGGTGATGGTCGTGACGAGCGGTTGAAGAGAGGATCGATGGTGGAAGCGGCTTTGGGTATTGGTGACCGGAGCGCCGTGTCATGGTTGGGCGTGCACGGCCATGTATCATTGTGTATAGGTGAAAGAAAAGAAGAGGGGAAGAAGAAGAGTTTGGGCTGGGTTCTTACGTTTTGGGTCGGGCTTTGGGTAAAAGAATGGTTATTTATATAAGTAATTTTAAAGAATATAATCGTTAAACTTATAAATATCATATCTCGTTTGTTTTAGGTCCAATCTAGACACGGTTGGTTGCGTTGTGTTCGTATCGACGAATACGCCACATAGGAATTGGATTGACTGAATTTAGAGCTCGTAGAATTTTCAATAAAATTCGAACGCGTTCGAATTTAATTGGAATCAGGACGCGAAAGTGACAACAAAAATAAAAATGTGAGTGTCTTATAACGCTCACAACGTACTAGAATATTTTTATGCTAGTTAAATTTGAATTTATGAAGTGATATAAATTTATTGATCATTGTTAGATAAATTTGATCGTCATCTAAATTGTCATTTGAATTAGGTGTAAACCCTTAACGCTAAGAAAAATATTTAATTTATTGATTAGACATTATATATATAGCGTATTCTACTACATATAAATAATTTGACGGATCCTTAAGAGATGGAAAATCCCGTAGCATCTCTTGAGTTATTGCACGCACGTTATACACTGGATATGAGATGTGAAACCCCGTAAACATCTCTGACGCCGTGGCACTCATTTTTATGTGATACCGATTTGACTTACATAAGAATATTTTAGTCCTGACTCGAGTGTTTTGTCTTTTCATCACGCTCGGGTCAGTCCTGAGTTTTTCAGCTTATCGAAGATTATTCTCTAGAGGACGAAGACGAAGATTTGGTATATTACTACTATTAGTATTCCTGCATCATGTTGTTTGCTGCATTATTTATTTATCCCTGATGTATATATAACTCTGATAAATGTTGTATAGATTATGATCAAATGTATAGTATAAATAGCTTCATGTATTATTTATTTGATTATTATATTTTGTCATTCTGCTGCGAGATTCTGTGTTTGTTTTCTTTTTCTTTTCTTATTTTCTTAATTAACCCCATTGATTATTTATGTTTCGGATTTTTTAAGTTGGACATGTGTGGATTATTGTCGATTTAAACCTTCCGCAAAGTGGGTCGTCACAGTTGGTATCAAAGCTTTGGTTTACCGATAACCTTAGCTTTGTGGGGTAACTCATTAGAGATACGGTCAGCAATACCCTAGAATGAGTGTGAATATATGAGCGCGTATTTGTTAATGAATTTAAAAATTGTTTTATATTGTGTTGGTTGATTTGTTGAGTGGCTTATGGATTCTGGTCAATACGAGTAATTGACGTTATTGATAGAGATCTCTAAACACTTGAACAAAGCAATTCGACATAATATTATTTTGAAGCTGGGTAAATGAAATAATTTTACCCTGATTATATTTTGTAGATAAAAGAATAATTTTTCAGAAATTATTATTGTATGGTGTGTTTGGTTGTTAGGAATGATAATATTGGTCATTATCATTAATTAGTTGTTGTGCCTTAATAAATGATGTTTAAAATAAACAATGATAGAACATTTGTGAAATGTTTTACGGAAGTGAAATTTTGAAAATATAATTTATAAATATGACTTATAAATTAAAATGGATTTAAATTGAGAAGTTTTGAATCTAAGTCTTGAAAATTTTGAAATGTGTTTCAAAGCGTTTTGGAAAAAATAATGATATTATTATTTTGGAAGTATTTTTGAAAAAAAAGAAAAAAAATCAGAATGGCTTTACAAGGAATAAAGCACTGAACTCACTTCGATCGCTGGAAAATAACTCCGATGATGATCATGACATCATCGGTGTTCATTTTCGAGTTTCTAAATAATGGATTGCTACCATAACGATTTGCTAATGGAGTCTTGTTTAGATAAATAAGTTTTTGATTTTAAGAAATTTAAAATTTTGGTTTGATATAAAAGTGAGATATGTGTGTGCATATATATATATATATGATTTCAAATTGATTTGAAATTAAACCGGGTGTTTAGATTCTGAAATTTGTTATCTAAGTGTTGTGAAATAAATAAAGATAAGTTTTGAACTTATAAATTTGAGACATGATATAGATAAGAAAATAAATTGTGGAACTGAGATTAGAGATTAAATTTAACTTAAGAAAAGTTAAATGAAGTGATTGCAGTAGTAGAATAAATTAGCGAAGTGAATAAATTAAGTCAATTGAATTGAACTAATAAAGTGAAATTTGGAAATTTAGCCTAAGTGGGGCTAAATAAAATAAAATTTTGGAAATGGAATTTATTGAGATTTGAAATAATTAATAAAATGGGCTAATTGAACCATCTAATTTAATTAGTGAGTAAATATGGTTTGGGATATGGCTGATAAAATTCAATATTTAAAATTGGGAGATGAATTGAGTTAAATGGAATTGAATTTAAATAAAAGTGGATATAAATTTAAGTGGTGAAGTTGTAATAAACATAAGAACTTTTGTATAAAATGTTTATAATTTGACTTAAGAAAATTCGATGAGAAATTCTTGAGAGATAATTGGTATTGAATAATATACTAAGAAATTAAGCAATGTGAATAATGCAAGGTGGATAATAATTGTGAATAATTGAATGGAAATGAAGTAAATATAAACAAAGGAATTTGGTATAGCTAAGAATCAATAGAAATAAATACGTAAGTTGTACGTATATTATTTTATTCGCATAACGATTTGATCCAGATTCGAGCATAGAATTTCGAGATAATTTATGTCAATTCGAGTTAGGATTTTTCACTTGATTCTCGACGGCGAACCCTGGATATGGATTTTTGATTTGATTCTGGAATCCTCTATCATAGTATTTGGCTATGCAAGGAGAATAACGGTTTCTAATCAAGGAACCAAATCAGAGTCCGCACTAGAGAGTTGTGTGAACGATATTAGTTCGGAAGTGAAATTGTGTGATCGAGTGAGCAATCAGATTTGATATTGCGTACATATGATATATGTACATCGTACGAGCTTAAGTAATGCAAATATTGGAAATTGAAAATGCAAAATATAAAATGATTTTAAACAATATGATTGGATATCATTGGTAAATAAGATGCAGGTATTTGAAATCAAGAAAAATTTGGATTGCCCGATAAAAAGGTACATGTTATTTTGTCATTGGATTTGATGGTTTTATGATTGAGCCACTTGGCTTTTGTTTTCTTTGGTTGGTTTGGGGCCCGTAGTGGCATTTTGTAGTTGTTTCAATCTAGACGCGCAAAGGAGACACTGGCGAAATTTTTCGAAAATTTAAGGAGTTAGAAAATTTTGAAAAAAATTTAATAACGGAAATTTGATTTTGGATTATAACTTGAAATGATTGAGTAAATAATATTATTTGGAATTTATGGATGAATTTGGAAATTAGTAAAAATGACAATGCGGTTTCAACAAATTGATTTTGGGAAGTTGTTTCAACTAATTTATTTTAGGAAAGTTAATAGGTTTTAGGCCATTCTTCTTACCCTGGCAATTTCGGGGACGAAATTATTTTAAGGGAGGAGGAATGTAACGACCCAGAATTCTGGGTTATTTGAAATTATTTATTTAATTTATTTTAAATACTAAAAAGTAAATTTTATAGATTTTATAACTTGAATTTCTAATATAATGAATTATTGGATAATTTAATTGTTTAATTTGATAATTGAACATCGTTAAATACTTGAATATTGGGTTCTAGGCTCGAAAAAAATAGTTTAAAGGCTTATTAAGATTTCTATTTATAAGAATGGAGATATTAAAATTTTTAAATTGAATTTAAAAGTGATTTACTCGATTTTAAAAATATCTCGTTTAATTAACGAGTGAAAATAGCGATTCGGCTACACTCTCGGATTCTGACAAAACCAGTTCCATTGGATCCATAATAGTGAATTATTATCGGATTCCAAATTTCGTAGCGTTTGGAGTTATCATTTGGTCGTATGGGATAAAATCGCGTTGAATTTATTATCGAAAATTTAATATAATAATTGGGTCCGCAAAAAGCTATCTTTGCCATACGATTGAATTGGGACTCGAAACTTGTCCCATTGCGTTCGAAATAGGGGTATAACATTACGAATGACTGGCAGCACACCTCGATTGGATCCGGAAATTTACAGCTTGATATTTTGTAAATTTAAATAATATATATACGTTGATTGGACCACCAGCCCACATTCTTTCACTTAAGCCCAATCTATTCCTTATCCTAGCCACCCTACCTACTATTCCTTTCAAAACACGCTTCCCTCTCTTCACCTTTTAAACACAGCCGAACACAGTGAAAAAAAAGAAGCAAAGAAAAAAAAAATTCAAAAATCGATTTCTCAGGATCTACTCAGTGGAAAAATCCAAAACGAGTTTTAAAAATCTTATTCCGGGGAGATCTTTAATTTGATATGGGGTTTGTAGGGTGCAGTGATCATTTGGGTTGCTCGATAGTAGGAGGCGAATGGGTTTCGAGACTTGGGCTTCGATTTTTGACAGATTGGTAGCGTACTTGGAGGAGGCGGCTATGTATTCGAGCTCATGGTGGATAGGCACACGCGTGGACGTAATTTGGGGATGTGCGGTGAAGCAGAGGCGGTCGTTACCTATTCACGTGCGAAGGGGGAAAACGACATGTCGCGATTTGTAACGACCCGCAAATTTCAGTTGTTTTATTTATTTAATTAATTGAATTTTGTGAGATTTTAAACGATAAAATTTTGAAATATAAATTTGATATTTGGAATGCGTCTAATTAAAGATAGAAATTGGTAAATTTTCGTCCGAAAATATGAAAATTTATTTCGCGCGTAAATTTACTTCAATTTCATCAGTTAAAATTGATGATAATAAAATCTTTTCCAAACCTGAATATTTTTACATAGAAAATTTGTAAATCATCTTCTGAGTGAGACGTCATCTTTTGTTTCGTCAAATTTGGACTTCTGTTGCTCCGTTTATCTTAATTCGGTTAGAATAGCAGCATTTCTGGTACCGGTTATCGACTTTTGATCGGATGACCGTATCACTGATATCTGTGTACCGTTTTGATCGTCTCGTCGTGCTGATCTCTGCGGTATATTTATTTCTATATTTTGAGGTCCGGTACGCGACGGAAATAATAAAACGGTTCGCTGTAGCGGTACCATTAGCTATGACTTTTAACGTTCCTTCGGTTTCAAAAATAAAACGTGCTACCCAAACCAAATATCAATTGCTTTAATAAATTTTCTCCGGAATCAAAGCTTTAGACCATTGCTATTTCAAATTCCACCATTTCAGTTTAGACCGATTCACCCTCCTTTTACTCTCATATTTTTCTCCATCTCGTGACTCTTCCTGTACCCCTCTCTCATTTGCAATTTCTCTTCTCTGTCTCGTTCCTTTATATTTTTCCTTCAACCCTTCCAGATGCTTCCTCTTCCTTGCAGGAAACCCCACGACCCCATGTTTTCCCAACCGAAGTCAGTCACCCGCCTCGTCCCTCTACTCGAGCCTAGACCATCACCGAAACCCCTCCAGACCACCACGATCGAAGCCTACCACCCAGGCAATCCCACGTCTCCACTATCACATCCCCAGGCCACCATGCCGAGAACCAACCCCTACCCCAGGCCGAGACCAGACCTGCCTGCCTCCAACATCATGACCGAGAACCCCATCAGCCTCCTAACCCAGCCCTACGACCCCACGCCTTCAACAGTGACCAGATCACCACGAAACCCACGCCAGACCAAACTCTCCGGCCTCACGCCCAGATCGACATCCGCTCCTCTTCCCTTCTCTCCATTCGTTCCTCTAGCCGAGCCAGGCCAGGCCATCTTCCTACCACCTTATGCCCACACCGAGCAGCAGCACCCATTTCTTCCTCTCCAGCCGAGCTCAGGTGCCATGGGCAGTCCCTCCTTCACTGTTTAGCCATGCTTGGCCAAGCTAGCATGCAACTTTGTCTATATTAGGTATATACAGAGCTATATATATTTTTTTTGTTTTGTTTTACTGATTCTATATAAAGGTTGCTGTTTATATAAATTTATATGAGTGATTTAGTGTTATATTTGTTGTGCTGTTATATACAAATGTCAGGTATATTAATTATATAATATTTTGATATATATGTTATAAGTTGTTTAAGTATGTAGTATGCTTATATATAAAGGCAAGTTTAGTACATTACTGCATATATATTGTTTAGTATGATAACAGTGTTTATAAAGTATTATATATAATTTATATTAGTATATTTACACGTATATATATTCTGTATATATATATATATAGATATTTGATGCTATTTAGTGTTGATGTGGCAGATCTAAGCAAAGTTTACATGTATGTTATATTTTAAGTATAAGTATATAGTAGTTGTTATTAATTTAAAAACGTATGTATATATATATAGAGCTCTGACTTGATTTTTAGTACCATTTATGTGCATGTATTTTATTTATTTGTTCTTGTTTTGGTGTGATTGCTGTCCGCATATCTATGTTGCTGCACAAATAGTTTACTTTGTTTGTTTATGTGTCAAGCTTTCTATTAGCTAAGCATAATCACCTGTGGTATAGGCCGTGCATATATAGTTTATAAAGTTATAAAAATTATATAGTTTATCTATAGTATTACATGTATGATATATATCTGTGTTCGCCTAAAACTATATTATCTGTTATGCTTTCAAAAATAATATATATATATATAGTTATGGAATATAATGTATATACATTTCATATATTAGTGTTCCATTTGCTGAGTGTTTGTATTTGGTTATTTATTTATAAGTGTAGTATACAAAGGTTATAGTTTGCATAGTTTATTTGTATATATGTAAAGAATGATGATTTTAAGGACTATTGATATTAAATATTAAAAAAAAAATATGCATTACAGTAGGTCATAGTACTATATATATTAGGTGTAGTATTTTATAAGTCTACAGTAATACATATATTTTGACGTGTTATAAATATATATATTTTAAAGTCTATTGTGTTTTGTTTAAAGCGTTATGTTATATAAGTTGTTATATATATATATATATTAGCCTTTGTTGCTTGAAAAATTTTAAGTATATTTTGCATCAAATTTCGACTTGTATGATATGTACATTGTTTTAAAAATGTATATATGATGTATAATGAAAAGTCACATTAATACATATATATTTAATTTAATATATACTTAAAATTAAAATATGCTTTGATATATATGGTTATATATATAAGCCCACTATGTCAATTATCTTCATCGATCCAGTTCTGATTCGATTTCGTCTATTTCAATATATCAGCTTTGACCGTCGAATTCGTGCCAATTTAGCTTTGATTTGGAAATTCGTGCTTGGATTCGCAACTCATCTCATTCTCGTTCATCTCTAGCCTCGAAAGGTGAGCAATCACTCACGATTAATGTTCTTATATTTATTAAATTTGATTTCAATTGAAATGTCCATTGAAATATGCTGCTGTTAGTTATTAACACTGTTATATATATGTCATTATCTATATCTGTTCACCTGTGACATCTGACACCATTATCTGTTATTTATACTGATGTTATATGCCTGTTACTGTTGTTATATTATTATCATATCTGTTATCACTCTGCAAGTTCCCTGTTAGTATATAATCACTATGGGTTGAAATGATACATACCCGAACGATCTGTAGAATAGGAGGAAATCGTTATGGGTTGAAATGATAAACCCAAGCGACTTTCAATTGAATTGAATTTGGGATTTCGGGTTGAAAAGATATATACCCGAATATGTTTTAAATTGCGGATTGAAATGATAAATATCCGTATCACTTGACCATAGGATAGAAAATTATATACAGGCACCGTTGGTCTATATATAAACGTTTTGAAAATTATATCTATGGTTTTGAAAAAAGAAATATATGGTTTTGATTAAGATTGATTTAAAAGATTTATTAAAGTTGATTTAATAAAGTTGATAAATAATATGTTTAAGTATTTAATATCTATATTTTTAAATATAGAATTTGTAATGATTTGAAATTGATTGAAATTGTATTTATTCAAGAATTATACTTAAATAAGTTTGATTTGAAAGGTATTGAATTTGAAATTTAAAGAAGTGATTTACAACTTGAAATTTGAAAGGGTGACTTAAATGGATATTTCAAACGTAAATATTTAAATGAGATCTTTTGTTTATTTAAATTGTAAATTGAAATTGTATTTAGATGTTATAGAAATGATTAAGTTAATATTTCAAACTAAATAATTGTAAAGTGAATTTGATATGTATATAAATTTATCGAATTTAGTTTTGAAATAATGAATATTTAAAAGCTTTGAAATATATTCAAATTTGAAATGGCTTATTTTATGGTTTAGATACGTATTTGAAATTGATAATTTGAAACGGTTTATTTAGAAGCTGAATCGAGTTGAAACTAATGATTTGAGATTTGATTAAATTAAATTTTGGAATTCGAGTTAATTTGAATCGATTTGTGAAATTTGAGGAAACTAATTGATTTTATAACGAAATTTTAATATCTAAACTGTTTGAAAAGGAAAGTGCTATGATTTCCAAAATACTGTGATTTCCAGACTATGATTTCGAAAGCATTATAACTATGGAAAGTAATATGATTTTGAAAATGAATTGCTTGAATGAAATGATATCATATCAAATTGGGTTTTGAAATGATAACGATATTTTGGTTTTGAAGTATAAACTATTTTGAAATGACCACGGTGTTATAATAACGATTGGTTGGCAAAGAGACCGGGATCGGATATGGACATACTCTCTTTCGATACCGAAAACCACTTTGACAACCGTGTACGCGGTGGAGATTCCAGAATGAAGTAGGATGGTGGCGACGTTCTTAAGGTATGTTACGTGAACCCAACTCCCGTGAGTTGGCATAAGGTGGCTAAAACAGGAGCGATCTCGGACCAGTGAGGTAGCACCTCTTCTCGGACACATTCCTTCGACATTATACTCTTACTTGTGATTTGACTAGATGGCCATCCTCCAATTTGGGAATGTTGTTCGAGGTGGAACGGTAGTGGCTGCTATGCGTATCCATCAGTCCGTGTGCGTAATTGGTATATCTACCCTGGCATTGCCTAGTTGTGCCGTGTCACCTACCATACCGAGCTTTACTACGATTATGATTTTAAGATCCGACCGCGTTAAGGTTCTCCATCCCCTTAACGCTATTTTCCGATATGATTATACTTTACTTATTTAGACAATATTATAATAGCGAATATTACTACATAGTAAATAGTTTAACGGATCCTTAGGGGATGGTTATCCCAAACATCCTTTAAGTTACTTGTATTTCAGTTGATATTTCACTTGAGTTGGATTTATTAATATAAGAATGTTAATCCTGACTCGAGTGTTTTGTGTTTTGCTTTACGCTCGGGTCAGACTGAGTGATATAGCATTTGGGACTCACCTTTGGAGTTGGAGCTTCGCTTGGAGATCCAGCTATCTATCGATCCTGCTTTCAGTTATTCCGTTGATTCCAGTGATGTATTCAGATCTGGTATTTGATTATTGTATTGAGACATCTATTGTATTCGAGACCTCTGTTGTATCTTGTTTAACTCTGTTATATACATATAGTAGCTTCATGAACTACTACCCTTTTGTTTCCGCTGCATTATTGTTATATTACTCTGTGTCTGTGATCTGTAATTATTTTATTTACTGTATATACTGAGTTTTGCCAAATTTTAATTACAACGCGGTATTTTGAGCAATTCAACTCCGGCATGAGTGTCTACCTATACACTTATAATGGATGCGAATGGTTGAAAATATCGGGTTGTTACATGTGGTATCAGAGCCAGGTTTTAGGCAAAACTCAGCATCTGTAGTAAATTCAATTACAGAATCACTTTCGTTCGAGCTTGAATTCTTTTCTTCTTTGACTCGATTCCTTTGAATTTTGGGACGTTCACTTCGGTTCCAAAGTCCATTCGTGTCTTCGGATTCTGGAGTATCCAATAACTTCACTTCGAATGATCTCTATAATAAATCGGCGGTCTCGCCAATCTTCGAATAAATTGTACTGGGGTGAAACTCCTTTACAATTGGTATTGATTCACCGGAGATTTCTATATCCTCGGTTTACGATGCTGCTATCTTATGCTATACCCGAATTCTACCTCTGGTAATCGAATGTCGATTTGTTTCAGAATCCTACATCGATCTTGTCTATGAAGTCACGGTTGACTCGATTAAGGTTGCCCGCGATTTATACAACTTTATCCATCTTCCTGTTTGAAAGGCAATCATCTAACCTTCGTTTCGAGCCTATCTATTTTAGATTAGAATTCTCTTTGATTTGAGTCCCTCTATATTTGGATCTCTATCCTTGTGTTGGAATCCAATTCTGGAATCATCGTGTGAGGGAGTGTATTTGTAATTAATATAAAATAGTTTATGTTTATAGTGTGTTGTTTGAGTTGTTGATGTTGATTTGGATTTTCGATCGATTCGTCTGATCAACGCTATCGATAGGATTTCCAAAACACTTGAACAGAGCAAACTGACACAATATAATTTTCAAATTTGATAAATGAAATAAATTTGTATGATTATATTATAAATATATAAGAAATATTTTTTTGGAATTAAAAGTTAAATAATTTGGTTGTTGAAAATGATAATATTTGATTATCATTTTATTGTTTTGTAAGTCATTGACTATTGCAAAGTGACTGATGTTTTTAAATTTATTTGAAATTGGAATGAATTTAAATTGAGAAACTTAAGAATTAAATTTCTGGTGATTTCAAACTTTGTTTAAAGCCTTGAAATGTATGTTATTTAAAGTATTTTCGAATAAAATGGTTTTCGAAGAATTTTAAATGTTTAAATCAGTGCTCTTCTCTTTGTCGCTGGAAAATAATTTCGGTGATGACGGCCGCATCATCGACATTCATTTTCGAGTTTCGAAGAGGAGAAACCATTCTGTAGCTTTGCTACGGTTTTGTTTTGAAAAAAAATATTTCGATTTGAATTTCTTCAGTATAATTTGATTTATATATATATAGGTATCTTATTTTAAAAAGTTAATCCGATTTGATATAAATATATTATATATATCTCTAAATTGTTTGAAGTAAATCGGTGATTTAAATTCTTAAATTTCAGATTAAAGATGATTTCAATTATAAACTAAAGTCAAAATTCTTGGATAAATAGTTAACTAGGAATAACTGAATTGTAAAATCCTATTTGTATAATACTCAATTACATCTTAGCATAACTTACCTAAAATTTCAGAAGTTAAAAGTGTAATTGGATAATATACAATATAATGAAATTTATAAGTAAAATTTGAGTAGTTATAATAAATGTTATACACTTAAAATTTAGTTATAAATATCAATTGAAATAAATAGAACTATAAGTTAAGTGGATTATAAGATGAGACAAATAAATTTGTTTTGAAGGAATTAATAAATTGAAATTTAATTAAAGTATGGAAATACCTTGAATTTAAAATCAATTATTGAATATAAGTTAATTTAAATCGAAATTTATATGGTTTAAATTAATTTATATGGTTTAAATATATGTGATAAGATATATTAAGTGGAATAAACTTAATAATAATTAGGAATAAAGAATTTAATTTGTCGAATAAAACATGAGTATAATAAATGATTATACAAATTTGATGACTTAGAAATTGTTAATTGAGGATGACTAGACATAAGGTAATGAATTCAGAAATAGATGAATTGATTTAACTTAAGTGAACTCAGTGGATTAAATCAAATTGTTAAATATTAATTAGTTAATTTGAAATTATATGGTTTAAATTAATAGTCTTATCTTGTCTTTTAATCTATTTTTCTGTTGGTTGCCTTTACTCTCCTACCTCCTTCCTTTTCGGGGACGAAAAGTTTTGAGTGGGGGAGAGTGTAACGACCCGCAAATTTCAGTTGTTTTATTTATTTAATTAATTGAATTTTGTGAGATTTTAAACGATAAAATTTTGAAATATAAATTTGATATTTGGAATGCGTCTAATTAAAGATAGAAATTGGTAAATTTTCGTCCGAAAATATGAAAATTTATTTCGCGCGTAAATTTACTTCAATTTCATCAGTTAAAATTGATGATAATAAAATCTTTTCCAAACCTGAATATTTTTACATAGAAAATTTGTAAATCATCTTCTGAGTGAGACGTCATCTTTTGTTTCGTCAAATTTGGACTTCTGTTGCTCCGTTTATCTTAATTCGGTTAGAATAGCAGCATTTCTGGTATCGGTTATCGACTTTTGATCGGATGACCGTATCACTGATATCTGTGTACCGTTTTGATCGTCTCGTCGTGCTGATCTCTACGGTATATTTATTTCTATATTTTGAGGTCCGGTACGCGACGGAAATAATAAAACGGTTCGCTGTAGCGGTACCATTAGCTATGACTTTTAACGTTCCTTCGGTTTCAAAAATAAAACGTGCTACCCAAACCAAATATCAATTGCTTTAATAAATTTTCTCCGGAATCAAAGCTTTAGACCATTGCTATTTCAAATTCCACCATTTCAGTTTAGACCGATTCACCCTCCTTTTACTCTCATATTTTTCTCCATCTCGTGACTCTTCCTGTACCCCTCTCTCATTTGCAATTTCTCTTCTCTGTCTCGTTCCTTTATATTTTTCCTTCAACCCTTCCAGATGCTTCCTCTTCCTTGCAGGAAACCCCACGACCCCATGTTTTCCCAACCGAAGTCAGTCACCCGCCTCGTCCCTCTACTCGAGCCTAGACCATCACCGAAACCCCTCCAGACCACCACGATCGAAGCCTACCACCCAGGCAATCCCACGTCTCCACTATCACATCCCCAGGCCACCATGCCGAGAACCAACCCCTACCCTAGGCCGAGACCAGACCTGCCTGCCTCCAACATCATGACCGAGAACCCCATCAGCCTCCTAACCCAGCCCTACGACCCCACGCCTTCAACAGTGACCAGATCACCACGAAACCCACGCCAGACCAAACTCTCCGGCCTCACGCCCAGATCGACAACCGCTCCTCTTCCCTTCTCTCCATTCGTTCCTCTAGCCGAGCCAGGCCAGGCCATCTTCCTACCACCTTATACCCACACCGAGCAGCAGCACCCATTTCTTCCTCTCCAGCCGAGCTCAGGTGCCATGGGCAGTCCCTCCTTCACTGTTTAGCCATGCTTGGCCAAGCTAGCATGCAACTTTGTCTATATTAGGTATATACAGAGCTATATTTTTTTTTGTTTTGTTTTACTGATTCTATATAAAGGTTGCTGTTTATATAAATTTATATGAGTGATTTAGTGTTATATTTGTTGTGCTGTTATATACAAATGTCAGGTATATTAATTATATAATATTTTGATATATATGTTATAAGTTGTTTAAGTATGTTGTATGCTTATATATAAAGGCAAGTTTAGTACATTACTGCATATATATTGTTTAGTATGATAACAGTGTTTATAAAGTATTATATATAATTTATATTAGTATATTTACACGTATATATATTCTGTATATATATATATAGATATTTGATGCTATTTAGTGTTGATGTGGCAGATCTAAGCAAAGTTTACATGTATGTTATATTTTAAGTATAAGTATATAGTAGTTGTTATTAATTTAAAAACGTATGTATATATATATAGAGCTCTGACTTGATTTTTAGTACCATTTATGTGCGTGTATTTTATTTATTTGTTCTTGTTTTGGTGTGATTGCTGTCCGCATATCTATGTTGCTGCACAAATAGTTTACTTTGTTTGTTTATGTGTCAAGCTTTCTATTAGCTAAGCATAATCACCTGTGGTATAGGCCGTGCATATATAGTTTATAAAGTTATAAAAATTATATAGTTTATCTATAGTATTACATGTATGATATATATCTGTGTTCGCCTAAAACTATATTATCTGTTATGCTTTCAAAAATAATATATATATATATATATAGTTATGGAATATAATGTATATACATTTCATATATTAGTGTTCCATTTGCTGAGTGTTTGTATTTGGTTATTTATTTATAAGTGTAGTATACAAAGGTTATAGTTTGCATAGTTTATTTGTATATATGTAAAGAATGATGATTTTAAGGACTATTGATATTAAATATTAAAAAAAAAAAAATATGCATTACAGTAGGTCATAGTACTATATATATTAGGTGTAGTATTTTATAAGTCTACAGTAATACATATATTTTGACGTGTTATAAATATATATATTTTAAAGTCTATTGTGTTTTGTTTAAAGCGTTATGTTATATAAGTTGTTTTATATATATATATTAGCCTTTGTTGCTTGAAAAATTTTAAGTATATTTTGCATCAAATTTCGACTTGTATGATATGGACATTGTTTTAAAAATGTATATATGATGTATAATGAAAAGTCACATTAATACATATATATTTAATTTAATATATACTTAAAATTAAAATATGCTTTGATATATATGGTTATATATATAAGCCCACTATGTCAATTATCTTCATCGATCCAGTTCTGATTCGATTTCGTCTATTTCAATATATCAGCTTTGACCGTCGAATTCGTGCCAATTTAGCTTTGATTTGGAAATTCGTGCTTGGATTCGCAACTCATATCATTCTCGTTCATCTCTAGCCTCGAAAGGTGAGCAATCACTCACGATTAATGTTCTTATATTTATTAAATTTGATTTCAATTGAAATGTCCATTGAAATATGCTGCTGTTAGTTATTAACACTGTTATATATATGTCATTATCTGTATCTGTTCACCTGTGACATCTGACACCATTATCTGTTATTTATACTGAAGTTATATGCCTGTTACTGTTGTTATATTATTATCATATCTGTTATCACTCTGCAAGTTCCCTGTTAGTATATAATCACTATGGGTTGAAATGATACATACCCGAACGATCTGTAGAATAGGAGGAAATCGTTATGGGTTGAAATGATAAACCCAAGCGACTTTCAATTGAATTGAATTTGGGATTTCGGGTTGAAAAGATATATACCCGAATATATTTTAAATTGCGGATTGAAATGATAAATATCCGTATCACTTGACCATAGGATAGAAAATTATATACAGGCACCGTTGGTCTATATATAAACGTTTTGAAAATTATATCTATGGTTTTGAAAAAAGAAATATATGGTTTTGATTAAGATTGATTTAAAAGATTTATTAAAGTTGATTTAATAAAGTTGATAAATAATATGTTTAAGTATTTAATATCTATATTTTTAAATATAGAATTTGTAATGATTTGAAATTGATTGAAATTGTATTTATTCAAGAATTATACTTAAATAAGTTTGATTTGAAAGGTATTGAATTTGAAATTTAAAGAAGTGATTTACAACTTGAAATTTGAAAGGGTGACTTAAATGGATATTTCAAACGTAAATATTTAAATGAGATCTTTTGTTTATTTAAATTGTAAATTGAAATTGTATTTAGATGTTATAGAAATGATTAAGTTAATATTTCAAACTAAATAATTGTAAAGTGAATTTGATATGTATATAAATTTATCGAATTTAGTTTTGAAATAACGAATATTTAAAAGCTTTGAAATATATTCAAATTTGAAATGGCTTATTTTATGGTTTAGATACGTATTTGAAATTGATAATTTGAAACGGTTTATTTAGAAGCTGAATCGAGTTGAAACTAATGATTTGAGATTTGATTAAATTAAATTTTGGAATTCGAGTTAATTTGAATCGATTTGTGAAATTTGAGGAAACTAATTGATTTTATAACGAAATTTTAATATCTAAACTGTTTGAAAAGGAAAGTGCTATAATTTCCAAAATACTGTGATTTCCAGACTATGATTTCGAAAGCATTATAACTATGGAAAGTAATATGATTTTGAAAATGAATTGCTTGAATGAAATGATATCATATCAAATTGGGTTTTGAAATGATAACGATATTTTGGTTTTGAAGTATAAACTATTTTGAAATGACCACGGTGTTATAATAACGATTGGTTGGCAAAGAGACCGGGATCGGATATGGACATACTCTCTGTCGATACCGAAAACCACTTTGACAACCGTGTACGCGGTGGAGATTCCAGAATGAAGTAGGATGGTGGCGACGTTCTTAAGGTATGTTACGTGGACCCAACTCCCGTGAGTTGGCATAAGGTGGCTAAAACAGGAGCGATCTCGGACCAGTGAGGTAGCACCTCTTCTCGGACACATTCCTTCGACATTATACTCTTACTTGTGATTTGACTAGATGGCCATCCTCCGATTTGGGAATGTTGTTCGAGGTGGAACGGTAGTGGCTGCTATGCGTATCCATCAGTCCGTGTGCGTAATTGGTATATCTACCCTGGCATTGCCTAGTTGTGCCGTGTCACCTACCATACCGAGCTTTACTACGATTATGATTTTAAGATCCGACCGCGTTAAGGTTCTCCATCCCCTTAACGCTATTTTCCGATATGATTATACTTTACTTATTTAGACAATATTATAATAGCGAATATTACTACATAGTAAATAGTTTAACGGATCCTTAGGGGATGGTTATCCCAAACATCCTTTAAGTTACTTGTATTTCAGTTGATATTTCACTTGAGTTGGATTTATTAATATAAGAATGTTAATCCTGACTCGAGAGTTTTGTGTTTTGCTTTACGCTCGGGTCAGACTGAGTGATACAGCATTTGGGACTCACCTTTGGAGTTGGAGCTTCGCTTGGAGATCCAGCTATCTATCGATCCTGCTTTCAGTTATTCCGTTGATTCCAGTGATGTATTCAGATCTGGTATTTGATTATTGTATTGAGACATCTATTGTATTCGAGACCTCTGTTGTATCTTGTTTAACTCTGTTATATACATATAGTAGCTTCATGAACTACTACCCTTTTGTTTCCGCTGCATTATTGTTATATTACTCTGTGTCTGTGATCTGTAATTATTTTATTTACTGTATATACTGAGTTTTGCCAAATTTTAATTACAACGCGGTATTTTGAGCAATTCAACTCCGGCATGAGTGTCTACCTATACACTTATAATGGATGCGAATGGTTGAAAATATCGGGTTGTTACACGATTTGTAACAACCCAGGGTTTTACCCCAGATTAGTTATCGTCATTAGACGATTAAAAATGGCTAACAAAGTGGTATTGGAGTTTTAATCGGTTGAATTCTTTTTAAATCAGGTTTAAATTCTTTTAATAATTTGATAAAGGGTATGCGGGCTTTAAATGAAATTTAGCCCACGTTTCTTTGTGATGTTGTGATAAATGTTGAAGGCTATAACCGGTTCCCCTCTTCGTTTCTTCTGGAAAACCCGACCCCCTCCATTCTTTTTCATTCGAAAACCCTAAACGAAAAAATTAATAAAAATGGCGGCTTCATCTCGTTGCTCGCTCGTCTTCACAAATTAGGGTTTCGAGTAATTTGTTGATGCCCATTTCAATGGCTCGAGTCAAAGTCGATTTCCTTGCTCGAGGGGTCGATCATCTCTTGAGATGCATGCGGCTGCTTGTTGGGTTCGTCTTTGCTCCGTTCTAAGGTGAGTGATTTCTTCACTCACATCTGTAATTCGAACTTAGTAAAGTGCTTCGGCTGTTTGATTTTGTCTTGTTGTTGGTGACTCACTAATTTTATCGATTTCATGTATTTTGATGATTTCTGGCTTGATGATTATACTTGTGACGATGTTGGTTTTGTGTAACTTCGACCATATTGTTCATTGCCTCTGGTCCTTGGATTTGATTATGTTGATTTTGTTTCGATGTTGGTTTTGAGCTATTCGTTCTTTTCGTGTTGCTTGGCCACCACGACGTCGACTTATGACTTGTTCAAATTCGCTTTTGATTTGATTTCCTTTTTTTCTGATGGCTTCGGCCTTGACACTGATTTCTTAAAATGCTGATACTTTTTGAAGTTTGCATCGGTTAGCTTGTGGTTCATGTGTCCACATTGATTATGTACACTGTGTTAGTATTGATTTCTTTTATATTGACATTGAGCCACTTTACTGGTTCTCTTTCTTGTTCAAAAGTGATACTTTTATTTATGTCTCCAAGTATGCTAGTTGGTCTGGTTCATCTTGTAGTCTTCACTTAAACTTTAAACTGTTTGCATTAACTTTGGTTGCTGTAGCCTTTGTGCATTGTTGTTATTCCTTTGGTGCACTATGCTTATGTAAGACAGTTGAGGCAGTGCCATTGTCATTTGCGTCTGCATTGTACTTGAGTGCATTATCTTTGTGTATGCATTACTCTTTCTGGTAGATTGTTTATACAAGTCATATATGTGTGTTCATGAATGTTTGCATTTTGGGTTGTACTGTCTGGAGTTCGAATACATGTATCACTTGTGTCTATTGAGTTTGAACATCCACTGTATTAGTTCATTGATATAGCTCGACAGTTTTGGGTTAATGTACATTGTCACTGCATATTTTGTTGCTTATTAACTTGTTGAAGTCACTAGTAATGTTCACTTGAAGTTGTTTAAATAACTTCAAGTCCATTACTTTCACATTCATCAAACAACTGCCACTACTATTATGTGCAATTACTGTTGCATTCCTGTATATGCTTTGAGTCACTGTTGCATTGCCTCTGACCTTTTGGCACACAGACTTCATTTCATGTTAATCTTCACTATAACATGTTGTCGCTGTATATTGCTCCGAGTCAGTTTGCATCATTAACCTGGTTGTTCTGCAGTTCCTTGTTGCCACTTCTGTTTCACTTTTGTTCAGGTTGTATTTATTATTTTACTGCATTATGTGGGCAGTCTTTGCTTGTGCATGTTTGTCACCTGATCTGGTACACCTGATGTCGTTGTCTTCATTTGGCATTTGGATTTATTTGTATACTTCACAGCTATATGTGCTTATTGTATATATTGGCTGTCGTGCACTGGTTATCTTCACATCATTGTATAATTCGAAGTCCGGTTCAAGTTGCAGTGATACCGCTTGCATTCTGGTTTCTCTGTACTTAATCCTCTGAGTTGCTTGTAGTAGTGTTGACTTTGTTGAAGTTTTGCTCTTATTTGGTTTGGGGCGTACTTGCTTCCTAGACTAGTTGCATTATAACTATTGAGGCAGTGGTATTGATTTTTGAATCGTCACTTTCTCCTCATTATTGAGGCTATACTCTTGTTTGCTGCATTTATGTTTTTGTGATAGCACTGTCCAGTTGAGTTTGAGTCGTACAACTCGAACTTGATCTCGAGATGGTGCCATTTGTTTGTGATTTTCATTGAGCTTTCGTGTATTTCATCGCGGTAGTGGCGAGGCAGTGCACGCGTGCGTGTACTGCAGCCAGACCAAAATTTGATTTGGATTTGCTGATTTTTTGTTTAACAATATTCAGTGTTATATCTGCCGTTATCCGATTCTCTTATCGAGGAGTTGGATACACGAGATTTCTGTGACTGTCGTCTATTTGATATTTGATTATTATTGCTTCTGTGCATAAATAACTGAGTTTGAATTAGACTGACCCGTGTATTATTTCTTTTGAATTTAATACTCGGGTCTGACCCGAGTTATTTCAGGTTGTAGATATCTTGCTTTGGGTTGCTGTTTGAGCCATGAAGACTTTTCATATCTTTTGGAGTAGTCGTGTCATAGTATAGGTTGATATGTATTCATGTATATTAGTCGATAATGTACTTGTATATATAACTTCCAGAGTCCACAGTTGTAGTTGTATCATATGTATTGTGTCAAATGTATTGTAATAAACATCAGTTATATATATATATATATATATGAGACTTTTGTTATCTGTGTTCCGCATTTTATTATCTGTGTTATTATATTGTCCTAAACTATTATGAACCATCGTAGTTCGTTTTATACTGGAATTAGGTATGTCGATGGGAGTAAATAAATAAGAGATGAAAAATGGAAAATATATACCACTCCTATCGAAGTAACCAATACTAGTGTAAGGCCAACTACGGATGGCCGCTCCTATCCAGCCTTATTCTCCGTGCTAGTTGATAACATTACACCGTAGTGTTCTTGGCTAGCGTGTGTATAGAGGTGGGGCGTCACACGATTCGTTTAAGTGCATCGAATTGTGGATGGAGGTGATGGTTGTGACGAGCGGTTGAAGAGAGGATCGATGGTGGAAGCGGCTTTGGGTATTGGTGACCGGAGCACCGTGTCATGGTTAAGCGTGCACGGCCATGTATCACTGTGTACAGGCGAAAGAAAAGAAGGAGCGAAGAAGAAGAGTTTGGACTGGGTTCTTACGTTTTGGGCCGGGCTTTGGGTAAAAGAATGGTTATTTATATAATTAATTTTAAAGAATATAATTATTAAATTTATAAATATCATATCTCGTTCGTTTTAGGTCTAATCGAGACACAGTTGGTTGCGTTGTGTTCATACTGACGAATATGACGCATATGAATTGGATTGGCTGAATTTAGAGCTTGTAGAATTTTCAGTAAAATTCGAGCGCGTGTGAATTTAATTGGAATCAAAACGCGAAAGCAACACCAAAAATAAAAAGGTGAGTGTTTTATAACACTCACAACATACTAGAATATTTTTATACTAGTTAAATTTGAATTTATGAAGTGATATAAATTTATTGATCGTTGTTAGATAAATTTGATTGTCATCTAAATTGTTATTTGAATTAACTGTTAAAAATAAAAATTGACAGTCAAATTTGAAATTGGAATTTAATTGCTAGTAAAATACCCGATATTAATTGTTGTGATTTACTGACTATTTGGATGATTGATGTGATGGATGCTATTGATTGATGTTTAGATGATTTGTATGTTTATTTATTTTGATATATCCTGTTATCACCCTGTATATTTTTTATAGTATATAAAATTGTATATTGAATTATTTCAAGTAAATTAAGAAATAGGTTGAAATGATATATATACCTATGACACTTTGATTTGGGTTGAAATGATATATATCCATCCCTGAAATTATATCGAAATAACTGATCACTTGGCCATAGGGAGAAAATTATATACAAACCCCGGATTGGTTAAATTAAATGATTTTAAAATTTTTGATTTGAAATTTATTTAAATGATTTGATTTTAAGAAAATGAAAAATCAAATTTATGGAAATCGAACTATTCCGAAATTGAGCTCGGAATTGAATTATATTTGAGGGTCTGGATTTCAAATTAGGTACTGAAAGTGAATTTGATTTAAGTGTTTTGAATCGATGTTTTGAAAATCGAACTTCGAATTGATAAAAATCGAAATGGAAATTTAAAAGTGATTTGAATTGGAAATTTGGAAATTGAATCAGTTTGACTTTGAAACTATTTTCAAATAAATTATTTTGATATAAACTACTTAAATTTATCTTTTTAAATATTCAAATCATTTTGGATTTTCCAAACGATTTTGCTATATAAACCATTTTAACACTTAAACTATTTTATATAAAACTATTTGAACCTTTTAAACTGTTTTTAACTATTTTAATTATTTAAAATATTTTAAAATTATTTAAAACTATTTTCTAAAAATTCAAATTGGTCAAAGGAGTGTTTATATTTAAATCCCGGATTTCAATACGTATTGGGTTAAAATGAAGTTATAACCTAAATTGAAATTCGAAATGATTTTGGAAGCGAAATCGAAATATTGAGGCGAAAATGATTTTTGAAGTGAAATGGTATATTTTGAGTTAATCTGATGATTTCGAAATGGATTTGATTTTGAAGCGAATACGATATTTTAATATCAAGTATGAACTGTTTTCGAGATGTAAAAGTACCAACCGATGTGTAAAACGACGTTTGGTTTTTAAAGAGACTGGGGCCAGATATGGGCATACTCTCTATCGATACCGGAACCACTTTGACAACTGTGTATGTGGAGTGATGATCCAGTACGAAGTGGTTGGATTTGGCGTTGTTTGCTGGATTTGAAGAAAGAGAACGATGATAAATTTGTCTATCACTTATGCCAATTTGAAATGACTAAAACAGGAGCCGTACCGGCCAAGTGGGTTAGCTACCCTAAGCGGACGCACTTCTTTGTATTACCATCATTTACATTGTGACTGGTTGGTGCACACCCTCCGATTTTATGGGATTGTTGGACGCGGTGGGCGATCATGGCTATGATGCGTTACCACCAGCTGGGAAGGGTAAACTGGTAGTATCCTACCTTGGGCATTGCCTAACGTGCCTTGTCATACCTTATTCCTATACGAGACACATACGATTTTGGTTTAGTGTTGTCGTATCACGGTGCATCCCTGACTACCGACGTTCTACTGGTGGTGTCTAATGCAAACTATACGACAATGGTTAATAACGCGTTATAGGGGATTAATGTAAAGCCTTAATGCTAAGAAAAATATTTACTTTATTGATTATACATTACATATATAGCGTATTCTACTACATATAAATATTTTGACGGATCCATAAGAGATGGAAAATCCCATAACATCTCTTGAGTTATTGCATGCACGTTATACACTAGATAAGAGATGGAAACCCCGTAAACATCCCTGATGCCGTGGCACTCATTAATATGTGATATCGATTTGACTCACATAATAATATTTTAGTCCTGACTCGAGTATTTTGTCTTTTCATTACGCTCGGGTCAGTCCTGAGTTTTTCAGCTTATCGAAGATATTTCTTTTGAGGAAGAAGACAAAGATTTGGTATATTATTACTATTAGTATTCCTGCATCATGTTGTCTGCTGCATTATTTATTTATCCATGATGTATATACACCTATGATAAATGTTGTATAGATTATGATCAAATGTATAGTATAAACAGCTTCATGAATTGTTTATTTAATTATTATATTTTGTCATTCCACTGCGAGATTCTATGTTTGTTTTCTCCTTTTCTTATTTTCTTAATTAACCCCATTGATTATCAATGTTCCAGATTGTTTAAGTCGGACATGTGTGGATTATTATCGATTTAAACCTTCCAAAAAGTGGGTCATCACATGTAAATGGGAAAGAAAATTTTTAGCCATCGAAGAAGCTTATGATCTTCCTCAACTTAAAGTCGAAGAGCTAATAGGAAATCTGATGTCGTATGAAGCTAACTTGCACGTTAGAAAGGATCAAAATCCTGAAAAGAAAAAATAGCATTCCAAACAAGTATTGAAGATTCAGACTTAGACGAAGATGAGATTGTCTTTATTTCCAAGAACTACAACAAATTCAAGAAGTTCAAAAGGATAACCAAATTTTAAAGTGGTGGCAAACCAAACTCCTCAAATCAAACATTGATTATATGCTATGAGTGTGAAATATTTGGCCACATGAAGAAGGATTGTCCACAACTCAATATTGATAAAAAGAGAAACAAATTTGTGAAACTCAAGAAAAAGAAAAGAGCTTTTCAAGTAACAAGGGATGATTTAGATTCATCTTCTTCATCAGATAATGTTAGTGAAAGTGACTCGGAACAAGCAAATGTGTGTTTTATAGCTGACACTGAGGAGGTACGTCCTGAACTTACTTATGATGAAATAATGGAAATACGCATTGAATTAGATGATAAATATATAGAATCAAAAAAAATTAAATAAGGAATATGTAGGAAAGTTAACGAGATCAGAATTAGAAATCGGATTATTAAAAGATGAAAAAATTATCGTAGAAGAAGAATTAGAAATTATTCAAAAAAATGCAACGTTATTATCTTAAAATGAAGAATTGTTAAATGATTTAGAAAATTATAAGGTAGAAAAAGTTAATTTGAAAAAAGAAAAACTAGAATTACAAGTAAATTTAGATTCTAAATATATTGAAATTTGTGATCTTAATAGTAAGGTATAAAATAACAATGTGACAGAATTCACTAAGGAATTTTTTTATAGAAAATTTGATTATGATATCTAAACCATCTAGAAATTGAATTGGATTAGGTTTTAAGAACTAATAAAAGTCAAAGAAATATAACACATTATACATGAATTTCAAAAAGCCAACGTTAGAAACTAATTTTGAGAATTCATATACAAATATGGTCAAAATATGGATTTCAAAAACAAATAATAAACTAATTAGACAAAAATATATTGATGAATATTTAAAGAAAGTTGTATATAACAATAATTACATTTCTAAAGGAACCAAATCCTTATGGATATGGCTACCTTCTTCCACTAACATGTAGAACCCTAATCAGAGAATGTGGGTACCAATTAAATTTTTTCTTATTTTGTAGGTACCTAAAATAAAAGTAAAAATAATGAGAAATGGATACTCTATAGCGATTGTTTTAAGCACATTACTAAAAATGCTAATATGTTATCAAATATAACATATATCGATGGTTGCACTGTGACATTCGGAGATAACTCAAAAGGATTTGTCATCGGCATTGGACAAGTCGTCAATGGTATTTCTAACTCTCCTATTATTATTAATGTTTAATTGGTAGAAAATTTGAAACATAACTTATTATGTATAAGTAAATTATGTGATAAAGGATTTAAAATTAATTTCGAGAAAAATAAATGCAATACTTTTTATCAAAATAAAAATTTAATTTTTGAAGGATTTAGAAATCGAAACATATATGTTTTGAACATGAATGTAAAAAACAATACTAATTTTTGCTTAGCCACGAATCATAATGATCCATGGTTATGGCATAAACAATTTTGTCATATAAATTGTAAGAATATCAATGAATAGCTAAAAATGAATTAGTTAGAGGATTACCAAAAATCAACTGCAAGGTTAAAAACCTGTGAGATGCTTGTCAATTTGGTAAACTAAAGAAATGTTCCTTTATTGAAAAATTTGTCAAAATGGATGTAAAAAGTGCATTTTTAAATGGATTTATGAAAGAAAAATTGTATGTTGAACAACCTCCTTTATTTGTTCATGAGAAATATCTCGATCATGTATTTAAACTTAAAAAGGCCTTATATGGATTAAAACGAACACCTCGTGCTTGGTATGAAAGATTAAAAAATCATTTACAAAATTCCGATTTTCAAATTGGTAAAATTGACTCCACTTTATTCATAAAACAAGAAAATATTAATATTTTAACCGTAAAAATATATGTTGATGACATTATATTTGTATCCACTGTTGAAAAATTATGTATTAAATTTTCTAACATAATGAAAAATGAATTTGAAATGTCACGTATGGGTGAATTAAACTATATCTTGGGTTTGCAAATAAGACAACTAGAATATGGAATTTTTATAAATCAAGAAAAATACTATCAACATTTATTAAAATGTTTTGGAATGGAAAATATTTCAAGTAAACCAACTCCAACGAGTACTACTCTACATTTAGATAAAGATGAAAATGTAAAAGATTTCGACCAAAAATTATATCGAAGTATGATAGGATCTCTGTTACACTTAACAGTTAGTAGACTAGATATTATGATGAGTGTATGTTTATGTGCTTGGTTTCAAGCACAACTAAATGAATCACATCATCGAGCGGAAAAACGAATCTTAAGATATTTAACAAACACTAAAGATTACAGACTTTTTTACCCAAAAGGAAGCTCCTTTGAACTCGTATGATATAGTGATGTTATTTCAGGGGTTGTAAAATGGATAGAAAAAGCATAAGTGGCACATGTCATTTATTGGTCAATCTTTAGTTTCATGGTTTAGTAAAAAGAAAAATCGTGTTTCGCTCTCGACATGAATCTCGGTGGCTTTAGCATGTGCACAGGTAATCTATATGCAACAAACTCTTCTAGATTTCGGTAAAATCATAACAAAATCCCCTATATATTGTGATAATACTAGTGCCATATAACCATTCTCGAACAAAACATATTGATATTCGTCACCATTTTCTACGAGATAACGTGGAAAAAAGAATTATATCATTAGGATTTGTAAATACCGAAAATCAAATAGCCGATATTTTTACTAAACCATTAAGCGAACTAACTTTTATTAAATTAAGACGAGATAAAGGAATATGTTCTTACAATGAATTGGTAAACTAATAAAAAAACTTAACTCATTTAAACAACACAGAATAAGATTTGTACACTTAATCACAAAATAATTTTAACCACATAAAAATTAACTACCTTTTGTTCATTTTATATAGTTAAACTTATTATTCTAGCAAATGTCTATGTATAGTAAAACCCACTCTTATAAATAAAGCAGTTTTTCTCCTAACTAAATACAAATAATTTTTTAAGACCATTTTTATTCAAAACGTCTTCCGATCACGACTCCACTTATTCAACTGTCGACTATAAATCACCCTCATCAAATAGCACCTACGTTCACCAACTAAATCCACATCTGCATCAATTCGCTTAGCCTCTCTGAACATTGTTGCATCACCTATGTATCACACTGGCTTTTCTCCTAAGGAAATGAAAGCCAAACGGCCAATTGATCTACAATCAACATCTCTCACCGACAAAGTTGATGAAATATATCACTATCAATAAGAAATGATGGGAGTTTAACGTGAAATGTGTTACGAGCAACGATGTCAAGGATCTCATCTAAATTTTCTCGAAAAATGTATTCTAGAAATTTATGGCCATTCACCAACAAAAAATTGCATACATAAAAAATCTCCTCGATTACCAGAAACTCCTACAAAAGCGTATAACATTACTCCAAGAAATGAATGTAAGCTAGGACCATCAAACCAAGATTGGATTGACACACCAGCTCGTCCTGTTAGTCCATGAGTTGATGGTTTTGATGACAACAACCTTAGAATAAGATTATAAAATATAAATACTAATATTATAGTTTAGATATATATGTATATGCAGGATTTAACCATGCAGGTACCAAGAATGAAGACTGTACATTATAGAGATTCAAGATATCAAGATTGAAGACTCATGAGTATCAAGATTATCAAGAGTTCAAGATTTCAAGATAAGTATTGAGTCTAGAATTATGTTAAAACTTCATAATAGCACTGAAATATTCACTCCATTTTTCTTTTGGGATGGAACCCATTTCTACCTTTTTAGTGGCTTACAAACCCACGACAAGTAGCTTACAAACCTACGACAAGTGGCTTACAAACCCACGAACATCCTTGTTTTGTACAAGTTCTCGAGTCCTGACATGATGAGATATTCTGCAGGAAGAAGCTTGCAAAACTGCTTCAAAATGATTTTCAAAACTACTTGGGAATGATTTTCAAAATTGCTTTTCAAAATGTTTTAGCCTTAAAAACTATCTTTTCAAATGATTTTCAAAAAGATGTTTTAGCCTTAAATATTCTTGTTTTTAAACTTCGTTTGTTTTAAACTATCTTTTAATTATAATATATTTATACTTAGATTTAAATATAAAATTATAGTAAAATTATATATATTGTTCTCTATATTTATCTATGTATTTTATCAATAGTCAAGTATATTTATAAAGTTTAAAATAGTTTTAATATAAGATAAAGGTTATTTTCAAAGAAAATCAAAACATCAAATTTTCCTTTGGGATGTCGACATGCCCTAGAACCCCATGTCGACATAGTGTCAGTTAGTTTCAAAATTGGAATTTCAAAAGAAGTGTCTATTCGCCATAACCTTTCACGAATGGACATGACTGTTGTTCATCTATAAATAGGGGTTAGTTTCAACGAATTTTATATCAGATTTTCTGGTTTTTCACTTCTCTTCTTCTTCCACATTTTCTTATTCAAAATTCTATCATCACTCTGCCGAAATCAACATTTAATCTAACTAGATCATCTCTGGTTTGATTCTCTATCACTATCTCAACAAGATCTAAGTGCTATTCAGAGTTATAGGCTTCTTTGTAATCTATCTAGCGAGAAAAGGTGTGATTGTAGCCTTGGAAATCAATCAAGCGAGAAAAGGTGTGATTGTAGCCTTGGAAATCAATTGGGTGAACTTGTTGCCCCGGAAATCAAGTATCTCTACCCAGAGGATTGTGATTCTGGAGGGTGTACCTCGTAGCCTTGAAACCGAGGGTTGTAATTGTTGAATTGCTTTTGAAAGGAAATCCATACTTAGTTGTGCGGGACTGGATGTAGGGTTACCCTGAACTAGTATAAAATCCGGTGTGTTCTTTCCTTTACTGCATTTACTTTATTTCTGCATCTGTGTTTGTTCCTATGATTATATCTGTGTCTGACTATTGCATGCATTTGTGTTCAAATTAACATAAACTCAAAAAGAATTAGTAATTTCTTAAAAAAACTATTCACCCCCCTCTAGTGTTATTCCTAGCCTTAAGATCCATATTCCGCATTCCTCACACGTCCAAGTTGTCTCCACTAAAGTTGTTAAGTGACGACACAAAGGTTGAAACGAATTCATGGGTTATACAACAAATTAAAAACTCTGCTCTCTGACAAAACTAAATTTATGCTAGGCATTTTTTCAAAATAATTTTCTTATGTAATTTTTAATATATATATTGATTTATGTAAAAATTCTCTTGATATTTCAATAAATAAAGATTGACATTTAAATTTTAAGGCAAAATTTATGAGAAAACAAACCACGGACGTCTGTGATAATATCACAGACGTCTATCAAAGGTTTCAGGAAAACATTTTTCTGAAACCACAAATGTCTGTGATATCCCATAGACGTTTGTCACAGTTTCAGGAAACTTATTCTCGAAACCACAGACGTCTATGGAAATTCACAAACGTGAGTCATAAGTTTCAAATTAATTTTTATTGAAACCACATTTGCGTGTTGCACCCACACAGACGTCTGTCGTGCTCCAAACTTCCTACTTATAGCAGCCATATATATATAATTTTACCCCTTTCTCAACTTTTCACCAGCCTACTCTCAATTTGAAAACAAAGCCTAGTTTCTAAAATATCAAATTGCTCACTAATGGTTCCCAAAGCAAAAAATCCGGTTGACAAACGCTCTAAGAAAGGTCAATAGTCTTCTTCTCGCAACCCCTTAGTCACTGATGCTCTCATTGAAGAATGGCTTCGCAATAGCATGATAGTTAACAAGCGATTTGACGAGCTCAAACAAAAGAAGCTTCATTCCGGGCCATTCTACATATTACGCAAGTTTGGCAAAAATGGCATTCAAGAACTTATTAACTCCTCCAAATGTCGGGATTTAATCAATTTCGACGAAAATGAGGTACAAATCGTTCAATTGGCGATCTTTCTTTTTTACGCCAATTTGTGTAGTAGTGATATTTGGATTCCTGACAATGACGATGGTTGGTTATGGACGAGTGTTTTCAAATGTATTTTAAAGAATAGCGTAAACTCTATTGGTCTTACAATTAATTGTTCTTCGTTCGGAATCGATTTAGAAGAAGTTCCCGACCATAGGAATTTACCGCGAGATGAAATAACTCATCAAATTTAGTAAGATAGCATGCCATAGTGGAAATCTATTTATTTACACCCAAAGGCTAGGTTGATAAATCGTATGATTATCAATACGATAATTACATGCCTAAGAAGTCATGAGAAAATCTACAAGAACGACCACAAAGCCCTTTATGCTATTTTTGGTGGGATACAAATAAATTGGGCTAAGTTCATTCATGACAAAATAAAGAGCTTTTGGTCTCATCACCCACGCATGATTATATATGCTCCATATATTATGCGTCTCTTAAATGCTCTTGGAGCACCCTCTTATTTCTCCCACTTTGAAGAAATCCCGGTTAAACAGAGCGAAATAAGATTTTTATCTTTAATGCACCTTCCCCAATGACCACCCCCAATTATCTCCCTATAACAATGGCAACAATAACAAGTGCATCATGGTCCTCCGCCCACTCTTGCTCCTCAACAAGAAGCTCGCATTGATCCATTTCAAAATGAATCGCTTTGTGATTTAGCGCTTAAAATGCAAAAGCATATTACGGTCAACCAGCGGGCTTTAAACAATAAGATGACAGGTTTGGAACATTCTTTTTCGACGAGGATGACTAAAATGGAAAGACTTTAGAAAAGGTTATTTCCAGTTTAGGAAAAGTTATGAGAAAAGTCCATGGCAAATCGTCTTCTCGCTCTTCATCTTCGCCTTCACCTACACCACCTCCTCGAGCACAAACACCAGTTTATCGGTCTCATGCTTCTCCTGAAGGAACTTCTCACGACAGAGGGAATACTATTGTGCAAGCGCAACTTGAGAAGGAGGAAGATAGTGATGATATGTACTTGTCTGACCCTCAGCAATTTTAGCATCAGACAAGTATTAGGTCGAAATGTTGATAAGTCGTCCAGAGTCTAAGTCGTGGACGAGATAAGGCTTAGGTCGTATAATAGTTAGGTCGGAGTAGACGACTTAAGGAAGTGGAGCGACCTAAGGAAATTGGCGACCTAAGGATTATGGGATAAGCCGTGTAGAAGTTAGGTCGTGTGGTGGCTTAGCTCGAGTGAATGACTTAAAAGTTAACGACCTAGTAGTTAGCGTATTGGTTTAGGTCGTACTGGTTTAGGTCGTATGCTAGTTTGGGACGACCTATAGAATTTGACCGACCTAAGGAATAGGCGACTTAAGGAAGATGGCGACCTAAGAGTTAGCGGTATAGGTAACTGGGCGAGTTAGCGACCTAGTAGACAGTGCGAGTTAACGACCTATAGAAGTTAGGTCGGTGGAGCGACTTATAGGAGTTGGCGACTTAAGGATTATAGGTCGTAAGCGACTTAAGGTAGAATGCTTAAGTCGTTATAGTTAGGTCGTTGTGAACCTAAGTATAGATAGGTCGCGTGAGTTGTTCGGTCGCGTGAGTTGTTAGGTCGTGGCTTCTGTTAAGTCGTTAGGTCGGCACTGTTGCTAAGCCGCTTGAGTGTGTTAGGTCGTAGGTCGCGCGCATATGTTAGGTCGCATATGTGGTAGGTCGCGCGCATGTGTTAGGTCGTAGTGTTTTTAGGTCGTAGGTCGTGGATGACCTAAGGGGGGCGGACGACCTAAGGGAATTTTGATAGATCGAGTTAGATTCTTCGCTGTCCAGATCTAAAGTGTGTTGCTTTTGAGGTGTTTAGGTGATTTGGTGAGTGGTAATTATCTCTCACACGGATCCAAAGGAGTATATCGGATCGATGGCTTGATTTTGTGTTAAGATAGTGATTTCCATGCATTTTTGTAAACTTAAGTATAGATCTATTGTTCATGATGATTTGACATCCATTTTACTACATGTTAACCTATGCAAGTTCATTCATCAAGTTGTAGATATATTACTCATGATTCATGCTTGTTAGATTTAGACTCTTTATTTACAAAATTGCCATTATTGTTATAATTGTTTATTTGATCATGTTTAAATGCTTGATTACTTGGATTAATGATTGACTTGATTGATTGTTATAAATTAGTTGATTGATGATTTGATTTAGACAAGATGGTCGAAGATGATTCAAAAGCTAAGGGAAAGGCTCTTGAATTGGAAAAGCTGCTCGTGGCATATGTAGTGGATGATGAAGCTCATATGGATAGATTTGATGATGGTGATGATGAGATGAGGCTTTGCTATGATGAGACGAAGTGAAGCATGAATGAGATAGCCTTGGTTTAATCCAGATGGGATCATCCCAAGCATGTTGATAACTCGGTGAAATGGTTCGAGTTTGAGGATAATGGTTTGCTCGAGAGGCGCTTGAGCTAGTATGGAAATAGTCGTCGAGGAGGATGACTAGAAGGCTGAGATTTCATCGTTGTTGAAGGTTCTAGCATGCTCAAAGCAAGAGTACACTGGGAAGATTCGATAGTCCCTAAAGACTGCTGATCGGTAGTCGAGTACTCTAGGCAGATTCGATAGTCCTAGGCACGGGCTGCGACGACGTGCGGAGTTATATCTAGAACCGGGGTTTCCATTAGCCCTTGACGGACGACTGAAAGAATGTGTCGGTCATTGAATTAACGGTGGTGTCGAAGCAATGATAACAGTGATAGCCTGAGTCATGGATGTTTGGTTGTATCGTCATTCGGTCTCAAGAGCCGTATTTTCTGGGTGCTTATCTGATCTTGGTTTAGGCCTTGGGGGTTTGTATATGGAAAACATCGCCCTTGACTCGAGTGATAATCGCTTTACTTTAAATTGTCTTCTTTGCTATGTTTACTTCTGCTTAGTGTGTGTCTGGGGGCTATCACTGTAGAAAGAGGTGGAGTGGGAGGGTTGGATTCCTATTCCTTTTCCTTTATGCTCTTTTGGTATGTTGTTAGTTAATTTACCGCTCACTAAAACTGTTGTCTGACTCAAGTCTTTATGTTTAACTCTTATTGCCTTGGGCTGTTCGTCCATTTTGGGACGGGCAGACTAGGTAGCAGGTGACAGGTGTTGTTCTTAGTTTCCGACGATGCTGATGACGAAGACGAGCTGGAGGCTTGCATATTATTTTCTTACTATATGTACTGGATGTTCCGCTGCTTTGTATAATTCTCTGAGTGATATGTAGTGAGGCTTGATGTATTGACTATTCAGATGTTTGTATTCAACTATTATGAAGTTTTATTGATGAGATTCTATTCTGTGAAGCTTCACTATATATATTCTCTATCGTATTTTATCCATGTGCTGTGAGTAATACGATAGATTCTGCTGTTTTACTTTACCTTGACAATCGTCCATGGCTGCCTGGCACACTTTACAGCGCACTATTTCTAGGTTTAGTGCAGGGGTCATGGGCGGTCGTCACATTTGGTATCAGAGCTTTGGTTAATCGATTTTACCCAACGCTCACTGACGTAACTACGTATGAGAGACGTAATTGTATTTTGATGGATGATTACTATATATAATATAGTAGATTAGAAGTAAGTGAGTCCTTTATGCAGTTGTTTCTCAAGGTGTGCTAATCATTCCTTTTATAGATATTAAGGATGAGTCGAAGAGGGAGACCAGCTGCTAGGGAAGGCCGTGCTACTGAGGGGGCTGCTGATTATGCTGCTATGTTCGAGGCTATGATGACCTCGATCATGAGAAGGATGCCAGCTCCGGGGCCATCGGTGGATGTTGGAGTTCAAGTTCAAACTCCAAAACCGGTGGATTTTGCTAAGTTGTGTAAAGATTATACTGCTCTTGGAGGAAAGGTTTTCTTGGGAACAGAGTCAACCATTGAAGTCCAGAGGTGGATAGATGCTTGTAGAAGGATCTTTGGTGATTTGGGAATTGAGGATGCAACTAAAAGGAAGCTAGCATCTAGACAGCTTCAAGGAAGAGCTTCTGATTGGTGGAACTCTATCACCATTGATACTCCGGAGGAAGAGATTACTTAGGAGCAATTCCAAGCCAGATTTGAAGCTAAGTTCATTTCTACTGCTCAGAAGTCTGTTCTGTTCAAGAAGTTTGTGGAACTCAAGCAAGGTGGAAGGCCAGTTCTTGAGTATGTTTCTGAGTTTGAAGCTTTGTCCAAGTATGCCAGGTCGTATATTGAATCTTCGTACCAGAAGAATGAGAAGTTTGTGACATGCTTGGATAGTTATCTTGGGAGGCAGTTGGTGGATCATTTGGACGATTCATTTGAGAAGCTTGTGGAGAAAGCTCTCAGGCACGAGAATATGTTTCCTAAGGAAGAATCTGTTGTTATTGTGACCAAGGAAGAGTCTAAACCACAGTAGGGTGGAAATAAGAAGAGGAAGCAGCAGCAGAAGGGTAAGGATGGCCAGAAGAAGCCGAAGGGTGAAGTAACCTGCTACAATTGTCAACAGAAGGGTCATTTCTCTAAAGATTGCAAGAATCCGAAGGTGCCGGTGAAGTGCCACAATTGTGACAAGCCGGGGCATATTAGGAAAAATTGTCCAGAACCGCGAAGGGACAAGCAGATTGTGCAAGCCTATGCTTTGGGGGCTGTTCCATCATCTTCGAAAGCTCCTACCGCTGAAGAGAAAGGAAAGAGTGTGGTGGTTCAGGGTACTCTTTCCATTTGTGGTGTTCCAGTAAGAGTGTTATTTGATACTGGGGCGTCGCATTTATTTGTTTGTAATGAACTTGTAGGCCGGTTGGGTTTAGAACCGGATATTGTTGATAGGCCATTGGTTGTGACTAATCCAGTTGGGGGTTCGTCTTGTTTGTGTATGCTATGCCGTGGTCTGATTGTATCGAGTCATGATTGCTCTTTTGTTTGTGATTGTTTTGTTCTGAACTTTGCGGGGTTCGGAATTATTTTGGGTATGGACTGGCTTAGGAAGTATGCGGCAAAGGTTGATTGTGAAAGGTTGGAGGTGACAGTCGAGAATGTGGAGGGGCGAAAGGTTGTGATACGATGTAAGCATGAAGAAGGCGTCTTCATGAGCTTCATGTATTCGCTGGTTGTTCCACGGGATGGACTGTCATCGATGCCAATCGCTAATGGATTTGAGGATGTCTTTGATGAGGTCAAAGGGTTACCGCCGCATAGGGAGATCGAGTTTCGTATCGATCTAGTTGAAGGAGCCAGGCCTGTTAAGATGCCTCTTAGGCGAATGGCGCCTAGGGAACATCAGGAGTTGAAGGTGCAGGTTGATGATCTTTTACAGAAAGGATTCATTCGGCGTAGTGTGTCCGAATGGGGTGCACCAGTTGTGTTCGCAACCAAAGCAGATGGATCGTTGAGGTTGTGTGTGGACTATCGTGAGCTGAATAAAGTGACTAAGAAGAACAAGTATCCATTGCCGAGAATAGATGACTTGTTTGATCAGCTTCACGAAGCTAAGGTGTTTTCTCAGATGGATTTGGCAACGGGATTTCACCAGTTAAGAGTGGCTAAGGATAGTGTGCCGAAGACTGCTTTTAGGACACCATCTGGTTTCTTTGAGTGGCTGGTAATGCCATTTGGATTGACTAATGTGCCAGCATATTTTGTGGATCTTATGAATAGAGTGTTCAAAGATCAGTTGAACAAGTTCGTGCCAGTGTTCGTGGATGATATTTTGATTTATTCCAGAACTGAAGAAGAGCACAAGACGCACTTGCGTATTGTTTTGGAAATCTTACGGAAACATCAGCTGAAGGCTAAGTTTTCGAAGTGTCACTTCTGGAAGAGTGAAGTGAGGTTCTTAGGCCATATTATCTCTGGAAATGGAATAGCGGTTGATCCCGCTAAGGTGGCAGCAATCCAGGATTGGGTTAGACTTAAGAATGCATCTGATGTGAGAAGTTTTCTTGGATTAGCAGGATACTATCGTCGGTTTATCAAAGACTTCTCCAAGGTGGCTGCACCATTAATGGGATTGACGAAAAAGAATCAAGTATTCAGATGGGATGCTAAGTGTGAGCAAGCTTTCGGAACCCTGAAAGAGCGACTGACAAGTGCTCCTGTTTTGACTATTCCAAGTGGAAATGATGAGATGGTGGTTTACACCGATGCATGTGGTACTGGACTTGGAGCAGTGCTGATGCAGAAGGGTAAAGTTGTTGCATATGCAAGTCGACAACTGAAGCCGCATGAAAGGAATTACCCAACTCATGATTTGGAGTTAGCGGCGATTGTTTTTGCTCTGAAGACATGGAGACATTATCTATTGGGAGTTCGATTTGAGTTGTTTACAGATCATAAGTCGTTGAAGTATCTTTTCTCCCAAAAGGATTTGAATCTTAGGCAGCAACGATGGCTAGAGTTTTTAGCATCATACGATTTTGGTATAGCCTATACTCCGGGAAAGGGTAACGCAGTGGAAGATACGTTAAGTCGAAGACATGCAGGATTGGGAGCCATGTTTTCAGAATGGAAGGTCTCGAGTATTTGGCTAGATTTGACTTCAGGCCCAGATGTGAATTGGAACCTGAGATGTTGGCAAACTTATCTATAAGACCTACTCTTGTGGAAAGGATTGGCGAGAGCCAAAAGTGAGACGATAAGCTTGTCAAGATTATCCGTGATTTGGAATCTGGATTAGACCCAGAAAAGGATAAAGGATTCGAGGTCGATCAAGAGGGTTGGCTTCGGAAGCAAGGACGACTAGTTGTTCTCGATATAGATGAATTGAGAAATGAAGTTTTGAAGGAAAGTCATCACTCGAAGTTGACAATTCATCCAGGTGGAAATAAGATGTATCGGGATATGAAGGGAACCTATTACTGGGAAGGTATGAAGAAGGATGTTGGAAATTTTATTTCCAAGTGCATGAACTGCCAGTTGGTAAAAGCCGAACAGAAGAAGCCAAGTGGATTGCTTCAGCCATTAGAAGTTCCTACATGGAAGTGGGAGCAAGTATCGATGGATTTTATTGATGGGCTACCTAGAACAAGAACGAGGAATGAAGGGATTTGGGTCATCGTAGATCGTCTGACTAAGAGTGTAAGATTCATTCATGTTCGATCAACTAGGACTGCATCAAAGTTGACTGAGCTGTATGTTAAGTGGATAGTTCGATTCCATGGTATTCCGAAGAGTATAGTGAGCGATCGAGATCCATTGTTCACTAGTGGATTTTGGAAGAGCTTCCAGGAAGTTTTGGGAACCGAGTTGTGTTTGAGTACAGCTTATCATCCCCAAACAGATGGTCAGACCGAGAGAGTCAACCGAATTTTGGAAGATCTCCTCAGAGCTTGTGTTTTGGATTTCGGAGGATCATGGGAAGATCACCTTCATTTGGTGGAATTTTCGTATAATAACAGTTACCAGTCAAGCATTGGTATGGCACCGTATGAGGCATTGTATGGAAGACCGTGTAACTCTCCGATATGTTGGTTAGAAACAGGAGAAAATCTGATACTTGGGCCAGAAATGATTCGACAGACTTCAGATTGCATAAAGATCATTCGGCAACGAATGAAGGCAGCTCAAGACCGTCAGAAAAGTTATGCTGATAAGCGTCGTAAGGATTTGGAATTCGACGTAGGTGATATGGTTTTTGTTGGATGTTATTCGACTCGGGAAGAAAGGAAAATTGACTCCAAGATTTGTTGGACCATTCCCGATCATCGAGCGAATTGGAAAGCTCGCCTACAAATTGGAGTTACCAGAAAAGATGGCGGGTGTGCACAATGTTTTTCATGTATCATATCTACGGAAGTATGTGCACGACTCGAATACAGAAGTTTCTGCAGATAGCTATGAAGACTTTGAGATTGATCCGGTCGATAAGAGACCTCGTAAGCCGCTTCGTGTTGTGGAAACCGACACGAAACAGCTTAGGAAGAAGGTAGTTAGGTTGCTCAAGATGCAATGGAGTGAAGATGATAACGACTGTACATGGGAGGTGGAAGAGAGGATGAAGGCAGCTCATCCCGAACTCTTCAAGGTATGGCCATAAGGTGTCGTGTCATCTCACGATATTGTAACTTGTTCTAGTTTTAGAATTCTGCATTCTAGGCTAGAATTGAATGCATGGTATGTTGATTGCTATGGATGGTAGGCATGCAGAATAGTCTTTGATTGCTCTTGTTTATTTGGAATTTCGGGGGCGAAATTCCTAAGGGGGAGAGAATGTAACGACCCATATTTTTATGGATCGAAACATCGTAAAACAGTTATCATTAGTTTGAAATGTTGATAAGTCGTCCAGAGTCTAAGTCGTGGATGAGATAAGGCTTAGGTCGTATAATAGTTAGGTCGGAGTAGACGACTTAAGGAAGTGGAGCGACCTAAGGAAATTGGCGACCTAAGGATTATAGGATAAGTCGTGTAGAAGTTAGGTCGTGTGGTGGCTTAGGTCGAGTGAATGACTTAAGAGTTAACGACCTAGTAGTTAGCGTATTGGTTTAGGTCGTATTGGTTTAGGTCGTACTGGTTTAGGTCGTATGCTAGTTTGGGACGACCTATAGAATTTGACCGACCTAAGGAATAGGCAACTTAAGGAAGATGGCAACCTAAGAGTTAGCGGTATAGGAAACTGGGCGAGTTAGCGACCTAGTACACAGTGCGAGTTAACCACCTATAGTAGTTAGGTCGGTGGAGCGACTTATAGGAGTTGGCGACTTAAGGATTATAGGTCGTAAGCGACTTAAGGTAGAATGCTTAAGTCGTTATAGTTAGGTCGTTGTGAACCTGAGTATAGATAGGTCGCGTGAGTTGTTAGGTCGTGGCTTCTGTTAAGTCGTTAGGTCGGCACTGTTGCTAAGCCGCTTGAGTGTGTTAGGTCATAGGTCGCGCGCATGTGTTAGGTCGTAGTGTTTTTAGGTCGTAGGTCGTGGATAGTTAGGTCGTGGACGACCTAAGGGGGGCGGACGACCTAAGGGAATTTCTGCCTATAAATACACGGGTTCTACTTCATTTTTTGGATCCAGATTTTGAAGCGACGAAGTGCTGACATTTTGAGAGCTCGAGTTCTACACTTCTTCACTTCTTTTCTCCACTCTAATCTTGTGATTCCTTCCATCCAAATCGAAGATCAAATCGAAGATCCAAGAGCTTAGATTGAAGATCTTCAACCATCGAAGAGAGATTTCATCGTTTGAAGCGGAATTTTGATAGATCGAGTTAGATTCTTCGCTGTCCAGATCTGAAGTGTGTTGCTTTTGAGGTGTTTAGGTGATTTGGTGAGTGGTGATTATCTCTCACACGGATCCAAAGGAGTATATCGGATCGATGGCTTGATTTTGTGTTAAGATAGTGATTTCCATGCATTTTTGTAAACTTAAGTATAGATCTATTGTTCATGATGATTTGACATCCATTTTACTATATGTTAACCTATGCAAGTTCATTCATCAAGTTGTAGAGATATTACTCATGATTCATGCTTGTTAGATTTAGACTCTTTATTTACAGAATTGCCATTATTGTTATAATTGTTTATTTGATCATGTTTAAATGCTTGATTACTTGGATTAATGATTGACTTGATTGATTGTTATGAATTAGTTGATTGATGATTTGATTTAGACAAGATGGTCGAAGATGATTCAAAAGCTAAGGGAAAGGCTCTTGAATTGGAAAAGCTGCTCGTGGCATATGTAGCGGATGATGAAGCTCATATGGATAGATTTGATGATGGTGATGATGAGATGAGGCTTTGCTATGATGAGACGAAGTGAAGCATGAATGAGATAGCCTTGGTTTAATCCAGACGGGATCATCCCAAGCATGTTGATAACTCGGTGAAATGGTTCGAGTTTGAGGATAATGGTTTGCTCGAGAGGCGCTTGAGCTAGTATGGAAATAGTCGTCGAGGAGGATGACTAGAAGGCTGAGATTTCATCGTTGTTGAAGGTTCTAGCATGCTCAAAGCAAGAGTACGCTGGGCAGATTCGATAGTCCCTAAAGACTGCTGATTGGTAATCGAGTACTCTGGGCAGATTCGATAGTCCTAGGCACGGGCTGCGACGACGTGCAGAGTTATTTCTAGAACCGGGGTTTCCATTAGCCCTTGACGGACGGCTGAAAGAATGTGCTGGTCATTAAATTAACGGTGGTGTCGAAGCAATGATAACAGTGATAGCCAGAGTCATGGATGTTTGGTTGTATCGTCATTCGGTCTCAAGAGCGGTATTTTCTGGGTGCTTATCTGATCTTGGTTTAGGCCTTGGGGGTTTGTACTTGGAAAACATCGCCCTTGACTCGAGTGATAATCGCTTTACTTTAAATTGTCTGCTTTGCTATGTTTACTTCTGCTTAGTGTGTGTCTGGGGGCTATCACTGTAGAAAGAGGTGGAGTGGGAGGGTTGGATTCCTATTCCTTTTCCTTTATGCTCTTTTAGTATGTGTTCAGTTAATTTACCGCTCACTAAGACTGTTGTCTGACTCAAGGCTTTATGTTTAACTCTTATTGCCTTGGGCTGTTCGTCCATTTTGGGACGGGCAGACTAGGTAGCAGGTGACAGGTGTTGTTCTTAGTTTCCGACGGTGCTGATGACGAAGACGAGCTGGAGGCTTGCATATTATTTTCTTACTATATGTACTGGATGTTCCGCTGCTTTGTATAATTCTCTGAGTGATATGTAGTGAGGCTTGATGTATTGACTATTCAGATGTTTGTATTCAACTATTATGAAGTTTTATTGATGAGATTCTATTCTGTGAAGCTTCACTATATATATTCTCTATCGTATTTTATCCATGTGCTGTGAGTAATACGATAGATTCTGCTATTTTACTTTACCTTGACAATCGTCCATGGCTGCCTGGCACACTTTACAGCGCACTATTTCTAGGTTTAGTGCAGGGGTCATGGGCGGTCGTCACACTAGGGTTTAAAGTAAATATTGAATCATAGTCGAAATTGTTACATTAATTAAATTATAACATAACAGGTATATAACTAAGACTAAAGGCACTTATTAGAGAATGGATTCCATATAATGACAAGGCACCGGGGTACTGCCTACCTTGGTACACCTTTATAAAATGTACCGAGAGCCATATATTGACTCCCTGCCAACACAGGATGGCCTACCCCTTACTGGATAGTACTGAATATGATCATCCCTAGGTTGTGATCAACAACCATAATGGGTCCGAAGCATAAATATAAAGGAATGATATCAACTCTAGAAAGGAATGACCATACCCTAATCGGTGCGACCTACTCAGCCCTACTGCATGTAACATTCCCCCTTCTGACCGTCTCCAGTCGGTGATTAAACCAACTAGAAACGTTCAAAAAGACGAATTGTTATTTAGTTTATAAGGTTTAAACAGAATCAGCGACAGAAACACAGTATAATAATATTTCATTACTATGAATTTTCTTTTACATACATCAGAGTTTATACAATTTTAATACTGATACAGCGGAATATCTTAAAATACAATTTTCTTCTGAAAAACTAAAGTGATTCTTTTCTCTCTCTCTCACTTCGCTGCTCGAAAATCTTCAAGCTGTAAAAATACTCGGTCTGACCCGAGTATTACATTCAAAAGAAAATAATACACAGGTCAGTCTAATTCAAACCAGTTTATGAGTGCATAGAGACAATAATAATCAAATAAACGATAGTCACAATAATTCCCGTCTATCCAATCCTTTTAACAAAGAAATTGGATAACGAAAATTTTAACACTAAACAGTGTTAAACAATAAATCAATAGATTTAAAACATCAACGGAGATAGATGCAAAGATTTCTAAATGAACATGATTTAGAAAAGAACAGAATTGCCGAAACGGCGATTAACAACAAAATCATCAAATCAATCTAAATCAAAATATGATTCAACACTAATGCAAATGGCCTCGATCAAAATTCAAAGTGTAACTGCAACAAGGCAAATGCATGTACAAGTTCAACAAGACAAGTGCAAACTGGACAACAACAAAAGCTACCAAGTGAACCAACACAAATGTCACCAAGTAAGTGAAAGCAAGTTACGGACAAATGTACAAGAATGTACACGGTGGCTACTGGAAAATCAAGGCAACAATTCACAGTTCAAATATAACAGTTCAATATGTCAAGTACAAACTAGACAGCAACCACAGAGACCACATCTGGAAACTGTGCAAGTACAACATGAATGAAGGCAACATGAAGCGTGCAAGCTCGAGTACATAGCATGGAAACAAGCAACAATGTAGTATGACCAAAGAACACCACTGAACTGTCAAAGCATGCAAAGCACCACAAATGGACTTGACCAGTTCACAAGTTCATCAGGCTACATGATGAACTCATATGCAGACAACACCAAGTAATGGTGAAGTAAGTGAAACAGGCTCAAGTAATGAAGCAGATGTGATAAACAAACAGGCTGGTCAAAGTGATACTACAATTGCAACAGGACAGTGTACACTACAATGAAACAGTGGAATGAAATGCAACAGAGAAACATACATCTATATACATACATGAATGTATGTATATAAATGGTCAAGTGAATAGAAGGCAATTGAACAACTACAAGTACAGGTAGCAGCAATAAGGCAAATTCGAACATACATATATACATATCAAATGATGTATATACATACATGACTGTATACATATGTATGGAGGCTAAAATGCAACTGGATGATGAAAGACACAACAGGGAGAACTTCAAGTTCAACAAAGTTCATCGGACTCAAGATAGTCTGCTAGCAAATTCAAAGTGGAAAAACCACCAAAGACTCAACAGTAAACATATGCTCAACAAAGGTCAGGCTACAAAAGCATATGAGATGTAGACTACAATGAGAGCAAGCACCAAGTCCAATGAAATAGAATGGAATGCAAATTGCAAGACAGTAGTGAGTGCAGACAAGACCAACTCGATGCAACTGGCCACACACAACAGGCAAATGCCCCAACATGACAGTAGGCATATAGGATAGTCAAAGTCTTCAAGAATGCATATAAATGCAAACAAATGCAACTACAAGATGATTCATGAAATTCAACCAAACCTGAGCAGGTTGTATACATGTACGCATATGCAAAGGCCTCAACAAAGAAGACAGTGGCAAATGCACTTTATCAAAACATAGTAGTATGAAAGAATGCAAACCAAAGAACAACTACAAGACTTCATAGTGCAGACAAAATAAAGAATGGCCATACACATATATACATACAAGAATGTATGTATACATATGATCAAAACCTCAACCAGACAGTAACTACAACTCAGTGCAGCAAAGAAGAAACTGGCAACTACTCAAACCCCAGTGAACAACCAGACAACATTAAGTATAGCGTGCTTCGAAGATGAATTCGAGCTAGAATCAAATGAACATGCAACCAACTCAAGTACATTAACTATAAGACTGACAGAGAAGATGGCCAGAGACGAAGCTCACAGGGGCCGGTAAACCAAAGCAATAAATCACAGTAAAGTCAACAAGAACGCACGAAATCAACATCAAAAAAAGAAATCAAATCGAAGCCAAAGACCACGAAAACGAACAAGCAAACGAATTCGAACAGTTCGAATAAGATGTGAGTAACATAAGTTACTCACCTTCGCCATCAGAGCAGTCGCGAGAAAAGAGGAAGACGAAGCCCTAAATTTCCAAAGCTCCAAGGAGCAGCTGCAAACGAGAAACGAAAGTCGAAGCCCCAATTCGCCAGCAAAACGAACAAGGCAAAGCCCTAATTTGAAGACGAGGAAGAACGAAAACGAAGGCCGCCATTTTTATTCTCTTCGTTATTTCGTTTCTAGGGTTTTGAATGAATGGGTAAAGGGAAACGGGTTTGGATTTATCACGGTATCAAAGAAAATGAGGGTAGTATTGTTTTTTTTTCTCAAAAGAATTTTAACCGATTCAAAAATTCCAACAACAATTTTTATTAAACGAATTCCAATTCAAATCGAAACTCCTATAAGCAATTAGCTAGCAGAGAAATCGTTTAACGATGATATCAAATCGATGCAAAAACCCCGGTTGTTACCGAAATTCAAATTGAATTCGATTTAAATCTTTACGCGTTTATACGTCGTGTGTTCACTCACAATTCTGATAAATACGAAAATTGAAATCTAGTAATAATTCAATATTACGGACCGAAATGGAACTGGTTTCGTCAAATTCTGAGTCTCTGCCTCAGAAGGCTATTTTTTTTTTAAATTAAATTTAAACGATACAATTTCAAACTGAACAAATCGCTTTCAAATTCAATTTCTGAAACTTCTATTATCTTCAGTATTATCAATATGAATTTTCTAAGCCTTTAAATTATTTTTAACCGGCTTAAAATTGAAGATTCAAATTTTATTCAACTTTCAATAGATTAAATTCAAAGATTTAATCGCTAATTCATTCTGATAATTTGAAATTCAAGTCAAATCATCATTCAAATATTTAAAATTAATTAAATATTTTCAATTTAAATTGTTCAAAATTTCAGGGTCGTTACAATCTCCCCTCCTTAAAACTTTTCGTCCTCGAAAAGGAAAGGTCGTTAAAATTTCACCAATATTTATACCCAACACAGTTTTTTCGAAGCTCGAGACTTATTTAAAAATAAACAAAAATATAGAGTGCATTCCATTTGTTAAATCTCACTAGTTTTGTTCATTGGTTTCTACAATCAAAACGCCAAAAGTCTTTTACCAAAATCCTCGATTTATAAACTCAGATTCGAACTTTAAAATTCTTCACGTTAGAGATTTGCATAATATATATCTTCCAAAGCTGTGGACTTTCAAAACATTTCAAAGATCCTCTTCCTTAGTTTATTAGGTAGGAATTAGGAAATTCTAATTTCAAACTATTGATTTGCTATTTAAAGTTTGAAAATACTTGCTAACTCGAAATTTAACAAGTCCATCTTCGTTCTCACAGACATTAGGCATACGCTGGCCAGGCGCAGGTCTAAAAATCTCCAAGTACTAAATATACTTGCTTCAATTCCCAGTAAAAATACTTTAAAAATTCTTTTAAAAATGGATATGGAAAGCACGTTCCCCCATGGATCACAGTTTACCCGGCGGTTACGCTACTATCCCAGTAGAATCGCTTGTAACCGTAGATTTCACATCTCTTGAATTACGCCATGGTTGTTGCCATATATCACGGTCCACACGGCGGTTACGCTACTATCCCAGTAGAATCGCTTGTAACCGTAGGCATCTCGCCCCTCGAATTTCGCTTGGCATTTAGATTGCAGTTTACTCGGCGGTTACGCCACTATCCCAGTGGAGTCGCTTGTAACTGTGGGCATCGCGCCCCTCAAATTACGCTAGCATACATCATAATCAACATGATCCCATCACGAGGGATTCTAGTCCAAATGGACATTCCAACTTATGGAAAATTCTACGTAGCTACGAATTTCAAATGGACACTCTTCACGAGTTCCAATACCTTCTCCAATAATAAATGGAAGGTACTTTTCCATATCCTCAGTTTGGAAAACATAATATCATATATATGTAGTACTACATTTCACATTTCGTACATATCATACCCATGTAAACTTACATAAGATTTCCATAACAATTACTTTCCAAACTGACGGTTTTCAAATTTACCGCATTCATATATATAAGTTCTAAAAACTTACATATCCATATCCATAACAAAATAGAGGATTTCAAAAATTTCCACTAAGTCGATTTAGAAATATAAGGTTATCTCAAACCTAATTCATATTCATAAGTCCATTTATTATCGACTTCACATTCGATTTGGATTTCATGCTACATCGTCAATTCTCAACACAGAATTGATGTCTATCGATATATAACCTCTGAGCTCGTACGTCTCAGAGAAGGGTGTTAAGCTAAGAGAATAAATTCTCCGCCACCAACAGATATATATTTAATAGAGATCAATTGATATGTCATCAATTCACAATGTTAGACATACAATCCAAATCATCATCTGAAATCCAAAACTCATCTTATATTGTCTTTGATGTCGAAGTTAAACTCAATTTTAACTCAACGATTCAATCTTTTTGAAACATTTCAAATTGAACAAATTGTTCAAATTTCATTTAACTTTTCAACTTCGACTTCGAAAATGAATTTCAAATCATTTATTCCTTACGGAATATATTCACAACATTTCATATTTGGAAAAACATTTCCATACTTATTTAAAAATAAGTAATTCACAAATCCATTTTTATTTCCAACATTTGAAAATATTCGATATACTTAAATCAAAATTAAGTATATATTTCATTCTTTAAGGAAATCATTCTCTTTCACATATTTATTTGAGTCAAAACGAATGTTACGTAAAACATCGTTACGACAACTCAAAATCACTAGTATAGAGATTCGAAATTTAGATAGATGTATAAATCCTAATACTATACAAAACATTTCCTTTCGGAAATCATTTACTATAACAACAGTGTTATAGTCCACCATTTCCTTATATTCGAAAACGCCTATTTCAACAATGAATGTTGAAATCTATGGTTTCGATATTCAATGCCTTTGAAAACATCTTTTAAAACAATTAACTTCGTTTTAAAATATCGATTTCCCCAAACATGTCCATTTTATTCAATATATATTCACGGTCCAAAATTGTGAATATACATCTTTTAACAAGCTATAAGAATTTACTTATCAAAATAAGTCAGTTTCCGAATTTATAAACAACGTTTATAAATTCCATTCCTATTTATAAAGACTTCAATTTATAAAAATCACTTTATTAACCCTTCCTTTATAACTCAGTTTTATATCAAAAATTTAATTTATAAGTAAATTACTTATAAATTCTTTTATTTTGCAACATCGATTCATTTTATAACTTCACATTATAAAACTTTTAAATTTCATTAACTTATGAAATCCAATTATACTTCATTTTAAACACTTATACAAAATTCGTTTTATAATTCCAACATAATATCAACCTTTTCAAATTTTCTATTTAAACCGTTTATAATAATTCAAAAATTTCCAATTTAAACTATTATACAAATTTATCAGTTTTCCATTTCCAAAATAATCTACTAGTTCATTAGTAAATCATTCATCGACTTGGTTTTCAATTTAATTACATTTGATTCATTCACATTGGATTTTACTAACATTCATTCATATTCAATTAGTTTACTGTCACTAATTTATATTCAAGTTAGTTTGCTTTCAATTCAAATCAAAATTGATTCTATTTAGATTTACTTATCTTTCAATTTGAATTCAATTACTTAGCTTTCAATTTCCATTAATTCAATTTCATTAACACTTAATGAATTTCTATAAAATCAACTAGCAAAACCAAATTTATTTACTTTGCTTACATTCAATTTGGTTTAACACATTTAATTTCAATTGGTTTATATTCTAATTCAGATTGAATTTTTTATACTCACCATATTCACAACTTCTTAACTTAAGTTTTATTCAAATCTTAACAACAACATTTCTAATCCATGTTTATTCACTAATTCACTTTTTCAATTAAAGTTGAATTTCCTTTATATAACTCAAATTCATATTCATTACCTCACTTTATCAATTCATTTAGATATCAAATTCAACCTCATTCAACATTACTTAAGATATGTTTCATTTCTAAAGTCATTTTATTTAACTTTTACTAAAGTCAAATTCATATCACTATTCAAAATTCAGATTTTGTTTTACTTAACAAAACTGTTTAACCATTTTACCAACTGGTTTTACTTAAATTTTCTCATTTTATAAGTTATACAACTTATTAATTTAAACTTTCCAATTCATATTATATAATCACTTATCTTTCAAGTTTTAAATTTCCATCTCAATAATTTATTTAAATCAGTTAAATTTATTTAACTTCCTTTAGTTAAATTTCAAATCCATTCAAACAATTTTATACTTTTTTTTAGATTTGAAAAACATTTTATTTAAAGTGTTTCTAGTAACTATTCATATTAAACGCCATAAACTAAGCTTTGTGTAAACCAAAGCTCTGATACCACTCTGTAACATTCCCCCTTCTGACCGTCTCCAGTTGGTGATTAAACCAACTAGAAACGTTCAAAAAGACGAATTGTTATTTAGTTTATAAGGTTTAAACAGAATCAGCCACAGAAACACAGTATAATAATATTTCATTACTATGAATTTTCTTTTACATACATCAGAGTTTATACAATTTTAATACTGATACAGCGGAATATCTTAAAATACAATTTTCTTTTGAAAAACTAAAGTGATTCTTTTCTCTCTCTCTCACTTCGCTGCTCGAAAATCTTCAAGCTGTAAAAATACTCGGTCTGACCCGAGTATTACATTCAAAAGAAAATAATACACAGGTCAGTCTAATTCAAACCAGTTTATGAGTGCATAGAGACAATAATAATCAAATAGACGATAGTCACAATAATTCCCGTCTATCCAATCCTTTTAACAAAGAAATCGGATAACGAAAATTTTAACACTAAATAGTGTTAAACAATAAATCAACAGATTTACAACATCAACGGAGATAGATGCAAAGATTTCTAAATGAAGATGATTTAGAAAAGAACAGAATTGCCGAAACGGCGATTAACAACAAAAATCATCAAATCAATCTAAATCAAAATATGATTCAACACAAATGCAAATGGCCTCGATCAAAATTCAAAGTGTAACTGCAACAAGGCAAATGCATGTACAAGTTCAACAAGACAAGTGCAAACTGGACAACAACAAAAGCTACCAAGTGAACCAACACAAATGTCACCAAGTAAGTGAAAGCAAGTTACGGACAAATGTACAAGAATGTACACGGTGGCTACTGGAAAATCAAGGCAACAATTCACAGTTCAAATATAACAGTTCAATATGTCAAGTACAAACTGGACAGCAACCACAGAGACCACATCTGGAAACTGTGCAAGTACAACATGAATGAAGGCAACATGAAGCGTGCAAGCTCGAGTACATATCATGGAAACAAGCAACAATGTAGTATGACCAAAGAACACCACTGAACTGTCAAAGCATGCAAAGCACCACAAATGGACTTGACCAGTTCACAAGTTCATCAGGCTACATGATGAACTCATATGCAGACAACACCAAGTAATGGTGAAGTAAGTGAAACAGGCTCAAGTAATGAAGCAGATGTGATAAACAAACAGGCTGGTCAAAGTGATACTACAAGTGCAACAGGACAGTGTACACTACAATGAAACAGTGGAATGAAATGCAACAGAGAAACATACATCTATATACATACATGAATGTATGTATATAAATGGTCAAGTGAACAGAAGGCAATTGAACAACTACAAGTACAGGTAGCAGCAATAAGGCAAATTCGAACATACATATATACATATCAAATGATGTATATACATACATGACTGTATACATATGTATGGAGGCTAAAATGCAACTAGATGATGAAAGACACAACAGGGAGAACTTCAAGTTCAACAAAGTTCATCGGACTCAAGACAGTCTGCTAGCAAATTCAAAGTGGAAAAACCACCAAAGACTCAACAGTAAACATATGCTCAACAAAGGTCAGGCTACAAAAGCATATGAGATGTAGACTACAATGAGAGCAAGCACCAAGTCCAATGAAATAGAATGGAATGCAAATTGCAAGACAGTAGTGAGTGCAGACAAGACCAACTCGATGCAACTGGCCACACACAACAGGCAAATGCCCCAACATGACAGTAGGCATATAGGATAGTCAAAGTCTTCAAGAATGCATATAAATGCAAACAAATGCAACTACAAGATGATTCATGAAATACAACCAAACCTGACCAGGTTGTATACATGTACACATATGCAAAGGCCTCAACAAAGAAGACAGTGGCAAATGCACTTTATCAAAACATAGTAGTATGAAAGAATGCAAACCAAAGAACATCTACAAGACTTCATAGTGCAGACAAAATAAAGAATGGCCATACACATATATACATACAAGAATGTATGTATACATATGATCAAAACCTCAACCAGACAGTAACTACAACTCAGTGCAGCAAAGAAGAAACTGGCAACTACTCAAACCCCAGTGAACAACCAGACAACATTAAGTATAGCATGCTTCGAAGATGAATTCGAGCTAGAATCAAATGAACATGCAACCAACTCAAGTACATTAACTATAAGACTGACAGAGAAGATGGCCAGAGACGAAGCTCACAGGGGCCGGTAAACCAAAGCAATAAATCACAGTAAAGTCAACAAGAACGCACGAAATCAACATCAAACAAAGAAATCAAATCGAAGCCAAAGACCACGAAAACAAACAAGCAAACGAATTCGAACAGTTCGAATAAGATGTGAGTAACATAAGTTACTCACCTTCGCCATCGGAGCAGTCGCGAGAAAAGAGGAAGACGAAGCCCTAAATTTCCAAAGCTCCAAGGAGCAGCTGCAAACGAGAAACGAAAGTCGAAGCCCCAATTCGCCAGCAAAACGAACAAGGCAAAGCCCTAATTTGAAGACGAGGAAGAACGAAAACGAAGGCCGCCATTTTTATTCTCTTCGTTATTTCGTTTCTAGGGTTTTGAATGAATGGGTAAAGGGAAACGGGTTTGGATTTATCACGGTATCAAAGAAAATGAGGGTAGTATTGTTTTTTTTTCTCAAAAGAATTTTAACCGATTCAAAAATTCCAACAACAATTTTTATTAAACGAATTTCAATTCGAATCGAAACTCCTATAAGCAATTAGCTAGCAGAGAAATTGTTTAACGATGATATCAAATCGATGCAAAAACCCCGGTTGTTACCGAAATTCAAATTGAATTCGATTTAAATCTTTACGCGTTTATACGTCGTGTGTTCACACACAATTCTGATAAATACGAAAATTGAAATCCAGTAATAATTCAATATTACGGAACCAAATGGAACTGGTTTCGTCAAATTCCGAGACTCTGCCTCGGAAGGCTATTTTTTTTTAAATTAAATTTAAACGATACAATTTCAAACTGAACAAATCGCTTTCAAATTCAATTTCTGAAACTTCTATTATCTTCAGTATTATCAATATGAATTTTCTAAGCCTTTAAATTATTTTTAACCGGCTTAAAATTGAAGATTCAAATTTTATTCAACTTTCAATAGATTAAATTCAAAGATTTAATCGCTAATTCATTATGATAATTTGAAATTCAAGTCAAATCATCATTCAAATATTTAAAATTAATTAAATATTTTCAATTTAAATTGTTCAAAATTTCAGGGTCGTTACACTGCATCTCCCTTGATTTTAGTCATTACCGGTCGATGAGGCTTGAGGCTACATTTACTTTTATATAGAAATCCTACTTGGAATGCTAACACTACCCTCCAATCAGTAATGCAATGCCAGCATTAATCCATACAAATTTGTTCTGGGTCTGAACGAATCAAAGGCACCACTTCTACTACATCCATTTTGGAATCACCCTTAGGATCAATAGCAAATAGCCCTTGCACTTCAAAGAGCTCCGTCTTCCATTATCTTTAAGATATTCTAATTTGAAAAGCATATGTCGGCTCAAAATGGTTTTCAGATAATGTATCTGATCCCGGTCTCCCCAAACCGACATCAATAGTTTAAAACATGCCAACATTTGATAGTCGGTTATTTAACAATTCAATAATATATTTAATTTCCAAAGGAATATAATGATAGTTAAGCACAAAGCACCTATTAGCCTCTTTAATTAATCCTTTCATTAATTAAAATCACTTTGTAAATACTTGTATCAAAATACTTTAACAAAGATATATTCACAAACCTTTTATACTCCTTTCAATACTTGGAAAAATATCCATATACTTATTTCAACAGTATAAATATATTCACAAAAACATTATAAAAGATTTCTTATTTGAAAATCATATCAAAAGGAATAAAACTAATATTATTTTAAAAGAAACAGAGATAAAGATAAACCCAAACACTATTCCTTCGGTGTTAAGCATGGAACGAATGTCTACACCACCAAAATTAAGAAAGTCAATTTGGGAAAATCCGATCTCAATTTCTTTTGTAAATTTCTTCAATAAATACTTTTAATAAACCTCTTTCATTTATGAACATCTTCGTTACTAAAATTCCAAATCCACTTATAAAACTCTTAATAAATCTCCAAGTTTATTATAAAACTCTTTTATAAATATCCAAAATGATTTATAAAATTGTTATACAAAAATCCAAAATCATTTATACAACTCTTTTACAAATATCCAAAATCATTTCTAAAACTTCTTTATAAACTCCTTTTATAAACTTTCCATATTTGAAACAAAACTTCTTTAATAAACTTAAATCAATAAAATTCCTTTGATAAAGAAAATCAATTATAAAGCCTTTATAAGATCTTTTATAAATCAAAACTCCACTTCATTTATAAACTCTTTTACTAAATGAAATTTCTTTTATAAATCAATTATATATTTATAAATACGATTAATCAGATAAATTAATTATGTAGCGACCTGGAATTTTGGACACTTCGCATTTAAATATCTGAATTGTTTAAATATTTGAATCTTGGATTAAATGTTATTAAAATGATTTAATAAGAATTTTAACCCCCTTTTAAATCATAAGTAATGATGGTAAACTTTATTTAGAAAATTATTTACAAAAATATATTCTTTGGACAAATATCGATAATGTGACCGAAAATTGTTTTATCGATAAACGGCTATTTTCTCAACGGAAGTTATTCAGACTTTTTTCGCATGTCTAAGTAATTATTAAAGAGTTAATTAGAAACTAAAAATATTTTCATGATTATGGCTAACTAAATAGGAAAATGGGCAAAAATGGAAATAATTAATTTTTAAGCTAATATCTAATGAACACATTAGCCACTAATTAAACACTCTCCTTATAACGACCCACCTTTATGGACGGTTTAACTTGACAATAAACCACACATGTCGAGCTCAAACCATTCAAAAGGGAGGAGTGTTATGGGGTAAATAAGAAAAAGAAGAGAAAGAAATAAAACAAACACAGAATCTCACAGCTGAATGAAAAAATATAATAATCAAATAACAGTTCATGAAGCTGTTTTACAAATACATTTGATTACACCTTTACAATACATATCAGAGTACATATAGTAGTAATAAAAAAATAATGCAGCAGAACAACATGATGAAGTGGAATAAATAAAATAAATAATAATAGTACAAAATCTTCATCTTCATCCTCCAGAAATAAGGTCTTCAATACACTGAAAAGCTCAGACTGACCCGAGCGTAATGAAAAGACAAAACACTCGAGTCAGAACTAAAAGATCTTATGTAAGTTAAATAGTAAATAAATATGAGTGCAACGGCTTCAGAGATGTTTACAGGGTTTGACATCTCTTATCCAGTGTCAACGTGAGTGCAATAACTTAAGAGATGTTCGGGATTTCCATCTCCTAAGGATCCGTTAAACTATCTACATACATAGTACAGTACGCTATTATAATAGTGTCTAAAGTAAAGTAAAGTATTAAAATAGCATTAAGGCAATACCCATATCCCCCTTAACACATTTTGTATATTCCTGTAGTCTATACAATAGCGTAAGCTCCACCAAACCGATGGTTTACCCAGAGGGCACTCCATAGGTACAGTGCAAAACAAACTCGTAGAAGGCGCGAAAAGGCATGTGACAAGGCATGTGAGGCAATGCCCAGGGTAGGATACTACCGTTTTATGGATCCAGACTGGTGGTAACGCATAGCAGCTACTACTGCTCACCTCGGAACACACTCCCACAATCAAAATCGATGGGCGGCCACCAAATCAATCACAAAATCATAATATGGTATCGAAGAAGCATGTCCGATCGGAGGTGCGACATCACTTGGCCCAGCGTGGCTCCTGTTTTAGTCACATCAAGCTGACTCACGGGAGTTAGGGCTACGTAAATACCTCATACAGAATCATTCGCCAAACCATCCTACTTCATTCTGGAATCTCCACCACGTACACAGTTGTTAAAGTGGTTTTCGGTATTGGCAGAGAGTATGACAATATCTGATCCCGGTCTTTTTAACAACTAAACGCTTATTTTTCACACCAGAAGGTTCTTTTACATTTTCAAAACCGATTCATAACTGGTATCAAAATATCATATTCAATTCAAACCATATCACTTTTCGAAATCATATTCACTTTCGAAATCATATTCACCTTCGAATTCATATCACATTTGAAATCATATTTTCTTTCAAAATCATACTTCCAAAATAGGTTAAACCCTCATTTCAAAATCATCATATTCAATCAAATATGTCATTTAAATCCCAACTTAGGTTATAACATCATTTAACCGTATTCGCTTTTAAATCAAGGATTTGAATATAATCACTTCCACTTTAATTAGTCTGAAATTTAGAAAATAGTTTAGATAGTTATAAATTGTTTAGCATAGTTAAAATAAAATTTTAAATAGTTAAAGTGCTCTAAAATAGTTTAAGAATAGAATAAAATAGTTTAAATGGATTTAAGATAGATTAAATAGATTTAAAATAGATTAAATAGATTTAAAATAGATTAATTAGATTAAAAATAGGTTATAGATTAAATTGGATTAAATAGATTAAAATAAATTAAAATAGTTTTAAATTGATTAAAATAGTTTAATAGTTTGAAAATCTTAATAATCAGGATTTCAAAATAATATATTTTTAAACAGTTTATATTAAAATGATAAATTTGAAATTAATGTCAAATTAAACTATTTCTTTCATTTCAACACATCTGGACCATGTCCAGCTTTCAAATCAACAAACTAAATTTTGTCTTTTAATTCAAATTCTCATTTAAACCATTTAATCAATATCGATTTCAAATCCAAGTTCGAACAATAAATCCAAACTATTTCAAATTTAGTAGATTTCAAAGTTACATTTTCAAACGTTCTCAATAACTCAATTTCGATAAATTTCATTTATACTTTAAATTCAACTTTTAAAATTTCAAGTGAATTTCTTTAAACAATTCCTTTAAACCAATTCCAATTTCAACATTTAAAGCTTGGATTTTCGAAAATAATTCAGTTTTATAAATCCAATTTTATTTTAAAATATCATTTAACTGAATTCAAAAATTAAGGATTTAAAATCATTTATTTAACCAATCCGGTGTCCGTATATAATTTTCTACTCTATGGTCAAGTAATACGGATATTTATCATTTCAATCCGCAATTATTTAAAAATTTACGGGTATATATCATTTCAACCCGCAATCCCAGAATAAGTTCAAAATCCATAAAATTGCTCGGGTTTATCATTTCAACCCATAATGATTATTCCCTAATCTATAGATCATTCAGGTATGTATCATTTCAACCCATAAGGATTTTCTAACAATAAACTAAGGGAACTTGCAGTGTTATATAACAATATAAATATAACGTCCAGTCATCCAATATCAACACTCAAACATCCATTACAATCACCATTCAATCAACCAATAAATAACATCAATTAACTGATTATCATCAACATGTATTCAATTGACAATTAAATTCAATATTAAATTAAATGGCGAATTAAATGCAATAAAGGTCATATTTAACTGGAATGACAATACAAATATACCAAACATCAACCAATCAATTCTAATCACATTATAAATTCTATTTAACTAACATAAAACAATTTAGTAATATGAGTGGGTCAATACACTCACCTTCGATCTGTCGTCGATTTAAAATCACAAATTAGACCAAAAATTTAATAGTCTCAGAATGCGGCCAAACTAGTTCCATAATGTCTGGAATTTTGATACGATACCAACAAAGAAAACTGCGCGTGAGTCCGAGCTCGTATGCAAAAGTTATTAACATTAGAAGATTGGAAAATTTCGACTTCGGGTATTACTACGAGTGACCGCCTCAATTACCCGGTGCTTGCTCTGAGTTTTTACCAAAATGACCCGAGACTCGAGTCATTTGGCTCCTGAACCGAAGTCGCTGTAGGGTTTTCGCCTCTGAAACTCGAAGCGCGCCCAGATCCGCCTTGTTTGGCATGGAACACTCTCTGACCCGAAGTCGCTGTACGGTTTTCGCCTCTGTAACTCGAAGTGAACCTCTTCCCGACTCGAAGTAAACCTGGGGCAAATTTTTTTTTTGAAATTAGGTTTCGTGTAACAACCCGTAATTTTCGATCATTTAAATTTGTTAATTTAATAAGATTTTGGTAATTTAATATTGAAAGAAACAAAAGTTGGAGATTGAGTAATGAAATAAATACTAGAATGAAATGTAACAATGGTAATTAAAGCTAATTATTAACAACATGAATGAAACTCCAATTAATTGAAATAATGTAAATGTTATATTTGGTTATAAATTCAATATATGGAAACAAATGTAAATATGGGATTAATTAATGAATTAGTATATATTTAATGACAATTGGATAAAAACAGTGTTATGTAAGCAATTGTGACATTTGTTTTTTAATAATAACTTATATGTGTAATTAAAGGTTAATGGTAACAATTATTGTATGTTACCTATCTATTTAGCATGTTAATTTAAATTGGAAATAAATTGCAATAAATATAATTAAATATTACGTTAATGTAAATTAAGGTAATAATTGGAAATAATGTTAATTCTATTCATGCTATGAAAATCTGTTGAATTAAAAGAATGGAAATAAAGATTTATCAATTTATTGGAATTTAAATTATAGTAATTGGATTTATTGCAAATCAATGAAATTAAGTATTTAAATATTACGTTAATGGGAAATTAAGATGAAATTGATAATATTAATGTAATAAATTACAAACCAATGTTAATATTAACTTTAAGATGATAAGTTAATAATTAATTTAATAACAAGATTGAGAAATCAAATAAATGGATTTATTGGAATTTCAATTGATAACTAATGAATTTACTGAAATTGAAATTTAATAATGTAATTGGTAAATTAATTAATTTTAATCTGATATCTTAACTTGTTTAAATTATTGTGAATGTTAAAGAAATCAAAAATGGAAAAAAATTGTTAACCATAGAATTGACATTGAAAATTCGACTAAATTAATTTAATATTAATTTATTTAATTAACTGAAATATAGCCATTTTGGCCACTGACTCGGATTTCGACGAAACCAGTTTCATTGGATCCGTAACGGTAAATTATTGTAGGATTTCAAGTTTCATAACGATTGGACTTGTCGTTTGATCGTACGGATTCGAAACGCCTTGAAATCAATTGAAATCAATTTGAAATAAGCTGATTTTATCATAACTTCTTCATACGATGAAATTTGGGCTTGAAACCAGTTCCATTGTTTTTAAAATTATCGAAAGCATCTGTTTTGATATATGGGATGACCCATTTTCGTTCCGGAGGCAAAATGGGCTTTTCGGGCCATTTATTGTTCAACTTTCAATCCAAATCAATCTGGTCCATTCTAATTTCAGCTTTTGTCTATAAATAGCTCCTATAAACCCAAGCCACTTCTTATTCCTATTTGTCTATACGTACATCTCCTTTCCATCTCTTCTTTTCAATGGCAGACAAACAAATTCTAGATCCAATTTCAAATCAAAAATTCAAATCCAAAAATCAAACTCCTCAATATATATCGAATTATATATCGATATGAAGCTATCGATGAGCGCATCTCAGATCTGCAATTCGTTTTTCGTTTTGGTTCATCGTTTGTTCAGAAAACGTCGAACTATTCACGGTCGTTCATCGTGCCTCGATCAAACTTGTCTGATCGCCGAATCGATTTGTGGGTATTGTAGAGTGGACCGAGGGGACTTCATCAGTGGGGTTTGTTTGGCGAAACACTGGCTGGATCGTCGGCAAAATCGTCGATTAGGGTTCGAAAAAAACCGGCGGTGCATTTGTTTGGGGAACCGGTCGCAGGCGGAGGGGCTTGAGTGGATGAGGCTCGGCTAGCTGAGCTCGGCGATGGGCTGGGTGGAGGTCCTAGTGGCCTACGGCGGAAGCGATGGCCGGTCAACGGTGGGATTCTGAACGATAATTGGGTTCGATCGTCTATTTTGGAAGAGAGGAATGCGGGTAGCGTAGCGGCTTCTGATTCGTGGGTTACTCTTTTTGTTTTATTATTTTTGTTTTTCCAATTTAAAATTTTTTAAATCGTTCTAACGCTAATAACTTTCACATACAAGGTCCATTTCACGCGCGGTTTTTCTCCACTACGATCCTATCGAAATTCCAGACATTTTGACGCTGGTTTGGACGGATTCTGAGATTGTTTGAATTTTGGGCTTAAATTGGATTCAAATTCAATTGAAATTCAAAAGGTGAGTGTTTTAACCCACTCACAACTTCTAAAATTTCTTATGTTTGTTATAGTTTTAATCATCATCTCAGTTAATTTGAATTTATTTGAATTAAATTGTTATTTAATTTATTTTTGAATACTAACTGCTAGTAAAAAAACCTTGTTATCGATTATCAGTTTATATTGATATTTATTGATTGATTTGGATGATGATTGTGATGGATGTTGATTGATGATATTGGTTGAATGGATGTTTATTTTATATCGTTATAAAATGCAAGTTCGTTATGGATTTTTATTTTTATTCGGGATTATGGTTTGAAAGATATACAACCGTAAAATGTTTAAATTGCGGATTGAAATGATAAATATCCGTATCACTTGACCCTAGTGTAAAGAATTATATACGGACACCGGATTGGTTAAATTAAATGATTTTAAAATCCTCGATTTTTGAAATTTAACAAAAGGATATTTTGAAATGAAATTTGATTTATAAAAATTGAAGTATTATTGGAAAAATTAAGTTTTGCGTTTAAATGTGAATTGGTTTAAAAAGGAATTTCTTTAAGAAATTAAATTGGAAGTTTGAAGTTAAACTTTAAGTATAAATGAAATTCTATCGAAATAGAGTTATTGAATATGTTTGGAAATAACTTTGAAATATTTTTGAAACTAGAGTAATCCGTATTGATATTTTGAACATGGATTGAAACGATATGAAATTCGATAGTTATTGAAATTTAGTTTGTCGATTTGGAAACTTGAAATGGTCCAAATATGTTGAAATAAAATGAATAGTTTAAGTTGATATTAATTTCAAACTCATATTTTTAATATAAACTGTTTTAAAGATACATTATTTAAAATTTCTAATTATTAAGATTTTCAAATTTAATAAATTATTTAACCAATATTAACTATATAAATTATTTTAATCTATTTTAAACCAATTCAATTTATTTTAAACTAATTAAAGCATTTTAATTTATTTTAAATATAATTAATCTATTTTAAAGTTATTTAATTTATTTTAATTTTATTTATCTAAATTTAATCTATTTAACTATCTTAAATCTATTAAAAATATTTTTACCTATAATTAAACTATTATAGAACATTTTAATTATTTATAACTATTTAAACTAATTTCTAAATTTCCAAACAAAGTACGTGGAAGAGTTTATATTCATTTCAATTGGTTTTAAAAGATAATAAGGTTAAATGATGTTATAACCTAAGTTGGAATTTTAAATGTATATTGAATTGAAATGATGATTTTGAAGTAAGGACTTAACCTGAAAGGAAATATGATTTTTGGTAGAAATTATGAGTTTTTGAAACGATATGATTTGAAAGTGATATAATTTTGAGAATACGAAATTTCAATATAAACTGTGAATTCGGCTTTGAAAGGAAATATAATTATCGAATTATGATTTCAAATGTGATATGATTTCAAAGGTGAATACGATTTCGAAAATAACTATGATTTCGAAAGTAAGTAATATGGTTTGAATTGAATATGATATTTTGATATCAATTATGAAATGATTTTGGAAATGTAAAAGAACCATCCGGTGTGTAATAAGCAATTGGTTGTAAAGAGACCGGGATAAGATATGGGCATACTCTCTGTCGATACCGAAAACCACTTTGACAACTGTGTACACGGTGGAGATTCCAAAATTAAGTAGGATGGTGGCGACGATTCTAAAGATATATTTACGTGGACCTAACTCCCATGAGTTAGCATAATGTGGCTAAAACAGGAGCGATTCCGGGCCAATGAGGTAGCATCTCTGATCGGACACATTCCATCGATACTATATTCTGACTTGCGATTTATTTGGTGGCCACCGTTCGATTTTACTCGGGAGTGTGTTTCGAATTGGGCGGTAGTTGCGGCTATGCGTCACCACTAGTCCGTATGCGTAATTGGTATATCTACCCTGGCATTGCCTAGTTGTGCCGTGTCACCTACCCTAGCGCACCTTCTTCGAGTTTGTTTTATGTCGTACCTATGTGGTATCCTCTGGCGGCTCCAGTTTACGGGGAGTTACGGTACTGTATAGACTATTGGCATACCTAAAAATGTGTTAAGGTGGAAAATGTAAAGCCTTAACGCTATTTTGTATACTTTACTTTAGACATATTATAATAGCGTATTGTAATACATAGTAGATAGTTTAACAGATCCTTAGGAGATGTGAATCCCGAATATCTCTTAAGTTACTACACTCACGTTAGACACTGGATAAGAGATGTCAAACCTCGTAAACATCTCTGATGCCGTTTACACTCATATTTATTTACCATTGATTTGACTCACATAAGATCTTTTTTAGTTCTGACTCGAGTGTTTTGTCTTTTCAATTCGCTCGGGTCAGCCTGAGCATTTCAGGATTTAATGACCTTTTTCTGGAGGACGAAGACGAAGATTTGTACTATTATTACTTATTCTATTATTCCACTACATCGTACTATTGCGATGCATTATTATTTTTTTATCTCTGATATGTGTAACTCTGATTCTGTATTGTATAAGTATAATCTAATGTTTTGTAAACAGCTTCATGAACTGTTATTTGATTATTATATTTTGTCATTCCGCTCTGAGATTCTGTTTTGTTTTTATTTCTTTCTCTTTTTCTTATTCATCCCAAATAACAATTCGCCCTTCTATATGGTTTGAGTCGGCATGTGTGTCTGCTTAAAGCATACAAAAAGGCAGGATGCTACAGTTGGTATCAGAGCTTTGGTTTAGCGATAAACCTTGGCTTTGTGGGGTCTGACTCTTTTAAAATAGAGTAGTAATACCCTAGAATGAGTCACTGAGTGTATATATATATGAGAGAGCGTATTTGTTAGTGTTATAAAAGGTTTTTATATTGTGTTAATTTGTTCCGTTTTGTATTTATAAATTTTGGTTGGTGCATAGGACGCTATGACATCGATAGGGATTTCTAAACACTTAATAGGACAGACCGACACAATATTTGTTTTGAATGTAGGTAAATGAAATAATTTTACCTATTGTATACTTTTATATAAAATAATAAATTTTATAAATGATATATATTTGTTGTAAATATTTGTTGTAAAATAAAATTTGAAAATAAAATAAATGAAATTTGAAAATTTAGAACTTAAGTTCCGGGGTTTTTGGAAATTTCTTTCGAATGATTTTGAGATAATAATAATATTATTAAAAGTATTTTCTGATATAATATTTCAATATAATTTGAAAGAATGGTTTTAATGAAATTTTGGAAAGAAATAAGTTCTGTACTCCCCTCTCTGTCGCTGGAAAATAATTTCGGTGATGAGTGCACGCATCATCGGTGTTCATTTTTGAGTTTCAAAGTGGGAAGACCGTGTAGTAATTTTACTGCACAATTATTTTGATAATCTTGATTTTAATTCCAAGTATGATTTGATATATATAAAGATATGATTATATATAATTTATTATTTTAAAGGATTTGAAAAGAAATCCGGCATTTAGTTCTTAAATTTCTATGAATTAGAGATTTCAATTATTGAAATGGAATAAAAAAAATTAACTATTTAATAATTGAAACTTCTAAATGAAAATAAGAAATGATATGCTAAGTTATAACTGAAATATACAAGGAATTTGAAATTTGAAATTTGTAACTTGTAAACGAAAAGAATAAGAAAATAAGAAATGATAATTATTGAACCTTAAGTTAATTAAAATAAGTAAGTCAAACTTGTGTAACTATCAATTGCATTCTTAAAGACATAAATATATAACTTACCTATTATAAAAGTTAAATGTTAAAAGAATATGTACTGGAAATTGTTACAAGTAAAACTTATGAAATGGGTATTTTAAATAAAGTGTTAAGTTAATTGTTAAAATAAAAGGTTAAGTAAATTAATGTATTTTGACCTGATAAATGAATTATAATTTAAATTGGATATTGGTTAAATAAATTTTATTTTATTTAAATTATAAGTTAAGTAATATCTAAATAAATAATCTTGAAAAGTGAAATAAGTTTGATAAGTTAAAAATGATAAAAGTTGAAGATATATTGTTATAAAATTGTTATAGTAAAATACTTTATAATAGTATTTGTAGCATTTTCGAAATGCTATGGGTTTCAGGTAACATTCTATAAGTGCCCGCTGCTGGAAATGAACTGTTTTTGAAATACTAATATATCTACTACAGCAGTTTATAAGTGCTGCTGTTTCTGAAACTAAACTGTTTTGAAATACAAGTACCTACTATAGCACTTTATAAGTGCTGCTGTTTTGGATTTGACAATGTTTTTGAAATGTTAATATATTTACCGTAACACTTTATAAGTGCTGTTGCTGCTGAAATTACAATGAACTTTGAAAATGAATATTATTTTGGAAGATTTTTGACATTGAATTTAAATGGTTTAAATGAACATGTTTTGAGGTGAAATATAAACCATTTTTGAAATTTATAAGTTAATACAATGTTTTCGAAATTGGTATAATTGAACGAATGAACTTAATAATGTTATAACTTTGGTAATGAATATTATTTTTAAGGGTGTTATTATTTTTCTAAACATTATAATTTCCAAATGATGACATTTTAAAATTGATATGGTTTCAACGTATTATGGTTTCAAAGTGTTTAGTTTCAAAGGTGTTATAACTTAGAAAGTACTTTGATTTTGGAAATGAATTTATTTGAAATAGTATTTAATTTAGAATTTTCTTTGAATATATTGATTTGCAATTGAAGATTTAAGAATATGACTTTATAAAGTGGTTTTGGTTTAAGATGAATTAAAAAGGAATATTTCAAGTTTAAATAAATTGAAAGAAATATTCAGTGATTGGAAATTTGGGTTTATTCAAATGATATTTTGGTTTTGAAGTATAAACTAGTTGAATATTATATTTTGGTTTTGAAGTATAAACTAGTTGAATATGATATTTTGGTTTTGAAGTATAAACTAGTTGAATATGATATTTTGTTTTGAGGTATAAATTATTTCGAAATAAATATCCATGGGTTATAATAACGATTGGTTGGCAAAGAGACCGGGATCGGATATGGGCATACTCTCCGTCGATACCGAAAACCACTTTGACACCCGTGTACGCGATGGAGATTCCAGAATGAAGTAGGATGGTGGCGACGATCCTATTGAGGTATGAACGTGGAATCGACTCCCGTGAGTTGGCATAAGGTGGCTAAAACATGAGCGATCGACGGGCCAATGAGGTAGCACCTCTGATCAGACACATTTCTTCGATACTATTATATTACTTTGTGATTGATTTGGTGGCCACCCTTCGATTTTTGATTTGGGAGTGTGTTCCGAGGTAGGCGGTAGTGGCTGCTATGCGTTACCACCAGCTCGGATGCGTAATTGGTATATCTACCCTGGCATTGCCTAGTTGTGTCGTGTTACCTACTCTAGCGTGCCTTGTACGAGTTTGATTTGTGTCATACCTATGGAGTATCTTCTCGTAGCCTCCCGATCTGGAGGTACGCAGGTACTGTATAGACTACTGGCACTATTTATGTGTTAAGGTGGAAAATGTAAAGCCTTAACGCTATTTAAAAGTAAGTTTATTTTACTATTAGACATTATTATAATAGCGAATATTACTACATAGTAAATAGTTTAACGGATCCTTAGAGGATGGGCGATCCCAAGCATCCTTTAAGTTACTTGTACTTTTCTATTACGGTTCACTTGAGTTGGTTTACATTGTATAAGTATGTATGTCCTGACTCAAGTGTTTTGTGTTTTGCTTTACGCTCGGGTCAGACTGAGTTGTACCAGTATTCGAGACTCACCTTTGGAGTTGGAGCTTCGCTTGGATCCATCTATTGATTCCGCTTTCAGTCATTCAGTTGATTCCAGTGATGTATTTAGATTTTGTATTTGACTATTGTATTGAGACATATTTGTATTCGTGATTTCTGTTGTATCTTGTTAACTCTGATGTATACATATATAGTAGCTTCATGAACTACTATTTCTTTGCTTCCGCTGCATTGTTATATTACTCTTTGTCTGTGTTCTGTGATTTATTTACTGTATATTCTGAGTTTTGCCAAATTTATATTTACAATTCGGTATTTTGAGCAATTCAAGTTCGACATGTGCGGATGCGAATGGTTGAAAATATCGAGTCGTTACATGGTATCGGAGCTTTGGCTCTAGGCAAAGCTTAGCATATATGGTAAATTTATTTATAGAATCACTTTCATTCGAGCTTGAATTCCTTCTTCTTCATGCCGATCCTTTTGAATTTAGGAATGTTCCCTGCGGTTCCAAAATCCATCCTTGTTCTTTCTCTATTTGTCTTCTTTTGATTCTGGAGTATCCCATAACTCTACTTCGAATGATCTTTATAACAAATTGGCAGTCTCGCCAATCTCAAAATGACTTGTAAAGGGGTGAAACTCCTTTACAATTAGCATTGATCCACCGAAGATTTCGGTTTACGATGCTATCTATCTCTTGTTATCCCGAATTCTATCTCTTGAGATCGAATGTAGGTTTGTCCCAGAACTCTACATCGATCTTATTCTTGAAGTCATTGTCGATCGGTTAAGGTTGCCAGTGATTTATATAAGCTTATTCATTCCCTTATTCTGTTATTTAATCATCTTGACTTTTGTTTCAACTTATCTTCAAATCATTCTTGAAGTGTAATTGTAAACTAACATTTAAATGTTTTAATATATATTGTGTTGTTTGAGTTGTTGATGTTGATTTGGGTTTCCGATCAATTCGTTTGATCAACGTTATCGATAAGATTTCCAAAACACTTGAACAGTGCAAACCGACACAATATGGTTTTCAAATTTAGTAAATGAAATAAATTTTGTATAATTATATTATATATATAAGGATAATTTTCTGAATTTTGATAGTTAATTGAATTGGTTGTTAAGAAATAATATTTGACTTTATATATATAGCTTGAAAACCATTGGCTTTTGTTTCATATATAAATAATTAAACTATAAAATATGGTTATAAATTAATTTGGAAATTTAAATGAATTTAAATCAAGAATTTGAGAATTTAATTTCCGATGATTCCGAACTTTGGTTTCAAAGTTTTAAAGGATATATTATTTAAAGTATTTTCGAATAGAAATTGTTTCTAAAGAATTTTAAAGTTTTAAATCAGTACTCTTCTCTTTGTCGCTGGAAAATAATTTCGTTGATGACTGCAGCATCATCGACATTCATTTTCGAGTTTCGAAGTGAAGAGACCATTCTGTAGCTTTGCTACAGTTTTTTCTTTGAAGAATTAAATTGATTTGAATTTCTAAAAATTGACTTGATTTATAATATATATATTGATATAAGGTTTAAAAAAATTGATTTGATATATATATTGTATATATATTTATTTATCTCTCTAAAATAGTTTAAAGTTAACCGGAAATTTAATTCTTAAATTTTAAAGGATGATTTCAATTATAAAAAGAAGCCAAAATGTTGAATAAATATTTATGCTTGAAATAATTGAATAAGAAAATTTTATTTGTATAATATTCTATTGCATTCCAATATGACTTACCTTAATTATTTAAAATTTAACAATGTAATTGGATAATGTACAATATAAAAGGATTTTTTTAAATAGAATTTGAGTGGTTATAATAAATGATATACACTTAAATTTTAGTATAAAAGATTAATAAAGGTAAATAGAATAAAAGGTTAATTGAACAATTACAATATAAAATGGTGTTAAAGGAATTTATAAATAAATTGGAGCAGCTATAAAAAGTGTAAATAAACTTAATAATATGATTAGATATTAAGTGGAATAAATTTAATAATAATATTGGAATAAAGAAGAATGAAATTTAGTAAATAAATTATGAGTATAATAAATGATTTTCAAATTCATGACTTTGGAAAATTGTTAATTTAAGATAATTGTACGATGAGATAATGAGATTAAAAATAGTTAAGATTTATTTAACTTAAGTGAAATCAAATGGATGAAATTAATTATTAATGTAAGTTGAAATTTTCATTGTTTCTGGTAATGGAATTTATGTTGATCCAGTTAAGATCGCTGCGATCAATGTATGGCTTTCTTCTCATCTTTCTTTGTGATTTCATATCATAACTCTATCATTTCGGTTGTCCTTATTTCTCACTATCTTGTAAGAGAATGGAAGGGTATTTCTTATAACAGTCTGTTTTGGAAACTTTTCAAGAATCTTTGATACTCATTTGAATCCGAGCACTGCTTACCATCCATAGACCGATGGTCAAACGGAAAGAGTGAATCAGATTCTAGAGGATCTTCTTCGTGCTTGTGTTCTTGATTATGGAAGATCTTGGGATGATCATCTCCATCTGGTTGAATTTACCTATAACAACAGTTATCAGGTATAAGTTCAAACTTCTTTTCATCTTGTCTTAATCCTATCTCATTCTATCTTGCTTTCTCTGTTTTCCGTGCCTCGTTCCTTTTCGAGGACGAAAAGTTTTGAGTGGGGGAGAGTGTAACAACCCATATTTTTAATCAATATTTTAAATTACATTTATTTGAAACTTTGATTTTTAAATCATTTAAAATTGAATTTTTGTAATTTTCCAATGTAATTTTGGATTTTGTTTATAATTTATTTTCCCAATATAATAAAATAATGATTTTCTGAAAATTTTATATTTTGGTCAACTTTGGTCAAACTTTGACTTACAGTTGAAATTTTTAAATTTGAAATTTTAATTTCTAATCTTTTTCTTTGAAGCAGAAGATAATTCGGATGCTCGTGCTGCTTTTCGTTTTTTCAAATTTTGTTTTATACTTTTTAAATTTGATAACTTTCAGCGTTTTACACGCGATTTTTTTCCAGTAAATATTGTTTGTTTTATTTTTTTATTTTTCTACTTTCTATTTTATTTTATTTTTCCATTCTCTTTTCTATTTGATTTTTATTTGGATTTTTGGGCTTGGAAATTCAAGGAGTCTTCAGTGTCTTTTCTTGGAAATCAAGTAAAGCCTCTTCATTTGCCTAGCCTTTCATTTCCACATCTCTTAGCCGTTCATTCCCCATAACCCTAGCCACCACTCCATTTTGTAAATCACGTACAAAAACATTTCTCATCTCCTCTTTCTTATTCTCATGGCTTCTCTTCCTTCTTCTTCCATTTTCCTGTTCTCTTTTCTTTGTTTTGTCTCAAGTTTGCTCGGCCTCTAACATGCTTCTTCCTTTAGCCGACCACAACCTCTTCACCACCATGATCGGCCTCCACCCTCATCACCACCACCAAACCCTGTCGTGAACCACGATGCAAAACTCCATCACCAAACTTTGATGAAAGCCTAGCCGAGCCACATATGCATCCCCTTCCTCTTCCTATTGCCTCGGCCACCACCCACACCATAACTTCCATCACATGTCGTGACCATCCCCTACCTTTTGTCGTGCCTTTGTCATGCTTTTCCGAGTTTGTTCTTGTGTCTTAATTGTCAGCTCTAGCTTTAAAAAGGTGAGTTTATCACTCTTGACATTCGTACTTATATAATTGTGAAACAATGACATGTGAATTGTAGAAATTAATATGCTATGTTCATATATGCCTGTTATATGATTTTATGATGTTATATACTGCTTATATATTTGTTACATCACCTGATATGATATTATATGTTTTACTATTTACTTATTTCTGTTTCTCACACTACAAGTTCCCTGTAAAATAGAATCACTATGGGTTGAAATGATACATACCCGAACGGACATTAGAATAAGGGAAAATTGTTATGAGCTGAAATGATAGGTTTAAGCGATTTTTATTGTATTTTAATTGACTTGGGATTGCGGGTTTGAAATGATATAACCCGGATTTTTCTTTTTAAATTACGGATTGAAATGATACATATCCGTATCACTTGACCTAGGTTAGAATTTTTTTTACAGACCCATGGTTATATATTTAATAATATTTTCTTAAAAATTTTAAGTATTTTTAAGTTTTAAGATATATGAAAATTTTACTTAAAAATTTGATTCAATGGTTTTAAATATATGGAATTTTTATAAGTCAATAAGTGGTTTGAGTTTAAATTATAAAGTTATATTGGTTTTTATAAGTTGGAATCTTTATATATCAATAATTGGTTTTAAATTGCTATTTAAAGATCTTTATTGATGATAAATAACTTAATAATTAAATTTGATTTAATGTGGAATTTTAAATCCAACCTAGTGATGGTAATAGGTTTTATTTTATGAAATAGATATGTTTTGTAAAATAAATAATTATGATTTAAAATGGTAAAATGAATCTTAAATTATGACTTAACTTTATAATGGAAATTTGGTTTTCAATTGGAAATGTGAAGTTTGACTTATGAAAAGAATATTTTGTTTATGAAATGGGTATTTTAAATAAAGTGTTAAGTTAATTGTTAAAATAAAAAGTTAAGTAAATTAATGTATTTTGACCTGATAAATGAATTATAATTTAAATTGGATATTGGTTAAATAAATGTTATTTTATTTAAATTATAAGTTAAGTAATATCCAAATAAATAATCTTGAAAAGTGAAATACGTTTGATAAGTTAAAAATGATAAAAGTTGAAGATATATTGTTTTAAAATTGTTATAGTAAAAAACTTATAATAATATATGTAGCATTTTCGAAATGCTATGGGTTTCAGGTAACATTCTATAAGTGCTACCTTTGCTGGAAATGAACTGTTTTTGAAATACTAATATATCTACTCCAGCATTTTATAAGTGCTGCTGTTTTGAATCTGACAGTGTTTTTGAAATGTTAATATATTTACCGTAACACTTTATAAGTGTTGTTGCTGTTGAAATTACAATGAACTTTGGAAATGAATATTATTTTTGAAGATTTTTGACATTGAATTTAAATGGTTTAAATGAATATGTTTTGAGGTGAAATATAAACCATTTTTTAAATTTATAAGTTAATACAATGTTTTCGAAATTGGTATAATTGAACGAATGAACTTAATAATGCTATAACTTTGGTAATGAATATTATTTTTAAGGGTGTTATGATATTTCTAAACATTATGATTTCCAAATGATAACATTTTAAAATTGATATGGTTTCAAAGTGTTTGGTTTCAAAGGTGTTATAACTTAGAAAGTGCTATGATTTTGGAAATGAATTTATTTGAAATAGTATTTAATTAAGAATTTTCTTTGAATATATTGATTTGCAATTGAAGATTTAAGAATATGACTTTATAAAGTGGTTTTGGTTTAAGATGATTTAAAAAGGAATATTTCAAGTTTAAATAAATTGAAAGAAATATTCAGTGATTGGAAATTTGTGTTTATTCAAATGATATTTTGGTTTTGAAGTATAAACTAGTTGAATATGATATTTTGGTTTTGAAGTATAAACTAGTTGAACATGATATTTTGGTTTTGAAGTATAAACTAGTTTTGAAATGGATATGATATTTTGTTTTGAGGTATAAATTATTTGGAAATAAATATCCATGGGTAATAATAACGATTGGTTGGCAAAGAGACCGGGATCGGATATGGGCACACTCTCTGTCGATACCGAAAACCACTTTGACACCCGTGTACGCCGTGGAGATTCCAGAATGAAGTAGGATGGTGGCGACGATCCTAGTGAGGTATGAACGTGGACCCGACTCCCGTGAGTTGGCATAAGGTGGCTAAAACAGGAGCGATTGACGGGCCAATGAGGTAGCACCTCTGACCAGACACATTTCTTCTATACTATTCTATTACTTTGTGATTGATTTGGTGGCCACCCTTCGATTTTTGATTTGGGAGTGTGTTCCAAGGTGGGCGGTAGTGGCTGCTATGCGTTACCACCAGCCCAGATGCGTAATTAGTATATCTACCCTGGCATTGCCTAGTTGTGCCGTGTCACCTACCCTAGCGTGCCTTGTACGAGTTTGATTTGTTTCGTACCTATGATAGTTATTTAAATTTAGTTTGTCGATTTGGAAACTTGAAATGGTCCAAATATATTGAAATGAAATGAATAGTTTAAGTTGATATTAATTTCAAACTCATATTTTTAATTTAAACCGTTTTAAAGATACATTATTTAAAATTTCTAATTATTAAGATTTTCAAATTTATTAAACTATTTAACCAATATTAACTATATAAATTATTTTAATCTATTTTAAACCAATTCAATTTATTTTAAACTAATTAAAGCATTTTAATATATTTTAAATATAATTAATCTATTTTAAAGTTATTTAATCTATTTTAATTTTATTTATCTAAATTTAATCTATTTAACTATCTTAAATCTATTTAAAATATTTTTACCTATAATTAAACTATTCTAAAACATTTTAACTATTTATAACTATTTAAACTAATTTCTAAATTTCCAAACAAAGTACGTGGAAGAGTTTATATTCATTTCAATTGGTTTTAAAAGAGAATAAGGTTAAATGATGTTATAACCTAAGTTGGAATTTTAAATGTATAATGAATTGAAATGATGATTTTGAAGTAAGGACTTAACCTGAAAGGAAATATGATTTTTGGGAGAAATTATGAGTTTTTGAAACGATATGATTTAAAAGTGATATAATTTTGAGAATACGATATTTCGATATAAACTGTGAATTCGACTTTGAAAGGAAATATAATTATCGAATTATGATTTCAAATGTGATATGATTTCAAAGGTGAATACGATTTTGAAAATAAGTATGATTTCGAAAGTAAGTAATATGGTTTGAATTGAATATGATATTTTGATATCAATTATGAAATGATTTTGGAAACGTAAAAGAACCATCCGGTGTGTAATAAGCGATTGGTTGTTAAAGAGATCGGGATCAGATAAGGGCATACTCTCTGTCGATACCGAAAACCACTTTGACAACTGTGTATGCGGTGGAGATTCCAGAATGAAGTAGGATGGTGGCGACGATCCTAAAGGTATATTTACATGGACCTAACTCCCGTGAGTTAACATAAGGTGGCTAAAACAGGAGCGATTCCGGGCCAATGAGGTAGCACCTCTGATCGGACAAATTCCATCGATACCATATTCTGACTTGCGAATTATTTGGTGGCTACCCTTCGATTTTACTCGGGAGTGTGTTTCGAGGTGGGCGGTAGTTGCGGCTATGCGTCACCACCAGTTTGGATGCGTAATTGGTATATCTACCCTGGCATTGCCTAGTTGTGCCGTGTCACCAACCCTAGCGCGCCTTCTACGAATTTGTTTTTAGTCGTACCTATGTGGTATCCTCTAGCGGCTCCAGTTTACGGGGAGTTACGGTACTGTATAGACTATTGGCATACCTAAAAATGTGTTAAGGTGGAAAATGTAAAGCCTTAACGCTATTTTGTATACTTTACTTTAGACATATTATAATAGCGTATTGTACTACATAGTATATAGTTTAACAGATCCTTAGGAGATGTGAATCCCGAACATCTCTTAAGTTATTGCACTCACGTTAGACACTGGATAAGAGATGTCAAACCCCGTAAACATCTCTGACGCCGTTTACACTCATATTTATTTACCATTGATTTGACTCACATAAGATCTTTTTTAGTTCTGACTCGAGTGTTTTGTCTTTTCAATTCGCTCGGGTCAGCCTGAGCATTTCAGGATTTAATGACCTTTTTCTGGAGGACGAAGACGAAGATTTGTACTATTATTACTTATCCTATTATTCCACTACATCGTACTGTTCCGATGCATTATTATTTGTTTATCTCTGATATGTGTAACTCTGATTCTGTATTATATAAGTATAATCAAATGTTTTGTAAACAGCTTCATGAACTGTTATTTGATTATTATATTTTTTCATTCCACTACGAGATTCTGTTTTGTGTTTATTTCTTTCTCCTTTTCTTATTCACCCCAAATAACAATTCGCCCTTCTGTATGGTTTGAGTCGGCATGTGTGTCTTCTTAAAGCGTACAAAAAGGCGAGATGCTACATTTTGGAATTTGGGAATTAGGTTTGATATTCTGACGTTTGAGAAGGAGGAAGAAGATGTACGTACAGAAATAATAAAATGAGAAACAACTAGGGTTTATAAACAGCCTATATATAGGCAGGGTTGGATCGAAACGATAACGATGACCCTAAAAGCCCGTTTCGTTCCCAAAACGAAAATGGGTCATCCAATATATCAAAATATAGGTTTTCAATATTTTTAAACTCAATGGAACAAGTTTCATGTCCTAATTCCATTGTATACAGAAGTAAGCTTTCAAAATCACCTTATTTCAAATTGATTTCAATCAAATTGATTTCTATGCGTTTCGAGTCCGCACGATCAAACGACAAGTCCGATCGCTACAAAACTTGAAATCCTACAAAATTTCACTATTACGGATCAGTTGAAACCATTGTTTCGTCGAAATCCGAGACAGTAGCCAAAATGGCTATTTTCACGTTAATTAAATAAATTATTATTAAATTAAATTTATCACTTTTCAAATTCAAATTTTATAACTAACAAATTTTTATCACTTTTGATTAACTAGTAATTATATTCTTTTAAAACAAATTTTCCATGTCAAATTCAACTATTAATATTGCGCTAATTACAGCGTTCCAATTCCAATTGCAATAAATTCATTAATTATAATTTAAAACCCAATAAATTGATTCATTTTGATTTCAATCTTTTTATTCAATCAATCATTAATTTATGGACATAGTTAACTTTGGTTTTCCATTTATTACATCAATATTCTACAATTTTCATCTTAATTCATATTAATGCAATATTTACTTACATTTATTGCAATTGATTTACAATTAAGTTTCAATAGATTAAATAATGCAATGATAATTAAACCATTATTACAACTTACAATTTCAAACATAATTCTATGTTTATTGTTAACAAACAAAACTAATAAATTCACATACAAATTAATTATTCTATTTTAATCTATTCCAATTAATCACATACAATTTCACCGTTTAATACAACATTTGATTTATTTACTCATTTACAGTTTATACCGAATTTTAACTTTACAATCATTCCAATTAATTGAGATTTCATTAAAATAGTTATCAATTTCCTTAAATTAACATTATTAAATTTCAATTAATTGAAATTACATTAAAATGGTTATCCATTAACTTACAGTAACATTATTACATTTCATTCTAGTTATTATTCTCATTATTAAACTTAAATTTTTTAATTTTTCACCACATTAAATTCCAAAACTTATTTAATTATCGAAATTTATGGGTCGTTACAGTGATTTTCATTGAAATAAATTTGGGATTGTGGGTTGAAATAATATATACCCGTAAAATTTAAAATTATTTGCGGATTGAAATGATAAATATCCGTATCACCTGACCATAGGGTAGAAAATTGTGTACGGACACCAGATTGGTTAAATTAAATGGCTTTCTTTTTTATCTTTAAACTTTGAATACCGTTAAACGATATTTTGAAAGAGAATTTGATTGATATAAATTGAATTGTTTTAAGAAATTATTTAAAGAATTTAAATTGAAATTTTAAAGTTGAATTTAAAGTATAACCGACATTCATCGAAATTGAGTTATTGAAATGTTGGAAACTAAAACTTTGAAAATCTAGTGAAATTGGAATAGTCAAATTTGATATTTCAAGATTTGAAATTGGGTTTTGATTTTAAATCTAGATATGGTCCAGATTTGTTGAAATGGAAGAAATAATTAAATTTGATGTTAATTTCAAATTAATTATTTTAATATAAACGGTTGGAATGTTATTTTAAATTCTAATTAGTAAGATTTTCAAACTATTAAACTAAGCTAATCTATCTTAAATATTTTAAACCATTTAATCAATTTAAACTATTTTAATTTATTTTAATATATTTAATCCAATTTAATCTAATTTATCCTATTTTAAACTAAGTAACCCATTTTAATATATTTTAAATTTATTAAATCACTCTTCTCTTCATGCAAGCTTGGAAGATTCTAGAAGCTTCCTATAGGATAAGAGATATTATGAAAGGGGTATAAGAGTAATTAGCTATAAAGGAGATATGACATAAAGTATAAAAAGAGCATAAATGGAAACTCCTTAACACTTAAGCAATTGTGACATAAAGTTATCATGTGAGAGGAGGCTCCTTTTTAACCTTCCATGAGAGGTAGAAGGTAGTAATGACCCCTTTCCCAAGCCAATATAAGAGAGGGCACATGTAACGACCCGTATTTTTAATAATTAAAAATATTAAATTAAATAAGGCTTTGGAATTTAATATTGTGAGAAATTAAAATTTATGATTTATTAATTTGAATTTTATTAGATTATAAATTTTGACCTTAGGATAAAATCTTAAAACAACTAATTTTAATGAGATAAAAGATGGTAACTTGTATTAACATATAATTTAATAATATTGGTTGAATGTAATTGACAATTGTTTTAATGTAATTCCAATCAATTGTAATAATAAAGGTTAGTAAGGAATAAAATAAATGATGTATTAATGGTGAAATTATATATTATTTAATTGAAATTAGTTTTAATATAGAATATGAAATCAATTATTTCGTACATAAATTTATTAACCTTTGTTTGTAAACAATAAATTTATAAATGTGTTTAAATTACTTAAATGTAATTATTTTTTTATTTCTCGTCTTATTATTTAATCCGTTTGAAATTAATTTGGAAATCAATGGTAATTAAATGTAATTGAAATATTGCAATTAATATAAGAAAAGATGTTAACTATAGAGTAATGAGTGTAATAAATGAAAACTTATATTTAATAAATTCATAAGGTATTTGTTGATTTAATAATAAGAATGTAAATCAAAATAATAGAATTTGTTTGAAATTTAAAATATAATGAATGGATTTTTATTACAGTTGTAATTGAATGTTGAAATTAATTTAATATTTAAATATTGGATTTAACATGGAAAAATTAATTTTGAAAGATTATTAAAATCCTATTTAATCAAGAATGATGATATAAAACTTTTAATTTAGAATTTAAAAGAGATAAATCAGTTTAATAATAATTCGTTTTAATTAACGCGCAAAAATGAATATAATTTGATTTTAAAGCTAACTTCTATATACAATAGAATTAGGGTTTGAAATTACTTTCATTAAGTTTAAAAATATTAAAAACCTATATTTCAACATATAGGATGACCTATTTTCGTTTTGGGAACGAAACGAGCTTTTCGGGCCTTTGTTTCGCTTTGGCCCAATCTATTTATATTCACATGTAAAATGTAATTTTTGAAATGTAATTATTCAAACCTGATTCAAATGTGTAACAATAATAAAATCGAGTTGTTAATGAACGACGTGGGTTGTAATAACGAAATTTAAAGTAGAAATGTTGTATTTGCCCATAACTGTGAATTGGTAAATAATTTGGATATAATTTAATTTAAATTTTATCGAATGATAAAATGTTAACTTTTGTATATGATGAAATTAGGGCTCGAAACTAGTTCCATTGTGTTCAGAAGGCCATTTTACACATCGATTGCCTATCAGCACGCCTCGATTGGAGTTCGGGATGTTTTGGACCTTATGCTATAAATAGTGGGCTGATGGGTTTGTGTTGAACGTGAGGTTTTGAGGATGATAATGTAATTACATATTTGCCCTTAGTTCATTTTAATTTAAAATTTAAAATTTAAAATACAAATGTTCTAACCTTCATAACTTTTGCATATGAACTTGGATTCGCATGCTGTTTCTTCTGTTGGACTCGTATCGAAATTCCGGACAATATGAAACAAGTTTGGTTGAATTTGGATACTATTGAAATTTCGAGCATTTATTGGATTTTTTTATGGGTTGTAAATCAAAGGTGAGTGACTTAACCCACTCACACAATACTAAATTTTCTACTGTTAGTTAAATTGAAATTACGAAGTGATAAAATTTTATTGGTTGCTGTTTGATGGTTTAAATTGACATTTAAATTAACTTGAATTTTATATTGAATTAAATTGACATTTAAATTATTATTGAAAATTAATTGTTAGTTAAATACCGATAGTGGATAATTAGTAACTGTTATGATATTGGTTGATTTGGATGTTGATTATAACTGGATGTTTATTTATTGATGTTGGATGTATGGTTGTTTGCTATATTCTCATTATTACCCCATTTATTATTTAACATCCTATAAATTGTCATCTGATTATTTTGAATAAACTAAGAAATAGATTGAAATGATATATACTTATGTCATTTAATTTTGGGTTGAAATGATATAAATCCTTCCTTGTAATTAAAATTGAATTAACTGATCACTTGGCCATATTGTAGAAAATTATATACGGACACCGAATTGGTTAAATTAAATGATTCCAAAACCTTGAATTTAAATGATATTATTTTAAAGAAAATAAAATTTTGATTTATATGAATTAAATTATTTTCTAAATTCGAGCTTTGAAATGTTGAAATGGAAACTGTTAAATGAAATTGTTAAGGATTTAAATTGAAATCTTAAAGTGGAAATTTGGATATGTTTTGAATTTATGGGAAGTGAATAATTGTGAAGATTTATATTTTAATTTAAACCTTGAATTAACTTTAATTAAAATAGTTTAAATTGGTATTTCGAAGCTTGGATGTGAAATGGATTTATACCAAATTGTTTAAAAATGAGAATTTGAATTGAAACTTTCATCCATTTGAATAGAACCGTTCAAATTGAATTTGAAGTAAAGTTGAATACGCTTTTGGAATTGAGGCTGATTTAAATTGAATTTTGAATATGAAATTGACTTGAATTGGAAATCAAAAAATTGATTTCGTTGTGATTTGGAATATGAGTTCAAATTGTTGTGAAAGAAAGAAACAGTTTTAATATAAACTTTTTTAATATAAAAACTATTTTAATTATCCAAAATATTTTTCAATATTAAAACTATTTTAGATTTAAAACTATTTCGAATCTTTATACTATTTTAATTATTCCAAACTATTTTTCAATATTAAAACTATTTTAATAATCCAAACTACTTTCAATATTCAAACTATTTTAATTATTTAGAACTATTTACAATATTCAAACTGTTTCAAAAGGGGGATTTATTTAGATTAAAATCATTGATTTAAATAGGAATATTCTGATATGAAGGTATAACTTATTTTGAATTCGAAATGATTTTGAACTGAATCTGATATTTTGATATGAAATATGACTTGTTCTAGAATTTGAAAGAATGAACCGGTGTGAGAAATGACGTTTGGTTGTTAAAGAGACCGGGGCCAAATATTGGCATACTCTCTATCAATACCGGAACCACTTTAACAACCGTGTACGCAGTGAATGTTATCAAGAATGTAGAGGTTGAATTGGCGGCGTTTGCTGGATGTGAAGAAAGAGAATGATGATGGATAGACCCCGACACGTGTCAATTGAAAGTGACTAAAACAGGAGCCATACCTGACCAATGAGGCTAGCTACCTCTAGCGGACACACTTCTTTGTATTACCATCTTGACTTTAAAACTTGATTGGTGTGCACCTTTGGATTTTCGGAGTGTTGGTGGCGGTGGGCCGTTATGGGTTAGCGCAAGTCAGGAAACACAAAATGGTAGTATCCTACCTTGGGCATCGCCTCTCGTGCCTTGTCATACTCTTTATCCTTATTCGCAACCACTACAATTTTATTTTAGTATGGTACCTATAGGGGACTCATAGGCTACCAACGTTACTGGTTGAGTTACAGGACCTGCATAGACTACCTACTTAAAAATGTGTTAAAGGAGATCAATGTAAAGCCTTAATGCTATTTTAATACTCTACTTTACTGATATACATTATGTAACGACTCGTAAATTTCGTGGATTTAATTTGGTTGAATTAATGAGTTGTGTAAATTTAATTTAGTAGAAGAAAGAAAAAGAAAAGGGATAATGAAATGAATGCTAATAAAATATAAGTGGTGATTTAAAACCTATTTACTAGCAATTTGAATAAATTTTAATAAATTAAATGGCTAAGTATTATACCTGGATATAAATTTCATTTAAGGGAATTAACTAATATGTTAATGTAAAGTTAGAAAACATTGAAATAAATGATAATTCTATTCATAATTATAAGCATTTAATATATTAATTAATGTTGGTTTGATGATAACGTTACTTAGTGATTTATTATAGAGTAAAGTGTGAACGTAAAGTAATAAAAGAATAGACTTATGTTAAGTAATAATTTGTGTATAAACGGGATTTTAAATGGTGATTGTTAAGTAATAAGCCTATATAGGCATGTAGGGAAATAGGTAATAATTTATATGTTGTTATTTTATTTAGTATGAAATAAAGGTTGGAATTCTAATCACAATTAGAGGAGAGTAGGTAGTACCTTATTAGGAAATAAATATAAGGGTAGATAACAACTATTGTGAATTCCCTAATTAATTGGTTGATAAATTTATTTGAAATAACGATCATTTGAATGTGAGTAATTACAATGTAGTTATTGATTTCAAGCATTACTTTAATAATAAATGTGGATAGGGGTATGTTAATACAAGGAAATAAATCGGCGTTATATATTGAAATTTTGTTAGTGTTACAATAAGTAAAATTGAAATAGTTAATACAGATAAAAGTGAAATGGAAAATATGAATGCAATAGTGTGAGTCCAATATGTAATCCATCTAATTCAAATTAAAGATTCATTAATTTAAGATAGTCTCTGAATTTAAATGGAATTAAGGGAAATTTCTGAAATCGATAAATTTAGCAACTTTCAATTTACTTTCAAATTTGTTAAACTATTGTAATTGATTTAGAAATATAAAAAGTTGTTTATTTATTTGAAGTTAAAATTTGAAATTGGGTTATTTCAATTAAATGGGAATTTAATGTTAAATATTACGTTAGTGGAGTTTTAGTTGAAAATCTAGAATAACAATATATTAGACCATTAACCAATGCCAATTTATCTACTTTGTGACGACCGCCCACGACCCCTGCACTGAACATGGAAATAGTGCGCTGTAAAGTGTGCCAGGCAGCCATGGACGATTGCCAAGGTTAAATTAAAACAGCAGAATCTATCGTATTACTCACAGCGCATGGATAAAATACAATAGAGAATACATATAGTGAAGCATCTCAAAATAGAATCTCATCAATTAAGCTTCATAATAGTTTAATACAACATCTGAATAGTCAATACATCAAGCCTCACTACATATCACTTAGAGAATTATACAAAGCAGCGGAACATCCAGTACATATAGTAAGAAAATAATATGCAAGCCTCCAGCTCGTCTTCGTCATCAGCATCGTCGGAAACTAAGAACAGCACCTGTCACCTGCTACCTAGTCTGCCCATCCCAAAGCGGATGAACAGCCCAAGGCAATAAGAGTTAAACATAAAGCCTTGAGTCAGACAACAGTCTTAGTGAGCGGTAAATTAACTAACAACATACCAAAAGAGAATAAAGGAAAAAGGAATAGGAATCCAACCCTCCCACTCCACCTCTTTCTACAGTGATAGCCCCAGACACACTAAGCAGAAGTAAACAAAGCAAAGCAGACATTTAAAGTAAAGCAATTATCACTCGAGTCAAGGTCAACATTTTCCAAGTACAAACCCCCAAGGCCTAAACCAAGATCAGATAAGCACCCAGAAAACATTGCTCTTGAGATCGAATGACGATACAACCAAACATCCATGACTCTGGCTATCACTGTTATCATTGCTTCGATACCACCGTTAATTGAATGACCGGCACATTCTTTCAGCCGTCCGTCAAGGGTTAATGGCAACCCCGGTTCTAGACATAACTCCGCATGTCGTCGCAGCCCGTGCCTAGGACTATTGAATCTGCCCAGAGTACTCGACTACAATCATAGTCTTTGGGGACTATCGAATCTGCCCAACGTACTCTTGCTTTGAGTCTGCTAGAACCTTCAATAACGATGAAACCTCAGCCTTCTAGTCATCCTCCTCGACGACTATTTCCATACCAGCCCAAGCGCCTCTCGAGCCAACCATTATCATCAACTCGAACCATTTCATCGAGTTATCAACATGCTTGGAATGATCCCGTCTGGATTAAACCAAGGCTATCTCATACCATGCCTCGCTTCATCTCATCATAGCAAAGCCTCATCTCAACATCAACATCATCAAAACTATCCATATGAGCTTCATCATCCACCACATATGCCACGAGCAGCTTTTCCAATTCAAGAGCCTTTCCCTTAGCTTTTGAATCATCTTCGACTAACTTGTTCAAATCAAATCATCAATCAACTAATTTACAACAATCAATCAAGGCAAACATTAATCCAAGTAATCAAGCATTCAAACATGATCAAATAAACAATTATAACAATAATGGCAATTTTGTAAATAAAGAGTCTAAATCTAACAAGCATGAATCATGAGTAATATCTCTACAACTTGATGAATGAACTTGCATAGGTTAACATGTAGTAAAATGGATGTCAAATTATCATGAATAATAGATCTACACTTTAGTTTATGAAAATGCATGGAAATCACTATTTTAACACCAAATCAAGCCATCAATCCGATATACTCCTTTGGATCCGTGTGAGAGATAATCACCACTCACCGAATCACCTAAACACTTCAAAAGCAACACACTACAGATCTGGACAGCGAAGGATCTAACTTGATTCTCCAAAATTCCGCTTCAAACGGTGAAATCTCTCTTCGATGGATGTAGATCTTCAATCTAAGCTCTTGGATCTTCGATTTGATCTTCGATTTGGATGGAAGGAATAACAAGATTAGAGTGGAGAAAAGAAGTGAAGAAGTGTAGAACTCGAGCTCTCAAAATAGCAGCACTTCGTCGCTTCAAAATCGCGATCCCAAAAAGTGAAGTAGAACCGGGTATTTATAGGCTGAAATCCCCTAAGTCGTCCGCCTCCTTAAGTCGTCTACGACTCATAGAAACCTCACGACTTACGACTTAAGAAATACCACGACTTACGACTTAACCAACTCAACACATCCTACGACTTAACTGATCCACCAATCTACGACTTAACGACTCAACACAATAAGTCCTCACGCGACTTAACAGCTCACGACCTAACACTTAGCGACCTAACCCCTTAAGCCTTCACGCGACCTAACCTGACATAACCGCGTTCCTACCTAAGTCGTTTTAAACGACTTAACAACTTACGACTCAACGAAAATGTGGCCTAACGACTTAACTTAACTCGTCCACAACTTATAAAACCTCACGACTTAACTGTACAACATCCTAAGCCACTAACTACTAGGTCGTTCACTTCTAATACTAACTTCCTTAGGTCGCTGTCTTTCCTTAAGTCGCCCCAATACTTAAGTCGTTAACTCTTAAGTCGTTCACTCGACCTAAGCTACCACACGACCTAACTTCTACATGACTTATCCCAAAATCCTTAAGTCGCCAACTTCCTTAGGTCGCTAATTCCTGTAGGTTGCTCCAATCCTTAAGCCGTTCACTCGACCTAACCTACTACCCGACCTAAGCCATCACACGACTCATCTCCCAGACGACCTAAGCTACACAAAGCTTAACGACCTAACAACAATAGTTACAAACATTTGATCCGTAAAAATACGGGTCGTTACATTCTCTCCCCCTTAGGAATTTCGTCCCCGAAATTCCAAACAAACAAGAGAAATCAAAAACTATTCTGCATGCCTACCATCCATAGCAATCAACAAACCATGCATCCAATTACTAGCTTAGCATGCAGAATTCTAAAACTAGAACAAGTTACAATGTCGTGAGATGACACGACACCTTATGGCCATACCTTGAAGAGTTCAGGATGAGCTGCCTTCATCCTCTCTTCCACCTCCCATGTACAGTCGTTATCATCATCACTCCATTGTATCTTGAGAAACCTAACTACCTTCCTCCTAAGCTGTTTCGTGTCAGTTTCCACAACACGAAGCGGCTTACGAGGTCTCTTATCGGCTAGATCAATCTCAAAATCTTCACAGCCATCTGCAGAAACTACTGTATTCGAGTCGTGCACATACTTTTGTAGATACGATACATGAAAAACATTGTGCACGCTCGACATCTTTTCTGGTAACTCCATTTTATAGCCGAGCTTTCCAATTCGCTCGATGATCGGGAATGGTCCAACAAATCTCGGAGTCAATTTTCCTTTCTTCCCGAATCGAATAACATTCTTCAGTGGAGAAATCTTCACAAAAACCATATCACCTACGTCGAATTCCAAATCCTTACGACGCTTATCGGCATAACTTTTCTGTCGGTCTTGGGCTGCCTTCATTCGTTGCCGAATGATCTCTATACTATCCGAAGTCTGTCGAATCATTTCTGGCCCAAGTATCAACTTTTCTCCTGTTTCTAACCAACATGTCGGAGAGTTACACGGTCTTCCATACAATGCTTCATACAGTGCCATACCAATGCTTGACTGGTAACTGTTATTATACGAAAATTCCACCAAATGAAGATGATCTTCCCATGATCCTCCGAAATCTAAAACACATGCCCTGAGGAGATCTTCCAAAACTCGGTTGACTCTCTCGGTCTGACCATCTGTTTGAGGGTGATAAGCTGTACTCAAACACAACTCGGTTCCCAAAACTTCTTGGAAGCTCTTCCAAAATCTACTAGTGAACAATGGGTCTCGATCACTCACTATACTCTTCGGAATACCATGGAATCGAACTATCCACTTAACATACAGCTAAGCCAACTTTGATGCAGTCCTAGTCGATCGAACAGGAATGAATCTTGCACTCTTAGTCAGACGATCTATGATGACCCAAATCCCTTCATTTCCCGTTCTTGTTCTAGGTAACCCATTTATAAAATCCATCGATATTTGCTCCCACTTCCATGTAGGAACTTCTAATGGCTGAAGCAATCCACTGGGCTTCTTCTGCTCAGCTTTTACCAACTGGCAGTTCATGCACTTGGAAATAAAATTTCCAACATCCTTCTCATACCTTCCCAGTAATAGGTTCTCTTCATATCCCGATACATCTTATTTCCACCTGGATGAATTGTCAGCTTCGAGTGATGACTTTCCTTCAGAACTTCATCTCTCAATTCATCTATATCGGGAACAACTAGTCGTCCTTGCTTCCGAAGCCAACCCTCTCGATCGACCTCGAATCCTTTATCCTTTTCTGGGTCCAATCCAGATTCTAAATCACGGATAATCTTGACAAGCTTATCGTCTTGCTTTTGGCTCTCGCCAATTCTTTCCACAAGAGTCGGTCTTATCGATAAGTTTGCCAACATCTCAAGTTCCAATTCACATCTGGGCCTGAAGTCAAATCCAGCTAAATACTTGAGACTCTTCCATTCTGAAAACATGGCTCCCAATCCTGCATGTCTTCGACTTAACGCATCTGCCACTGCGTTACCATTTCCCGGAGTATAGGCTATACCAAAATCATATGATGCCAAAAATTCTAGCCATCGTTGCTGCCGAAGATTTAAATCCTTTTGGGAGAAAAGATACTTCAATGACTTATGATTTGTAAACAACTCGAATCGAACTCCCAATAAGTAATGTCTCCATATCTTCAAAGCAAATACAATCGCCGCTAACTCCAAATCATGAGTCGGATAATTCCTTTCATGCGGCTTTAGTTGTCGACTTGCATACGCAACAACTTTATCCTTCTGCATCAGCACTGCTCCAAGTCCAGTACCACATGCGTCGGTTTAAACCACCATCTCATCATTTCCACTTGGAATAGTCAAAATAGTAGCACTTGTCAGTCGCTCTTTCAGGATTCCGAAAGCTTGCTCACACTTAGCATCCCATCTGAATACTTGATTCTTTTTCGTCAATCCTGTTAATGGTGCAGCTACCTTGGAAAAGTCTTTGATAAATCGACAATAGTATCTTACTAATCCAAGAAAACTTCTCACATCAGATGCATTCTTAGGTCTACCCCAATCCTGGATTGCTGCCACTTTAGCAGGATCAACCACTATTCCATTTCCAGAGATAATATGGCCTAAGAACCTCACTTCACTCTTCCAGAAGTGACACTTCGAAAACTTAGCCTTCAGCTGATGTTTCCATAAGATTTCCAAAACAATACGCAAGTGCATCTTGTGCTCTTCTTCAGTTCTGGAATAAATCAAAATATCATCCACGAACACTAGTACGAACTTGTTCAACTGATCTCTGAACACTCTATTCATAAGATCCACAAAATATGTTGGTGCATTGGTCAATCCAAACGGCATTACCAGCCACTCAAAGAAACTGGATGGTGTCCTGAAAGCAGTCTTCGGCACACTATCCTTAGCCACTCTTAACTGGTGAAATCCCGTTTCCAAATCCATCTGAGAAAACACCTTGGCTTCGTGAAGCTGATCAAACAAGTCATCTATTCTCGGTAATGGATACTTGTTCTTCTTAGTCACTATATTCAGCTCACGATAATCCACACACAACCTCAACGATCCATCCGCTTTGGTTACAAACACAACTGGTGCACCCCATTCGGACACACTACGCCGAATGAATCCTTTCTGCAAAAGATCATCAACTTGCACCCTCAACTCTTGCTATTCTCTAGGCACCATCCGCCTAAGAGGCATCACCACAGGTCTGGCTCCTTTAACTAGATCGATACGAAACTCAATCTCTCTATGCGGCGGTAACCCTTTGACCTCATCAAAGACATCCTCAAATCCATTAGCGATTGGCACCGATGACAGTCCATCCCGTGGAACAACTAGCGAATACATGAAGCTCATGAAGACGCCTTCCTCATGCTTACATCGTATCACAACCTTTCGCCCCTCCACATTCTCGACTGTCACCTCCAACCTTTCACAATCAACCTTTGCCGCATACTTCCTAAGCCAGTCCATACCCAAAATAATTCCGAACCCCGCAAAGTTCAGAACAAAACAATCACAAACAAAAGAGCAATCATGACTCGATACAATCAGACCACGGCATAGCATACATAGACAAGACGAACCCCCAACTGGATTAGTCACAACCAATGGCCTATCAACAATATCCGGTTCTAAACCCAACCGGCCTACAAGTTCATTACAAACAAAAGAATGCGACGCCCCAGTATCAAATAACACTCTAACTGGAACACCACAAATGGAAAGAGTACCCTGAACCACCACACTCTTTCCTTTCTCTTCAGCGGTAGGAGCTTTCGAAGATGATGGAACAGCCCCCAAAGCATAAGCTTGCACAATCTGCTTGTCCTTCCGCGGTTCCAGACAATTCTTCCTGATATGCCCCGGCTTGTCACAGTTGTGGCACTTCACCGGTACCTTCGTATTCTTGCAATCTCTGGAGAAATGGCCCTTCTGCTGACAATTGTAGCAGGTCACTTCGCCCTTCGGCTTCTTCTGGCCATCCTTACCTTTTTGCTGCTGCTACTTCCTCTTCTTGTTTCCACCCTACTGTGGTTTAGACTCTTCCTTGGTTACAGCAACAACAGATCCCTCTTTAGGAAACAGATTCTCATGCCTGAGAGCCTTCTCTACAAGCTTCTCAAATGAATCGTCCAAATGATCCACTAACTGCCTCCCAAGGTAACTGTCCAAGCCTGTCACAAACTTCTCATTCTTCTGGTACGAAGATTCAATATACGACCAGGCATACTTAGACAAAGCTTCAAACTCAGAAACATACTCAAGAACTGGTCTTCCACCTTGCTTGAGCTCCACAAACTTCTTGAACAGAACAGACTTCTGAGCTGTAGAAATGAACTTAGCTTCAAATCTGTCTTGGAATTGCTCCCAAGTAATTTCTTCCTCCGGAGTATCAATGGTGATAGAATTCCACCAATCAGAAGCTCTTCCTTGAAGCTGTCTTGATGCAAGCTTCCTTTTAGTTGCATCCTCGATTCCCAAATCACCAAAGATCCTTCTACAAGCATCTATCCACCTTTGGACTTCAATGGTTGACTCTGTTCCCAAGAAAACCTTCCCTCCAAGAGCAGTATAATCTTTATATAGCTTAGCAAAATCCATCGGTTTTGGAGTTTGAACTTGAACTCCAACATCTACAGATGACCCCGGAGCTGGCATCCTTCTCATGATCGAAGTCATCATAGCTTCGAACATGGCAGCATAATCAGCAGCCCCCTCATTAGCACGGCCTTCCCTAACAGCTGGTCTCCCTCTTCGACTCATCCTTAATATCTATAAAAAGGAATGATTAATACACCTTGAGAACAACTGCATAAGGGGTTCAAATCATTCTAAGCTACTATATTATATATAGTAATCATCCATCAAAATACAATTACGTCTCTCATACGTAGTTACGTCAGTGAGCGTTGGGTAAAATCGATTAACCAATGCTCTGATACCAAATGTGACGACTGCCCACGACCCCTGCACTGAACATGGAAATAGTGCGCTGTAAAGTGTGCCAGGCAGCCATGGACGATTGCCAAGGTTAAATTAAAATAGCAGAATCTATCGTATTACTCACAGCGCATGGATAAAATACAATAGAGAATATATATAGTGAAGCATCTCAAAATAGAATCTCATCAATTAAGCTTCATAATAGTTGAATACAACATCTGAATAGTCAATACATCAAGCCTCACTACATATCACTCAGAGAATTATACAAAGCAGCGGAACATCCAGTACATATAGTAAAAAAATAATATGCAAGCTTCTAGCTCGTCTTCGTCATCAGCATCGTCGGAAACTAAGAACAGCACCTGTCACCTGCTACCTAGTCTGCCCATTCCAAAGCAGATGAACAACCCAAGGCAATAAGAGTTAAACATAAAGCCTTGAGTCAGACAACAGTCTTAGTGAGTGGTAAATTAACTAACAACATACCAAAAGAGCATAAAGAAAAAAGGAATAGGAATCCAACCCTCCCACTCCACCTCTTTCTACAGTGATAGCCCCCAGACACACTAAGCAGAAGAAAACATAGCAAATCAGACATTTAAAGTAAAGCAATTATCACTCGAGTCAAGGTCAACATTTTCCAAGTACAAACCCCCAAGGCCTAAACCAAGATCAGATAAGCACCCAGAAAACATTGCTCTTGAGACCGAATGACGATACAACCAAACATCCATGACTCTGGCTATCACTGTTATCATTGCTTCGATACCACCGTTAATTGAATGACCGGCACATTCTTTCAGCCGTCCGTCAAGGGTTAATGGCAACCCCGGTTCTAGACATAACTCTGCACGTCGTCGCAGCCCTTGCCTAGAACTATCGAATCTGCCAAGAGTACTCGACTACAATCATAGTCTTTAGGGACTATCGAATCTACCCAACGTACTCTTGCTTTGAGTCTGCTAGAACCTTCAATAACGATGAAACCTCAGCCTTCTAGTCATCCTCCTCGACGACTATTTCCATACCAGCCCAAGCGCCTCTCGAGCCAACCATTATCCTCAACTCGAACCATTTCATCGAGTTATCAACATGCTTGGAATGATCCCGTCTGGATTAAACCAAAGCTATCTCATACCATGCCTCGCTTCATCTCATCATAGCAAAGCCTCATCTCAACATCAACATCATCAAAACTATCCATATGAGCTTCATCATCCGCCACATATGCCACGAGCAGCTTTTCCAATTCAAGAGCCTTTCCCTTAGCTTTTGAATCATCTTCGACTAACTTGTCCAAATCAAATCATCAATCAACTAATTTACAACAATCAATCAAGGCAAACATTAATCCAAGTAACCAAGCATTCAAACATGATCAAATAAACAATTATAACAATAATGGCAATTTTGTAAATAAAGAGTCTAAATCTAACAAGCATGAATCATGAGTAATATCTCTACAACTTGATGAATGAACTTGCATAGGTTAACATGTAGTAAAATGGATGTCAAATTATCATGAATAATAGATCTATACTTTAATTTATGAAAATGCATGGAAATCACTATTTTAACACCAAATCAAGCCATCAATCCGATATACTCCTTTGGATCCATGTGAGAGATAATCACCACTCACCGAATCACCTAAACACTTCAAAAGCAACACACTACAGATCTGGACAGCGAAGGATCTAACTCGATTCTCCAAAATTCCGCTTCAAACGGTGAAATCTCTCTTCGATGGATGTAGATCTTCAATCTAAGCTCTTGGATCTTCGATTTGGATGGAAGGAATCACAAGATTAGAGTGGAGAAAAGAAGTGAAGAAGTGTAGAACTCGAGCTCTCAAAATAGCAGCACTTCGTCGCTTCAAAATCCCGATCCCAAAAAGTGAAGTAGAACCGGGTATTTATAGGCTGAAATCCCCTAAGTCGTCCGCCTCCTTAAGTCGTCTACGACTCATAGAAACCTCATGACTTACGAGTTAAGAAATACCACGACTTACGACTTAACCAACTCAACACATCCTACGACTTAACAGATCCACCAATCTACGACTTAACGACTCAACACAATAAGTCCTCACGTGACTTAACAGCTCACGACCTAACACTTAGCGACCTAACCCCTTAAGCCTTCACGCGGCCTAACCTGACATAGCCGCGTTCCTACCTAAGTCATTTTAAATGACTTAACAACTTACGACTCAACGAAAATGTGGCCTAACGACTTAACTTAACTCGTCCACGACTTATAAAACCTCACGACTTAACTGTACAACATCCTAAGCCACTAACTACTAGGTCGTTCACTTCTAATACTAACTTCCTTAGGTCGCTGTCTTTCCTTAAGTCGCCCCAATACTTAAGTCGTTAACTCTTAAGTCATTCACTCGACCTAAGCTACCACACGACCTAACTTCTACACGACTTATCCCAAAATCCTTAAGTCGCCAACTTCCTTAGGTCGCCAATTCCTGTAGGTTGCTCCAATCCTTAAGCCTTTCACTCGACCTAACCTACTACCCGACCTAAGCCATCACACGACTCATCTCCCAGACGACCTTAGCTACACACAGCTTAACGACCTAACAACAATAGTTACAAACATTTGATCCGTAAAAATACGGGTCGTTACATACTTGGTGATAATGGAGTGAATAAAAGAATTTAAAAAAACCAAATAAATGGATTTCATGGGCAATTAAGTTTAATTACTGGATAAATTGAAAATTTAAAACTAAATGTTGTGAATTTGGAATTTTTTTAACGATAAATGAATGTAGAGATTTATTAAAAGATTCTAGATTTACCAAGTAATCCAAACTGATAAACTTTTTTGATAATTTAGAGTTGAAGTGGTAAATTTGATATAATTAATTTATTTTGAATTTATTTAATTAATACAAAAGTAGCTAACAACTGTTATAGAAATTCCCTAATTGATTGATGAATAAATACATATGGAATAGTGATGGAATGTAAAGTTAATGGTAATTGTATAAAATCAATACAAGATAATGAATTTCATATTTTAGGTCTATAATAAAGTGTGGATGGAAATTTGATTGGATAGATTAATTGAAAGAAATTCAAATTTAATGGGAAATGTAAATGGTTATTTGGTAATAAATTTGAACGGATTTAAATAGTGAATTTATTCAATTAAAATATATAATAAATAATGATTTAATGAAAACCAATACTCTGTATATATCTATAATATTTCAGTGGAAATAATATACGTATAAATGTGGGATTGGGAGTATTACAACAATTATTAGGAGTTATATATAATTAGTTCATTCAACTAAATTGGAAATCATTGTAATAGATGTAAATTTAATGTTACGTTAAATAAATTAAGGTCATTAATAGGAAATAACGTAAATGAATTCTTCATTAAATGATGGTTAGTGTATATAAAGAATGGAAATAAAGTTTATTTAATATATTGGAATTTAATTTACTATAAAAAGGTTGATTGCAATCAAATGAGTTAAGTGTTTAAATGGGAATCAAGCTTTATGTATTTATTTGGATTTATTGCAATTAATTTGAAATTAAACATGTAATTATCACATTAATTTAAATTATCGTTCAGCGCGTTTGTTTATCAGATCCATCTACTCTAATTCTAACCTATCTATATAAACCCAATTATAAACCCTAGCCTCCATCTATTCTCATTTATTTGTGCGTTCATTTTCTTCAATTCTTTCTCTACCTAAATGGATGCAAATTTCAGATCCAATTATAAAAAAAAATCAAATAAAATTCAAAGTCCTCAGAAAAATTCCAAAAAAATTATATGTTGTAGTTTTCATCGATACAGATCTAAGCGCAGTATCTGTTTTTGCAATAGTCGCTTGAGTCAACCAGAAATCACGGTCAAACGTGTAAAATTCGAAACCCAAAAGGTTGAATTGGGGCTTTTTGATTTCGTCATCAATTTGCGAAATTGGAACATGGGTTTGGTGAGATTCGTCACTAGGGGTGCGCAGGAAATGATGACGTGGCAAGTGGTAATAGGTAGGTTTGTTTTGTTTTGAATTTAATTTAATTTTGATTTTTCAGACGCGTTAATACGAATAACTTCCACATACGAACTCCGTTTCACGCACGATTTTGTTTTGTTAGGATCGTAATTAAATTCCAGATATTTTGACGCTGGTTTGGACAGATTTGGAGACCGTCGAAATTTTGGGTTTAAATCGGATTTAAATTCGATTTAAATTCAAAAGGTGAGTGTTTTAACCCACTCACAACTTCTAAGATTTCTTATGTTTGTTAAATTAAATTTTGATGTGATTTAAAAAATTTCTATGATTGTTTGGGCATATATTTAATCATCATCTCAGTTAGATAGCATTTATTTAAATTAAATTGTTATTAAATTTTATTATTGCATATAATTTGACAGTTAAATTTATTTATTATTGCATATAAACTGCCAGTTAAATAGTTATTAATTTTTAATGAATATAAACTATTCGTTGATGCCTGTTTTATTTTATATGCTTTATATTGATGTTTTGTTTAAATTGGATGATGATTGTAATAAATGGTTGTTTATTGATATTTGGATGAATGGATGCTATATTTTATATTGTATAAACTGCAAGTTATTATGCATTTTCATTCCATTCGGGATTGCGGTTTGAAATGATATATAACCGTAAATTTTTATTTTTAAAATTACGGATTGAAATGATAAATATCTGTATCACTTGACCATAGGATAGAAAATTATATACAGGCACCGTGGTCTATATATAAAATATTTTAAAGTGATTTTCTATGGGTTTTGGAAAATAAGGGTTTATATATATACTAATTTTGATATTATATAAATATTATTTTATATATGGTTAAATTCTAAAATTTAAGCTATGTATAACTTGATGATGTTTTAACTTTGATTTACGAATATTTCAAGTTTGAGCTTTATTTAAGTGATCTTGAATTTATTAAATAAATATTTCTAAACTAAATAATTGTAAATTAAATTAAGGTATATATAAGATTATCAGATTTGGTTGGGAATTTTGGAATATTTAAAGTCTTGAAATATATCAAAATTGAAATGTTTTATTGAAATTAAGGTATTATTGTTTTCAAAGTATTGGTTTTCGAAATTGTTATAACTTTGGAAGTAATATGGTTTGAAAAAAATGAATTTATTTGAAATAGAATTTATTTAAGAATTATCTGTGAATATATGGATTTGAAACCTATTGAAATTGAAAATTTAGAAATATGACTTCAAATTGTGGTTTGGGTTTAAGATGATTTAAAAGAATATTTCAAGTTATCTAAATTTAAGAAAGATTAGTGATTGGAAATTTGGTTTTTTTTTAATGATATATTCTTGAATTGGGTTTTGAAATGGAAATAATACATTGACAATTTGGGTTTGAAATACTAATAATATTTTGGTTTAAAGTATATACTATTTTGAAGTAAAGGATGTGTTTTGAAATGACAAAAATATTTTGGTTTTAAAGTATATACTATTTTGAAGTAAAGGATATGTTTTGAAATGGCAAAAATATTTTGGTTTTAAAGTATATACTATTTTGAAGTAAAGGATACGTTTTGAAAGGGCAATGATTGTGTTTTTAAAAGTATATATATTTTAAATGACCACGGTGTTATAATAACGATTGGTTGTTAAAGAGACCGGGATCGGATATGGACATACTCTCTGTCGATACCGAAAACCACTTTGACAACTATGTACGCGGTGGAGTTTCCAGAATGAAGTAGGATGGTGGCGACGATCCTAAGGTATATACGTGGACCCAACTCCCGTGAGTTGGCATAAGGTGGCTAAAACAGGAGCGATCTCGGACCAGTGAGGTAGCACCTCTTATCGGACGCACTTCTTCGATTCCATTCTATTACTTTTTGATTTTTGGTGGCCACCCTTGATTTGGGAGTGTTGTTCGAGGTGGAACGGTAGTGGCTGCTATGCGTATCCATCAGTCCGTGTGCGTAATTGGTATATCTACCCCGGCATTGCCTTGTGTGCCGTGTCACCTACCATATTGAACCCACTACGATTTTGGTTTAAAGATCCGACCGCGTTAAGGTTCTCCATCCCCTTAACGCTATTTTCTATATGATTATACTTTACTGATTAGACACTACTGTATATAGCGTATATTACTATATAGTAAATAGTTTAACGGATCCTTAAGAGATGTGAATCCCGAACATTTCTTAAGTTACTGCACTCACGTTAGACACTGGATAGGAGATGTCAAACCCCGTAAACATCTCTGACGCCGTTTACACTCATATTTATTTCATTGATTTAACTTACATAAGATCTTTTAGTTCTGACTCGAGTGTTTTGTCTTTTCAATTCGCTTGGGTCAGCCTGAGCATTTCAGGATTTGAAGGCCCTATTTCTGAAGGACGAAGAAGAAGATTTTATTATTACTATTTGTTATATATTCCACTACACCATTGTATTCCGCTGCATTTATTATCATTCTCTGGTATGTGTAACTCTGATATGTATTGTATAAGTATAATCAAATGTTTTGTAAAACAGCTTCATGAACTGTTATTTGATTATTATATTTTATCGTTCCGCTACAAGATTCTATTTGTTTCTTTTATTTCTCCACTTTTTCTTATTTACCCCATAACAATCCGCCCTTCTGTATGGATTAAGTTGGCACGTGTGTCAACTTAAGCGTACAAAAAGGTGGGATGTTACATCTGGTATTAGAGCTTTGGTTTAGCGATAAACCTTAGCCTTGTGGGGTTTGACTCTTTACTAATAAGGTAGTAATACCCTATGGGAGTCGCTGGGTGTATATATATGAGAGAGCGTATTTGTTAGTGTTATAAAAAGGTTTTAATATTGTGTTAATCTGTTCCGTTTTGTATTTATAAATTCTGGTTGGTGCATGGGACGCTATGACATCAATAGGGATTGCTAAACACTTAATAGGACAGACCGACATAATATTTGTTTTAATATAGGTGAATGAAATAATTTTTCCTATTATATTTTCTATATATAAAGTAAAATATTTTATATAGATATATATTTGGTTGCTATAGATTGGGTGTTAGGTAATGAAAATATAAATAATCGTTGAAACTAAGTTGAAAATAAAATAAATGAAAACTGGAAATTTAGAGCTTAAGTTCCGGGGTTTTTGAAGATTTCTTTCAATTGATTTTGGAATATAATAATAATATTGTTAGAAGTATTTTCTGATATAAATATTTCAATAGAATTTGAAAGAAATGTTTTGAAAGAAATTCCGCAAAGAAATAAGTTGTACTCCCCTCTCTGTCGCTGGAAAATAATTTCGGTGATGGCGGCCGCATCATCGACATTCATTTTCGAGTTTCAAAGTGGGAAGGCCACGGTAGTAGTTTTACTACAAGATTATTTTATTTTAAATTTTTTTAAATATAATTGGATATATAAATTATAAGTATATATATTATCTATTATCTTTAAATGATTTTTGAATAAAACCCGGTATTTAATTCTTAAGTTTCCATTATTAAATAGTCCTAATTACTGAAGTGAATTGGAATGTAGGTAATTAATAAATTGAAACCTTTAAAGGAAATAAGAGATTTAATGCTAGGATATAAATGGTATTAAATGAAAGTTGAAATTGTAACCTATGAAATAAAGGAAATAATTATTGAACATTAAAATAATTAAAAGAAATGAGAAAACTTGTATAACTTTCAATTTCATTCTTTAAAAGCATAAATGTAACTTACCAAAAATTTATAAAAGTTGAAAATATTTAATAAGAAAATGTATAGTAAATTGTACAAGTAAACTTATGTAATGGAAATGTTTAGTAAATTGCTCTTATTAATAAGAATTAAGGTTATAATTGTTATGCCAAGTAACTGAACTTAACATGAATATTATTAATAAATGAATGTAAATAAATGAAATCAAGTCATGAATGAATAAATATAATGCAATAAGAAGAGAATTGACATGATGTGAATAAATTAAATGAAGATGTGTATAAATTGAATGAGGAGGAAATCAAGCAACAATATATGGGATGAAATTAATAAATGAACTTGATCTATTGTTTGAATTTGTTGTTTGTTTAATTTATGGTTGTTTGGGCAAGGATACTTTACAATTGTTTGGATGAATAAATAATCTATTTAGTTCGCCTAAGACTGTTGAGTAAAAGGGTACACTTAGTAGTTTATTTTCATTCCGTACAAATTTGATGTTTTGAACCCGAACAACTATTTATTGTGTTTGATATGAATGAATGATTGATGTGTGTTGACTTATGTGATGGTTGTATGCCTTATTGCAAGTTGTTGTTGGATTGTATCGATTTGTTTGTTTAGGGTTGAAACAACTTTAATATTTCATTTATATAATTGTTAACCCTTTTAGATTATATAAGTGAAATGCAGGTTATGGAAGCAATCGCTACTGCTTTTGGTTCCATAATAATAAGCGTAAAACTGCTCGACAAATAGGTACGTTCTCGGGTTACGTTTTATAGCGCTATTATATCTTTTTCCCGTGCTGGGATATATATTATTTTGGAAATTATATGTTATATATTGTTATATTTATACTATATTTTTCCCCGAGCCTCTTCGTACAAAGGAGACTCTGCCAAAATTTTCCGTAAATTTTGACTTAGAAAATATTTTGAAAAATGTTTTCCAAACTTTATTAATTTGAGGATAAAAAGATTTAATGGTTATAAATTGGTATATTTTATTAATTAATTTTGTAAAAATCTATTTGTTTATAAATTTAATAATTTAGTATGATATATCGATTCCTTAATCCTTCTTTCCCTTCTTTTTCCTTTTCAGGGACGAAAAGTTTTGAGTGGGGGAGAGTGTAACGACCCATAAATTTCGTGGATTTAATTTGGTTGAATTAATGAGTTGTGTAAATTTAATTTAGTAGAAGAAAAAAAAAGAAAAGGGATAATGAAATGAATGCTAATAAAATATAAGTGGTGATTTAAAACCTATTTACTAGCAATTTGAATAAATTTGAATAAATTAAATGGGTAAGTATTATACCTGGATATAAATTTCATTTAAGGGAATTAACTAATATGTTAATGTAAAGTTAGAAAACATTGAAATAAATGATAATTCTATTCATAATTGTAAGCATTTAATATATTAATTAATGTTGGTTTGATGATAACGTTACTTAGTGATTTATTATAGAGTAAAGTGTGAACATAAAGTAATAAAAGAATAGACTTATGTTAAGTAATAATTTGTGTATACACGGGATTTTAAACGGTGATTGTTAAGTAATAAACCTATATAGGCATGTAGGGAAATAGGTAACAATTTATATGTTGTTATTTTATTTAGTATGAAATAAAGGTTGGAATTCAAATCACAATTAGAGGAGAGCAGGTAGTACCTTATTAGGAAATAAATATAAGGGTAGATAACAACTATTATGAATTCCATAATTAATTGGTTGATAAATTTATTTGAAATAACGATCATTTGAATGTGAGTAATTACAATGTAGTTATTGATTTCAAGCGTTACTTTAATAATAAATGTGGATAGGGGTATGGTAATACAAGGAAATAAATCGGCGTTATATATTGAAATTTTGTTAGTGTTACAATAAGTAAAATTGAAATAGTTAATACGGATAAAAGTGAAACGGAAAATATGAATGCAATAGTGTGAGTCCAATATGTAATCCATCTAATTCAAATTAAAGATTCATTAATTTAATAGATAGTCTCTGAATTTAAATGGAATTAAGGGAAATTTCTGAAATCGATAAATTTAGCAACTTTCAATTTACTTTCAAATTTGTTAAACTACTGTAATTGATTTAGAAATATAAAAAGTTGTTTATTTATTTGAAGTTAAATTTTGAAATTGGGTTATTTCAATTAAATGGGAATTTAATGTTAAATATTACGTTAGTGGAGTTTTAGTTGAAAATCTAGAATAACAATATATTAGACCATTAACCAATGCCAATTTATCTACTTGGTGATAATGGAGTGAATAAAAGAATTTAAAAAAACCAAATAAATGGATTTCATGGGCAATTAAGTTTAATTACTGGATAAATTGAAAATTTAAAACTAAATGTTGTGAATTTGGAATTTTTTTAACGATAAATGAATGTAGAGATTTATTAAAAGATTCTAGATTTACCAAGTAATCCAAACTGATAAACTTTTTTGATAATTTAGAGTTGAAGTGGTAAATTTGATTTAATTAATTTATTTTGAATTTATTTAATTAATACAAAAGTAGCTAACAACTGTTATAGAAATTCCCTAATTGATTGATGAATAAATACATATGGAATAGTGATGCAATGTAAAGTTAATGGTAATTGTATAAAATCAATACAAGTTAATGAATTGCATATTTTAGGTCTATAATAAAGTGTGGATGGAAATTTGATTGGATAGATTAATTGAAGGAAATTCATATTTAATGTGACGCCCCACCTCTATACCCACGCTAACCAAGAACACTACGATGTAGTGCTGTCAATTAGCACGGAGAATAAGGCTGTTGAGGAGCGACCATCCGTGTAACTTCTTTGTGCGAGCACCGATATGTCAGATAGAATAGAAAGCATATCATTTAAGGAGGAAATCCAACATTCCGATACAAACTCAAAGCTATCACACAGTGGCTATATATAATCTTCGGAAACAAACATAGAAATAATCATAACATAAATCAGTCACAAACATCCATATCACAAAGGCGGAAGAAGATATGAATATAAATATATAACACATGAAAGTGTTCATCAGAGTAGAGGTCAGAAAGATCCATGATAATACAAAAGAATAGCTACAAGCTACACAAAAGGATAAGTATACATCACAGAGTCTATATCTCAAATGTGTACAACAAAAACTACTAATCTAAGTAGTTAGCCAAAAGTCAGAGTAGCAAATCCTGGGAAGAAGTCAAGCAGAAGCACTTGTAACATCTCTGTCTGACCCGAGTATTATTTAAGAAAATAATAAATGGATCAGTCTAGCTATAAATATCAGATAACATGATATAAAATAAAAGATATGGCATAAACATAAAATATCCATACTGACATACTACTATAAGTATGCAAATGATGATCAACAGGAGATCAACCAATAAGAGATAAATCAATATCACAAGATCCAAAGAGGGCATCATACCCTAAACTTGTTCTCATAACAAGTTATTGACATACAAATCCAGAAATCCATACAAGAAATCCAGAAATCATAAAAAGGGAAAGAAAGAGGCCTATCACATGACGGTCCGAAGACCATGGGGAGCTACCCCATATGTGTGAGTCGGAATCACACAGATTGAGGTCTAGACTAACCAAAAAGAAAAGGTATGTGTGAGTGGAATCACACAAGTGGTGTCTAGTCTAACCTCGCAAACAAAAAGGTTTGTGTGAGTGGAATCACACAAGTGGTGTCTAGTCTAACCTCGCAAACAAAAAGGTACGTGTGAGTGGAATCACACAAGTGGTGTCTAGACTAACCTTGCAAACAAAAAGGTATGTGTGAGTGGAATCACACAAGTGGTGTCTAGACTAACCTCGCAGGCAAATAGATATGTGTGAGTCGGAATCACACCAATGAGGACTAGTCTAACCTTGCAAACAAAGAGACATCGCACAATTGCTAGTCTAAATCATAAGAATGATCGTCATGATCAACAGGAAGTGTCAATCACACCAAGCTAGTAAATATATGAGTTTAGCTTCATGTCCCATAACCACTTGCTTAACTTAAATATTTACGAACAAGCTGTAAATCTTCACTAGGAAATTGTCACAGAAAGGGTTCAATCGAACAAGTCCAAGAGCTAACCGACAAAGGGAACGCAAGCGTTTCATATCACTCGTTTTACTAAGTCGTTTAAGTCGATTTCTCATCTGAGTGAAGTAAAGGCTTGTATATATTAGTAGATTGGAAACCGGTTTGAGAAAACGAACTTTTGATATTTAAAATAGTGTTGAAATCGATTTGATAAAAGAGTTTTGATATTTACTACTAGTATTGAAGCCTTCATATCTTTAAAGTGACAAGTCATAAAACGATTGTTGAAACAATCTATCACAAAAATTCACATTCAAAGATGTGAACAAAATCCAAGGAAATCGGCTCAAAATGCATCAAAGTGGAAGTTCTGTTGAATGCTTTTCAGATAAGATCGCCTACGAAGGGGTGTACGGGGTACGACCTTTTGAAGACAAGTTACAAAATGATTGTAGAAACAATCAATCATCAAAATTCACATTCGAAGACGTAAATCAAATCCAATTAAACCGATAAAGAATTAATCGAAATGGATATTCAAAAATCCCGAAAAAGGAGTCATCAAAGTCATAATAAATGATAACAACCACTAAGAACCAACATGAATCGATAAAATTCGGGAAACCAATCAAAATGAGCTAAAATAGGCAAAACAGGAAAACAGGAGCAGGTCAGTCGACTGAAATTCCTGTTCAGTCGACTGAACACTGTCTAGAAAATTTCGGACTTCAGCTCAGTCGACTGAACAGAGAATTCAGTCGACTGAACCTGATTTTTCTGCATTTCCTATCCTATGACAATTGAAGTGCAAACACTCACAACTTGCAACCGGACGAGCAACGACGCTAAGGGTTTACGCCAATCGACTACCCGGCCATATAAGCTCTTCGATTTATCACCAAAAACATGATCCAACATCAAGCTATGATTTTTAGAATTTTAGACTTCCAAAACACCAAAAATTGCAATGCTCACAAAACTCATCCGAATCAAACGCAATTGCACATGGATAATTGTTAGGAATTCATAACAAGAAATCAAGGATAGTTATAGACATAGATGTGAGATAAAAATCTCACCTTTAAACCCAAAAGCACAAATGAGAAGCACAAGAACAAGCTAATATAACAACTCAAGAAGCTTCAATCTATGCTCAAAAGAAAAATATTTCCTAAGTTAGGTTTAGGTAATTTCTGAGATTGAAGAGAGAATGAGTTGGAGAAGAAGAAGGAGATGCTTACCTAGACTTCTTTGGAAATTTAGAGCTAAACTTGGATTGGCAAAATGAAATTAGGGTTTAGGAATTTCTATTTCCAATCTTTTCCCCCATTGTTCTCTTTAGAGCTGAAATATTAGGAATGAAAATGAATGAGGGGAGAGGGGTTTAGTTTGGGTACTAGTGGGTTGAACCCAAACTCAAACTTCAAGTGGAAAAGGTCGAAATTTTAGCTAGCTCCAAAACATATCGAAGTTTATACTCCAAAAGGTTGCAAACGACATTTTGAACTCAATGGAGGTGGTCTAGAGTCCTAATTTGACCGTATGCAAAAAGTAGCTTTTCGGACTAACATCCGACTAACGATAAAATATTTAAATAAACTATTTAAATATAAAATTGATAAATATGCGGGTTGTTACAGACTCCCCTCCTTAAAGAAATTGCGTCCTCGCAATATATAAGGCGGAAATAAAAAGTAACAACCATAACAGCATATTAACACAAAAGAAATTTGAAATAAGAAGTTTACCTCAAAGAGCAGGAGAAAGTAATTCCGGATGTGTACGCTCGATGAATTCCCTGGTTTCCCAAGAGCAATCCTTAGGATTTGAGGACCATTGAACTTTAACAAGCGGAACATCTTTATTTCGAAGTCGTTTGATCTCCGAAGCAATAATCCGAACAGGCTGCTGCTCATAAGTCAAATTAGGCGAAACTTCAATCTCTTCCATAACACCGGGCTCAAGAATAGAATCGGAATCCCGAAGGCACTTCCGTAATTGAGAAACATGAAATACGTCATGCATGGTAGAAAACTGAGCCGGTAATGAAAGGCGATAAGCCATGGAACCGATACGTTCAGTGATAGGAAATGGCCCAATATATCGAGGCGCTAACTTTCCCGATTGACTGAAACGTACAACACCCTTCATAGGTGAAACACGAATAAATACAAGATCCCCCATAGAAAATTCTAATTTTCTTCTTAGGTTATCGGCATAGGATTTTTGTCTACTTTGGGCTTCTTTCATCCTATGTCGAATAAGTTCAATCTTTTCCATGGAATCACGAATAAAATCTGGACCTAAAACCTGCTTCTCACCGGCCTCGAGCCAACAAGAAGGAGATCGGCATGGCCTTCCATAGAGTGCCTCGAAAGGTGCCATACCAATACTAGATTGGAAGCTGTTATTGTAGGAAAATTCAACAAGTGAAATATGATCTTCCCAACTTCCACCGAAATCAAGTACACAAGCACGAAGAAGATCTTCATGTGTTTGATTCACACGCTCAGTTTGTCCATCGGACTGGGGGTGATAAGCGGTGCTAAAATTAAGCTTCGTTCCCAAAGCTTTTTGAAGACTCTTCCAAAATCCACTAGTAAACAATGGATCTCGATCGCTAACAATGGAAGAAGGAACTCCATGTTGTTTAACAATTTCTTTAACAAAGAGTTTGGCAAGAAGAGAAACAGTTCGGTTCGACCGAACTGGAATAAAATGGGCAGATTTAGTAAGTCTATCAACAATCACCCATAAGCTATTATGACCCGAACGAGAACGGGGAAGGCCATCAATAAAATCCATGGAAATTTGATCCCACTTCCAAACTGGAATTTCCAATGGTTGCAATAACCCACCAGGCCTTTGATGTTCAGCCTTAACAAGTTGGCAAGTCATGCAATACTTAACAAAGTTAGCGATATCAGATTTCATTCCCTCCCAGTAATAAAGCCGCTTCATGTCTGCGTACATTTTACTACTACCAGGATGAATAGAATACTTGGAACGATGAGAATCTTCTAGAATGTCTCTACGAAGATCACTAATATTTGGTACGATCAATCAACCAAATTTTCGAATGCCGCCATGAAAATCAATATCAAAGTTTTTCAAACCTTCAATATCGGTTTTATCCTTAAGATTTTGGCCAAGCAAAGCCAATTCAGGATCTAGCTGTTGAACTTCAAAAATGCGGTCTAATAGAGAAGGACGAGCCTCAAGGATACATAAAACAAGAGATGAACATAAATCAGAAACACGATCTCGAATTTCACAAGTAGATAAAAGTTCGAGATCGTTCCATTCAGATATCATCATGGAAACAACCGCTTGTTGCTTGCGACTGAGTGCATCGGCAACTCGATTCCCCTTTCCGGGAGTATAAAGAATGTCAAGATCATAAGAGGCGAGAAATTCGAGCCAACGCTGTTGAAGCAAATATAAACTATTCGTTGATGCCTGTTTTATTTTATATGCTTTATATTGATGTTTTGTTTAAATTGGATGATGATTGTAATAAATGGTCGTTTATTGATATTTGGATGAATGGATGCTATATTTTATATTGTATAAACTGCAAGTTATTATGCATTTTCATTCCATTCGGGATTGCGGTTTGAAATGATATATAACCGTAAACTTTTATTTTTAAAATTACGGATTGAAATGATAAATATCTGTATCACTTGACCATAGGATATAAAATTATATACAGGCACCGTGGTCTATATATAAAATATTTTAAAGTGATTTTCTATGGGTTTTGGAAAATAAGGGTTTATATATATACTAATTTTGATATTATATAAATATTATTTTATATATGGTTAAATTCTAAAATTTAAGCTATGTATAACTTGATGATGTTTTAAGTTTGATTTACGAATATTTCAAGTTTGAGCTTTATTTAAGTGATCTTGAATTTATTAAATAAATATTTCTAAACTAAATAATTGTAAATTGAATTAAGGTATATATAAGATTATCAGATTTGGTTGGGAATTTTGGAATATTTAATGTCTTGAAATATATCAAAATTGAAATGTTTTATTGAAATTAAGGTATTATTGTTTTCAAAGTATTGGTTTTCGAAATTGTTATAACTTTGGAAGTAATATGGTTTGAAAAAAATGAATTTATTTGAAATAGAATTTATTTAAGAATTATCTATGAATATATGGATTTGAAACCTATTGAAATTGAAAATTTAGAAATATGACTTCAAATTGTGGTTTGGGTTTAAGATGATTTAAAAGAATATTTCAAGTTATCTAAATTTAAGAAAGATTAGTGATTGGAAATTTGGTTTTTTTTTAATGATATATTCTTGAATTGGGTTTTGAAATGGAAATAATACATTGACAATTTGGGTTTGAAATACTAATAATATTTTGGTTTAAAGTATATACTATTTTGAAGTAAAGGATATGTTTTGAAATGGCAAAAATATTTTGGTTTTAAAGTATATACTATTTTGAAATAAAGGATATGTTTTGAAATGGCAAAAATATTTTGATTTTGAAGTATATACTATTTTGAAGTAAAGGATACGTTTTGAAAGGACAATGATTGTGTTTTTAAAAGTATATGTATTTTAAATGACCACGGTGTTATAATAACGATTGGTTGTTAAAGAGACCGGGATCGGATATGGACATACTCTCTATCGATACCGAAAACCACTTTGACAACTATGTACGCGGTGGAGTTTCCAGAATGAAGTAGGATGGTGGCGACGATCCTAAGGTATATACGTGGACCCAACTCCCGTGAGTTGGCATAAGGTGGCTAAAACAGGAGCGATCTCGGACCAGTGAGGTAGCACCTCTTATCGGACGCACTTCTTCGATTCCATTCTATTACTTTTTGATTTTTTGTGGCCACCCTTGATTTGGGAGTGTTGTTCGAGGTGGAACGGTAGTGGCTGCTATGCGTATCCATCAGTCCGTGTGCGTAATTGGTATATCTACCCTGGCATTGCCTTGTGTGCCGTGTCACCTACCATATCGAACCCACTACGATTTTGGTTTAAAGATCCGACCAAGTTAAGGTTCTCCATCCCCTTAATGCTATTTTCTATATGATTATACTTTACTGATTATACACTACTGTATATAGCGTATATTACTATATAGTAAATAGTTTAACGGATCCTTAAGAGATGTGAATCCCGAACATTTCTTAATTTACTGCACTCACGTTAGACACTGGATAGGAGATGTCAAACCCCGTAAACATCTCTGGCGCCGTTTACACTCATATTTATTTCATTGATTTAACTTACATAAGATCTTTTAGTTCTGACTCGGGTGTTTTGTCTTTTCAATTCGCTCGGGTCAGCCTGAGCATTTCAGGATTTGAAGGCCCTATTTCTTAAGGACGAAGACGAAGATTTTATTATTACTATTTGTTATATATTCCACTACACCATTGTATTCCGCTGCATTTATTATCATTCTCTGGTATGTGTAACTCTGATATGTATTGTATAAGTATAATCAAATGTTTTGTAAAATAGCTTCATGAACTGTTATTTGATTATTATATTTTATCGTTCCGCTGCAAGATTTTATTTGTTTCTTTTATTTCTCCACTTTTTCTTATTTACCCCATAACAATCCTCTCTTCTGTATGGATTAAGTTGGCATGTGTGTCTGCTTAAGTGTACAAAAAGGTGGGATGTTACACATTACATATATAGTGTATCTTACTACATATAGACAGTTTAATGGATCCTTAGGAGATGGAAAATCCTATAACATCTCTTAAGTTATTGCACTCAGGTTGTACACTTGATGGGAGATGGAAAATCCCTAAACATCTCTGAAGCTATTATACTCATATTTACTTGTTATTGATTTAACTTACAAAAGAACTTTTAGCACTTACTCGAGTGTTTTGCCTTTTCATCACGCTCGGGTCAACCTGAGTATTTCAGTGTTTGGAGACATTATTCCTTGAAGATGAAAATGGAGTTTGCTTGACCGTGTTTACTATTATTATTCCGCTGCATTATTCTGATATGTTTGTTAATTGTACTCTAATCATGTTCAAAAAAAATTGTGTAATCAAATGTATATTGTAAAATACCTTCATGAACTGTTTATTTGATTATTATATTTTATCATCCCGCTGCGAGATTTTGTGTTTTTCTTTCCTTCCTATCTCTTATTTTATTATTAAATCTCATTGACAATCCTCCCTTTTGAACGGTTTGAGTTAGACATGTGTGGTTTATTGTCTGTTTAAACCGTCCAAAAAGGCGGGTCGTCATGACACACCTTAGTTAACATTCACAAAATTCCTAAGAAAATGCAAGCTTTTCTAATGGCACTTTTATCTTCTTCCTCTCTTATGTTCTAAAAAGAAAAGGTTGCAAATCAACTCCAAATCACTTCAAACTTTGCCATAAGCCTTATTATAATATTGATAACCTTCTACCATGTTATAAGTCAAAGAAGTGGAGCCATGCTCCCTATGGACGGGATAGCCGTATGCAATTGTGAGCAAGGGGAGGACTTTGAGCAAGATGAAGACAAGGATGAGGAGGAAATGTGTTGCAAGGTGGAGGCTTGACATTGGTTCATCGACCTTGGTTGTTTGAGTGGTTAAAGGAGAGTTAATACCTCACTTTGGATGAAATAGATAACACTTATATGTTGTGTTTAATTGTGTTAAAGTTGTTTGAATTGTTGTTAACTTATGTTGAAAACAATGGTTGTAACGTCTTACTTTAAAAGTAAGTGACATATGTGATTCATATACATGGAACAAACTTGGAATGGACTTGAATGGATTTGTATGACACGTGACTAGACCATGAATGTGATATCCCGGAATTTTGGCAATATCAATTTAATAATCTTTATTTATAATTAAATTGATTTGTTGATTTTATTTTATAAATTGACAAGTTTGATTCTTTTAAAGGTTAATAATATTTTAAATTGGCAATATTTATTAATATCTTTTCTAACAATTTAAAATTGGTAAGATTTATCTTTCAAAACTTATATAAATGTTTTCTATTTATAATGTATATATGTATGTTGGTATATATATAGGAAGTCTTTAATTTAAATAAAAGTTATGTTTTCAAATTATGATATATATGTATATATATATTGTGGTTTGGAGTTATGTTGTAAAATTCAATATAGTAATTATCAAGACTAATGTTAAATTATTTTCCATTTAGAATGTATATATTGAAATGGAAAAGTATTGGATTTGAATTTAATAAAGATGTTTTCAAACTTTAAAAATATATACATAGATTGTAATTTGGAAACTATATTTTAACATAATACTTTTCAAGTGATAATTTCTTATTTATTATAAATATATTCTAGCTTAATTTTTAAATAAGATTTAAATTAAGAAGTTCATTTGTTTTAATATTCTTTCATTTTTTTTAAAATTCAAACATAAGACAAATTTGGTTTGTGGAAAATATATAAAGTAAAATAAATACTCAAGCATATAAATATATGATACATTAAAATTTATCAAAGCATAAGTTATTTTAAATAATTGTTTTTCACATTTGTATATTTATTATAAAATCTTAAAGCTTAAATTATAAAAAGATAAATACATTATATACATATAAATATTTCATAAATACATATAAATGACTTAAATGAATTAATTAAAAACAAGATTAACACTTGTAAGCATATTAAGATGGTGTGGAGACATTTGTAAAAATAAGTGTATAGGTGTAAACTAATTAACACCTAAGAGGACAAATGTCCACATTTCCTTTTGAGAATTAAAATAAATAAATTAAAATATAAAAGAAGAAATCTATTTTTACTTTCAGCTGAACTCTTATTCTCTTCATTTTCAACTAAAAATAAATTCGAATCAAAAGAAAAGATAAAGACTGGAAATCAAATTGCAAAAGAGAAATGAAAATCTGGAAAATCTGGGAATCTAAGATCTGAAATAAGAAGATCAAAGGCAAATTAAAACAGCAGTTTCAAATCTTCAATTGAATCTGAAGACATACAATCAGAGGAATTAATCAAACAGCAAGATTATAATTCAACAAGCAAATGGAAAAGCAAGTTCAAAATGCAATCAGAGAAATAAAGTCTGGAATAAACCTGGAAACAAAAACCTGTCATATGTTCTCTGTTTAAATAACAGGTGAGTAAACATTTTTTAAAAACAGTTTGAGTTGGATGCTTGTGATGATATTTACTTATATCAAAATTCTTTTGCTTGAATCTGAATGAATTGGTATGAATATGTTAGGAGCTAGTCTGTTTATATATATATTCAAAATGTTCTCTGTCCTCTGTTTTAAACCAGTAAACAAACTTTATTTTAAACCTGATCATTCTTGACTGTTATGCTTGTGATGTTGATGATTTGGAAATGTGTTTATATAGATGAAAATGTATTGTATGTATATATATATAAAAAGATATAGGCATGCATGTTTGAATTCATGTACATATATATACCTCTGTTAAAAACATACAGACATTAAACAATTTCGAAATTTAAATTCTCTTCTTCCAATCCTTTATAGGATATGAACATTGAATGAAATGTGTTAGTATTACCCAGAATTCATTCTTAAAAATAATTTCAAGTAATTATATTAAGCAATAAATTCTAAAATAAGGTATCACAGTGATAATCAATATTAGTCAGAAAATCAAATGACTTAATCTCACGTTTTGATTCTATAATCTGATTAGTGCTTGCAAATGATGGATTTAGAAAAAGAAATCGTGATTTTTAGTGCAGTATTCGTCGAGATAATTGGAGTTGGTCAGTTTCATCGTTTCCGTCAATTTGCGTTGATCGGCGGCGAGTTGTTGGGCGAAGTTTGGACTGGAGGAGGTCAGTGGGTTGGGGATTGTAGAAAAAAATACTGAAAGTATTTATCGATGGTCGTGGCGATCAATCGCAGGCCAAGTAGGGTTTCGAATGGGTTTATGTTGAGGTCGGAAATTCCTCTACTGTGATGTCTCTGGGTGATCGAGCTTCACCAGAATTTGGGGGATGGTAGCGTGGAGGCTATCAAGTGTGGGGCCGGAGTTCTTGATTATCTGGTGATCGGCATCGGAGGATTCGTGGCAGTTTTGGTCGATGGGATGGTTTCCAGTGATCTTGGAAGCTCCAATTTGATTGTGGGTTCGTGACGATGTCTGGGTGGATGGAATCGTTAGAGGAGGCGATCGATGCCTTGCCGGAGGAGGAGCAGATCGCCGAAGCGCTGCCGTGGTCTTGTGCACGTGCACGTGTGCACGTTGTGATATCTGGTTCGTTTGAGTTGGGGAAGATGGAGGCGACTCGGTGAAGTGTTCGTGCGAATGGTGGTTTAACGCGAAGCAGATGAAGTTGGAAAAGACTCGGGGGAAGCTCGTGTTTTTAGTGGGTTTACTCGGGTTGTTTGGGGTTACTCGAGTTATTCTGTTTAAACTGGAAGTCGTTTTTTTTTCAAAATGTTTCAAGTCCAAATATATAAGTTATTAAGGGTATGTTTAAATATAATTAAGTTTTAAAAGGGATGAGGTTTTGTTAAATTTATTAAACAAGATTTATCAAAATTCCAAGGATTTTAAATGTTAAAAATTTATGTTAATTTGTTTATTCAAATAAATCTTATATCTTTAATTATTTATAAATGTTTTCTAATGAAGACTAAATGATGTAATTGAGTAATTAATTAAGATAAAAGAATTTATCTTAAATTAATTAAGTTTATAATTAATAAGGATAATTAATTAGTGGATGGTTAATAAATGAATTAGAGATTAAGTAATGATTTATTTATTAATTTATTTATATAATTAATTTTAGGAAGATAATCACTTATGTTTTATTAAGTGAAATTATTTAGTGAGGTAATTAATGGATAATTAACCAATGTAATTAATTTAAGAGAAATTGCTTATGAAGGTAATTAGTGGATAATTACTTATGAAAGCAATTAAATATAAATTGATTAAGGGTTAATCGTTTGGTGGTATTAATTAAAGGATTAATTAATATAATGGATTTGAAGTTAATTAATTAAGAGAAATTAATTAAAGGATTTAGGTTAATTAATAATGTGATTAATTTAATATGTTTAATTTAAGATTAATTACTAAGTGCAATTAATTTAAAAGTAATTAATTAATAAAGTAATTAATTAAGGATTATTTGTTAATAAAATTGATTAATAATTACTTAATGAAGTAATTAAAGAATAATTAATTAGATTAATTAATCAAGGTTAATATAAATAATTAAGAAGTAATTAATTAAGATAAGTAATTACAAATTGTTAATTACTGATTATGATTAATTAAGACTGATTAATGAATGAAGTGGTTGATTAAAATTAATTATTTAATTAATTAAAAGGTTAATTAATTAATAAGAATTATTTAATGAATTAATCAAGGTTGATTAATAAAAGTAATTAAATTAAGTATGATTAATTAATTGTAATTAATTGAGGATTAATAAAATTAATTCTAGTTAATTGATTAATGAAGGTTCATTAATTATTGTAATTAATGATAGTAATTAAATGTTAATTACTGAATATGGTTAAGGATAATTACTTGAATGTAATTAAAGTAAAATTAATCAAGGAAGATTAAATAAGGAAGATCATTAAGATGTTTAATTAATTAATTTGTAATTAATTAATGATAATAAGCAGGATTAAGATAATCCAAGTAATTAAAGGATAGTAATTAATTTAATTAAAGGTTAATTAAATTAATTAGAGTTAATCAATTCTGTTTAGATAATTGATTAATACTGGATGTTTGATATTGGGTGATTGGTTGATATTGGATGATTTGAATATCTCTGATATATATATGATATATGCTGCTTTGTGAGATGAATGTTGATATGAATTATCAATTGTGATAATATGATTTATCTATCTGTTTATATCATCCTGAATAAGTTTAATTGTTTAAACCTTTAAACAACTTGGCCTTAAAAGATACGTTTTGGATTTCGATGAGACCGGGATCGGGTTTCCGTATACCGGTATTCCAGGTCTGGAGACCCGAATACCACATCGATCCAAATTAACGATAGGTCGTGAATCAAGTGAAGATGAAGATTCAGAGTGCAAGGGTTATTGTCGTTAACTCTGAGGGTGATTCCAAAATGAGTGTAACGAGATAATGCCTTCGGTTTCGTTCGAACCCGGAACGAACTTGTATGGATTGAATGCTTTCAGCACATCGTCAGGCGGACGATGAGCATTCTAAGTGATATGTTCTGATTAAAGGTAATCGTAACCTCAAGCCTCATCAACCGGGAATGGCTAAAACAGGGGAGGTGCAGCAAGGCTTCGTGGGTAGCACCCACTGAGAGCAAGATAGATCCCTGTCTAGAGGTCCCTTTTCTTTTCATTCGGCTTAGTGTGTGGTTGGTCGCGCCAACTACGGGGTTATCTTGTTCGGGATTATCCAGTAAGGGATGGTTCCGGCTTTGTGTTGCAGGGGAGCGGGCGTACTCCTCGGTACGGTGATCTAGGCCACGTACTGTGACGGGCGGTACCCCAGTAGCCCTGCCATTGATGGAAACCCATTCTTCCTACGTGCCCTTACGGTTTTGATTGTATAACCCACTTTGTGGCTAGTATGCTGGAATTTAATAATGTAACAATTTCAGCTATATGAGCATTTACTTGAAAACCCTAGACCCTATTATAATACAATCAGATTTTCTATCAAACGTTTTAGTTAGCGTAAGGTAAAAACTTACCCATGTTTATTTGTGGGGAGTCTTACGTGATACTTTTGTTTTCAAAAGTTTTCAAAGTTAAGCAATCTAACCGTTTACTCACACCAGACCCATGTCTGACCCAAGTGTTTATTTTCTGTTTTATTAAACTCTTGGGTACTCAATATTGTATTGAGTAGTCGAGGGATTCAGGTTAGCTTTGACGAATTCTGGAGGAGATTTGGAGCAGGAGGCTTCACCGTGTAGATATATGATGATTCCGCTGTGTTTGTATTAGTCTGTATTGTACTGATGTACTTGTGTTGTATAATAGACAGAAGTTTATAACTGTCTATTCTGTGATGTATAAGTTGTGTACTCCGATGTATATGATACTATGTAATATTCTATGTGATATATTATATTTCATTCGTTTCCGCTGTGAGATTCTTTGGTGTTGTTGTTTCTTCTCTTCTATCCTTTCTTCTTCTATCCCTTTCTTTCTTCATGATGATACGACTTTCTATGGAGAAAAAGTCGGGTCGTTACAGTGGTATCAGAGCCCCAGGTTGAGTGAATACCTAGGCTCTGAAGTGGTGTCTATCTTGAGAGCGCGTAATTGTTAGTTATATAAAAATGATTTTATATTGTGTTAATTGATCGGTTGAGTGGTATATGGATTCTGGTCAATACGAGTAGCTAACGTTATTGATAGGGATCTCTAAACACTTAGACCAGGCCAACGGACACAATATTGTTTTAAAAAAAAGTAGATGAAATAATTTTACCCAGATATAATTTCTATATAAAAAGTATCATTTTAAATGTATATGGTATTTGTGATGATTGGTTGAGATGATAATAATTTATCATCTAGGATTAGGAGTCTGAGTGTTGAGGTTGGAAGTGTATTTGTCGAGACTGTAAACCTAATACCGTCTCGAGTGAACTTTACAGTTGTGTAAGGATTTCATAATCTCTGAAGGAAACCTGTTAAGGTTCGGAGTTTGTCTTTGAAGTTGGATGAATAGAGTTAGATCTATTGGATGAGCTGAAGCAAGTGATGGTATCTTGGCAACTTCAGGAAGTAGTAGCTGTGTGGTGAGACGCGGTGACTATGGACGTTTCTGAAGATGTCTCTTCTGAAGCAAGTTTAAGGAAGTAGATCTGTTTCGGTGTTGTGGCTGGGTCCAGCGGGGTGTTTCTTTTTGCTTTGAAGTCCGAGTTTCTCAAAGAGTTTCGTATAAGAAGTCTTTGGTATCTGTGACAGCAGTGCGGCTCGGAGTGTTCTGTGGGTTAGCAGGAAGTTTCTGGCTGAGCAGTTTTTCTGAAGGTGAAGTTCAGAAGCAGTAGAGTGAATCCATTTCTTCGATGGATTGGTTAGTCAAATATAAGCTGTTCTGATTAGTGAAGAGAGAACAGTTATCTTTGGAAATTAGGCCGAGCTGATCGCAAAAGTGACTTGCGATTGTTTAAGTATTCTCTTGGGATTATTGGAGATTGAGATTCCGTATCGACTTGATTCATGGAGTTACCAGAAGTTCAGCTTAGTAGAAGGATGTCTCCTAGAGAATAATTTGGTGAAGCAGCTCAGGATTCTTTGGAGAGGGATTGACCACACCTAATTTTCTGGTGAGGATTCTGTTAAGGTGTCTTGACCAAGTAGAATGGTTCACTAAGATTTTATAGATATGGTGAACTGTGGATGATCAAGTTTGTGCTCGAGTTTCTCCGATGGCATTCTCATCTGTTCAAGATCAGAATTGTGCAGCGAAAGCAAGATAGCAGCTATTCTAGAGTGGGAGCAACCGGGAGTGTGATTTTCTTGGAGTAAAGGATTTCTATAGGAAATTCAAGTGTATCTCTAAGTGTGAAGGAATTTTCAGGATTTGGAGACAAGATTGTCAAGTGCAACTGTTTTGGCTATTTCAGATAGGAGAGGTAGTTCGTAGTTCTCTAATGTTTATGGAGTAGAGTTGTATTTTGAATTTTGGTGAATTTTTGGAGAACAATTTTGTTGAGTAGGATCCAGAAATTGATTTGATGTTGGTCTAGATTATTTCAAGAGGCATCAGCAAGAGTTAAGCTGATCAGGAAGGATGAAGTGACTCAGGATCGTCAAAAGAGTTAAACAGTTAAGAATGGATGGAATTTGGAATTTGAAGTTGAAATTTGGATATTGTTTAAGTTTTCTCCAATCAATGGAGATATAAGATTTGGAAAAATTGGAGAGTGAGCTCCAGAAGTATTATGAGATTTTTCCTATGTTCCCAAGAGGATTAGTTCTTTGATCTATAGGATTAAATGGCTAGTTCGGATAACTGGAATTCATTTTATTTCACGTATCTCTGAGGGAATACGTGTTTGATCTGTCATTGGTTGTGGGATCAGCAGTTCAGAAGGATTTGGTAGTTGAGATGGTTTTGAGTTTAGTCTGATATTTTGTTCAGATTTGTAATCTAGATGGGAAGGAGTTCTAGATTATTGTAGTATAGTTTGTTAAGATTCTGTAGAGCGAGTATTCCAGTATATACCTGGGAACTCTAGATAGTATTAGGTAGACCTATTCTGAATTTATATCAGAATAAGTTTGATTTGGTTGTTAGAAATAAATGGTTGCTATGATTGATAGTGTATGATTGATATGTATGGTTGCTGTTTAAAATTAAAATTTGCTGGGTTATTAAATTATCTTTGCTTTTAAATTTCGGGGACGAAATTATTTTAAGGGGGGAGGAATGTGATATCCCGGAATTTTGGCAATATCAATTTAATAATCTTTATTTATAATTAAATTGATTTGTTGATTTTATTTTATAAATTGACAAGTTTGATTCTTTTAAAGGTTAATAATATTTTAAATTGGCAATATTTATTAATATCTTTTCTAACAATTTAAAATTGGTAAGATTTATCTTTCAAAACTTATATAAATGTTTTCTATTTATAATGTATATATGTATGTTGGTATATATATAGGAAGTCTTTAATTTAAATAAAAGTTATGTTTTCAAATTATGATATATATGTATATATATATATTGTGGTTTGGAGTTATGTTGTAAAATTCAATATAGTAATTATCAAGACTAATGTTAAATTATTTTCCATTTAGAATGTATATATTGAAATGGAAAAGTATTGGATTTGAATTTAATAAAGATGTTTTCAAACTTTAAAAATATATACATAGATTGTAATTTGGAAACTATATTTTAACATAATACTTTTCAAGTGATAATTTCTTATTTATTATAAATATATTCTAGCTTAAGTTTTAAATAAGATTTAAATTAAGAAGTTCATTTGTTTTAATATTCTTTCATTTTTTTTAAAATTCAAACATAAGACAAATTTGGTTTGTGGAAAATATATAAAGTAAAATAAATACTCAAGCATATAAATATATGATACATTAAAATTTATCAAAGCATAAGTTATTTTAAATAATTGTTTTTCACATTTGTATATTTATTATAAAATCTTAAAGCTTAAATTATAAAAAGATAAATACATTATATACATATAAATATTTCATAAATACATATAAATGACTTAAATGAATTAATTAAAAACAAGATTAACACTTGTAAGCATATTAAGATGGTGTGGAGACATTTGTAAAAATAAGTGTATAGGTGTAAACTAATTAACACCTAAGAGGACAAATGTCCACATTTCCTTTTGAGAATTAAAATAAATAAATTAAAATATAAAAGAAGAAATCTATTTTTACTTTCAGCTGAACTCTTATTCTCTTCATTTTCAACTAAAAATAAATTCGAATCAAAAGAAAAGATAAAGACTGGAAATCAAATTGCAAAAGAGAAATGAAAATCTGGAAAATCTGGGAATCTAAGATCTGAAACAAGAAGATCAAAGGCAAATTAAAACAGCAGTTTCAAATCTTCAATTGAATCTGAAGACATACAATCAGAGGAATTAATCAAACAGCAAGATTATAATTCAACAAGCAAATGGAAAAGCAAGTTCAAAATGCAATCAGAGAAATAAAGTCTGGAATAAACCTGGAAACAAAAACCTGTCATATGTTCTCTGTTTAAATAACAGGTGAGTAAACATTTTATAAAAACAGTTTGAGTTGGATGCTTGTGATGATATTTACTTATATCAAAATTCTTTTGCTTGAATCTGAATGAATTGGTATGAATATGTTAGGAGCTAGTCTGTTTATATATATATTCAAAATGTTCTCTGTCCTCTGTTTTAAACCAGTAAACAAACTTTATTTTAAACCTGATCATTCTTGACTGTTATGCTTGTGATGTTGATGATTTGGAAATGTGTTTATATAGATGAAAATGTATTGTATGTATATATATATATAAAAAGATATAGGCATGCATGTTTGAATTCATGTACATATATATACCTCTGTTAAAAACATACAGACATTAAACAATTTCGAAATTTAAATTCTCTTCTTCCAATCCTTTATAGGATATGAACTTTGAATGAAATGTGTTAGTATTACCCAGAATTCATTCTTAAAAATAATTTCAAGTAATTATATTAAGCAATAAATTCTAAAATAAGGTATCACAGTGATAATCAATATTAGTCAGAAAATCAAATGACTTAATCTCACGTTTTGATTCTATAATCTGATTAGTGCTTGCAAATGATGGATTTAGAAAAAGAAATCGTGATTTTTAGTGCAGTATTCGTCGAGATAATTGGAGTTGGTCAGTTTCGTCGTTTCCGTCAATTTGCGTTGATCGGCGGCGAGTTGTTGGGCGAAGTTTGGACTGGAGGAGGTCAGTGGGTTGGGGATTGTAGAAAAAAATACTGAAAGTATTTATCGATGGTCGTGGCGATCAATCGGAGGCCAAGTAGGGTTTCGAATGGGTTTATGTTGAGGTCGGAAATTCCTCTACTGTGATGTCTCTGGGTGATCGAGCTTCACCAGAATTTGGGGGATGGTAGCGTGGAGGCTATCAAGTGTGGGGCCGGAGTTCTTGATTATCTGGTGATCGGCATCGGAGGATTCGTGGCAGTTTTGGTCGATGGGATGGTTTCCAGTGATCTTGGAAGCTTGAATTTGATTGTGGGTTCATGACGATGTTTGGGTGGATGGAATCGTTAGAGGAGGCGATCGATGACTTGCCGGAGGAGGAGCAGATCGCCGAAGCGCTGCCGTGGTCTTGTGCGCGTGCACGTGTGCACGTTGTGATATCTGGTTCGTTTGAGTTGGGGAAGATGGAGGCGACTCGGTGAAGTGTTCGTGCGAATGGTGGTTTAACGCGAAGCAGATGATGTTGGAAAAGACTCGGGGGAAGCTCGTGTTTTTAGTGGGTTTACTCGGGTTGTTTGGGGTTACTCGAGTTATTCTGTTTAAACTGGAAGTCGTTTTTTTTTCAAAATGTTTCAAGTCCAAATATATAAGTTATTAAGGGTATGTTTAAATATAATTAAGTTTTAAAAGGGATGAGGTTTTGTTAAATTTATTAAACAAGATTTATCAAAATTCCAAGGATTTTAAATGTTAAAAATTTATGTTAATTTGTTTATTCAAATAAATCTTATATCTTTAATTATTTATAAATGTTTTCTAATGAAGACTAAATGATGTAATTGAGTAATTAATTAAGATAAAAGAATTTATCTTAAATTAATTAAGTTTATAATTAATAAGGATAATTAATTAGTGGATGGTTAATAAATGAATTAGAGATTAAGTAATGATTTATTTATTAATTTATTTATATAATTAATTTTAGGAAGATAATCACTTATGTTTTATTAAGTGAAATTATTTAGTGAGGTAATTAATGGATAATTAACCAATGTAATTAATTTAAGAGAAATTGCTTATGAAGGTAATTAGTGGATAATTACTTATGAAAGCAATTAAATATAAATTGATTAAGGGTTAATCGTTTGGTGGTATTAATTAAAGGATTAATTAATATAATGGATTTGAAGTTAATTAATTAAGAGAAATTAATTAAAGGATTTAGGTTAATTAATAATGTGATTAATTTAATATGTTTAATTTAAGATTAATTACTAAGTGCAATTAATTTAAAAGTAATTAATTAATAAAGTAATTAATTAAGGATTATTTGTTAATAAAATTGATTAATAATTACTTAATGAAGTAATTAAAGAATAATTAATTAGATTAATTAATCAAGGTTAATATAAATAATTAAGAAGTAATTAATTAAGATAAGTAATTACAAATTGTTAATTACTGATTATGATTAATTAAGACTGATTAATGAATGAAGTGGTTGATTAAAATTAATTATTTAATTAATTAAAAGGTTAATTAATTAATAAGAATTATTTAATGAATTAATCAAGGTTGATTAATAAAAGTAATTAAATTAAGTATGATTAATTAATTGTAATTAATTGAGGATTAATAAAATTAATTCTAGTTAATTGATTAATGAAGGTTCATTAATTATTGTAATTAATGATAGTAATTAAATGTTAATTACTGAATATGGTTAAGGATAATTACTTGAATGTAATTAAAGTAAAATTAATCAAGGAAGATTAAATAAGGAAGATCATTAAGATGTTTAATTAATTAATTTGTAATTAATTAACGATAATAAGCAGGATTAAGATAATCCAAGTAATTAAAGGATAGTAATTAATTTAATTAAAGGTTAATTAAATTAATTAGAGTTAATCAATTCTGTTTAGATAATTGATTAATACTGGATGTTTGATATTGGGTGATTGGTTGATATTGGATGATTTGAATATCTCTGATATATATATTGTGACGACCGCCCATGACCCCTGCACCGAATCTAGGGATAGTGCGCTGTAAAGTGTGCCAGGCGACCATGGACGATTGTCAAGGTAAGATTAAAACAACAGGATCTATCGTATTACTCACAGCGCATGGACAAAATACAATAGAACATATGTGTAGTGAAGCTTTACAGAACAAAATGACATCTTATAAAACTCCATAATAGTTGAATACAAGCATTCATATAGTCAATACATCCAGCCTCACTACATATCTCTCAGAGAAAACAAAACAGCGGAATATCCAGTACATATCAGAAGATAATATGCAACCCTCTAGCTCGTCTTCGATATCAGCATCGTGAGAAGAGAACAGCACCTGTCACCTGCTACCTAGTCTGCCCGTCCCAAAATGGACGAACAGCCCAAGGCAATAAGAATTAAAACATAAAGCCTTGAGTCAGACAACAGTCTTAGTGAGCAGTAAATTAACTAACAACATACCAAAAGAGCATAAAGGAAAAGGAATAGGAATACAACCCTCCCACTCCAACCTCATTCTACAGTGATAGCCCCCAGACACACACTAAGCAGAAGCAAACATAGCAGAGCATACAATTTAAAGTAAAGCTACTATCACTCGAGTCAAGGGCGATGTTTTCCAAGTACCAAGGCCTAAATCAGATAAGCACCCAGAAAATACCGCTCTTGAGTCCGAATGACGATACAACCAAACATCCATGACTCTGGCTATCACTGTTATCATTGCTTCGATATCACCGTTAATTGAATGACCGGCACATTCTTTCAGCCGTCCGTCAAGGGCTAATGGAAACCCCGGTTCTAGACATAACTCCCGCACGTCGTCGCAGCCCGTGCCTAGGACTATCGAATCTGCCCAGAGTACTCGACCATCAACAGTTGGCCGTTGGGACTATCGAATCTGCCCAAACGTACTCTTGCTTAGAGCATGCTAGAACCTTCAACAACGATGCTATCCAAGCCTCCTAGTCATCCTCCTCGACGACTATTCTCATATCCATTCATTATCCTCAACTCGAATCATATCACCGAGTTATCAACATGCTTGGAATGATCCCGTCTGGATTAGACCAAGTCTTCATCATATGATTGCCTCGCTTCATTACATCCTCGCAAAGCCTCATCTCATCATCACATCATCGAATCTATGCATAAGAGCTTCATCATCCCGCTACATATGCCACGAGCAGCTTTTCCAATTCAAGAGCCTTTCCCTTAGCTTTTGAATCACCTTCGATCTAAATCTAATCATCAATCATCTAGTTCATAACAATCAATCAAATCAAACATCAATCCAAGCAATCAAGCATTCAAATATGATCTAGGTAGACAATTATAACAATAATGGCATTTTCGTAATTAAAGAGTTGAAAGTCCAATAAGCATGAAAACATGGATTATATCTCTACAAACTTGATGAATGAACTTGCATAGGTTAACATATGATAAAATGGATGTAACATCATCATGAACAATGGATCTATATGGATCTACACATAGGATGAAGAAAATGCATGGAAATCACTATTTTAACACCAAATCGAGCCAACAATCCGATATACTCCTTTGGACCCGTGTGAGAGATAACCACCACTCACCAAATCACCTAAACAACCTCAAATCAACACACTTCAGATCTGGACAGCGAAGGATGAACCTAGATCTATCACAAATCCGCTTCAAATGAAGAAATCTCCCTTGAAAAGATGAAGATCTTCAATCTAAGCTCTTGAATCTTAAATCTTGATCTTCGATTTGGATGGATGGAAACACTAGATTAGAGTGGAGAAAAGAAGTGAAGAAGTGTAGAAGTCGAGCTTCTCAAAATGGCAGCACTTCGTCGCTTCAAAATCCGGATCCCAAAAAGTGAGAACAACCCCTCCTATTTATAGCTGAAAACTGCCCTTAAGTCGTAACTCGGCTATCTCCTTAAGTCGGTGCCGACTTAACACCATGCCGACCTAGTGCCTTGCCGACCTAGTGCCTTGCCGACCTAAAAACTCATCTGCCTATGACTCGCAACAAAACAGCTGTCTCCTAAGTCGGTTACGACTTATGGCATGCGCCTACGACTTAACTGCCTCGCCGACCTACGACTTAACAATATGACCGACCCAACGAAGCAGACTCATCATACTGCCGCAAAACCCAAGTCCTAAGTCGGTTGACGACTCAACAACAAAGCGCAACTGCGACTTAACACATAGGCACGACTTAACTTAGGTCGTTGCCGACTTAAGTGCCTTGCCGACTCACAACTCAACACACGTTGCCGACTCAACTACCTACCGACTCAATTACCCTGCCGACCTAACACTTAACACCCAAACACTTAGGTCGCTCACAACATGTCCTTAGGTCGTTGCCGACCTAACTCTACTCCAGAGTACTTAGGCTGCCTACTATTCTTCCTTAGGTCGCCCTAACCTCTTAAGTCGGTCAACCCCACTTCCTTAACTCGGCAACGACTTAACAAAAAAAATTTTCAGATATGCTAACTACTAAGTCGTCCAGGTCTTAAGTCGACCACTATCTTAACTCGTCAGCCGACTTAACACTTAACTCACCACTATCCTTAAGTCGGTTAATACTATAAGTCGGTCACTTCCTTAGGTTGTTATCCCTTAACTCGGCGAGTTCCTTGAGTCGGCAACTCGACCCAGACTAGTTGCTTAACTCGTCCAAACTCCTAAGTCGGCTACGACTTAGGACTTAAGCAAAATTCTGCCAAAACCAGAAATAACTTAACAACCATACAACCAAAGGTAAATCATTTTAGAATGTTTTGATCCGTAAAAATACGGGTCGTTACATTCTCTCCCCCTTAGGAATTTCGCCCCCGAAATTCCAAACAACAAGGCAATCAAAGCTATTCTGTACGCCTATCATCCATAACAATCAATAAACCATGCATCCAATTCTAGCTTAGCGTACAGAATTCTAAGACTTAGAACAAGTTACAATTTCGTTAGATGACACGACACCTTAGGGCCATACCTTGAAGAGTTCAGGATGAGCTGCTTTCATCCTCTCTTCCACCTCCCACGTACAGTCGTTATCATCATCACTCCATTGTATCTTGAGCAACTTAACTACCTTTCTCCTAAGCTGTTTCGTGTCGGTTTCAACAACACGAAGCGGCTTACGAGGTCTTCTATCGACTGGATCAACTTCGAAATCTTCACAGCTATCAGCAGAAACCACTGTATTCGAGTCGTGCACATACTTCCGTAGATATGATACATGAAAAACATTGTGCACACTCGACATCTTCTCAGATAACTCCAATCTGTAAGCGAGCTTTCCAATTCGCTCGATAATCGGGAATGGTCCAACAAATCTCGGAGTCAATTTTCCTTTCTTCCCGAATCGAATAACATTCTTCAGTGGAGAAATCTTCACAAAAACCATATCTCCTACGTCGAATTCCAAATCCTTTCGACGCTTATCAGCATAACTCTTCTGACGGTCTTGGGCTGCCTTCATTCGTTGCCGAATGATCTCTATGCAATCCGAAGTTTGCCGAATCATCTCTGGCCCAAGCATCAACTTCTCTCCTGTTTCCAACCAACATGTCGGAGAGTTACACGGTCTTCCATACAACGCTTCATACGGTGCCATACCAATGCTTGACTGGTAACTGTTGTTGTACGCAAACTCCACCAAATGAAGGTGATCTTCCCATGATCCTCCGAAATCCAGAACACAAGCTCTGAGAAGATCTTCCAAAACTCGGTTGACTCTCTCGGTCTGACCATCTGTTTGGGGAAGATAAGCTGTACTCAAGCACAACTCGGTTCCTAAGACTTCCTGGAAGCTCTTCCAAAATCCACTAGTGAACAATGGGTCTCGATCGCTCACTATACTCTTCGGAATGCCATGGAAACGAACTATCCACTTAACATACAACTCAGCCAACTTTGATGCAGTCCTAGTTGATCGAACAGGAATGAATCGTGCACTCTTAGTCAGACGATCCACAATGACCCAAATCCCTTCATTTCCCGTTCTGGTTCTAGGCAATCCATCAATAAAATCCATCGACACTTGTTCCCACTTCCATGTAGGAACTTCTAAGGGCTGAAGCAATCCACTTGGCTTCTTCTGTTCAGCCTTTACCAACTGGCAGTTCATACACTTGGAAATAAAATTTCCAACATCCTTCTTCATACCTTCCCAGTAGTAGGTTCTCTTCATATCCCGATACATCTTATTTCCACCTGGATGAATTGTCAACTTCGAGTGATGACTTTCCTTCAGAACTTCACTCCTCAATTCATCTATATCGGGAACAACTAGTCGTCCTTGCTTCCGAAGCCAATTCTCTCGATCGACCTCGAATCCTTTATCCTTTTCTGGATCCAATCCAGATTCCAATTCACGGATAATCTTGACAATCTTATCATCTCGCTTTTGGCCTTCGCCAATCCTTTCCACAAGAGTGGGTCTTATCGATAAGTTTGCCAACATCTCAGGTTCCAATTCACATCTAGGCCTGAAGTCAAATCCAGCTAAATACTCGAGACTCTTCCATTCTGAAAACATGGCTCCCAATCCTGCATGTCTTCGACTTAACGCATCTGCCACTGCGTTACCTTTTCCCGGAGTATAAGCTATACCAAAATCATATGATGCCAAAAACTCTAGCCAATGTTGCTGCCGAAGATTCAAATCCTTTTGGGAGAAAAGATACTTCAATGACTTGTGATCCGTAAACAACTCGAATCGAACTCCCAACAGATAATGTCTCCACATCTTCAGAGCAAATACAATCGCCGCTAACTCCAAATCATGAGTCGGGTAATTCCTTTCATGCGGCTTCAGTTGTCGACTGGCATACGCAACAACTTTATCCTTCTGCATCAGCACTGCTCCAAGTCCAGTACCACATGCGTCGGTGTAAACCACCATCTCATCATTCCCACTTGGAATAGTCAAAACAGGAGCACTCGTCAATCTCTCTTTCAGGATTCCGAAAGCTTGCTCACACTTAACATCCCAACTGAACACTTGGTTCTTCTTCGTCAATCCTGTTAACGGTGCAGCTATCTTGGAGAAGTCTTTGATAAACCGTCGATAATATCCTGCTAATCCAAGAAAACTTCTCACATCAGATGCATTCTTAGGTCTAACCCAATCCTGGATTGCTGCCACCTTAGCGGGATCAACCGCTATTCCATTCCCAGAAATTACATGGCCTAAGAACCTCACTTCACTCTTCCAGAAGTGACACTTCGAAAACTTAGCCTTCAGCCGATGTTTCCATAAGATCTCCAAAACAATACGCAAGTGCGTCTTGTGCTCTTCTTCCGTTCTGGAATAAATCAGAATATCATCCACGAACACAAGTACGAACTTGTTCAACTGATCTCTGAACACTCTATTCATAAGATCCACAAAATATGCTGGCGCGTTAGTCAATCCAAACGGCATTACCAGCCACTCAAAGAAACCGGATGGTGTCCTAAAAGCAGTCTTCGGCACACTATCCTTAGCTACTCTCAACTGGTGAAATCCCGTTGCCAAATCCATCTGAGAAAACACCTTGGCTTCGTGAAGCTGATCAAACAAGTCATCTATTCTCGGCAATGGATACTTGTTCTTCTTAGTCACCTTATTCAGCTCACGATAATCCACACACAATCTCAATGACCCATCTGCCTTGGTTGCAAACACAACTGGTGCACCCCACTCGGACACACTACGCCGAATGAATCCTTTCTGCAAAAGATCATCAACTTGCACCCTCAACTCCTGCTGTTCCCTAGGCGCCATCCGCCTAAGAGGCATCACAACAGGTCTGGCTCCTTCAACTAGATCTATACGAAACTCGATCTCTCTATGCGGCGGCAACCCTTTGACTTCGTCAAAGACATCCTCGAATCCATTTGCGATTGGCACTAAAGACAGTCCATCCCGTGGAACAACTAGCGAATACATGAAGCTCATGAAGACGCCTTCCTCATGCTTACATCGTATCACAATCTTTCGCCCTTCCACATTCTCGACTGCCACCTCTAGCCTCTCACAATCAACCTTAGCCGCATACTTCCTAAGCCAGTCCATACCCAAGATAATTCCGAACCCCGCAAAGTTCAGAACAAAACAATCACAAACAAAAGAGCAACCATGACTCGACACAACTAGACCACGGCATAACATACACAAACAAGACGAACCCCCAACTGGATTAGTCACAACCAATGGCCTATCAACAATATCCGGTGCCAAACCTAACCGGCCTACGAGTTCATTACAAACAAACGAATGCGACGCTCCAGTATCAAACAAAACTCTAACCGGAACACCACATAGGAAAAGAGTACCTTGAACAACCACACTCTTTCCCTTCTCTTCAGCAGTAGGAGCTTTTGAAGACGACGGAACAGCTCCTAAAGCATAGGCTTGCACAATCTGCCTGTCCTTCCTTGGTTCTGGACAATTCTTCCTGAAATGCCCCGGCTTGTCACAGTTGTGACACTTCATCGGTGCCTTCGGATTCTTACAATCCTTAGAGAAATGGCCCTTCTGCTGACAATTGTAGCAAGTCACCTCGCCTTTCGGCTTCTTCTGGCCATCCTTACCCTTCTGCTGCTGCTGCTTCCTCTTCTGGTTTCCACCCTGCTGTGGTTTAGATTCCCCCTTGGTCACAGCAACAACAGATCCTTCCTTAGGAAACAGACTCTCATGCCTAAGAGCTTTCTCCACAAGCTTCTCAAATGAATCGTCCAAATGATCCACCAACTGTCTCCCAAGATAACTATCCAAGCCGGTCACAAACTTCTCATTCTTCTGATAAGCAGATTCAATATACGACCGGGCATACTTGGACAAAGCTTCGAACTCAGAAACATACTCAAGAACTGATCTTCCACCTTGCTTGAGCTCCACAAACCTCTTGAACAGAACAGACTTCTGGGCTGTAGAAATGAACTTAGCTTCAAATCTGACTTGGAATTGCTCCCAAGTAATCTCTTCTTCCGGAGTAGTGATGGTAATAGAGTTCCACCAATCAGAGGCTCTCCCTTGAAGCTGCCTCGATGCCAACTTCCTCTTAGTTGCATCATCAATTCCCAAATCACCAAAGATCCTTCTACAAGCATCGATCCACCTCTGGACTTCAATGGTAGATTCTGTTCCCAAGAAAACCTTCCCTCCAAGAGCAGTATAATCCTTGCACAACTTAGCAAAATCCACTGGTTTCGGAGCTTGGACTTGAACTCCAACATCAACTGCTGCCCCCGGAACTGGTATCCTTCTCATGATCGAAGTCATCATAGCTTCGAACATGGCTGCATAATCAGTAGTCTCTTCAGTAGCACGGCCTTCCCTAGCAGCTGGTCTCCCTCTTCGACTCATTCTCAATATCTATAAAAAGGAATGATTAGAACATCTAGAGAAACAACTGCATACAGGACTAACTTACTGCTAAACTACTATATTATATATAGTAATCATCCATCAAATTACAATTACGTCTCTCATACGTAGTTACGACAGCGAGCGTTGGGTAAAATCGATTAACCAATGCTCTGATACCAAATGTGACGACCGCCCATGACCCCTGCACCGAATCTAGGGATAGTGCGCTGTAAAGTGTGCCAGGCGACCATGGACGATTGTCAAGGTAAGATTAAAACAACAGGATCTATCGTATTACTCACAGCGCATGGACAAAATACAATAGAACATATGTGTAGTGAAGCTTTACAGAACAAAATGACATCTTATAAAACTCCATAATAGTTGAATACAAGCATTCATATAGTCAATACATCCAGCCTCACTACATATCTCTCAGAGAAAACAAAACAGCGGAATATCCAGTACATATCAGAAGATAATATGCAACCCTCTAGCTCGTCTTCGATATCAGCATCGTGAGAAGAGAACAGCACCTGTCACCTGCTACCTAGTCTGCCCGTCCCAAAATGGACGAACAGCCCAAGGCAATAAGAATTAAAACATAAAGCCTTGAGTCAGACAACAGTCTTAGTGAGCAGTAAATTAACTAACAACATACCAAAAGAGCATAAAGGAAAAGGAATAGGAATACAACCCTCCCACTCCAACCTCATTCTACAGTGATAGCCCCCAGACACACACTAAGCAGAAGCAAACATAGCAGAGCATACAATTTAAAGTAAAGCTACTATCACTCGAGTCAAGGGCGATGTTTTCCAAGTACCAAGGCCTAAATCAGATAAGCACCCAGAAAATACCGCTCTTGAGTCCGAATGACGATACAACCAAACATCCATGACTCTGGCTATCACTGTTATCATTGCTTCGATATCACCGTTAATTGAATGACCGGCACATTCTTTCAGCCGTCCGTCAAGGGCTAATGGAAACCCCGGTTCTAGACATAACTCCCGCACGTCGTCGCAGCCCGTGCCTAGGACTATCGAATCTGCCCAGAGTACTCGACCATCAACAGTTGGCCGTTGGGACTATCGAATCTGCCCAAACGTACTCTTGCTTAGAGCATGCTAGAACCTTCAACAACGATGCTATCCAAGCCTCCTAGTCATCCTCCTCGACGACTATTCTCATATCCATTCATTATCCTCAACTCGAATCATATCACCGAGTTATCAACATGCTTGGAATGATCCCGTCTGGATTAGACCAAGTCTTCATCATATGATTGCCTCGCTTCATTACATCCTCGCAAAGCCTCATCTCATCATCACATCATCGAATCTATGCATAAGAGCTTCATCATCCCGCTACATATGCCACGAGCAGCTTTTCCAATTCAAGAGCCTTTCCCTTAGCTTTTGAATCACCTTCGATCTAAATCTAATCATCAATCATCTAGTTCATAACAATCAATCAAATCAAACATCAATCCAAGCAATCAAGCATTCAAATATGATCTAGGTAGACAATTATAACAATAATGGCATTTTCGTAATTAAAGAGTTGAAAGTCCAATAAGCATGAAAACATGGATTATATCTCTACAAACTTGATGAATGAACTTGCATAGGTTAACATATGATAAAATGGATGTAACATCATCATGAACAATGGATCTATATGGATCTACACATAGGATGAAGAAAATGCATGGAAATCACTATTTTAACACCAAATCGAGCCAACAATCCGATATACTCCTTTGGACCCGTGTGAGAGATAACCACCACTCACCAAATCACCTAAACAACCTCAAATCAACACACTTCAGATCTGGACAGCGAAGGATGAAGCTAGATCTATCACAAATCCGCTTCAAATGAAGAAATCTCCCTTGAAAAGATGAAGATCTTCAATCTAAGCTCTTGAATCTTAAATCTTGATCTTCGATTTGGATGGATGGAAACACTAGATTAGAGTGGAGAAAAGAAGTGAAGAAGTGTAGAAGTCGAGCTTCTCAAAATGGCAGCACTTCGTCGCTTCAAAATCCGGATCCCAAAAAGTGAGAACAACCCCTCCTATTTATAGCTGAAAACTGCCCTTAAGTCGTAACTCGGCTATCTCCTTAAGTCGGTGCCGACTTAACACCATGCCGACCTAGTGCCTTGCCGACCTAGTGCCTTGCCGACCTAAAAACTCATCTGCCTATGACTCGCAACAAAACAGCTGTCTCCTAAGTCGGTTACGACTTATGGCATGCGCCTACGACTTAACTGCCTCGCCGACCTACGACTTAACAATATGACCGACCCAACGAAGCAGACTCATCATACTGCCGCAAAACCCAAGTCCTAAGTCGGTTGACGACTCAACAACAAAGCGCAACTGCGACTTAACACATAGGCACGACTTAACTTAGGTCGTTGCCGACTTAAGTGCCTTGCCGACTCACAACTCAACACACGTTGCCGACTCAACTACCTACCGACTCAATTACCCTGCCGACCTAACACTTAACACCCAAACACTTAGGTCGCTCACAACATGTCCTTAGGTCGTTGCCGACCTAACTCTACTCCAGAGTACTTAGGCTGCCTACTATTCTTCCTTAGGTCGCCCTAACCTCTTAAGTCGGTCAACCCCACTTCCTTAACTCGGCAACGACTTAACAAAAAAATTTTTCAGATATGCTAACTACTAAGTCGTCCAGGTCTTAAGTCGACCACTATCTTAACTCGTCAGCCGACTTAACACTTAACTCACCACTATCCTTAAGTCGGTTAATACTATAAGTCGGTCACTTCCTTAGGTTGTTATCCCTTAACTCGGCGAGTTCCTTGAGTCGGCAACTCGACCCAGACTAGTTGCTTAACTCGTCCAAACTCCTAAGTCGGCTACGACTTAGGACTTAAGCAAAATTCTGCCAAAACCAGAAATAACTTAACAACCATACAACCAAAGGTAAATCATTTTAGAATGTTTTGATCCGTAAAAATACGGGTCGTTACATATATGATATATGCTGCTTTGTGAGATGAATGTTGATATGAATTATCAATTGTGATAATATGATTTATCTATCTGTTTATATCATCCTGAATAAGTTTAATTGTTTAAACCTTTAAACAACTTGGCCTTAAAAGATACGTTTTGGATTTCGATGAGACCGGGATCGGGTTTCCGTATACCGGTATTCCAGGTCTGGAGACCCGAATACCACATCGATCCAAATTAACGATAGGTCGTGAATCAACTGAAGATGAAGATTCAGAGTGCAAGGGTTATTGTCATTAACTCTGAGGGTGATTCCAAAATGAGTGTAACGAGATAATGCCTTCGGTTTCGTTCGAACCCGGAACGAACTTGTATGGATTGAATGCTTTCAGCACATCGTCAGGCGGACGATGAGCATTCTAAGTGATATGTTCTGATTAAAGGTAATCGTAACCTCAAGCCTCATCAACCGGGAATGGCTAAAACAGGGGAGGTGCAGCAAGGCTTCGTGGGTAGCACCCACTGAGAGCAAGATAAATCCCTGTCTAGAGGTCCCTTTTCTTTTCATTCGGCTTAGTGTGTGGTTGGTCGCGCCAACTACGGGGTTATCTTGTTCGGGATTATCCAGTAAGGGATGGTTCCGGCTTTGTGTTACAGGGGAGCGGGCGTACTCCTCGGTACGGTGATCTAGGCCACGTACTGTGACGGGCGGTACCCCAGTAGCCCTGCCATTGATGGAAACCCATTCTTCCTACGTGCCCTTACGGTTTTGATTGTATAACCCACTTTGTGGCTAGTATGCTGGAATTTAATAATGTAACAATTTCAGCTATATGAGCATTTACTTGAAAACCCTAGACCCTATTATAATACAATCAGATTTTCTATCAAACGTTTTAGTTAGCGTAAGGTAAAAACTTACCCATGTTTATTTGTGGGGAGTCTTACGTGATACTTTTGTTTTCAAAAGTTTTCAAAGTTAAGCAATCTAACCGTTTACTCACATCAGACCCATGTCTGACCCAAGTGTTTATTTTCTGTTTTATTAAACTCTTGGGTACTCAATATTGTATTGAGTAGTCGAGGGATTCAGGTTAGCTTTGACGAATTCTGGAGGAGATTTGGAGCAGGAGGCTTCACCGTGTAGATATATGATGATTCCGCTGTGTTTGTATTAGTCTGTATTGTACTGATGTACTTGTGTTGTATAATAGACAGAAGTTTATAACTGTCTATTCTGTGATGTATAAGTTGTGTACTCCGATGTATATGATACTATGTAATATTCTATGTGATATATTATATTTCATTCGTTTCCGCTGTGAGATTCTTTGGTGTTGTTGTTTCTTCTCTTCTATCCTTTCTTCTTCTATCCCTTTCTTTCTTCATGATGATACGACTTTCTGTGGAGAAAAAGTCGGGTCGTTACAATGAACAAAGCACATATGTTGTAGTTGAACATAGGCTGAGATATGACTTGGATTTAGAAGTGCACTTATAGCGATAGTCGCTATAGAAGTAATTCGGAATTGTCTTGTTTTGACAATTGTTATGGAACTTTATAGAGAGATCCGTAGGGATTTCTCGCCATATTTATATTTTTGTATATGTATGTTTGTTGCTATAAAAAGCTTGAATAGTAAAAAGTTAAGTAACATCTCGAAAACGGCTAAAAACATCACTAGTGCAAACTGCCCCGTTTAACCTTAATTTTTGAACTTTAATTGTTTCAAAATGGACTTTAAGTTCGAGCGGTTTATTTCATTCTATTCAAAATTATTTCCTAACTATTTTTAGAGTATTTTAAAAGTAGTTTGGGATTTATATGAATTTATAAGAATTAGTTATGAATTTTTAAAGAGAGGAATTTTAGAATAAAACATGTTCTTTTTCCAAATTTTGTTGATTTTTCAAACTTATTATTTTTAAGTGATATTTTAAAGGAGTGTTTAAAATATATTATAAATATTTTGGAGTACAAATATCTTATATAAATATCTAGGAAAATATCTTATATAAATATTTGGGAAAATATCTTATAAATATCTTGTTTTAGATTATAAAACAAAAGGTTGAGAAAGGAGTTAGTAATTGCTTAGTTGCTAAATATATACTTGTTTAATTACTAATTTGAAAAATAATTAATTATGCTTAACACTAATAAGCTGACGAAGTAATCTTATTTATTTATGAGAGTTAAGATTGATGTCGAGTAGGGACGGAGCAATGGAGCTCTAACCTACCGGGCTTCCCTCTTAACAAAGGAATAGGTAAGTAGAAAATGTCGGAAACATGTTAATCGAGTTGATTTCTTTTGTTTACGGAAATCATTGATACCATACTTAACACTAAAAGCCGACGAGGTAGACTTATCTATTTGTGAGATTCAAGACTGAAGTGTCTAGGCAAGGCTTTGAGCAACCAGTGCCTAAACTTACCTGGCTTCGCTCTTGGACGAGGAATAGTTAAGTTGGAATGTCGAAAACGAGTTAAGCGTATGAATCATGATTTGTATAAGCAATCATCTTTAGAACTTGATAGTTAACAAGTCCATGCTAAACTTGACTGAATACGAACTTAGAACTTTAAAGGGATGTTTTAAAGTAAATGGCAAGTATAAAAGCGATTTTGGGTTTATATTATCGAGGTTCTACAACATCTATTTTAACCTATTTAACTATACTTTTAAAAAGTAATTGGATCATTAAAATGGAGTTTTAAAGATAACGGAATAATAAAGAGATTCTAGGTTTATCGTAAAAAATATTTTAGTAACATTTGTTTTTAAACCCTTGGATTATATTTTAAAGTGTTAAAATATGGTTAAATAAGTTTAGAATATACTTGGAGCTTTAAGACAAAGGTTTGTAAAGATAGTAACAAGTACGAAAATGGTTTTAGGTTTGTTGTGACAATGTGTTAATCGCATTCGTCTTTAATTCTTTTTTATTACACTTAGGGATGTATATAGATCTTTAAAGAACGATTTAAAGATAAGCAAAAGCGAAATGGTTTTGGGTTGTAGTGACAGTGTTTAATTTACATTAGTCTTAAACCTTTTGAATGGATTTGTGGAAGTAATTAGATCCTTAAGATGGATATTTTGAAGGAAATAATAAGTAATAGAATCTTTTAAGAAAAGATAGAAAAAGTAGAAGTTTATTAGGTAAATGAAGTTTACTAATAAAGGTGTTTTAATTAATAAAGGATTAATTAAATAGAAGAGATTAAGAGTTACTTAAGTAACTTAATCATACTTTGTGTGGCTTGATTGTGTTTTGGATGATGATATTGTTTTACGTGTTTATTTGTTTATGGAAAGTAACCTAGACTTGGCTTCCATTTATAAACATTTGTCTTGTATACTGGATAGTCGATTAGTCGACTATCGAACTTGACCTAATATTAACTTAGGAAGTTATCAAAAGGCTTAACGATTTCATATTAATGAGAACCCCATGGGAGGAGAATTGGTATGAAACGTCTCTAGTTTTCGCTACTTCTGAGAGAACCAGGATTGAGTTAACCGAAAAAATTCATCAATTGGTTTTGAAGAGACCGGGATCTAAGTGTTCTAGTTATCGAATACCACATCAAACCATACGCGCGATCTATGTTTTAGAAGCGGTTGAAGGAAAGGAATCTATGTGGAGATTTAAAATCTGTTTAAGATGCTCAAACACATGTAGTTGTTCATGATCTATTCAGGATGTGGGAATTCATGTGTGGATCCGAGATCTGTTCAAGATGTGAGGATCCAATTTGGGTATTCGTGATCTGTTCGAGATGTGAGGATCCAATTTGGGATTCGTGTTCTGTTCAAGTGTTGAATACTTGTGTGAAAGATGCCGAATGTAACCTCGACATCAGAAATGGCTAAAAATAGTGTAGGATGCACAATCCAGGGTTTTGTAGTCCCACGATAGGATATTATCAACTCCAAATCTAGAGTATGCTTATCGATGTTGCGCGTGGGGGTTGATGGTATTTGGTTCACATTGTTCATGTTTATGTGAGGGCATGAGCCTTTGTCTTTACCTTATGGTATATCTCATCTAGAGATATACAACGCTCGAGAGGTATTTCTTGATCCTTGTGCATGGAGTTCGGATTTGGCTTCCCCGAAGAGATCTCAGCGGGAAATCCATTATGCAAACGTTTCTTATCGATTTTGGATGTACCCTCTGATATGATGTTGAATGTAACCATTCCGGCTATGATTAATATTTATTTTGAACCTTAGACATTATTATAATATCACTGGATTCTCTATAAACGGTTTGGTTATCGTGAGGTAAAAACCCGTCCGTGTTTATTGGCGGCATGGTCTTACGGGATACCCTTATTTTGAAGGGTTTTAAGACATAATAAATCTGCATTATTTGAGTTTGTCACACTGGTTTACCAGACTGATCCGGTGTTATTTTATTTTAATGCTTGGGTCAGCCCCGTGTATGTTTCCAGATTTAACTGTTGATGCTTTGGAGCTTCTGGAGATGAGATGGATGTTTCACCTACCGTAGTATTCTTATTTCCACTACATTACTTTTTGTGTATCATGTAACGACCCAAAATTTTAGTCATTTGAATTTGAAACATTTAATTTAAATATTTAAAAGTTAATTTTATAAGTTAAATAACTTAAATTTCAAATATAGCAATTAATCTGATAATTAAATTGTTCAATTTAATATTTGAAATTGTTTACATAAATGGAATCTTGAATCTAAAATGAAGGAAAATGATTTCAAAAGTTGACTTCAAATCTATTTGAATAAGAATAAAGATAGTAAACTTATAAATTGTAGTTAAAAGTGAATAAATAGAAATTGGAAATTACTTGTATTAATTAACGTGTAAAAATAGTCTTTTTGGGAATTGCCTCGGATTTCAATGAAACAAGTTTCATTGGATCCGTATTAGTGAATTATTATATGCTGTCGAATTTTGTTGCCATCGGACGTATCGTTTGATCGTGCAAGTTCAAAACATGTAAAATTTTATTAAAGGAATTAAAATTAAAATAATTCGATTTTGAAAAGCTAACTTCTGAATATGATGGAATTGGCTTCCGATACATACTCCATTGTGTTCGAAATAGGGGTATAACATATAGAACACCAGGCGACACGCTTCGTTTGGAGTTTGGAATTTTTATGGATGAATAGTGCCGAGTTTATTTTCTATAAATAACCGTCAACTTTCTTTCATTTGCAACCAAAAACCTAGCTTCTATTTCAAGCAGCCATTAAATTAAACAATCCGATGACCATCGTTGATCGGAGCCTCTAGGAGCCGAATTAGCCTTCGACTTCAACTAGAGCAATGTAGAGCATGTCGATAAGAAACTGCCTAATGGGTGGATCGTCGAACCATCGACCGAGGTGGCGGAAAAGTCATCCTATTCACAACAGTTTTCATGGGTTCGCAGTCGCGAATTTCGCACGTACACGCGCGTATGAGGGCTGTGGCAGGTCAGGGATGGGGTGGCGCATGGCGGGGGCATCGTCGTTTTTCACGTACGGGTTAGGCACGATCATTTAAAAAAAATATGAAACACGGTCGCCTATAAATGAATGTGTGCATGAAAATGAGAAAGGAGGGAGAGGGAGGGTAAACATTTAAACTTAATTTAATTTGCTAAACATAATTTTAATTATATCAAAGTTTGTTAACCCATATTTAATTCATACGAGGTCTAGAGTGTGACAAGTTGCGTTGCGTTCGTATCAGCGAGCACTACGCTATGGAGTTGGATTGGACGGATTCGGAGCTTGTTGGAATTTTAAGTTAAAATTGGACGTTCGTTCAATTTTAAGTTAAAATTGGACGTTCGTTCAATTTTAATTCAAAATGGAACATTTTGGCAACTATTAAAATCAAACTGAGTTAATCTCACCTTTTTGGTTAATTAGAAAATTTATATAGTCAATAAACATTATTTATTGGATGTTTGAATATTTATTTCCGATCGTTATTGATTGTTTAGATAATATACCAAATTATATTATTGGTTTGGATATATTCCCGCCTAATGGAGTGGATGAGACCCTATTACGTTTCCGTGTAAGAGCGGATGACTCTTTGTATACGAATCCCGCCTCGAAACGGTTGATTATATTTTTATGATTATATACTGTATGTGATGTAGGGGGACAGGTTGGAGGGATCCAATGGGATTCCTTACACAGTTGATTTATTTTCATATAAATTGATGTATAATAGGTTGGAAGTTATAAATGATGACATGGACACGATTTTGTTTATTGTGTGCTTTGGTAGCACTAGGCCTCAATTTTGGTATTTTAAAAATACTATAAAATAGTGATTTGATTTAAAAAGAAATTTCAATTGATTTGAAAATTATTCATGTTCTAAATAATTTTTCAAAAAGAAAAGTATGATTTCGTGGATATTATAATTTAACAGTTTAATAAAACATTTTAGATAGGGATTTAAAACTGAGAGTAAAGATTTTAAAATCTAGGAAAAATAAAGTAGTCTTTTATAATAAAGGGATATGGTCTTTAAAAAAATAGAAATATTTTTATTTAAATATTATTAACCATTATATATATATATATACATATAGTGTAATTTATTTGTAAAGGTGAGTTTATAAATGTGCTAAATTTATAAAAGCGATATTTTACAAATTAAGTTAAGATTTGTACAATCGTAATTTATTTATAAAGGGATAGATTTATAAATGGTGTTTATAAAATAAAATGAAACTATTATCATGTAATAGGTTGGAGAAATAACTCGAAGGTAAATTATAATAAGATGAGGGATTATATTCTATTTTGGAAATTTAAGATGAGGGTAAATTTGGGTTTGTTAAACGATATTTTATAAATTGAAGGAAATTTATAAAAGAAATTTATACTTATGGGAGCAAGGTTAAAACGGTTGAAATTATGTTTTGGATAGGGTTTTATAAATAAGCGTGATTTATAAAGGAATAGAGGTATAAATGAGTTCATAAATAAAGGAATTTTTATGAAGGGAAGCTTTTATAAAATGGAAACCGAACTGTAAACATGGTTTATAAATATGGAAATTATTATGTTGAATTAAGTATGGATTTTTTTAAAGGTTGTTTATTAATATTAATATTGTGTAAAATTGTTTATCAATATTTTAAATGTTTGAATGGTTAAATTATTAATTATTAATCTGGTTTGAAATAAATTGTAATCATTTATTAGTAATGTTTTGGAAACTAATTATTAGTATTTATAAAAATGTTAAGACAAATTATCATTGTTTTAATTAGGATGTTTGGAATTTATAAATTATTATTTCAAAATGTATTAAAGTTAGTAATTATTTATTTATAATGTTATTAGTATATAGTAGTGATTAAACGAAATGAGTAGAATTTGTATTTAATTATTTTCGATATTTATAAATGGAGATTTATAAACAGATGGGGTTTTTATAAGAGGAATCTTATAACATGTTTTGGAAAGTGTAAAGGAAGATCGGTTGAACGGGTAAGATAGTTTCATAAATGGTTTTAAATATATATAAAGGAAAATTATAAATGGGTTTTATAGGTTTATAAGAAGAACCTTATAAATAGTTGTGGATTATAAAAAAGGGGTTTCTAAATGATTTGAGAAATGATGTCACGTACAGAAATTTTCGACTTTCGAAAATTCGACATCGATACTCCCTTTATCGACTGCCGAGAAATCGAGTGCCGAAAACTCCAATAGTGATGGTTTAAGAAGAAGAAAGAGGCAGAAGAAGAAGAAAAGAGTAGAAGAAGAAGGGAAGAAAGAAGAAGAATAGAACAACATCAGAACAGAAAACAATATCAGAATCTCACATATCGCAGCGGAACAATATATAATAGATAAACACTAGTCTTTTAAAACAAAGAACTATATCAGTTTATACATACATCAATCAGAGTCAATATACAACAATGGATAGTTATATAACTTGTCCTCATACAGAATACACAGCGGAATAATACAAAAATATAGGTGATACGTTTCGCCATCCAGTATTTGCTTCCAAAGCTCCAGAATATCCAGAATATCCTGATAACATAACTCTAGGCTGCCCGTGTGGAAATTGGTGGGCACCCAGAGTTTAGAAGGGAAACAATAAACTCCGAGTCAGTCATGGTGACTGGTGTGAGATCGTAAAACAGTTATTTATCTTTAAAATAAACAACAAAAAATTTTTAAAGTCAATTCGCAATGCTTTTGGAAAATGAAACTACCATAAGACCTCCCGCCACACACACAATGCAAACGCAGACTTGGAGGAGATTTCTTCTTATGATAGTCAAAGATGCTTACTACGCAAAAATCAAATTCTTTTTGATATTATTATTAGTGCATAGTGTAGAAAACATTTCGAAAGTAGAATATTAATCTTAGCCGACATAGGTACCATTATAGTATGCCTACTATAGCTACCATATTAAATGGCAGGTTCTACAACTAAAACCGTACAAGGCTCGTATTGTTTCTTTGGATTTCCAACAAATGGTCAGGCTAAGGAACTTCCTATCCACGATGGGTACGTCCCTGGAATAGACGACCCGAGAACCTAACGTTACGGTTAGATCTCTGCCAACACAAGGCCGGGTTACCTCTGCAAAAATAGGTAACTACTGACACGCGTATGCCATCCCCCGATCGTCACCGATCTTCCCGAGGATCCCCGATTCGCAACAACCACAAAGTAATAAATTTGCAGCAACCACAGAGGTTAAGTATCTGGGCTCCATACCATGATACCACCTTTATCCAGAAGGAATGACATACACTAAGGGGCGCTACTCCCTAGAACCTTGCCGCATCCTTCCTGTTTTGACCATTTCTAGGGTGTGAGGCTCGACGAAGTCTCGTCAACAAAGCTACGCTTTCTACAAAGCCATGCTTCGGGTCAAACAAATGATCAACCTATGATCACAAAGATATAAGATCAAACAAATGATCATATCGCAAATGATCAAACACTGATCATTTCACAGCAAAACTCAGTATGCCACGTTACCAAATTTGGAATATATCGCTGATGAATTTCAACTACATAACCTCTGAGCTCGTACGTCTCAGAGAAGGGTGTTAAGCTAAGAGAATAAATTCTCCGCCACCAACAGAAATGTATTTGAAAGAAATCAGCTTTATATCTCAAATTGTAACGTCAGACACACAATCCATACAAGTCTGTTCCGGGATCGAACAGAACCGAAGGCACTTCTCACGAAGCCCTTGCATATCCGGATAAATTTCTAATCACGTCCGGACTTCCCGTCACTAAGGGTGATAAAATGTAACGATCCCAGATATTAATTTAATTTAAATTAATAATTTGTGGAATTTTTGAATTAAAATTGATAATTAAATGAATTTTGAATAAAAATAGTAAAATAAAATGGATTAATTTATTGCGAGTTTCCCCGATATCCAAATATATTTTGTATAAATCATTTGAATTTAAACGATTTGTATATATATGAATATATAGGTATGTACAACTGATTTGAATTTGAATGGTAAATAAATTGTTTATTAATTGAATATATGGGTATATGTGTATATATTGAGTTTGAATAAATTTTAACTAAGTGGTTTAAAGATAAATTTTAGTGATAAAATTTGGATTTGATGGTCATAAGGCGACATAGAATCAAACTATAAAAATAATAACAAAAGAAATACAACTAGAATTGAATGTAAGTTGTGTAAGCAAACAAGAAATAATAAAACAAAGTTGCAGGTAAATTATGTAAACCAGGGAAATAACAAAAGAAGAAACAAAATATCTATATACAAATAACTAAACAATTTCTTCTTGCAAAACAAATACAAAGTGTTAACAAGACAATATAATAAGTGCAGCCACAATTTTAAAAGCAATAAGTACATAAAGTAAAAGCATGGGTAGGCTGCAATAGGATACCTTTGATATTGTAGTAAACAAAATTATATCCCCTCCAGCACATAATGCATAAACAGGTACACAATATAAAAATCATCTCATACTTTTAGTACAGCCGAAAAACAAAATGAAGTACTTGGCAATTAAATGCCATATCCTCTAGCATACAAGTAGAAGAAGTATCAGCCGAGCAAAACAAGTAAACATATATTGGACATAAAGTACTTATTCATTAAATGCTAGCCATACTTTGGTCATTCGAAAATATACAAATGCAGCATATCAGCCCCCATAAGCAAATAAAAATCTCTGGTATTGTACTAAACAAATGAACAACCCTGCACACTTCTTAGTTTATATTTACCTCGTCTCAGTTTCGAGTAACATCTGAGTAAATATCATAACTTAAACAAAAACTTCAATTTAAAACAACAAACTCAGTTCAAAGAAAAAAAAAGAGAGTGGAGCTTCAGTCTTTCCAGTGAGCAGTTTTCTCTGGAATGAAGTAAAGGGAACATCAAGCAAATAAAACAAGGAATTAGTTTCCAGTTTTTTTTCAAACAAAATCATTTCCAGGCATAAGCTTTCTCCTCTGATCTTCTTCTTTCAAAAATAAGGTGAGCAACTTTGTTTTTTTTCAGCCTTCTTTGTTTTCACCAGTGAGTAGCACCATTTTTAAAGGCTTAAGTTTTTGAATTGTTTAACTTCATGTGAGTTTCTGGAATGAATGTGTATTGTATATATATGTATATACAAAAGCATCACTGCTGAGTATATATGGATGTAGAGCATGCTTGCCTGTTGCAATTGGATTCCCTCTGTTCATACTTCCCAGTATTTAAGTTTTGACTTAAATTCGAACCCTCATGATTTTGTCATGATTTAAACTTAAGATTCAAAGCAAACTAGTTTGCCCCATCATAAACTTTCGTTTTAAAATTTTACTTAAGTAAAATAGCTTTGCATTATCACTGGAAGTCAGTAACAGCTGATCAAACTTCAAAATAGTGAGAATTTAAATATCATGATTTAATGCCTCAGGGTTAGGGTCTGAAACAACATTCGAAAACATGAATTTTAAAACTAAAATCAAGATTTTTAATACCATATTTGTTGGGAAATTCAAAGTCGAAAAGTTTTGGGTTTTTTATCAAATGCGCGTGATCGGGTTGATTGATTCACCTCGTGATCGATTCTGGAGTAAGCTGGGGTGTTGTGAATCATCAGAAAATTGTTCAGCGATTTTTTATTTCATCGTGGAGGGCATACGGGTTCGATTTAGGGTTTAAGGCAAGGTTTTGATGGCTGTTGAATTCGAGATTTGATTACCATCAATGTTGCATCGGAATGAATGGGACCTTGGGGATTTGTTGCATCATCGTACATTGAAGCTTTGGGCATGATTGTGTGGTTTCCGGTGGAAGGATCGTCGGCGGCGAGGGGTTTTAGCGATTCGTTTTGGTTCCAGTTTTCAACCGAAAGTCTCGATTTCGATTCGCGACGAGATTATGACATCTAGGTGGTCGGGGTAAATGTCGAGGCCAATGTCGACTTGTTGAGATACTCGGTTACGACCGAAGATGATCGGAGCTATGTGCAACATGCACACGTTTGTGGGGATGTCAGTAGCCTGGAAATGGAGGAGAAGGTGTTGTTTTGAGTTGGCTCGGGGAGAAGCTCGAGCAGTTGAAGGGATTCACGGGGTTGTACTCGAGTTCGAGGAGTGGATATAAAACTAACAGTTTATACGTAAACTTTTTAGAGAAGAAAAAAAAGAAAAGAAGTGAGGAAGGAGGGAAGGAGGGAAATTTAGTGGGAAACTCGGGTATCTCTCGAAGTAAAAAGGGAGGCAACTCGAAGTAGTGTACTGTCTCGAGTTTGTTTTAAAATCCGTAAAAAAAAAAATCTAAAGGTGTTTTAAACAAGTTAAATTTAACTTAACTTTGGTTAAGGTTTTTAAAGAGTAAATCATGTTGAATCTTATATTCAAAGTGTGATTTAAATTTAAATTCAAAAACGTAATGTTCCACACATTAATATTTATTAAATCGTTAATAAAGGAATAGATTATCTTAGAGATAATTAAGGTAATCAAAATGATTTAATAAATAAGGTAATTAAAGAATGATTTATTTTATCTATAAATTAATAAATTAAATTAATTAGAAATGATTTATGATGATTTAAATCTAAGAAAATTTCTTAAGAAAGTGATTAAGAAATGTTATTAGTAAATGAAGTTAATTAACTAAGGATTAATCACTTATAGTAATTAATTTTGGATTTTGTTTATTTAAAGTTAATTAATTATGTAATTGGTTTAAAAGGTTGATATAATTAATATGATTAATTAAGAATAAATAAATTTAAATAAAATGATTTGTAATTAATTAATCAGAATATGATAATCAATTCATAAGTAAATAAATTTGATTTGAAATAAATTGAATCAATTAGGATTAAACAATTAATAAATCCTGCTTATAAATGATTATTTATATGTGATGCCTTGAATTGATTGTCCTATCTGATTTATGATAGTTTGTTCTGTGGATTTAGTTGTGTGTAATTTATTCATTTACTTATGATACATCTGTATATATATCTGTGATCTGTGAATGAACGATAAGCGTATAGTTTATATCGCTTATCAACTATATCCTGTATTTTGATCTGTGATGATTCATCGTGTTGCACTATTGTGTTAAAACCCCTAGACTACACCTTTACACACACAAATATGGATTTCACGTGGAAATCGGTTAAGTCACAGATAATTTAAATTTGATGTTTTTGAAATTGAAATTTTAATTTCAATTGATTTTGAAATTGGAAGTTTGGGTTTAAAATGAAAAGCTTTTGAAATGGATTTTCAAAGATAAAAGTTATTTTAAATAACTTAACCGAGTTTTGAAAATTTAAATAGTTAGATTTAAATTTGGATTCAAGTTTGAAATTAAGCTATGATTTGGAAACTAGGGAGTAGAGATGATGTAAATGTGTTTATATGAATTTAAACCATTTTAAAAGTATAAGTTGGAAATTTGATTTAACCCAAGAACCTTAACTCGTATAAATGAATCAGATTTCCAAAATGAAAACTGTTTGTTTTCAAAGAATAAAAGCTTTTAGATGAGAAATGAAATTCCAATATAGGTAAAGGAATTTCAAGTGAATTGAAAAATGGATTTTCCAAGTTATGAATGAATTCTTTTTGAAAGCTATGAATTAAATCTGTTTATTTTTAACAGATTTAATATGATGATTTGTTTAACCCATTCGAAATGAAATTGTTTTGAAAGCTATTTGTTAAATCTTTGATTTAAAGATTCAACGAATTAATTAAATTGAAATGGAAATCGATTTGGAAAATCTGTGAATGAATCTTTGTGAAATTAAGTGAACTTTGTGAATTGAATCTTTTTATTTAAAAAGATTAAAATGGAAATTTGTTTAACCATTTGAAAGAGAAAGTTTGGGTTTAAGTTGTGACTTAATTGAAATCCCAATATCCGTATGTTTTTAAATATTTCGCTCACTATTCGGGTTAGCCGGGAAAGGACCTTTGGGTCGTATAACTCATTCCGAATAGTGATACGTCGTATATGGATCGCATTTTCTATATTACAGCATGATAGGGGGTTCTCGCTTCGCAGTTTGGTGGCGAACGGGGGACTCTTACCCCTACATGTCCCTGAGAGGGATGGGTTGGTTAGGCAGAGGCCGTGACAGTCGAGAGGATGGCCGTAAAAGTAAATGCGAGGTGCCAATGTAAGCCACGGTGGGACTGGGATGGTTTCGAAGCCTACCGGTGGCCGCTGTCTTTGGGACGTTACAAGTGGTATCAGAGCTAAGGTTGAACTTTAGCTCAGGAGTATAACACGTTAAGTAGCTCATTAGAGATAGAGTGAAGTAAACTCTAGAATGAGTATTTCTCAGATATCCGTTCGAACGTCTCAGTAAATTCTCTTGCTATCCACAGATAGTGAGTATGAGTGCAAGAAGAGGACGAGATAGGGGACAAGGGAATACGACTATAAATGGTCAATACCCTGCAGCAGTGGAAACAATCTTTCTCTATCAATATTCTTTGATTCGTTTCCAAATTCTTTTCATTTCTTCGTATCAGCTCCAGAAAGAAGTTTCGGTGTGATGGTGGCTCTACGAACCGTTGTAGGAGATTTTACTTCGTATTTCATCGGTTTCTTATCAGCTTTTTGATTTAAACCTTAATGAATTTGAAATTGGAAATTTAAATTTAGTTAAATTGATTAATGGAATATGAGGATAAAATTGAATTAAATAAATTAAAATGATATTGTTTGAAACCAAATTTTGAAAATTCTATTGAAATTTTCTTTTGAATACCAAAGTCCGAAGAGGGACAAATTGGTATGTATTTCGAGATATTCCGATTTGAGTTTGGAATTCATATCTTAAGTTTGAGGAATTAAAGGAGATCGAATCTGTCTATCTCTGTGTTGTTTTCGTGTCTGCGAATTTCGAGGACGAAATTCTTTTAAGGGGGGAAGTTTGTAACGATCCCAGATATTAATTTAATTTAAATTAATAATTTGTGGAATTTTTGAATTAAAATTGATAATTAAATGAATTTTGAATAAAAATAGTAAAATAAAATGGATTAATTTATTGCGAGTTTCCCTGATATACAAATATATTTTGTATAAATCATTTGAATTTAAACGATTTGTATATATATATGAATATATAGGTATGTACAACTGATTTGAATTTGAATGGTAAATAAATTGTTTAATAATAATTTGAATATATGGGTATATGTGTATATATTGAGTTTGAATAAATTTTAACTAAGTGGTTTAAAGATAAATTTTAGTGATAAAATTTGGATTTGATGGTCATAAGGCGACATAGAATCAAACTATAAAAATAATAACAAAAGAAATACAACTAGAATTGAATGTAAGTTGTGTAAGCAAACAAGAAATAATAAAACAAAGTTGTAGGTAAATTATGTAAACCAGGGAAATAACAAAAGAAGAAACAAAATATCTATATACAAATAACTAAACAATTTCTTCTATCTTGCAAAACAAATACAAAGTGTTAACAAGACAATATAATAAGTGCAGCCACAATTTTAAAAGCAATAAGTACATAAAGTAAAAGCATGGGTAGGCTGCAATAGGATACCTTTGATATTGTAGTAAACAAAATTATATCCCCTCCAGCACATAATGCATAAACAAGTACACAATATAAAAATCATCTCATACTTTTAGTACAGCCGAAAAACAAAATGAAGTACTTGGCAATTAAATGCCATATCCTCTAGCATACAAGTAGAAGAAGTATCAGCCGAGCAAAACAAGTAAACATATATTGGACATAAAGTACTTATTCATTAAATGCTAGCCATACTTTGGTCATTCGAAAATATACAAATGCAGCATATCAGCCCCCATAAGCAAATAAAAATCTCTGGTATTGTACTAAACAAATGAACAACCCTGCACACTTCTTAGTTTATATTTACCTCGTCTCAGTTTCGAGTAACATCTGAGTAAATATCATAACTTAAACAAAAACTTCAATTTAAAACAACAAACTCAGTTCAAAGAAAAAAAAAGAGAGTGGAGCTTCAGTCTTTCCAGTGAGCAGTTTTCTCTGGAATGAAGTAAAGGGAACATCAAGCAAATAAAACAAGGAATTAGTTTCCAGTTTTTTTTCAAACAAAATCATTTCCAGGCATAAGCTTTCTCCTCTGATCTTCTTCTTTCAAAAATAAGGTGAGCAACTTTGTTTTTTTTTCAGGCTTCTTTGTTTTCACCAGTGAGTAGCACCATTTTTAAAGGCTTAAGTTTTTGAATTGTTTAACTTCATGTGAGTTTCTGGAATTAATGTGTATTGTATATATATGTATATACAAAAGCATCATTGCTGAGTATATATGGATGTAGAGCATGCTTGCCTGTTGCAATTGGATTCCCTCTGTTCATACTTCCCAGGATTTAAGTTTTGACTTAAATTCGAACCCTCATGATTTTGTCATGATTTAAACTTAAGATTCAAAGCAAACTAGTTTGCCCCATCATAAACTTTCGTTTTAAAATTTTACTTAAGTAAAATAGCTTTGCATTATCACTGGAAGTCAGTAACAGCTGATCAAACTTCAAAATAGTGAGAATTTAAATATCGCGATTTAATGCCTCAGGGTTAGGGTCTGAAACAACATTCGAAAACATGAATTTTAAAACTAAAATCAAGATTTTTAATACCATATTTGTTGGGAAATTCAAAGTCGAAAAGTTTTGGGTTTTTTATCAAATGCGCGTGATCGGGTTGATTGATTCACCTCGTGATCGATTCTGGAGTAAGCTGGGGTGTTGTGAATCATCAGAAAATTGTTCAGCGATTTTTATTTCATCGTGGAGGGCATACGGGTTCGATTTAGGGTTTAAGGCAAGGTTTTGATGGCTGTTGAATTCGAGATTTGATTACCATCAATGTTGCATCGGAATGAATGGGACCTTGGGGATTTGTTGCATCATCGTACGTTGAAGCTTTGGGCACGATGGTGTGGTTTCCGGTGGAAGGATCGTCGGCGGCGAGGGGTTTTAGCGATTCGTTTTGGTTCCAGTTTTCAACCGAAAGTCTCGATTTCGATTCGCGACGAGATTATGACATCTAGGTGGTCGGGGTAAATGTCGAGGCCAATGTCGACTTGTTGAGATACTCGGTTACGACCGGAGATGATCGGAGTTGTGTGCAACATGCACACGTTTGTGGGGATGTCAGTAGCCTGGAAATGGAGGAGAAGGTGTTGTTTTGAGTTGGCTCGGGGAGAAGCTCGAGCAGTTGAAGGGATTCACGGGGTTGTACTCGAGTTCGAGGAGTGGATATAAAACTAACAGTTTATACGTAAACTTTTTAGAGAAGAAAAAAAAAGAAAAGAAGTGAGGAAGGAGGGAACTCGGGAAATTTAGTGGGAAACTCGGGTATCTCTCGAAGTAAAAAGGGAGGCAACTCGAAGTAGTGTACTGTCTCGAGTTTGTTTTAAAATCCGTAAAAAAAAAAAATCTAAAGGTGTTTTAAACAAGTTAAATTTAACTTAACTTTGGTTAAGGTTTTTAAAGAGTAAATCATGTTGAATCTTATATTCAAAGTGTGATTTAAATTTAAATTCAAAAACGTAATGTTCCACACATTAATATTTATTAAATCGTTAATAAAGGAATAGATTATCTTAGAGATAATTAAGGTAATCAAAATGATTTAATAAATAAGGTAATTAAAGAATGATTTATTTTATCTATAAATTAATAAATTAAATTAATTAGAAATGATTTATGATGATTTAAATCTAAGAAAATTTCTTAAGAAAGTGATTAAGAAATGTTATTAGTAAATGAAGTTAATTAACTAAGGATTAATCACTTATAGTAATTAATTTTGGATTTTGTTTATTTAAAGTTAATTAATTATGTAATTGGTTTAAAAGGTTGATATAATTAATATGATTAATTAAGAATAAATAAATTTAAATAAAATGATTTGTAATTAATTAATCAGAATATGATAATCAATTCATAAGTAAATAAATTTGATTTGAAATAAATTGAATCAATTAGGATTAAACAATTAATAAATCCTGCTTATAAATGATTATTTATATGTGATGCCTTGAATTGATTGTCCTATCTGATTTATGATAGTTTGTTCTGTGGATTTAGTTGTGTGTAATTTATTCATTTACTTATGATACATCTGTATATATATCTGTGATCTGTGAATGAACGATAAGCGTATAGTTTATATCGCTTATCAACTATATCCTGTATTTTGATCTGTGATGATTCATCGTGTTGCACTATTGTGTTAAAACCCCTAGACTACACCTTTACACACACAAATATGGATTTCACGTGGAAATCGGTTAAGTCACAGATAATTTAAATTTGATGTTTTTGAAATTGAAATTTTAATTTCAATTGATTTTGAAATTGGAAGTTTGGGTTTAAAATGAAAAGCTTTTGAAATGGATTTTCAAAGATAAAAGTTATTTTAAATAACTTAACCGAGTTTTGAAAATTTAAATAGTTAGATTTAAATTTGGATTCAAGTTTGAAATTAAGCTATGATTTGGAAACTAGGGAGTAGAGATGATATAAATGTGTTTATATGAATTTAAACCATTTTAAAAGTATAAGTAGGAAATTTGATTTAACCCAAGAACCTTAACTCGTATAAATGAATCAGATTTCCAAAATGAAAACTGTTTGTTTTCAAAGAATAAAAGCTTTTAGATGAGAAATGAAATTCCAATTTAGGTAAAGGAATTTCAAGTGAATTGAAAAATGGATTTTCCAAGTTATGAATGAATTCTTTTTGAAAGCTATGAATTAAATCTGTTTATTTTTAACAGATTTAATATGATGATTTGTTTAACCCATTCGAAATGAAATTGTTTTGAAAGCTATTTGTTAAATCTTTGATTTAAAGATTCAACGAATTAATTAAATTGAAATGGAAATCGATTTGGAAAATCTGTGAATGAATCTTTGTGAAATTAAGTGAACTTTGTGAATTGAATCTTTTTATTTAAAAAGATTAAAATGGAAATTTGTTTAACCATTTGAAAGAGAAAGTTTGGGTTTAAGTTGTGACTTAATTGAAATCCCAATATCCGTATGTTTTAAATATTTCGCTCACTATTCGGGTTAGCCGGGAAAGGACCTTTGGGTCGTATAACTCATTCCGAATAGTGATACGTCGTATATGGATCGCATTTGAAGATCGGTGTTGAAGACCGGATATTTTCGGAAATGAAAGGACAACCTGTCGAATGTCTCTACACTGGGTAGCTCCCGGTATAGAGATTTATATCACTCTTTTTGTGATGGGAAGTCCGGACGTGATTGAGAATTATCCGGAATTGCAAGGGCTTCGTGAGAAGTGCCTTCGGTTCTTTTCGATCCCGGAACAGACTTATATGGATACATGTCTGACATTACACTTTGAGATATAAAGCCGATTTCTTTCAAATACATATCTGTTTGGTGGCGGAGAATTTATTCTCTTAGCTTAACACCCTTCTCTGAGATGTACGAGCTCAGAGGTTATGTAGTTGAAGTTATCAGCGATATATCCCAATTTGGTAATGTGGCATGCTGAGTGTTCCTGTGTGATGATCAATGTTTGATCATTTGTGATATGATCTTTTGTTTGATCATTTATCTTTGTGATCATAGGTTGATCATCTGTTGACCCAAAGCGTGGCTTTTTGAAAAAGCGTAGCTTTGTGGACGAGACTTCGTCGAGCCTCACAACCCGGTAATGGTCGAAACAGGAATCGTGCGGCAAGGTTTTCAGGGGTAGCTCCCCTAGGGTATGACCATTCCTTCTGGAAAAGGGTAGTATCATGGTATGGAGCCCAGATACTTACTCATGTGGATACACTTTCTTTATGATGTGTGATGTTGGTTATCGAGCGCTCGGATAAAGGTCCCAAAGGACCGGGGTGGCATATCTGAGGTTTCTTTTATCCCTTGGGAAAAGGGGTTGCCGGCCTTGTTTGGCAGAGAACAGTTGGTTCTCGGAACGTCCCGCCAGAGGCGTTTCTTTCGTGGAATAGGAAGTTCCTTAGCCTGACCATTTGTTGGAAATCCAAACCAAACAATACGAGCCCTGTACGGTTTTAGTTGTATTACCTGCCATGGAATGTGGTGGTAACCTGCTATTGAACATGGTAGCTATAGTAGGCATAAGTGCGAAATGTCTATGCTGGCTAAGATTTATATTCTACTTTCGAAATTTTTTTCTACACTATGCACTAATAATAATATCAAAAATGATTTGATTTTGCGTAGTAAGCATCTTTGACTATCATAAGAAGAAATCTCCTCCAATTCTGCGTTTGCATTGTGTCTGTGGTGGGAGGTCTTATGGTAGTTTCATTTTCCAAAAGCATTGCGAATTGACTTTAAAATTCTCTGCTATTTGTTTTTAAAGATAAACTGTTTTTTGTTGCTCACACCAGTCCCATGACTGATCCGGAGTTTATTGTTTCTTTCCTAAACTCTGGGTGCTCATAATTTCCTACACGAGCAGTCTAGAGTTGGGGTTTTCAGATATTCAGGTTTAGTAGATTTTCTGGAGTTGGTTCAGTCTTTGGATCAGACTGCACTTGCTTATCTTTGTGCCTCATTATTGGGAGTTCGATCTATTTATGGATAGGCGCTTTGAAGATGGAGATTATCCGCTGTTGATGTTATCTATTTTTCTTTCCGCTGCAATTTATTGTATCATATCTCTGATGTATATTGATATTCATTGTATCATTCTGTTGTATCGGATATTGTATATCAATGTATTATTCATTTCTTCCGCTGTGTTATTTACTTAACTGTGTTATAAGCTCCGGCGACTCGGATTTGAACGCTCGAATCTACGACATTCGAGTACGATGTAAAGTATGGATGTCGATTTTCGAACGCGAAAATCTGGGACGTTACATAAAACCTCTAAATCGGAGATCAGCCGATGTAGAGTAACTCGACGGTAATCCTTCCGTTTTCAAAAATATCTGGTCTTCAACACCGGTCTTCAAATGCAATTCATAACGATGTATCACATATTCGGAATGGGTTATACGACCCCATGGTCCTTTCCCGGCTAACCCGAATAGTGAGCGATTATTCAAAAATAAGTGTGGCATTCAAATTCATCCAATTCACAACAAATACTGTTCAAGGTAATTATTGATAGTCGGTTATTTAACTATCAATAAAGATGCGTAACATCATCAGATTCCAAATAATTTTCCCAAATATTTCATCTTCCAAAATATCTTTACTAGATATAAAATTTCCACACTTCAAAAATAAATCAACGTTTATTTTTCTAAACAGTTTCCCTTTCCTTTATAAATTCCATATTGAATTTACATTTTTCGAATATCTACTAATATTCGATTTTCAATCGTTTTCAAATATTCATTTTCGATTTATCTTTAAGAAGATAAAATCTCAAAACGTTTCATTTCATTTTGGAAAACATTCCAAAGTTATTTAATAATAAGTGTTTCACAAATCTTTTATTTTCAACATTTGAAAATATTCGATATACTTAAATCAAAATTTAAGTATAAATTCATTCTTTAAGGAAAACATTACTATAACAACATTTATTTGAGTCAAAACGAATGTTACGTAAAACATCGTTACGACGACTCAAAATCTCTAGTATAGGGATTCAGAATTTTAGATAGATATATAAATCCCAATACTACATAAAAACATTTCCTTTTGGAAATCATTTACTATAACAACAGTGTTATAGTCCACCATTTCCTTATTCCTCGAAAACGTCTATTTCAACAATAAATGTTGAAATCTATGATTTCGATATTTAACACATTTTAAAACATCTTTAAAATGTTTAACTTCATTTTTAATATCACTTCTTCAAAAATAAATCCATTTTACTTAACAATATATTCACTGTCCAAAATCGTGAATATACTTCACTAACCCCATTTCAATATTTTCTACACATTTTATTTCAATAATAATTCGCTATCCAAAATCGCGAATATATCTCCTTTAATAATATTCCATATTTAATTTATCAAATTCACTCTATTTCGAATTTATAAAACAACGTTTATAAATTCTATTCCTATTTTCTAACAACTTCAATTTAATAAATCACCTTTATTAACAATTTGATTCATAACTCAAATCTTATACCAACAATCCATATTATAAGTTAAATACTTATAATTCCTTTATTTTACAAAATCATTTCCATTTATAAGTTCGCGATTTATAAATTTCATTTACTTATAAATTCTTAAAAATTCATTTTTACGCTTATAAAAACTCATTTTATAATACCAACATTTTAAAGTTATAAATATCAATCTTATACATCTTTTACATACGTCGTTTTAATAATTCAAAAATTCCAATTAAAACCATTTTATAAATTTCTTAACTATTTATTTCAAAAGAAATTACCTTTTGGTTATAATTCACAAATCTTAACTTTTATAACTTTAAAGTTTGAACGTTTATTTATTAATTCAAAAATTAAATAAAACGTCTACTTCCAAAAATCCCTTTAAAATCCTTTTAAAGTAAAAGTCGTTATTTTTAAACTTCAAAACTGAATCCGATGATGCAACAGCACCAATTAGTCAATCACAACAACAAACATCATATATCAATATGATAACAGAATATACATCAATATCTGTAAATAAATAACTACTGGTGAGGAATCCAGTTGGATCCCTCCAACCTGTTTCCCTGCATCCACAGATTTTAGCACAATACCAGTTCCACTTCGAGGTGGAATATCGCGGTATATGGGTTTTATAAAAATAATCCGCTTACTAACGGCGCAATAGGGTCTCATCCGCTATACGAGGCGGGAAATCAATCAATCCAATATATACATATGCCAATATGTATATATTGCTATATATATATATAGATATATCCTACTATATCTAATATCACATCCAAATAGCAATCATCAATAACTGCAAAAATTCCACATTCAATTTGAGTGAGAAAAATCTCACTTTAGCTTTATATTTGTAATCCAATTTCACCCCAGACTTGTTTTCCCGATTTATTGACCTTGCATAAATATTACACAAATAAATTAACATTCGAACCAATTAAATAAATCGATTTCCGTTTTGATAGTTTTAATCAACGAATTTCTCCTTTAATAATTTTATTTAACTATAATTTAAAATTTAACCTAAATTTTCCTTTAATAAATTATTTTAATGACTACTATTAAATGAACCATTCATTCACCTAAATTCGGCTAGTCGAAAAGTTAACTTTCATTTCATAGTAGCTATTTGATTTAGAAATAAATTCCCATTTCTTAAATTTAACCAACTATAGTTGTTTTTTTTTATTTTGTTTTTTTTATTTTAATAACTGCACCCATAGAGTTAACGAATTAAAATCAATAAATAAAAGAATACCTTCACCGACGAACACGAACTCAAACCCCAGCCACCACGATTTTGATTACGAGCCATCTTGTCATCTCACTGCCGCGCATACAAACACTCGACCACGACAATAACCTGAAGCACATCTCAAGTCTTCGTACCCAAAAACCCCAGCGTATTTGATGATAAAAGCTGCTCCTTTTCGAATCGAAGTTGATCACATCCAGTAGAACTCGAACGAACTTCCCCTGCTCGTCGACCAGAGTTGCTCTTCCCACCCCAAATTGAACGAGCTCCAGCATCCTACTCGCGCCGCCACTACCTGATCCCAACGCGACTAACAACCCTAACATCATGTCGCTCGCTGTCACCATCGCGACCTCCAGATTCACATCGCCTCCATTGTCGCGTTCGCGTGCTGCCACCCTGATTCGAACTCGAGCATCGAATCCCCATCTCCCCTTCGTTCGCGACTTGCTCACCTCGCTATTTTGATTTGAACGAAAATTTTCGTTTGTTTGTTTTGGAACGAGAGTGAAGGATTTCGTATCTTAAAGAGGAAGGAGGGGAAAGGAGATTTCGTTCGAATGGGTTTTGATTTGCGTGGGGTGTTCGGCCATTAATTTGATTTTCGAACCAAATGTTTTCGTTCGATTTTCTTTGAACTGGGCAGAAGATTTGCATTGCTCGGCCATTAAATTTTATCTCGTATGATTTTTGGACTGAGGAGGGAGAGGACGTGTTTAAAATTGAAGACGGCGTGTTCTTCATGATTTCTCCCGTGATGCTCGGCTGAAACAAAGGTCGCGATTTAAGGCGTGTTTTAAGGAACGAAAAGTAATTGACGTGACCAATTTTAAAATTTAAATTTAAATTGAATCTGTTTACTTTTCAATGCGTTTTCTCACCGTATGGTCACGTATCAACTTCGAAAAATACGAAATTTGAAATCCGGTAATAATTCAATATTACGGACCCAATGGAACTGGTTTCGTCGAAATCCGAGACTGCGCCTCGGACGACTATTTTTAAATATCGGTTCGAACGATTTAATTTCAAAACTGATCAAATCAATTCGAAATTAGATTCTGAAGCTTCTATTATCTTCAGTATCAACAATATAAATTTTAAAAGCTTTTGAAATATTTTTCTTCGGCTTAAATTTGAAGATTCAAATTTTTATTCAACTTTAAATAGATTAAATTGTAAAATTTAATCACCGGATTCAAAGTTATATCGGAGATTCAAATTAAATCATCGTTCAAATATTTAAAATTAATTAAATATTCCCAATTTCAATAGATTAATTTTTTTTATAATTTAATTGCCGATTCAAAGTTATATTCGGGATTCAAATTAAATCGTCGTTCAAATATTTAAAATTAATTAAATATTCTCAATTTAATTTGTTCAAAATTCTGGGTCGTTACAAATGATATTTATAAATGGTTTATAAATGTTTTAGATTGGTAAGGGATTTGTAAATGATTTTTCAATCGTATAGAAAGGAAATCTTTCTCAGTTTTTTTGAATATACTTATAGTGTTGAGATAAGTGTATGGATATTTTTCTAAGTATTGAGAAATAAGGATTTGTGGGTATATATATATATATCTTTGTAAAAGGATTTTTTGATGAATATTTACAAGGTGAATTTAATTAATAAAAGATTAATTAATAGAGGCCTAGTGTTGCTTGGTGCTTGACCAATGTTGTTTTTTTTCCTATGGAATTAAATTCTTGATTGAATGATTGTTATTCGATGGTTAAATAACCTGTAACGTCCCAGATTTTCGCGCTCGAAAATCGACATCCATACTTTACATCGTACTCGAATGCCGTAGATTCGACCGTTCAAATCCGAGTCGCCGGAGCTTATAACAACATTAAGTAAATAACACAGCGGAATAAATGAATAATACATTGATATACAATATCTGATACAACAGAGTGATACAATGAATATCAATATACATCAGAGATATGATACAACAAATAGCAGCGGAAAAGAAAACGATAGATAACATCAGCAGCGGATAATCTCCATCTTCAAAGCACCAATCCAGATATAGCTCGAACTCCCAATAATGATGCACAAAGATAAGCAAGTGCAGTCCGATCCAAAGACTGAACTAGCTCCAGATAATCTACTAAACCTGAATATCTGAAAAACCCAACTCTAGACTGCTCGTGTAGGAAATTATGAGCACCCGGAGTTTAGGAAAGGAACAATAAACTCCGGATCAGTCATGGGACTGGTGTGAGCAACAAAAACAGTTTATCTTTAAAGACGAACAACAAAAGAATTTTAAAGTCAATTCGCAATGCTTTTTGGAAAATGAGACTACCATAAGACCTCCCGCCACACACACAATGCAAACGCAGAATTGGAGGAGATTTCTTCTTATGATAGTCAAAGATGCTTACTACGCAAAATCAAATCATTTTTGATATTATTACTAGTGCATAGTGTAGAAAACATTTCGAAAGTAGAATATAAATCTTAGCCAGCATAGACATTTCGCACTTATGCCTACTATAGCTACCATGTTCAATAGCAGGTTACCACCACATTCCATGGCAGGTAATACAACTAAAACCGTACAAAGTTCGTATTTGGAAGATGGATTTCCAACAAATGGTCAGGCTAAGGAACTTCCTATTCCACGAAAGAAACGCCTCTGGCGGGACGCTCCGAGAACCACACCGTTCTCTGCCAAACAAGGCCGGCAACCCCTTTTCCCAAGGGATAAAAGAAACCTCAGATATGCCACCCCCGGTCCTTTGGGACCTTTAACCGAGGCGCCTCGAATCCAACATCACACGTCATAAATAAAGTGTGTCCACATGAGTAAGTATCTGGGCTCCATACCATGATACTACCCTTTTCCAGAAGGAATGGTCATACCCTAGGGGAGCTACCCCTGAAAACCTTGCGGCACAATTCCTGTTTCGACCATTACCGGGTTGTGAGGTTCGACGAAGTCTCGTCCACAAAGCTACGCTTTTTCAAAAAGCCACGCTTTGGGTCAACAGATGATCAACCTATGATCACAAAGATAAATGATCAAACAAATGATCATATCACAAATGATCAAACACTGATCATCACACAGCAACACTCAGCATGCCACATTACCAAATTGGGATATATCGCTGATAAATTTCAACTACATAACCTCTGAGCTCGTACGTCTCAGAGAAGGGTGTTAAGCTAAGAGAATAAATTCTCCGCCACCAACAGAAATGTATTTGAAAGAAATCAGCTTTATATCTCAAAGTGTAATGTCAGACATGTAACCATACAAGTCTGTTCCGGGTTCGAACAGAACCGAAGGCACTTCTCACGAAGCCCTTGCAAATCCGGATAATTTCCAATCACGTCCGGACTTCCCGTCACAAAAAGAGTGATATAAATCTCTATACCGGAGCAACTCAGTGCAGAGACATTCGACAGGTTGTCCTTTCATTTTCGAAAATATCCGGTCTTCATCACCGGTCTTCAAATGCCATCCATATACGACGTATCACTATTCGGAATGGGTTATACAACCCAAAGGTCCTTTCCCGGCTAACCCGAATAGTGAGCACAATATTTAAAAACATATGGATATTGGGATTTCAATTAAGTCACAACTTAAACCCAAACTTCTTTTTTTCAAATGGTTTAACAAATTACCATTTTAATCTTTTTTAAACAAAAAGATTCATTTACAGATTTTTCCAAATAAATTCTCATTTCAATTTGATTAACTCGTTAAATCTTTAAATCAAAGATTTAACTTATAGTTTTCAAAACAATTTCATTTCTAATGGGTTAAACAAAACATCATTTTAAATCTGTTAAAAATAAACAGATTTAATTCATAGCTTTCAAAAAAAAATTCATTCATAACTTGGAAAACCATCTTTCAATTTATATTTGAAATTCCTTTAAATTGGAATTTCATTTCTTATATATAGGAAAGCTTTTATCATTTGAAAACAAATAGTTTCATTTAAGAAAATCTGATTTATTCATACGAGTTGAAATCCTTGGGTTAAATTCAAATTCCCAAAATTTTACTTTTAAAATAGTTTAATTTCATACAACACGTTTATCTCATCTTTAATCCCTAGTTTCAAATTATAGAATTCAATTTCAAACCTTGAATTTAAGTTTAAATCAAATTATTTAAACTTCCAAAACTTTATCAAGTTATTCAAAATTAAATTTCATCTTTGAAATTCCATTTCAAAAGCTTTTCACTTTAAACCCAGATTTCTAATTTCAAAATCAATTGAAATTTAAATTTCAATTTCAAAAACATCAAATTTAAATCATCTGTGACTTAATCGATTTTCACGTGAAATCCATATTTGTGTGTGTAAAAGTGTAGTCTAGGGGTTTCACACAATAGTGCAACATCAATCATCACAGATATATCGATAAGCGGTATAATCGATAACGCTTATCTTCATTCACAAATTCTTAGATAAAATAAATTTATCGGTCACAGAGATTCACAATAATGATTCGATGTGGGTTTCGGATAACCAACTGGAATCCGACTCCCTATCGCATCGATATTCAAGTGCCGTTTACGGGCAAAGGGTTTCATATTCACATAGTAATATATATCACAGATATAACAGCTCAATACAAAGCAATTTATATCACAAAGCATCATATCACAAAGCATTATGTCACAAAGCATTATATCACAAAGCATTCGATAATAATCAACCATCGACAATTAAGATGAATTAATTGTGTAATTATAACTAATTAATCACATTAATAAATTAACCCTTTAATTAATTCCATTAAGTAATTATCTTTAATTAATTTGTCAATCCATTTTAATTAACTTATTAATTTAATGAATCCAAATCATTAAATTCAAATTTAAGGTTTTTTTTTACTAAATTTCTTTTTCAATTTCAAATCATTAAAGTATGCTTTACTCTTTTAAACTTATTTACATCATTTTAACGTTATAAACTTTAGTCTATTTCAAAACTTAAGATTCAAATTTCAATTTGAATTTAGACTTAAAATTCTAATTTAAACTTGGTTTTAATTTCTACTCAGATTTTATATTAAATTCAAAAGGATCTGAAACTGCCAAGCTATACTTTACAAAAGCCTGGAACAAACTTTTACTCTAATCAAAACAAAACTGCTTCGAGCCATTCTTTCCCTACCCCGAGCAATCACTGGAAAAATTCGAGTGCAACCCAAATCTCTTCGAGCCAACCCTACTTCACTTCGAGCAAACACTCGAACTACTCGAGTCGAACTCGAGTAAACTCCCCTCCCAAAACAACATCACCAGGCACAAGAAATCCACCATGCACATGCACGGTGGCGCCGCTCACCGATGATCAACAACGATGGCCTCCACAAGTCGGGAACTACCCAAGCATCCTACCCCGATCATCAAAACTCGTCCAACCACCCTAAATCGAAATCGAGCTTCAAAGCTCAAAGCTGGAACGAACGAACCCCTACAACTCCATCCCTGTCAACGCCACGTACCCCCGACTTCGACCACGAGAGCTCACGCAACTCCGGTCATCGACGCGTCAACGCCCCAGCTTCCCCTTTCCAAACTCTCGCGCCACTCGATCCATCGATGGTGACGAACGAATCGCATATGAGATCTTCTTTAAAACTAGGTTAAAAATTTTCAATCTACCGCCGCTACCACCACGACGAACTGGAACCGCTCCAGATATTTTTCCCATCACCTACGTGGGCTCGTCCACCTTCGCAAGAAACTCCGACCTCGCTAGTGCCTCCGACCGCCTGAACTTGCCTAAAACCCATTCTCCGTTCAAACAAGAACTGCTGTAATATCCCGGGATTTCGAGGAATTTAAAATGTGATAATCTCTTAATTTAAATTATTTTAAATTGATAATATTGTTATTTCAAATATAAATAACCAAATAATATAATAGGATGTTTTAATTATGGTATAGATTGAATTATAATAAGAATAGTTAATTAGTTAATTAAGTTTAATTATTGATTTTAAATAGATTTATCACTTTCAAATTTAATAAGTATTGTTTAAAATATATATATATATATATATATATATATTGTCTTGAGTTGTTTTTAAATGAAATATATCAATTTCAAACCTAATAAAATGTTTATTTAAAAATATAAATGTTGAATTGATTTTTAAATTGGATTTTAAAAGTCAAATTTGAATTTGAATCTGGATTTAAATTTGAATCTTTAAAAGATAATTATCTTATTTTATTTGGGTATAAAATATATGAACAAGACTTTTATTTAAAATAAGATTTGTTTACAATATTTTCTTTAAAAGGAATTTTATTCATATAAATTTAGAAAATGTTTATTTAATAGTAAATGAATACAAAAGATATGTTTACACTTAAAAATGAATGAAATACATTGTATATGATTTTAGAATATAAATGGGTTTTTATTTTATTTTTCTTTCAAAGGTTTCATTTATGTATAATATAGAAAAGCATTTATTTAAAAAGATATGTATTTATCTATTTAGAAAATACATATAAAAGCTTTTATAATCTTTTTAAAAATAATATAAAAATAAATAATACAAGTGTTAATTTTATATGCATGTAAAATACATGTGTTAACATAATAAGAATGGATGAAGACAAGTGTCAACTTTATTTTCATTTTCCTTGATTTTTAATAAACCATCAATTTAGTTTATATAAGCCTACCTTTCCATTTCTCTTTTCTTTTCTAATCTCAATTTCTTCAAAGACAAAACTAAAACCAGAAAACATTTCAAACCGAAATCTCCTCCAAACAAAATCTGAAGATCTTCTCAAACCAGAATCAAATCTCATCTAACAATTCAAATCTGCAATGTTTTTAAGACCTTTAACCCTTTGTTCTTGCAAACCTGTTGGCATTGATCTGATCAAAAATCATTTCCAGTTCAACAACCCTGTAATCTGAAATCTACTCAAAACCTGTAATCTACCAAAAATCTATAATCAACACTCCTCAAAAAACCAAGAAATATAACCTGAAGCCCTTTAAAACAAAGATCTGTAACCATTGTTTTCAAGCCCTGTAACAATTGTTCTTCAAGTCTGTAATCCATTCCAAGTGCATGCAAGTAAATCAAAGCAAGTTTCAAGTTTTCAAAACAAGCAGATGAAATTTCAAAAGTTTCCAGTTTTTCAAAGATCAACATTCCAGTTTTCAAGCCTGTTCAAAACTGTTTTAAATTCCTCTGCCTCTTGGAAAGGTGAGTAAACATCTTTTTCAAAGTTATATGAATTTAAATTGCTTTCGAATGATGTGACGCCCCACCTCTATACCCACGCTAACCAAGAACACTACGATGTAGTGCTGTCAATTAGTGCGGAGAATAAGGCTGTGGAGGAGCGACCATCCATGTAACTTCTTTGTGCGAGCACCGATACGTCAGATAGAATAGAATGCATATCTTTTAAGGAGGAAATCCGACATACCGATACAAACACAAAGCTATCACACGGTGGCTATATATAATCTTCGGAAAACAAACATAGAAATAATCATAACATAAATCAGTCACAGACATCCATATCACAAAGGCGGAAGAAGATATGAATAAATATATAACACATGGAAGTGTACATCAGAGTAGTGGTCAGAAAGATCCACGATAATACAAAAGAATAGCATCACATGCTATACAAAAGAATAAGTACACAACATAGAGTCTATATCTCAAAGGTGTACATCCAAAAACTACAAATCTATGTAGTTAGCCAAAAGTCAGAAATATCCTGAAGAGAAGTCAAGCAGAAGCACCTGAAACATCTCGGTCTGACCCGAGTATTATTTATAAGAAAATAATAAACGGATCAGTCTAACTATAAATATCAGATGATATGGTATACAGTAAAAGGCATGACATGAACATGTAATAACCATAGCGACATACTACTATAAGTATGTAAATGATAATCAACAAAAGATTAATCAATATCACAAGAATCTTCTCAAAGATAAAATAGGGTATCATACCCTAAACTTGTATTCATAACAAGTCAATAACACATGAATTCACCAATGCACAAAAACTGATATCATATCAATGAAAATCATGAAAATTGGTGAAGCACAAAATTCCAGAAATCATCATCAGAAATCCAGAAAACACATAAAAAGGGGGGAGGCCTAACACATGAATGGGAGCATGAAAACTCACCTACGCGTAAACACATGACGAGAAGCTATCTCATGGAAGCTATCCATTAAATTTTCACACAGGAATGGCCCGAAGACCGTAGGGTGCTACCCTAGAAATGTGATGGCGAAACATCACATGATCAGGGTATAGTCTCCCACGTAGACAAAGAGACATCGCTCAATCGCTAGTCTAAATCACAAAAATGATCGTCATGATCATAAGAAAGTGTCAATCACACCAAGCTAGTAAATATATGAGTTTAGCTTCATGTCCCATAACCACTTGCTTAACTTAAATATTTACGAACAAGCTGTAAATCTTCACTAGGAAATTGTCACAAAAAGGGCTCAATCGAACAAGTCCAAGAGCTAACCGACGAAGTGAACGCAAGCGTTTCATACCACTCGTTTTACTAAGTCGTTTAAGTCGATTTCTCATTCGAGTGAAGTAAAAGGCTTGTATATACTAGTAGATTGAAAATCGGTTTGAGAAAACGAACTTTTGATATTTAAAATAGTGTTGAAATCGCTTTGATGAAAGAGTTTTGATATTTACTATTAGTATTGAAACCTTCATATATCTTTAAAATGACAAGTCATAAAACGATTGTAGAAACAAATCAATTCACGTTCGAAGACGTGAGTAAAGTCCAAAGAAGTCAATCCCAAAACCATCAAAGTAGAAATTCTGATAAATGCTTTGTCAGATAAGATTGCCTACGCAGAGTAATTCGGGGTTCGACCTACGACTTACGACTTAAGTGGGATGCGACTTAGTGGGGCATAGGTCGGAGACGACCTACGACTTAAGGTCAAGCGACCTAACTCGAACGACCTAGAGGGTCGAACGACTTAACTGGAGGATAAGTCGGAGACGACCTACGAGATATACTGGCCGACCTAACTCGAGCGACTTAAAGTTTGCCTGGGGGATTATAGGTCGGCAACGACCTAACGTTTTGCTTGGAGATTATAGGTCGGCAACGACCTAACGTTTTGCCTGGGGATTTTAGGTCGGCAACGACCTAAGACTTAACAAAATTCGAGCGACTTAGTGGTTTGCCTTGGAATTTTAGGTCGGCAACGACCTAAGACTTAAAGCTGTTTCGACCTAAGTCCTAACTCGGGGACGACCTAAGATGTTAACTCGCGGACGACTTATCATTTTGCCTGGAGATTATAGGTCGGCAATGACCTAACGTTTTGCCTGGACGACCTAAGGAGTTAACTCGGGGACGACCTAACGATGGCCAGAAACGACTTAAGGCCAGAAACTCACCAAAACGCCAAAATTTGTAGTTTTTCGCCAATCCAATCCAAACCAAATGCAAACGAACATGCTAAAGTGATGAGGGATCATCCCCAACAGTCCAAGATAGATATAGGCAAGATGTGAGATCAAAAATCTCACCTTTTCCACGAAATTGATGAAGATGAAGATTGAAAGCAAGGAGAAGCAACCCAAAGCTTGAATCCACAATCTTCTACTTGAATTTGATGTTGAATCTCGGATTTGCAATAGAATTTGAGTTGGGAGTTTTAATTTCTCTTTCCCACCACCATTTTTGACAAAGCTTGAAGTGTTTTGATAGAGTGAGGAAGATGGTTGGGCTGAACTAAAGGGGTGCAGTCCAAACCAAAGTCAAAGGCGGGAAAAAGTGTTGAAAATTTCACTATCTCCAAACATATCGAAGTTTACACTCAAAAAGATCGCAAACGTCATTTTGAACTCAATGGGGGTGGTCTCGAGTCCTAATTTGACCGTATGCAAAAAGTAGCTTTTCGGACTAACATCCGACTAACGATAAAATATTTAAATAAAATATTTAAATATAGAATCGATAGATATGCGGGTTGTTACAGAATGATTTCTGAATGAAGTATATTTGCATGTTCAATTATATGTGTGTATACTATATGTATGTGAGGATTGAAGTATGCATGCCTAGTTTCATTGTTAATTGCTCTGTTCATCTTCTATTTGAGTAATCTCTTCTTTTATAAGATCTTGAAACTATATATCTTGATTCCAGTAGTATGATATGAGATATACTTGAATGTTTTAGTGAATTTTTGTTTGCATGTTTATAAATATGTAGATATAAAGATATGCATGTCTGAACATATATCTGTCTCTGTTTTATCTAAGGACAGGCTTCAGATTTTTAATTAGAAAATTCATATCTTTAAATCCATTTGATTTTAGTCTAGGATTTGTAAATAAAAAGGGTTTCTAACAATGTACTTTAAATTTTAAAAATAGATTCAATGATATGTAATAAATATTTAACTCAAAATTTAAAGATCACAGTAGAAATCAAAGAAATGGTTAAAATTCAAAAATATTAATTTAAATCTTTGATTTTATAATCTGATTTATGCTTGGAAATAATGAATTTAGAGGAAGGAATCATGATTTTTAAACAAGTATATAGTGAGAATTTCTGAGTTGAACGGATTTGAGTTTATCGACGTTTTCTGACGAACGGCATTTTGTGGAAGGCTGTGGTTGGTGTCGAGGGAAGCTTGATGGTTAGTGAACTCAGGAAAATTGGTGGTCGAATTTTCTGATCAATGGTGAGGCGTGGCGTCGTTGATCTAGGGTTTAGTGGCAGTTTTGGTTGTCAATGTTTATGGGGTAATGGCGACAGTTATGGTGAATCAGAAGTGATCGCATGGAGGGGGAAACTAAAGATTGGAGCTCGAGGCGTCTTTGGTGAAGTCGGCGAGGTTCATCGTGATCGAGATCAACGGTGAGGGAAGGATTTCCATTGGTGGTTGTTTCCAGATTTTCAAGCGTTGGGTTCGATTTGGAATCGTGGCTTCTGGAAGTGTTTGGATGATTGCGATGGGTTGCTGGAGAGTTCGTGGGTGTGTGGGAAGCTTTGGCGATGGTCGGAGGATCACCGTTGGCGGTGCACGGTGCACAGTGGCACAGCGTGTCAGTGTTGATGAGTTTGGGTTCGTGAGTTTCTTTTTCTCGAAGTGGGTCTCGGGAAGAAAGGCTTTGGCACGGGTTGTTTTAGGGTAGTACGCGAGAGTGGAAGTGATAACTGTTAAAAGTTTTAACAGTTTTAAAAAAAATTTAAACAAACAGTTTAAAAAATTACTCGGGAAGAAAAGGTTTTGCCTCGGGGTTTTTGTAAGGTTGTACGCGAGATTCTTGAGTGAGCTGTTAAGTTTTTAAACAGTTTAAAAGTTTAAACTAAACAGTTATAAAACAAAGAGGAAAATAAGAAGAAGAATTACTTTGTTTTGATCAAGTACAGATGGGTTAAACCCAAGGTTATTGTTAAATCAGTTTTTTAAAATTTAAATAAAAGGTAAGATTTTAAATTTTTAAAATAGGCAAGTAAATCAAATTGTCTTGGAAATTCATTTCTTTGTAACAAATGTTTAAATAAATTTAAGTTGTATGAATTTATTAACTTAATTATATTAAGTTAAAATCTTAAGTTACTTTCAAACTTAATTGAAAATGTAATAAGGTAATTATTGAGAAAATGTTTTATCTTAAAACTTAATTTAAGTTGATAATAAATGGAATAAATAAAGAATGATTGATTAATTGAATTAATTAATGGTTATTTATTTTAAAACTAAATTAATGATTTAATTAAGTAAAGTTAATTATTAAGATCAAATGTTTTTAAATGATAATGTTTTATCTCAAGATTTAATTAAGATTTTCAATAAGTTGAAATTAATTAATTTAATTAAGAATTTAAGTTTAATTAATTAATTTAATTAACAAGGATTAATTAAATAATTAAGGGTTAATTAAACTAGTAATTAAGAAGTACTTAATAAAGTTTTATTAAGTAATAATTAAGTTTTCTTAATTAATAATTAAGATATTATTAATCTAAAATTAAAGTTAATTAAGGATTAATTAACTGTTATTAAGGGTTAATTAATTATCATTAAGGATTAATAAATTGGTAATTATGGATTAATTAAATTGGTAATTAAGTTGTTAATTAATAATTAAGCTTTATTAATTAATAATTAAGAGATAATTAATTAGTTAATTAAGTTTAATTAATTAATTATAAAAGTAATTAGGGATTGATTACTTTGTATTAAAGGATATTGATTAATAATTAAGGTTTATTAATTAATAGTTAAAGAATTATTAATCTGTAATTAGGGATTAATTAATTTGTTTAAAGGGTAATTAAGGATGAATTACCCAGTTATGATTTAGGAATGAATGTGATTTATTTAAGTTAATTAATTTGTTAATTAATTAAAGATAGTCACTTGGTAATTAAGTATAATTACTTAATAAGATTGGATAAGAGTAATTACTTAGTGTAAGTAATTGATAAATGAATTATTGTATGAAATTGGTGTAATTAATCAAAAAGGATTTATAAAAGAAATTAAAGTAATTAAGAATAGTTAATTACTGTTGATGATTATGTAAGGTTGATAAATGAAAGTAATTAATTAATGTATGATTAATCAATGTAATTAATTAAGGAATAATGTAATTAATTATAGTTAATTAATTAATTAAAGTAATTAATTAAGGATAATTAATTATTATAATTAATGAGAGTAATTAAAGGTTAATTACTATAAAGGATTAAAGATAATTAATTTGTGAAATTAATTAAAGAATAATTACTTTATGTATTTAATGAAGAATTAATTAAGAGTGATTAATATTTAATGATTAATTAATTAAATGGATTGAAATTAATTAATGATTGATTAAGCAAGGTTAGAAATTAAATCTTAAGTAATTAATTTAATTTAAGTTGATTAAATTGATTATAATATAGATTAATAAATGATTGCTTATGGATGATTGTTTGAGTAGAATGTCTGATTTGGTTATATCTATTGGATGATATGCTATGATATTTTGTGATATGATATTGGATATATATGTGATAAATGTGTGATATTTATCTATGTTAATACTGTGTGAATTCAAGTATTGAATTGAATTGTTTAAACCTTTAAACAACTTGGCCTTAAAAGATACGTTTTGGATTTCGATGAGACCGGGATCGGGTTTCCGTATACCGGATTTCCAGGTCTGGAGACCCGAATACCACATCGATCCAAATTAACGATAGGTCGTGAATCTCAAGTGAAGATGAAGATTCAGAGTGCAAGGGTTATTGTCGTTAACTCTGAGGGTGATTCCAAAACGAGTGTAACGAGATAATGCCTTCGGTTTCGTTCGAACCCGGAACGAACTTGTATGGATTGAATGCTTTCAAAACATCGTCAGGTGGACGATGAGCATTCTAAGTGAAGTGTTCTGATTAAAGGTAATCGTGACCTCAAGCCTCATCAACCGGGAATGGCTAAAACAGGGGAGGTGCAGCAAGGCTTCATGGGTAGCGCCCACTGAGAGTAAGGTCATCCCTGTCTAGATGTCCCTTTCTATTTCGACTTAGTGGTACGGTTGCAGTACACAACCGTGGGGTGATTTTATTCGGAATTATCCAGTAAGGGATGGTTCCGGCTTTGTGTTGCAGGGGAGCGGGCGTACTCCTCGGTACGGTGATCTAGGCCACGTACTGTGACGGGCGGTACCCCAGTAGCCCTGCCATTGTATGGAAATCCAACTTCCAATAAGTGATAACGGTCTTGATTGTATACTTATGTATGCTGGAATTTAATAATGTAACAATTTCGGCTATTTCATATTTATTTGAAAACCCTAGACCTATTATAATACAATCGAATTTCCTATCAAATGTTTTGGTTAGCGTAAGGTAAAAACTTACCCATGTTTATGTGTGGGAAGTCTTACGTGATACCTTTGTTTTCAAAAGGTATTGAAGTTAAGCAATTTAAACCGTTTACTCACACCAGACCCATGTCTGACCCAAGTGTTTATTTCTGTTTTATATAAACTCTTGGGTACTCAAATTTTTACGAGTAGCCAAGGGAGTCAGGTTTGCTTTGACGAATATTCTGGAGGAGCAATGGAGCAGGAGGCTTCAACGTTCATAGAGATATAGTAGTTCCGCTGTATTGATCTCTGAGTCATTTGTTATCTGTGTTGTATCTTGTATTGTAAAGACTAGACAGGTGTTTATAACTGTCTAGTATGTGTTGTATATGTTGTGTAACTCTGATAGTAGTGTATATGATACTATGTAATAGTTGTGTTATAAATATAATTTATTCGTTCCGCTGTTTAGATTCTATTGTTGTTTCTTTCTTTCTTCTCTTCTTTTCTCTTTCTATCCCTTTCTTTCTTATTAGCGATACGACTTTCTGGTCGATGAAAGCCGGGTCGTCACAACTGCACTTGATTTCTATCACTAGAAATCATAATCTTTGTTTTAAAAATCATGTTTTGGTTATCGTATTCAAATTATAATCCTGATTTTGTAAAATAACATATTTGAGTTTTGGCTTAAATAAGAGATTTCCCTGTTCTTTTTTTATTCCAGATATGTTCCAAGTTATTTCAACTTGAATAAATTATCAAACTTTAGTTTATATAAAAACAACAATCTTTAAATCCTAAGTTTAAACAACAATAGGTCAAAAGATGATTGGATTTAATTTTAAACCTTAGCTTTGAAAACTAAGGACAGGGGATATCATAGAAAACACATATTCACACACATATATACCTTCACATATATACACAAACATGGACCATAAATATATATATATATATACACACACACACATACAACCATACGAATTCATAGATATGAACATGCAACTGGTTTATTTTATTTAGGTTTTTAAATAAAAAGTTACTCACCTTAGAATCCAGAAAAGAAACAGAGCTTTCCTTTTTAAACCAGGCTTTGAAACATTTGCAAGCTGAAGCTCCCTTTAATTTTTTCTTGTTTGTCTTGTTTATTGTTGTTTAAAGTTGAATTTCTTTTGTTTAAGTTGTAAATGATACCCACTTCAATTTTTTTTCTTAGCTTTGAACTGATCGAATGTGAATGAGAATGGATATATGGAAACAGGTTACAGGTGATGATATTTGTTCAACAGGTATGGCTGAGAAGAAAAATGTGTGCTAGGATATTTTACAGTGTACTAAAGATATAGGCTGCATTTAATTTCTTAAGTCCTTTCTTTTGTTCTATTATACTAATATTTTACTTGTACACTTTGTTTATGCTTGCCTACATTTCTTAGCTCGGCTGATGGATGCGGCATTAAATGCAAGTGTCTCTACTTTTGTTAACAACTCACTATTTGTTATTATGTAGTATGTACAGTTTTGCTTTGCTTTGTATATGTATGTTCATATGTACTTTTGCTTTGTACAATCTACATATACTTTTTTTCTTTGTTTAGTGTCTTCAGGTTTGTATATGTGTATGTGTTAATATATTTTGTTTCTTTCCATGCTGTTAGATTTTTAGCAAACTGTTTACTTTCTTGTTTTATACAATAGCCTGGGTGAAGATGTTTTGTTTGTTATTTTATTTCCATAAGTAACTACTTGTTTCATTTTCATTCACACATATTTATTGTATTTGTTTTATTACTTTGCAATGTAAATGAAATTCTATTTTGTACTAATTCGTATTGATTTATAATTATGATATTGAGATTTATTTATTTACCTTATATTTTATAAAACTATATATATATACATATATTTTCTAGATGAATCGGGGAAACTCGCTTCACTTTATCGATTTATTCTACTATTTTCATTCAAAATTCAATGAATTATTAATTTAAATTAAATTAAATTTCGGGGTCGTTACAAACTTCCCCCCTTAAAAGAATTTCATCCTCGAAATTCGCAGGCACGAAATCAACACAAAAATAGACATATTCGATCTTCTATAATTCCTCAAACACAAGATACGGATTTCAAACTCAAGTCGGAATATCTCAGAATACATACCAATGTGTCCCTCTTCGGACTTTGGTATTCAAAAGAAATTACAATAGAATTTCAAAATTTGGTTTTAAACGAAATCGTTTTATTGATTTAATTCAAATTTAACTTCATATTCTATTAATCAATTTAACTCAATTTAAAATTTCCAATTTCAAATTCATTAAGGCTTAAATCAAAAAGCTGATAAGAAATCGATGAAGATACGAAGTAATCAAAAGAATTTGGAAACGAATCAAAGAATATTGATAAGAAAGATTGTTTCCACTGTCGCAGGGTATTGACCTTTTATAGTCGTATTCCCTTGTCCCCTATCTCGTTCTCTTCTTGTACTCATACTCACTATCAGTGGATAGTAAGAGAATTTAATGAGACGTTCAGACGGATATCTTAGAGATATACTCATTCTAGAGTTTACTTCACTCTATCTCTAATGAGCTACTTAACGTGTTATACTCCTGAGCTAAAGTTCAACCTTAGCTCTGATACCAAATGTAACATCCCAGATTTTCGTGCTCGAAAATCGACATCCATACTTTACATCGTACTCAAATGCCGTAGATTCGACCGTTCAAATCCGAGTCGCCGGAGCTTATAACAACATTAAGTAAATAACACAGCAGAATAAATGAATAATACATTGATATACAATATCTGATACAACAGAGTGATACAATGAATATCAATATACATCAGAGATATGATACAACAAATAGCAGCGGAAAAGAAAACGATAGATAACATCAGCAGCGGATAATCTCCATCTTCAAAGCACCAATCCAGATATAGCTCGAACTCCCAATAATGATGCACAAAGATAAGCAAGTGTAGTCCGATCCAAAGACTGAACTAGCTCCAGATAATCTACTAAACCTGAATATCTGAAAAACCCAACTCTAGACTGCTCGTGTAGGAAATTATGAGCACCCAGAGTTTAGGAAAGGAACAATAAACTCCGGATCAGTCATGGGACTGGTGTGAGCAACAAAAACAGTTTATCTTTAAAGACGAACAACAAAAGAATTTTAAAGTCAATTCGCAATGCTTTTTGGAAAATGAGACTACCATAAGACCTCCCGCCACACACACAATGCAAACGCAGAATTGGAGGAGATTTCTTCTTATGATAGTCAAAGATGCTTACTACGCGAAATCAAATCATTTTTGATATTATTACTAGTGCATAGTGTAGAAAACATTTCGAAAGTAGAATATAAATCTTAGCCAGCATAGACATTTCGCACTTATGCCTACTATATCTACCATGTTCAATAGCAGGTTACCACCACATTCCATGGCAGGTAATACAACTAAAACCGTACAAAGTTCGTATTTGGAAGATGGATTTCCAACAAATGGTCAGGCTAAGGAACTTCCTATTCCACGAAAGAAACGCCTCTGGCGGGACGCTCCGAGAACCACACCGTTCTCTGCCAAACAAGGCCGGCAACCCCTTTTCCCAAGGGATAAAAGAAACCTCAGATATGCCACCCCCGGTCCTTTGGGACCTTTAACCGAGGCGCCTCGAATCCAACATCACACGTCATAAATAAAGTGTGTCCACATGAGTAAGTATCTGGGCTCCATACCATGATACTACCCTTTTCCAGAAGGAATGGTCATACCCTAGGGGAGCTACCCCTGAAAACCTTGCGGCACAATTCCTGTTTCGACCATTACCGGGTTGTGAGGTTCGACGAAGTCTCGTCCACAAAGCTACGCTTTTTCAAAAAGCCACGCTTTGGGTCAACAGATGATCAACCTATGATCACAAAGATAAATGATCAAACAAATGATCATATCACAAATGATCAAACACTGATCATCACACAACAACACTCAGCATGCCACATTACCAAATTGGGATATATCGCTGATAAATTTCAACTACATAACCTCTGAGCTCGTACGTCTTAGAGAAGGGTGTTAAGCTAAGAGAATAAATTCTCCGCCACCAACAGAAATGTATTTGAAAGAAATCGGCTTTATATCTCAAAGTGTAATGTCAGACATGTAACCATACAAGTCTGTTCCGGGTTCGAACAGAACCGAAGGCACTTCTCACGAAGCCCTTGCAAATCCGGATAATTTCCAATCACGTCCGGACTTCCCGTCACAAAAAGAGTGATATAAATCTCTATACCGGAGCAACTCAGTGCAGAGACATTCGACAGGTTGTCCTTTCATTTTCGAAAATATCCGGTCTTCATCACCGGTCTTCAAATGCCATCCATATACGACGTATCACTATTCGGAATGGGTTATACAACCCAAAGGTCCTTTCCCGGCTAACCCGAATAGTGAGCGCAATATTTAAAAACATATGGATATTGGGATTTCAATTAAGTCACAACTTAAACCCAAACTTCTTTTTTTCAAATGGTTTAACAAATTACCATTTTAATCTTTTTTAAACAAAAAGATTCATTTACAGATTTTTCCAAATAAATTCTCATTTCAATTTGATTAACTCGTTAAATCTTTAAATCAAAGATTTAACTTATAGTTTTCAAAACAATTTCATTTCTAATGGGTTAAACAAAACATCATTTTAAATCTGTTAAAAATAAACAGATTTAATTCATAGCTTTCAAAAAAAAATTCATTCATAACTTGGAAAACCATCTTTCAATTTATACTTGAAATTCCTTTAAATTGGAATTTCATTTCTTATATATAGGAAAGCTTTTATCATTTGAAAACAAACAGTTTCATTTAAGAAAATCTGATTTATTCATACGAGTTGAAATCCTTGGGTTAAATTCAAATTCCCAAAATTTTACTTTTAAAATAGTTTAATTTCATACAACACGTTTATCTCATCTTTAATCCCTAGTTTCAAATTATAGAATTCAATTTCAAACCTTGAATTTAAGTTTAAATCAAATTATTTAAACTTCCAAAACTTTATCAAGTTATTCAAAATTAAATTTCATCTTTGAAATTCCATTTCAAAAGCTTTTCACTTTAAACCCAGATTTCTAATTTCAAAATCAATTGAAATTTAAATTTCAATTTCAAAAACATCAAATTTAAATCATCTGTGACTTAATCGATTTTCACGTGAAATCCATATTTGTGTGTGTAAAAGTGTAGTCTAGGGGTTTCACACAACAGTGCAACATCAATCATCACAGATATATCGATAAGCGGTATAATCGATAACGCTTATCTTCATTCACAAATTCATAGATAAAATAAATTTATCGGTCACAGAGATTCACAATAATGATTCGATGTGGGTTTCGGATAACCAACTGGAATCCGACTCCCTGTCGCATCGATATTCAAGTGCCGTTTACGGGCAAAGGGTTTCATATTCACATTGTAATATATATCACAGATATAACAGCTCAATACAAAGCAATTTATATCACAAAGCATCATATCACAAAGCATTATGTCATAAAGCATTATATCACAAAGCATTCGATAATAATCAACCATCGACAATTAAGATGAATTAATTGTGTAATTATAACTAATTAATCACATTAATAAATTAACCCTTTAATTAATTCCATTAAGTAATTATCTTTAATTAATTTGTCAATCCATTTTAATTAACTTATTAATTTAATGAATCCAAATCATTAAATTCAAATTTAAGGTTTTTTTTTACTAAATTTCTTTTTCAATTTCAAATCATTAAAGTATGCTTTACTCTTTTAAACTTATTTACATCATTTTAACGTTATAAACTTTAGTCTATTTCAAAACTTAAGATTCAAATTTCAATTTGAATTTAGACTTAAAATTCTAATTTAAACTTGGTTTTAATTTCTGCTCAGATTTTATATTAAATTCAAAAGGATCTGAAACTACCAGGCCATACTTTACAAAAGCCTGGAACAAACTTTTACTCTAATCAAAACAAAACTGCTTCGAGCCATTCTTTCCCTACCCCGAGCAATCACTGGAAAAATTCGAGTGCAACCCAAATCTCTTCAAGCCAACCCTACTTCACTTCGAGCAAACACTCGAACTACTCGAGTCGAACTCGAGTAAACTCCCCTCCCAAAACAACATCACCAGGCACAAGAAATCCACCGTGCACATGCACGGTGGTGCCGCTCACCGATGATCAACAACGATGGCCTCCACAAGTCGGGAACTACCCAAGCATCCTACCCCGATCATCAAAACTCGTCCAACCACCCTAAATCGAAATCGAGCTTCAAAGCTCAAAGCTGGAACGAACGAACCCCTACAACTCCATCCCTGTCAACGCCACGTACCCCCGACTTCGACCACGAGAGCTCACGCAACTCCGGTCATCGACGCGTCAACGCCCCAGCTTCCCCTTTCCAAACTCTCGCGCCACTCGATCCATCGATGGTGACGAACGAATCGCATATGAGATCTTCTTTAAAACTAGGTTAAAAATTTTCAATCTACCGCCGCTACCACCACGACAAACTGGAACCGCTCCAGATATTTTTCCCATCACCTACGTAGGCTCGTCCACCTTCGCAAGAAACTCCGACCTCGCTAGTGCCTCCGACCGCCTGAACTTGCCTAAATCCCATTCTCCGTTCAAACAAGAACTGCACTTGATTTCTATCACTAGAAATCATAATCTTTGATTTAAAAATCATGTTTTGGTTATCGTATTCAAATTATAATCCTGATTTTGTAAAATAACATATGTGACGACCCGACTTTCCACTCCCGGAAAATCGCATCGACAGTAAGAAAGAAAGGGGTGAGAAATAGAAAAGAGAAGAAGAGAAAAGAAAACAACAACAGATACTCACAGCGGAAACGAAACGAAATATAATATATCACATAAATATTACATAGTATCATATACATCATCTATCAGAGTTACACAGATTACACAACACATACTAGACAGTTATAAACATCTGTCTAGTTATTACATCTCAACACAATACAGATCAATACAAAGATCAACACAGCGGAAAACTACTATCTATATCTACAACGCCGAAGCCTCCTGCTCCATTGCTCCTCCAGATTACTCGTCAAAGCTAAACCTGAATCCCTTGGCTACTCGTAAAAATTTGAGTACCCAAGAGTTTATAAAACAGAAATAAACAACTTGGGTCAGACATGGGTCTGGTGTGAGTAACAGGTTAAACTTGTTTAACTTCAAAACCTTTTGAAAGAAAAGGTATCACGTAAGACTCCCCACCAATAAAACATGGGTAAGTTTTTACCTTACGCTAACCAAAACATTTGATAGGAAATTCGATTGTATTATAATAGGGTCTAGGGTTTCAAATAAATATGAAATAGCTGAAATTGTTACATTATTAAATTCCAGCATACTAGCCAACAAAGTGGGTTATACAATCAAGTCCGTTATCACTTATTGGAAATTGGATTCCATATAATGGCAGGGCTACTGGGGTACCGCCCATCACAGTACGTGGCCTAGATCACCGTACCGAGGATCACTCCCAATCCCCTGCAACACAAGGTCGGAACATCCCTTACTGGATAATTCCCGCACAAGATACCCCACGGTTGTCATGATTCAACCGCACACACTAAGTCGAAAATAGAAAGGGACATCTAGACAGAGGTCATCTTGTCCTACTTGGGTGCTACCCACTAACCTTGCTGCACCTCCCCTGTTTTAGCCATTCCCGGTTTGTGAGGCTTGAGGTCACGATTACCTTAGAAAAGAACACATCACTTAGAATGCTCATCGTCCACCTGACGATGTTCTGAAAGCATTCAATCCATACAAGTTCGTTCCGGGTTCGAACGAAAACCGAAGGCATTATCTCGTTACACTCGTATTGGAATCACCCTCAGAGTTAACGACAATAACCCTTGCACTCTAAATCTTTATCTCGAATCTGAAAGTACTATCTCCGTCAACTCATTACGGAATCACCCACAGAGTTATACTGACAAAGAATCATTCTTACACCTCGAGTCTTCACTTGCTCCATTTGGATTTCACGATCTAACGTAAATTTGGATCGATGTGGTATTCGGGTCTCCAGACCTGGAAATCCGGTATACGGAAACCCGATCCCGGTCTCATCGAAATCCAAAACGTATCTTTTAAGGCCAAGTTGTTTTAAAGGTTAAAACAATTTAATTCAATTATCTTTATACACTTAGAAAGAAAATTCACAATAGATAATCAACATTATCAATATCATCAGATAATCCATATTATCACATATTCAACTAAACATCCATATCACACAGCATATATCTTATCAGAGATATCAATCAAATGCAAAGCATTCAGTATTATCATCCATCCATAAGTAATGATCTATATCATCTCTAATTAATTTAAAGTTAATTAAATTAATTACTTTTATTTTATAAATCCTTCTTACTTAAACATTAATTAATTACAAATTAATTAATTATCCTCTAATTACCTTTTTCAATTAATCATCTTTGATTAATTATATTGTAATTACCTTTTTCAATTAATCATCTTTGATTAATTATCTTTTAATTAGCTTCAAGTAATTTATCTTTAATTGATTACTCAAATTAATTAACCTTAACCACTTATAGTAATTAACCTTTAATTACTTCATTAATTAATTAACTATAATTAATTAAATTAATCACTATAATTAATTATATTAAACCTTAATTAATTACATTAATTAATCACTTCATTTATTAATTATACTTAATTAATAAATCTTAATTACATCATTAATTATATTAATTAATGATCCTTAATTACAACTTAATTATTAATTACTTTAATTAAATTAATTACATTAAGTAATTAACTTTTAACAATATTTATTAATCACTTTGATTAATCTTCAATCAGTAATTAACTACCCTTAATTACTTTCATTAACTAAATTAATTCTCCTTAATTAATTTCTTTTAATTAATCCCTTGATTAATTAACAAGTAATTAAACTCAAATTACTTCCATTAATAAAATCATTATTCACTTAATTACTTCCAGTAATTATTTATTACTAACTTCCCTAAATAATCACACCTTAACAATTACATTAAGTAATTATTATTAAATCATCTCTTGATTATCCTAAATTAATTAAACTTAATTAATTAACTTAACTAAATCAAATTAACTCCATTAATTACAAATGAGTAATTAATTCCTTAATTACTTTTATTAAGTAATTACATTTAAAACAAATTCTATAATTGATTATCTTAAATTAATTAAACTAATTAATTATCAAAATTAATCCTATTAATTAATTATTTAATAATCTATAGTTAATGACCTTCATTAACAATTATTTAATTACTTTTCTTAAGTAATTAACTTAGATTAATTATTATTAATTCTAAATTAATAAATCTTAATAACCAATTAATCAATCTCTAATTATTTAATTAATTAAGTGTTAACCATAACTTAATTAATATTTAATTACTTATTAATTAATTCCTAACCATTAATTAATACTCTAATTTATAATCCTTAATTACAAATTAATTATTCCTAATTAATTTATCTTAATCATTAATTAAAAAATCAAATCCTATTTAATTAATGAATCTTAATTACAAGTTAATTATTCTAAAAATAATTAATCTTAAACCTTTAAGATTGAACCTTTAATTACCTTTAAGTAATTATTTATTTCATTAATTTATTAGATAAATTAATTATCCATTTAATTACTCTAATAATTAAATGCATACAAATCATTAACTTATAATTAAACTTCAACAAGTTTTAAAATCAATTTAAAACCTTTAAATGATAAATAATATTTTTCTTATAAAAGAAATTTTACAAGATTTAAACAATTTAAGTTATTAAAACAATTTCATTTAAAACTCCCTTTTTATTTCAATTCTGAAATACAGATTTATATTTGATTCCAGTTTTAAGTTTAGATTTAAACTTACTTCCAATTTAAAACTTTATTTTTAAATTTAGCTATCTAAACATTTTAAGGTTGTTCAAATATTTAAATGTTAAAAACTTATTTTATTTTGAACTGAGATTCAAATTTAACTTAAATCAATTTAAACTTAAATTTAAAACATGTTTAAATATTTCTTTACAAATTTAATTTTAGTTTAAACTTTTTAAACATACAGGTTTTAAACCTGTCAATACCAACATACTCGAGACCCCTGATTACTTCGAGTCGTACCCTTAAATCCTTCGAGTCTCACCCGAGTTTCCCTTGACAAAACCCTACAACTAAACGAAGAAACTTACCCCCTTCCTACTTCGAGCCAAACACTAAAAACCCCGAGTCTCCCACGAAAACAACTCGAGTAACCCTCTGATAAAACAACAACTCACCAGAAATTCGATCGCGTGCACGTGCACGGTCATCAACGTCCACTCCGTCCATCCACGACCACTCCACCACATCGACGTTCATCCACCAACCAATCTACGATCATCACTTCATCGATTACTGCTCGAATTCGAAATTCGATCATCTCCCAGGCCTGGAACTTATCAGCTCGAATTGTCAAAGCCTGTCATCAACCAAAGCTCGCCGTTCCGATCATCTGAGATCCACCCACTCCGGCCTCGTCTACATTAACGCTCCAGCTCCCAATACCCTGAATTCCGATACACTCGATCCATTGGAAAGAGTGATATGATCAAAATTGCCAGACCAAACAAAACTAGGTTTCCAGACAAAGAATCGCCACCGCTGCCTCCTCAATGAAATGCAACATCATCAGGCATTTTTCCTATGAACTACGACCACTCCTCTATCATTAACCAAAATCTCGATCTACCAAAATCAATAAATTACCAGAAAACCTTAAATTCTCAATTTCAGTTCATCACAGAACTGCACCATTTCCACATTCTTAAAAATCTTGATTTTAGTGTTAAAAATCATGATTTGGTTTACTTATTCAATCCATAATACTGGAACTACAAATCTCACAGTTTGAATTTTCACTTTATTTAATATACACTGATGTTTTAATCTTCCAGAGACACCCAGGCTTAAGATTTGACTTAATTTAAATTTTAAGCTTTGGTTTATGATAAAACAAACTTATTTTGTTTTAAAACTTAAGTCTATCAGAGATCAGATAAGTAGATAGGGATTTTATCAAGAATCTGAACTTAAAGAAAATATAAAACAGGGATATCATACATAACAGACATGCACATATATATCAACACATCCACATATATATATTTATAGAAACTCACATATAGATACACACAAGAACATACTTCTTTCAGAGCTAACAAGCAAACAGATTCTTATATTTTAAGTTCTAAGAATGTTACTCACCTGATTGAAAAAGATGAACAGAGCCTATCTTTGAAACTGAGAAACTGTTTTGAACTTTAACTTGAATGCCTCTTTTAATTTTTAACTTGAGTTGCTTTTAGAAACTGAGTTGCTATGATTTTGCTGTTGATTTAATCTACAGGTTTGCTTGATTGATAAACTCAGGTTGAATGAGATGCTGGCTTCCAGGTTGCAAATGAAGGCAGACAGCTTCTTGAATTGATTCCAGATTGCAAATGAATGCAAGCAGGGCTTTGTTTTGATATTTGAAAATGAGACAGGTATTGTTCTTTGATTTGGAAAAAAATTTCAGGGGTTTGATTTGAAGAGGAATGCTGCAGGTTGATCTTTGATTTTTAGTTTGAGAAGGGTTTGAGAAAATTTTGGTTACTGATCTGATTTTCAGATTTTATTAGAGAAAGAGTTTTTGAGTTTATCTTGTTTTTGAGAAGGAAATTAGAAAGAATGAAGAAAAGGGATGCAAATGTATATATAACTAAATTTATGATTTTATAAAAATAAAAGAAAATGAAAAAAATTAAGACACTTGTCACATTGTTTAATCCATTGCCTAACACATGTTAAAATGAGTCATTAGATAAAGACACATGTCTTTTAAGTATTTATCTTATTTCTATTTATTTTAAAGTAATTAAAAAGCCTTTTTCTTATTTATTAAACACTTATCTATATATATATAAATCATTTTAAAGAAACAAAACCAATTATATTTATAATTAAAAGTTATACAAATATTATAATATCCAAACAATTTAAATATTTGTTCTCTTGAATTTCAAAGCTTAAATTCAAATTCAATTAAATTATATCCTAAGATTCAATTTAAAAAGTCAAGTTATATATATATACATATATAACTATTTATTCAATTAAAAATAACAATTCCAAAGTCTTTAAAATCCATTCATATTTATAAAAATAAACATTATACTTATTATCTGAAATTAACATATTTGATACTTATTTAATTAGATTATTAAATTAAATTCAAATTTTATTATCAAAGATCATCAATATCAATTTAATTATTTAACAGATTATTAAATTGATATTGTTAAAATTTCCGGGATATTACAACATATTTGAGTTTTGGCTTAAATAAGAGATTTCCCTGTTCTTTTTTTATTCCAGATATGTTCCAAGTTATTTCAACTTGAATAAATTATCAAACTTTAGTTTATATAAAAACAACAATCTTTAAATCCTAAGTTTAAACAACAATAGGTCAAAAGATGATTGGATTTAATTTTAAACCTTAGCTTTGAAAACTAAGGACAGGGGATATCACAGAAAACACATATTCACACACATATATACCTTCACATATATACACAAACATGGACCATAAATATATATACACACACACACACACATACAACCATACGAATTCATAGATATGAACATGCAACTGGTTTATTTTATTTAGGTTTTTAAATAAAAAGTTACTCACCTTAGAATCCAGAAAAGAAACAGAGCTTTCCTTTTTAAACCAGGCTTTGAAACATTTGCAAGCTGAAGCTCCCTTTAATTTTTTCTTGTTTGTCTTGTTTATTGTTGTTTAAAGTTGAATTTCTTTTGTTTAAGTTGTAAATGATACCCACTTCAATTTTTTTTCTTAGCTTTGAACTGATCGAATGTGAATGAGAATGGATATATGGAAATAGGTTACAGGTGATGATATTTGTTCAACAGGTATGGCTGAGAAGAAAAATGTGTGCTAGGATATTTTACAGTGTACTAAAGATATAGGCTGCATTTAATTTCTTAAGTCCTTTCTTTTGTTCTATTATACTAATATTTTACTTGTACACTTTGTTTATGCTTGCCTACATTTCTTAGCTCGACTGATGGATGCGGCATTAAATGCAAGTGTCTCTACTTTTGTTAACAACTCACTATTTGTTATTATGTAGTATGTACAGTTTTGCTTTGCTTTGTATATGTATGTTCATATGTACTTTTGCTTTGTACAATCTACATATACTTTTTTTCTTTGTTTAGTGTCTTCAGGTTTGTATATGTGTATGTGTTAATATATTTTGTTTCTTTCCATGCTGTTAGATTTTTAGCAAACTGTTTACTTTCTTGTTTTATACAATAGCCTGGGTGAAGATGTTTTGTTTGTTATTTTATTTCCATGAGTAACTACTTGTTTCATTTTCATTCACACATATTTATTGTATTTGTTTTATTACTTTGCAATGTAAATGAAATTCTATTTTGTACTAATTCGTATTGATTTATAAATATGATATTGAGATTTATTTATTTACCTTATATTTTATAAAACTATATATATATATACATATATTTTCTAGATGAATCGGGGAAACTCGCTTCACTTTATCGATTTATTCTACTATTTTCATTCAAAATTCAATGAATTATTAATTTAAATTAAATTAAATTTCGGGGTCGTTACATAACCGACTATCGGAATAGGACCCAAAACATAATTTTGGAAATATCTAGGAGAAACATGTGAGTTATATGGCACCGTAATCTCTGATGATACTGTACTGTGCGTATAAATCTCATTTCGTTCTCGTAGAAAAATGATAAGGAAATCCGTCCACTAACGGTTAGGAGGTGATTTCCACTCTTATCTTTGACTGTTTATTTCCTAAAGAACCGGGGTTGAGTTTACCCAGAATTATCGAAAAGTTGTTTCGAAGAGACCAGGATCTGGTATGTTATCCAAATACCTCTTTGATCCAACGAATGCGTTTCGAAGTGAAAATTTCTTAAAAATGATGGAATTGGAGACGGGGCTCTCAAGTGTTTCGTTCAATCTCAGAACGAACTTGTATGAATTAATGTTGATATTGCATTGTTGCATGAAGGGCAGTATTAGCATTCCAAGTGGGAAGTGCTATCTAAAAGGTAAAATATAGCCTCAAGCCTCATCAACCGGGAATGACTAAAATAGAGGAGATGCAGCAGGGCTAAGTGGGTCACTCCTAAGTAGGATATGATCATTCCTATCTAGAGTTGTTATTATCTCTTATTTGATTGCTCCAGGCCCATTAACAGAGGGGTGATCATTCAGTACTATCCAGTGAACGGTAGACCGGTTTTGTGTTGGCAGGGGTCAATAGGTTCGAGCTTGGTGTTATTTTATCTAGAGATGCACCATGACGGGCGGTACCCCAGTAGCCCATTCATTGTATGAAATCCATTCTCCAATACGAGCCTTTACAGTTTTAGTTGTATACCTATTTTGCTAGAATTTAATTAATGTAACAATTTTGGTTATGATTAATAGGTATTTGTAACTAGACACTACTAAAATATCAGAGAATTTCATATATAATGTTTTGGTTATCGTAAGGTAAAAACCCGTCTGTTTTTATGTACGGCATGGTCTTATGAGATACTTTTGATTTTCAAATGGTTTTCTAGAACTTCGAAATACAGTTGGGTGTGTTTTCTAACGCTGGTTTTCCAGACTGATTTGGGTATTATTTTATTATAATGCTCGGGTCGGACCGAGCATGTTTACAGATTGCTTTGGATACATTGAAGCTCAGGAGACGAGTTGGAGGTCTTCAAGTCGTATTCACGTATAAGTTTTATTACCACTGTTTTGTTCCTGAAATCATCAGCAATTGTGAGGATAGTTTGTTATAACTGTCCAAGCTAATGATTGTGATTGTTGTACTTTGATGAATGTAAGTATATAACAGTTTCTCTTTTGTAAAGAAATTTGATATTATATTATATATATTGTTCCGCTGCGATTGTGAGATTCTGTGTTGTTTAAATTCTTCTTCTCTTTTTCTTTCTTCTTATTTCTTCTTCTTTCTTCTTCTTTCCCATAACTATCAGTCTTTCCATTCGATTTGGGTTGGACATGTGTGGTTTATTATCAACTTGAATTGTATGGATTGGCGGGATGTTACATATCATCAGCATTTGTTAGGATAGGTTTTATAACTGTCAGAGCTGATTACTATAACTCTGAAAAACTTAGTATCTAGGATGATAGTTTATACTGTCTTTTGATATTATATATGATCATTCCAATTATGAGATTCTGATATTGTGTTCCTTCTTCCTTGTTCTATTTATTTTTCTTTTTATTTCACCCTAACAATTCTTCCTTCCCGCACTTGGATGCTCCACACATGAATAGCATGGATGTATTAGTGTCGACATTCGGGGGTCGAAAGGACAGGTCGTTACAGCTTGGTATCAGAGCTGAAGGTTAAGCGAGAACCTTGGCTTTGGTGGGTATGACTCATTAAAAGATTGGGTAATGGAATGCCTTGGCTTGAGTTGAGTGTATTATACATATAAAAGCGTACTTGTATTTGTTATAAACGCATACCTTAATGGTAATTATAACAGCGAAAATTAAAGGTCTTATATAAGGTAACTTATATAAGTGAATTGTCAAAGTATAGTTTAATTAATGTAGGGGTTAGTGATGTTTATCTATTATCCCTCGTTAATTAGTTTAGTTATGCTCGGTCAGTTTATGGGCATTAACTATAATTTGTTGATTGTTGATTTGTGCTCGACCAATTTATGGGCACTTTTACCTTTTTGCTGCATGGGTTGGGTAAACGATATTGTGGGTGCATTAAAACGAATACCTTGTGAATTAAGTTTCATAATTTGACTATAGGCATTCGGTGATAATGTTCGGTTAAAATTTTAATTTAGTAAAAGATGTTTATTTTAATCTGAGCAAGATAAGATATTTAGTAAATAAACATTTATGAAAGGATTTTATATAAGAATTTTTTTATATAAGTATGATTTATAAAACATGATTTATATACCAAAAGGATTTAATTGATATTTTGAGAACTTAAATCTGGGTATCCTTAAATGTTTTTCAAGATTTTGAAGAAAATAATAGCAGTATTATTTGAAAGTAAGTATTTGGGAAATTGGTTTATGAAATCGAGATCATGGTACTTAGTAATATGTACAAAGTATTTGATACCATTTTGAAATGATTTTGGTTAAGTCCAAAAGGCATGAATTGGATGTATTGAACTCACTCCGATCGCTTGAAAATAATTCAAGTGATGACTTCAACATCATCGGCATTTATTTTCTGGTTTCTAAGTAGGAGATGCTACAGGATTGTTTTAGTAAAACGGATTTTGAGTTAAATTTCAAAAGTATTATTTGATATACAAACGATATATGTATGTATTATTATTTCAAAATGATTCGAAATAAAACCAGGGCGTTTAGTTCTAAAGTTTTTCTTTGAAAAGAAATTTGATATGAACTTTTTAATGTAGAAAAGTTTTTTATGTAGGGTGCCTAAGTGGTAGTGGCATAGCCCGAAATAAATGTTCGAACTTTTCATGTTTTCCCTTTTTAGGTAAAATGTGTTTAAATAATTATTGAAATTTGTTAAAATATTTTATGGACACATATAGCCTATGCATTAGGATTGTATGGTGTGTGCAACTTGTTATGATATGTTATTTGGTAGTTTTCGATTGTTAAAATGAAATGAGATTTTCGATGATTTTGGACAGTCGGGAACTTTCGAATTATTATGGAATTTAAAACTAAGTGTTTTGTGAAAATATAAAGATGAGTTTATATAACACTTGAATCAAGAAGTTAGTAAGTTAAAAACAAGTTTAATTGGTTAACTATATTGGTTAAGTAAAATGAATTTAATGTTTCGTATATACTCTTAGGATATAATGGAGTTGCATGGCCCGTTTTTCCATACCCTTTGAATCGATAATAAACCGCACATGTCTAACTCAAATTGAACGAAAAGACGGAACATGAAGGGTAATAAAGAAAAATAGATAGAACAGAATCTCACATGAATGGAATAATATATAATATTGTACAATATCTTTACAGCTGAAAACTTTTAAATACATATATCAGAGTCTAACCAAAATTCAGCTTGGGCAGTTATAAATATCTGTCCTTACAATTGCTGACAAACATCAAAGTTCAAACAAACAGACAGCGGCGGATAATAGAATATGTCATACATAGATGAATATCTCCAGCTCTCCTTTGGAAACTTCAACCGTCTTCGACTAAACCTAAAACTACTCGGATCTGACCCGAGTATTGAAAATACCCGGATCAGGCTTGATAAACTAGCATGAGAAACTCAAATATAAATGACAGTGTCATATATCAGCCTTTGAATAAAATCCTTTGAAAAGAAAGAGTATCTCATAAGACCACGCCCGCACATAAACACAGATAGGTTTTTACCTTATGATAACTAAAACACTTTTATATCCAAACATTTGATATTATTTCTAATGACATCTCTTTGAAAACATTTGCAAACAAACTTATTAATCTTAGCCAAAATTGTTACCATTATTAAATTCCAGCATACTAGGTTCTACAATCAAGTCCGAAGGCACTTATTGGAGAATGGATTTCCATACAAATGACCAGGTGAAGGGACTACCTTCCGGTAGTACATCTCTAGAGGAATGTACCGAGGACCATCACAAAGGATCCTCTACCAACACAAGACCGGCCTATCTCTATAACTAGATAGTACCGAATATATCATCCCCCGGTCGTTGCCGACCTTTTACCGAGCACGCTCTAGCATACAAACCGCATTAATTTACATCCTGAACGTCATAGTGGAAAGAAATATATCTAGAAGGGGATGATCATGCCCTAATTGGGAATGATCCACTTAGCTTTGCTGCATCTAACCTTGTTTTGGCCATTTTCGGTTGATGAGGCTCGAGGCTACGATTACCTTTTCACATAGCACATCTTCTTTCACTTTGAATGCCACATTGGCATTCCACAATCACATGATTGATTTCTACAAACGTATAACTCCTGAGCTCATACATCTCAGGAAAGGGTGTTAAACTAAGAGAAGGTGTCTTCTCCGCCACCAAACAGATATACATTTATAGAGATCACTCATTGTGATTTAGAATGCAAGGTCAGACACTCATCCATACAAGTTTGTTCTAGGACCGAACGAAATCGAAGGTACTTTCCTCGGCCATTACTAGGCGAGAAGTCCTTGTGATTTTGAGGTTTTTCATAACAAAGAGACCACTGCTATAACATAGTGAATCGGGAGTTTATCCCCAATTAATCAACAAGTAGTCCCTCATCATTATTCATCTCAATATCTCCGTTTTCAAATATCTTCATTCTTCGAACACGTAAACTGGTTCGAAGTGGTTTTCAAATAGGAATTATCCAAATCCAACCCCGGTTCCATCGAATCCAATCATTGATAAAAAGATGTTAAGTTCATAAGTGGATATCAATTATCAATCAATTACTTCATCTTTTATAAAATATCTTTCTTAGATATATTATTTTCAATTTATTCCATTTTCTTTTCAAGTGTATATGGAATCATTAAGCCTCATTTATTAAATCATTTGATTTGTTTAAATCTCTTTAGAACTTGGAATAATTCCAATCATTTTCTCTTTTATTTAGGAAATATTTTCCAAATCATTTATTAAATCTTAGTCAAAGATTTCTTTTTGTCTTAGAGTAATTCTAAGCTAATTTATTCTTTTCCTTTGGATAATATTTCAAATTTCCTCACTTAACACTCGATCTAAATTCCTTAACTTTTAGGCTGGTCAAAAACAATTTTATTTAAGACATTGTTTACTGTAAACCCTAAAATCAATCTTAGCAAACTCATCCAAGTATAAGAAGATGATCTCTATGCAATCCAAGTTGTAGTTTATTCATTTTGGCGATTGCTTAAATTTTGGATAATACCAATCTTCTTTTATTTTGAAAAACTTAATATAATCTTTTTAGAGCATCCGGGATTTCCTTTCGATCTGTTCCACCCCTCGCCTAAAAAGAGAAAACATAGGTAAGGTAAGTTCAGGGCACTGGTTGCTCCATTCCTAACCTTAGTTAAACATCTTGTTTTATATTCCCAGATCTCACAAGCGGGACAAATGTACTAGTCGTTTCCGCATACTCAGTTATCAACTTTACTTTGAAATTGATTATAAAGATTCTAAATTATCTTTTAAACGCTTAATTTTTCTTTTAAAAACATTCATAATTGATTCTAGGAAAAATCGTTACGTTTAAACTCATATTTCAAAAAGTTATAGAATTCGCAGCATAAAAGTGCTGTGGAAAGTGCTATATAAGTTTATTTGATTTAAATAGCTTTTTAATATTTGAAAATTCATATTTTCCAATTCAAATCTCTTATTAAAACTTCCAAATCATCTTTAAATTACTTAATTATTCTTTTAAAATCATTCACAAAAGATTTATGAAAGAATTGTTAAGTTTAAAAATACATTTCGAAAGTTATTTAAAACTGCTGCGAAAAGCGTTGCGAAAGGTGTTGCAAATAGCGTTTTAAAAGCAATATTCTTCAAAAAGACTTTTATATCATTTAAAAATCCATATTTTCAACTTAAATTTCTTTTAAAATATTTTAAAATATTTTTAGAATTTATTTCATATTTATTAAACATTTAAAATATCAATTTTAAATTTTGGTTACTTTGTTGCAAAAGCGCGATTTTTTTGGAAAATTGTTTTGGACATATTTTAAAACATAAAAGATGAAATCTTGATTTTCTTTCTTTATTTCTTTAAACATATTTAAATGTTTATAAAGCATTTCTAATTCATTTTAAAACTATTTCCAAAAGTTTAAGAATTCCATATACACCATTTCATTTTCAAAAGGAAAGTGATTTCCTTTGTGCTTATCGACGTGTATTAATGTGGCTTGGTAAAAATAATTTAACAATCATATCAAACAATCAATACTTGATGATCAAAGCATATGTAATCATCCATATCAATCATAAAACACCATCAAACATGTGTGTGTGTGTGTATATATATATATAGATGTTAAATAGAGTTTCTCACCATAAACCAAAGCGATAAACTTCCTACCAACATTCTAATCAACCAACACTTCACTAACTACTTCCTACTCCATTAAACACTAACAAACAACACCCTCTCCCTTCCAATAGCTTGGCCTAGGCTTGAGACGGAGGTTGGCCAAAAGTATAGAGAAGAAGCGGTAGAGCTTTGAACTTGAATTCCCAAGATTTTGATCTGAAAAATAAGTTATCTTGTATCTGATTTTAGGCCCTCTATATCTCAAAATTTATAAAAGTTGTTGAAAATTATTTTCTCTTGAATTTAAAAAAAGAATCATTTGAATCCAAGTTGTTTTAGGGTGATATGATAGAATGAAGAAGATGTATTGTTGGATTGACAAAAATGAAGCCCGAAAATGCACTTCAAAGAATTGAGTTTCAGGTATAGCAAACCTCAAAACTGAAAAAGTGATCAACATAAAAATTGTAGCCACTGGAATTTCTTATGATCTGGAAAAAATAATTTCTCAATTTGAATCAGTTCTGATCAAGTTATGATCAAAATAAAATGGGATATTCTCTGTTTCAAAAGCTGGGTTAGAGAATGCATTGAAAATAAGTGGATTTTTGATATAGTTATATTTAGATTGAGACAAAGTGATCAACATGAAAGTTGTAGCCACTGGACAAATACATGATTTGAAGAAATGAATTTTGTATTTTGGTTCTGTTTTGAAGAAGTTATGGTCGAGAGAAGAAGAGATAAAATATGGAGAAAAGAGGAGTTTGATTTGAAGAGAATGAACATTGATTTCTTTTGAATATTTTGTAAATATTTTGACATTATTTCTTTCTAATTCTTTCTATGGATTGGAAGCCATTAAATAGGAGAGGGAAAAGGTGAAGAAGCTTGAGAAAAGAGGAAGAAGAAATGTGAATGAAAGTGAAGAAGGAGGTGGGTATTTAAAGAAAAAGTAAGGAATGAAATTTTACAAATTTAACCTCTTATCAAATTACCAAAACACCCATACTTCAAACTAAAGTAAGCTATATTTTTTCAACCCTTAACATCAACCTTTCACTTCTTACTTTATACCTTAGTCACTTAACGATTAAGTAAAGAAAAGTAATTACTTTGTTGGATTTTGATGTGATTTGGATTTGATGTTTACTTTTGACTATTCTTAAACTTACTTAATTTTCTTAATGATGTTCTAGAAGTTTCCTAATCATAATTAGTAAAAGCAAACATGTTTAGTTATTAAAATGTGTAATATATATGTTAAAACATGTTAACAAAGGCGTGACAACGTTGTGGCAACTTTTAATCGACGAAACGTTGATTTTCGACAAAACGTTTTCTGGTCACATTTTGACGTTTTTTTTAAACTATTTATTCATGTAAACAAACTTCAAAATTGATTTGTTATTATCTTTAAATAATTAAAACAAGCATATTTGACTTATAAAACAATATCCAAATCTATTTATAAAAATACGACATCGGTTTATCGATATGCGACGAAATTTATCAACTTTTATAGAACGGATTATATATATTTATCAAACCTTTATAAATTAAATTACTATTATTATCAAATGAGTTTGATATCGATTATATATATATATTTAAAAGGAATTATTTATCCTTTAAACAAATTTCTCAAATATTTATCCTACTTTATTGGAATTCGACTTTTGTCAATTTTACAATGGAAATCCAAAATCTTTATTCAATATCAAAAATAAGTTTGTCATTCTTATTTATCATATAAAACTTGATTGTTTAAGTTTGAAAATTCTACATTTGAATATTTAAAATAATTAAATATTCCATTTTAAAAGTGGAAAAATTACGGGTCGTTACAGGAGTATTATATGAGTATGAACTTAAGTTATAAAACATTTATAAACTTGAAGTTATGTTTTATGAAATAATTCATAAATGATCTTAGTATTAATGATATACTATTTGTATAAAAGAAAGTAATAAAAGATATTGGTATAGTTGAGAATCCAATAGGATAAATACGTAAGTTGTACGTAGATCGTTTTATTCGCATGACTGTTCTTGATCTAGTATTCGAGTACATGATTTTGAGGTGATTTACACCGGTCCGAACAAGGATTTTCACTCGATTCTTAACGGCAAATATTGATATGGATTCTTGATATAATGCTTAAGTTCTCTATCATAGTATATGTCTATGTAAGAAGAACGAATGTTTCTAATCAAGGAACCTGATCGAAGTCTGCACTAGAGAGGTTAAGTGATCTATACTAGTTGGGAATTGATAATGTGTACGGATGATATATGTGTATCTTATGGGCTTTAGTATTTGCATACTATATTTTGATTGGCTTACGATGAGTTTAATGAACGATTCTTCGATTTGTTCTAGGGTAGCATGAATAATTGTCTAAGCAATTACCTAAGGCTGTTGAGCAGAAGGTAGCTTAGTAGATTGATTATCATCTTGGTACGATGAGAGGGTCTGGACTTGATCAAACCATGAGTCTTGTTTGCTAGTGATTGAATACTATTAAGAATTTCTATGTAATTGTCTATTTTGTTGCTCGTGTTAGAATTTCAAAGGCGAAATATTCTAATTGGGGGAGAATGTACCGACCCGAGTTTTGGACACTTCGTATTTAAATATTTGAATCTTGGATTAAATGTTATTAAACTGGTTTAATAAGCATTTTAACCTCCTTTAAATGATAATTAATGATGGTAAACTTGTTTTGGAAAAATATTTACAAAAATATACTCTTTGAAAAAATATCGATAATGTGACCGAAAATCGTTTTATCGATAAATGGCTATTTTTTCAATGGAAGTTGTTCAAACTTTTTACTTGTGTCTAAGTAATCATTAAGGAGTTAATTAGAAACTAGAAATATTTTCATGATTATGGCTAACTAAATAAGAAAATGAGCAAAAATGGAAATAATTTACTCTTAAGCTAATATCTAATGAACACATTAGCCACTAATTAAACACTCTTCTCTTCATACAAGCTTGGAAGGTTCTAGAAGCTTCCTATAGGATAAGAGATATTATGAAAGGGGTATAAGAGTAATTAGCAATAAAGGAGATATGACATAAAGTAGAAAATGACCATAAATGGAAACTCCTTAACACTTAAGCAATTGTGACATTAAGTTATCATGTGAGAAGAGGCTCCTTTGTGACCTTCCATGAGAGGTAGAAGGTGGTATTACCCCTTGCCAAAGCATATATAAGAGAGGGCACACCATTAGTTAACATTCACAAAATTCCTAAGCAAATGCAAGCTTTTCTAATGGCATCTTCGTCCTCTTCCTCTCTTATGTTCTAAAAAGAAAGAATTGCAAATCAACTCCAAATCACTTCAAACTTTTCCACAAGGCTTAGTATAATATTAGATAACCTTCTACCATGTTATAAGTCGAACAAATGGAGCCATGCTCCCCATGGAGGGGATGGCCGTGTGCAATTGTGAGCAAGGGGATGACTTTGAGCAAGGTGAAGACAAGGAGGAGGAGGAAAGGTTTTGCAAGGTGGAGTCTTGACTTTGGTTCATGGATTTTGGTTGTTTGAGTGGTTAAAGATGAGTTAACACCTCACTTTGGACGAAAAATATAACACTTATATGTTGTGTTTGATTGTGATAAAGTTGTTTGAATTGTTTAACTTATGTTGAAAACAATGGTTGTAACTTCTTACTTTAAAAGTAAGTGACATATATGATCCATGTACATGGATTTGAACAAACTTGGAATGGACTTGAATGGACTTGAATGACATATAACTAGACCTTGAATAAAGCACATAGGTTGTAGTTGAACATAGGTTGAGGTATGACTTGGATATAGAAGTGCACTTATAGTGATAGTCGCTATAGAAGTAGTTCGGAATTGTCTTGTTTTGACAATTGTTATGGAACTTTGTAAAGAGATCCATAGGGATTTCTTGCCATATTTATATTTTTATATATGTATGTTTGTTGCTATAAAAAGCTTGAATAGTAAAAAGTTAAGTAACATCTCGAAAATGGCTAAAAACATTACTAGTGCAAAACTGCCTCGTTTAACCTTGAGTTTGAATTTAATTGTTTCAAAAAGAACTTTAAGTTCGAACAATTTGTTTCCTTCTTTTTAAAAGTATTGCCCAACTATTTTTAGAGTATTTTAAAAGTTTTTTGTGATTTATATGAATTTTTAATAATTAGTTATGAATTTTTAAAGCGAGGAATTTTAGAATAAAACATGTTCGTTTTTCAAATTTTGTTGATTTTTCAAACTTGTTATTTTCAAGTGATATTTTGAAGGAATGTTTTAAAATATATTATAAATATTTTGGAGTACAAATATCTTATAAAAATATATGGGAAAATATCTTATATAAATATCTTGAAAAATATCTTATAAATATCTTGTTTTAGATTATAAAACAAAAGGTTTAGAAAGGGTTTGGTAATTGCTTAATGGCTAAATAGATACTTATTTAATTACTTATTTGAAAAGTAATTGATTATGCTTAACACTAATAAGCCGACGAAGTAATCTTATTTATTTGTGAGAGTTAAGATTGATGTCGAGTAGACGGAGCAATAAAGCTCTAACCTACCGGGCTTTCCTCTTAACCGAGGAATAGGTAAGTGGAAAATGTCGGAAATGTGTTAATCAAGTTGATTCCTTATTATTTATGGAAATCATTAATACTATACTTAACACTAAAGCCGACGAGGTAGACTTATCTATTTGTGAGATTCAAGACTGAAGTGTCTAGGGAAGCCTTGGAGCAACCAGTGCCCAAACTTACCTGGCTTCGCTTTTGGGTGAGGAATAGTTAAATTGGAATGTCGGAAACGAGTCAAGTGTACGAATCCTGATTTGTATAAGCAATCGTCTTTAGAACTTAATAGTTAACTAGTCCATGCTGAATTTATTGAATAAGAACTTAGAACTTTAAAGGGATTTTTTAAAGTAAATGGCAAGTATAAAAGCGATTTTGGGTTTATAGTATCGATGTTTGTTCAACATCCGTTTTAAATCATTTAACTAAACTTTTGAAAAGTAATTGGATCTTTAAAATGGAGTTTTAAAGATAACAGAATAGTAAAGAGATTGGGTTTGTCGTAAAAATATGTTTTAGTAATGTTTGTTCTTAAATCTTGGCTAATATTTTAAAATGTTAAAATATGGTTAAATATGTTTGGAAAATACTTGGATCTTTAAAAAAAAGGTTTGTGAAGATAGTAACAAGTAGGAAAATGGTTTTGGATTTATTGTGACAGTGTGCTAATCGCATTCGTCTTTAACCCTTTTTGATTACACTTAGGGATGTAAATAGGTCTTTAAAAGAATGATTTAAAGACAAGCAAAAGCAAAATGGTTTTGGGTTGTAGTGACAATGTTTACTTAACATTAGTCTTAAATCTTTTGAATGATTTGTGAAAGTACTTAGATTCTTAAAATGGATATTTTGAAGGAAATAATAAGTAATGGAATCTTTTGAAAAAAGATAGAAAAAGTAGAAGTTTATTAGGTAAATGAAGTTTACTAATAAAGGAGTTTTAATTAATAAAAGGATTAATTAAATGGACGAGATTAAGAGTTACTTAAGTAACTTAATCATACTTTTTGTGGCTTAATTATGTTTTGGATGATGATAGTGTTTTGTATGTTTATTTGTTTATGTAAAGTAACCTAGACTTGGTTTCCATTTATAAACGCCAATCTTGTATACTGAAAAGTCGATTAGTCGACTATCGAACTTGACTTAATATTGACTTAGGAAGTTATCGAAAGGCTTTAAGATTTCGTATCAATGAGAACCCCCAGGGAGGAGCACTAGTACGGAACGTCTCTAGCTTTCGCTTACTTCTGAGAGAACCGAGATTGAGTTAACTGGAAAAATTCATCGATTGGTTTTGAATAGACCGGGATTTAAGTATTCTACTTATCGAATACCACTTCAAACCATATATGTGATCTATGTTTTGGAAGCAGTTGAAGGAAAGGAATCTATGTGGAGATTTGAGATCTGTTTAAAATGCTCGAACACATGCATATTTTTATGATCTATTCAGGATGTGAGAATCCATGCGTGGTTCCGAGATCTGTTCGAGATGTGAGGATCCAATTTGGGAATTTGTGATTTGTTTGAGATGTGAGGATCCAATTTGGATTCGTGTTCTGTTCAAGTGAGGAAGACTTGTGTGAAAGATGCCAAACGTAACCTCGGCATTGGAAATGGCTAAATTCAGAGTAGGATGCAAAATATGGAGTTTTGTCATCCCACGACAGGATATTATCAACTCCATATCTAGATTATGCTTATCGATGTTGCACGCGGGGGTTGATGGTATTTGGTTCATGTTGTTCAGGTTGATGTTCGGGCATGGGCCTTTGTCATTACCTTATGGTATATTTTATCTAGAGATATACGACGCTCGGAAGTTATTTTCTGATCCTTGTGCATGGAGTTCGGATTCGGCTTCGCCGAAGTGATCTTCGCGGGATATCCATTATGCAAACGTTCCTTATTGATTTTGGTTGTACCCTCTAATATGCTGTTGAATGTAACCAATGTAACCATTCTAGCTATGATTAATATTTATTTTGAACTTTAGACATTATTATAATATCACTGGATTCTCTACAAACGGTTTGGTTATCATGAGGTAAAAACCCGTCCGTGTTTATTGGAGGAGTGGTCTTACGAGATACCCTTATTTTGAAGGGTTTTAAGATATGATAAATATGCATGATTTGAGTTTCTCACACCAGTTTACCAGACTGATCCGGGTGTTATTTTCTTTTAATGCTCGGGTCAATCCTGTGTATGTTTCCAGATTTAGTCCTGGATGCTTTGGAGCTTCTGGAGATGAGATGGATGTTTCACCTACCGTAGTATTCTTATTTCTACTACATTGCTCTGTGTGTATCATTAGCATTTGTTAGGACTGGTTGTTATAACTGTCAGGGCTGATTACTGTAACTCTGAAAAACTTCGTATCTTAGGATGACATTTTATACTATCTTTTGATATTATATATGATAGTTTTGTTGTGAGATTCTGATATTATGTTCCTTCTTCATTGTTCGTTTTCTTTTTCTTTTTATTTCACCCTAACAATTCTTCCTTCTGGCACTTGGATGCTCGACACATGAATACCGTGGATGTATAAGTGTCGACATTCGGGGATCGAAAGGGCATGTCCTTATAAATTAACTTTCAAATATTATTAATAAGTAATGATTATAAATTCCAAAACATTATCGATAAATAATAATTATTAATTCCAAAACATTATCGATAAATAATAATCATCAATTCCAAAACATTATCGATATATGATAATTATTAATTCCAAAACCTTATCAATGAATAATTATTATTATCTGTAACGACCCAAAATTTAATTACCTTAATAACGAATATTTAAATATATTTTTATTAACTAATTAATGGATTTTATAACTCAAATAAACTCCTTTTAATTAACAACTAAAGATAGTGAAATAGTTTTTGTAATGGCCCGAAATTTCACTGCTTTGATTTGCGAGTATTTAATTAATTTTAAATATTCAGGTAATAGATATTAAAATGAAAATAAAGCTCTTTTAAATAATAATTAACGATGGTGAAATCATTTTCAAATTTTGTTTACAAAAATAATTAGTTCAAAGAAAAATAGAAAATGTGCCCGAAAATTGTTTTCCGAATTTGACTTTTAGGTGTCGAAAAGTTGTCGGAAAACGTTGTGCACAGTTTGGTAACACATACACACACTTTTATAAATGAGTTAGGATTTGTAATATATAAATGTACATATTTACTTAAGAAATATAACATATGTGATCTGACTTTTTATGTAAATGTTCAAAAACAAAATGTAAATGTAAATAAAAGTGACATAACTTGTCAAATTTTTAGAAACATGAAGTACTTAGGTAATAAATGCATGTTGGCTTGGAAAAATGAAGGGGAGACAAGGAAAATACATTGGCTAAATGGGGGACATGCATGGTGATGTGGCAAAAATCTAGAGGAGGTTAAGTACTATAGGGTAATATGGTACGTTGATTTATGCACTTAGTATATAAGCCGTTTTTCTATCATTTCCACCACTTTGCGTTCATTTCTATTTCATAAATTTCTTCCTAAAATTTTCATGTAAACTTCCATGGCATTCAAAAATAATTGCTAAGTAAAAAATCTAGTTCCATTGTCTTTTAAGTATTAAATCCTTGTTAAAACTATTCTCTTCCACTTCTAAACTTCCTCCTCACAAAAACAAGTCCATACACCCCTCCACCATGTTGGCCGAGCACTAAGACCCCCTTAGGCCGAATACATTTCAACTAAAAGCCACAAAGACTCCACTTTTGCAAGCTAAAAGCAAAAACCTAGGTTGTGTTCGAGTTATAAAAGAAGTTAGCTTGATTTAGTTCATTTTCGGTGAGTAAAGTTCTCACCTTTATTCAAAGTTATTAACTTTATACATGATGTATATTTATTAGTTAAATATGATGCTTGTTTGAACAGTTATGATCTTGAATTGGTTATGCATAAGTATACTTGGAAATGGTATTGATTTGGTTGATTATAAATATGCTTGTATATGGTGTTGTATAAACTTGAAATCGGAAGTTAAGTGCAGTAAACTAGTAAGGTATGATCTTGCTTATGTTTGGAATTATGTTGTTGTGATGTGGATGTGATATTGGTTATGATCTTGGTATATGTTTTTCATGCTAATAAAGTTAGCATTTTTGCAAACTTAAGCGACTTATGAAATCCCTCTTTGAAAGTTTAAACTCTAGACTTAAATTTTGAAAATATATTTAAGTTTAAACTTGTTTAGTTTCAAACACACATCTTTATGTTTAAAAAGTAGTAATGTTTTCAAATGTTAAAGTTTTAAAGAAGACATAGAAAACAAATTTCAAGTTTGGAAATTTCGGGTCGTATAGCGATAGTCGCTATAAGTGCTGTTCGTGAAAACGAACTCTTTTCGAAATCTAAAAATGCTTTCACTTAGAAATCTTTTTGGAAATTTTTTTAAAACTTATATTAAGTAATTAAAAAGGTGATTATTATTTATTTAATTAATTATTTATTTAATAAATTATTAATTAATTAATTAACTAAGTAGTACTTAATTATTGGTTAATAAAGGTAATTAATACTTAAGTGTTAATCAAATAAGTTAATTTTACTTAGTTAATTAATTAAAGTTAATTATTATTTAATTAATAATTAAGGGTTAATTATTTTAAATTATTTATCAAAGATTAATTGTTTATTAAAGGGAATTAATTAATTAATTATTAATTGATTATTGATTAATTTAAATTTAATTAAGATGTTAATTAAGACTTAATTAAGATTTAGTTATTATTTAATAAAGGTTAAATTTGTTAGTTAATTAATTAATAAGGTTTTTTTAATTTAAAAATCATTTTGTTTCAAAATATCGGTTTGTTTTAAGACTGCCTTTCTTTTTCAAAAATGTTTCAAATCAAAGGATATCTTTATCGATTTCCCTTAAGTAACCGCAAACAAATATGAAACCAATGTTAATGTGATAAAACACTTATGGGAAGTAAGTCAACCCGTAGTTAGCTGTAACGACCCACCATTTTGGACCATTCAAATCGACAATAAATCCACACATGTCAGACTTGAATAATTCAAAACAATAGATTGTAAATAAAATTTGGCAAAACTCAGAATATACCGTAAATAAATCACAGATCACAGACACAGAGTAATAAAAATGTAGCGGAAGCAAAGAAATAGTAGTTCATGAAGCTACTATATATATACATCAGAGTTAACAAGATACAACAGAAGTAACAAGATACAACAGAAGTCTCAATATGATAATCAAGTATAAATCAGAATACATCACTGGAATCAACTGATAACTGAGAGCGAAATAGATAGCTGGATCTCCAAGAAAATCTACAACTCCAAAGGTGAGTCTCAAATGCTGTATCACTCAGCCTGACCCGAGCGTAAAGCAAAACACAAAACACTCGAGTCAGGACATACATACTTATACAATGTAAACCAACTCAAGTGAACTATAATAAAATGCACAAGTAACTTAAAGAATGCTTGGGATCGCCCATTCTTTAAGGATCCGTTAAACAATCTACTATGTAGTAATATTCGCTATTATAATAATGTCTATAATAAAATAAACTTACTTTTAAATAGCGTTAAGGCTTTACATTTTCCACCTTAACACATAATAGTCGCAGTAGTCTATCAAGTATTAGCATACCCCTAGATCGGGAGCTACCCTCAATACTCCACAGGCTATGGCACAAATCCAAACTCGTAGTAAAGCTCGATATGGTAGGTGACACGGCACAACTAGGCAATGCCAGGGTAGATATACCAATTACGCATCCGGGCTGGTGGAAACGCATAGCAGCCACTACCGCCTACTTCAGAACACACTCCCAAATCAAAAATCGAAGGCTGGCCACCGGATCAATCACAAAGTAATAGAAATGTATCGAAGAAATGCGTCCACTCAGAGGTGCTACCTCATTGGCCTGTCAATCGCTCCTGTTTTAGCCATCTTATGCCAACTCACAGGACTCGGGTCCACATATATACCTCAATAGCAATCGTCGCCACCATCCTACTTCATTCTTGAATCTCCACCGCGTACACGGTTGTCAAAGTGGTTTTCGGTATCGACAGAGAGTATGCCCATATCCGATCCCGGTCTCTTTGCCAACCAATCGTTATTATAACCCATGGATATTTATTCAAAAATCATTTATACTTAAAAATCCAAAATATCATATCCATTTCAAAACTAAATACTATATTATTTCATTTCAAAAGCCAAATCAATATATCATTTAAATAAAACCCAAATTTCCAAATCACTGAATACTTCCTTAAATATATTTAAACTTGAAATATTCCTTTTTAAATCATCTTAAACCAAAACCACTTTATAAAGCCATATTCTTAAATCTTCAATTTCAATAAGTTTCACATTAATATACTTAAAGACAATTCTTAATTAAATACAATTTCACACAATTTCATTTTCAAAACCATAGTACCTTTCAAAGTAAACAACTCTGAAACCCAACACTTTGAAACCATAATATTTTTAAATCATAACAATTTAGAAATGTTATTCTTTGAAAATCATAATACTTAGAAAATCATAACACCTTTAAAATAATATTCATTTAAACCATTTAAATTCAACGTCAAATAATATTCATTTCAAAGTTGTAGCATTTCTAAGTTCATTCATTCAATTATAAAATTTCCAAAACATTGTATTTCCAGCTAACAACAGCACTTATAAAGTGTTACATAGATATATTAGTAATATTTCAAAACATTGTCAAATTCAGAAACAGCAGCACTTATAAAGTGCTACAGTAGGTATTAGAATTTCAAAACAGTTTACTTTCAGCAGCAACAGCACTTACAAAGTGCTGCAGTAGCTCTCTAGTTATTCCAAATTATAGTTTAGTTTTAGCAACAACAACACCTACAAAGTACTGTAGTATCTCTTTGTTATTTCAGAACTTAGTCTATTTCCAGAAATGACAGCACTTAACAAATGCTGTCTTAAGACAATAGCATTTCTGAAGTGCTACCAATATTAATTCCAGCTTTATTATAAATTTTTCAGAAATAATAAAACTTAAAATTTGTCAATTTAACTTATAAAAATCATATTTTTCGCTTCAAAAATATTCATTCGGATATCTTAACTTATGATTCAATAAAATAAACACTTAGTAAGTAAATATCCAATTTAAACAATAATTCATTCATTAAGTCAAAAGTAAATTATTTTCTTAACTTTTGCTTTAACAATTAACTTAATACTTTATTTTAAAATACCCATTTTCCAAGTAAAATTTGAATTTCCATTTATTTACTTAACTTAAAAGCTTTCATTTAAAACCAAATTTCCAATTTCCAAGTTAAGTCATAATTAAAGTTACATTTTTCCAATTTAAAAATCATCACTATTTATTTTACAAAACATAACATTTCACAAAGGAATATTTTATCATAGTTAATATAACAATCAAATCTTTTTCTTTTAGATCTATTCATTTAGACATCAATTAACTATGATTTTCTAGTTAAATACATTTTATTACAAAATGTCCAATTAAAAACTGTATTGCATTTTATCAGTTCAAAATACATTATTTATTACACAAAACATGTCCGTTCCATAAAGTAAAATTCATAACAATTTCTAGGTTAGATTTAAAACTTCCATATTAAGTCAGATTCAATTATTAAGTTATTTATCATCAATAAATGTCTTTAGATTCAATTTAAAACCAACACATCTTTAAACTTTCATTAAAGCCACTTTTTGACTTATAAAATCTTAACTTATAGAAAACCAACATCTTCTTATATTTAAGTCATTTAAATCAAATCCTTTAGCTCAAATTTCATAAATTTAAAACATTCAAAATACTTAATAATTTTTAGGAAAATATTATTTAAAAATATAACCATGGGCCTGTATAATATTAACCTAGGTCAAGTGATACAGATATGTATCATTTCAATCCGTAATTTAAAAAAGAAAAATCCGGGTTCTATCATTTCAAACCCACAATCCCAAATCAAATAAATTACAATAAAATCACTCAAGCCTATCATTTCAGCCTATAATGATTTTTCCTTTTTCTAATGTCCGTTCGGGTATGTATCATTTCAACCCATAGTGATAAGGAACTTGCAGTGTGAGAAATAGTAAATAAATGAACAGTATAACATATAATAACATATCAGTTAATGTAACAGGTATATAAACATCATTTAACATCAAATAATATATCACAGGCATGCATGAATAACATATCAATTTATACAGATTAACTTGTCATCATTTCACAATAATATAAGTATATATGTCTAGAGTGATAAAACTCAACTTTTTAAAGCTGGAGATAACAAAAAAGAGACACAAAACAAATTCCGAAAGCACGACTAGGCACGAACAAGGTTTTTTTTGTGATGGAGAGTCAAGATCCAATCTTGTATACAAACAATTTACAAAATTATAAGAATAAAATTCAACACAAAGATTTATAGATTAAAAATATGAAAAGAATGAATCAAAGTGACATAACCTTTCTTTAAATCAATCAAGTGGCTAGGCCCTGGTCAAGTGGGCTTGACCACACCATGTAGTGCTCGATCTGTAACGACCCACTATTTTGGACCATTCAAATCGACAATAATCCACACATGTCTGACTTGAATAATTCAAAATAACAGATTGTAATAAAATTTGGAGCAAATAAAATCAAATACAGAATCACAAACACAGAATATCAGAATAACTCGCAGCGGAAATAAAATACCATAGTAGTTCATGAAGCTACTATATACAAACTCTCAAAACATATACAAAATCTCATAGTCAAAATAAATATAATAGAAGTCAGGATACATAAAACAATAATACCGAGACAATACTGAATAAGAAATAACTGGAATAGAAGTCGATGAACCGATAGATAAATAAGCTCCAACAGATCTCTAGCTCCAGAAGGTGAATCCAAAGCTGTGATTCTCAGGCTGACCCGAGCGTAAAGTAAAACACAAAACACTCGAGTCAGGACATATATACTTATACAATGTAAACCAACTCAATTGAACTGTAATAGCAATGTATAATAACTTAAAGGATGCTTGGGATCGCCCATCCTTTAAGGATCCATAAAACCATCAATTTAATTACATCCCTTGGTTAAAATTCCAAAATGGTAATTTATACTTCGAAATCAAATATCATTTCAAATCCATTTCAAAATATCAAAATATTTCATATTTCAAATCAAATTATTCCATTTAAATCATTTTAAAATGAAGTTATTATATTTAATAGTCAATATTCCATTCTCAAAATTTTACCATTTCAGAATTCATTTATTCACTTAAATTTATTAAAACAGTGAAATTTCAACTTTTGCAGCATTTAGAAAATGCTACAGAAAGTTATGTTTAAAAACAATTCAATTAGCAAAAGACAGCATTTAGATGCTGTAATAGGTTTAGATTTCAAACAAAACTTTAGTTAAATTCAACAACTACAACAGTTAGTTCATTTTAGCCATTTAGTTCGTTTATATCAATTACATCATTTACAAAATGCTGTAATATCTTTTAATTTAGAAATGATAGCATTTTAGGAATGCTGTCAATTTAAATTCCAAACTTTCACTACAATTTCATAAACAATTAAAATTTATTTAAATCCATTTTAACTTATAAAAATCATATTTTCTTACTTTAAAAACAATCATTTAAATAACCCTTAATTTATGATTTTACAAAGTGAAAGTTTCACAAACAATTATCAAATCTTTAATAATTCACTTATAAAATAAATGTAAAATTTATAATATTTCATTTACTTAACATTTTAATTAAGTTTACCATTTCATAATTTTATTTAAATTCCATTTTATTTTCTTAACTTAACTTTTATTTTAAAACATTTTCACATTTTCCAAGTTAAGTTATACTTCAAATTTCAACTTTTAAACATTTATTTATTTGACTATTTTTAATTTATAGAAAAATCAATAACACTTTATAAAATCATTTTAAATTAAAATAAAAATCAAATAATCATAATATTTACATTTTTAACATATTTTATAATTTCAAGAAAATATATATATTAACCACGGGTCTGTATATAAAATTTTCTAACCTAAGTCAAATGATACGGATAATATATCATTTCAATCCGTAATTTACAAAGGAAAAATCCAGGTTTTATCATTTCAAACCCGCAATCCCAAGTTAAATGAAATAAATAAAAATCGTTCAGGCCTATCATTACAGCCCATAACGATTTTTCCCTATTCTAAAGTCCGTTCGGGTATGTATCATTTCAACCCAAAGTGATTCTACTCTACAGGGAACTTGCAGTGTAATAAACTGATATAAATAAATAGAATACCGTTATATAACAGTAATAGATAATATGCCATGTAATTTACAGGTTTAACATCATACATAAATAATCACAAGCAGTTATAGCATAACATAATAGTACTGCACATTCAGTTGTTATCAATTCACATTTGCATAAGTATAAAATGTCAGGTGAGATTTACTCACCTCTATGGCTAGAGATTGCAATACAAATGACACAACGGAATCAAAAGCACGATGACAAGACTAGAATTTGAGTGGAGAGCGAGATCCAAGCTATAGATCTTGTGTTACAACCCAAAACAAAACCAAACAAATTATAAATTTCAATGCAACCTTGAAATGATATAACTTTGGAATAAAAACAAATATGAATGCAACGACTTTTTCCTTGCTTTCTACATTTGCTTGCACAGACTAGGGGATGTTTTGGCTCAGGTTTGGCATGACTTTGGCTCAGGTTGGAACATAGGAATGTATGGCATAAAGGCTAGAACAAGTGGAGGAAGTTACAACATAGGAAGGTGAAGAGGTTTTAGGCAACAAAGAGGGGTTCAACAAAGAGGCTCTGCCATAGGGTGTTTGGGGTCGGCCAATGGAGTGTGGGTCAGGTCAGAGGCTAGAGGGGTGTGTGGTGGTCTGGTCAGAGGTGGTGGTGGCGGCCAAAGGTGGTGGAAAATGAAGTGGTGATGCAAATACTGGTCACAACATTGTTTTTAAGGCCTAGGTTGCATTTTTGAGGGGTTTAGTCACCATGGTGGGTTCGGCCATGGTCATGACCTGGAGTATAGTTGGTGATGATGGCAGGGAAGAGGTGTAGGAGGTGATGGCCATGGATATGAGGAGGAGGAAGTGCAAAAGAATCCAAGAAACAAGGCAAAAACCATGAAAAATGAGAAGAAGAAGAAGAAAAAACTAGCCATTACCAAATTTTTTTGCAAGCCATGAATAGAATGAGGAACAAATGTTTTTTTGTAGGAATGAGCACTGGAATACACGGCCAAACAAAGTAATACACAGCAAAAAGAAGTAAATGAGAAGTTGTGGCAATTGAAAGGACATAGGAGATGAAAAGACTTCAGTTTCTAAAGCATTTAAACTCTTTCATATTTCCTTTTTCTTTAATTCAAATAAAACAAAATAAAATCAGTAATTTGACTTTAGAACCGAAACAAAGTAATATAAAATAAAAATGAATAATTAATTTTAAAGAAAATGGAAAAAGAATATAAGAAATTACTTAAAAATTGAAAACAGGGTTCAAAAAATTACAAATAAATCATCATTGGCTTTGGAAAATTTTCTACTTCATTTAAAAAATATTCTAAAGCAAAACTTTGAAATAAATAATTCATTTATCATTTCTAAAGTGAAATAAATAACTAAATTTAGATAAAATAGAAAAAGAATAAAGAAATTGTTTTAAAAATTCAAAATAGGACTTAAAAATTTCAAATAGAATATCACTAGTTTTAGAAAAATTATAACTTTACTTCTAAACCAATAAAATTCAAGTAAAATAAAATAAATGCTGAAAAAAATGAAGTGTAAATGAAAATAAAATAAATTCTTAAGAAAATAGAAAATAAACAAAGAATTTCTTTAATTAAATGAAACTGGAAATTAGGAATTATAAACAGAATACAACTGACATTGGAAAATGTCAATTACACTTTGAAAAACGTTTTAAAACCAAAATATATACATAACATGTTATTATACCCATATATATATAAATTAGAACATTACATGACCAAATAAAATATTATTTATATAATTGAAAATAAACAATTTTGTTAAATACAGCAAATTACACTCAATAGTTAAAAAGGCATAACTTTCACAATATTAATCAGATTTTAACGAAACGAAAATCATTATTCTTAAAATTTTATTTACTTTCATAATAAAAGATAAAATTCAAAATTTCAAACTTTCAAACTTTCAAATTTTAAATTTAAAAGTCAAAGTTTGACCATATTGACCAAAATTCACTTTTCTGGAAAATATTCTATTTAGTCATGTTTGGAATTCTAATTCACATCAAAATCAAAATTTATATTTAAAATAACAAAATTTATTCATTTTAATAAATAAAATAAAGTTTTCAAATCAGCAAATTCAATTAAAAATAATTAAAATATACGATTAAAATAATCACAAAATATAGGGTTGTTACTCTCCCCCACTCAAAACTTTTCATCCCCGAAAAGGAAGAAGACAGGAGAATAGGAATAGCTAGAAGGGAAAATAGGAGGAAAGACAAGGATGAGCCATTAATTAAAATTGTTGGTTAAAGAGGTAAACAATATTTAAAACACTTTAAAATCTTTTAGAAAGGAAATAACTGATCAAAGTATCCTTTATATAATATTTTATCAAAATACTTTTATAACTCGATGTCTTAACAAGTTTATCCTCGTTCCTGCAGACTCTGGCAGTGCGTTGATCAAGCGCAAAGCTAGAATTCTCCAGGTACTTAGTAGACTTGTTTCAACACCCAGTGAAAATACTGGAAAATTTTTTAAAAACAGATATGGAAAGTACAATCCAAACAAAAAAACAAACAAAACCTTTGTCTAACCATGGTTCGCAGATACACAATGGTTATGCCTGGGTCCCCCAGGAAACAATCCATATCCGTAAGCTTTCTCAGCCCTGCGAGTTACGCCATGATGACTAGCAGAATGCAGGATACACAATGGTTACGCCTGGATCCTCCAGGAAACAATCCGTACCCCTAGGCCATCTCAGCCAGGCAGTTGCGCTATGCAGTCGCGCTTGTAAGACCATGGGTAACGCCATGGAATTCGATGGAAACTCGAGTATCATATCCGGAAAACCAAAAATCAGAGAAATATCGATAGAATGAATCCACAATGTGGCAACAAAGCGGATATCAAGCAGAAGGCACTTTCCATATCTTTACTTCGAAAATATGTATCATATAGTACCTTTTCAAATCACTTTCAAATATCGTACTTATATAAAGTCCATTATATATAAGATTTTATTTTCAAATCAAATACTTTCCAAAATCAATAGTATATCAAATAACACTTATATAGACTTCAATTATATAAGATTTCACTTTTCAAATTGAGTACCTTTTCAAATCCATAGTTTTCGAATCAACATCATACTTATACAAATCAATTTTATATAAGTTCGATAACTCCCAAATCAAGTATTTAGTAACACAAGGTTATCAAATTTCAATTTGTTTCAATATCAGCTCAGTTTCAAAATCATATACAATCCCACCACATTATTCTTCCAAATCAAATATCTTCAATTTCAACGTTTCCAAAATAATAAATTTAGAATATAATCCAAGTTCCTAAATCATTATAATTTAAGTCAACCAATTCATTTCCAAAATCAATGGTTTTCAAAATCATCTTATACTTACATAAAGTCCATCTTATATCAAAATCAAAATTTTAAAAATAAATTTCGCTGCATAAAGAGCCATATGGGATTGAACATTTTGCTTTATAAAAGGTTTGAATTTAGAATAGTTTTGTATACAAAATAGTTTGTAAAATAGTTTTTGTAAATAAAATAGTTTGTCAAATAGTTTTGTAATTAAAATAGAATAAAATAGTTTGTTTAAGAAAAATAAAAGAAAATAGTAAAAAAATGGTTTTAAATTGATAGTGGTTTTGCATAAAAAAAATTTCCAATTAAACTACAAAGATATCCAACCCAACAACTTCCAATTTCAGCGTCAAAATATCAATGATATTAGAATATAAGATGTACATATGTCATCATTTCGCAAAATCACATTCGATCGCTCGCTCGATCACACAAGTTCGTTTTCGAACTAGTATTGTCCATTCGACTTCCCTAATGCGGATTTCGATATGGTTTCTCGACTAGAAGCCATCAGTCTCCTTGCATAGCCATATACTATGATAGAGAATTCTAGAATCAAGCCCAAAATCCATATCAAATATTCGCCATCAAGAATCGAATGAAAAATCCTAACACGAAATGGTGTAATTCACCTCGAACTTGTGTACTCAAACCTGGATCAAATTAATTATGCAAATAAAACAGCATACGTACAACTTATGTATCTATTCCAACATGTTAAATATATAGTTTTTTAAAGATGTTACTAAGTTAAAACATTTAAACAAAAAAAAAATTTCAAAATATTTTGGAGACAAATATTTTTTTTTCCAAAACATTTCAAATATAAATTTCATATTAGAAAAATTCAAAATAGCCTTATTCATTTACTTAACAAAATAGTTTCAACTTATTTAAATCATATTACTACATACTTTAACATACATACCAAACTTATATACAAGGTTTTAAATCTCGCTCATCTCGGCCGAGATCTCGACCGAGATCTCGTTTTCAAGCCTGGGCGATTCGAAACAGGCTATTTCGTTTGAATCTCGTCTGACCCAAATCTCGGACGATATTTCAATATCTCGTCCGGTATCTCGGACGAGATTTAACAGCGAGATATCGGCCGAGTTGTTGAATTTTGGAAAAATCAACTCTTTTTCCGTATTGGGCTGGCTCATCCTTTACCTTAATTGCCTTCTTAATTGTACTTTTTTTAACCATTATTTCTTATATAAATCTCATTTAATCTTTCATCTCTTATTTTACGGCAGTGACGAGTGTAAGAAGATGATAAAATCTACATCAATTATGGTAAGTATTTCACTTTATGATTTTCATTTAGGTTTTTGATCCAAATTAATTTACATCCGATTTCATTTTTCTTTTTTCGACGCTTTCTTGAGTTTTTTTCTAACCCTATTTTTTTGCTGTTAACGTTAAAATATGAACGATAACACCCGGTGTGTGTAATAAGATCGTGAAAGCACCACCCGTGTGACGGGAACAGAAATTAAGCAGGAATATAGCAGAAATGCAGTAAATGAACAACAGATTTATAGTGGTTCGGCCCGTAATTGAGCCTACGTCCACTTTATAGTCTCTTATTGCTGATTCGGTACAATTTGGTACAAATCTCTTCAAGAAACAGTACAATTCAATCACAAGAAATAATCTAGACTACTAGCTCAATCTTTGACGGTGAAACTCGATGAATCCATCTCGGATGTAAGGAATTTCTCTCGAAGCTTGTTGTAGTGTCGTGAATGCTTGAAGGATCCTTGATTACTGAATGAATGAAGAGTTCGACGGAGTAACAGCGCTGTAGAAATGATTTGCCAAAAGTCCTCTTCATGTTGGAAGTGATGTCCTATTTATAGAAGCTGATTTCTGGGCAGGAAATTTGCCTAAGTCTTAGGTCGCGCACGACCTTAGTTAGGTCGTAGGTCGCGAACGACCTAAGCTAGGTCGCTGTCCCCTTGCAGCTTCAGGAGTTAGCTAGTAAAACTGTACTTGGCTTCATTTGATCAAGTAATAGGTCGCACGCGAGTTACAGAATAGCTGTGAGAGCTCTAGGTCGTAGGGCGCTGAACCTGCTTTAATAGTTAGGTCGCTAACCTCTTTAAGTCGTCAAGTCCGTTAGGTCGCTAACTGCCTTAGGTTGTTAAGTCCTTTAGGTCGCTAGCTACCTTAGGTCGTTGAGTTCCATAGGTCGCAATCCTTTCTGCTGCAAGGTCGCAAGGCCTTCTGGATCTTAGGTCGCGAAGCTTTCCTGCCTCCTTAGGTCGCAAGGTCTTCCGCAGCCTTAGGTCGCAAACCCTTCTGGATCTTAGGTCGCGAAGCTTTCCTGCCTCCTTAGGTCGCAAGGTCTTCCGCAGCCTTAGGTCGCAAACCCTTCTGGATCTTAGGTCGCGAAGAAGTTAGGTCGCTAACTTCTTATCTTGATAAGTCGTGGACTTTCTCAGTTAGATCGCTATGTAGTTAGGTCGTAGGTTTTTCTTAGGTCGCAAGCTCCTTTAGGTCGCAGAGCCTCTTAAGTCATAGCCTTTCCTTAGGTCGCAACATTCTTAGGTCGCATCATTCTTAGGTCGTAGCTTTCTTAGGTCGTAGAGTTTTAGGTCACTGAAATAAAGGAGTTAACATTTGCCCCTCGAAGTATATGACTATACTTTAGGTCGTATGCTTCGACTCAACTTTGCTAGGTCGCGAATCGACTTAAAACTTGCACGCCTGTTCACCTCCCTCCTTCAGTTCCATATAAATTAGTTAGGTCGCACCTTCTTCCTTACCCTACTATCCTAAGCCTCCATCGCCATTAACAGTTTTTCCGAGCTTCCAAAGACAAATTTGACTCAATCAGCCAACGATTCTTCCTCGCCGATCATAATTCGTAAGTGGATCAGCTTATACTTGCCCATAGTCACTGCTTTGAACATGAATCGTTGTCGCTCGTCCTAAGCCCAATTCCATGCATCATGCTTTTTTGTACGGTAGTCTCAATCGACTTTCGTTCGTCATTTGACGTGTCGGGATAATTTGCGATCATACGAAAGTTTTTGCTACGGATTTGTAGGGTTTGCCATTGATTCTCTAGTTAATCGGTGGTACGTTGAGGTAGGATGAAGGGGATGATGAATCCTTTTTTGAACTGGTGGTATTGGGTTATTGGACCTAATATGATGTTGCTTGGAGAGGAAGTCAACAACCTATCAAATTTGAACGTCCTTAGAGTTAGGTCGCGTGGGAACGCTTAACGACCTTAGCCTTTGCGACCTGACGACATTTGCGACCTAGAGAATCTCCAACCTAAAAACAATTGTGCACGACCTAGGACTTAAAGAAAATTGCCCCACCTTAATTCAATCAGTTGCAACATGCGACCTACAGAAATCCTGACTCATGATAGGTCGCTGAATGACCTAATACTTAGACAATTTTCCACAGTCTTGAACTTTCAATCTGAACAACATAGCATAAGAACACTGCAACCTGTGTTAGGTCGTAAGCGACCTAGCACTTAGAACTTTGAACAGCTTTTGACTGATTTTCTGAGCTTGAATTATTTTGGGTTTTACACTTCTTCTCGGATTGCCTCAACTTTTAATGCTAATAACCTGTTTAGAAGCAACACTCACAGAAAAATGGGACGAATATACTGCTATTGATTGCCCACATCAAACAACAGATTAGTTGTCAAAGAAAATCAAACTTAAATGAACTTCGTGAATGAAATGCTGTGAACTAACAAATCTAAGTGAAGCATTAAAGCAAAATTGAAGTGATCAACTAAAGCTGATTTATTTGCATTAACGCAACACTATTCCTGGACTTAAAATATTAAGCCCTGAAACTTTATAATTGACAAGTATCAATTAGTTTAGTTTCATTTACATTTGCTCGTTATTGTATTAGTTTTGCACAACACTTCACTCTTTTTAGGAAACGTGCACCTTAATATTTGATCGTCCAGTTCCTTGTGTAGAATGGAATCTCAACAGGAAGACTTGGAAATAGCCGGAGAAGCTTTTCCAATTGCTACTCCACTAAACGATCCTCCGGAAAGGACTTCTACTACTTTAAGTCATAAAGTCTTCCGACAACTGTGCATCCAATTTGGCATTGCCGAAGCAGATGCTTTACTTCCTGGGCCAAGCGACACTGCTGACAGGCCGCCTCTTGGCTTCGTTGCTGTGAACCGGCAGATGTGTTCAAGTGGAGCCATTCCTCCATTTAATGATTGTCTTCGGGAACTCCTCCTTCGGCTAACTATTTCTCCCTTTCAACTACACCCTAACGGATACTCCATCCTGCTGGGATTGTGTGTGCTTTTCAGGAGAACGTTGAACCGTTTTCCCTCTTTTGATGAAATTCGCTTCTTGTGCACGTTTGCAAAGAACAAGGACCATCCTTCTATCATACTTGTGAGGAGTGCTAGGAATCGCAAACTAATTCTGGACTTGCCTGAAAGTGCCCACGGATTCTTGACTCAATTCTTTTATGTTCGCTGTCCTCCGGGATTTTATGCTATTTGGAGAGTCGGAAGTAAGATTACCTCTTACCAATTCATTTTTCTAAATTTTTCATAATTCGAACCATCAAATGCTTAATTCCATCCTTTCTTCGTGCAGCACTTCCTTCTCTTCTTCGAGATACCAGCCGTAAGTCGATTTTAGATACTTTGAGTGCTGTTGACGCTGAAGAGAGGAGCGCCAAATTCTTGCTGAAAGATGAATTCCTGCACCAGTTTGGCCTTTTACATCCTTCTAGATCGACTCAGATTCATGAAATTTCTAGTTCTGATGCGGAAACGTTAGTTGCTTCAGATTCCCAAGCAGAGGCCTCGAATGCCCCAGCTTCTGTAGAAGAAACTGCATCAGAAGCACCCGTCATGGAGGCTGCTTTGGTAAAATGTTCCGCATCCATCGATGTCGTAGGGTTAGTCAGCAAGTCAGCACTCACCCCAATCACTGAGGAGGAAGAGAATCCTCGAGTTTCTGAGAAATCCATTGATACAGAGGTTGAAAAAGAGAAGTCTGCTGAACACCTGGGTGATGACACCTTTGATGGCTTGAGCGATATCATGATAACTTCTCAAGAGCTTTTTGGGGATAACAATCCAAAAGCAACTTCTCCCGTTGTCGAGGCGACTTCCACCTTTAAACAAAACCGGACGCCTACTACGCCAATCGTCTCTGTTTCCACACTAAAGCGTGGTCTGTAGTTTGACGCATGTAGCTTGCACGCCACACACACTTAGGATTTTTCAGCACTTATAAACATTTATCCTCTTTCTCCTGGAAATTTCTAAACTTTACTCCTTTTTTGCTTTCAGGTTCTCCAATGGGACGTACAGGTTCATACTATGACTCATTCAAGTACCGTGGAGGCTGCGGCACCTATGACTTTAGGAAGTACCTTGATACCCCAAAGGAAACAGATGAAGAGAGGGCTCGAAGGAAAGCCCAGGAGAAGCGGGATTACGATCAGTGGCAAAGAAGAAAAGATGCCGAGCGATATGACTCTTCGCATAGGAGTGACTACTCTCATAAGCGGAAGTCTTACGATGATAAGGGAAAAACTCAGATTGCCGATGAACCGAGCAAACGATCTAAACCGATTGACGCGTCTGAAATTTCTGAAAAGACTGACGCTCCCATTCCTTCTGATATTCTGGCTAGCTCTCCTCCTCTGAAGAAATCTGACATTCAGACTATCATTAACAGACCGCAATATCAAGTCAAGGACGGCCCCCCAACACTTCAGAGCCGTTTTCCGAATTGGTGCCTAAAAGGGGTGTGCTTTGACTTGGACCTAGTTCCGATTGATAAGTCAGACATGCTTAGCAGTCTTGACGCAGTCAGGCTTAATATCGAGAGGATGTCGCAGTGGCAGAAGCTTGTCGATGAACTCCAAAGGGTTAATCGTGCAAACCTTGAGGCAATGCTGACTATGGAAAACGACAAGGCAGAGTGGGACAAAATTTGCAAACAGCATAATCTCGAGATGACAAATATTGCTGATGGTTATGCAAAACTTGAGTCCGAGGTTAAAAAACTTAAGGAAGATCTTGCCTCTTCTTCTGCATCTCATACTCAAAAAGAGGAAGTCTTTCAGAAACAAGTGCGGGATGCACATGCTGCACAGAGAGATGTTGAAATGAAGCTTGCCGCTGAACAACATATTACTGAGAAATACCGCACAGAAAACACCGATTTGCGGGAAAAAGTCACCTCTCAGAACGTAGAGATTGAGTTACTAAAGTCTTGACTTGCTAAAGTTGAGGCAGAGCGTGATGAGGCTACCGCTGGCCGGGTTGCTGCCGTTGCCGAAAAGGAAGCGGCTGAGCAATCACATGAGGCGACGAAAGCAGACATCAGCTCTACCTTATTCGACTTTTATTTACACAGCGTTCTGGGTCATGGAAGCCTCTCTTTTCTTGGTCCCGATTATGAAATTACATTGGCTGAAGTGTGGGAAGTCGCAATGGATATGCTTGGCGGGGCCGGCTATAATGAGTTGGAACTTGAGGAGCGCTATCTCAATGATGAGGATCGTGCCGCTCTTGTTAAGGGGAGGGAGCAACTTGCCAAAGTACGAGCTGAAACAACGGGAGAAGAGCCTCCAAAAGAAACAGCTCCTTTAACTGCCCCCGTTCATACTTCCACTTCAGCCGACGTTAATATTATGGATTCCAGCTCTCATTCTTTACATCTAGCTAAAGTTGCCCAAGAAACTGCAACTACTCCTACTGAAGATGAGGCACTGGATGATATTGAAGCCGAGAAGTTTGAGGTGGATCTTGCAAAGCCAACTCCTCCAGGTACTTTTGGCGCCGTCTCAGGTCTAATGAACCAGTCATTTGACTTAGCCGAATTCGATGACCTTCTTACTTGTTACTTAAACTTTGATGAACCGATGCCTTCTTTATTTTCGGGGGATGTTGATTTTAACTTCTTTTCTTCTACAGCGGAGGCACCAAGCACTACACAAGCTTTCACTCCTTCGATTGCCGTTCCTCCGTCTTCCCAAATTACTCCTCCTTCTGCTTCCCAACCGGGATCACAGGCAGAGAAAATCGAAGCTCTTCAAGGCTTGGATGATCCGGCTGCTTCTCAGGAACAGAAGGCGGAGGATCTTGAAGACATTGAGAAGACCCCGGAGCGGTCTCTTGATGACGACACGAAGCTTTCAACATTGCTTGCTACTCCGGGGAGCGAGTCTTCTTCAAAGAGGAAGGGGAAGCGTGCTGTAAGGAAGAAGAAGAAGACTTCCACTGAAGATGAAGCGTAGTTGATCTGGCCGCACCGCTTTCTCCTTCTGCCCCTATCCGTTCACAACGACTTCAAAAGCTAGTCATTAGGCCAGGAAAGGGCTCCAAAGGTGGTGAGAAGAAGGAATAATCAAGCTGGATTTTCTACTTATTATTTTTGCTCTTTGCATGTATTGACCGGGGATTGTGCGGGTACCGGTTCCCGCTTTTGCTTTTTGAGATATCTGCACATGTAAAGAATTTTCATAGTACTAAATAAAACAATTATTTTACTTGTACAAACTCTTGTGTATGTGAGAATGATCTATCTTTTATTTTTAGTATGGAACAAACGATTCTTCTTACTTGTGCAAACTTTTTGTCTGCGTTTGAGAATGCATTTATTCCACATCTGTTTTCCGTGATATTGCAACGAACTTGTGGCATGTTGCTTTTATTAATATAATTGAATTGTATAGTATTGCCCCCATGCCGTAAGTGCATTGCAATATTCCTAGCTTTTTTTTTAAGACTAATACTCTTACTTCAGAGGACAATTATTCCGCTTTTAAGGAGAGAATTATTCTGCTCTTAATAGAGTATATCCAGTCTTTAGAAGAATTTTTATTTTCTCTTTCTGAAGAACGCTTCAACTTTCGGGGATAATCACTTTTATTTATTAAGAAGTGAATTTCCCTATGAAGTGAAATGAACTTTTCTGAAAGAATTTTGTAGCATCTTTCAACTTTTTTTAGGAGGAACTTCTCGAGATGAACAAGTTAATCCTTCCTTTGAGAGTTGAACTGTGCTTCTGGACGATGCTTTTTGTTCAAGCATTTTATTTTGGGACATGCCTCCGGAGAGGGCTCCTCTTAAAGAGTTGTGCCTTCGAAGAGGTCTTGTGCCTTTGAAAAGGGCTTGTGCCTCCGAGGAGGGCTTGTGCCTCCGAAGAGGGCTTGCGGTGCCTTGGGAAAGGGCTTTTGCCTCCGAAGAGGTCATGTGCCTCCGAAGAGGGCTTGTGGTGCCTTGGGAAAGGGCTTTTGCCTCCGAAGAGGTCATGTGCCTCCGAAGAGGGCTTGTGGTGCCTTGGGAAAGGGCTTTTGCCTCCGAAGAGGTCATGAGCCTCCGAAGAGGGCTTGCGGTGCCTCCGAAAAGGGCTTTTGAGTGCCTGGAAGTTACTTTCTCATGGTCGGATGGGTCCGCGGGGCAGGCGTAAGTTGCTTGATTGGATGTTTGTTTGCACAAATGACCGTAATCAATTAACAAGGTGCCCCTTTGATGGTCCCACCGATCTTTTTGATTGAGGAAAGCACCCCCATTTATTAGCATGCCTCGTTAGAGGGCTTTGGTTGGTTGGTTAGTGTGCCGGGTAGGTTGCGTCTCAGGGGCGAGTGAATCCACGGGACGGACGTAAGCTATCTGATCGGATGCATCACGATCAGTTAGCGAGGGTCCTGTTACTTCCGCTTGGGAAGGTGTCCCTTTAGTGGATCTTCTGGCCTTCCTGTTGAGATGCATACCTCCTTTATTTGCTTGGCAACTTTCTCTCATCATCTGCCTGTTAGTGATCTCTTACTATCGTTCCCAAGCACATCTTCTTCTTTTCCTCTTACAAGTAAATTGCTTTATCCATGGGAGTGGACTTCACTGTTGAATGACTCCACGAGACAAACGCAAGTTATCTAGTTGGATGTCTGTTCATAGCGACAATCTCGACTAGTGAACGAAGGTTTGTCACAATGGAGTCGCCAACTTTTTATGTGAAGTTTTCCTTGCTTGGGATTTGAGTTTGGAAAAAAAATTTGTGGCTTGGTTTTTGTGATGAGCAAGCCTTGTTATAATGTCCTGCAATTTTGAATCGATATTTTAGCGATACATTTAAAGTATTTACATATCGAAATAAAACAGGCATTATGAAATAGTAAAGAACACAAGATTTATAGTGGTTCGGCCAAGAATCGGGCCTACGTCCACTTTATAGCTTTCATTCATTTACACTGATTTACAATGTTTCACAATACAACTGATACACTCATCGTCATTTTACAATTTTGAGCAGAGCTCTTTTCAAGTAAAGTAAGGACGCAAGTGGTTGCTGTTCCAGGCCCTTGGAATTGGATCTCCTTCAACAGTTATGAGTTTGAAAGTGCCATCAAGAAGTTTAGTGCCTATGACATATGGCCCTTCCCAGTTTGGCCCGAACACACCAGTTGCTGTCATGATCCTTTTCAAAACCAAGTCTCCGATTTCAAAGCTACGTTGGCGAACTTTGGAATTGAAATGCCTGGCTATTCTCTGCTGATGAGCTGAAACTCTGAGCCTAGCTTCCTCTCTTTTCTCATCAAGAAAATCAAGCGCTTCAAGTTGCAGTTTTTCATTTTCGGTTTCATTGAAATGAACTCTTCTATGTGAAGGAACCTCTACTTCTACTGGAATCATTGCCTCAGATCCGTATGCCAGTGAAAATGGAGTATGCCCAGTCGCAGTTTTGTGAGTAGTTCTGTACGCCCATAGTGCTAATGGAAGCTTATCAACCCAACCACCTTTTGCTTTTTCAAGTTGCTTTTTGATAGTTGACTTGATGATCTTGTTAACTGCTTCCACTTGCCCATTTGCCTGCGGATGAGCCACTGCTGAGAAGCTTTTTCGAATTCTGAACCATTTGCAAAAATCCTGGAATTCTTCACTTTCAAATTGAGTGCCATTGTCGGTGATTATCTTCTGTGGCACACCATATCTGCAAATGATATTCTTCGTTACAAAATTTATCATCTTTTTAGAAGTGATGGTGGCCAAAGGTTCAGCTTCAGCCCACTTGGTGAAATAATCAACGGCAACAATAGCATATTTAATTCCTGATTTGGCGATCGGTAATGGTCCAATTAGGTCTATCCCCCAGATGGCAAATGGCCATGGACTGACCATTTGTGTGAGTTCAGTGGAGGGTGCTCTTGGGATTTTTGCAAATCGTTGGCATTTGTCACATTTCCTGGAAAAAGTTGCAGCATCTCGATTGATATCCGACCAGAAGTATCCATATCGGAGAATTTTCTTTGCAAGTGTTTGACCACCTGAATGGTCTCCACATTCTCCTCCGTGCACCTCTGTCAAGATTGTCTTGGCTTCTTCCTTAGTTACACATCGGAGTAGTGGGGTTGAAAATCCCCGCCTGTATAATCGGCCATCTTGAATTATATACCTCGATGCTTTTCTTAATAATTTTCGACGTTCCTTAGAACTCTCTGGCAGGGAACCACTGAGTAAGTATTCTTTGATTGGAGTCATCCATGATTCATGCTCTTGAGACGTAGTCATAATCCAATCAACATCCATTTCATCAATGCTTGGAGCTGACAGAACTTCTACAGGAACTAATCCTAGTAATTGAGCTTCTCCGGAACTTGAGTACTTTGCTAAAGAATCCGCCTTCATATTTTCCTCTCGGGGTATGTGGCTTATTGAGTAGTGATCTAAATCATTGAGGAGTTCGGAAGTTTTTTTCAAATATGCAGGCAAATTTCCTCCTTTGGCTTGAAATTCTTTCTTCACCTGGCAAACAATGAGCTGAGAATCGCTGAAAATCTGTATCACTTTGATATTCAATTCCTTGGCGATTTTCAATCCGGCAATAAGGGCTTCATATTCTGCTTCATTGTTTGTCGAAGGAAATTCCAGTCTCAATGCATAACATAGTGATCGTCCTTCGGGAGTTTCGAGCACAACTCCTGCCCCAGAACAATAATCATTTCTCGAGCCATCAACATACAACTTCCACTGTATCGGAATGCAGTCAGTTGTTTCTTCCTTACTATCACCTTTGTCAGTGGATTCTGCAATGAAATCTGCTAAAGCTTGTCCGTTAATTGCTCTTCGGGGATGGTAAGTGATATCATATTGGCTGAGTTCTATGTTCCACTTCAAGAGACGACCCGAATTTTCAGGACGATACAGGACTTGCTTCAAAGGTTGATCAGTTAGGACCTTGATAGGATGAGATTGAAAATAGGGTCTCAACTTCCTGGAAGCGATTAGCAGACAATAAGCAAGTTTTTCTATCTTTGAATAATTCATTTCAGCCCCAGCAAACCGTTTGCTGATGTAGTAAACCGGACGTTGTATTTTCATACTTCTCGTACGAGTGCTGCACTTAAAGCATGGGATGAAATTGCCAAATAGATGAAGAGGTCTTCACCGTCACTAGGCTTGGAGAGGACCGGAGGAGTTCTCATATGATGAATCAGTTGATCGAAAGCATTCTGACATTCAGGAGTCCATTCGAAATTTTTCTTTCCTTTCTTTAGAGCATCAAAGAAGGGAATGCATTTGTCTGTGGCCTTGGAAATGAAGCGACTAAGAGCGGCAACCTTTCCATTGAGACTTTGTAGTTCTTTCTTTGTTCTAGGGGCTTTAACTTCTCTTAGAGCTGTGATTTGAGCAGGATTGGCCTCGATGCTCCTAGCGCTTACGATGAAACCCAGGAATTTTCCAGACTCTACTCCGAATGAACATTTCAATGGATTGAGCTTCATTCCGTACTTCCGAAGAATTGAGAACATTTCTGCCAGGTGATCCATGTGGTCTACTGCTTTCTTTGACTTTACTAACATATCATCAACATAGACTTCCATCATTTTGCCAATCTGAGGCTTAAACATAGCGTTGACAAGTCTTTGGTATGTTGCCCCAGCATTCTTTAACCCGAATGGCATGACTTTGTAACAGTAGAGTCCCACATCTGTAATAAAGCTTGTGTCCTCCTGATCTGGTTCATTCATCATAATCTGATTGTATCCAGAATAGGCATCCATAAAAGATAACAACTCATGTCCAGCCGTCCCATCTACTAGTTGATCGATTCTAGGCAACGGGAAGCAGTCTTTGGGGCAAGCTTTGTTCAGATCTGAGAAATCAATGCATACTCTCCACTTTCCATTTGCCTTCTTAACCAGTACTGGATTTGAAACCCAATTTGGATAAGTGGATTCTTTGATGAAATTATTCTCTAAGAGACGATCTACCTCTTCCTTTAAAGCTGCTGACCTTTCTGGACCTTGAGTTCTTCTTTTCTGTTTTACTGGCGTGAATTTCGGATCGACATTCAGGGTGTGAACAGCAATTGTTAGAGAGATTCCGCACATATCAGCATGACACCAGGCGAACACATCTAGATTGGCTTTTAAGAATGATATCAGTGTGTTTTGAACTGTTATACTTAGCTGTGAACCCACATTGAGTACTTTATTTGGGTCTTTCGGGTCTACAGATACTGGTACCGTTACCTCCACGGGTACCACTCTATTCTCCCCTGTACTGGCTTTCCTGGGATCCATTTCTTTTCTTGCATTGCTGTGTTCGCCAGTACAGGGGCCGCTCCGTAGTTGCTACAGGGTCGGTTCCTTGATGCGGAGCGGAGCTGCCGCATCTTTCCCCATCTCTTTTCTCCTTGCCTCTCGGAGTTCTACAAGATAACATTCTCGTCCTGCGTTTTGATCTCCTTTAATAACAGCAATCCCATTATCAGTAGGAAATTTCATTGTTAAGCACCAAGGAGCGAGGACGGCCCTGAAAGCAGCAAGAGTAGGCCGGCCCAAGAAAGCGTTATAGGTAGAGAATCCATCCACAATTACAAAAGTTTGCTTCCGAACCAATTTCTTGTGTCCTTCGCCCATTTCAACAAACAAGTCCACTGTTCCAATCGGTTGTTTCAGCTCTCCCGTAAATCCGGCAATCTTGTGTGAAGAAGCATGTACATCAGTCATCGGAATTTTCATTTGGTCAAATGTCCTTTTAAAGAGGATGTTGCATGAGGCACCACTATCAACTAACACTCTTCTGACAATAGCCGGCCCAATACCGACAGAGACAACCATAGGGTCCTCAGTAGGAGCTTCCACATTAACAGAATCCCTGGCTCTGAACATAATATCATCATGGAAAGTTTTTTGCTGCTTTAGAGGTGAAGCATCTTCCAGGATTAAGACACTTTCTTCGGTTGGTGCATACTTCAAAGCTTTTGCATACCTTTCCATTTCACCCCAACTCCTGCCAGCCGGGTGAGGTCCCCCTGTGATCACATTAATAACAGGTCTTTCCTTTCCAGCAGGCCTCTCTCCTGAATCAGATGAATTAGTTGGAGGTAATTGCCCTTGGCTGGATGAAGATGGGTCCTTTCTATTCCTCTTAACGTATTGCTGCAACTTATTCTCTCTTAGCAATTCTTCAATCAGACTTTTCAAATGGCGGCACTCATTGGTATCATGCCCTGGTTGGTTGTGAAACTTGCAAAATCTTCCGCTTTGAACAGCATTCTTCCCAACTTTCACGGCCGGTGGTTTTGGAAATTCAACAGCATCCTTAGTGGCGATGAAGATATTTTCCGGGGTATCGGTCAGAGGAGTAAAGTCTGATGGTTTAAGGAAGCGGGGCTTTTTGAAGTCTTTTTGCCTTTTTCCATCATTACTTTCCCTTTTCTGATCTGTCGGTTCTTTCTTGCTTTGAGTAGTAGCATTATTTTCCGCCACCGTTGTCACAACTTTAGCTGGTGCGGAAAGATTCTCTAAGCGTATAAATTCGTCAGCCTTTTTGTAGAATTTCTCGAGCGAATTTGGTTCCTTCATTTTCAGCCATTTTCCAAATTCACTCGATTTGTCAATAGCACGCATCAAATAGGTCAAGATCATTCGTGGCTCTGCATTATCGACTTCTGCCAGAGCTAAGTTGAAGCGGTTCAAGAATGACTTAATAGGCTCTCCCGGATTCTGCTCAAGACTGGACAGTGACATTATATCTTTTGCCTTTGAAGCGTATAGCCTGAATTGCTCTTTGAATTTTCGGGTGAGATCGGAAAACTGATCCACAGATCGGACTGGAAGCTTGGTAAACCAGAGAAGCGCCACTCCTTCTAAATAAACTGGGAAATATCGGCACTTTATCTCGTCGGTCGCCCTTGCGCCGGTCATATGCCAGTCGTATTTATACAAGAACTGATTTGGATCACTTGTCCCCCGATAAGCAGGAATAGTGGGGGGAACAAACTTTCTAGGAAATTCAGCTTTCAGAATCTTCTCGGTAAACGGAGTTCTACTTGGTGCGAATCCCCATTCGCTTTCGTCTTCATCTCTTTGCATGCTCTCTTTCATTATTTGCTTGATCATACCAGAGAGATATTCCTCATTGTTCAGAGATTTTGCAGAGTAGACCTCAGCCATCTTTTTGGGAGTTTGTCCAGGTAAATGCTCATGAAGAACTGGTGACGGCCTAGATCCTTCGGCCTGGAGGGGTGCCCCTTCGGCAGCACCTGATCCCCCGTGAGGAATATTTCTTCCCTCGGAATTGGGAGCAGCATTAGCAAAGTTTCCCTCATTATTTACTGGTCTTTGACTCGTACCAAATAGAGCATTCAGCCTTTCCATCATCAGGTTATTCTGAGTTTCAATCTGCTGGTACAGTCCGGATACAGCAGCATCTAACTCCTGTCGCGTAACACCGACGCTTGGAGCTGCCTGATTTGGAGAGAGAGAAGTGGCAGTATTGTCACGGTCATCGTCAGTTCTGACAGACTTTCGTTTCCTTCCAGGAGCCATTATGTCTGATAAACTTCTGGTTTTGTGGGAAATTCTTTCAGCAAACTTCTGAGAAGCAATGGTGAGTGGTAGCCTGAGTTGGGTTCTCAGTGAAAGCACCAAAATGTTAACGTTAAAATATGAACGATAACACCCGGTGTGTGTAATAAGATCCTGAAAGCACCACCCGTGTGACGGGAACAGAAATTAAGCAGGAATATAGCAGAAATGCAGTAAATGAACAACAGATTTATAGTGGTTCGGCCCGTAATTGAGCCTACGTCCACTTTATAGTCTCTTATTGCTGATTCGGTTACAATTTGGTACAAATCTCTTCAAGAAACAGTACAATTCGATCACAAGAAACAATCTAGACTACTAGCTCAATCTTTGACGGTGAAACTCGATGAATCCATCTCGGATGTAAGGAATTTCTCTCGAAGCTTGTTGTAGTGTCGTGAATGCTTGAAGGATCCTTGATTACTGAATGAATGAAGAGTTCGACGGAGTAACAGCGCTGTAGAAATGATTTGCCAAAAGTCCTCTTCATGTTGGAAGTGATGTCCTATTTATAGAAGCTGATTTCTGGGCAGGAAATTTGCCTAAGTCTTAGGTCGCGCACGACCTTAGTTAGGTCGTAGGTCGCGAACGACCTAAGCTAGGTCGCTGTCCCTTTGCAGCTTCAGGAGTTAGCTAGTAAAACTGTACTTGGCTTCATTTGATCAAGTAATAGGTCGCACGCGAGTTACAGAATAGCTGTGGGAGCTCTAGGTCGTAGGGCGCTGAACCTGCTTTAATAGTTAGGTCGCTAACCTCTTTAAGTCGTCAAGTCCCTTAGGTCGCTAACTACCTTAGGTTGTTAAGTCCTTTAGGTCGCTAGCTACCTTAGGTCGTTGAGTTCCATAGGTCGCAATCCTTTCTGCTGCAAGGTCGCAAGGCCTTCTGGATCTTAGGTCGCGAAGCTTTCCTGCCTCCTTAGGTCGCAAGGTCTTCCGCAGCCTTAGGTCGCAAACCCTTCTGGATCTTAGGTCGCGAAGCTTTCCTGCCTCCTTAGGTCGCAAGGTCTTCCGCAGCCTTAGGTCGCAAACCCTTCTGGATCTTAGGTCGCGAAGAAGTTAGGTCGCTAACTTCTTATCTTGATAAGTCGTGGACTTTCTCAGTTAGATCGCTATGTAGTTAGGTCGTAGGTTTTTCTTAGGTCGCAAGCTCCTTTAGGTCGCAGAGCCTCTTAAGTCGTAGCCTTTCCTTAGGTCGCAACATTCTTAGGTTGCATCATTCTTAGGTCGTAGCTTTCTTAGGTCGTAGAGTTTTAGGTCGCTGAAATAAAGGAGTTAACATTTGCTGCTATAAATTTTGGGCTTCACTTATTTAACATTATGTTCCAAATGGATTCCAAATTTTATTTCATTTACTCCTTGCTGCTATAATTTTTTTCCTCGAGGCTTATTTTTAAGCAATAAAGGAATTCTCTTTCATCTATTAATTTCATTTGATGATTACATGTTCATTCATACATCATTTTTTTGCTTTTCTTATAATATTACTAAATATTTGAAAATTGTTTGTACTATGTATGCTATTTTCTACGTTTGTTTGAAATATCTATGCTATTAGTTGGTTAATGAGATTTTGTTTGCTAATAATTAAAAACTATAATCAGACATAGAATATCTTAATTCTACTTGTAGACTTTTGCATTTGAAGTTATAAAATTAAGATTTCCCTTGCAGCACTATAAATCATAAAAGGTAGAAATGAGACATTAAATTATGTAGGAAAGTTAAGTGAATGATCAAATAAAGTAAAGGTGCATATGTTATGGTTTGTTTCTTTTCTACTTTATCTCATATGATATTATATTGAACATTATTCATGAAATCTAGTTATTTGTTTATTTTACATGATACAAGTGATATTTTTTCATACTAAATTACTAATGATAAGCGTGTGATATATTCAAAGTAAGTGCATAGTGTTTTCCTTAAGGTAGTGACCAATATTATAAATTTAGGTGTATGAAAACTAATTTTCGACATGACATATACTCTGAGATAACTCCGAAATGAATTTTAGAAACCGAGATGTAAATCCGAGATGGACGACCGAGACGCACTCATCTCGTTCGAGATCTCACTCGATACGAGATAAGCACTCTAAATTCTTCGAGATGAGACGTGACCGAAATCCGAGATTTAAAACCTTTCTTATATACTTTATACTTTTCAAAATTTCTTAGCTTTGAAAAGTTAACCTTGATTTGGAAGTGCTCGAACCTTCAAAATAGTTGAAGAAATCATTTTCAAATTCAAGAGTTGGAAATCAACAACAAATCAGTAAATCAATTTCAAAAGATAGGTTTCAAATCCGAAACTCAAGGACTGAACACCGGCTCAATTCAAATTGTTCAAATATATATACATATATCTTTCGAATATCACATCACACTTCGGAATTTGAAATCAAAAATTGGTTTCACAAGTCAATCGCATAGCAAAGCTACCGAAGTGGCCTCTCCCCCACTCAGAAACTCGAAAATCAATGTCGATGATGCATGCATTCATCACCGAAATTATTTTCCAATGACATTAGTGGGTTCTGGACTTCAATTTACTTTGAAAACTTCTTTGAAATTTCTTCGAAATCATTGAACCCCATTAAAATCATTGAAACAATACTTATTCGGAAAAATACTTTCAAATCATATTATTTATTATTTAAAAATCTTGAAACCAATTTCACAGAAAAATGCCGGTGTTCAATCACTCAAATTCAGATTCAAAACCTTCAGTTATAAATCATTTTATATAAAACCATTTCTTATATAATTTTCACAATTTCAAATCGTTTCGAAACTTCAAATTCTCATTTTTTTAAAAGGTATATAATCCTTATCGAAAACATTTCACCTTTACATAAAAATATGGTCATCCTTAACAGAATGAAAACTACGATGAACACACAATTTTCAAAAGACAATCAACCACAAATTTTCCAATGGATGTTTCAAGGATGGATTTCAAAACAAAACAGAGATTAAATTTTTTAAAGGTACCCTAATCAAATAGAATTCTGATTCAAAGATAAGCTCAAACGAAGATGAGACAATTAAATTACCAAATAAAAGATGGATAAGCCTATATAAATCGCGGGCGACCTTAACAGGGTCAACCGTGACTTTAGGAATATAATCGATGTGAAATCTAAGGAAAATCGACCTTCGATCGCTAGAGATAGAATCTAAATATAGTAGAAGATAGAAAACATCGTAAACCGAGAATACAGAAATCTCCGGTGAATCAATGCCAATTATAAGGGAGTTTCACCCTTTTACAAATCATTCAAAGATTGGAGGAATCGCCACCCTATCAAGGTCATTCAAAGTGGAGTTACTGAATGCTCCATAGATCAAAGGAATACAAATAGGGAAGACAGGAATAGATTTCAGAACAAGTGAGAGCATTCCAAAGTTTAAAGGAATCCTAATTGAAGAAATTACTAACAAGGTGGATACCACAGGAATGAAGTTTAGAAAATTTTACTTCCAAAGCAAGAAAATTTTATATCAAAATAATCTTTGAAAATTCTTTAAAAATCATTTGAAAATCATTTTATACTTCGAAAATACGTCCTCTCACAAAGAAATGATTCTGAGATTGATTTCACTCATTCTAGGGTATTTCTACCCTATCTCTAATGAGTTTTTTCTTCGAAGGCTAAGGTTTGCCTAAAACCAAAGCTCTGATACCAAATGTAACGACCCACTATTTTGGACCATTCGAATCGACAATAATCCACACATGTCTGACTTGAATAATTCAAAATAACATATTGTAATAAAATTTGGAGCAAATAAAATCAAATACAGAATCACAAACACAGAATATCAGAATAACTCGCAACGGAAATAAAATACCATAGTAGTTCATGAAGCTACTATATACAAACTCTCAAAACATATACAAAATCTCATAGTCAAAATAAATATAATAGAAGTCAGGATACATAAATCAATAATACCGAGACAATACTGAATAAGAAATAACTGGAATAGAAGTCGATGAACCGATAGATAAATAAGCTCCAACAAATCTCTAGCTCCAGAAGGTGAATCCAAAGCTGTGATTCTCAGGCTGACCCGAGCGTAAAGTAAAACACAAAATGCTCGAGTCAGGACATATATACTTATACAATGTAAACCAACTCAAGTGAACTGAAATAGCAATGCATAATAACTTAAAGGATGCTTGGGATCGCCCATCCTTTAAGGATCCATAAAACCATCAATTTAATTACATCCCGTGGTTAAAATTCCAAAATGGTAATTTATACTTCGAAATCAAATATCATTTCAAATCCATTTCAAAATATCAAAATATTTCATATTTCAAATCAAATTATTCCATTTAAATCATTTTAAAATGAAGTTATTATATTTAATAGTCAATATTCCATTCTCAAAATTTTACCATTTCAGAATTCATTTATTCACTTAAATTTATTAAAACAGTGAAATTTCAACTTTTGCAGCATTTAGAAAATGCTACATAAAGTTATGTTTAAAAACAATTCAATTAGCAAAAAACAGCATTTAGATGTTGTAATAGGTTTAGATTTCAAACAAAACTTTAGTTAAATTCAGCAACTACAACACTTAGTTCATTTTAGCCATTTAGTTCGTTTATATCAATTACATCATTTACAAAATGCTGTAATATCTTTAACTTTAGAAATGATAGCATTTCAGGAATGCTGTCAATTTAAATTCCAAACTTTCACTACAATTTCATAAACAATTAAAATTTATTTAAATCCATTTTAACTTATAAAAATCATATTTTCTTACTTTAAAAACAATCATTTAAATAACCCTTAATTTATGATTTTACAAAGTGAAAGTTTCACAAACAATTATTAAATCTTTAATAATTCACTTATAAAATAAATGTAAAATTTATAATATTTCATTTACTTAACATTTTAATTAAGTTTACCATTTCATAATTTTATTTCAATTCCATTTTATTTTCTTAACTTAACTTTTATTTTAAAACACTTTCACATTTTCCAAGTTAAGTTATACTTCAAATTTCAACTTTTAAACATTTATTTATTTGACTATTTTTAATTTATAGAAAAATCAATAACACTTTATAAAATCATTTTAAATTAAAATAAAAATCAAATTATCATAATATTTACATTTTTAACATATTTTATAATTTCAAGAAAATATATATATATTAACCACGGGTCTGTATATAAATTTTTCTAACCTAAGTCAAATGATACAGATAATATATCATTTTAATCCGTAATTTACAAAGGAAAAATCCGGGTTTTATCATTTCAAACCCGCAATCCCAAGTTAAATGAAATAAATAAAAATCGTTCAAGCCTATCATTTCAGCCCATAACGATTTTTCCCTATTCTTAAGTCCGTTCAGGTATGTATCATTTCAACCCATAGTGATTCTACTCTACAGGGAACTTGCAGTGTGATAAACTGATATAAATAAACATAATAGCATTATATAACAGTAACAGATGATATGACATGTAATTTACAGGTTTAACATCATACATAAATAATCACAGGCACTTATAGCATAACATAATAGTACTACACATTCAATTGTTATCAATTCACATTTGCATAAGTATAAAATGTCAGGTGAGATTTACTCACCTCTATGGCTGGAGATTGCAATACAAATGAAACAACGGAATCAAAAGCACGATGACAAGACTAGAATTTGAGTGGAGAGCGAGATCCAAGCTATAGATTTTGTGTTACAACCCAAAACAAAACCAAACAAATTATAAATTTCAATGCAACCTTGAAATGATATAACTTTGGAATAAAAAAAAATATGAATGCAACGACTTTTGCCTTGCTTTCTACATTTGCTTGCACAGCCTAGGGGATGTTATGGCTCAGGTTTGGCATGACTTTGGCTCAGGTTTGAACATAGGAAGTATGGCATAAAGGCTAGAACAAGTGGAGGAAGTTACAACATAGGAAGGTGAAGAGGTTTTAGGCAACAAAGAGGAGTTTTGGTTCAGCAAAGAGGCTCCGCCATAGGGTGTTTGTGGTCGGCCAGTGGAGTGTGGGTCAGGTCAGAGACTAGAGGGGTGTGTGGTGGTCTAGTCAGAGGTAGTGGTGGCGGCCAAAGGTGGTGGTGGTGGTGGAAAATGAAGTGGTGATGCAAATAGTGGTCACAACATTGTTTTTAAGGCCTAGGTTGCATTTTTGAGGGGTTTGGTCACCATGGTGGGTTCAACCATGGTCATGACCTAGAGTATAGTTGGTGATGATGGCAGGGAAGAGGTATATGAGGTGGTGGCCATGGATATGAGGAGAGGAAGTGCAAAAGAATCCAAGAAACAAGGCAAAAACCGTGAAAAATGAGAAGAAGAAGAAGAAGAAGAAGAAGGAAAAAGAAGCCATTACCAAATTTTTTTGCAAGCCATGAATAGAATGAGGAACAAATGTTTTTTTGCAGGAATGAGCACTGGAATACACAGCCAAACAAAGTAATACACAGCCAAAAGAAGTAAATGAGGAGTTGTGGCAATTGAAAGGACATAGGAGATGAAAAGACTTCAATTTCTAAAGCATTTAAACTCTTTCATATATCCTTTTTCTTTAATTCAAATAAAACAAAATAAAATCAGTAATTTGACTTTAGAACCAAAAAAGAGTAATATAAAATAAAAATAAATAATTAATTTTAAAGAAAATGGAAAAAGAATATAAGAAATTACTTAAAAATTGAAAACAGGGTTCAAAAAATTACAAATAAATCATCACTGGCTTTGGAAAATTTTCTACTTCATTTTAAAAATATTCTAAAGCAAAACTTTGAAATAAATAATTCATTTATCATTTCTAAAGTGAAATAAATAACTAAATTTAGAGAAAATAGAAAAAGAATAAAGAAATTGTTTTAAAAATTCAATATAGGACTTAAAAATTTCAAATAGAATATCACTAGTTTTAGAAAAATTATAACTTTACTTCTAAACCAATAAAAGTCAAGTGAAATAAAATAAATGCTGAACAAAATGAAGTGTAAATGAAAATAAAATAAAGTCTTAAGAAAATAGAAAATAAACAAAGAATTTCTTTAATTAAATGAAACTGGAAATTAGGAATTACAAACAGAATACAACTGACATTGGAAAATGTCAATTACACTTTGAAAAATGTTTTAAAACCAAAATATATACATAACATGTTATTTTACCCATATATATATAAATTAGAACATTACATGACCAAATAAAATATTATTTATATAATTTAAAATAAACAATTTTGTTAAATACAACAAATTACACTCAATAGTTAAAAAGGCATAACTTTCACAATATTAATCAGATTTTAACGAAACGAAAAGCATTATTCTTTAAATTTTATTTACTTTCATAATAAAAGATAAAATTCAAAATTTCAAACTTTCAAACTTTCAAATTTTAAATTTAAAAGTCAAAGTTTGACCATATTGACCAAAATTCACTTTTTTGGAAAGTATTCTATTTAGTCATGTTTGGAATTATAATTCACATCAAAATCAAAATTTATATTTAAAATAACAAAATTTATTCATTTTAATAAATAAAATAAAGTTTTCAAATCAGGAAATTCAATTTAAAATAATTAAAATATACGATTAAAATAATCACAAAATACAAGGTTGTTACACGGTCTCATCATGTTTAGAGGCACCTAGGCACGGCCAATGTGGTGTGTATACGGTTATGGTAAGGAATTTGAAGAGATGGAGGATACAACTTCGTTGGAAGGCCAAAAGGTCAAAGGCAAGAGGGGTTTTGGTTCAGCCCTAAGTCTCTATGTGCTCGGTCATGGCTATGGCTTGGGTCAAGGCAACATGAAGCATGGCTATGGTGATGTAGTGGTCATGGAAAAGCAAGGAGTTGAATTGAATTGTTGTGGCCGAGCAAACAATGGAAGAGGAAGGTGAATATGTGATCTAGGCTAGGTTTCAACAAAGTTTTGGTGATGTTGCTTAGGTCTATGGTCACGGCCATGTTTGTGGTGATGAAGGGGTGATGTTGGCCGTGGAAGGTGGTGGTGGAGGGGGAGTTGTGGTCGGCAATTCATGGTGGCCAAGCCTATTCCTTGAAACAAAGGAAAGAACAAAAGAAAATAGAAGAGAAAAAAAATAGAAAAAAAATAGAAAAAAAATAGGAAAAGAAGCCATGACTTACAGGAAAAGTTTCTTACGTGAAGATGCAATTGAAAATGAGATGGGGAAAGTGTTTTGTACGTGAATAAGTAATTACCAGAGGAGTTTTCACGGCTAGTCAAGTGGAAAGAAATGGCATGTAAATAATGTTTTAAACGGCTAGATAATTGAAGGGTTTTATTTCCTATTAAATAAAAAGAAACATATGGGAAAAAATGAGATGAGATACTCTTCCTTTTTCACGTGAATTGATAGGTAGTAGGCGGCTATGGTAGGAAATAAATAGATAGGCAAATAAAGAGGCAAGAAATAAAGCAAATGTAACGTATGCCAAATTAAAGCAAAGTAACATACATCTAATTGATTTGTTTTCTAGCCATTAAATAAAAAAATATATACATAAGAAACATTCAATAAATAAAAATATATAAAAGATATACATAAGAAACATATATATATATATATTTAAATTTGTATAAAATGTTACATTTCTAAATGTGAAATCTTGTCAATTGTACACATCAATTAAGATTTAAAATCAATTAATTAATTTACCTTAGTTCCATTCCTTTTACCAATTTGTTACTTTATAATAAATTTATGTTTCTATTTATTTTATACATTCACACCTCCCGTTACTGCATAAATTCTCATTAATGACATTAAAGATTTTCTAATTATTTTATAGACTAAATAGGCAACTTATAATAGCTGTTATCACTACCCTTTACTGTACACCTAAGTTTATCATATATTCAACAAATTATCATAATTACTTACCTAATATTGAATTCATTCAATTACTATCAATTATACAAATTTATTTATTTATACACCACTTACCCTTATTTACTTATATATAAATTTATACTCAAATATAACTATAATAACTAAATTAATAGGCCAATTAAATAGTAACTCACACCCGTTATTATTACTTTAATCCACATTAATGAATCCATTACTATTTACAAACCAAATGCTACAATTACTCAATTGACACTGATTTACTTCAATTTCTATTTATCACACTTTTGAATTCATTGTTTACAACATATGTTACCATTCTTATATACCTAATCTTTATTCAATGGTCATTTATTTCATACTAAATCATTTATAAATTTTAATGTTTGCATTTGTTTTCTTACATAAATTTATATCCAAGTATAACAATTTACATTACTTCAATAAATTGTAATTTCATTTCATTTGTTAATAATTAGTTTTTAAATACATTGTTACATTTCATTTTAGCATTCATTTCATTATTAAATTACAAAGTTTTTAATTTCTTCCAAATTTATTTACCAAAATCTTATTAAATTGACAACTTTAATTATTGCAAATTTATGGGTCGTTACACTCTCCCCTACTCAAAACTTTTCGTCCCCGAAAAGGAAGAAGGTAGGAGAATAGAAACAACCTGAAAGAAAAGAGATTAGAAAGCAAAGAAGATAATAAATCTAAAACAATGAAAATTTTATCTTACATTAATAATTAATTTCATCCATTTGATTTTTTTCTTAAGTTAAATAAATCTATTTTAAATTTCATTATCTTATCATCCAATTATCTTAAATTAAAATTTCTAAAATCATGAATTTGAAAAGCATTTATTATACTCATAATTTATTCAATAAATTTAATTCTTCTTTATTCTAAATTATTATTTAATTTTATTCCACTTAATATATCTAATCACATATATTAAGTATATTTGAACTTATTATAACTACTCCAATTTATTTATAAATTCCTTTAACATCATTTCAAATCATAAATTATTCACTTAACTTTTATTCTGTTTACCTTTATTAATCTTTTATAACTAAAATTTTAGTGTATAACGTTTATTATAACCACTCAAATTTCATTTATAAAATCCTTTTATATTGTATATTATCCAATTATTTAGGTATGAAACAAAAGCCAATGGTTACAAGATATATACAAAGTCAAATATTATTTCTTAACATCCAATTCAGTTAACTATCAAAATTCAGAAAATTATACTTATATAAAAATATAATTATACAAACTTTATCTCATTTACCATGTTTGAAAACAATATGGTGTCAGTTTGCTCTGTTCAAGTGTTTTGGAGATCCTATCGATAGCGTTGATCAAACAAATCGATCGGAAACCCAAATCAACATCAACAACTCAAAAAACACAATATATATTAAAATATTTAAATATTAGTTTACAAAATACACTTCAAGAATGATTTGAAGATAAGTTGGAAACAAAAGACAAGATGATTAAATAACAGAATAAGGGAATGAATAAGCTTATATAAATCGCGGGCAACCTTAACCGGGTCAATCGTGACTTAAAGAATAAGATCGAGGTGGGGTTCTGGGGTAAATCTACATCAGATCTCAAGAGATAGAATTTGGGATAACAAGAGATAGATAGCATCGTAAACCGAGGATGCAGAAATCTTCAGTGAATCAATGCTTCTTGTAAAGGAGTTTCACCCCTTTACAATCATTAGAAGATTGGCGAGACCGCAAATTTAATTATGAAGACCATTCGAAGTGGAGTTATGGGATACTCCAGAATCAAAAGAAGACAAATAGGGAGAGACAAGAATGGATTTGGAACCGCAGGGAACGTTCCAAAATTCAAATGAAGTCGAGTAAAAAAGTAAGACATTCAAGCTCGAATGAAAGTGATTCTGTAAATAAATTTACCATGTATGCTAAGTTTTTCCTAGAGCCACTCTGATACCAAATGTAACGACCCACCATTTTGGACCATTCAAATCGACAATAAATCCACACATGTCGGACTTGAATAATTCAAAACAATAGATTATAAATAAAATTTGGCAAAACTCAGAATATACCGTAAATAAATCACAGATCATAGACAAAGAGTAATAACAATGCAGGGGAAGCAAAGAAATAGTAGTTCATGAAGCTACTATATTTATATACATCAGAGTTAACAAGATACAACAGAAGTCTCAATATGATAATCAAGTATAAATCAGAATACATCACTGGAATCAACTGATAACTGAGAGCGAAATAGATAGCTGGATCTCCAAGAAAAGCTCAAACTCCAAAGGTGAGTCTCAAATGCTGTATCACTCAGTCTGACCCGAGCGTAAAGAAAAACACAAAACACTCGAGTCAGGACATACATACTTATACAATGTAAACCAACTCAAGTGAACTGTAATAAAATGCACAAGTAACTTAAAGAATGCTTGGGATCGCCCATTCTTTAAGGATCCGTTAAACTGTCTACTATGTAGTAATATTCACTATTATAATAATGTCTATAATAAAATAAACTTACTTTTAAGTAGCATTAAGGCTTTACATTTTCCACCTTAACACATAATAGTCCCAGTAGTCTATCCAGTATTAACATACCCCCAGATCGAGAGCGACCCTCAATACTCCACAGGCTACGGCACAAATCCAAACTCATAGTAAAGCTCGATATGGTAGGTGACACGACACAACTAGGAAATGCCAGGGTAGATATACCAATTATGCATCCGGCTGGTGGAAACGCATAGCAACCACTACCGCCCACTTCGAAACACACTCCCAAATCAAAAATCGAAGGGTGGCCACCAAATCAATCATAAAGTAATAGAAATGTATCGAAGAAATGCATCCGATCAGAGGTGCTACCTCATTGGCCCGTCTATCGCTCCTGTTTTAGCCACCTTATGCCAACACAAAGGAGTCGGGTCCACGTATATACCTCAATAGGAATCATCACCACCATCCTACTTCATTCTGGAATCTCCACCGCTTACACGGTTGTCAAAGTGGTTTTCGGTATCGACAGAGAGTATGCCCATATCCGATCCCGGTCTCTTTGCCAACCAATCATTATTATAACCCATGGATATTTATTCAAAAATCATTTATACTTAAAAATCCAAAATATCATATCCATTTCAAAACTAAATACTATATTATTTCATTTCAAAAGCCAAATCAATATATCATTTAAATAAAATCCAAATTTCCAAATCACTGAATACTTCTGTAACGACCCGTATTTTTACGAATCGAAACATCGTAGAACAGTTGACAAGTGGTCGCATTGTTGATAAGTCTCCTAGAGTCTAAGTCTTAGGCCGTGTGGGATGGCTTAGGTCGAGTGACCGACTTAGGAAGTGTACGACCTAAGAAATAGACTATCTAAGGAACTGACCGACCTATAGGATTTGGACGACTTAAGGACAGGAAGACTTAAGTCGGTGACGACTTAAGAGTTAGATCGGTTGGTAGCTTAGGTCGTGTAGGAAGTAAGTCGTGGGGTGGTTTAGGTCGTGGGATAGGATAGGTCGTATGAGCGACCTAAGGAATGGGATGACTCATAGAAGCTGGCGACCTAGTAGACTGGATAAGGTTGGGGTTTAGGTCGTAGACGACCTAAGGGATACCATGACCTAAGAGATAGGAGTTAACGGCATAAGAGCTAATGACTTAAGAGTTTTGGCGAGTTAAAGACCCAAGGGGTAGGTCGGGGACGACCTAAGGAGGTTAAGGCGTAGCCTGGTTAAGTCGTAACCCAGTTAGGTCGCATGGTTATTAAGTCGTTAGGTCGGAACCATTGCTAGGTTGCGTCTTAGTTATGTCGTAAGTCGTATCACCTGTTAGGTCGCGCGTAGTTAAGTCATAGGATGCGAGGATGCGCGCATATGTTGAGCCGTTAGGTCGGCAATAGTTAAGTCGCGCGCATTAGGTCGTAGGTCGGAGAGAGGGATAAGTCGTGGACGACTTCTGAAGGCAGACGACCTAAGGATTTCAGCTATAAATAGGAGAGTTTCTCTTCATTTTTGGGATCCGGATTTCGAAGCGACGAAGTGCTGCCATTTTGAGAGCTCGACTTCTACACTTCTTCACTTCTTTTCTCCACTTTAATCTTGTGCTTCCATCCATCCAAATCGAAGATCAAGTTGAAGATTCAAGAGTTTATCTTCATCCATCGAAGAGAGATTTCATCGTTTGAAGAGGATTCAATATAGATCGAGTTAGATCCTTCACTGTCCAGATCTGAAGCGTGTTGATTTGGGGTTGTTTAGGTGATTTGGTGAGTGGTGATTATCTCTCACACGGATCCAAAGGAGTATATCGGACCGTTGGTTTGATTTGGTGTTAAAATAGTGATTTCCGTGCATTTTTCCTAATCCTAAGTATAGATCCATATAGATCCATTGTTCATGATGATTTGGCATTCATTTTACTACATGTTAACCTATGCAAGTTCTTTCATCAAGATTATAGAGATATTGCTCTTGTTTTTATGCTTGTTAGACTTTTGACTCTTTAATTACGAAATTGCCATTATTGTTATAATTGCCTATTTAGATCATATTTGAGTGCTTGATTACTTGGATTAATGTTTGACTTGATTGATTGCTATGAATTAGATGATTGATGATTTGAATTAGACAAGTTGGTCGAAGATGATTCGAAAGCTAAGGGAAAGGCTCTTGAATTGGAAAAGCTGCTCGTTGCATATGTAGCGGACATTGAAGCTCATATGGATAGATTTGATGATGATGTTGAGATGAAGCTTTGCTATGATGATGATAAGGCGAAGTATGATATGAGATATGAGATAGTCTTGGTCTAATCCAGACGGGATCATTCCAAGCATGTTGATAACTCGGTGATATGTTCGAGTTAGAGGATAATGGTTGGCTAGAGAGGCGCTTGAGCTAGTATGGAAATAGTCGTCGGGGAGGATGACTAGAAGGCTGAGATCTCATTGTTGTTGAAGGTTCTAGCATGCTCAAAGCAAGAGTACGTTGGGCGGATTCGATAGTCCCTGAAGGCTAATGATTGATAGTCAAGTACTCTGGGTAGATTCGATAGTCCTAGGCACGGGTCACGATGACGTGCGGGAGTAATGTCTAGAACCGGGGTTTCCATTAGCTCTTAACGGACGGCTGAAAGAATGTGCCGGTCATTCAATTAACGGTGATATCGAAGCAATGATAACAGTGATAGCCAGAGTCATGGATGTTTGGTTGTATCGTCATTCGGTCTCAGGAGCGGTATTTTCTGGGTGCTTATCTGATCTTGGTTTAGGCCTTGGGGGTTTGTGCTTGGAAAACATCGCCCTTGACTCGAGTGATATTTGCTTTACTTTAAATTGTATGCTCTGCTATGTTTGCTTCTGCTTAGTGTGTGTCTGGGGGCTATCACTGTAGAAAGAGGTTGGAGTGGGAGGGTTGTATTCCTATTCCTTTTTTCCTTTGTACTCTTTTGGTATGTTGTTAGTTAATTTACTGCTCACTAAGACTGTTGTCTGACTCAAGGCTTTATGTTTTTAATTCTTATTGCCTTGGGCTGTTCGTCCATTTTGGGATGGGCAGACTAGGTAGCAGGTGACAGGTGATGTTCTCACTACACCAAATACTGAGATTTGCAACTAACCATCCGCACATTTGGCAACGGTTAATAACCGTTGCCATTTAGCAACGGTTAATAACCGTCTTGGTTCAGTTAGCAATGGGTTTTTCTTGTTGCTAATTGGGAACGGTTATTAACCGTAGCTTCTTTGGAGACAAATGATGGCGGTGAATTTCATCCTTTCGCGCCATAATTTTTGGCGCGCTTCGTTCCAATTAGCAACGGTTTTCAACCGTGGCTAATTAGCAACGGTTATTAACCGTCCCAATCTTTTAGCCGGCCCAGTGGCAAGCCCACCAAGCCCCTGGGATGGGGCAACCAACTAAGCCGGGCAACACCCAAAATCTGTTTTACTTCACAGTTACAGCTCAATAGCAATCTCCATGTTGGCGATCTGCTCGAACCCAAAAAAACTAGGGTTTCAAAAATCAACGCTTTCTAAATAATCATCGCTGCATACTCGGCTATTCCATCAGCCATCATCGGCTCAAGCTTGCCTCCTACGCGATATTTTCTATTGCTGATTTGAAGTCTTGTTATAGTCTTTATACTGCCACTGCTAATTAAGTATGCGAATTTCTTGTTTTGAGTTGTCTAATTTTCTAAAATTGAGTCGCCCTTATCTGTTTTACTTCACAGTTACAGCTCAATAGCAATCTGGCGATCTGCTCGAACCCAAAAAACTAGGGTTTCAAAAATCAACGCTTTCTAAATAATCATCGCTGCATACTCGGCTATTCCATCAGCCATCGTCGGCTCAAGCTTGCCTCCTACGCGATATTTTCTACTGCTGATTTGAAGTCCTGCTACAGTCTCTATACTGCCACTGCTAATTAAGTATGCGAATTTCTTGTTTTGAGTTGTCTAATTTTCTAAAATTGAGTCGCCCTTTTACTGCTTTAGATTTCATTAACCTTGAAAACGCCTGAAGCTAATAACTTATTAGTATTTAGTTATAAACAAGTAGTTTTCTGTAAATAATCGTTTAGGAATTGAAATTTGAAAGCTGAAGCTAAAAAACTAATAATTATTTAGGAACTGATACTTACATGCTAGTTAGACATAGTTGCTTATAGTGACTGCTAGGGTATAAGTTGATGCAATGAATTTTGTTTTACTAAATATGAGACCATATTTAGTAAGTGGATAAAATTGTTGTTAATGGCGCAAACCAAGTATCAGGAGAGGGGTAATGCATAGACATTACTCTGGTGCTACAAAATGGTGCTGTTGTAATGGAAATTTTTTTGGAAACAGTTTGATGCTAATGTTAAATTTCAAGTGAAATCAAAAGAATATTCATCTGTTTAGTTAATATCAGAGTTGAACTTGGTGGAAAGCCATAAGATATTGTTACCCATGATTTATTATTAGCTCTTGTTATTTTCTTTCAGTATGTCTTTTAGTATAGACAAACAATGGATGAATCAATCTAATCGAAGAAATACAGAATATGTGGAAGGTGTGAGAAATTTCGTTAAATTTGTTGCTGAAAACGGTGGCAATAAGGAAAAGTATTCGTGCCCTTGCACGCGGTGCAAAAATGAAGATACATTCAAATTAAATGACATTCATTTTCATTTGCTTAGATATGGTATTGTTCAATCATATACCGTGTGGTGTTTTCACGGAGAAAGAATACCGAAGAAGCCAAAACAATAACCGGTTAGTCATGCCACAAATACTGATGAGTCCGAACATATTAGGATGGAGGATTTGATCAATGATGTAGATAGATTCCATCATTTTCAACCTACAAGTCAGTTTCATGATAATGCTAATATTGGTGAGCAGTTTACAGATAAATCATTTTTTGATAGTGCAACTGCAACAGAGCCATTGTATCCTTCTTGTCCAAAAGAGATTACAAAGTTGTATGACATTGTGAAACTGAATAGCTTGAAGACCCAATACGGCTTTTCAGACAATGGTGTGACTGCAGTACTCGAATTCATAAAGGAGTTACTCCCCGAAGGTAACACGCTATCTTCAAAGTACCTCGACGTGAAGAAGATCATTAAGCAAGTTGGGATGAATTACATAACTTATGATGCATGCATTAATGACTGCATCTTGTACTGGAAAGATAATGCGAACAAAGTTTCATGTACAAATTGCAACGCACCAAGATACAAGACATCATTCGACGAAGAGAGAAAAGCTACCACAGTACCTTAAAAGACCTTAAGACATTTTCCTTTAATTTCTAGATTGAGAAGACTGTATACTGTACCATGGATAGCAGAAGCGATGACCTGGCATGGTCGTGCCAAGTCCGGTACAACCGTAATGCGTCATCCACGTGATACTTCTCAATGGAAAACTACAGATTCTTTTGATTCTTCGTTTGCTGTTGAACCACGAAATATCACGCTTGGAATAGCAACAGATGGTTTCTGTCCGAATGCCTCTTTAACTAACCCTTACAGCTGTTGGCCAGTAATTGTAGTACCATATAACCTTCCTCCGTCTTTGTGCATGAAAAGAGAGTTCTCAATGTTAACACTGTTGATTTCTGGGCCAAAACAACCGGGGAAGGATATTGATGTTTATTTAGAACCTTTGATAGACGAGTTAAAACAGTTATGGGAAGGAGTCGTTACATTTGATTCATTTATGAAATCTGAGTTCACAATGAGAGCTAGAGTGTTGTGGGCAATCCATGATCATCCTACTCTTGGGACTTTATCGGGATGTACAACTCACGGCTACTTTGCATGTCCTCTTTGTGGAGAAGAAACTACATCTGTTTATCTCCCTGAAAGTAAGAAGATTTGTTACATGGGACATCGTAGATTTCTTCCGTTCGGACACAAGTTTCGATACGATAAGACAAATTTCAACAACGAGCAAGAACTTAAGCGTCCTCCAAAACCACTGACTGGTTATCAAGTTGAAAAAAAGGTAGCGAATATAAAAATGAAAGTTGGTAAAAAATACCGGAAATTGGTCGAAAACGGAAAAAGACAATCGATGAAGAAGTTCCTGCATGGTATAGGAGGTCGAAGTTCTTTGATTTGCCATATTGGAAAAAAAATTTGACCCGACATAATATTGATGTTATGCATACGGAGATGAATGTCACGAAACATTTGATCAACACAATTATGAACCATAAAGACATGTCAAAAGATGGGATCAATGCACGGAAGGATTTGAAAATCATGGGTATAAAACAAAAGTTGTGGGGGATAGAAGATCCTGAAACAAGTAAAGTAACCATACCAAATGCGACTTTCACTTTGAGCAAAGAAGAAAAGATACGGTTTTGCACCGTTTTGAAAATTTTGAAAGTGCCGATCAAATTCTCTTCGAACTTCCATAACAATGTGAGCATCAACCCTCCTGAACTAAAAAATATGAAGTCACATGATTACAACGTCATAATGCAACATTTACTTCCGGTATTGCTTCAGCATTGTTTTCCGCAACATAAGGATCTACGGAATGCTATTCACCGCATTAGTCTCTTTTATAACATTTTGTGCTCAAAGGTGATCAACAGGGAACATCTTCTAAAAGCAAAGGCTAGTTTGGTAGAAGCAATGTGTGTTATTGAAAAACATTTTCCGCCTGCATTTTTTGATATCAGCATTCACCTTATGGTTCATTTAGCCGATGAAGCATTGATTTCTGGTCCTGTTAGATATAGGTGGATGTACCCATTTGAACGGTAAATTACTAATTTTAGTTATGTACATAATTATTCGATTTAAATAGCTATTGATGTCTACATTTTACAATTATTCATCTTCATAGGTTGATGAAAACATATAAAGGATATGTGCGCAACAAAAGATATATTGAAGGGTGTATTGCAGAAGGATATATTGTACAAGAAGCTAGTCTTTACTGCATGGAGTATATGCCAAAAGGAGGTGCTGGCACTCATAAACATACCCGTGAAGCGTTTTTAGACGAGGATGATGAGTTTGCTGATGAAATAGCACTAGATAATGATAAAGATATAACGTTAACTCAAGTGCAATTTCAACAAGTGCGTAAATGGGTCCTTGATAAATACGACGGATTGGATGAATGGAAGAAGTAAATTCATGAATTTGTTCTGAATTCTTATTATTGTAAATCAATTCATATATATAGTATTTATTGTGTGTTTTTCGTAGGAGGTATAACTTCTATGTTCAAAGCACCAAATCTCAAACTCGAGGCGGGGGTACATCTGGGGAAGCTATTAAAAATTTCACTTTTTGGTTACGTGAGGAGGTGTATGTATTAAATATTTAACGTATTTTCGAGTTGACCATACACCTCCTTGACAATGTTTTTTTACTTATTGTGTTTGTTGTAGTTGTTGAAGACCGTCGATCTTGACTCAACTCTTTGGCGGTTAGTTAACGGGCCGAAGTTTGATGCCCGTAGTTATATGAAGTACCAAGTGAATGGGTTTTTATTTTCTCCGAAGAGTTATGAAGAGCGAAAGCTAACACAGGATAGTGGTGTATGCATGAGAGCAATTACACAATTTAGAGCGAGTGGGAAGGATAAAAATTTTAAGGAAGCAGAAACAACTTATTACGGAGTCATTCAACAGATAATTGAGTTGGATTACATTGACTTCAAACAAACAGTTTTTTATTGTGATTGGGTAAAGGTCGAAGATAAGATCAATGGTTGTAAAATAGATTCTGTTTCAAGCTTGATCACAGTTAACTTGGGAAAATTGAAGAATAAAGATAGCGTGAATGATGAGCCATTTATTCTTGCATCGGAAGCGAGTCAAGTGTTCTACTCAAAAGATTTAAAAAATAACGGATGGTTTGTGGTTTTGCATACACCAAAACGGTTGACCATAAATGTGGATGACATTGAGTTTCCCACCGTTTATCAATCAGCTTTTGAAGACAATGAAAAATTAGAAGATCTTATCAAATGCATATGTTAACTTTGTATTTCAGAGCAGTTATTGTACCTTAACAAAATATTTATTTAAAATGGTGTAAAATGTAAAATATAGCGTGAATGATAGTAATAGATGCATTATATTTTTTATTAGTGTCATTATAATATTCTAATGGATCCATAAGGATGGATATATTGCAAGAGTTCATTTTGTGTTTGTAGTTGTAGGTACTTACATATGATCACATACATACACACATGTACACATACATACATATGATCAGCTTGACTATTCTTTCTTTCTTTCTTTGTGTTTGTAGGTAGACAGGCAGTTCAAGATATTGTATTTGCACCCTTTAGTTCAGCAGTGCTAAGGTAATATATTTTTGTATTTGCATCCTTTATTTCAGTCAGTATTTTAGATATTGTTTTGAATCCGCTTAAGTTTAAAATTCTGGTGATGCAGGAAGACTTTATCACTGCCGCATTAAAGTGAATGTTCCCCTTCCCGTCCATCCCTATGATCCCCGATTGATGTTAGCCACATTATTGCATGGACTTCCGTCCATAACAAGGTCAAACGCATTATATGACTTAATAAAATTGCTCCAAGCGATTACTGGTAAGCTGCTGTACAGCTGATATAGTAAACAACGTCCCCTTCTGATTTGTCTGATCCCACCATTCTCTCACCACATTACGATTATTGTCAGTCGGACTGACAAAAATCGTAATGTGGTGAGAAGTTGGTGGGATCAGACAAATCAATAAGGTGATGTTGGTTCATATATCAGATGTACAACGGCTTAATTGTGATCGCTTGGAGCAAATTTTATTAAGACATATAAGGCGTTTGATCTTGTTATGGAGGGGACTCCATGCAATAAGGTGGCCAACATAAATCGGGCATCACAGGGATGGGCTGGAAGAGGAAGAACTGTACGTCATAATGTTGTTGGGATTATTTTAGGATTTGAGACTTTGCAGGACATAATGTCACAAGATGCCACACCACCGTCAACTGATACAACTTCCCAATCATCCACTTTAAAACGGGAGAAAATTGATATAGACAACTATGGTTCTCCAGTCGGAAAAAATGGTTCAAAGGTCGCTACGAAGATTGGTAAACTAGTAAGAAATCATGTGCCAATCTCATATCCAAGTTGGAAAAAAGTTCCGCCAAATTACAAGGAAGACGTGTGGAATCAATTGGAGGTAATAATGAGCTCCGTTCATTTATAATGCTTTCAATACAGAAATAAAAAATGGTTTACATGCATTTTTTGTTATGTAGAAATATTATGAGCTCGATCCTTTATCAAAGGACCTTATTATGAAAAAAATGTCCGAGGCTTTTAGGAGACACAAGAATGATTTGCGCAAGAATCATTATGACCTTTTCATCACTGACGAAGAAAGAATGAGAAATTGTCCACCGAAAATTGCTCAAGATAATTGGGATGAGTTCATAAGAAACGAATCAAAACCCGAGGCAAAAGAAAAAAGGAAGCGAGGCAAACAAAATAGATCAATGCTCGAATATGGTCATCATTCGGGACGTAAGAGTCACGCTATGATTACTCAAGAAATGGTATGTGTCATTGAATTGGTGCATCACATTGCATATACCGTTAGTTCCAAATATAATTTTAGGTCATTATATGCAGGTCGATTCAAGTAGTCCGGGAACAGAAGTATCACGTCTTCAAGTATGGGAGAAAACGCATAAGAAAAAAGATGGCAGCACGTCAGATGCGACATCTTCCTACTTTGTAAGTTAAACAAATAACAACGCCTCTAAATTAAATTTTCATTATTAATATATATGTATTTACTTTTTAGGACAAAATTGAAAAAGAAAAGGAAACGACGAGTGGTGGTGATGAAGCCGTCTTTATATCAGTGTTTGGTAAAGATGTAAAGGGCAGGAGCCGAAGTATTGGGACCAATATAGCTCCTAGCCAAGTTAAGAGTGCTGCCATTCCATGCAAACGGCTCAAACAGGCCCAAGGAATATATGAGCAACGACTGCAAAATGTGGAGCAAAAATTGATGAAGCTGGACAATATGGATGATAAACTGGAGCGTCTTCTCAGCATAGCCCAAGATAATCGTCAAGTAGGCAGTGAAATCGCATCTTCTCAGTTTGCCACTCCGAAAAATCAGTTAATCGACCAAAGATGTGAAATCCTGAACTTCGAGGAAGAAGTAATTGCAACAGGTACTATTTTATTAAAATTTGAAGAAAATAATATGTTGCAAAGTCAGTGAATGCTTAACTTCGTGAACGGGAGAGTGTATCAGGAAACATACAGGTCATCATATAGAATAATTTTATCTGCTGTATTTTAATTGTCACAGATATCTTTTAACTGCATTCATGGACAATCCGACAGCTCCTGATGACTCTGTTTGTGATTTAGATTAGCTTGGACATATCAATTTCACGTCAGGGTTTAGCGATCGAGAAAAAAAAACGCACATCTTTTCTTTTGTAAAAAGTTCACAGTGAACGTAAGAACCAATGCACCCATTTTTCCATTGTTTATTCTCAATTACCAACAAAAATTATCATCTGTTGGTTTCATAATTTATTACAAATTTTTGCCCATGATTCATCTACTTCTAACTGACAGTCAGTACAATAACTCTTCATCAGGTTATCTTGGTTGCCTGAATCTAGTTATGTATTTGATTCCTTGTAATCAGCGATTAGCGTTGAGCCTTTGTGATGATAAGCAGTGACTACTATTTCTACCATTTATATTCTACGACAGCAATTTTTATGCCACGAACAGTTACTTTGCTTAATACAAGTTTCCAGTAGTGATAATACCCCCTGTAATAGTTTCCAGTAGAATGACTTATGCTTCGATTTACACGCATTTAATATATATGTTGCTTGGTTGCCAAAAAAATTCTCTGTAATTCACTTCTGGCATTAAACCCAAGTCATTATTAGGCAAATTTGGGTCTAGTTCATATGCTATGAAACTTGGGCCATCGCTGCATGTTTGTGAAATGGTTCTGGGTAGCATGAGTTTTGTTTTTTGTTAGTTCTGTAAATGTGAATCCATATATTCACTCCAAAAATGCTTATATAACAGGTACTATATGTCGAGATTCCACAGTATTAGTAATTCATGGAAAAGCAGTACCACCCACATATGAAAAAGTGTTGTTGGATAAAATTTTATTGCCGAATGAGCTAACTGCCAAAATATGTCGACAATTTACCGAGACCTTTGGGGATGTTGGAGTCGGAGGTTATGTGAGCCATCAAAAGGGTTTGATACGATATCTTTAGTCGGAGGTATTGATATTTCTGACTTGTTCTTTGCATATATTGCTGATTTTCTTTTGTTTTCCTGTACACAATAGTACACACAGTCATGCATACATAAATACAAGCATGCAAGCACCTTTCACAATTTACATTCAAGACTTATCACATGCAAAATAGATATATCAAGTTTTAAGAATTTATAAGGGTGGTTTGCTCACCTGGATAGTTTGACAGAGAGGAAAGAGAACCTGAAAAAGATTTCAAAATCTGGAAATTGAGGCTTGATCAAATTTTCTTTATCCTAACCGTTGTTTGCTTTGAATTGCTTTGTACTAGTAGTCTCGGCTTTAGTTAGATGTATATATATATGCCTTGTACTTGTAGTCGTAGATGTATACTTGTAGTTTCTTTTACTGGTCTGCCTTTGATCTTGTTTACAGTCTGGCATAGTATCCATACGCATTTGGTCCAACCAGTTTGTTCTTGTATATCATGTGATGGTTAGTTTGCATCAGTTATTTATGCATTTCAGTATAGTTGCATTCTTGTGCTTTGTCTCTGCATTCACTTCAGATATACTGACTTTTGTTTTCATCCCCTGGTTGCTTGGTACATTTCTGTAGCTCCACTGATGGTCTATATTGTGTTGAGCTTCAAGTCTGCACTGCAAATCATTTTGCCTCGAGTTTGTAGCTGCACTGCAAATCATTTCTGTAGCTCCACTGATGGTCAATATTGTGTTGAGCTTCAAGTCTGCACTGCAAACATTGAAGTCTGAAAACTAGAATGCTTTGCCCTGTAATGAACCATGTAGACTTCACTGCTTGCAAAACAATGTAGTGTAATTAATGAAATCTTTGTACTGTAGTGTAATAAACAATGCAGTGTAATAAGTATGATATTCCGGCACGGTAGTATTCTGTTTGCAAAACAATGAGTGTAATTATAAGTTTGATAATAATATTATATGTATGGAATATGTGCGATATGTTTATAGTGCTTGTGTACCAATATTTTGATATATATTGATATTCTGGTATATATACTGAGATATACGCAGTAGTGAGTTACAGATGTGATTTTGTAGGAGCAGGAGCAAACACTATGTGCAACGGTTGTTAACCGTTGCTTTATGTGTGACTTGGGCATAAAGCAACGGTTTTAAACCGTTTTTTACTGGACATAAAGCAACGGTTTATACCCGTTGCTTATTGTCCATAAAGCAACGTTTTATACCTGTTGCATTTTTCCCAATTTGCAACGGTTAATACCCGTTGCCTTTGATCCAATTTGCAACGGTTTATACCCGTTGCCTTTTGGACATAAAGCAACGGTTTTGTCCCGTCGCTGAATTCAACCACTCCTGTAATGAAGACGGTTTTTACCCGTTGCTTTTAGACTTAACAACGGTTTATACCAGTTGATATCGAAGACGAGCTGGAGGGTTGCATATTATTTCTTACTATATGTACTAGATGTTCCGCTGCTTTGTATTCTCTGAGTGATAAGTAGTGAGGCTTGTTGTATTGACTATTCAGATGTTTGTATTCAACTATTATGAAGTTTTATTGATGAGATTCTATTCTGTGAAGCTTCACTATATGTATGTTCTATTGTATTTTGTCCATGCGCTGTGAGTAATACGATAGATTCTGTTGTTTTAATTTACCCTGGCAATCGTCCATGGCTGCCTGGCACACTTTACAACGCACTTTCTTTAGGTTCAGTGCGGGGGTTATGGGCGGTCGTCACATTTGGTATCAGAGCATTGGTTAATCGATTTTACCCAACGCTCGCTGACGTAACTACGTATGAGAGACGTAATTGTATTTTGATGGATGATTACTATATATAATATAGTAGCTTAGTAGAGTTTGAGTCCTTTATGCAGTTGTTTCTCTAGGTGTGCTAATCATTCCTTTTTATAGATATTGAGAATGAGTCGAAGAGGGAGACCAGCTGCTAGGGAAGGCCGTGCTACTGAAGGGGCTGCTGATTATGCTGCTATGTTCGAAGCTATGATGACTTCGATCATGAGAAGGATGGCAGCTCCGGGGCCATCGGTGGATGTTGGAGTTCAAGTTCAAACTCCAAGACCGGTGGATTTTGCTAAGCTGTGTAAGGACTACACTGCTCTTGGAGGAAAGGTTTTCTTGGGAACATAATCGACCATTGAAGTCCAGAGGTGGATAGATGCTTGTAGAAGGATTTTTGGTGATTTGGGAATTAAGGATGCAACTAAGAGGAAGTTAGCATCAAGACAGCTTCAAGGGAGAGCCTCTGATTGGTGGAACTCTATTACCATCAATACTACGGAGGAAGAGATTACTTGGGAGCAATTCCAAGTTAGATTTGAAGCTAAGTTCATTTCTACAGCTCAGAAGTCTGTTCTGTTCAAGAAGTTCGTGGAGCTCAAGCAGGGAGGAAGACTAGTTCTTGAGTATGTTTCTGAGTTTGAAGCTTTGTCCAAGTATGCCCGGTCATATATTGAATCTGCATATCAAAAGAATGAGAAGTTCGTGACAGGCTTGGATAGTTATCTTGGGAGACAGTTGGTGGATCATTTGGACAATTCATTTGAGAAACTTGTGGAGAAAGCTCTCAGGCATGAGAGTCTGTTTCCTAAGGAAGGATCTGTTGTTGTTGTAACCAGGGGAGAGTCTAAACCACAACATAGTGGAAACAAGAAGAGGAAGCAGCAGCAGCAGAAGGGTAAGGATGGCCAGAAGAAGCCGAAGGGCGAAGTGACTTGCTACAATTGTCAGCAGAAGGGCCATTTCTCGAAGGATTGTAAGAATCCGAAGGTACCGATGAAGTGTCACAACTGTGACAAGCCGGGGCATATCAGGAAGAATTGTCCAGAACCGAGGAAGGACAAGCAGATTGTGCAAGCTTATGCTTTGGGAGCTGTTCCGTCGTCTTCAAAAGCTCCTACCGCTGAAGAGAAAGGAAAGAGTGTGGTGGTTCAAGGTACACTTTTCCTATGTGGTGTTCCAGTTAGAGTGTTGTTTGATACTGGGGCGTCGCATTCGTTTGTTTGTAGTGAACTTGTAGGCTGGTTGGGTTTAGAACCGGATATTGTTGATAGGCCATTGGTTGTGACTAATCCAGTTGGGGGTTCGTCTTATTTGTGTATGTTATGCCGTGGTCTGATTGTATCGAGTCATGATTGCTCTTTTGTTTGTGATTGCTTTGTTCTGAACTTTGCGGGGTTCGGAATTATTTTGGGTATGGACTGGCTTAGGAAGTATGCGGCAAAGGTTGATTGTGAGAGGTTGGAGGTGACAGTCGAGAATGTGGAGGGGCGAAAGATTGTGATACGATGTAAGCATGAAGAAGGCGTCTTCATGAGCTTCATGTATTCGTTGGTTGTTCCACGGGATGGACTGTCATCTGTGCCAATCGCGAATGGATTCGAGGATGTCTTTGATGAGGTCAAAGGGTTACCGCCGCATAGAGAGATCGAGTTTCGTATAGATCTAGTTGAAGGAGCCAGACCTGTTGTGATGCCTCTTAGGCGGATGGCGCCTAAGGAACATCAAGAGTTGAGGGTGCAGGTTGATGATCTTTTGCAGAAAGGATTCATTCGGCGTAGTGTGTCCGAATGGGGTGCACCAGTTGTGTTTGTAACCAAAGCAGATGGATCGCTGAGGTTGTGTGTGGATTATCGTGAGCTGAATAAAGTGACTAAGAAGAACAAGTATCCATTGCCGAGAATAGATGACTTGTTTGATCAGCTTCACGAGGCTAAGGTGTTTTCTCAGATGGATTTGGCAACGGGATTTCACCAGTTGAGAGTGGCTAAGGATAGTGTGCTGAGGACTGCTTTTAGGACACCATCCGGTTTCTTTGAGTGGCTGGTAATGCCGTTTGGATTGACTAACGCGCCAGCATATTTTGTGGATCTTATGAATAGAGTGTTCAGAGATCAGTTGAACAAGTTCGTGCTTGTGTTCGTGGATGATATTCTGATTTATTCCAGAACTGAGGAAGAGCACAAGACGCACTTGCGTATTGTTTTGGAAATTTTGCGGAAACATCAGCTGAAGGCTATGTTTTCGAAGTGTCACTTCTAGAAGAGTGAGGTGAGATTCTTAGGCCATGTTATCTCTGGAAATGGAATAGCGGTTGATCCCACTAAGGTGGCAGCAATCCAGGATTGGGTTAGACCTAAGAATGCATCTGATGTGAGAAGTTTTCTTGGATTAGCAGGATATTATCGACGGTTTATCAAAGACTTCTCCAAGGTAGCTGCACCATTAACAGGATTGACGAAGAAGAACCTAGTGTTCAGATGGGATGATAAGTGTGAGAAAGCTTTCAGAATCCTGAAAGAGCGACTGACAAGTGCTCCTGTTTTGACTATTCCAAGTGGGAATGATGAGATGGTGGTTTACACCGACGCATGTGGTACTGGACTTGGAGCGGTGCTAATGCAGAGGGATAAAGTTGTTGCGTATGCAAGTCGACAACTGAAGCCGCATGAAAGGAATTACTCGACTCATGATTTGGAGTTAGCGGCGATTGTTTTTGCTCTGAAGATATGGAGACATTATCTATTGGGAGTTCGATTCGAGTTGTTTACAGATCATAAGTCGTTGAAGTATCTTTTCTCCCAAAAGGATTTGAATCTTCGGCAGCAGCGGTGGCTAGAGTTTTTAGCATCATATGACTTTGGTATAGCTTATACTCCGGGAAAGGGTAACGCAGTTGCAGATGCGTTAAGTCGAAGACATGCAGGATTGGGAGCCATGTTTTCAGAATGGAAGAATCTTGAGTATTTAGCTGAATTTGACTTCAGGCCTAGATGCGAATTGGAACCTGAGATGTTGGCAAACTTATCGATAAGACCGACTCTTGTGGAAAGGATTGGCGAGAGTCAAAAGCGAGATGATCAGATTGTCAAGATTATCCGTGAATTGGAATCTGGATTGGATCCAGAAAAGGATAAAGGATTCGAGGTCGATCGAGAGGGTTGGCTTTGGAAGCAAGGACGACTAGTTGTTCCCGATATAGATGAATTGAGGAGTGAAGTTCTGAAGGAAAGTCATCACTCGAAGTTGACAATTCATCCAGGTGGAAATAAGATGTATCGGGATATGAAGAGAACCTACTACTGGGAAGGTATGAAGAAGGATGTTGGAAATTTTATTTCCAAGTACATGAACTGCCAGTTGGTAAAGGCCGAACAAAAGAAGCCAAGTGGATTGCTTCAGCCATTAGAAGTTCCTACATGGAAGTGGGAACAAATATCGATGGATTTTATTGATGGGCTACCTAGAACGAGAACAGGAAATGAAGGGATTTGGGTCATTGTAGATCGTCTGACAAAGAGTGCAAGATTCATTCCTGTTCGATCGACTAGGACTGCATCAAAGTTGGCAGAGTTGTATGTTAAGTGGATAGTTCGATTCCATGGTATTCCGAAGAGTATAGTGAGCGATCGAGATCCATTGTTAACTAGTGGATTTTGGAAGAGCTTCCAGGAAGTTTTGGGAACCAAGTTGTGTTTGAGTACAGCTTATCATCCTCAAACAGATGGTCAGACCGAGAGAGTCAACCGAGTTTTGGAAGATCTTCTTAGAGCTTGTGTTTTGGATTTCGGAGGATCATGGGAAGATCACCTTCATTTGGTGGAATTTTCATATAACAACAGTTACCAGTCGAGCATTGGTATGGCACCGTATGAGGCATTGTATGGAAGACCGTGTAGCTCTCCGACATGTTGGATAGAGACCGGAGAAAAGCTGGTGCTTGGGCCAGAGATGATTCGACAGACTTCAGATTGTATAGAGATCATTCGGCGGCGAATGAAGGCAACCCAAGACCGACAGAAAAGTTATGCCGATAAGCGTCGTAAGGATTTGGAATTCGACGTAGGTGATATGGTTTTTGTGAAGATTTCTCCACTGAAGAATGTTATTCGATTCGGGAAGAAAGGAAAACTGACTCCGAGGTTTATTGGACCATTCCCGATCATCGAGTGAATTGGAAAGCTCGCCTACAGATTGGAGTTACCGGAGAAGATGTCGAGTGTGCACAATGTTTTTCATGTATCGTATCTACGGAAGTATGTGCACGACTCTAATACAGTGGTCTCTGCTGATAGCTGTGAAGATTTCGAAGTTGATCCAGTCGATAAGAGACCTCGTAAGCCGCTTCGTGTTGTGGAAACCGACACGAAACAGCTTAGGAGGAAGATAGTTAAGTTGCTCAAGATACAATGGAGTGATGATGATAACGACTGTACGTGGGAGGTGGAAGAGAGGATGAAGGCAGCTCATCCTGAACTCTTCAAGGTATGACCCTAAGGTGTCGTGTCATCTCACGATATTGTAACATGTTCTAGTGTTAGAATTCTGTACGCTAAGCTAGAATTGGATGCATGGTTTGTTGATTGTTATGGTTGGTAGGCGTACAGACTAGTCTTTGATTGCCTTGTTTGTTTGGAATTTCGGGGGCGAAATTCCTAAGGGGGAGAGAATGTAACGACCCGTATTTTTACGGATCGAAACATCGTAGAACAGTTGACAAGTGGTCGCATTGTTGATAAGTCGCCTAGAGTCTAAGTCTTAGGCCGTATGGGATGGCTTAGGTCGAGTGACCGACTTAGGAAGTGTACGACCTAAGAAATAGACTATCTAAGGAACTGACCGACCTATAGGATTTGGACGACTTAAGGACAGGAAGACTTAAGTCGGTGACGACTTAAGAGTTAGATCGGTTGGTAGCTTAGGTCGTGTAGGAAGTAAGTCGTGGGGTGGTTTAGGTCGTGGGATAGGATAGGTCGTATGAGCGACCTAAGGAATGGGATGACTCATAGAAGCTGGCGACCTAGTACTCTGGATAAGGTTGGGGTTTAGGTCGTAGACGACCTAAGGGATAGCACGACCTAAGAGATAGGAGTTAACGGCATAAGAGCTAACGACTTAAGAGTTTTGGCGAGTTAAAGACCCAAGGGGTAGGTCGGCGACGACCTAAGGAGGTTAAGGCGTAGCCTGGTTAAGTCGTAACCCAGTTAGGTCGCATGGTTATTAAGTCGTTAGGTCGGAACCATTGCTAGGTTGCGTCTTAGTTATGTCGTAAGTCGTATCACCTATTAGGTCGCGCGTAGTTAAGTCGTAGGATGCGAGGATGCGCGCATATGTTGAGCCGTTAGGTCGGCAATAGTGGAGTCGCGCGCATTAGGTCGTAGGTCGGAGAGAGGGATAAGTCGTGGACGACTTATGAAGGCAGACGACCTAAGGATTTCAACTATAAATAGGAGAGTTTCTCTTCATTTTTGGGATCCGGATTTCGAAGCGACGAAGTGCTGCCATTTTGAGAGCTCGACTTCTACACTTCTTCACTTCTTTTCTCCACTTTAATCTTGTGCTTCCATCCATCCAAATCGAAGATCAAGTTGAAGATTCAAGAGTTTATCTTCATCCATCGAAGAGAGATTTCATCGTTTGAAGCGGATTCGATATAGATCGAGTTAGATCCTTCGCTGTCCAAATTTGAAGCGTGTTGATTTGGGGTTGTTTAGGTGATTTGGTGAGTGGTGATTATCTCTCACACGGATCCAAAGGAGTATATCGGACCGTTGGTTTGATTTGGTGTTAAAATAGTGATTTCCATGCATTTTTCCTAATCCTAAGTATAGATCCATATAGATCCATTGTTCATGATGATTTGGCATTCATTTTACTACATGTTAACCTATGCAAGTTCTTTCATCAAGATTATAGAGATATTGCTCTTGTTTTCATGCTTGTTAGACTTTTGACTCTTTAATTACGAAATTGCCATTATTGTTATAATTGCCTATTTAGATCATATTTGAGTGCTTGATTACTTGGATTAATGTTTGACTTGATTGATTGCTATGAATTAGATGATTGATGATTTGAATTAGACAAGTTGGTCGAAGATGATTCGAAAGCTAAGGGAAAGGCTCTTGAATTGGAAAAGCTGCTCGTGTCATATGTAGCGGACATTGAAGCTCATATGGATAGATTTGATGATGATGTTGAGATGAAGCTTTGCTATGATGATGATAAGGCGAAGCATGATATGATATATGAGATAGTCTTGGTCTAATCCAGACGGGATCATTCCAAGCATGTTGATAACTCGGTGATATGTTCGAGTTAGAGGATAATGGTTGGCTAGAGAGGCGCTTGAGCTAGTATGGAAATAGTCGTCGGGGAGGATGACTAGAAGGCTGAGATCTCATTGTTGTTGAAGGTTCTAGCATGCTCAAAGAAAGAGTACGTTGGGCGGATTCGATAGCCCCTGAAGGCTAATGATTGATAGACAAGTACTCTGGGCAGATTCGATAGTCCTAGGCACGGGTCACGATGACGTGCGGGAGTAATGTCTAGAACCAGGGTTTCCATTAGCCCTTGACGGACGGCTGAAAGAATGTGCCGGTCATTCAATTAACGGTGATATCGAAGCAATGATAACAGTGATAGCCAGAGTCATGGATGTTTGGTTGTATCGTCATTCGGTCTCAAGAGCGGTATTTTCTGGGTGCTTATCTGATCTTGGTTTAGGCCTTGGGGGTTTGTGCTTGGAAAACATCGCCCTTGACTCGAGTGATATTTGCTTTACTTTAAATTGTATGCTCTGCTATGTTTGCTTCTGCTTAGTGTGTGTCTGGGGGCTATCACTGTAGAAAGAGGTTGGAGTGGGAGGGTTGTATTCCTATTCCTTTTTCCTTTGTACTCTTTTGGTATGTTGTTAGTTAATTTACTGCTCACTAAGACTGTTGTCTGACTCAAGGCTTTATGTTTTTAATTCTTATTGCCTTGGGCTGTTCATCCATTTTGGGACGGGCAGACTAGGTAGCAGGTGACAGGTGATGTTCTTTCTTTCCACGGTGTTGATATCGAAGACGAGCTGGAGGGTTGCATATTATTTCTTACTATATGTACTGGATGTTCCGCTGCTTTGTATTCTCTGAGTGATATGTAGTGAGGCTTGTTGTATTGACTATTCAGATGTTTGTATTCAACTATTATGAAGTTTTATTGATGAGATTCTATTCTGTGAAGCTTCACTATATGTATGTTCTATTGTATTTTGTCCATGCGCTGTGAGTAATACGATAGATTCTGTTGTTTTAATTTACCCTGGCAATCGTCCATGGCTGCCTGGCACACTTTACAGCGCACTTTCTTTAGGTTCAGTGCGGGGGTTATGGGCGGTCGTCACAACTTCCTGAAATATATTTAAACTTGAAATATTCCTTTTTAAATCATCTTAAACCAAAACCACTTTATAAAGCCATATTCTTAAATCTTCAATTTCAATAAGTTTCACGTTAATGTACTTAAAGACAATTCTAAATTAAATACAATTTCACACAATTTCATTTTCAAAACCATAGTACCTTTCAAAGTTAAACAACTCTGAAACCCAACACTTTGAAAACATAATATTTTTAAATCATAACAATTTATAAATGTTATTCTTTGAAAATCATAATACTTAGAAAATCATAACACCTTTAAAATAATATTCATTTAAACCATTTAAATTCAACGTCAAATAATATTCATTTCAAAATTGTAGCATTTCTAAGTTCATTCATTCAATTATAAAATTTCCAAAACATTGTATTTCCAACTAACAACAGCACTTATAAAGTGTTACAGTAGATATATTAGTAATATTTCAAAACATTGTCAAATTCAGAAACAGCAGCACATATAAAGTGCTACAGTAGGTATTAGAATTTCAAAACAGTTTACTTTCAGCAGCAACAGCACTGACAAAGTGCTGCAGTAGCTCTCTGGTTATTCCATATTATAGTTTAGTTTCAGCAACAACAGCACCTAAAAATTGCTGCAATAGCTCTTTGTTATTTCAGAACTTAGTCTATTTCCAGAAATGACAACACTTAACAAATGTTGTCTTAAGACCACAACATTTCTGAAGTGCTACCAATATTAATTCTAGCTTTATTATAAAATTTTCAGAAATAATAAAACTTAAAATTTGGTCAATTTAACTTATAAAAATCATATTTTTCGCTTCAAAAATATTCATTCGGATATCTTAACTTATGATTCAATAAAATAAACACTTAATAAGTAAATATCCAATTTAAACAATAATTCATTCATTAAGTCAAAAGTAAATTATTTTCTTAACTTTTGCTTTAACAATTTACTTAATACTTTATTTTAAAATACCCATTCTCCAAGTAAAATTTTAATTTCCCTTTATTTACTTAACTTAAAAGTTTTCATTTAAAACCAAATTTCCAATTTACAAGTTAAGTCATAATTAAAGTTACATTTTTCCCATTTAAAAATCATCACTATTTATTTTACAAAACATAACATTTCACAAAGAAATATTTTATCATAGTTAATATAACAATCAAATCATTTTCTTTTAGATCTATTCATTTAGACATCAATTAACTATGATTTTCTAGTTAAATACATTTTATTACAAAATGTCCAATTAAAAATTGTATTTCATTTTATCAAATCAGAATACATTATTTATTACACAAAACATGTATGTTTTATAAAGTAAAATTCATAACAATTTCTAGGTTAGATTTAAAAACTTCCATATTAAGTCAGATTCAATTATTAAGTTATTTATCATCAATAAATGTCTTTAGATTCAATTCAAAACCAACACATCTTTAAAATTTCATTAAAGCCACTTATTAACTTATAAAATCTTAACTTATAGAAAACCAACATCTTCTTACATTTAAGTCATTTAAATCAAATCCTTTAGCTCAAATTTCATAAATTTAAAACATTCAAAATACTTAATAATTTTTAGGAAAATATTATTTAAAACTATAACCATGGGCCTGTATAATATTTTCTAACCTAGGTCAAGTGATACAGGTATGTATTAAAAAAGAAAAATCCGGGTTCTACAATTTCAAACCCGCAATCCCAAGTCAAATAAATTACAATAAAATCACTCAAGCCTATCATTTCAGCCCATAATGATTTTTCCTTATTCTAATGTCCGTTCGGGTATGTATCATTTCAACCCATAGTGATAGGGAACTTGCAGTATGAGAAATAGTAAATAAATGAACAGTATAACATATAATAACATATCAGGTAATGTAACAGGTATATAAACAGCATTTAACATCAAATAATATATCACAGGCATGTCTGAATAACATATCAATTTATACAGATTCATTTGTCATCATTTCACAATAATATAAGTACATATGTCTAGAGTGATAAAACTCACCTTTTTAAAGCTGGAGAAAAAAACAAGAGACACAAAACAAATTCCGAAAGCACCACTAGGCACGAACAAGATTTTTTTTTTGTGATGAAGAGTCAAGATCCAATCTTGTATACAAACAATTTACAAAATTATAAGAATAAAATTCAACACAAAGATTTATAGATTAAAACAATGAAAAGAATGAATCAAAGTAACATTACCTTGCTTTAAATCAATCGAGTGGCTAGGCCCTGGTCAAGTGGGCTTGACCACACCATGTAGTGCTCGGTCTCATCATGTTTAGGGGCACCTAGGCTCGACCAAAGTGGTGTGTATACGGTTATGGTAAGGAATTTGAAGAGATGGAGGTTACAACTTCATTGGAAGGCCAAAAGGTCAAAGGGAAGAGGGGTTTTGGTTCAGCCCTAAGTCTCTATATGCTCGGTCATGGCTATGGCATGGGTCAAGGCAACATGAAGCATGGCTATGGTGATGTAGTGGTCATGGAAAAGCAAGGAGGTGAATTGAATTGTTGTGGCCGAGCAAACAAAGGAAGAGGAAGGTGAATATGTGATCTAGGCTAGGTTTCAACAAAGTTTTGGTGATGTTGCTTAGGTCTATGGTCATGGCCATGTTTGTGGTGATGAAGGGGTGATGTTGGCCGTGGAAGGTGGTGGTGGAGGGGGAGTTGTGGTCGGCAATTCATGGGGGCCCAGCCCATTCCTTGAAACAAAGGAAAGAACAAAAGAAAATAGAAGAGAAAAAAATAGAAAACAATAGGTAAAGAAGCCATGACTTACAGGAAAAGTTTCTCACATGAAGATGAAATTGAAAATGAGATGGGGAAAGTGTTTTGTACGTGAATATGTAATTACCAGAGGAGTTTTCACGGCTAGTCAAGTGGAAAGAAACGGCATGTAATCAATGTTTTAAACGGCTAGAGAATTGAAGGGTTTTATTTCCTATTAAATAAAAAGAAACAAATGAGAAAAAATGAGATGAGATACTCTTTTTCACGTGAATTGATAGGTAGTAGGCGGCTATGGTAGGAAATAAATAGATAGGCAAATAAAGAGGCAAGAAATAAAGCAAATGTAACGTATGCCAAATTAAAGCAAAGTAACATACGTCTAATTGATTTGTTTTCTAGCCATTAAATAAACAAATATGTACATAAGAAACATTCAATAAATAAAAATATATAAAAGATATACACAAGAAACATATATATATATATATATATTAAATTTGTATAAAATGTTACATTTGTAAATGTGAAATCTTGTCAATTGTACACATCAATTAAGATTTAAAATCAATTAATTAATTTACCTTAGTTCCATTCCTTTTACCAATTTGTTACTTTATAATAAATTTACGTTTCTATTTATTTTATACATTCACACCTCCCTTTACTGCATAAATTCTCATTAATGACATTAAAGATTTTCTAATTATTTTATAGACTAAATAGGCAACTTATAATAGCTGTTATCACTACCCTTTACTTTACACCTAAGTTTATCATATATTCAACAAATTATCATAATTACTTACCTAATATTGAATTCATTCAATTACTATCAATTATACAAATTTATTTATTTATACACCACTTACCCTTATTTACTTATATTTAAATTTATACTCAAATATAACTATTATAACTAAATTAATAGGCCAATTAAATAGTAACTCACACCCATTACTATTACTTTAATCCGCATTAATGAATCCATTATTATTTACAAACCAAATTGTGATATCCCGGAATTTTGGACAATATCAATTTAATAATCTGTTTAAATAATTAAATTGATTTGATAATCTTTATTAAAAATATTTAAATTGGTTTAACAATCTTCTTTAATAAATATTTAATTGGTAAATTTATCTTTTAAAACTAATAAAATGTTTTCTATTTATAATGTATATATAATTGTATATATTGTAAATAGAAAAGCTTTGGATTGAATTTAACAAATAAAACATAATTTTCAAATTCTAATATATTTTGGTAATTTGGGAATTATGATTAAATTTAATATAAAGATTTTCAAAGAATATTCAAATAGTTAACTATATAGTTTTAAAATACTTAAGGTAAATGTATAATGGTTTAAATTTTATTATAACTTAAGTTTTAAATTTAAATAAGATTTACAAAAAGGTTTGTTTTATTTCTTTTTAAATATTGCTTGATAATGTGATAATGTCTTTTATAAATTATTTAAAATTTACAAATGTGTTATTTCTAAACAATATTAATAATGTATTGTTTTTACAAATAGATTTTAATAAAAATAGGATTGTTATTTCAAAATTTAATGTGTAGTTATATATGTGTATATATATAAGTTGATTGATTTTCTTTGATTTGAATTTGAATTTAAAAGTTTTAAAATTCAAAGGATAGATATTTAAAATGTTTTGGATTTTAAAACATATATATATAAGCTTTTATCTTAAAGGAAATTCATATGCATTTAAATAAGTATTCATAATTAATAAATTAAGTTAAAAAGCTTTATTATCAACATTTAAATTAAATAATATAATACAAGGACAAGTGTTATTTTCCTAAAGTCTCATTTTACAAGTGTTAATATATTAAGACACCTTAATAACATGTGTAAATCAATAAGCAAAGATATATGACAAATGTCAAGTTTTTAATTTTAATTTCTTTTATTTTTATAAATCAAATTCAGCCTTTATAAACCTATTCTTCCTCCTCTTCATTTCTTTTCTATTTTCAAATTCTAAAACTAAGAAATTAAAAACCTGTACAAACTTCTCTCAAAAACACAATCTAATTTATTAACCTGAAACCATTTCCTCAAAACCAGAAATCAAATTCAACAATCCTATAAATCATTTTCAAAAATCAAAACAACAAAGCCTGAACTCATTTCTTCAACTTGGAAATAAAGTCTGAACATCATTCTTCAACTCTGTTTTAAAAAGCAAAGTTGTAATCAAAGCCTGTAGCAAGTTTCAACTTCCAATACAACCTCTAGTCAAAGTGATTTTCTCAAATGCAAGCAAAATCAACATCTCTGTAAAGATCAATTTCAGCAAATTCAAAACATCAAGTAAATTCAACAACTATAATCAATTGCAAACAACTGTAAGCAAGAATGCAACACAATCACTGTCCTCTGCTCTTCAATGATGGTGAGTAAACCTTTTTAAAAACAGTTTGATTTGGATTTAACTTTAATGCTTGTGAGAATATTGGTTTGTATGGAAGTGCTTCAGCCTGAAATTTATTTGAAAATTTATATGTATGTTGTGTGAGCAAACTTCCCACCTAAAATCTATTTTCATGTTGATGCCTGTGAGTAAACTACCTATATAAAATTTGGAATATGTTATGTCTAGTATATATTTGTGGTTATGCTTGAAAATATGCTGTGAAAATGCTTGCATGCCTGTATACCTTGTGTATATGTTATACCTTCCTCTGTTCCTATGTTTACAGGCTAGAAACAAAAGAAAAAAAAATCAAATTTTCTTTGATCAATCATTTATAAGCTTTGTTGTATGAATAAAAGATGTTTGAAATTGCAAGGTAATTGTTTTAAAAAGGGTTTCCAATAAAAATAACTAGTAATATCTTGGAAATTGTTGAATAATAGTAGGGATTCAAATTTTATTCAAATTTCAACCTACATGAATTTTAGATTCGATTATATCATCTAAGACCATTTCGAAAATAATGATTTTTAAAACAAAAATCAGATTTTTTAGTTACGATTTAGGGTCGTATGAGTTGGTTGAACGGAAAAGTATTTATTGGTGATTTCTGGTGATCAACACGGTAGTGGACCTTGAGATCGTGGCAGTAGCTGCTGGAATGGTTGTCGAATTCGAGAAAAATACTAGTTTAAATTCTAGATGCCTGTGGTGGCAGTAGTTGATCGAACTAGGGTTTTAGTCTAGTTTGAAAGCGAGGTCGGAAATTGGGATCGTGGTGCGTCGTGAGGATATCGGACTGGCTCGGAGGAGGTGGGATTGATGCATTGAGGTGTTGCGCATTTTCAGGTGAGGTCGCGTGATTTTCTTACGGGCGAGGACATCGGCGTCGAGGGAATTTCTGATGGTGATTTAAGTCCATGAAGTGGTCGAGTGGCCAAATTCTATTCTCTGACGTAATTGTCGATTTGGGTGGTCGGAGCATTCGGTGAAATGGTCGTCGACTGGGGAAGGGTCGCGACGTTGATCGGTGGTGGCCGGAGTGATCGTGTAACGACCCAGAATTTTGAACAAATTAAATTGAGAATATTTAATTAATTTTAAATATTTGAACGATGATTTAATTTGAATCCCGAATATAAATTTAAATTTGGCGATTAAATTATAAAGTTTAATCTGTTGATAGTTGGATTTAAATTTGAATCTTCAATTTAAGCTGAAGAAAAATATTTCGAAAGGTTTTAAAATTCGTATTGATAATACTGAAGATGATAGAAGCTTCAGAATTTAATTTCGAACTGTTTTGTTCAGTTTTGAAAATAATCACTCGAACCGATATTTATAAAATAGTCAATTTTCAAACAGTCTCGGAATTCGACGAAACCAGTTCCATTGGGTCCGTAATATTTAATTATTACCGGATTTCCAATTTCGTATTTTTTTGAGTTGAGGTGTGAGCATACGGCGTGTAAACGCGTTGAAATTATATCGGTTTCAATTTGAATTTAATATTTTATTTTGTCAACATCATCTCCCCTAATTCACGCCTAGATTCACGTCTGAGATCACGGAAGAAAATCGTGCTTCTCCCTGTTAAAAATCACGATGCCAAATCATGATGGCCATACTTCGTTCGATTTCAAGTATCTCATTCCCCTCTTCCTTCGTCTATTCTAAATAAATTCACAGAAGAAAATTTTAAATGGCAACATCTCATTCGAACATCGTAAAACTCATCCTTGCCCCTACGCGATATTTCTACTGCCGATTGGAAGTTCTGCTACAGTCTCTTATACTCGATTTCGAGCAGCAATGGAAGGGGGGATTTCGTGAGGCGCGATTTAGGGCATTCGCGAGGCCGGCTGGAAGACGAAGGAAAGGGCGAGGCGTTCGTAGCACGCGAGGCGATTGGCAGTGGATTCGAGAAGCTCGGCGTGGTTTCGATGTCGAGCTGCAGGGGAGGTCGCGTCCAAGATTTAGGCGGCGCGTGAGCTAGGGCGGCGGCGACGAGTTGGAAGGTGGAGTTCGTTCGAACTAGGGTATCGCGAGTCAATGTCGTGGCGTTTGTTTTGGGGAGTTCTTGAATTCATGGATCGAGCTCGATGGTGACAAGGGAGGGGCAGTTCAACTGTGTGGAATGGCGACGAGGGCTGATGTCGACCATGGCAGGCGGTCGCGAGTCTGGTGAAGGAATTCTAGCGGTGTCAGTTTTTGTGAGTTTGGATTCGTTCCCGTAAGGTAATTTCCTTTATATTTATTTACATATATCTATGAACATATATGTAGTTTTAAAACAGGAAGGAAATAAACAGTGGTTACAGAAAGATAAAACAATAAAAACATAGATGTTTACAGTAAAGAAATTTAGTTTTAGATTTTATTTGTAGTTAAATAAATCTATTCTTAAAAGAGGGAAACCGTTTAAAAATTTATATTTGTTTGTTTAAAATAAATCATTGATAATTAAATTTGTTAAATTAAGTATGGAAATATAAAAGAAAGAATTTTGCAGTAAAGTGAAGTATGATTTTTGTTAAAGAAAATTTGTTTAGAAAAATTAAATCACTAGTTTGAAATAAAATTTATTTAAGTTGAATTACAATTTTAAAATGGTGAATTGAATTGTTCGGATTTATTTCGAATATTAACGAATGGTATAATTATTTATACAAGGTATAAATCAAGAAAATCGAGTCAAGTTTGGAAATGGATTGCAAATAAAAGCTAAGGTGAGATCTCCTCACTCAGATTTATAAATTGATTGCAGTTATTGACTGTTTGATTTCTGTTTGAATGTGCTATTAGATATGATAGGATATATCTATATATATAGCAGTATATACATATTGGCATATGTATATATTGGATTGATTGATTTCCCGCCTCGTATAGCGGATGAGACCCTATTGCGCCGTTAGTAAGCGGATTTATAAAAACCTATATACCGCGATAATTCCGTACTGGAGCGGAATTGGTATTGTGCTGACGTCTTTGGATGCAGGGAAACAGGTTGGAGGGATCCAACTGGATTCCTCACCAGTAGTTATTTATTTACAGATATTGAGATATATTCTGTTGTCATATGTTGATATATGATATTTGATTGTTGTGATTGATTGTTGATGCTGTAGCATCATCGGATCCATCTTTGAAGTTATAAATAATGATATTATTTTTAAAAGGATTTTAAAGTGATATTTGAAATTATACGTTTTATTGAATTGTTAAATTGATTTATTTTAAATAAATGAACGTTTAAAATTTGGAAGTTATAAAAGTTAAGATTTTTGTGAATTATGACCGTAAGGTGATTTTTGAAATAAATAGTTTAAGCGATGTATAAAATGGTTTGAACTGAGATTTTCGAATATTGTGAACAGTTTATTTAAAAGATTTAAAAAGTTGATATTTATAAATTTAAAATATTGGGATTTTAAAATGAGATGATAAGTGTAAAAAATGAAATTTATAGAATTATAAATCGTGAAGATATGGAATTTATAGATTTGTAAATTGTGAAGTTATAAAATGAATGAAACTGTAGAATAAAAGATTTATAAGAGATTAACTTATAAATTGGATTTTTTGCCTTTAAATGGAATATTGATCGAGTTATTAATAAAGAAGATTTGTCAAATTGAAGTCGTTAGAAAATAGAAATAGAATTTATAAACGTTGTTTTATAAATTCGAAATAAATTGGATTTGATAAATTAAAATGTTAAAGAAGATATATTCGCGATTTTGGATAGCGAATTTTTATTAAAATAAAAATGTGTAGAAAAGATTGAAATTGGGTTAAGTGAATTATATTCACGATTTTGGACAGCGAATATACTCTTAAGGAAAATGGATATGTTCTGGAGAAACGATATTATAAAATGAAGTTAAACATTTTAAAGATGTTTTAAAATGTGTTAAATATCGAAATTATAGATTTCAACATTTATTGTTGAAATAGACGTTTTCGAGAAATAAGGAAATGATGGACTATAACACTGTTGTTATAGTAAATGATTTCCGAAAAGAAATGTTTTTAATGTAGTATTGGGATTTATATATCTATCAAAATTTCGAATCCCTATACTAGTGATTTTTGAGTCGTCGTAACGATGTTTTACGTAACATTCGTTTTGACTCAAATTGATGTTGTTATAGAAAATAGATTTCCTTAAAGAATGAATATATACTTAATTTGATTTAAGTATATCGAATATTTTCAAATGTGAAAATAAATAGATTTGTGAAATACTTATTATTTAATAAGTAAGGAAATACTTTTCCAATATGAAAGGAACGTTTTGAGAATTTATCTTCTTAAAGATAAATTGAAATTGAATATTGAAAACGATTTGAAAATCGAATATCAGTAGATATTCGAAAGTATAAATTCAATACGGAATTTATAAAAGAAAGCGAAGTTGTTTAAAAATAAATAGTGATTTACTTTTGTAATGTGGAAATTGATTTGAAATCGTTTTTCAAATGGTTAAGTGTGGAAATTTTATATCTAGTAAAGATATTTTTGAAGATGAAATAATTTGGAAAATTATTTGGAATCTGATGATGTTGCGCATCTTTATTGATAGTTAAATAACCGACTATCAATAATTACCTTTAGATAGGTATTTGTTGTGAATTGGATGAATTTGAATGCCACACTTATTTTTGAATAAACGCTCACTATTCGGGTTAGCCGGGAAAGGACCATGGGGTCGTATAACCCATTCCGAATATGTGATACGTCGTTATGAATCGCATTTGAAGACCGGTGTTGAAGACCGGATATTTTTGAAAACGGAAGGATTACCGTCGAGTTACTCTACATCGACTGATCTTCGATTTAGAGGTTTTATCACCCTTAGTGACGGGAAGTCCTGACGTGATTGAAAATTATCCGGAATTGCAAGGGCTTCGTGAGAAGTGCCTTCGGTTCTGTTCGATCCCGGAACAGACTTGTATGGATTGTGTGTCTGACGTTACAATTTGAGATATAAAGCTGATTTCTTTCAAGTACATTTCTGTTGGTGGCGGAGAATTTATTCTCTTAGCTTAACACCCTTCTCTGAGACGTACGAGCTCAGAGGTTATGTAGTTGAAATTTATCAGCGATATATCCCAATTTGGTAACGTGGCATACTGAGTGTTGCTGTGAAATGATCAGTGTTTGTTCATTTGTGATATGATCATTTGTTTGATCTTATATCTTTGTGATCATAGGTTGATCATTTTGTTTGACCCGAAGCAGGGCTTTTTGTAGAAAGCGTAGCTTTGTGGACGAGACTTCATCGAGCCTCACACCCCGGAAATGGTCGAAACAGGACGAATGCGGCAAGGTTCTAGGGAGTAGCGCCCCTTAGTGTATGTCATTCCTTCTGGATAGAGGTGGTATCATGGTATGGAGCCCAGATACTTAACCTATGTGGTTGCTGCATTATTATCTATGTGGTTTGTTGGAAATCGGGGATCCTCGGGAAGATCGGTTACGATTGGGGGATGGCATACGCGTGTCAGTAGTTACCTATTTTTGCAGAGGTAACCCGGCCTTGTGTTGGCAGAGATCTAACCGTAATGTTAGATTATTTCTCGGGTCGTCTATTCCAGGGACGTACCCATCGTGGAAGAGGAAGTTCCTTAGCCTGACCATTTGTTGGAAATCCAAAGAAACAATACGATCTTGTACGGTTTTAGTTGTAGAACCTATCATTCACTTATGGTGGTCACCACTGTTTGGATGGTAGCTATAGTAGGCATAAGTGCGGAATGCCTATGCTGGCTAAGATTAATATTATACTTTCGAAATGTTTTCTACACTATGCACTAATAATAATATCAAAAAAATGATTTGATTTTGCGTAGTAAGCATCTTTGACTATCATAAGAAGAAATCTCCTCCAATTCTGCGTTTGCATTGTGTGTGTGGTGGGAGGTCTTATGGTAGTCTCATTTTCCAAAAAGCATTTCGAATTGACTTTAAAGTTATCCTGTTGTTTATTTTAAAGAATAACTGTTTTACGATCTCACACCAGTCTTGCTATATTACAGCATGATAGGGGATTCTCGCTTCGCAGTTTGGTGGCGAACGGGAGACTCTTACCCCTACATGTCCCTGAGAGGGATGGGTTGGTTAGGCAGAGGCCGTGACAGTCGAAAGGCTGGCCGTAAAAGCAAGTTTGGGGTACCATTGTCAGCCACGGTGGGGCCGGGATGGTTGAAAAGCCTACCGGTTGTGACCGCTTCTTTCGGGATGTGACAAAGTGGTATCAGAGCATATGGTTAAGCGACAACCCTGCTCTGTTGGGTGTTACTCATTAGAGATAGAGTCAGCAGTACTCTAGAATGAGTTGAGTGTAATAATAGATATGAGCGCGTATTTGTTATTTTAATATAAAATTGTTTTGTATTGTGATGATTGGTTTATTGAGTGGCATATGAACCTTCGTCGGCACAGTCTTGCAAAACTGTATCGAAGGGGTTTCTAAACACTCGAATAGAACAATTCGGCACAGTATTGTTTTGAATAGGGTAAATGAAATAATTTTACCCAAAGCTATTTTTGTATAGAAAAGAAATGATTTTCTGTAAATTACTATAGTATATGGTTACATGGTTGTTTGAAGTGATAATATTAATCTATTATCATTGAAATTAAATAAGAAATTGGGATCGTAACTCCAAAGTAAAAAAAGAAATAAATCCATATACAAATGAAATTTAAGAATGAAAATTATAAATGTGAATTGTAATTTAAAACGGAATTCCAGAGAAGTTTTGGAAATGTTTTGAAAAGAATTTGAAAATTTTGGAGATTTGGAAAGTTTAAATCTTTTTGGTTTGAAAATGGATTTCAAAGGTTTGAAAAATGTTTTGAAAAGATGAAAAGCTCTAAACTCTTTTCGGTCGCTGGAAAATAACTTCGATAATGACTGCAGCATTATCGATGTTCATTTTCGGGTTTCCAAAAGAGGTATTGCAGCCAAATTATTTTAAATGGAAAGTGTTTGGAAAATTTGGGTTTTGTTTTAGGAAATTCAAATGGAATTTGAATTGTTTTCAAATGATTTTGAAATGTGGGTAAGATTCTGGAATACCATATGAAAATATTTATGAAATATTAATGTGATATATAGTTTGAAATGAAGTTCCAGAAAATTATTTGAAGATAAAATTCATAAAGGAATGAAATTAGTAATATGAATGTACAAATGACTTTACAAATCAAATTGTAAATAAGTCGAAGACTTATAAAGTATTTGAAATTCGATTGAAATGAGAATTCGAATTAAAAATGGATAAAATTACGAATGAATAAATGAATTTGCAATAGCAAATGCAAGAAAATGAAATTTGATGTAAAAATTCATTCTGAATTGGTAAGTAAGACTGAATTGGATTTGTGATGAATTAGTAACTGAAACTAATCTAAAATAGTTGAGAATTGAATTTGAAATGTAAAATTGAAGACAATAGATATGTAACTTCAACAGTGAAGTAAAAATGATATAAGCAGTTATATTGAAAATTTTGTAATTGAATTTGCAAAATGATTTGAATGATGTGAATAGATATAATGGCTAGTAGGATATACAGGTATAAAGGAATTGAATTTGATTTCACAGATAATTTGAAATTGCTCGACAAAAGGTACGTATTTGAGTTTTAATATGAGTTTTTGATGATTTCTCTCTAGCCGCTTGGCTTTTTCTTTTTCTTTTTGAAATCTGAGAGTCCGTAGGGACGTTTTGTAGTAGTGCCGTATTAGCCGCGCAAAGGAGACGCTGGCGAAATTTTTCGAAAATTTCGAGTGTTAGAAAATTTTTGAGAAAATTTGAAAGTTTAAATTTGAATTCGAATTTGAATTTTGAAGTAAATAAATGTTGTTTAAAAACTCATAATTGAAGTTAGAAAGTTAGTTGAAGAAATAACGAATCTTTAGTAGAAGATTTGTTGTGATAAATTGATAAAACTATTAGATGTTGAAAGATAGTAGACGAGTTAAGGACCATTTTTCCTAACTTGTAATTTCGAGGACGAAATTCTTTTAAGGAGGGAAGTTTGTAACGACCCAGAATTTTGAACAAATTAAATTGAGAATATTTAATTAATTTTAAATATTTGAACGATGATTTAATTTGAATCCCGAATATAAATTTAAATTTGGCGATTAAATTATAAAGTTTAATCTGTTGATAGTTGGATTTAAATTTGAATCTTCAATTTAAGCTGAAGAAAAATATTTCGAAAGGTTTTAAAATTCGTATTGATAATACTGAAGATGATAGAAGCTTCAGAATTTAATTTCGAACTGTTTTGTTCAGTTTTGAAAATAATCACTCGAACCGATATTTATAAAATAGTCAATTTTCAAACAGTCTCGGAATTCGACGAAACCAGTTCCATTGGGTCCGTAATATTTAATTATTACCGGATTTCCAATTTCGTATTTTTTTGAGTTGAGGTGTGAGCATACGGCGTGTAAACGCGTTGAAATTATATCGGTTTCAATTTGAATTTAATATTTTATTTTGTCAACATCATCTCCCCTAATTCACGCCTAGATTCACGTCTGAGATCACGGAAGAAAATCGTGCTTCTCCCTGTTAAAAATCACGATGCCAAATCATGATGGCCATACTTCGTTCGATTTCAAGTATCTCATTCCCCTCTTCCTTCGTCTATTCTAAATAAATTCACAGAAGAAAATTTTAAATGGCAACATCTCATTCGAACATCGTCAAACTCATCCTTGCCCCTACGCGATATTTCTACTGCCGATTGGATGTTCTGCTACAGTCTCTTATACTCGATTTCGAGCAGCAATGGAAGGGGGGATTTCGTGAGGCGCGATTTAGGGCATTCGCAAGGCCGGTTGGAAGACGAAGGAAAGGGCGAGGCGTTCGTAGCACGCGAGGCGATTGGCAGTGGATTCGAGAAGCTCGGCGTGGTTTCGATGTCGAGCTGCAGGGGAGGTCGCGTCCAAGATTTAGGCGGCGCGTGAGCTAGGGCGGCGGCGACGAGTTGGAAGGTGGAGTTCGTTCGAACTAGGGTATCGCGAGTCAATGTCGTGGCGTTTGTTTTGGGGAGTTCTTGAATTCATGGATCGAGCTCGATGGTGACAAGGGAGGGGCAGTTCAACTGTGTGGAATGGCGACGAGGGCTGATGTCGACCATGGCAGGCGGTCGCGAGTCTGGTGAAGGAATTCTAGCGGTGTCAGTTTTTGTGAGTTTGGATTCGTTCCCGTAAGGTAATTTCCTTTATATTTATTTACATATATCTATGAACATATATGTAGTTTTAAAACAGGAAGGAAATAAACAGTGGTTACAGAAAGATAAAACAATAAAAACATAGATGTTTACAGTAAAGAAATTTAGTTTTAGATTTTATTTGTAGTTAAATAAATCTATTTTTAAAAGAGGGAAACCGTTTAAAAATTTATATTTGTTTGTTTAAAATAAATCATTGATAATTAAATTTGTTAAATTAAGTATGGAAATATAAAAGAAAGAATTTTGCAGTAAAGTGAAGTATGATTTTTGTTAAAGAAAATTTGTTTAGAAAAATTAAATCACTAGTTTGAAATAAAATTTATTTAAGTTGAATTACAATTTTAAAATGGTGAATTGAATTGTTCGGATTTATTTCGAATATTAACGAATGGTATAATTATTTATACAAGGTATAAATCAAGAAAATCGAGTCAAGTTTGGAAATGGATTGCAAATAAAAGCTAAGGTGAGATCTCCTCACTCAGATTTATAAATTGATTGCAGTTATTGACTGTTTGATTTCTGTTTGAATGTGCTATTAGATATGATAGGATATATCTATATATATAGCAGTATATACATATTGGCATATGTATATATTGGATTGATTGATTTCCCGCCTCGTATAGCGGATGAGACCCTATTGCGCCGTTAGTAAGCGGATTTATAAAAACCTATATACCGCGATAATTCCGTACTGGAGCAGAATTGGTATTGTGCTGACGTCTTTGGATGCAGGGAAACAGGTTGGAGGGATCCAACTGGATTCCTCACCAGTAGTTATTTATTTACAGATATTGAGATATATTCTGTTGTCATATGTTGATATATGATATTTGATTGTTGTGATTGATTGTTGATGCTGTAGCATCATCGGATCCATCTTTGAAGTTATAAATAATGATATTATTTTTAAAAGGATTTTAAAGTGATATTTGAAATTATACGTTTTATTGAATTGTTAAATTGATTTATTTTAAATAAATGAACGTTTAAAATTTGGAAGTTATAAAAGTTAAGATTTTTGTGAATTATGACCGTAAGGTGATTTTTGAAATAAATAGTTTAAGCGATGTATAAAATGGTTTGAACTGAGATTTTCGAATATTGTGAACAGTTTATTTAAAAGATTTAAAAAGTTGATATTTATAAATTTAAAATATTGGGATTTTAAAATGAGATGATAAGTGTAAAAAATGAAATTTATAGAATTATAAATCGTGAAGATATGGAATTTATAGATTTGTAAATTGTGAAGTTATAAAATGAATGAAACTGTAGAATAAAAGATTTATAAGAGATTAACTTATAAATTGGATTTTTTGCCTTTAAATGGAATATTGATCGAGTTATTAATAAAGAAGATTTGTCAAATTGAAGTCGTTAGAAAATAGAAATAGAATTTATAAACGTTGTTTTATAAATTCGAAATAAATTGGATTTGATAAATTAAAATGTTAAAGAAGATATATTCGCGATTTTGGATAGCGAATTTTTATTAAAATAAAAATGTGTAGAAAAGATTGAAATTGGGTTAAGTGAATTATATTCACGATTTTGGACAGCGAATATACTCTTAAGGAAAATGGATATGTTCTGGAGAAACGATATTATAAAATGAAGTTAAACATTTTAAAGATGTTTTAAAATGTGTTAAATATCGAAATTATAGATTTCAACATTTATTGTTGAAATAGACGTTTTCGAGAAATAAGGAAATGATGGACTATAACACTGTTGTTATAGTAAATGATTTCCGAAAAGAAATGTTTTTAATGTAGTATTGGGATTTATATATCTATCAAAATTTCGAATCCCTATACTAGTGATTTTTGAGTCGTCGTAACGATGTTTTACGTAACATTCGTTTTGACTCAAATTGATGTTGTTATAGAAAATAGATTTCCTTAAAGAATGAATATATACTTAATTTGATTTAAGTATATCGAATATTTTCAAATGTGAAAATAAATAGATTTGTGAAATACTTATTATTTAATAAGTAAGGAAATACTTTTCCAATATGAAAGGAACGTTTTGAGAATTTATCTTCTTAAAGATAAATTGAAATTGAATATTGAAAACGATTTGAAAATCGAATATCAGTAGATATTCGAAAGTATAAATTCAATACGGAATTTATAAAAGAAAGCGAAGTTGTTTAAAAATAAATATTGATTTACTTTTGTAATGTGGAAATTGATTTGAAATCGTTTTTCAAATGGTTAAGTGTGGAAATTTTATATCTAGTAAAGATATTTTTGAAGATGAAATAATTTGGAAAATTATTTGGAATCTGATGATGTTGCGCATCTTTATTGATAGTTAAATAACCGACTATCAATAATTACCTTTAGATAGGTATTTGTTGTGAATTGGATGAATTTGAATGCCACACTTATTTTTGAATAAACGCTCACTATTCGGGTTAGCCGGGAAAGGACCATGGGGTCGTATAACCCATTCCGAATATGTGATACGTCGTTATGAATCGCATTTGAAGACCGGTGTTGAAGACCGGATATTTTTGAAAACGGAAGGATTACCGTCGAGTTACTCTACATCGACTGATCTTCGATTTAGAGGTTTTATCACCCTTAGTGACGGGAAGTCCTGACGTGATTGAAAATTATCCGGAATTGCAAGGGCTTCGTGAGAAGTGCCTTCGGTTCTGTTCGATCCCGGAACAGACTTGTATGGATTGTGTGTCTGACGTTACAATTTGAGATATAAAGCTGATTTCTTTCAAGTACATTTCTGTTGGTGGCGGAGAATTTATTCTCTTAGCTTAACACCCTTCTCTGAGACGTACGAGCTCAGAGGTTATGTAGTTGAAATTTATCAGCGATATATCCCAATTTGGTAACGTGGCATACTGAGTGTTGCTGTGAAATGATCAGTGTTTGTTCATTTGTGATATGATCATTTGTTTGATCTTATATCTTTGTGATCATAGGTTGATCATTTTGTTTGACCCGAAGCAGGGCTTTTTGTAGAAAGCGTAGCTTTGTGGACGAGACTTCATCGAGCCTCACACCCCGGAAATGGTCGAAACAGGACGAATGCGGCAAGGTTCTAGGGAGTAGCGCCCCTTAGTGTATGTCATTCCTTCTGGATAGAGGTGGTATCATGGTATGGAGCCCAGATACTTAACCTATGTGGTTGCTGCATTATTATCTATGTGGTTTGTTGGAAATCGGGGATCCTCGGGAAGATCGGTTACGATCGGGGGATGGCATACGCGTGTCAGTAGTTACCTATTTTTGCAGAGGTAACCCGGCCTTGTGTTGGCAGAGATCTAACCGTAATGTTAGGTTATTTCTCGGGTCGTCTATTCCAGGGACGTACCCATCGTGGAAGAGGAAGTTCCTTAGCCTGACCATTTGTTGGAAATCCAAAGAAACAATACGATCTTGTACGGTTTTAGTTGTAGAACCTATCATTCACTTATGGTGGTCACCACTGTTTGGATGGTAGCTATAGTAGGCATAAGTGCGGAATGCCTATGCTGGCTAAGATTAATATTATACTTTCGAAATGTTTTCTACACTATGCACTAATAATAATATCAAAAAAATGATTTGATTTTGCGTAGTAAGCATCTTTGACTATCATAAGAAGAAATCTCCTCCAATTCTGCGTTTGCATTGTGTGTGTGGTGGGAGGTCTTATGGTAGTCTCATTTTCCAAAAAGCATTTCGAATTGACTTTAAAGTTATCCTGTTGTTTATTTTAAAGAATAACTGTTTTACGATCTCACACCAGTCACCATGACTGACTCGGAGTTTATTGTTCCCTTCTAAACTCTGGGTGCCCACCAATTTCCACACGGGCAGCCTAGAGTTATATTATCAGGATATTCTGGATATTCTGGAGCTTGGAGATAAGCTGGATGACGAGACGTAGTATTTGTATCTGATATATTTATTCCGCTGTGTATTCTGTATGAGGACAGGTTTATATAACTGTCCATTGTTGTTCATTGACTCTGATGATATGATGTGATGTAATGTAATAACAGATATAATTCTTTTGTTTTTAAATGATATTCATTTATCTATTATATATTGTTCCGCTGCGATATGTGAGATTCTGATATTGTCTCTGTTCTGTGTTTCTATTGATGTCGTTCAGATGTTTTCTGTTGTTCTTCTTTCTTTCTTCTCTTTTTCTTCTTTTCTTCTTCTTCTACTTTTTCTTCTTCTTAAAACCCTCACTCTTGGAGTTTCCGGCACTCGATTGCTTGGCAGTCGATAAAGTGAGTATCGATGTTGAATTTTCGAAAGTCGAAAATTTCGGGATGTGACAGATCGTGCACGTGCACTTTTGGGTTGGGTTGTTTTATCTGGTGAGTTGTGTTTTGGAGAAGATGATGTGAGTCTCGGGTTTGGTCGCGTGCGAATGCATGGATTTCTCGAAGCAGTTGAAGTTGGTGGAAGACTTGGGATGACTCGGGGTGTTTGAGGGTAGGGCTCGGGTGAGTATTTCGAGCCTGGGTTTAAGATTTTTATAAAAAAAAGTAAGTAAAAGTTTGAACAGTTGTATAAAAAGGCAAAGTGTTTAACTAAGTTTTAAAGTGAATTTAAAGTGAAATGTTTTTAAAGGAATGTTTATTTAAGTTTTAAAAATTTAATGTTTAAATTGTTTTGGGTTAAAGGAAATTATATAATTTCAATTATATAATTGTTTTACAAAATGTTTTCAAATCTTTCAATTATAAAATAAATTTGAAAAATGTTTTCAAATGGAAATTTAATGATGTAATTAAGAATTTAATAAAGATAAAGAATTTATCTTTAAAATTAGTTAAAGTTGTGATAATTAATTAGTGAATTAATTAAAAGAATTATCACCTAATAAAATTTATTTGTATAATAAATTAATGATGAGATTAATTAAAGATAATTACTTAGGGTAAGTAATTAATGGGAAGTTAATGGGTAGTTAACGATGGGATCATTAAGTAGTGATTAGAAATAATTAATTATTGTAATTAAATTAAGATAATTAATTAATTGATTAATTAATCAAGGATAAACTTTGAATTGGATTAATTACTTAATGTAATTAATTAAGTAAATTACTTAGTGTAAGTAATTAATTTGTAATTACTAAATGTAATTAATTAAAAAGGATAATTACTTTATGGAAATAATTAATGAAAGGTAATTAAGGATTAATTACATAGATAATTAAGTAATGTGATTAATTAAAGTTAATTAATAAATATGATTAATTAAGACTAATTAATTAATGTGATTAATTAATGGACTGTAATTACTTAGTAAAGTAATTAATGTAATTACTGGATGTAATTAATGGAAGATGATTTAAGGATGAAAGAAATTTGGATTAAATTACTTTGTAATTAATCAAGGGATTAATTAAAGATAATTAATTAAGGAGTAATTAATTTATGTAATGAAGTAATTAAGGGAAGTTAATTACTGGATGAGATTAATCAAAGGTGATTAATAAATGTGACTAATTAAAGATTAATTATTAAATGTAATTAATTTAAATGGAGTAATTAATTAAAGAAGTAATTAAGGATCATTAATGAATATAATTAATGATATAATTAAGGGTTGATTAATAAAAACTAATTAATCAATAATAAGTAATTAAAAGTTAATTAATTAATGTAATTAATTAAGGATTAATGTAATTAATTATAGTTAATTAGTTTATGAAGTAATTAAAGGTTAATTACTATAATGGTTAAGTATAATTAATTTGTGAAATTAATTAAAGGCTAATTACTTGAATGTAATTAAAAGATAATTAATCAAGGATGATTAATTGAAATGAATAATTAAAGGATAATTAATTAATTAATTTATAATTAATTAATGATTAAGTAAGCAGGTTTTATAAAATGAAGAAATTAATTTAATTTATGTTAAATTAATTAGAGATAGTATAAATCATTACTTATGGATGGTTGAATAATATTGAATGCTTTGCATTGTTTGATATCTTTGATGAGATATGTGCTGATCTGTGATATGGATGTTTTGGTTGAATTGTGATGATAATATGAATTATCTATTGTGATAATAGTGTAGATTATCTATGGTGATATTGTGAATTATCTATCTGTGTGTATATAGATAATAGAATTGAATTGTTTTAACTTTAAAACAACTTGGCCTTAAAAGATACGTTTTGGATTTCGATGAGACCGGGATCGAGTTTCCAGATTTGGATATCCGAATACCACATCGATCCAAATTAACAATAGGTCGTGAATCTCAAGTGAAGATGAAGATTCAAAGTGCAAGGGTTATTGTCGTTAACTCTGAGGGTGATTCCAAAATGAGTGTAACGAGATAATGCCTTCGGTTTCGTTCGAACCCGGAATGAACTTGTATGGATTGAATGCTTTCAGAACATCGTCAGGTGGACGATGAGCATTCTAAGTGATGTGTTCTGATTAAAGGTAATCGTAGCCTCAAGCCTCATTAACCGGGAATGGCTAAAACAAGGGAGGTGCAGCAAGGCTTCGTGGGTAGCGCCCACTGAGAGTAAGGTCATCCCGGTCTAGATGTCCCTTTTTATTTCGGCTTAGTGGTGCGGTTGCAGATCACAACCGTGGGGTGATTTTATTCGGAATTATCCAATAAGGGATGGTTCCGGCTTTGGGTTGCAGGGGATTGGGCGTGATCCTCGATACGGTGATCTAGGCCACGTACTGTGACGGGCGGTACCCCAGTAGCCCTGCCATTGTATGGAAATACAACTTCCAATAAGTGATCTCGGACTTGATTGTATAACCCACTTTGTGGCTAGTATGCTGGAATTTAATAATGTAACAATTTCAGCTATGTGAGTATTTATTTGAAAACCATAGACCCTATTGTAATATAACTGAATTTCCTATCAAATGTTTGGTTAGCGTAAGGTAAAAACTTACCCATGTTTATGTGTGGGGAGTCTTACGTGATACCTTTTGTTTCAAAGGTTTTTAAAGTTAAGCAACTTTAACCGTTTACTCACACCAGACCCATGTCTGACCCAAGTGTTTATTTTCTATTTTATTAAACTCTTGGGTCCTCAAATTTTTTATGAGTAGCCAAGGGATTCAGGTTAGCTTTGACGAATCTATGGAGGAGATATGGAGCAGGAGGCTTCCGCGTTCGTAGATATATAGTGTCCGCTGTGTTGATCTCTGTGTTGTATCTTGTGTTGTATGATAGACAGGTTTTATAACTGTCTAATGTATTGTGTTGTATAAGCTGTGTAACTCTGATTATGTAAAGACTATGTAATAGTTATGTGATATATTATATTTTGTTCCGTTTCCGCTGTGAGATTCTGATATTGTTTAGTTCTTTCTCTATCTTTTCTCTTTTCTATCCCTTTCTTTCTTATTAATGATGCGTCATTCTGTGGAATGAATGGCGGGTCGTTACACAAATGCTAGAATTACTCAATTAACATTGATTTACTTCAATTTCTATTTATCACACTTTTGAATTCATTGTTCACAACATATGTTACCATTCTTATATACCTAATCTTTATTCAATGGTCATTTATTTCATACTAAATCATTTATAAATTTTAATGTTTGCATTTGTTTTCTTACATAAATTTATAGCCAAGTATAACAATTTACATTACTTCAATAAATTGTAATTTCATTTCAATTGTTAATAATTAATTTTTAAATGCATTGTTACATTTCATTTTGGCATTCATTTCATTATTAAATTACAAAGTTTTTAATTTCTTCCAAATTTATTTACCAAAATCTTATTAAATTGACAACTTTAATTATTGCAAATTTATAGGTCGTTACATTAGCACTAAAGGCCAATGAGTAAGCTGACCCTCTATCAGTGAGATCTAGAATTTATTTCTAGGCAATGGATAGAGTAAGGCCAAAATATCAGAAATGTGATAGATATGGGAGGGTTAATTCCTATCAATGGGTCATGTTTAAATTAAGTATATGGTTATCCATATGCAAACTCTGTATAATTACTCTAAGTAGCGGATTGTCCACTATTTATAACTTAACCATTTTTAACTCAAGACGTACGTTGTGTATATTAGAGTTCCCCGGTGAGGACTCGAATATTGGTTGCATACTTCCAAAAGAACCAGAATTGAGTTAGCCGAGTATTATCGCTTATTTTGGAGACACGGGTTTTGGATTAAGTATGATTTATTCGAACCACTCCAAACTAATAACGTTCGTGATGGGTCGTTATGAAGTATGCTATGGAGATGTACTATTCTTCTTGAGGGTGATTCCAAAATGAAAGACAGTAAATGTTGAATGTTTGTTCGATCCTGGAACAACTTGTATGGATTAATGCTAGCATTGCATTGGTTGCTTGGAGGGTGGTGCTAGCATTCCAAGATGGTCTGCTTAAAGGAAAGGTTATTGTAACTTCAAGCCTCACAACCGATAAATGACTAAAGCAGGGACATGCATCAAGGCTATGTGGGTCGCTCCCATTAGGGTATGATCATCGCCAAATCTAGAGTAATATCTATGGTTTATGTATGCTTCAGGATCCCTTTTATGGTTGTTGATTGCAACCAAGGGGTGATCATATTTGGCGCTATCCAGTAAGGGGTAGGGCCGCTCCTAAGTAGCTAAGGTACAACGTGTTGTAGCCTCCCGTACATTTTATTTAGAGGTGTACGAATTCGGTGGGTAGACCCTTACCTTTTCATAGTTGGAATCCATTTCCCAATACGAGCCTCCGGACTTGATTGTATACCTATTATGTTGGAATTTAATAATGTAACAATTTCGGCTATGATTCCATATTTATTTTAAACCCAAAAATTATGATAATATCAGAGGATTTTATATAGAATTTTTTTGGTTATCGTAAGGTAAAAACCCGTCCGTGTTAATGTGCGGTGTGGTCTTACGAGATACCTTTAATTTGAAGGTTTTTACAAAGTCAAACTTATGCTTTACTCACACCAGACACATGTCTGACCCGGAGTTTTATTTCTTTCCCTTAAACTCTTGGGTACTCAAATTTTTATAAGTAGCCAAGTAGTCAGGTTTCTTTGGAGCATTTTGGGAAGCAGTATGGAGCAAAAGCTTGCACTGTATCTAGTAGTTATATTTATTTCCGCTGTTATAGTACATTATGTATTAGTAATTTAGGTAGGCTGATATAGCTATCCTTGTTGGGAATAGTACTTGTTGAAACTTCAAAGTAACATTTTGGAGTAATCATATGTACTATTATGTGATGATGTATATGTAACTCTATCATTTGTGAGAAAAATCTGTATTTGTTTTCTTTGCCTTTTATTTTCTTTACTCCACGACCTATCTTTCGGACACTTAGATGATCGGCACATGAATACCGAAGATATATTGAGTGTCGTCTTTGGGTGTAAGAAAGGCAGATCGTCACATTATCTTCCAACATTATTAATTATTTAATAAATATTTTTTCACGATATAAAATATTGATAAATAACTTAAAAAAATATTAAATATAAATAAATAATTTTTAAACATTATTAAACAATAATTTAAATAACTCTAAAACATTATTAAATAATAATTAAACAATTTTTTAAAGGGTGGAGTAAAACAAATAAGTTCAAAACCTATTTCGATAATAGAAAACCCCAACAGGCAGATTTAAAATCATATCCTGAAATCAGAACCAATTCTAAGCCAAAACGACAACTAATAGTATTCCAAAATACTAAATTGAGGCCAACAGCAACCAAAGCACTTAACCAATGTTGTTATTGATTTTTATCACTACAGGGGTTAAGTTTTTCAACATATAACAATGTCATAACTAAGAGTGCTAAACAATCATGATTTAACAATTAACAATCTATATAACAAGGTTGTAACTGAAATAGAATCAACTGGAAAATAACTGGAAATTAATAATCATAATTACGAGAAATCCAGATTTCTCTACAAATTTTCCTATTTTTCAATTTAAAATATTAATTGCTTTTCATAGTGGATATTTAACCAACAACCAATAATTTCAAGCAAAAAAAACAGTAAAATTTAACTACTATATATCTTATTGATAAACCAAAAAGGTGAGTTTAACTCATTGAAATTTCAGTTGGCGCTGAAGCGTTCCTGTTTGAACTAAAATTGAACGACGTTCGATTTTACCACAAATTTAACTTGCTCTAAATCCAACCAAACTAGTTCCATCATGTAGCCTTGGTAATTATGGGTGCAATGCAAAAAGTTTCATCTCGATTGGACCTTAGATGGAAAAGTTATACAATTGATAAGATTGTTAAATTTAATGATATTAATTGAGCATTGATTACCATAAAACTTTATTACCCTATTTATATCATCTTCCCCATTTATAAACTTCCACTCTCAACCCGATGCTCCTCATCATGGCTGCACATTCCACTACCTCCCTCCCTTTCCACATGCGATGAATCCCAAAACAAACTTGGCCAAACTTTTCCCCTACACGAGCTCCACCTTATGGTCACCTCCACATCACGTCCACCCTCACCCTACAAAACACGACATCGCCCCATCCCCTTCGACATGCTCAGGTCGCGACCTTCTCCATGGAGCCGCACAACCCCGAAAACCTCCCAGAGGTGCTCTTCCATCCCAGAAGCCCAAATCCAATCACCAATTTGCCTAACAACATATAGATTTTAAGAATACCCAAACCCTAGTTATTAAGCAAACTGTCAAACGCCTAAAACTGTTACCGCATCCCCCAATACTCATTCAAAAGATAGATCTCCAAATTATAAAGCAAAGATCACACCTTTATATATATATATTATTTGTTTTGAATTTATGAGTGAAAATGGAAACCGATTTTAGTGTTTTTGATTCTGAAAGATGATGGAACAGAATGGAAGAGTATAGATAAGAGAAAGCTGTGTATTGTAAGTGTTGGCTTATATATAATTTGCCAATTCTGGCATCTAGCTGTGAAAATCTTTGTCCGCGTGTGAACTTCGAACAATAACACAAAAATACAATCATGCTCAAAATAGCGATGCGACCCCAGAAAAATAATAATTAATATACACTGGTTATCGTATTTTGAAAAATCACAAAAACATTGTTGTTTGTCGAAATATCGTCAAACGCTAATTTAAATATTTTCCAAATTAAAATTTATGGAAAAATTAAATAAATAAAATGAAATACATCAATAAAAATTGAGTCACTGTAATAAAAATTATTTATCGATTAATTATCCCAACTATTTATTACTATAAATAAATTTACAAAATAAATTCACAGTTATTATTTATAAAATAAAGGAGATAAATATGACCACTAACCATTTAATTAATATTCAATTTAAATCCTGATATTTAAATACTATTTAAATATTAAATTCACGATTCAAACATTTAAAATAATCTCTTTATTTGAATTCAGGTTTTAAACTTTAAAAAACAATTATTTCAATATTTAAAATTAATCAAATATTCAAAATCAAACGACATAATTTTGGGTCGTTACATTCTTCCCTCTTAAAATAATTTCATCCTCGAAATTTCTATGGTAAGAAAAATGCCTCCAGACCCTTAATCTTTTTTAAAATCAATTAGTTAAAATGGATTATTAAATTTCCAAGTCTCTTAAAGTTACGGAAAATTTCGACAGCGTCTCCTCTGCATGGATCGATCGAAAAAACTACAAATCGCTACTACGACTCCAAATTAACAAAAAAAACAAAAGCCAAGTGGCCTCCCATATCTAAGGCATAAAGCCATCAACCAAAACAAAATTATAAACATGTACCTATTAGTCGGGTAATCAGACTTTACTTATGAAACCAAAAGCATCAAATTAGCCTTTCCTTTCATGAACTTGCATCTTACTTACAAATAATATCAAGGCATATAACTTGGATTTCTAATATCAGAAGAATATAATTCATTTTAAAGCACGTGCGATTTACATATACCATCCGCATGCAATATCAAATTTGATGCTTGATCACACAGTTTCACTTCCGAACTAGTGTCGCTCACTTGACCACTCTTGTGTGGACTTTGATCTGGTTCCTTAATTAAAAACCATCGTTCTCTTTGCATAGCCATATATTATGATAGAGAACTCAAGGATCATATTAAAAATCTATATCAAGTGTATGCCATCAAGAATCAAATGAAAAATCCTAACTCGAATCGGTGTAAATCACCTTGAAATCGTGTACTGGAATTTGGATCGAAACCGTTTATGTGAATAAAATGATGTATGTACAACTTACATATTCATCTTATTAGTTCATTAATTGGTCCAATTATTTTATTTACATTCATTGTAAATTACAATTAATTTTCCAATAGTATTTCCTTTAGTACTATTATCACTTATGAGTCATCTCATTAAACCATCACTTAAGCTTATGAACTATTTTTTTTGAAACACCACTTAGGTTTATAAATCACTTTGAAACTTAAGTCCATATTCTTAATACTCTTTTACCCCCTAAGAGTACATATATACAGATTTCAAATTTGTTTTTACTTAATCTAAATGTTCATAATTTTTTAACTTATTATTTTCTCAAATTTATAAGTATAAAAACTTATCATCTAATAATTTTCAACAGAAACAATTAGCTTCAATTTCAATATCCATTGGAGAGTTTTCAATTACCCAAAATCGTCAATAACTCCATTTTATTTTCAAATAAATGAAATGCACAAGCCAAATTATCCAATGGATAGAATACATGAGTCTATAATATTACTTAACTAAAAATTCCAGAATTTAAAAAACCAAATTTTTTTTAGCAAATCGCTAATAAATACTAATAAGATACATATCTCCATTTGTAGATCAAATGATACCTTTGGGAATCTAAAACAGTCTTTGTTTTACCAAAACAACTCTGAAGCAAATTCCTATGGTAGCAATCTCTCACTTGGACCCTCAAAAATGAACGCCAATGATGCTGTAGTCATCACTAGAGTTATTTTCCAGGGACTGAAGAGAGTTCAGTGCTTTCTATCTCCTTAAAATCCATTATAAAATATTTCTATAAACAAATACTTTCTAAATAACACTATTATTATTTTCTCCAAAAACTTGAAAAAATAATTTCGAAAACATCGGGTTTTCAGTTCTCAAATTCTCAGTTTAAATCCTTTTTCATTCGTAACCCATTTCATAAATTACACTTATATAATTTTATCTTTTTATAAAAACATTTCACAAATGTTCATCTTGCTTTGATTATAATGAACAATTTTTATTAAAATTAAACTTTTTACTCAACATTATCATTGAATGCCATATAGTCAAATCGTGAAACTTAATTCACAAAGTGTTCATATTAAATTTAACCAAACAATAAATGCTTATAAACTATCTGAGCCCAATTAATCAATGATAAATGGTAATAGTCTAATATTACCATTCTCTAATTAACAACCAAACCTATCACAGATAACTATATTAATTTCAGAAAATTAGTCTTTTACATATAAAATATAAATAAGGTAAAATTATTTCATTTACTCAATTTCAAAACAATACAGTGTCAATTTTCCTTGTTCAGGTGTTTAGAAACCCCTATCGATACAATAGTTCCTTCTGCATCGACAAGAATTCATAAACCACTCAATCGATAAATCAACACAATATAAATTTTTTTATAGCACTAACAAATATGTGCTCATATATATATATGATACACTACTCATCCTAGGGTCTCACTTAACCTATCTCAAATGAGTTAACCCCACCAAAGCACAGCTGTTTGCTCAATTTAAGCTCTGATACAAACTCTAACGACCTACCTTTTCGATGGACAAAAGTTGACAAAAATACATCCATGGTATTTGTAGGATCGATTTCACCCTAGAGGGGGTGAATAGGGTGATACTAATAATAATAAAAATTAATGCGGAAATACAAATAATAATTGCAGCACAGATAATAGCAGAATAATAAAAGCAGAAATAGAACAACACAGATTTACCCAGCTTCGGCAAAACTGTGCCTACGTGCTGCCCCCAAGGTTTCTACTAGAAATTAAGTAGTCAAACGCTTACACACGTAAACTTGCGACACCCGCTATCGACTAACCTAACTCTATGCTCAAAACCCTGCCATAACTCAGCCACCGAGTTGCGAATTCTCAAACTACGCCCCGTAGTTTGTACCTAGTCACACGACTAGAAAATTACAAAAGTTTAAAAGAAAATTACAAAATAATAACAATTTAAAATACAAAACCCTATATAATATTTTAAGCCCAAATTATAATAAGTAAGAATATAGAGCCGACCCACTAATTAAAAAACATTTCCCCTCTTTTCTTTTTCTCTGAGTAAAAATGTTGGCCGTGCTTTTATTTCTCTTCAAACAGCTAGGGTTTTATTTGATTGAAGCCGCCGCTTGAACTCTCGATCGATTGAAGTATGCTTCTGATTCTGGTTGCTTCGTCAATCAATTTTTGGCTTTGATTTGCATACGGCTGCTCCAATGCATCGAGCTCGAATGATAAAAGTGGTGTGTGATTTTGCTTTTCCAATTTGCTTATGCTCGACTTGATTCGAGTTATTGATTTGGGATTTTATTTGAAACTTGGTTCCGTGATTTGCTTTAACTCGAATGGTTTTGCCAATGATGATAATTGGGTAATTTATAGGGTTTGTAACGACCCGCCTTTTTGGACGTTTTAAGCAGACACACATGTCAGAATCAACCCATTCAAAAGGGCAGATTGTTATGGGGTGAATAAGAAAAAGAGAAAGAAATAAAACAAGTACAGAATCTCGCAGCGGAATGAAAAAATATAATAATCAAATAACAGTTCATGAAGTTGTTTTATAAATACATTTGATTATTCTTTACAACACAAACATCAGAGTTACATAAACAGGAATAACTAAATAAATGCAGCGGAACAACATGATGCGGTAGAATAAATAAAATAAATAATAATAATACAAATCTTCATCTTCGTCCTCCAGAAATAAGGTCTTCAACCTTGAAATGCTCAGGTTGACCAGAGCAAATTGAAAAGACAAAACACTCGAGTCAGAACTAAAAGATCTTATGAAGTTAAATCAACAGTAAATAAATATGAGTGTAATGGCGTCGGAGATGTTTACGGGGTTTACATCTCTTATCCAGTGTCTAACGTAGGTGCAATAACTTAAGAGATGTTCGGGATTTACATCTCCTAAGGATCCGTTAAACTATTTACTATGTAGTAAAATACGCTATTATAGTATGTCTACAGTAAAGTAATAGTATTAAAATAGCATTAAGGCGTTACCCATATCCCCCTTAACACATTTTATAATTCCCATAGTGTGACGACCGCCCATGACCCCTGCACCGAATCTAGAGGTAGTGCGCTGTAAAGTGTGCCAGGCGACCATGGACGATTGTCAAGGTAAGATTAAAACAAAAGAATCTATCGTATTACTCACAGCGCATGGACAAAATACAATAGAACATATGTATAGTGAAGCTTTACAGAACAAAATGACATCATATAAAACTCCATAATAGTTGAATACAAGCATCCACATAGTCAATACATCCAGCCTCACTACATAACTCTCAGAGAATACAAAACAGCGGAATATCCAGTACATATAATAAGAAGATAATATGCAACCCTCTAGCTCGTCTTCGATATCAGCATCGTGAGAAGAGAACAGCACCTGTCACCTGCTACCTAGTCTGCCCGTCCCAAAATGGACGAACAGCCCAAGGCAATAAGAATTAAAACATAAAGCCTTGAGTCAGACAACAGTCTTAGTGAGCAGTAAATTAACTAACAACATACCAAAAGAGCATAAAGGAAAAGGAATAGGAATACAACCCTCCCACTCCAACCTCATTCTACAGTGATAGCCCCCAGACACACACTAAGTAGAAGCAAACATAGCAGAGCATACAATTTAAAGTAAAGCAATTTTCACTCGAGTCAAGAGCGATGTTTTCCAAGTACAAATCCCAAGGTCTAAAACCAAGGTCAGATAAGCACCCAGGAAATACCGCTCTTGAGACCGAATGACGATACAACCAAACATCCATGACTCGGCTATCACTGTTATCATTGTTGCGATATCACCGTTAATTGAATGACCGGCACATTCTTTCAGCCGTCCGTCAAGGGCTAATGGTAACCCCGGTTCTAGACATAACTCCCGCACGTCATCGTGACCCGTGCCTAGGATTATCGAATCTACCCAGAGTACTCGACCATCAACTTAGTCTTTTGGGCGTCCCCATGTACTCTTGCTTAGAGCATGCTAGAACCTTCAACAACGATGAGATCTCAACCTCCTAGTCATCCTCCTCGACGACTATTGCCATACTAGCTCAAGCGCCTCTCGAGCATCCATTATCCTCAACTCGAATCATATCACCGAGTTATCAACATGCTTGGAATGATCCCGCCTGGATTAGACCAAGTCTTCATCATATGATGCCTCGCTTCATTACATCCTCGCAAAGCTTCATCTCAACTTCACATCATCAAATCTATGCATAGGAGCTTCATCATCCCGCTACATATGCCACGAGCAGCTTTTCCAATTCAAGAGCCTTTCCCTTAGCTTTTGAATCACCTTCGATCTAAATCTAATCATCAATCATCTAGTTCATAACAATCAATCAAATCAAACATCAATCCAAGCAATCAAGCATTCAAAAATGATCTAAGTAGACAATTATAACAATAATGGCATTTTCGTAATTAAAGAGTTGAAAGTCCAATAAGCATGAAAACATGGATTATATCTCTACAAACTTGATGAATGAACTTGCATAGGTTAACATATGATAAAATGGATGTAACATCATCATGAACAATGGATCTATATGGATCTACACATAGGATGAAGAAAATGCATGGAAATCACTATTTTAACACCAAATCGGGCCAACAATCCGATATACTCCTTTGGATCCGTGTGAGAGATAATCACCACTCACCAAATCACCTAAACAAACCCAAATCAATACGCTTCAGATCTGGACAGCAAAGGATCAAGCTTGATCTATCACAAATCCGCTTCAAATGAAGAAATCTCTCTTGAAAAGATGAAGATCTTCAATCTAAGCTCTTGAATCTTCAATCTTGATCTTCGATTTGGATGGATGGAAGCACTAGATTAGAGTGGAGAAAAGAAGTGAAGAAGTGTAGAAGTCGAGCTCTCAAAATGGCAGCACTTCGTCGCTTCAAAATCCGGATCCCAAAAAGTGAGAACAACCCCTCCTATTTATAGCTGAAAACTGCCCTTAAGTCGTAACTCGGCTATCTTCTTAAGTCGGTGCCGACTTAACACCATGCCGACCTAGTGCCTTGCCGACCTAGTGCCTTGCCGACCTAAAAACTCATCTGCCTATGACTCGCAACAAAACAGCTGTCTCCTAAGTCGGTTACGACTTATGGCATGCGCCTACGACTTAACTGAAAAGGCCTCCGACTTAACCAAGCTTCGACTCAACACATGCTCCCCTGAACGACCTACCGACTTAGCAGACTACGACTTACTGCTATGCCGAGTTAACCAGCCTATACGACCTAACGACTTAACTGCCTCGCCGACCTACGACTTAACCATATGACCGACCCAACGAAGCAGACTCATCATACTGCCGCAAAACCCAAGTCCTAAGTCGGTTGACGACTCAACAACTTAACACAGGAGACGTCCTGCCGACTCACAACTCAACACACGTTGCCGACTCAACTACCTACCGACTCAATTACCCTGCCGACCTAACACTTAACACCCAAACACTTAGGTCGCTCACAACATGTCCTTAGGTCGTTGCCGACCTAACTCTACTCCAGAATACTTAGGCTGCCTACTATTCTTCCTTAGGTCGCCCTAACCTCTTAAGTCGGTCAACCCCACTTCCTTAACTCGGCAACGACTTAACAAATAACTTGTCAGACATGCTAACTACTAAGTCATCCAGGTCTTAAGTCGACCACTATCTTAACTCGTTAGCCGACTTAACACTTAACCCACCACTATCCTTAAGTCGGTTAATACTATAAGTCGGTCAACTTCTTAGATAGGCTACTCCCTTAAGTCGGTCACTCGACCTAAGCCACCCTATCTTCCTTAGGTCGTCGCCGACCTACCACTTAGTCATTAACCCGTCCAGACCTATTTTCTTAACTCGTCCAAACTTCCTAAGTCGGCTACGACTTAAGACTTAAGAAAAATTCTGCTAAAACCTGAAATGACCTAACAACAATACAATCAAAGGTCAATCATTTTAGAATGTTTTGATCCGTAAAAATACGGGTCATTACATTCTCTCCCCCTTAGGAATTTCGCCCCCGAAATTCCAAACAAACAAGGCAATCAAAGCTATTCTGTACGCCTATCATCCATAACAATCAATAGACCATGCATCCAATTCTAGCTTAGCGTACAAAATTCTAAGACTTAGAACAAGTTACAATTTCGTTAGATGACACGACACCTTAGGACCATACCTTGAAGAGTTCAGGATGAGCTGCCTTCATCCTCTCTTCCACCTCCCACGTACAGTCGTTATCATCGTCACTCCATTGTATCTTGAGCAACTTAACTATCTTCCTCCTAAGCTGTTTCGTGTCGGTTTCAACAACACGAAGCGGCTTACGAGGTCTTCTATCGACTGGATCAACTTCTAAGTCTTCACAGCTATCAGCAGAAACCACCGTACTCGAGTCGTGCACATACTTCCGTAGATATGATACATGAAAAACATTGTGCACACTCGACATCTTCTCTGGTAACTCTAATCTGTAGGCGAGCTTTCCAATTCGCTCGATGATCGGGAATGGTCCAACAAATCTCGGAGTCAATTTTCCTTTCTTCCCGAATCGAATAACATTCTTCAGTGGAGAAATCTTCACAAAAACCATATCTCCTACGTCGAATTCCAAATCCTTTCGACGCTTATCGGCATAACTCTTCTGACGGTCCTGGGCTGCCTTCATTCGTTGCCGAATGATCTCTATACAATCTGAAGTCTGTCGAATCATTTCTGGCCCAAGTATCAGCTTCTCTCCTGTTTCCAACCAACATGTCGGAGAGTTACACGGTCTTCCATATAATGCCTCATACGGTGCCATACCAATGCTTGACTGGTAACTGTTGTTGTACGCAAACTCCACCAAATGAAGGTGATCTTCCCATGATCCTCCGAAGTCCAAAACACATGCTCTAAGAAGGTCTTCCAAAATTCGGTTGACTCTCTCGGTCTGACCATCTGTTTGGGGATGATAAGCTGTACTTAAACACAACTCGGTTCCCAAGACTTCCTGGAAGCTCTTCCAAAATCCACTAGTGAACAATGGGTCTCGATCGCTCACTATACTCTTCGGAATACCATGGAATCGAACTATCCACTTAACATACAACTCAGCCAACTTTGATGCAGTCCTAGTCGATCGAACCGGAATGAATCGTGCACTCTTAGTCAGACGATCCACAATGACCCAAATCCCTTCATTTCCCGTTCTGGTTCTAGGCAATCCATCAATAAAATCCATCGAAACTTGTTCCCACTTCCATGTAGGAACTTCTAATGGCTGAAGCAATCCACTTGGCTTCTTCTGTTCGGCTTTTACCAACTGGCAGTTCATACATTTGGAAATAAAATTCCCAACATCCTTCTTCATACCTTCCCAGTAGTAGGTTCTCTTCATATCCCGATACATCTTATTTCCACCGGGATGAATTGTCAACTTTGAGTGATGACTTTCCTTCAGAACTTCACTCCTCAATTCATCCATATCGGGAACAACTAGTCGTCCTTGCTTCCGAAGCCAACCCTCTCGATCGACCTCGAATCCTTTATCCTTTTCTGGATCCAATCCAGATTCCAATTCCCGGATAATCTTGACAAGCTTATCATCTCGCTTTTGGCTCTCACCAATCCTTTCCACAAGAGTGGGTCTTATCGATAAGTTTGCCAACATTTCAGGTTCCAATTCACATTTAGGCCTGAAGTCAAATCCAGCTAAATACTCGAGACTCTTCCATTCTGAAAACATGGCCCCCAATCCTGCATGTCTTCGACTTAACGCATCCGCCACTGCGTTACCTTTTCCCGGAGTATAAGCTATACCAAAATCATATGATGCCAAAAACTCTAGCCAACGTTGCTGCCGAAGATTCAAATCCTTTTGGGAGAAAAGATACTTCAACGACTTATGATCCGTAAACAACTCGAATCGAACTCCCAACAGATAATGCCTCCACATCTTCAGAGCAAATACAATCGCTGCTAACTCCAAATCATGAGTTGGGTAATTCCTTTCATGCGCCTTCAGTTGTCGACTGGCATACGCAACAACCTTATCCCTCTGCATCAGCACTGCTCCAAGTCCAGTACCACATGCGTCGGTGTAAACCACCATCTCATCATTCCCACTAGGAATAGTCAAAACAGGAGCACTCGTCAATCTCTCTTTCAGGATTCCGAAAGCTTGCTCACACTTAGCATTCCAACAGAACACTTGGTTCTTCTTCGTCAATCCTGTTAACGGTGCAGCTATCTTGGAGAAGTCTTTGATAAACCGTCGATAATATCCTGCTAATCCAAGAAAACTTCTCACATCAGATGCATTCTTAGGTTTAACCCAATCCTGGATTGCTGCCACCTTAGCGGGATCAACCGCTATTCCATTTCCAGAAATCACATGGCCTAAGAACCTCACTTCACTCTTCCAGAAGTGACACTTCGAAAACTTAGCCTTTAGCTGATGTTTCCGTAAGATATCCAAAACAATACGCAAGTGCGTCTTGTGCTCTTCTTCCGTTCTGGAATAAATCAGAATATCATCCACGAACACAAGTACGAACTTGTTCAATTGATCTCTGAACACTCTATTCATAAGATCCACAAAATATGCTGGCGCGTTAGTCAATCCAAACGGCATTACCAGCCACTCAAAGAAACCGGATGGTGTCCTAAAAGCAGTCTTCGGCACACTATCCTTAGCTACTCTCAATTGGTGAAATCCCGTTGCCAAATCCATCTGAGAAAACACCTTAGCTTCGTGAAGCTGATCAAACAAGTCATCTATTCTCGGCAATGGATACTTGTTTTTCTTAGTCACCTTATTCAGCTCACGATAATCCACACACAATCTCAACGACCCATCTGCCTTGGTTGCAAACACAACTGGTGCACCCCACTCGGACACACTACGCCGAATGAATCCTTTCTGCAAAAGGTCATCAACTTGCACCCTCAACTCTTGCTGTTCCCTAGGCGCCATCCGCCTAAGAGGCATCACAACAGGTCTGGCTCCTTCAACTAGATCTATACGAAACTCGATCTCTCTATGCGGCGGCAACCCTTTGACTTCGTCAAAGACATCCTCGAATCCATTTGCGATTGGCACTAAAGACAGTCCATCCCGTGGAACAACTAGCGAATACATGAAGCTCATGAAGACGCCTTCCTCATGCTTACATCGTATCACAATCTTTCGCCCTTCCACATTCTCGACTGTCACCTCCAGCCTCTCACAATCAACCTTAGCCGCATACTTCCTAAGCCAGTCCATACCCAAGATAATTCCGAACCCCGCAAAGTTCAGAACAAAGCAATCACAAACAAAAGAGCAACCATGACTCGATACAACTAGACCACGGCATAACATACACAAACAAGACGAACCCCCAACTGGATTAGTCACTACCAATGGCCTATCAACAATATCCGGCTTCAAACCTAACCGGCCTACTAGTTCATTACAAACAAATGAATGCGACGCTCCAGTATCAAACAGAACTCTAACTGGAACACCACATAGGAAAAGAGTACCTTGAACAACCACACTCTTTCCCTTCTCTTCAGCAGTAGGAACTTTTGAAGACGACGGAACAGCTCCTAAAGCATAGGCTTGCACAATCTGTCTGTCCTTCCTCGGTTCTGGACAATTCTTCCTGAAATGCCCCGGCTTGTCACAGTTGTGACACTTCATCGGTGCCTTCGGATTCTTACAATCCTTAGAGAAATGGCCCTTCTGTTGACAATTGTAGCAAGTCACCTCGCCTTTCGGCTTCTTCTGGCCATCCTTACCCTTCTGCTGCTGCTGCTTCCTCTTCTGGTTTCCACCCTGCTGTGGTTTAGATTCTCCCTTGGTAACAGCAACAACAGGTCCTTCCTTAGGAAACAGACTCTCATGCCTAAGAGCTTTCTCCACAAGCTTCTCAAATGAATCGTCCAAATGATCCACCAACTGCCTCCCAAGATAACTATCCAAGCCGGTCACGAACTTCTCATTCTTCTGATAAGCAGATTCAATATATGACCGGGCATACTTGGACAAAGCTTCAAACTCAGAAACATACTCAAGAACAGATCTTCCACCCTGCTTGAGCTCCACAAACTTCTTGAACAGAACAGACTTCTGAGCTGTAGAAATGAACTTAGCTTCAAATCTGACTTGGAATTGCTCCCAAGTAATCTCTTCTTCCGGAGTAGTGATGGTAATAGAGTTCCACCAATCAGAAGCTCTCCCTTGAAGCTGCCTTGATGTCAACTTCCTCTTAGTTGCATCATCAATTCCCAAATCACCAAAGATCCTTCTACAAGCATCTATCCACCTCTGGACCTCAATAGTTGATTCTGTTCCCAAGAAAACCTTTCCTCCAAGAGCAGTATAATCCTTGCACAACTTAGCAAAATCCACTGGTTTCGGAGTTTGGACTTGAACTCCAACATCAACTGCCGCTCCCGGAACCGGTATCCTTCTCATGATCGAAGTCATCATAGCTTCGAACATGGCTGCATAGTCAGCAGTCTCTTCAGTAGCACGGCCTTCCCTAGCAGCTGGTCTCCCTCTTCGACTCATTCTCAATATCTATAAAAAAGAATGATTAGAACATCTAGAGAAACAGCTGCACAAAGGACTCAAACTCTACCAAGCTACTATATTATATATAGTATTCATCCATCAAAATACAATTACGTCTCTCATACGTAGTTACTTCAGCGAGCGTTGGGTAAAATCGATTAACCTGGCTCTGATACCAAATGTGACGACCGCCCATGACCCCTGCACCGAATCTAGAGGTAGTGCGCTGTAAAGTGTGCCAGGCGACCATGGACGATTGTCAAGGTAAGATTAAAACAAAAGAATCTATCGTATTACTCACAGCGCATGGACAAAATACAATAGAACATATGTATAGTGAAGCTTTACAGAACAAAATGACATCATATAAAACTCCATAATAGTTGAATACAAGCATCCACATAGTCAATACATCCAGCCTCACTACATAACTCTCAAAGAATACAAAACAGCGGAATATCCAGTACATATAATAAGAAGATAATATGCAACCCTCTAGCTCGTCTTCGATATCAGCATCGTGAGAAGAGAACAGCACCTGTCACCTGCTACCTAGTCTGCCCGTCCCAAAATGGACGAACAGCCCAAGGCAATAAGAATTAAAACATAAAGCCTTGAGTCAGACAACAGTCTTAGTGAGCAGTAAATTAACTAACAACATACCAAAAGAGCATAAAGGAAAAGGAATAGGAATACAACCCTCCCACTCCAACCTCATTCTACAGTGATAGCCCCCAGACACACACTAAGCAGAAGCAAACATAGCAGAGCATACAATTTAAAGTAAAGCAATTTTCACTCGAGTCAAGAGCGATGTTTTCCAAGTACAAATCCCAAGGTCTAAAACCAAGGTCAGATAAGCACCCAGGAAATACCGCTCTTGAGACCGAATGACGATACAACCAAACATCCATGACTCGGCTATCACTGTTATCATTGTTGCGATATCACCGTTAATTGAATGACCGGCACATTCTTTCAGCCGTCCGTCAAGGGCTAATGGTAACCCCGGTTCTAGACATAACTCCCGCACGTCATCGTGACCCGTGCCTAGGATTATCGAATCTACCCAGAGTACTCGACCATCAACTTAGTCTTTTGGGCGTCCCCATGTACTCTTGCTTAGAGCATGCTAGAACCTTCAACAACGATGAGATCTCAACCTCCTAGTCATCCTCCTCGACGACTATTGCCATACTAGCTCAAGCGCCTCTCGAGCATCCATTATCCTCAACTCGAATCATATCACCGAGTTATCAACATGCTTGGAATGATCCCGCCTGGATTAGACCAAGTCTTCATCATATGATGCCTCGCTTCATTACATCCTCGCAAAGCTTCATCTCAACTTCACATCATCAAATCTATGCATAGGAGCTTCATCATCCCGCTACATATGCCACGAGCAGCTTTTCCAATTCAAGAGCCTTTCCCTTAGCTTTTGAATCACCTTCGATCTAAATCTAATCATCAATCATCTAGTTCATAACAATCAATCAAATCAAACATCAATCCAAGCAATCAAGCATTCAAAAATGATCTAAGTAGACAATTATAACAATAATGGCATTTTCGTAATTAAAGAGTTGAAAGTCCAATAAGCATGAAAACATGGATTATATCTCTACAAACTTGATGAATGAACTTGCATAGGTTAACATATGATAAAATGGATGTAACATCATCATGAACAATGGATCTATATGGATCTACACATAGGATGAAGAAAATGCATGGAAATCACTATTTTAACACCAAATCGGGCCAACAATCCGATATACTCCTTTGGATCCGTGTGAGAGATAATCACCACTCACCAAATCACCTAAACAAACCCAAATCAATACGCTTCAGATCTGGACAGCAAAGGATCAAGCTTGATCTATCACAAATCCGCTTCAAATGAAGAAATCTCTCTTGAAAAGATGAAGATCTTCAATCTAAGCTCTTGAATCTTCAATCTTGATCTTCGATTTGGATGGATGGAAGCACTAGATTAGAGTGGAGAAAAGAAGTGAAGAAGTGTAGAAGTCGAGCTCTCAAAATGGCAGCACTTCGTCGCTTCAAAATCCGGATCCCAAAAAGTGAGAACAACCCCTCCTATTTATAGCTGAAAACTGCCCTTAAGTCGTAACTCGGCTATCTTCTTAAGTCGGTGCCGACTTAACACCATGCCGACCTAGTGCCTTGCCGACCTAGTGCCTTGCCGACCTAAAAACTCATCTGCCTATGACTCGCAACAAAACAGCTGTCTCCTAAGTCGGTTACGACTTATGGCATGCGCCTACGACTTAACTGAAAAGGCCTCCGACTTAACCAAGCTTCGACTCAACACATGCTCCCCTGAACGACCTACCGACTTAGCAGACTACGACTTACTGCTATGCCGAGTTAACCAGCCTATACGACCTAACGACTTAACTGCCTCGCCGACCTACGACTTAACCATATGACCGACCCAACGAAGCAGACTCATCATACTGCCGCAAAACCCAAGTCCTAAGTCGGTTGACGACTCAACAACTTAACACAGGAGACGTCCTGCCGACTCACAACTCAACACACGTTGCCGACTCAACTACCTACCGACTCAATTACCCTGCCGACCTAACACTTAACACCCAAACACTTAGGTCGCTCACAACATGTCCTTAGGTCGTTGCCGACCTAACTCTACTCCAGAATACTTAGGCTGCCTACTATTCTTCCTTAGGTCGCCCTAACCTCTTAAGTCGGTCAACCCCACTTCCTTAACTCGGCAACGACTTAACAAATAACTTGTCAGACATGCTAACTACTAAGTCGTCCAGGTCTTAAGTCGACCACTATCTTAACTCGTTAGCCGACTTAACACTTAACCCACCACTATCCTTAAGTCGGTTAATACTATAAGTCGGTCAACTTCTTAGATAGGCTACTCCCTTAAGTCGGTCACTCGACCTAAGCCACCCTATCTTCCTTAGGTCGTCGCCGACCTACCACTTAGTCATTAACCCGTCCAGACCTATTTTCTTAACTCGTCCAAACTTCCTAAGTCGGCTACGACTTAAGACTTAAGAAAAATTCTGCTAAAACCTGAAATGACCTAACAACAATACAATCAAAGGTCAATCATTTTAGAATGTTTTGATCCGTAAAAATACGGGTCGTTACACATAGTCTATAGTACTGTACGCTCCTCCGTAAACTGGAGGTTTACCCAGAGGGCACTCCATAGGTATGGTACAAAACAAACTCGTAGAAGCCGCTCTAGGGCATATGAACACGACATTTAAGGCAATGCCAGGGTAGATTTACCAATTGCAGAACCGAGCTGGTGGTAACGCATAGCAGCTACTACCGCCCATCTCGGAACACACTCCCAAAATCAAAATCAAGGGGTGGCTACCAAATCATCACAAATGTCACAATATGGTATCGAAGAAGCATGTCCGATCGGAGGAATGACCTCACTTGGCCCAGGTATAGCTCATGTTTTAGTCACATCTAAGCTGACTCACGGGAGTCAGAGTCACGTCATACCTTATACAGAAATCGTTCGTCAAACCATCCTACTTCATTTCTGGAATCTCCACCACGTACACAGTTGTTAAAGTGGTTTTCGGTATTGGCAGAGAGTATGACAATATCCGATCCCGGTCTCTTTAACAACCAATCGCTTATTACACACCGGATGGTTCTTTTAAATTTTCAAAACCATTTCATAATTGATATCAAAATATCATATTCAATTCAAATCATATCACTTTCGAAATTATATTGACTTTCAAATTCTTATCACATTTGAAATCATATCGATTCCGAAATCATAATTTCTTTCAAAAATCATATTTCCAAATAGGTTAAATCCTTACTTAAAAATCATCATATTCAATTAATTATAACATATAAATCCCAACTTAGGTTATAACATCCTTTAACCATATTTCCTTTTAAACCAAAGAATCTGAATATAAACACTTCCCCTTTACTTAGTCTGAAAATTCAGAAAATAGTTTAAATAGTTATAAACAGTTAAAATAGTTATAAATAGTTAAATACTCTAAAATAATTTAATTATAGCTTAAAGATACTGTTAAATTGATTTAATATAGTTAAATAGATTTAAAATAGATTAAATATAATTAAAATAGATTAAATAGATTTAAAATAGATTAATTAGATTTAAAATAAGTTAAAATGGGCTAATTAGTTTAAAATAGATTAAAATAAATTAACATGGTCTTAAAATGTGTTAAAATAATTTAATACAGTTAATATAGGTTAAAATAGTATAAAAAATTTGAAATCTTAATAATTAGAAATTTTGAAATAATATATTTTTACACAGTTTATATTAAATATAAATTTGGAATTTTTATCAATTTAACTATTTATTTCATTTCAACACATTTGGACCATTTTCAATTTCCAAATCAACAAAACCCAATTTCAAGTCTTCAATTCAATTTCTCAATAAACTATTAAATTCTATATTTCTTTCAATCCATGTTTGGAAATTTCAATTTAAATTACTCCAATTTCAATATATTTCAAAGTTATGTTTCAAACAATTTCAATAACTCAATTTCAATAAACTTCACTTATACTTCAATTTGAACTTTAAAATTTCAATTAAATTCCTTTAAACAATTCCTTTAAACCAATTCCAATTTTTTTTACATAAAACTTGGATTTTGATAATAATTCAAATTTATAAATCAAATTTTTTTTTCTCCAAAATATCATTCAGCCGAATAAAAAAATCAGGATTTTAAAATCATTTAATTTAACCAATCCGGTGTCCGTATATAATTCTCTACCCTATGGTCAAGTGATATAGATATTTATCATTTCAATCCGCAATTATGTTATATTTACGGATATATATCATTTCAATCCGCAATCCCGATTTGATATTAAAATCGATAAAATCGTTCGAGTTTATCATTTCAACCCATAACGATTTTTCCCTAATCTATAGATCATTCGGGTATATATCATTGCAACCCATAATTATTTTTCAAATAAAAGTTAAGGTAACTTGCAGAGTGATAACATTATATAAATTAATATAACATCCAATTATCCAACATCAACAATCAAACATCCATCATAATTATCATCCAATTCAACCAAATAAATTACAACAAATAACTGATTATTATTCAATGGTAATTAACTGGCAATTTTAAATTCAATAATAAATTGAATGATAATTTAATTCAAAATAATTCAAATTAACCGGAATAGCAATTTAAATATACCAAACAGCAATAAATAAATTCCAAATCACATCACAAATTTAATTTAACTAGCATCAGAAATTTAAGAAGTTGTGAGTGGGTCAAAATACACACCTTTGATTTTAAATCGATTTAAAATCCAATTTAGGGCCCAAATTCAAACAGTCTCAGAATTCGTCCAAACCTGCGTCAAAATGTCCGAAATTTTGATCCGATCCCAGCGGAACAAACCGTGCCCAAATCCGAGTTCGTATGCAAAAGTTATGCTGATTAGAACATTGTTAAAATTAGAATTAAATAAATAAAAAGAAAAAAACAAAACCCTCACATATGAGCCACGTCACCTCACCATCATCGCCCAGAACATCAAGCGGCAACCCAAAGTGTACAGGACTCGTGATTCGAACATCAGAGCCGCCTCACCCAATTTCCGCTTTGCCGCCCCGAAGTGCCAGCCGCGAGCACCTCGAGCTCGCTGCCGCTCATCCCCAAGGCCGCGAAGGCCACCCAGGCGCCGAACGATGCTCACACAAACAGCTGCTGCAAATAATTACTAGCCCTAATTGAATTATTGCCATCGATCCGACCATCGAATCACTGATTAACTTGCATGGATGCACTCCCCTCGGTCCTCTCTACAAAACTGTACCATTGATTTGACGATCAGTCGAAGTTAATCGACGATCAACGAACGTTCGAGAATAGTTCGCCCAGTTCTGGCCACACAGAAACCCAAATCGAAAAATAAACAGCAGAATTGACTTGCGCTTGTCGGGAGCTTCAAATCGATATATAATTTGTTAGGATTTTGTGGAGTTTGATTTTGGAATTGAATTTGAAATTGAATTTGCAATTTGGGAATTAGGGTTTTGTTTGTCTGCCATTGGAAGGAGGAGATGAGAAAGAAATGTACGTATAAACAATAGAAAATAAAAAGGTTGCTAGGGTTTATAACGGGCTATTTATAGGCAAAGCTGAAAACAGAAAGAATGGACCAGATTGATTTGGATTGAAACCATAAACGACCCGTAAAGCCAGTTTTGTCTCCGGAACGAAAATGGGTCATCCCATATATCAAAATAGATGTTTTTCATATTTTTAAATTCAATGGAACAGGTTTCAGGTCCTAATTCCATCGCATGAAGAAGTTAGCTTAAAATCAGCTTATTTCAAATTAATTTCAATTGATTTCAATTAAATTGATTTCTACGCGTTTCGAGTCCGTACGATCAAATGACAAGTCTGATTGCCACGAAACTTGAAACCATACAATAATTCACCGTTACGGATCCGATGAAACTAGTTTCGTCGAAATACGAGCCAATGGCCAAAATGGCTATTTTTACGTTTATTAAATTAATTAATATTAAATTAATTAAATCACTTTCCAATTCAAATTTAATAATTTACAATTCCTATCATTTTAGATTACTTAGTACTTTATAATCTTTTAAAACAAATTTCTATATCAATTTAATATTCAATATTGCACAAATTACAATATTTAATTTCAATTTCAAATAATTCAGTAATTATAAATTTAAATTTCAATAAATCCATTTCTTTGATTGTCAATCCTGTTATTCAATCAATTATCATCTTGTGGGTATAATTAACATTGGTTTATATCTTAGAACGTTAATATTCCCTAATTTCATCTTAATTCCTATTAACGTAATATTTAATTTCATTTAATTGTAGTTAGTTTCCAATTTAATTTAATAGACAAAATAAATAGACAACATATAATAATTGTTACCATTAAATTTTAATCACTTATAAGCTCATTATTTACAAACAAATGTTACAATTTCTTACATAACACTGATTTTATTCAATTACCGTTTGTTATATACTGGTTCATTAATTTATACGACATTTACATTTATTTACTTATTCAAATTAAAACCAAGCATAACATTTAAATTATTTCAATGGATTGGACTATCGTTGAAATATTTAATAATTAACTTAAATTTACATTATTACATTTCACTCTAGTTATTATCTTAACTCACATTAATGTAACATTTATATACATTTCTTTGTAATTGATTAATTAAATTGGTAACAAATAACAATTGTCACCATTTCTACATTTAATAACATTTGTAAGTTTATTATTTACCACCAATTGTTACAACAACTTATACTACTCTACTATTATCAATTAAAATTAATTACGCCTTATTTCAAAAAATAACGCCTTTTACATTATAAATTTCCCTTTAAATCCAATGATCAATTTATACACACATCATTAATACAATAAATTTTCCATCTATAACTAATTATAACTTTTTAATTATTTCAATTAATTAGAATTTCATTCAAAGCAATTGTGAATTACCCTAAATTAATGTTGTTACCTTTTAATCCAATTACATTCTTATTATTTAATTACAAAATTTCATTTCTTCCAACATTGAATCACAAAACCTTATTAAATTTAAAATTTTTAATTATAAAAAATTACGGGTCGTTACACTCTCCCCCACTCAAAACTTTTTGTCCTCGAAAAGGAAAAGAAGGGAAAAGAAGGAATCAAGTAATTAATATATCTTATTCAAATTATTAAATTTATAAACAATTAATTTACAAAATTAAATAATTTAAATAAAATATATCAATTCATAAAAAATTAAATCCTTTTATACTCAAATTAATAAAGTTTGGAAACATTTCTCAAAATTTTCTAAGTCCAAAATTTACGGAAAATTTCGGCAGTCTCCTTATTACGGAGAGGTCTGGAAGAAATAATAAATCAATAATAACAATATATATCATATTTTTCAAAATAATATATCCCAAACCACGGGAAAACACTATAATATCGCTATAAAACCGTATTTCGAGAACGTACCTATTTGTCGGACAAATAACGCTTATTTTATGAAACCACAAGCAGTAGCAATTGCTTTCATAACCTGTATTTCACTTATATAACCCAAAAGAGTTAAAAATTATAAAAAGTGAAATATTTAAGTTGTTTCAATTAATAACAAACAAATCAATACAACATAACAACAATCACTTGTAAACAAACAGTACAAACATCATTTCAACAAAAGAAACAATAATCCATCCATTGCAAGCAAAGCAAGTGGTTTGTTCGGGTTCAGTGACTTTTAAATCATATAAATTGATAAATACACTATAAAGTAAACCATACACTCAACAGTCGTAGATAAAACTTTATAGGTCATTTATACATCTTTATACAAAATAGAAGCACCCTTTCCTAGTCAATCCATAAGCCAAACAAACAATAATTTCCAATAATATTTAAGTTTTATCCTTATTACTTTTTTTCCCACATTATTTACCTTTCTTCAGTTTCATTCATACAATGATTATTACATTTATTCACATTCATTTATTTACAAATGTTATTTACATTTCTTCCATATATTATTCATATACCCTTATTCAAACATATGTACATCAATTCTTAAAATACTATGTAAGTTTCTTTGCAAATAAATTCACATTCATTCATACAATGATTATCTCATATTCATTACTTACAAAAGTTCATTTCTCCTTTATCTATACAGTGCCATTTTCTTTCATCTTATTACATTACATTCATTTCTTAAGTAAGTTATTCTTTGTAATATCCCGGAAATTTTAACAATATCAATTTAATAATCTGTTAAATAATTAAATTGATATTGATGATCTTTGATAATAAAATTTGAATTTAATTTAATAATCTAATTAAATAAGTATCAAATATGTTATTTTCAAATAATAAGTATAATGTATTATTTTTATAAATATGAATGGATTTTAAAAGACTATGGAATTGTTATATTTTTAAATTGATAAGTAGTTATATAAGTGTATATATATATATATAACTTAATTTTTAAATTGAATCTTAATTTGATTTGAATTTGAATTTAAAGTTTTGAAATTCAAAAGAATAAATATTTAAATTGATTTGGATTTAGAATATTTGTATAACTTTTATTTATAAATATAATTAGTTTGTTTGTTTAAAAAGTAATTTATATATATAGATAAGTATTTAAATAATAAGAAAAGGCATTTTATTTACATTTAAAAATAAATATAAATATGTAAAAATTACTTAAAGGACATGTGTCTTTATCTAAAGCCTTGTCTTAACATGTGTAAATAAATGGTAAACTCTAGTGACAAGTGTCTTTTTATTTTCTTTTTCTTTTATTTTTATAAAATCATAAATTTACTTATATAAAACATTTGCATTTCTTCAATTCATTCTTTCTAATCTTCATTCTTTTTCAAAGCCAAGAGAAATCAGATTTTCTCTCTAACTCAAATCCTGTAATTCTCTTTTCCAAATCAACTCCTCTCAAACCTGAAATCTAATACCTCAATCCAATAACAAAAGCCTGAAAATCAATACCACTTCTCAACTTTTCCTCTAATCTAAATCAGTAATTATTCCTCAAACAAAGTTCAGCCTGCATGTTCTTTAGTCTGGAAGAAATGCTGGAATCATTCTAAAGCTAGTCTGCATCATCTTCAAAAAAAAATCTGTCTGCCTGCATTCTTCTCAAGTCTGGAAACAACTCAGTTCAAAACTGTCTGCATTCATTCTTCTCAAAACTGAAAGCAAGCATGCAATTTTAAATCAAAGCTTTGGATTTCGAAATTCTTCAAACTGGAAAACAAGCATGCATGTAGATTCAAAGAAGCTAAGGGCATTCAAGTTTAAAAATTTCAAAAGCTTTGCAAAATTTAAAAGCCTGCCTCTGTTTCATCTTTGAACAGGTGAGTAAACTTTTACTTTAAAAACAGTTTTAAAATCTGTGATTAAATTTGTTGCATGTGATGAAAATTTGTAGAAATATAGTATATAATGATTTCTTGAATTTTTGGTTGTGAATATATGTATAAACATTTGATTTGTCTGACATATGCCTGTGCATGTATATATCTGCTCTGTTGTTATTCACAGACTTAAGTTCACCTTAAAAAAATTCTTATGTTCCCATACAAACAATCTTAGACTATGATTTATAAATGGAATATGACTATAACAATGTTATATAAATTCTAAAAATAGTTTCAAGTATTTTAATCTAGTAATTAATTCAAGAATAGGAAATAACAGTGAAATCATAAATAAGTCAAAAATCAAGGTCCACGATTTCAAGTTTGGATTTCGTAGATTGATTCAAGTAAAAAAATGATGAATTTTGATATAAAAATCTGGATTTTTAAGTTTGTATGTATTGGGAATTTCTGAGTTAATCAGATATTGCACTTTCATCGATTGCCGATAATCGGCGGCGAGGTGTGTGTCGAGATTGAGGCTGGAGGAGGATGGAAGGTGGGGGAACTCAGGAAAAATAGGTGGATATTTTTCTGATGAACGTGGCGGCTAGTCAGAGGCGATCTAGGGTTTTATGGTTTGTTTTGGTCGGGGTGGTTGTCGAGGTAATTTCGACATCGATAGTTCACCGGAGGCAACCGCGAGGGGTGGAATATACGTGGGGGTTCGTGACGCTGCTCTGGACGTGGCGGCAGAGTTACTGGTGAACGGGATCGTCGAGGCGTGACGTTTTTTCCGATGATCGAGTTTGGGTTTGAATGTGTCGACATGCTCGATTTTGATTTTTGGCGATACTGTGGGTTCTGGGTAGTCGATGAGGTGGAGATGGTCGACGATGACTTGTCGAAGGCGGCAGTGTTGATCGGAGGGACGGCGAGGTTGCGTGCACGTGCACGTGTGCACTGTGGTATCTGGTTCGTTCGTTGGTTTAGGGAAGAAGAAGAATTCTCGGGGTCGAACTCGGGGATGTGGTGCGTGTGACTCGAAGCAGGTGAGTGTTGAGAGGAATTCGGGGTAGTTATCGGGTAGGTCTCGTGTTCGACTCGAAGTGGTTTTTAAACCGGGTTTTATAAGTTTTTAAAACAAAGTTTTTGAAATTTAAAAGTAAATTTAATTTAAATCTAATTCTTAAATCTAATTCTTTACATAACAAATGTTTTTATGGACTAAAGGAAGTTATATAATTGGTTTAACTTGAATTTGTTAAGTTAACTTTTAAGTTATTTTAAATACTAAATTAAATGATCTAATTAAGTAAGTTAATTTTAAAGTTAAATGTTTTGAATGTAATTAATGATAATTAAGTCATTAATAAGGATAATGTTTTATCTTAAAAGTTAATTAAGATTTAATGATTTGATGATTAATTAAAGTAATAAAGTAATTAAAGAGGAATTAATCAATTTAATTAATTAAGGATTTAGAATTAGTTAATTAATAATTAAGGGTTATGTTAATTAATTAAATAGGGATGAATTAGTTGATAATTGAGATCAATTAATTAAGTAATTAAAATTGATTAATTTTTAATTAGATATTAATTAATTAAGTAGTTAAAATAGTAATTATGGATAAATCAAATGGTAATTAAGAATTAATGGAAGTAATTAAGGAATTAATTACATAACGTAATTAATTAAGTTTAAATGTAGTTTGTTCAAGTTAATTAATTAAGTTTAATTAATTTAAACACTTGATGATTTGATAAATAATTACTTAATTTAATTAATGGATTGTAATTACTTAGTTAAGTAATTAATGATAATTACTAGATGTAATTAATTAAAGATGATTTAAAAATGGAAGTAATTTGGATTTAATTACTTTGTGAAATAAATCAAGGGATTAATTAAAGATAATTAATTAAGGAGTAATTAATTTATGTAATGAAGTAATTAAGGGAAGTTAATTACTGGATGAGATTAATCAAAGGTGATTAATAAATATGGTTTAATTAAAGATTAATTACTTAATGTAATTAATTTAAATAGGATAATTAATTAAGAGAAATTAAGGATCATTAATTAATATAATTAATGATATAATTAAAGATTGATTAATTAAAATTAATTAATCAATAATAAGTTATTAAAGAGTAATTAATTAATGTAATTAATTAAGGATTAATGTAATTAATTTATAGAGTAATTAAAGGTTAATTACTATAATGTTTAAGGATAATTAATTTAAATAATTAATTAAGAATTAATTACTTAAAGTAATTAAAAGATAATAAATCAAGGATGATTAATTGAAATAAATAATTAAAGGATAATTAATTAATTGATTTATAATTAATTAAAGGATAATTAATTAATTTGTAATTAATTAATGATTAAGTAAGCAGGATTTATAGAATGAAGTAATTAATTTAATTCATTTTAAATTAATTAGAAATGGTATAAATCATTACTTAAGAATGGATGATAATATTGAATGCTTTGCATTGATTGATATCTCTGATGAGATACATGCTGTATGATATAGATGTTAGTTGAATTGTATGGATTATCTGATAATGTTGATTATCTGTTGTGAATTATCTTTCTTTGTGTATAAAGTTAATGAATTGAATTATTTTAACTTTAAAACAACTTGGCCTTAAAAGATACGCTTTGGATTTCGATGAGACCGGGATCGGGTTTTCGTATACCGGATTTCCAGGTCTGGAGACCCGAATACCACATCGATCCAAATTAACGATAGGTCGTAAATCAAGTGAAGATGAAGATTCAGAGTGCAAGGGTTATTGTCGTTAACTCTGAGGGTGATTCCAAAACGAGTGTAACGAGATAATGCCTTCGGTTTCGTTCGAACCCGGAACGAACTTGTATGGATTGAATGCTTTCAGCACATCGTCAGGTGGACGATGAGCATTCTAAGTGATGTGTTATTTTCTAAGGTAATCGTGACCTCAAGCCTCATCAAACCGGGAATGGCTAAAACAGGGGAGGTGCAGCAAGGTTAGTGGGTAGCACCCAAGTAGGACAAGGTTACCTCTGTCTAGATGTCCCTTTCTATTTTCGACTTAGTGGTGCGGTTGCTGATCCCAACCGTGAGGTATCTTGTGCGGGAATTATACAGTAAGGGATGTTCCGACCTTGTGTTGCAGGGGATTAGGAGTGATCCTCGGTACGATGATCTAGGCCACGTACTGTGACGGGCGGTACCCCGGTAGCCCTGCCATTGTATGGAATCCAAACTCCAATAAGTGCCGTACGTATTAGTTGTGCCCAACTATGTTGAAATGTGAGATGTAAGCATTTCAGCTATTTCTGTATTTTACTTGAAAACCCTAGACCCTATTATAATACAATCGAATTTCCTATCAAATGTTTTGGTTAGCGTAAGGTAAAAACTTACCCATATTTATTGGTGGGGAGTCTTACGTGATACCTTTTCTTTCAAAAGGTTTTGAAGTTAAACAAGTTTAACCTGTTACTCACACCAGACCCATGTCTGACCCAAGTTGTTTATTTCTGTTTTATAAACTCTTGGGTACTCAAATTTTTACGAGTAGCCAAGGGATTCAGGTTTAATTTTGACGAGTAATCTGGAGGAGCAATGGAGCAGGAGGCTTCGGCGTTGTAGATATAGATAGTAGTTTTCTGCTGTGTTGATCTTTGTATTGATCTGTATGGTGTTGAGATGTAATAACTAGACAGATGTTTATAACTGTCTAGTATGTGATGTGTAATCTGTGTAACTCTGATAGATGATGTATATGATACTATGTAATATTTATGTGATATATTATATTTCGTTTCGTTTCCGCTGTGAGTATCTGTTGTTGTTTTCTTTTCTCTTCTTCTCTTTTCTATTTCTATCCCTTTCTTTCTTATTAACGATACGACTTTCTATGGAGAGAAAGTCGTGGTCGTTACAGTGGTATCAGAGCATAGGTTGAGCGAATGCCTAAGCTTTTGGTTAAGTGAATATCAGAGCACTAGGTTGAGTGAATACCTAGGTTCGGAAGGATTGTTCATTAGAGATAGGATCTGTAGCAACCTATATGAGTCTGAGTATATCTATATACGAGAGCGCGTATTTGTTAGTTATATAAAATGGTTTTATATTGTGTTAATTGATCGGTTGAGTGGTATATGGATTCTGGTCAATACGAGTAGCTAACGTTATTGATAGGGATCTCTAAACACTTGAACCAGGCCAACGGACACAATATTGTTTTAAAGAGGTAGATGAAATAATTTTACCCAGAAATAATTTCTATATAAAAAAAATATATCATTTTAAATACTATATATATATATATATTCTACCTATCTGTTGGGTTACCCGTACAGGTTTTCCAATATAGGATATAAAGGTAGATAGGGTGGTGGTGTGTGAAACACGACCACCAATGGTTGGAATTTAAATGTTGAGGTTGTAAGTGTATCTGTCGAGACTGTAGACCTAATACTGTCTCGAGTAAGCTTTGCTGTGGTGAAGGATTTCATCGATCTCCGAAGGAAACTGTTATGGTTCGGAGTTTATCTTTGAAGTTGGGATGGGTAGAGTTAGATCTGTCGATGAGGCAGAAGTGAGTGATGGTACCTTGATACCTCAGGTAATAGTAGCTGTATGATGAGATACAGTGACGATGGATGTTCCTGAAGATGTTTTCTTTGGAACAAGATTAAGGAAGTGTGTATGCTTCGGTGTTGTGGCTGAGTTCAGCATGGTGTTTCTATTTTGTTTGAGGTTCGAGTTTCTCGAAGAGCTTTGATTTGGGAATCTTTGGCATATGTGGCAGCAGTGCAACTCGGAGAATTCTTCGCGTTGGCAGGAAAGTTTTCTGGCTGAGCAGTTTTTCTGGAAGTGAAGATCAGAAGCAGCAGAGTGGATCCATTTCTTCGATAAATTGGATAAATAAGTGTAAGCTGTTCTGATTGGTAAAGAGAGAACAGTCTGTTTGGAATTATGATGGGTTGATCGCAAAAGTGACTTGCGATTGCTGAGTGTTCTCTTGGGTTGTCAGAGTTTTTCTGGATGTCTTCAGAGAAGTCAGAAGTTTGTCCGCATCTGAAGGTTGAGTTTTCTTATCGACTAGATTCCAGGAGTGGTACCGGTGGTTCAGCCTAGTTGAAGGATAGTTCCTAGAGATAGAGTTGGGTGAAGCAGCTCAAGTTTTGATGGAGTATCTGAGTTTTCTTGTTGAATCTGTTGAACCATTTTTCTAGATGAGTTGTTCAGTCTTTGTTTGTGTTCTCCATCAGCATTCTTATCTACTTCAGATCAGAGTTGTGCAGCGGAAGCAGTTTGGCGAGTGCTCCTGTTTGTCTTTTCCAGATAGGAGAAGTTAGTTCAGTCTACTGATGGTAGTAGAGTTGTGTTTTGGATTGGGTAAATCTTGAGAGGATCATTGGTTGAGTTATTTTTGGTCCTGTTTGTTTCTAGAAGCATCGGCGAAGGTTGAACTGATCAGGAAGGATGTAGTCAGCTCAGGATCGTCTGAAGGATTTTGAGGATAAGAGGCGGAGGAATTTGGAATTCGAAGTTGGAGACTTCGTTGTTGTTGTTGAAGTTTTCTCTGGTAAAAGGGAGCTATAAGATTGGGTAAGTCTGGGAAGTCAGCTCCGAGTTGTTTTGGATCTTTTCTGTGATCTAATTTGGATAAGTACTTTGATCTACAAGGTTGAATTGTCAGTTTGGATAACTGGAATTCGATGTATTTTACGTATCTTTGAGGGAGTACGTGTTTGATCTATCTCTGGTTTTGAAACCAGCAGTTCTGGAGGTTTTGGTTGTTGAGTCAGACTCGTCTGTAGTCTGATATTCTGTTTAGTTTTGTAGATCTAGATGAGTAGGAGCTCTATAGCTTAGTAGTATTGGTTGTTTGGATTTTGTAGAGGGAGTATCCCGGTATATATATATATACCTGGGGAAACTCGAGGAATTTTATCTAGAATTTAGTCTAGATAGTTAAATTGTTTGATTGGATGATTTGGTTGTTATGGTTGTTAGCATATGGATGATAGTATATGCTTATGTTTTAAATTTAAATCTTTAATAAGATTATTAAATTACCTTTGTTTAAATTTCGGGGACGAAATTATTTTAAGGGGGGAGGAATGTAATATCCCGGAAATTTTAACAATATCAATTTAATAATCTGTTAAATAATTAAATTGATATTGATGATCTTTGATAATAAAATTTGAATTTAATTTAATAATCTAATTAAATAAGTATCAAATATGTTATTTTCAAATAATAAGTATAATGTATTATTTTTATAAATATGAATGGATTTTAAAAGACTATGGAATTGTTATATTTTTAAATTGATAAGTAGTTATATAAGTGTATATATATATATAACTTAATTTTTAAATTGAATCTTAATTTGATTTGAATTTGAATTTAAAGTTTTGAAATTCAAAAGAATAAATATTTAAATTGATTTGGATTTAGAATATTTGTATAACTTTTATTTATAAATATAATTAGTTTGTTTGTTTAAAAAGTAATTTATATATATAGATAAGTATTTAAATAATAAGAAAAGGCATTTTATTTACATTTAAAAATAAATATAAATATGTAAAAATTACTTAAAGGACATGTGTCTTTATCTAAAGCCTTGTCTTAACATGTGTAAATAAATGGTAAACTCTAGTGACAAGTGTCTTTTTATTTTCTTTTTCTTTTATTTTTATAAAATCATAAATTTACTTATATAAAACATTTGCATTTCTTCAATTCATTCTTTCTAATCTTCATTCTTTTTCAAAGCCAAGAGAAATCAGATTTTCTCTCTAACTCAAATCCTGTAATTCTCTTTTCCAAATCAACTCCTCTCAAACCTGAAATCTAATACCTCAATCCAATAACAAAAGCCTGAAAATCAATACCACTTCTCAACTTTTCCTCTAATCTAAATCAGTAATTATTCCTCAAACAAAGTTCAGCCTGCATGTTCTTTAGTTTGGAAGAAATGCTGGAATCATTCTAAAGCTAGTCTGCATCATCTTCAAAAAAAAATCTGTCTGCCTGCATTCTTCTCAAGTCTGGAAACAACTCAGTTCAAAACTGTCTGCATTCATTCTTCTCAAAACTGAAAGCAAGCATGCAATTTTAAATCAAAGCTTTGGATTTCGAAATTCTTCAAACTGGAAAACAAGCATGCATGTAGATTCAAAGAAGCTAAGGGCATTCAAGTTTAAAAATTTCAAAAGCTTTGCAAAATTTAAAAGCCTGCCTCTGTTTCATCTTTGAACAGGTGAGTAAACTTTTACTTTAAAAACAGTTTTAAAATCTGTGATTAAATTTGTTGCATGTGATGAAAATTTGTAGAAATATAGTATATAATGATTTCTTGAATTTTTGGTTGTGAATATATGTATAAACATTTGATTTGTCTGACATATGCCTGTGCATGTATATATCTGCTCTGTTGTTATTCAGAGACTTAAGTTCACCTTAAAAAAATTCTTATGTTCCCATACAAACAATCTTAGGCTATGATTTATAAATGGAATATGACTATAACAATGTTATATAAATTCTAAAAATAGTTTCAAGTATTTTAATCTAGTAATTAATTCAAGAATAGGAAATAACAGTGAAATCATAAATAAGTCAAAAATCAAGGTCCACGATTTCAAGTTTGGATTTCGTAGATTGATTCAAGTAAAAAAATGATGAATTTTGATATAAAAATCTGGATTTTTAAGTTTGTATGTATTGGGAATTTCTGAGTTAATCAGATATTGCACTTTCATCGATTGTCGATAATCGGCGGCGAGGTGTGTGTCGAGATTGAGGCTGGAGGAGGATGGAAGGTGGGGGAACTCAGGAAAAATAGGTGGATATTTTTCTGATGAACGTGGCGGCTAGTCAGAGGCGATCTAGGGTTTTATGGTTTGTTTTGGTCGGGGTGGTTGTCGAGGTAATTTCGACATCGATAGTTCACCGGAGGCAACCGCGAGGGGTGGAATATACGTGGGGGTTCGTGACGCTGCTCTGGACGTGGCGGCAGAGTTACTGGTGAACGGGATCGTCGAGGCGTGACGTTTTTTCCGATGATCGAGTTTGGGTTTGAATGTGTCGACATGCTCGATTTTGATTTTTGGCGATACTGTGGGTTCTGGGTAGTCGATGAGGTGGAGATGGTCGACGATGACTTGTCGAAGGCGGCAGTGTTGATCGGAGGGACGGCGAGGTTGCGTGCACGTGCACGTGTGCACTGTGGTATCTGGTTCGTTCGTTGGTTTGGGGAAGAAGAAGAATTCTCGGGGTCGAACTCGGGGATGTGGTGCGTGTGACTCGAAGCAGGTGAGTGTTGAGAGGAATTCGGGGTAGTTATCGGGTAGGTCTCGTGTTCGACTCGAAGTGGTGTTTAAACCGGGTTTTATAAGTTTTTAAAACAAAGTTTTTGAAATTTAAAAGTAAATTTAATTTAAATCTAATTCTTAAATCTAATTCTTTACATAACAAATGTTTTTATGGACTAAAGGAAGTTATATAATTGGTTTAACTTGAATTTGTTAAGTTAACTTTTAAGTTATTTTAAATACTAAATTAAATGATCTAATTAAGTAAGTTAATTTTAAAGTTAAATGTTTTGAATGTAATTAATGATAATTAAGTCATTAATAAGGATAATGTTTTATCTTAAAAGTTAATTAAGATTTAATGATTTGATGATTAATTAAAGTAATAAAGTAATTAAAGAGGAATTAATCAATTTAATTAATTAAGGATTTAGAATTAGTTAATTAATAATTAAGGGTTATGTTAATTAATTAAATAGGGATGAATTAGTTGATAATTGAGATCAATTAATTAAGTAATTAAAATTGATTAATTTTTAATTAGATATTAATTAATTAAGTAGTTAAAATAGTAATTATGGATAAATCAAATGGTAATTAAGAATTAATGGAAGTAATTAAGGAATTAATTACATAACGTAATTAATTAAGTTTAAATGTAGTTTGTTCAAGTTAATTAATTAAGTTTAATTAATTTAAACACTTGATGATTTGATAAATAATTACTTAATTTAATTAATGGATTGTAATTACTTAGTTAAGTAATTAATGATAATTACTAGATGTAATTAATTAAAGATGATTTAAAAATGGAAGTAATTTGGATTTAATTACTTTGTGAAATAAATCAAGGGATTAATTAAAGATAATTAATTAAGGAGTAATTAATTTATGTAATGAAGTAATTAAGGGAAGTTAATTACTGGATGAGATTAATCAAAGGTGATTAATAAATATGGTTTAATTAAAGATTAATTACTTAATGTAATTAATTTAAATAGGATAATTAATTAAGAGAAATTAAGGATCATTAATTAATATAATTAATGATATAATTAAAGATTGATTAATTAAAATTAATTAATCAATAATAAGTAATTAAAGAGTAATTAATTAATGTAATTAATTAAGGATTAATGTAATTAATTTATAGAGTAATTAAAGGTTAATTACTATAATGTTTAAGGATAATTAATTTAAATAATTAATTAAGAATTAATTACTTAAAGTAATTAAAAGATAATAAATCAAGGATGATTAATTGAAATAAATAATTAAAGGATAATTAATTAATTGATTTATAATTAATTAAAGGATAATTAATTAATTTGTAATTAATTAATGATTAAGTAAGCAGGATTTATAGAATGAAGTAATTAATTTAATTCATTTTAAATTAATTAGAAATGGTATAAATCATTACTTAAGAATGGATGATAATATTGAATGCTTTGCATTGATTGATATCTCTGATGAGATATATGCTGTATGATATAGATGTTAGTTGAATTGTATGGATTATCTGATAATGTTGATTATCTGTGGTGAATTATCTTTCTTTGTGTATAAAGATAATGAATTGAATTGTTTTAACTTTAAAACAACTTGGCCTTAAAAGATACGCTTTGGATTTCGATGAGACCGGGATCGGGTTTCCGTATACCGGATTTCCAGGTCTGGAGACCCGAATACCACATCGATCCAAATTAACGATAGGTCGTAAATCAAGTGAAGATGAAGATTCAGAGTGCAAGGGTTATTGTCGTTAACTCTGAGGGTGATTCCAAAACGAGTGTAACGAGATAATGCCTTCGGTTTCGTTCGAACCCGGAACGAACTTGTATGGATTGAATGCTTTTAGCACATCGTCAGGTGGACGATGAGCATTCTAAGTGATGTGTTCTTTTCTAAGGTAATCGTGACCTCAAGCCTCATCAAACCAGGAATGACTAAAACAGGGGAGGTGCAGCAAGGTTAGTGGGTAGCACCCAAGTAGGACAAGGTTACCTCTGTCTAGATGTCCCTTTCTATTTTCGACTTAGTGGTGCGGTTGCTGATCCCAACCGTGAGGTATCTTGTGCAGGAATTATCCAGTAAGGGATGTTCCGACCTTGTGTTGCAGGGGATTGGGAGTGATCCTCGGTACGGTGATCTAGGCCACGTACTGTGACGGGCGGTACCCCGGTAGCCCTGCCATTGTATGGAATCCAAACTCCAATAAGTGCCGTACGTATTAGTTGTGCCCAACTATGTTGAAATGTGAGATGTAAGCATTTCAGCTATTTCTGTATTTTACTTGAAAACCCTAGACCCTATTATAATACAATCGAATTTCCTATCAAATGTTTTGGTTAGCGTAAGGTAAAAACTTACCCATATTTATTGGTGGGGAGTCTTACGTGATACCTTTTCTTTCAAAAGGTTTTGAAGTTAAACAAGTTTAACCTGTTACTCACACCAGACCCATGTCTGACCCAAGTTGTTTATTTCTGTTTTATAAACTCTTGGGTACTCAAATTTTTACGAGTAGCCAAGGGATTCAGGTTTAATTTTGACGAGTAATCTGGAGGAGCAATGGAGCAGGAGGCTTCGGCGTTGTAGATATAGATAGTAGTTTTCCACTGTGTTGATCTTTGTATTGATCTGTATGGTGTTGAGATGTAATAACTAGACAGATGTTTATAACTGTCTAGTATGTGATGTGTAATCTGTGTAACTCTGATAGATGATGTATATGATACTATGTAATATTTATGTGATATATTATATTTCGTTTCGTTTCCGCTGTGAGTATTTGTTGTTGTTTTCTTTTCTCTTCTTCTCTTTTCTATTTCTATCCCTTTCTTTCTTATTAACGATACGACTTTCTATGGAGAGAAAGTCATGGTCGTTACATTCTTATTTTATTTATTGGATTATACATTATTAGTTAAGTTTCTTAAAAAATTTGTTCACCATTAATAGATTATTTCTTTTTCATATTCATCCTTCCATATTTAAAGTATTACTGAATATTAATTCCATTTCTAAATCATTTCAATGTTCCCTGAAGTTATAATCATTCAAGTTATATAGTATTCATTTTAATTATAAATGGCTTCAATATTAACACGAGTTTATTATTATTTACTTACAGTATTTACCATTTACTATTAAATCTGATTATAGATAGCTTAAATGTCAACTTAAGTTTATAATCATTTTCTTACATTACTCACTTTTATTACATTTAATTAGTAGCATTTCAAGTTGTTAACTTAAGTTTATAACAATTTATAACATTAGAATTCTTATTTACAGATAAAATTCTGTTGAACACTTTCATCTCTCTATGTTTTACTTGTATAATATTCTATTACATATCTTTATTTAACATTTCAACTTTTAATAATTTGGTAAGTTATATATATATATATGTCTATTTAGAATGCAATTGAATATTACCCAAGTTTCCCTCATTTATTTAGTTAAAAAAATGATCAATAGTTACCATTTCTTACTTTCATTTCCTTTTTATTTACAGTTTCAAAATTTCAGTTTCTTGTCAATTTCATTAATCATTTTAAAACTAAATCTCTTATTTTCATTTTTGAAGTTTCCTATTATTAATATAGTCAGGATTCCATTCATTACTATAATTTCAATTTCTAATTTATAGAAACTTAAGAGCTAAACAACCGAGTCCCTTTTCAATTATTAATATATATATATATAACCATATCTTTTATACATATCAAATCATATTTGGAAATTGAAATTAAGATTTATTCATCAAAACAAATGTGTAGTAAATTACTACAACGGTCTTCCCACTTCGAAACTCGAAAATGAACGTCGATGATGCGTGCACTCATCACCGAAATTATTTTCCAGCGACAGAGAGGGGAGTACAAAACTTATTTCCTTCAAAATTCTTTTAAACATTTCTTTCAATCATATTGAAATATTCATATTAGAAAATACTTCTAAACATTACTAGTATTATATTCCAAAACCTTCCGAATTTTTTTTCAAAAATCCTAGAACTTCAGTTCTCAAATTTCAATTTATATTCATTTTACTTGTAAATTCTACTTTATAATCAATATTTATAAAATTTCTCTACGTAACAAACAACATATTACATCCAACTATATCATTTATAAAATTATTATTTTAAATACAAAATATATAATAGGAAAAATTATTTCATTCACCTATATTTCAAAACAATATTGTGTCGGTCTGTCCAATTAAGTGTTTAGAAATTCCTATTGATGTCATAGCGTCCTATGCACTGACCAGAATTTATAAATACAAAATGGAACAAATTAACACAATACAAAAACCCTTTTATAACACTAACAAATACGCACTATCATATATATACACTCAGCGACTCAATCTAGGGTAATCCTGCCCTATTTCTAAAGAGTCGGATCCCACAATGCTAAGGTTATCGCTAAACCAAAGCTCTGATACCAACTGTAACGACCCACCTTTTTGGACGTTTTAAGCAGACACACATGTCAGACTCAACCCATTCAAAAGGGCAGATTGTTATGGGGTAAATAAGAAAAAGATAAAGAAATAAAACAAATACAGAATCTCACAGCGGAATGACAAAATATAATAATCAAATAACAGTTCATGAAGCTGTTTTATAAATACATTTGATTATTCTTTACAACACAAACATCAGAGTTACATAAACAGGAATAACTAAATAAATGCAGCGGAATAACATGATGCAGTAGAATAAATAAAATAAATAATAATAATACATATCTTCGTCTTCGTCCTCCAGAAATAAGGTCTTCAACCCTGAAATGCTCAGGCTGACCCGAGCGAATTGAAAAGACAAAACACTCGGGTCAAAACTAAAAGATCTTATGAAGTTAAATCAACAGTAAATAAATATGAGTGTAACGGCGTCGGAGATGTTTACGGGGTTTGACATCTCTTATCCAATGTCTAACGTGGGTGCAGTAACTTAAGAGATGTTTGGGATTTACATCTCCTAAGGATCCATTAAACTATTTACTATGTAGTACAATACGCTATTATAATATGTCTACAATAAAGTAAAAGTATTAAAATAGCGTTAAGGTGTTACCCATATCCTCCTTAACTCATTTTATATATTCTCATAGTCTATATAGTACCGTATGCTCCTTCATAAACTGGAGGTTTACCCAGAGGGTACTCCATAGGTATGGTACAAAACAAACTCGTAGAAGGCGCTCTAGGGCATGTGAACACGGCACTCGAGGCAATGCCAGGGTAGATTTACCAATTGCAGAACCGGGCTGGTGGTAATGCATAGCAGCTACAACCGCACACCTCGGAACACACTCCCAAAATCAAAATCAAGGGCTGGCCACCAAAACATCACAAATGTCACAATATGGTATCGAATAGCATGTCCGATCGGAGGAATGACCTCACTTGGCCCAGGTATAGCTCCTGTTTTAGTCACATCTAAGCTGATTCACGGGAGTCAGGATCACGTCATACCTTATACAGAAATCGTTCGCCAAACCATCCTACTTCATTTCTGGAATCTCCACCACGTACACAGTTGTTAAAGTGGTTTTCGGTATTGGCAGAGAGTATGACAATATCCGATCCCGGTCTCTTTAATAACCAATCGCTTATTACACACCGGATGGTTCTTTTAAATTTTCAAACCATTTCATAATTGATATCAAAATATCATATTCAATTCAAATCATATCACTTTCAAAATTATATTCACTTTCAAAATTATATTCACTTTCAAATTCTTATCACATTTGAAATCATATCGATTCCGAAATCATAATTTCTTTCAAAAATCATATTTCCAAATAGGTTAAATCCTTACTTAAAAATCATCATATTCAATTAATTATAACATATAAATCCCAACTTAGGTTATAACATCCTTTAACCATATTTCCTTTTAAACCAAAGAATCTGAATATAAACACTTCCCCTTTACTTAGTCTGAAAATTCAGAAAATAGTTTAAATAGTTATAAACAGTTAAAATAGTTATAAATAGTTAAATACTCTAAAATAATTTAATTATAGCTTAAAGATACTGTTAAATTAATTTAATATAGTTAAATAGATTTAAAATAGCTGAAATAGCTTTAAAATAGATTAAATAGCTTTAAAATAGATTAAATAGCTTTAAAATATGTTAAAATGGGCTAATTAGTTTAAAATAGATTAAAATAAATTAACATGGTTTTAAAATGTGTTAAAATAATTTAATATAGTTAATATAGGTTAAAAAGTTTAAAATTTTTGAAATCTTAATAATTAGAAATTTTGAAATAATATATTTTTACACAGTTTATATTAAATATAAATTTGGAATTTTTATCAATTTAACTATTTATTTCATTTCAACACATTTGGACCATTTTCAATTTCCAAATCAACGAAACCCAATTTCAAGTCTTCAATTCAATTTCTCAATAAACTATTAAATTCTATATTGCTTTCAATCCATGTTTGGAAATTTCAATTTAAATTACTCCAATTTCAATATATTTCAAAGTTATGTTTCAAACAATTTCAATAACTCCATTTCAATAAACATCACTTATACTTCAATTTCAACTTTAAATTTCAATTAAATTCCTTTAAACAATTCCTTTAAACCGATTCCAATTTTTTACATAAAACTTGGATTTTGATAATAATTCAAATTATATAAATCAAATTTTTTCTTCTTAAATATCATTTAACTGAATAAAAAAAATTCAGGATTTTAAAATCATTTAATTTAACCAATCCGGTGTCCGTATATAATTCTCTACCCTATGGTCAAGTGATATAGATATTTATCATTTCAATCCGCAATTATGTTATATTTACGGATATAAATCATTTCAATTCGCAATCCCGATTTAATATTAAAATCCATAAAATCGTTCGAGTCTATCATTTCAACCCATAACGATTTTTCCCTAATCTATAGATCGTTCGGGTATATCATTTCAACCCATAATGATTTTCCAAATAAAAATTAAGGGAACTTGCAGAGTGATAACATTATATAAATTAATATAATATCCAATCATCCAACATCAACAATCAAACATCCATCATAATTATCATCCAATTCAACCAAATAAATTACAACAAATAACTGATTATTATTCACCGGTAATTAACTGGCAATTTTAAATTCAATAATAAATTGAATGACAATTTAATTCAAAATAATTCAAATTAACTGGAATAGCAATTTAAATATTCCAAATAGCAATAAATAAATTCCAAATCACATCACAAATTTAATTTAACTAGCATAAGAAATTTTAGAAGTTGTGAGTGGGTCAAAACACTCAACTTTGATTTTAAATCCAATTTAGGACCCAAATTCAAACGGTCTCAGAATTCATCCAAACCTGCGTCAAAATGTTCGAAATTTCGATACGATCCCAGTGGAACAAACCATTCCCAAATCCGAGTTCGTATGCAAAAGTTATGGTGATTAGAACATTGTTAAAATTAGAATTAAATAAATAAAAAGAAAAAACAAAACCCTCACATATGAGCCATGTCACCTCACCATCATCGCCCAGAACATCACGTAGCAACCCAAAGTGTACAAGACTCGCGATTCGAACATCAGAGCCGCCTCACCCAATCGCCGCCGTGCCGCCCCCAAGTGCCAGCCGCGACCACCTCGAGCTCGCCGCCGCTCATCCCCAAGGTCGCGAAGGCCAACCAAGCGCCGAACGGTGCTCACACAAACAGCCGCCACCAATAATTCCTAGCCCTAATTGAATTATTTCCATTGATCCGACTGTCAAATCGCTGATTAATTTCCATGGATGCACTCCCCTCGGTCTTCTCTACAAAACTATACCATTGATTTGACGATCAGTCGAAGTTAATCGACGATCAACGACCGGCCGAGAATAGTTCGCCCAATTTTGGCCACACAGAAACCCAAATCGAAAAAAACAGCATAATTGACTTGCGCTCGTCGGGAGTTTCAAATCGATATATAATTTGTTAAGGTTTTGAGGAGTTTGATTTTGGAATTGAATTTGCAATTTGGGAATTAGGGTTTTGTTTGTCTGCCATTGGAAGGAGGAGCCTACGGGGTGTCGGAGAAAAATAATAGGGTGGTCGGCAGCTGGACGTGGTGGCAACGGCGACGCAATTCTTTTTGTAAAACCTAGTTTTGCTATGGTTCGGTTTTGGGTCTCGTTCGCCTTTGATTGGTGATCGAGCTCGAAAAACCCGTGACGTTACATTTGGTATCAGAGCTGAAGGTTAAACTTTAGCTCAGGAGTATAACACATTAAGTAGCTCATTAGAGATAGGGTGAAGTATACCTTGGAATGGGTAATCCCTAAGATATCCGTCCGAATGCCTCAGTAAATTCTCTTACTATCCACTGATAGTGAGTATGAGTGCAAGAAGAGGATGAGATAGGGGACAGGGGAATACGACTATAAATGGTCAATACCCTGCAACAGTGGAAGCAATCTTTTCTCTATAAATCTCTTTTGTTCAAACATCTCTTCTCAATTCTTTGATAGTTTCTGGTAGATCCAGGAGGAAGATTCGATATATTAATATAGGACAATAAACTCCAAATAGGTCAGAATTGTTTGTATGGATGAATTGTTTACTGTGGTTGATAAATACTTTAGTTTTTAAACTGAAATTTTTGAAATTGTTTCCATATATCTATCTATTCCTTGGGTCCCAATATATTCTATGAATGGTTAGTTATTCCTTCGAACTAACCAATACCTCTCCATATTTCGTAGATCTGGATAACCCGAGTATCTTGTGAAAGAATTCAACAGATTCGTTCTTGTATCTATTATTGATATTCTGATTTGGTAAGCCAAATGCAGAATAAATATTCAGTTTGATTTGATGAAATATTCTTCATCTGCCTTTGTGTCTCCTTTGCAAATTTCGAGGACAAAATTCTTTTAAGGGGGAAAGTTTGTAACGACCTCGGATTTTATATAAATTTACGAACTAATACCTTTCCATATTTCATAAATTTATATAAAATCCGGGGTCGTTACAAACTTCCCCCTTAAAAGAATTTCGTCCTCGAAATTTGCCAAGGAGACACAAAGGCAGATGAAGAATATTTCATCAAATCAAATTGAATATTTATTCTGCATTTGGCTTACCAAATCAGAATATCAATAATAGATACAAGAACGAATCTGTTGAATTCTTTCACACGATATTCGGGTTATCCAGATCTACGAAATATGGAGAGGTATTGGTTAGTTCGAAGGAATAACTAACCATTCATAGAATATATTGGGACCCAAGGAATAGATAGATATATGGATACAATTTCAAAAATTTCAGTTTAAAAACTAAAGTATCTGTCAACCACAGCAAACAATTCATCCATACAAACAATTCTGACCTATTTGGAGTTTATTGTCCCATATTAATATATCGAATCTTCCTCCTGGATCTACCAGAAACTATCAAAGAATTGAGAAGAGATGTTTGAACAAAAGAGATTTATAGAGAAAAGATTGCTTCCACTGTTGCAGGGTATTGACCATTTATAGTCGTATTCCCCTGTCCCCTATCTCATCCTCTTCTTGCACTCATACTCACTATCAGTGGATAGTAAGAGAATTTACTGAGGCATTTGGACGGATATCTTAGGGATTACCCATTCTAGGGTATACTTCACCCTATCTCTAATGAGCTACTTAATGTGTTATACTCCTGAGCTAAAGTTCAACCTTCAGCTCTGATACCAAATGTAATGACCCTGAAATCGGCCTTCGAAAATCAGCACCCGTACTTCACTTGTACTCAAAATGCCGCAAATTCAAACGCTGAATCTGGTTCACCGGAGCTTATAACACCATTTAGTACAACAACACAGCGGAAGAGAAAGAATATATCAATATATATAACATTGATACAATGACAGATACAAAATCTAATACAATATGATACAACAGAATGATACAACAGATATCAATATACATCAGAGATATGATACAAGAAATAGCAGCGGAAAGAAAGTAGATAACACCAGCAGCGGATAGAATGCCTCCAATAGAATGCTCCAATCCATAGCTAGCTCGAAACACCAACCAATGCACCAAGATAAGCGAGGTCAGTCGTCCAAGTACTGAACTAGCTCCAGATAATCTACTAAACCTGAATATCTGAGAAACCCAACTCTAGACTGCCCGTGTGGAAAATGATGGGCACCCAGAGTTTAGAAAGGGAACAATAAACTCCGGATCAGTCATGGGACTGGTGTGAGCAACAAAAACAGTTTATCTTTAAACAAACACAAAAGGAAGTAAAAGACATTCGCAATGCTTTTGGAAAATGAAACTACCATAAGACCTCCCGCCACACACACAATGCAAACGCAGAATTGGAGGAGATTTCTTCTTATGATAGGCAAACATGCTTACTACGCAAGAAAAACCCTTTTGATATTATTACTAGTGCATAGTGGAAAACATTTCGAAAGTATAATATTAATCTTCGCCAGCATACAACATTTCATCGTATGCCTACTATAGCTACCATGTTCAATAACAGGTTACTGCCACATTCCATGGCAGGTAATACAACTAAAACCGTACAAGGTTCGTATTGTTTCTTTGGATTTCCAACAAATGATTAGGCAAAGGAACTTCCTTACCGAAATGGAAACGCCTCTGGAAAGACGCCCCGAGAACCTAACCGGATCTCTGCAAACACAAGGCCGACGCTACCTCACGCTTTAACCAAGCTGTAACTAGGTAACTAACACACGAGTCATGTCATCCCCCGGTCGTCACCGACCTTTATCCGAGACGTCTCGATCATAAAGCAACAACCACAAAGTATAATAACTGTGCAGCATCAACATAGGTAAAATATCTGGGCTCCATACCATGATATCACCTTTTATCCAGAAGGAAATGACATACCCTAGGGGCGCTACCCCTACAAACCTTTGCCGCAACATTCATGTTTCGACCATTACCGGGTTGTGAGGCTCGACGAAGTCTCGTCCACAAAGCTACGCTTTTCCACAAAGCCACGCTTTTCCACAAAGCCACGCTTTTCCACAAAGCCACGCTTTTCCACAAAGCCACGCTTTTCCACAAAGCCACGCTTTTCCACAAAGCCACGCTTTTCCACAAAGCCACGCTTTTTCACAAAGTAACGCTTTGACCAACAATGATCAACAGCACTTCGTATGCCACATTACCAAATTGGGAATGTATCACTAGTAACCATCAACTACATGACCTCTGAGCTCGTACGTCTCAGAGAAGGGTGTTAAGCTAAGAGAATAAATTCTCCGCCACCAACAGAAATGTATTTGATAGAAACTAGCTTTACATCTCAAAGTGTAACGTCAGACACACATCCATACAAGTCTGTTCCGGGTTCGAACAGAACCGAAGGCACTTCCAAAGAAGCCCTTGCAAATCTGGATAATTTCTAATCACGTCCGGACTTCCCATCACTAAAGGTGATAAAATCTCTATACCGGGGATCAGCCGATGCAGAGACAATCAATGGTAATCCTTTCATTTTCGAAAGTATCCGGTCTTCACCACCGGTCTTCAAATGTTATCCATATACGTCGTATCATTATTCGGAATGGGTTATATGACACAAAGGTCCTTCCCCAGCTAAACCGAATAACGAGCGCAATTAAAAATCATATGGATACTGGGGTCTCAATTAAATCACAGCTTAAAAACCCAAAACTTTTCATTCGAATGGTTAAAACAAATTACCATTTCCAATCTTTTAAACAAAAAGATTCAATTCACAAAGTTAACCCCATTCACAAAGATCTGTTCATAGATTTTCAAATCAATTTCCATTTCAATTTGGATTAATTCGTCCAATCTTTAAAACAAAGATTTAATTGATAGCTTTCAAAACAATTCTATTTCAAGTTGGATTAACTCATTCGGTCTTTGAATCAAAGACTCATTTCATAGTTTTCAAAATGTTTCAATTCCATTTCAAACTTGAAATCTTTCAACACAATTTTGAAACCCTTTCTTAAAATGAAAGCTATTACTATTTGAAAACAAGTAGTTTTCGTTTCGGAAAAAATCCAGTTATATTTACACGAGTTAAAACCCTTGAATTAAATTTCAAATTCCCAAATCAATACCTTTAAAATGGTTTAACCCATATATAACTTGTACAGCATCTTAAATCCCTAGTTTCAAATCATAGGATTCAATTTCAAACTTGAATTCAAATTTAAATCAAATTATTTAAATTTTCAAGATATCCAAAATATCTTTAAAACTCCTTTCAAAAGCTTTTCATATTAAACCCCAATTTCCAATTTCAAAATCAATTGAAATTAAATTTTCAATTTCAAAAAAATTGAATTTAAATCATTTGTGACTTAACCGATTTCCACGTGAAATCCATATTTGTGTGTGTATGGTGTAGTCCAAGGGTTTCACACAGTAGTGCAACATCATTCAATCATCACAGATCAGAATACTGAAATATAGTTGATAAGCGGTATAAACTATAACGCTTATCGTTCATTCATAGATCACAGATATATATCACAGATAATAAATTATATCACAAATAATTAACTACATTACAGATCACACACAAATCGTAATATGTCACAAAGCATCACAATTCAGAGATATCAAACAATTCAATTATTCAGTCAAGTCCAAACATTCACAAGTAGGACCAATTTAATTATCTGATTTAATTGTCCTTAATTAATTAACTTTAATTACTTTCCTTAATTAATTAATCTTAATTAATTACTTACCCTCAAATTAATCTCTTTAAATAAATTAACCCTATTAATTAATTATGCTTTAATTAATCACTTTGATCATAAATTAATTACTTTTAATTAAGTAATTATCTTTAATTAATTAATCTCCTTTAATTAATAAACCCCTTTAATTGATTATATTAAGTAATTAATCTTTTAATCACTTTATTAATTAAATCATTAATCATCAAAACCTTAATCAACTTTAAGATAATCATTATCTTAATTAATCACTTAATTAAATCATTTTAATTTGAAAACAATTCCATATTAATTCAATTAATTAACCTAATATAAAATTTTCAAATCAAAACAAATTAAATTTCAAACCATATGACTTTAAAATTTATTAAAAACTTGTTAACCAACTTATGTTTTCATTTAAACTGGTTATTTTGCTTTAATTTAAACAGGATATCATAACAAGAGAAACCCGTGCTTAACCCATCATTTCCGCGAGACAGCCCCATGTATTCCTCACATCATCTCGACTTCGAGACAAACCATGCTCCGCTTCGAGCCAAACCCGAGGAAGATGCTTCTTCCCCAAAACAACTGTGCACTGAGACCTGGTGCACATGCACCCATCGTCAGCAATGCCCCGGCATCTGCGACCACCCCCAACAAGTCGACTTTGACTTCCACAATCCACCCAGAATCAAAAACTATCACGAACTCGAAAATTTGGCATATGGGTTCGACAAGAACAAAAACTGGGTCATCTAAAACCGCCTCGAACTACCACCTCCGGTCGTTTGCGATCATACCACCGTGCTCGAAGCTTCTCTGATGTCCAATGCTTCGAATCCCCCAGGACCGATCGTCTGAAACACTGTGTCGACGACGAATTTTCCCCAAAACCAACCTTGACTAAATAAGGTCGTTAAACCCTAAATCCACATCATCCCAACGCTATGATCATTTATAAATTCGATTTGTATTTTTCCATTGACCCTTAATGCTCCAGCTATCTTCACTGATGATCACGATATTCACTTCGCCGTGGGTCATCGGAAATCGATAGAAATAGGTTTTCTGATCATCTTACAATTGCTTGAAATTTACTCATTTAAAAATCAAGATTTAACTATCAAAATTCATCAATTCGTAACCCCTATCAGATTTCAAAATCCATTTATAAAATTAAAAGCATTGATTTTTCATGAATTAACAAATTTTACTGACTTCTTTTATTTCCTGGAAATCCACTTGATAATTTTACTTGAAAATAATTCTTAAACTTTAAGCTTGATTATACAAACAAGTTTGATCTAAATTATGAAACCTGAAATCAATTAAAGAGGAAGAATTTGATATTTGAACAGGTTTTTGAAAACCTGAAACTAAAGACAGGGATGAACAACATGCACAGGCAAAATCTACATATATGCCTAGAGTTATACATATGCAAACCAATGCTCAATCTTGCTTCCATCATGGATTCAAATCACAGATCAAATACCAGAGTTTTCAAAAGATTTTAAAGTTTGCTCACCAGAATTTAAATTGAACAGAGCACTTCATATTTCCAGAAGAAGAAGAACAGAGTTCCATATATGCTGAGAAAGGCTTGTGAAATTTTCCTAGCTGAGATCATCTTCATAATCTCTGGTTGTAGTTGATTTGTTGTTTGTTTAAATCTGAGTTTGTATTGAATTGGAGTGTTGTTTTACTAAATTTTTGTTTAAGTATGAAATGGTGTTTTTCTCAGCTCGAACTGAAATGAGGAGCTTGATAAAAAGAAGTTTACAGGCTATCATTATTTTATTTGTACAATAGGGTAATATCATTATTTTGTACAACATAGATCAGAGAAATATATTTTTTTCCTTTGGTTTATCAAACAAGATCTCGGCCGATAGATAGTATATTGTGCTAGCATTAATTGCTAAGTACTTGTTTCATTTTTTTTTTATTTTTTTTTGTATGTTGATATTTTTCTTTTACTTTGTTTATTCTTACCTTGCACACTTGTTGACTTCGGCTGGTAAGAACATTGTGGGTGCTTCATTTATTAGCTTTGTACAAATTTGAACAGGTCTTCTTTAGCAAGCTTGAAGATATTCTTATTTTATGTTTCTTGCGTAACACTACACATACATATTTACTTGCCTGCCAGCTTTATGTACATACTTATATTTTTGTTTATATTCTTTTGCAAGTGTTGTTTGGACTCATACTTATGTATATATGCTTGTTCAGCTTGAATATACAATGTTGCTATCTTTTATTTCACTTGATTTGTTTACATACTTGTCTTTAAAAATATTACTTTATAAGATAAATGAATTTCTAATTTAGTTTGTTGTTAGATTTTATTTAAATGTATTTATTCTATACTTTATATTTATTTGCAACATAGATGAATTTCTAGCTTAATATTTATTATGATTATTTTACTTTAATATTTATTGTCTTGTGTCAAAGTCTATAATTTTTTATATTTAATATTTAAAACATTTATTTAAGATTTAAATTCTGATCAAATATATACACATATATTCAAATTTTTCATATATGCCCGTATACATATATATTCACATACATACATATACAATATTTAAAATTTAAATGATTTAACATAGAATTTATTTGAACCCGGGGAAACTCGCATCCATGTATCGATTAATTTTACAATTTTTATTCAAAAATCAAATTAGTTATCATTTTAAATTTATATAAAATCCGGGGTCGTTACATAGGAGATGAGAAAGAAATGTACGTACAGACAATAGAAAATAAAATGGTTGCTAGGGTTTATAACGGGCTATTTATAAGCAAAGCTGAAAATAGAAAGAATGGATCAGATTGATTTGGATTGAAACGATAAACAACCCGAAAAGCTAGTTTTATCTCCGAAACGAAAATGGGTCATCCCATATATCAAAATAGATGTTTTTAATATTTTTAAACTCAAGGGAACAAGTTTCAGGTCTAAATTACATCGTATGAAGAAGTTAGCTTAAAATCAGCCTATTTCAAATTGATTTCAATTGATTTCAATTAAATTGATTTCTAGGCGTTTCGAGTCCGTACGATCAAACGACAAGTCTGATTGCCAGGAAACTTGAAACCTTACAATAATTCACCGTTACGGATCCGATGAAACTAGTTTCATCGAAATCCGAGTCAGTGGCCAAAATCGCTATTTTACGTTTATTAAATAAATCAATATTAAATTAATTAAATCACTATTCCAATTCAAATTTAATCATTTACAATTCCTATCATTTTAGATTACTTGGTACTTTATAATCTTTTAAAACAAATTTTTATATCAATTTAATATTTAATATTGCACAAATTACAGTATTTAATTTCAATTTCAAATAATTCAATAATTATAAATTTAAATTTCAATAAATCCATTTATTTGATTGTCAATCCTGTTATTCAATCAATTATCATCTTGTGAGTATAATTAACACTGGTTTATATCTTAGTACATTAATATTCCCCAATTTCATCTTAATTCCTATTAACGTAATATTTAATTTCATTTAATTGTAGTTGGTTTCCAATTTAATTTAATAGACCAAATAAATAGGCAACTTATAATAATTGTGACGACCCGGATTTTTGAGCTATCAGATATTGGATAATTAACTGTTGAAATATTATTTTACAAGTCAAATAGATTAGTTTTCTGATGTTAAAGATACTTGAATCTAGATATTAATTAAAAACTATATTGAATATTGACTATGCTAAGTATTTTAGAAATGTATATATTAAATTCCACCATCTAAATTAAGATTTAATGTCCATAAATATATATAGGTAAATACATGCAAGCTTTATGATATATATATATATATATATATAAGTATATACATATATGAGTATATGAATGTAGGCTCATATGAAATAATCTACATGAAAGTTTGCATAAATGTGGATATATACACATATAAGGACAAAGTACACATAAGTAAAATATAGGGAGAATATTGTATAAAATGTATAAACATATATATGATACATAAGGATATATAAGCTTAAGATATTTAAATATATGAACAAGTATAAGTAATATATATATTTACCATATGAACTAATGTACATGGAAATTGTAACAAAGAAATTAAGTATTGTATATGTATACATGTTCATATTAAATAAGAAATGTGTAGATAAGCATGTAAATATAAATGTGTGTAAGCATATGTATGTAGCATGTATATACATAAGGATATAGATATGTATGTAAGCATACAAGGGGACATACATTTAATGCATATTCCATCAGCCCATAAAACATCAAATCAAGCATACAAACCTTAAATCAAATCAAAATTTTATGTTTCAAAAATCATATCTGGTCAAAAGAGTTTGCTGACAAAAGAACATTAGAAAGAAGAATTAAAATCAAAAGGAAAGTGAAAAGGAAGTTACTGTGTACAATACATAGGAATGCAGCAGTATACACTCATATATATGTACCTTCACACTGTCTTCTTTTCCCATTCATTCGAACAAGCTAAGTAAAACAGAAAAAAAAAGTACTGCCATCTCAAAACTTAAGAAGAAGCAAAACAACTCAAAAATGAGAGGGTCATCAACAAGCAAGCAGTAGTTCACTTGCTCATAACTGTGAGTTACACATTCTTTTCAATATACTAGAATCTATATATACATATCTATTTATAACCGAAATTTTGACGAAACTTTGTTTTGTGGCAAGTATATACGTATCTGTTGTATGGGTATACAGATGCACTTGTGTGTTAGGCAAGAATAGTTTCACCTGATCTCAAAGGAAGATGTTGTGCTTCTTCCTTAAGCCTGTTCTGTTTCTATTATTTTAAAATACAGTGAATGTGCCAACTTTAAAAATAAGTAACTCAAAATCTGTTATGTTTTAGACCTGGGATCCAAAACAAAGTTTTTTCATATTTGAGTAGAGTAAATTTTAAAATTAATTTCACTTAATTCTATCAAGTGTGTAAAGGGAAATCACTATATTGCAGGGAAGAGGTCAAGTATAGTTGAAATTTGAGTATCTTTATTTAATCAACGAATTATACAGCTGATATCGTTGTTGGAGAGCATGATTTTTAAGCTAAGTTTGGGAATTTATTGTTGCATATGGAGGGGATAAGGGTGAGACGAACGGGAATTGGGTTTTTGCCAAATTCCGGCAATGTAGTCATCTTCGTGGGCCGAGATGGGGTCTGGAGGGGGCGTGGGCAGTGTGGCATCTGAGAAAATGTCGTGGGGGGTTTTTATGGACCACGGTGGCCAGACGAGGCGGAAGTAGGGTTTGGGCTTTGTTTATGGTCGTGATCGATTTTGGGTTAATGATGGCGTAGGGGAGGAAAGGCAGGGCTGCGGCATAGGGGGAATGGAGAGAGGGAGCGTCGGCGAAGCCCAGGTGAAGTTTGGCATGGAGCGGTGGGGTGTGGTGGCTGGTCGAGGCGAAGGTGGGTTCGACGTTCATTCCAGAACTGTGGTTCGAAGCTCGAAAATTTCGAACAAGGGTTTTCGGCAAATTTCCAGGTGATGAGTGGTGATGGGGGGTCGAGTGTGACTGGGGTGGATGGTCGTCGGCGTGGCTGGACGATCGGAGAAGGTGTGCACGGATACGAACGCGTGCACGGTTAGGTGTGTTTCTAAGGGAATAAGAAGAAGAATAGAGGAGATAAGGGAAAGAAAGAAGAGGGAGAGGAAAGAGGCCGGGTTTTGGGCCCGAAGTAAACAAAGCAAAATAAAGAATAAGAAAAGAAAAAAAATAAGGAAAAAGGAAAAGAATGGAAAGGGAATGAATGAATATAATAAATAGAATAGTGAAAAGAGGAAAGAAATGGAATTCATTTATATATATATATATATATATATATATATATATATATATTTATATGATGGCTTAAATTTCCTTTAGCTTAAAATCTAATTTCCGTTTTAAATCCGTAAGTTAAAGTTCAGTGATATTTTACAAATTAATGGAAATTATAATTATCATTATTATAATGCCATTTTATAATATTTATTATTTAATAAAGTGTTTAATTTGAAATTAATTTGGTTTTAAATATAAATGAATACAGTTAATCAAAGTGAGTTAAAAATCAAGAGTAAATCGTTTGGATATGGATTATAGATCGTTAATTTGGTTAACGATCTATATCTTTGTCTAATTCTGTGGGATGTTGGTTTTCAAATTAAAATAATGAGATTAAAACAATGATACATTTTATTTTAAATAAAGTCTGTAATAAAATCCCCGAAAATCGGGCATTGTCTCCATGGACGGTAAATGGTTATTTTTAATCAACTGACTTCCTTAAATTTATTCTTTAGATTCGAAGAGTCCGGGACCGGATATCAGCGATATTTGGAACCACTTTGATTTAATCATCACTATAAATCTTTACAGGTTTGATTTTAGAGTCTAATAGGTTGGAATTGAATAAATTAAGTAAATCTGATTATTTGTAATAAGTAACTATACTTAGATATTAGTATAATGTCAGTGGATTTCTGGGAAAGTGTTTTTGGTTAAAATCAGATAAAAACTCGTAGCTTTGTACGAGTTACCCTTGGGTTTAAAAGATTTTGATTTTTTTTTCAAATTGAGTTGGTTTTACTTACGCTAGTTTCCAGCCTGACTCGGGTGTTACTTTATTGCAATGCTCGAGTCAGACCGAGTATTACATATTTTCAAATTTCTGGAGCTCAGGAGACGAGCTGGATGGCAGAGATGTATTGATTATATTTCGCTGTGTAGTATACTGTATAGACAATATTCAGGGGCAAGTTATTATAACTGTCCAGATTTATTGTACTATGATATCTTGTATATGTACATTGACAGTTACAGCTTTTCTTGTATAAAATGCTGTTATTTGTATATTATATTTTGTTCCGCTGCGATTGTGAGATTATGTGTTGTTGTTTCTGTTCTTATTCTATCTCTTTTTCTTCTTAACCCTAACAGTCTGGGATTTCCGGCACTCGATTGTTCGGCACACTATACAGTGGATGTATTTGTGTCGATTTTCGGGGTCGAAAATCTTTCGGACCGTTACAATAATTGTTACCATTAACTTTTAATCACTTATAAGTTCATTATTTACAAACAAATGTTACAATTTCTTACATAACACTGATTTTATTCAATTACCGTTTGTTATATACTAGTTCATTAATTTATACGACATTTACATTTATTTACTTATTCAAATTATAACCAAGCATAACATTTAAATTATTTCAATGGATTAGACTATCGTTAAAATATTTAATAATTAACTTAAATTTACATTATTACATTTCACTCTAGTTATTATCTTAACTCACATTAATGTAACATTTATTTACATTTCTTTGTAATTGATTAATTAAATTGGTAACAAATAACAATTGTCACCATTTCTACATTTAATAACATTTGTAGGTTTATTATTTACCACCAATTGTTACAATAACTTATACAACTCTACTATTATCAATTAAAATTAATTACGCCTTATTTCATAAATTTACGCCTTTTACATTATAATTTTCCCTTTAAATCCAATGATCAATTTATACACACATCATTAATACAATAAATTTTCCATCTATAACTAATTGTAACTTTTTAATTATTTCAATTAATTAGAATTTCATTCAAAGCAATTGTGAATTACCGTAAATTAATGCTATTACCTTTTAATCCAATTACATTCTTATTATTTAATCACAAAATTTCATTTCTTCCAACATTGAATCACAAAACCTTATTAAATTTACAATTTTTAATTATCGAAAATTATGGGTCGTTAAAGGGTTTAATTCCCTAAATTATCGTTCGTATATTTTCTATTGAATCCTTCATGTGATTTGCTCGGCCATTGATTTTTGATCGACCAATGGTGATGATATTGACTTGTTCATGCTACTGCATATATCTCTGATGAATTTGAATTTTGCTTGAATATTATTTAAGTCGGTTCCGTTCTTTTTGGCATTTGAATTTGTTTCTCTGTGACATTATTCAAACTGATAATTTTCACCATGATATTCTTCATTTATTAACCGACGTTCACTGTTTTATTGTGTTGCTTCACTGTTATTTATGTTTTTGGAACACTGCCTTGATTTTTCTGTAACTCGACCATTTTGTTCCTTTATTTTGCCTTTGTTGACTGGTTCATTGAATTGATAAAAATGAACGGTCACCGAAGACTAACGGACACCGCTCATCTTAGGAAGGTATTGGCCACCCAGTCCGCAACCGCAAGCTTGTACAGCTTATCGCAGTCCCCCTTGGACAGTCCGCAATACCGGGTGAGATTTACTTGGGGCAAAGGTGCGCAGGCCAGGGCTCGAACTCGGGACCTATTACCAGGTAGCGAGAACCCCTAACCACTGCGCCACTAAGGCGTACATATATATATATATATATGCATATATGTATACATGTGTATGTACTTCATATTGTCTCTTGTATTCTCTGGTTTACCTGATCCTGTTAGCCGAGTTATCCTATTGCCTGTGTATATACATGCTCCATTCATTTTGTATTATTCACTGCCCTGGTCTTGTTCATTTATCTGGTTGCTGCAGTGTCATGTGGTTTTGTAGTCTAGGCACAACTTTGTCGTTGCCTCTGTTTTCATGTGATGTCTCCATACATATATAATGTGTGTGATTGTCCTTGGTATTGCAGTCTTGTTCATTACTGCATATATGTATACATGCCGTTTCCTCTTGGAAACCGCTGCATATTTCAAATGTCCTCATATTGCATATGTATGGTTTAGATGTCTATCCACTTGGTTTCACGTGAGCTTGTTGCTGTTTTGTTTTGTGTTGATGTTGCACTTGGTTTCACTTGAGTCTTGTTGCAGCTGAAACTTTGAACGGTTACATATATGTGTGTGTACTTGTCCATGGTTTCATATGAATGTGGTCTTGAAGTCTTGATGTAGCATTGTCAGTGCATATGTGCTTGGTTCTCTGGCATTGTGTTTTGCACTTGAGTTCCATTATACATATACTTGAATTTTGTGAACTTGCATATGTCTTTTAGTTGCATTCTCTGTTGCTTCAAATTACATTGAGATTCAGTTTCTTTGATTGTTCATGTGTAAGTTTCCATTCCTCAATGCTTGCATGAGAACTTGTTTCTACTGTTAGTAACCGTGCACATATGTGTATAATTATTGTGACTGGTCTATGTGTATAACTATTGTGTATAATTGTACATGGTTTCATGGTTTCATATATATGTATATACATACATACATATCTATGTATATATGTGTATAATTATTGTGCATGGTCTATGTGGGTCTGGCATTACTTGTACCACTGCATCCTATTCTTGTTCCTTATGAGCCTTGTGACGACCGCCCATGACCCCCGCACTGAACATAGAAATAGTGCGCTGTAAAGTGTGCCAGGCAGCCATGGACGATCGCCAAGGTTAAGTTAAAACGGCAGAATCTATCGTATAACTCACAGCGCATGGATAAAAATACAATAGAAAGTATATATATAGTAAAGCTTTACAGAACAGAATCTCTATTAAACCTCATAATAGTTTGGTACAACATCTGAATAGTCAATACATTAAGCCTCACTACATATCACTCATAGAATATACAAGCAGCGGAACATCCAGTACATATAGTAAGAAACTAATACGCAAGCCTCCAGCTCGTCTTCGTCATCAGCATCGTCGGTCACTAAGAACAACACCTGTCACCTGCTACCTAGTCTGCCCATCCCAAAATGGATGAACAGCCCAAGGTAATAAGAGTGGAACATAAAACCTTGAGTCAGACAACAGTCTTAGTGAGCGGTAAATTAACTAACAACATACCAAAAGAGCATAAAGGTAAAAGGAATAGGAATCCAACCCTCCCACTCCACCTCTTTCTACAGTGATAGCCCCCAGACACACTAAGCAGAAATAAACATAGCAAAGCAGACATTTAAAGTAAAGCAATTATCACTCGAGTCAAGGTCGGTGTTTTCCATGTACAAACCCCCAAGGCCTAAACCAAGATCAGATAAGCACCCAGAAAACATCGCTCTTGAGACCGAATGACGATACAACCAAACATCCATGACTCTAGCTATCACTATTATCATTGCTTCGATACCACCGTTAATTGAATGACCGGCACATTCTTTCAGCCGTCCGTCAAGGGTTAATGGCAACCCCGGTTCTAGACAGAACTCCGCACGTCGTCGCAGCCCGTGCCTAGGACTATCGAATCTGCCCAGAGTACTCGACTACAATCATAGTCTTTAGGGACTATCGAATCTGACCAGCGTACTCTTGCTTTGAGTCTGCTAGAACCTTCAATAACGATGAAACCTCAGCCTTCTAGTCATCCTCCTCGACGACTATTCTCTTACTAGCTCAAGCGCCTCTCGAGCAAACCATTATCCTCAAACCCGAACCATTTCACCGAGTTATCAACATGCTTGGAATGATCCCGTCTGGATTAAACCAAGGCTATCTCATACCATGCCTCACTTCATCTCATCATAGCAAAGCCTCATCTCAACATCAACATCATCAAATCTATCCATATGAGCTTCATCATCCGCCACATATGCCACGAGCAGCTTTTCCAATTCAAGAGCCTTTCCCTTAGCTTTTGAATCATCTTCGACTAACTTGTCCAAATAAAATCATCAATCAACTAATTTACAACAATCAATCAAGTCAAACATTAATCCAAGTAATCAAGCATTACAACATGATCAAATAAACAATTATAACAATAATGGCAATCTTGTAAATAAAGAGTCTAAATCTAACAAGCATGAAACATGGGTAATATCTCTACAACTTGATGAATGAACTTGCATAGGTCAATCATGTAGTAAAATGGATGTCAAATCATCATGAACAATAGATCTATACTTAAGTTTAAGAAAATGCATGGAAATCATTATTTTAACACCAAATCAAGCCAACAATCCGATATACTCCTTTGGATCCATATGAGAGATAATCACCACTCACCAAATCACCTAAACACCTCAAAAACAACACACTTCAGATCTGGACAGCGAAGGATCTAACTCGATCTAACAAAATTCCGCTTCAAACGATGAAATCTCTCTTCGAAGAATGTAGATCTTCAACTTTAGCTCTTGGATCTTCGATTTGATCTTCGATTTGGATGGAAAGAATCACAAGATTAGAGTGGAGAAAAGAAGTGAAGAAGTGTAGAACTCGAGCTCTCAAAATGTCAGCACTTCGTCGCTTCAAAAATCCGGATCCCAAAAAGTGAGGAAATGGACGTATATTTATAGGCTGGAAATCCTTAGGTCGTCCGCCCCCTTAAGTCGTCCACGACCTAACTCTTGTCGATCTACCCATCCACACGACCTACGACCTAACGCATATGCGCTTCCACGACCTAACGACCTACCGCATATGCGCAGCCACGGTCTAAAAATGTCACGACCTAAGACTCAACACTACTGCGCGACCTACGACCTAACTATCCTCACGTGCGCGACCTAATAACCCAACGACCTAGGCCTCAACACTAATGCGCGACCTACGACTTAACTGAGACGCGACTTAACGGATCTCACGACTTACAACTTAACAGAAGTACTGACCTAACACACACACGGCTCACCACACGACCTAACGACTTAACACCTTAGGTCGTCTAACGACCTAACTACACGCAGGGTCTTCCGACCTAACTCCTAAGTCGTCTAGACGACCTAACTACTCATAACTGCTAAACTTAGGTCGCTCGCGACCTAACTAAGCACAACACCCCATAGGTCGCTCACGACCTAACTACAACAACTCCTTAAGTCGTTAACCTGCTTATCTCCTAGGTCGTTAACTCGCTAATTCTTAAGTCGCCGCTAACTACTAGGTCGTTCACTTCTAATACTAACTTCCATAGGTCGCTGTCTTTCCTTAAGTCGCCCCAATACTTAAGTCGTTAACTCTTAAGTCATTCACTCGATCTAAGCCACCACACGACCTAACTTCTACACGACTTATCCCATAATCCTAAGGTCGCCAACTTCCTTAGGTCGCCAACTCCCTTAAGTCGCTCCACCGACCTAACTACTATACGACCTAAGCTCCGAACGACCTAACTCTGGACGCTCTAGAAACAGTTTTACTATGTTTCGATCCGTAAAAATACGGGTCGTTACATTCTCTCCCCCTTAGGAATTTCGCCCCCGAAATTCCAAACAAACAAGAGCAATCAAAAACTATTCTGCATGCCTACCATCCATAGCAATCAACAAACCATGCATCCAATTACTAGCCTAGCATGCAGAATTCTAAAACTAGAACAAGTTACAATGTCGTGAGATGACACGACACCTTATGGCCATACCTCGAAGAGTTCAAGATGAGCTGCCTTCATCCTCTCTTCCACCTCCCATGTACAGTCGTTATCATCATCACTCCATTGTATCTTGAGCAACCTAACTACCTTCCTCCTAAGCAGTTTCGTGTCAGTTTCCACAACACGAAGCGGCTTACGAGGTCTCTTCTCGACTGGATAAATCTCAAAATCTTCACAGCTATCTGCAGAAACCACTGTATTCGAGTCGTGCACATATTTCCGTAGATACGATACATGAAAAACATTGTGCACACTCGACATCTTTTCTGGTAACTCCAATTTATAGGCGAGCTTTCCAATTCGCTCGATGATCGGGAATGGTCCAACAAATCTCGTAGTCAATTTTCCTTTCTTACCGAATCAAATAACATTCTTTAGTGGAGAAATCTTCACAAAAACCATATCACCTACGTCGAATTCTAAATCCGTACGACGCTTATCAGCATAACTTTTCTGTCGGTCTTGAGCTGCCTTCATTCGTTGCCGAATGATCTTTATGCAATCCGAAGTCTGTCGAATCATTTCTGGCCCAAGTATAAACTTTTCTCCTGTTTCTAACCAACATGTCAGAGAGTTACACGGTCTTCCATACAATGCCTCATACGGTGCCATACCAATGCTTGACTGGTAACTGTTATTATACGAAAATTCCACCAAATGAAGATGATCTTCCCACGATCCTCCGAAATCCAAAACACATGCCCTGAGGAGATCTTCCAAAACTCGGTTGACTCTCTCGGTCTGATCATCTGTTTGGGGATGATAAGCTGTACTCAAACACAACTCGGTTCCCAAAACTTCCTGGAAGCTCTTCCAAAATCCACTAGTGAACAATGGGTCTCGATCGCTCACTATACTCTTCGGAATACCATGGAATCGAACTATCCACTTAACATACAACTCAGCCAACTTTGATGCAGTCCTGGTTGATCGAACAGGAATGAATCTTGCACTCTTAGTCAAACGATCTACGATGACCCAAATCCCTTCATTTCCCGCTCTGGTTCTAGGTAACCCATCGATAAAATCCATCGATATTTGCTCCCACTTCCATGTAGGAACTTCTAATGGCTGAAGCAATCCACTTGGCTTCTTTTGCTCAGCTTTTACCAACTGGCAGTTCATGCACTTGGAAATAAAATTTCTAACATCCTTCTTCATACCTTCCCAGTAATAGGTTCTCTTCATATCCCGATACATCTTATTTCCACCTGGATGAATTATCAACTTCGAGTGATGACTTTCCCTCAGAACTTCATTTCTCAATTCATCTGTATCGGGAACAACTAGTCGTCCTTGCTTCCAAAGCCAACCCTCTCGATCGACCTCGAATCCTTTATTCTTTTCTGGATCCAATCCAGATTCCAAATCACGGATAATCTTGGCAAGCTTATCGTCTCGCTTTTGGCTCTCGCCAATTCTTTCCACAAGAGTTGGTCTTATCGATAAGTTTGCCAACATCTCAGGTTCTAATTCACATCTAGGCCTGAAGTCAAATCCAGCCAAATACTCGAGACTCTTCCATTCTAAAAACATGGCTCCCAATCTTACATGTCTTCGACTTAACGCATCCGCCACTGCGTTACCCTTTCCCAGAGTATAGGCTATACCAAAATCATATGATGCTAAAAAATCTAGCCATCGTTGCTGCCTAAGATTCAAATCCTTTTGGGAGAAAAGATACTTCAACGACTTATGATCTGTAAACAACTCGAATCGAACTCCCGATAGATAATGTCTCCACATCTTCAGAGCAAAAACAATCGCCGCTAACTCCAAATCATGAGTCGGATAATTCCTTTCATGCGGCTTCAGTTGTCGACTTGCATACGCAACAACTTTACCCTTCTGCATCAGCACTGCTCCAAGTCCAGTACCACATGCGTCGGTGTAAACCACCATCTCTCCATTTCCACTTGGAATAGTCAAAACAGGAGCACTTGTCAGTCGCTCTTTCAGGATTCTGAAAGCTTGCTCACACTTAGTATCCCATCTGAATACTTGATTCTTTTTCGTCAATCCTGTTAATGGTGCAGCCACCTTGGAAAAGTCTTTGATAAATCGGCGATAATATCCTGCTAATCCAAGAAAACTTCTCACATCAGATGCATTCTTAGGTCTAACCCAATCCTGAATTGCTGCCACCTTAGCGGGATCAACCGCTATTCCGCTTCCAGAGATAATATGGCCTAAGAACCTCACTTTGCTCTTCCAGAAGTGACACTTCGAAAACTTAGCCTTCAGCTGATGTTTCCGTAAGATTTCCAAAACAATACGCAAGTGCGTCTTGTGCTCTTCTTCAGTTCTGGAATAAATCAAAATATCATCTACGAACACTAGTACAAACTTGTTCAACTGATCTCTGAACACTCTATTCATAAGATCCACAAAATATGCTGGTGCATTGGTCAATCCAAACAGCATTACCAGCCATTCAAAGAAACCGGATGGTGTCCTGAAAGCAGTCTTCGGCACACTATCCTTAGCCACTCTTAACAGGTGAAATCCCGTTGCCAAATCCATTTGAGAAAACACCTTAGCTTCGTGAAGCTGATCAAACAAGTCATCTATTCTCGACAATGGATACTTGTTCTTCTTAGTCACTTTATTCAGCTCACGATAATCCACACACAACCTAAACGATCCATCCGCTTTGGTTACAAACACAACTAGTGCACCCCATTCGGACACACTACGCCAAATGAATCCTTTATGTAAAAGATCATCAACTTGCACCCTCAACTCTTGCTGTTCCCTAGGCGCCATCCGCCTAAGAGGCATCACAACAGGTCTGGCTCCTTCAACTAAATCGATACGAAACTCGATCTCTCTATGCGGTGGTAACCCTTTGACCTCATCAAAGACATCCTCAAATCCATTAGCGATTGGCACCGATGACAGTCCATCCCGTGGAACAACCAGCGAATACATGAAGCTCATGAAGACGCCTTCCTCATGCTTACATCGTATCACAACCTTTCGCCCCTCCACATTCTCGACTGTAACCTCCAACCTTTCACAATCAACCTTTGCCGCATACTTCCTAAGCCAGTCAATACCCAAAATAATTCCGAACCCCGCAAAGTTCAGAACAAAACAATCACAAACAAAAGAGCAATCATGACTCGATACAATCAGACCACGACATAGCATACACAGACAAGACGAACCCCCAACTGGATTAGTCACAACCAATGGCCTATCAACGATATCCGGTTTTAAACCCAACCGACCTACAAGTTCATTACAAACAAAAGAATGCGACGCCCCAGTATCAAATAACACTCTAACTGGAACACCACATATGGAAAGAGTACCTTGAACCACCACACTCTTTCCTTTCTCTTCAGCAGTAGGAGCTTTCGAAGATGATGGAACAGCCCCCAAAGCATAAGCTTGCACAATCTGCTTGTCCTTTCGCGGTTCTGGACAATTCTTCCTGATATGCCCCGGCTTGTTACAGTTGTGGCACTTCACCGACACCTTTGGATTCTTGCAATCTCTGGAGAAATGGCCCTTCTGCTGACAATTGTAGCAGGTCACTTCGCCCTTCGGCTTCTTTTGGCCATCCTTACCCTTTTGCTGTTGCTGCTTCCTCTTCTTGTTTCCACCCTGCTGTGGTTTAGACTCTTCCTTGGTTACAGCAACAACAGATCCTTCTTTAGGAAACAGATTCTCGTGCCTGAGAGCTTTCTCCACAAGCTTCTCGAATGGATCGTCCAGATGATCCACCAACTGCCTCCCAAGATAACTATCCAAGCCTGTCACAAACTTCTCGTTTTTTGATAAGGAGATTCAATATATGACCGGGCATACTTGGACAAAGCTTTAAACTCAAAAACATACTCAAGAACTGATCTCCCACCCTGCTTGAGCTCCACAAACTTCTTGAACAGAACAGATTTCTGAGCCGTAGAAATGAACTTAGCTTCAAATCTGGCTTGGAATTGCTCCCAAGTAATTTCTTCCTCTGGAGTATCAATGGTGATAGAGTTCCACCAGTCAGAAGCTCTCCCTTGAAGATGTCTTGATGCAAGCTTCCTTTTGGTTGCATCCTCGATTCCCAAATCACCAAAGATCCTTCTACAAGCATCTATCCACCTCTGAACTTCAATGGTTGACTCTGTTCCCAAGAAAACCTTTCCTCCAAGAGCAGTATAATCTTTACACAGCTTGGCAAAATCCACCGGTTTTGGAGTTTGAACTTGAACTCCAACATCTACTGATGGCCCCGGAGCTGGCATCCTTCTCATAATCGAAGTCATCATAGCTTCGAACATAGCAACATAATCAGCAGCCCCCTCAGTAGCACGGCCTTCCCTAGCAGCTGGTCTCCCTCTTCGACTCATTCTTAATATCTATAAAAAGGAATGATTAATACACCTTGAGAACAACTGCATAAAGGACTCACATACTTCTAAGCTACTATATTATATATAGTAATCATCCATCAAAATACAATTACGTCTCTCATACGTAGTTACGTCAGCGAGCGTTGGGTAAAATCGATTAACCAAAGCTTTGATACCAAATGTGACGACCGCCCATGACCCCCGCACTGAACATAGAAATAGTGCGCAGTAAAGTGTGCCAGGCATCCATGGACGATCGCCAAGGTTAAGTTAAAACAGCAGAATCTATCGTATAACTCACAGCGCATGGATAAAAATACAATAGAAAGTATATATATAGTGAAGCTTTACAGAACAGAATCTCTATTAAACCTCATAATAGTTTGGTACAACATCTGAATAGTCAATACATCAAGCCTCACTACATATCACTCAGAGAATATACAAGCAGCGGAACATCCAGTACATATAGTAAGAAACTAATACGCAAGCCTCCAGCTCGTCTTCGTCATCAGCATCGTCGGTCACTAAGAACAGCACCTGTCACCTGCTACCTAGTCTGCCCATCCCAAAATGGATGAACAGCCCAAGGTAATAAGAGTGGAACATAAAACCTTGAGTCAGACAACAGTCTTAGTGAGCGGTAAATTAACTAACAACATACCAAAAGAGCATAAAGGTAAAAGGAATAGGAATCCAACCCTCCCACTCCACCTCTTTCTACAGTGATAGCCCCCAGACACACTAAGCAGAAATAAACATAGAAAAGCAGACATTTAAAGTAAAGCAATTATCACTCGAGTCAAGGTTAGTGTTTTCCAAGTACAAACCCCCAAGGCCTAAACCAAGATCAGATAAGCACCCAGAAAACATCGCTCTTGAGACCGAATGACGATACAACCAAACATCCATGACTCTGGCTATCACTGTTATCATTGCTTCGATACCACCGTTAATTGAATGACCGGCACATTCTTTCAGCCATCCTTCAAGGGTTAATGGCAACCCCGGTTCTAGACAGAACTCCGCATGTCGTCGCAGCCCGTGCCTAGGACTATCGAATCTGCCCAGAGTACTCGACTACAATCATAGTCTTTAGGGATAATCGAATCTGCCCAGTGTACTCTTGCTTTGAGTCTGCTAGAACCTTCAATAACGATGAAACCTCAGCCTTCTAGTCATCCTCCTCGACGACTATTCTCATACTAGCTCAAGCGCCTCTCGAGCAAACCATTATCCTCAAACCCGAACCATTTCACCGAGTTATCAACATGCTTAGAATGATCCCGTCTGGATTAAACCAAGTCTATCTCATACCATGCCTTGCTTCATCTCATCATAGCAAAGCATCATCTCAACATCAACATCATCAAATCTATCCATATGAGCTTCATCATCCGCAATATATGCCACGAGCAGCTTTTCCAATTCAAGAGCCTTTCCCTTAGCTTTTGAATCATCTTCGACTAACTTGTCCAAATAAAATCATCAATCAACTAATTTACAACAATCAATCAAGTCAAACATTAATCCAAGTAATCAAGCATTCAAACATGATCAAATAAACAATTATAACAATAATGGCAATCTTGTAAATAAAGAGTCTAAATCTAACAAGCATGAAACATGGGTAATATCTCTACAACTTGATGAATGAACTTGCATAGGTTAATCATGTAGTAAAATGGATGTCAAATCATCATGAACAATAGATCTATACTTAAGTTTAAGAAAATGCATGGAAATCACTATTTTAACACCAAATCAAGCCAACAATCCGATATACTCCTTTGGATCCGTGTGAGAGATAATCACCACTCACCAAATCACCTAAACACCTCAAAAACAACACACTTCAGATCTGGACAGCGAAGGATCTATCTCGATCTAACAAAATTCCGCTTCAAACGATGAAATCTCTCTTCGAAGAATGTAGATCTTCAACTTTAGCTCTTGGATCTTCGATTTGATCTGCGATTTGGATGGAAAGAATCACAAGATTAGAGTGGAGAAAAGAAGTGAAGAAGTGTAGAACTCGAGCTCTCCAAATGTCAGCACTTCGTCGCTTCAAAAATCCGGATCCCAAAAAGTGAGGAAATGGACATATATTTATAGGCTGGAAATCCTTAGGTCGTCCGCCCCCTTAAGTCGTCCACGACCTAACTCTTGCCGACCTACCCATCCACACGACCTACGACCTAACGCATATGCGCTTCCACGACCTAACGACCTACCGCATATGCGCAGCCACGGTCTAAAAATGTCACAACCTAAGACTCAACACTACTGCGCGACCTAAGACCTAACTATCCTCACGTGCGCGACCTAATAACCCAACGACCTAGGCCTGCGCGACCTACGACTTAACTGAGACGCGACTAAACGGATCTCACGACTTACGACTTAACAGAAGTACTGACCTAACACACACACGGCTCACCACACGACTTAACACCTTAGGTCGTCTAACGACCTAACTACACGCAGGGTCTTCCGACCTAACTCCTAAGTCGTCTGGACGACCTAACTACTCATAACTGCTAAACTTAGGTCGCTCACGACCTAACTAAGCACAACACCCCATAGGTCGCTCACGACCTAACTACAACAACTCCTTAAGTCGTTAACCTGCTTATCTCCTAGGTCGTTAACTCGCTAATTCTTAAGTCGCCGCTAACTACTAGGTCGTTCACTTCTAATACTAACTTCCATAGGTCGCTGTCTTTCCTTAAGTCGCCCCAATACTTAAGTCGTTAACTCTTAAGTCATTCACTCGACCTAAGTCACCACACGACCTAACTTCTACACGACTTATCCCATAATCCTTAGGTCGCCAACTTCCTTAGGTCGCCAACTCCCTTAAGTCGCTCCACCGACCTAACTACTATACGACCTAAGCTCCGAACGACCTAACTCTGGAATCTCTAGCAACATTTTTACTATGTTTCGACCTCTTTCTGACTATGATTCTGTTTTGTGTATTTGCTTCATCTGCTTCGAGTCACTTGTGTTTCATGTTGTAACTGGACTTGCATATAGTATCATGTTGAACTTCTTGTCGAGTTATAATGACCTACCTCGAGTTAGAATGGTGTGGTTCATGTTGTTATTTCATGTATGCTGTCATGTGAACCATTTTACCGTTGAGGCTGTGTTGCTTGATTGCTTTGATCGTGCATTTTCACTTGAGTTGAATCCACCATTTGGTTGGGTTTGACCTTGTGCTCACCTGTCCCTGCAGTTTTATCAAGTGTATAACGGTGTGCATGGCCTTGTGGCATGTATAGTGATACACTGTGCATGTCACAAGATGTTCGTGTATGTTGGATTAAAAATAAATGATGACGAACAACCCAAATAACTGAGGCAAATAACATTTTCAAAAAACACACACTTCACTGTAAAAATATTTCTTTTTCAATTTTACTGCGTCAGTGTTTATTTTGCAGATAATTTAGATGCTAGATACAAATTGGAATATAGTTGAAGAACAAATATGATTGAACGAGTGATATGTAGTGAGGTGCAAATGTAAATGACAATTGTATATTAAAAAATTGTGTTGTGATTTGAAATTGTATTGCAATTAAAATTTTGTATTTAAAGTGAGAGCTCAAATTTGTACTATTCAAAATTGTAATAAAATATTTGTTTGAATAAAATATTCGTTTGAATTTAAATTCTATGTTATTTATTTTATTCAACAACTATTTATTTAATTATGTGAAAAATAAAATAGTATAATAACAAATACATTTAAATGAATATATATATATATATTTATTTATTATCATCAAACAAAAATCATATACTAGCATATTCAACAATCTCCTCCTTTTGATGATAACAAACATATATTAAGATTTTGAATTTATTAAATATATTTGGTCTTGTTGAATTCCATTTGCTCCCCCTATTTGAATTCTCTCCCTACATCAAAGCTCCCCCTTCATATATGCATGAAAATAAATAAAAAATAAAAAATATGCAAATGAACCTAGATGGGAATATGCAAATTAAAAAATAAAATATTTGACCTTTATTTGCCAAAATCTTAACTTTTCTCTCCCCCTTTTGTTATCAGCAAAAGAGTAATAGTGTTAGAAAAATAGAGATAAAGTGATAGAAATTAATACAACATTAATACCCAATCGAGTATAAATATTAAATTTCAATAAAAAATCAAAAAAAAAATCATAAATACTTTGTTAGGCGCATATTCCATTTTAGAGTGATAGGGGTGATGTTGGCATATAAAACCATATAGTTGTGTCTATTTGTGGTATATTTATATCAGGAATTTGAATATCTACTAACCATGCATAACCGTTAGGACTTTTAAATGAGATTAGCAGTATTCCCAATTTTTATAAAAATGAATTTCAAGCATCTACTAACCACGCATAACCGTGAGGACTTTTAAATGGGATTAGAATCAACTTGTCTATTAATAATCAATTTTGATATGTGTTCCATACATGCATAACCATAAGAACTTTTAAATGAGCATGAAAGCACATATACAAATATTCCAAGTAATTCACCCATACATAACCGTGAGGACTTTTAAATGAGAGTGAATACTTTGGATGTTTTTATTTAAAAAATAAAAATAAAATAAAAACGAATAATTTCCTGTTAAAAATACCATGTTTTGACATACTATATTGGATTTTGATGAGTGATGGTCTTTAGAAATATGATAGAAATAGAGATGGTTATGGAATTTTTACCAACAAAAGTAACTATAAATCTTGTTTAAATTTTTAAAGAAATTTACTAAATATACTGTCTCAAGTCATAATATATGATTAATATCAACACTCGTCACTTTTTTAATCACTATTTATCTTTTTGATAATCAGTAGGGAGTCAGATTAGTTAATGTAGTCATTTAAAATCAAACCCAAAAATAATTATAAAATCAAATTTTCTAAAATGACTAATCTGAAACAAGGTCAACAAAAACTATTTTCTAGAAGGGGTTTTATAAGAAAAATGTCTGCTAATTGAAAATCATTTGAAAAATATGCAGATATTTTCTCTGAAAAATGTGATGCAACTAATGAATGTCTCTACATAAAACACGTTCCACTAGTATCAACTAGATTACCAGTGTAATCTGCATCTGAATACCGCTTTAACTCAAAGTTATCAGATGGATATCAAAGACCAAACTGTGAGATATGCAACAAATACCTTATAATCATTTTACAACATTTAAAATGAGATTCATTTGGATTTGAATTGAAACCGTGCAAATAAACAAACAATGAACATAATGACAGGTGTAGAATAAACAAATATATCCACGAGTAAAGTAATCTATATCGAGCAAAAACACACATTCAAAATAAATTTGTCAAAGAAGTTTTTCATGACATTCCAAAGTGAATCACTAAAAACAGAAAACAGAAAAGTTGTAGCATTATCGGTTAGCTTTCCTGAACTTCAAGAATTTCAAAAATCAAAGTTGAGATTTTCAAGATATGGAAAAAATACTTCAACAATGTTGATGAAAACATAATTAACAATATGTGAACAAAATTGAGTTGAGAGATCATACCTCACTTTCCTTTGATGTCGTAATATCTGAAATGCGATGATCTCCATCTAATCTTTATAGGCTAAGGAACATTTAAATTTTAGTTTATCAATTTCCTAGAACAACTCGAAATCTATCTCCATCAAATTTATTCCTTAGCCCACTTATGTGTCTAAATTTTGGAGAAGGCAAGTGGTCTAACTAAGGATTTAAGACCACTATTATTATCTATTGAAATCTTTGGCATCCAAATTTGTCTATATAACATACCGTTAGCATCTACATTTGTACCTTTGGAAATCCAAATTTGTTTAAATTATAAACCATTTATGTTTGTACCTTTTGGAATCCATATTTGTTTAACGGTTTTGTGTTTGTATATATTTCGACAGTTATTCTTGCCATGTCCAATATTTCCACACTTTACGCATTTGGGTATCACGCATTTCCCCTTAACAGTGTTGTTAGTCATTTGTTCATATTTTGACACTTTTGTAAATCCAAATCCTTTCCTTTTATTCTCGAAGAGTTGATTTTCTAAGAGCATATTAAATGATTTTTCTCTAGTGAAAATTTTTCGAGTGATCAACTCAAGTTTATTAACTTTGGATTTTAAAAGTTTATTTTCATTCATTATCTTTGAACAAAAACTAATAGTACTATCTCTCTTTTAAAAATTACTCATTTTCAATCTCATATTTTCATTTTTAAGCTATTTAATTTTAGTCTCAATTTCTAACATCTTAGTTTCAAAACGTTGGAGTTTATTAAATTCATTTTTTTCAAAATCCTTTATTTTTTCAATTTCCTTTTCAAACTCGTGATTTAATTGAATAATTTCAGATTTGCTCAAAATCGCATTTTCTTTTTCAAGGGTTTTGAAATTTTCGTTGAGCTCATTTAATTTCTTTTCAAATATCGCACATTTAGAACTTTCCAACCTCTTAAAACTCTCCAACTCTTTTTGCAAAATATTATTTTTACAAATAAACTCAATTTTGTTTTTCTCCCGAATTAAAATTTCGTTTTCTAACTTTTGAAAGTTTTCATGAAAACCGGTAAATTATTTTTCATAGTTCAAACATCTTTTACAATTAGAATTTTTATTTTTCTTAATATTTTTAAGCTCATTTTCTAAATCATTTTTCTGACGCAGTTTAGATTATTCCCTTTTCAACCTATTATTTTTCATCTCAAGGGCTTTATTATTTTCAATTAATTTTCAGCACAAGAGAACTAAATCATTGAATGGAATATCAATTATCTCATCATCTATTGAATCTTCATTACTACTGTCTTTTGCAAATCCTGTCAAGCATGTTTCTTCAACTGAGTCGATTGTGGAGGATTTCTCACCATTGTTGACATTTGCACCATATATTGTATTAAAAGTATTCCAGATTACCTGTGCAGTTTCACAATGAGAGATAAAGTTAAAATTATTTTGATTAATATGAGAATATAGTATATGCATAGCAAGAGCATTAACCGAAGTATTTTTCTCGTCTATTATATCACACCAATTTTCAATAATATCCCAACATTTAAAATTAACAGATTTTAAATAAAATGCCATTTTTAATTTCCAACTTAAAAAATCTATTCCATCAAAAATAGGAGGAATAATACTGAACTGACTCTTGCTAGATTTGCAACTAGGGTTAGACATCCTTGCTAATAACCTGCTCTGATACCACTTGTAGGATCGATTTCACCCTAGATGGGGGGGGGTAAATAGGGTGATACTAATAATAATAAAAATTAATGTGGAAATATATATAATAATTGCAGCACAGATAATAGCAGAATGATAAAAGCAGAAATAGAGAAACACAGATTTACCCAGCTTCGGCAAAACCCTGCCTACATGCTGCCCCCAAGACTTCTATTAGAAATTAAGTGTCAGACGCTTACACATGTAAACTCGCGACACCCGCTATCGACTAACCTAACTCTACGCTCAAAACCCTGCCACAACTCAGCCACTAAGTTGCGAATTCTCAAACTACGCCCCGTAGTTTGTACCTAGTCACACGACTAGAAAATTACAAAACTTTAAAAGAAAATTACAAAATAATAACAATTTAAAATACAAAACCCTATATAATATTTTAAGCCCAAATTATAATAATTAAGAATATAGAGCCGGCCCACTAATTATAAAACGTTTCCCCTCTTTTCTTTTTCTCTGAATAAAAATGTCGGTCATGCTTTTGTTTCTCTTCAAACAGCTAGGGTTCTGTTTGATTGAAGCTGCCGCTTGAACTCTCGATCGATTGAAGTATGCTTCTGATTCTGGTTGCTTCGTCAATCAATTTTTGGCTTTGATTTGCATACGGCTGCTCTAATGCGTCGAGCTCGAATGATAAAAGTGGTATGTGATTTTGCTTTTCCAATTTGCTTGTGCTCGACTTGATTTGAGTTATTGATTAGGGATTTTATTTGAAACTTGGCTCTGTGATTTGCTTTAACTTGAATCGTTTTGCCGATGATGATAATTGGGTAATTTATAGGGTTTAATTCCCTAAATTATCGTTTGTATATTTTCTATTGAATCCTTCACGTGATTTGCTCGACCATTGATTTTTGATCGACCGATGGTGATGATATTGACTTGTTCATGCTACTGCATATATCTTGGATGAATTTGAATTTTGCTTGAATATTATTTATGTCGGTTCCGTTATTTTTGGCATTTGAATTTGTTTCTCTGTGACATTATTCAAACTAATAATTTTCACCATGATATTCTTCATTTATTGAGCGATGTTCAATGTTATATTGTGTTGCTTCACTGTTATTTACGATTTTTGAACACTGCCTTGATTTTTCTGTAACTCGACCATTGTGTTCCTTCATTTTTCCTTTGTTGACTGGTTCATTGAATTTATATAATTGTATACATATATGTATACATGTGTATGTACTTCATGTTGTCTCTTGTATTCTCTGGTTTACCTGATCCTGTTAGCCGAGTTATCTTATTGCCTGTGTATATACATGCTCCATTCATTTTTGTATTATTCACTACCCTGGTCTTGTTCATTTATCTGGTTGCTGCAGTGTCATGTGGTCTTGTAGTCCAGGCATAACTTTGTCGTTGCCTCTATTTCATATGATGTCTCCATACATATATAATGTAACAACCCGCATATTTTACGATTCGTATGTTTCAAATGTTTAATTTAAGTATAGCATCGTTAGTCGGATTTTAGTCCGAAAAAGTCACTATTCGTAAAAGAACAGTCGAAATAGTGATAAGTCTATGTGGATCGAGATACGTAGGTGTATATTTGAAAAAATAAATAAAAAACTGTCTTATAGGGATTCAGACATCTGAAATGAAGCATTCAGACGTCTGAAATTGTTCGAGTCAAACCAGAAAGGAAATAGGCTTAAATTGCCATTTCCAGACGTCTGAAACGGACGATTCAGACGTCTGAAATGGACGATTCAGACGTCTGAAATGGACGATTTAGACGTCTGAAATGGACGATTCACACATCTGAATATTGTTCTAGACAACTTCTGTTTTTCCAGATTCAGACGTCTGAATCGTTCTTTTAAGACGTCTGAATAAAGTTAGAGAACTCATATTTTTCCAGATTCAGACGTTTGGTTTGGAAATTTCAGACGTCTGAATGAAGAATGAAGTTGACAATCAACAATTTGGACTCAAGACCACTTCCATTGAGTTCAAAATGGTGTTTGCAACTTTTTTGAGTATAAGCATCGATATGTTTGGAGTTGAGTAGAATTTTTCTATTTTCTAATTGGGTTTGGGTTTCAGCCCACTAACCCAACTTATTAACCTAACTCATTAACTCTTCATCCATTCACTCATTTCATTTCCTAACACTCTAGCTCAACTGAAAATGGGGGAAGATAATGGGAAATAGAAATTCCAAGCCCAAGATTCAATTGCAAACTCAAATTCTTGTTCCAAAATCAAAGAGAAGCTTAGGTAAGCCTTCTTTTCATCTTCTCCATCTTAATCCCTCTTCAAATTCTCAGAAGTTCCTAATACCTTAACTTAGAGAAAACATCATCTTTGATTATAGATTGAAGTTCTTGGCGTATTGTTGAAGAGAGATTAACCTATTGATTGTTCTAGAGCTTATCATTTGTGTTTGGGTTTTAAAGGTGAGTTTTTGAATTCACATCTATGTCTATATCTTTGATAGTGTTAGGTAGCAATTCCTAACATATATTCCTTGTCCATTTGTTTTTGAATTGAATTGGTTTGATGAATATTCCAATTTTTGGCGTTTGAAGTCAAAATCTATGAAAAATCCTTATATGGTTGTTTGGGCATGTTGGTCGGAGTGTATTGGTGAGTCTTTAAGGCTGGGTAGTCGTTTGGCGTAAACCCCTAGCCATCATCACTCATCTGATTGCTTCTGATATGATTTGGCCATCATTGGCCTAGGCAAAGTATTGCCTGAGCTCCAGTTTCAGACGTCTGAAATATACAATTCAGACGTCTGAATCTGCTTGTCTCAGCCCAACTTGCCTACTTTGTGTGGGATTCCAATTTTTTATCGATTCTTCTTTCTCCGATTAGTTGTTTCACTTTAGTTGACTTTGATGATTCTTTTTTAGATTTAGTACACGGGTTTTTATAAAATGATCCTTTTAAATTGTATTAAAAGCTCGTTTCTCCAATTTATAATTTCTATATAAAACGCACATAATTTTGCACTTCGAGCGAAGAGGGAGGAGAATTAAACGATTAAATAAAACGCATGCTATGAACACGTGGGTTTATCTTTTCAGTTAATTCCTAATCTATTCGTTTGACCGTTTTGAACTTTGGGTCTGGTTTACCGATGAGATGAGGTGAACTTTGTACTGCTTTGAGTGTGAAATTGACTAACGGTTAGTAAACCGTTTAGTGCGAACGTGTGGTATGGGACTCACGTTAACATTTTTCGGGTTCCTTTCTGAGAGTTGCGACACATTCTGCCAGTTAGTGGTGTCCAGTACTGGGTCTCCGAACCTTCGCCACTACGGTTCGTTGCCTTCGGGCGTTGCCTATCCTTGTTATACAGTACTGAGCTCGAGCATCTTTTGTTTCTTTGACAATTATATTTCCCTAGTGTATTGCCTTTCGGTGTAGGTCCTTTGAACCACACAATATATAGCGATTACCTTGTGGAAACTTCTGTTTCCTTTATAGGTATTTGTTATTGCCTTTTTGGCTTGTTTTGGGATATTTATATCCTTTATTTATTTGAGTTGCCGATGATATGTGACTGTTATGATTCATCTTTTGTTAGATGATTTGGTTATCTCTTTAGGAGATATTTGTGGTACTTTATAGCTTCGTATGTTCATTATCATTTAGTTTATCTAACTGATTTGTTTAGCTAGACTGACCCGTGTATATTATAGTCGGGTTAGACCGAGATGTTTCAAGTTAGGTACATTGGTCCTAGCCTATTTTGCTTCCGCATGGAATATTCTGCTAGCTCCTTATTATTATAGCTTTTTGTGTAGTCCTTTTGCCTGTAACTCTGATATGTACTCTTTTGACTCGCCAGTACATTGTGGTTTGCTTTACCACTTGGCATGTATCATTTTGTATACTCTGTAATGTATCTGTATATGTGTAAATGTATGTGATGATCTACTGTTCTGTGATGTGTATTACATTTGAGTTGTTATCTTTTGTTCTGATAGATCCTTCAGCCACCTGTGGCTTTGTATTAAGTATTTATTGGAGATGTCGATCCACTTGAGAAAGAAGTGGCAATTGTCGGCGTATTCAATAGATAATTAAGACAAGGCTATAGATGGTCGCTCCTATCCAGCTCTATTCTCCGTATTAGTAGACGGTGTTACTTCGTAATACTCTTTGCTAATGTGGGTCTCGGAGTGGGGCGTCACAGCTTGGTATCGGAGCAGAGTTCAGAACAAAATATGATAAACATAGACCAGAGACACATATTACGGTACATCAAAGTGTAGTACGAATGTTACGAATCTTTGAATCATCGTGCCTTTATTCTTTCCGTGCCTTGGGGTAGATAGAATTTTGGGAATATGTCTAGGAATGCATTTTTATTCCGTAATATTCCATATTTGAATTAATGATATCTACCTTGCGAATAATCTTTATCTTATCTTATCTTTCAGCTAATGGCTAGAAGAGGCAGAGGACGACGCTCGGATGCTGGGCAATCCAGCGGCTCGCATCCGGATGGCGTTTATATTTATGCCGATCAATTTTTGGAGTTATTTAGGGGCACTCAGCCTCCAGCTTTTATTCGAGCATCTCCTCCACGCAAGTCTACCTTTGCACGCCTGTGTAGTGATTTTTCTCATCTTGGAGGAAAGCCATTCAAAGGCTTCGAGTCCGTTCTTGAGGTCCAAGCTTGGATTCGCACATGTGAGCGTATCTTCTCTCGTATGGATCTTTCTGACCACGATCGAGTTCTCGTAACTTCTAGCTTATTGCAAGAGTGTGCCCTTGATTGGTACGAACTTCTTGTAGCCGAACTTGATGAGTCTGTTCTTTCTTGGACTCAGTTTCGGGAATGATTCGAACTCAAATTCGTTCCTGAATCTGAGAAAGTTTTATTGGCCCGTCGCTTTCTTCACTTGAAGCAAGGGAAGTCCTCCGTCTTTGAGTATGTTGCATCATTCGAGGCCTTATCTAAGTATGGTCTTGAATTCATTAGCACTTCTTATAAGAAGAATATGATGTTTGTCTCTGGTCTTAAGAAATATCTTAAGAAGTCTTTAATGCTCCATCTTAAGCTTTCTTTTGAGGAATTGGTTGACTCGGCACTTCATCTCAAAGCCATCGAGAAGGAGTGTGATAGTGGTGATGACGTTGATGTTCGCAAGAACCCCAATAAGAAGAAGTTTCCATTTCATAAGCGGGAATTTTTCCCTTCCAAGAAGAAAAAGCCCGTTGAATCTGGTTCTAACTCTCAATCTGCTGGACCACCTTCCATTCGGAAGTGTTTCAATTGAGGTTCTCATGATCATATGATTCGAGCTTGTCCTAAGCCTCTCTTCTGCCATTACTGCAAGAAGGAAGGTCACCGTGTTTCCTCCTGCCCTACTGCTCCTACTAGTGCCAGGTCTGGCAAGCTTTATGTTGCTAAGGCTTCTGGAGGTTCTTCTCAGTCCAGAGGTATATCTACATCTATTTTGGAAGGTTCTATTTTATTTCATGACCATAGTATTCGAGTTCTTTTCGATACGGGTGCTTCGCATTCTTTCGTACAGAAAAAGCTCGTCGATGATTTGTCTTTGGATGTTTCTTGTATGGTTACTTCGTTGAGGATTGGGAATCCTATTGGGGGATCCGCAACCCTTAGCATGTTTTGTGATGATGTTGAGATTGTTTTATGTGGCTTTTCTTTTCGTGCGAATCTGCACGTTATTTCTTATTTGGGATTTGATATGATTTTGGGTATGAACTGGCTAGTGAGATACGATGCCAGGATTATTTGTTCTGAAAGAATTTTATATCTTCGACACCCAGATTCGTCTACTCAGCTATCACTTGTTATTCGGAATGTGGATAATTCTGAAATGGCTTTATATTCTTTAGACTCACGAGATGATGATGATATATCTCGTATTCATATTGTTTGTGACTTTTCTGTTGTTTTTGAGCTGGTTTCGGGTTTGCCATCCAAGCGGGCGATCGAGTTCCGCATTGATCTCATTCCAGGCGCACAGCCAGTTGGTCGTCCTCCCACGAGGATGTCTACAAAAGAAAATGAGGAACTCAAGAAGCAGCTTTTAGAGCTTGAGTCCAAACAGTTGATTCAGTCCAGTTTTTCACCGTGGGTTGCCGCGGTCGTCTTCGTGAAGAAATCCGATGGAACTCTTAGGCTCTGCATCGACTATCGCAAGCTTAATGAGTTGACCGTCAGGAATAGGTATCCATTGCCTAGAATCGATGATATGTTCGATCTATTGAGTGGCGCTAAGGTCTTCTCTCAACTCGACCTTGCCACTGGTTTCCACCAGCTCCGAGTCACGGAAGATAACATACCTCTTACAGCTTTCCGCACTCGATATGGTTCTTTCGAGTGGCTCGTTATGCCGTTTGGTTTGACGAATGCCCCTGCTTTCTTTGTTGATCTTATGAATCGAGTATTCCGGGAACATCTCGATAGGTTCGTCCTTGTGTTCATCAACGACATTCTTGTTTATTCTAAGTCTGAAGCTGAGCATGCTAATCACTTGAGAATTGTCTTGAGTACTCTTCGTCACCATCAGCTTAAAGCCAAATTCTCCAAGTGTCATTTTTTGGAGAATATGGTTAAGTTCTTAGGCCATGTTGTATCTTCCGACGGCATTTCTGTCGATCTCTCAAAGATCGAAGCTATCCAGAATTGGAAGAGGCCTGAGAATGTTCATGAGATTCGTAGTTTCCTTGGATTAGCAGGTTATTACCGTCGGTTCATTAAGGATTTTTCCCGTGTTGTGCTTCCTCTCACCAGCCTTACTCGGAAAGGCATTCGTTATATTTGGTCCGATAAGTGTGAAGCTTCCTATCAGACATTAAAGGAACTTCTCACTAATGCTCCTATTCTTGTGGTTCCCGAGGGGAATCATGATCTTGTTGTCTACACCGATGCTTGTGGTAGTGGTCTTGGTGCCGTGCTTATGCAGAGGGATCGGGTAGTTGCTTATGCTTCTAGGCAACTGCGTCCAAATGAAGTTCGCTATGCCGCTCATGATCTTTAGTTAGCCGCCATTGTCTTCGCCTTGAAGATTTGGTGACACTATTTATTAGGCGAGCGCTTCATTCTCTATACCGATCATAAATCCTTGAAGTATTTATTCACTCAGAAGGAACTCAATATGAGGCAACAACGTTGGCTCAAGTTCCTTGCCTCCTACGAATTTGATATCCAGTATACCCCTGGTAAGGGTAATCGTGTTGCTGATTCGCTTAGTCGCAAACATTCGGCTGTCGTTTCTATGATGCTTGCCGAATGGATTATTCTAGAGACTCTATCTTTTTGTGATATTCGTGATCGAGCTCCATTCCCTGATTCTCCGATAGTATTATCCAGTTTGGAAGCTCGACCTTCTCTATTTGATCGTATTGCCAAAGCTCAGCGGAGTGATCCTGATCTTGTGCATCTTATTCAGTTTTGTGAGACTAAATCCCATGATGAGGCTTTGCGGGATTTCAGCATTGATTGTCATGGGTGTCTTCGCAAGAAGAACCGTCTTGTTGTGCCTTCTGATTCTGCACTTAGGCATGACATTCTTGATGACTGTCATCGTTCTAAGTATACCATTCATCCTGGCAGTAGTAAGATGTATGCCGATATGCATCACCTTTATTATTGGGAAGGCATGAAGCGCGATGTAGCGAGTTATGTGAGTAATTGCATGACTTGTCAACGTATTAAAGCCGAACATCAGCGCCCTTCTTGTCTCCTTCAGCCTCTAGAGATTCCATTATGGAAATGGGATCAGATTTCGATGGATTTCATTGATGGCCTACCTCGTACTAGATCGGGCCATTCTAACATCTGGGTTATTATTGATCTCCTCACCAAATCAGCTCATTTTGTTCCTATTAAATCTAATACGACTGCCTCTTTTTTGGCTAAGTTATATATCAAGGAAATGGTGAGACTTCACGGTATTCCTAGTTCGATTGTGAGTGACCGTGATCCTTTATTCACAAGTCATTTCTGGAAGAGTCTTCAGCAAACTTTGGGAACAAAGCTTAATTTCAGCACAGCTTATCATCCACAGTCTGATGGATAGACTGAACGGGTGAATCGTATCTTAGAGGATCTCCTCCGTATTTGTATTCTTGATTTCGGAGGTGGTTGGGAGGATCATCTACCCCTTGTGGAGTTCTCCTACAACAATAGTTTTCAGTCCAATATCGATATGGCTTCTTTCGAAGCCTTATACGGAAGGCCATGTCGATCATCTTCATGTTGGTTGGAATCTGGGGAGAAGCTTATTCTTGGCCCAAATTTTGTTCATGATTCTTTTGAGAAGATTGTTCTTATTCATCCGAGAATGAAAGAGGCACAGAGCCACCAGAAATCCTACGCGGACAACCGTAGAAAGCCTCTCGAGTTCTCGGTTGATGATCTCGTCTTTATTCGTGTTTCTCCTTTGAAAGGGGTTATGCGCTTCAGTACAATAGGGAAATTGGCTCCTCGTTATGTAGGACCATTTCCTATTACTGAATGTATTGGCCCTGTGGATTATAGAGTTTCACTTCTAGATCATCTATCCGTTGTTCACGACGTGTTTCACATCTCTCAGCTTCGGAAGTGTCTTCGAGGATCGGATTCTGTTATCGACTCTCCTGATTTGCAAAAGCTTGAGATCTCACCAGACTTATCTATTGTACAGCACCCTATTCGCGTACTTGCCTCGGAGGTGAGACACATTTGAAACAACGACGTGCCACTCATTAAAGTTCAATGGTCCGCTAATCCCAATGACTGTACTTGGGAAACCAAAGAGTTTATTGAGCGATCCTATCCGGGTTTCTATCTTTGCTTAGCAATGGTGAGGATATCTCTCTATCTCAAGCATATTTTCTTTTCTTTTTGGGTTATGCAAGTATGTAGTTGTTACCAATTTCTTCTCTAGGAATTGCGCGGACGCAATTTTGTTAAGGAGGGGAGATCTATAACAACCCGCATATTTTACCATTCGTATATTTCAAATGTTTAATTTAAGTATAGCACCGTTAGTCAGATTTTAGTCCGAAAAATTCACTATTCGTAAATGAACAGTCGAAATAGTGAAAAGTCTATGTGGATTGAGATACGGAGGTGTCTATTTGAAAAAAATAAATAAAAAACTGTCTTACAGGGATTCAGACGTCTGAAATGAAGCATTTAGACGTATGAAATTGTTCGAGTCAAACCAGAAAGGAAATAGGCTTAAATTGCCATTTTCAGACGTCTGAAATGGACGATTCAGACGTCTGAATATTGTACTAGACTACTTCTATTTTTCCAGATTCAAACGTCTGAATCGTTCTTTTCAGACGTCTGAATGAAGTTAGAGAACTCATATTTTTCCAGATTCAGACGTCTGAATGAAGAATGAAGTTGAAAATCAACAATTTGGACTCGAGACCACTTCCATTGAGTTCAAAATGGTGTTTGCGACTTTTTTGAGTATAAGCATCGATATGTTTGGAGTTGAGTAGAATTTGGCTATTTTCTAATTGGGCTTTGGGTTTGGGTTTCAGCCCACTAACCCAACTTATTAACTTAACCCATTAACTCTTCATCCATTCACTCATTTCATTTCCTAACACTCTAGCTCAACTGAAAATGGGGGAAGAGAATGGGAAATAGAAATTCCAAGCCCTAGATTCAATTGCAAACTCAAATTCTTGCTCCAAAATCAAAGAGAAGCTTAGGTAAGCCTTCTTTTCATCTTCTCCATCTCAATCCTTCTTCAAATTCTCAGAAATTCCTAATATCTTAACTTAGAGAAAACTTCATCTTTGATTATAGATTGAAGTTCTTGGGGTATTGTTGAAGAGAGATTAACCTATTGCTTGTTCTAGAGCTTATCATCTGTGTTTGGGTTTTAAAGGTGAGTTTTTGAATTCACATCTATGTCTATATCTTTGATAGTGTTAGGTAGCAATTCCTAACGTATATTCCTTGTCCATTTATTTTTGAATTGAATTGGTTTGATGAATATTCCAATTTTGGGCGTTTGAAGTCAAAATCTATGAAAAATCCTTATATGGTTGTTTGGGCATGTTGGTCGGAGTGTATTGGTGAGTCTTTAAGGCTGGGTAGTCATTTGGCGTAAACCCCTAGCCATCATCACTCATCCGATTGCTTCCGATATGATTTGGCCATCATTGGCCTAGGCAAAGTATTGCCTGAGCTTCAGTTTCAGACGTCTGAAATATACAATTCAGACATCTGAATCTGCTTGTCTCAGCCCAACTTGCCTACTTTGTGTGGGATTCCAATTTTTTATCGATTCTTCTTTCTCCGATTAGTTGTTTCACTTTAGTTGACATTGATGATTCTTTTTTAGATTTAGTACACGGGTTTTTATAAAATGATCTTTTTAAATTGTATTAAAAGCTCGTTTCTCCAATTTATAATTTCTATATAAAACGCACACAATTTTGCACTTCGAGCGAAGAGGGAGGAGAATTAAATGATTAAATAAAACGCGTGCTATGAACACGTGGGTTTATCTTTTCAGTTAATTCCTAATCTATTCGTTTGACCGTTTTGACCTTTGGGTCTGGTTTACCGATGAGATGAGGTGAACTTTGTACTGCTTTGAGTGTGAATTTGACTAACGGTTAGTAAACCGTTTAGTGCGAACGTGTGGTATGGGACTCACGTTAACATTTTTCGGGTTCCTTTCTGAGAGTTGCGACACATTCTGCCAGTTAGTGGTGTCCAGTACTGGGTCTCCGAACCTTCGCCACTACGGTTCGTTGCCTTCGGGCGTGTGGATCCTTATTATACAGTACTGAGCTCGAGCATCTTTTGTTTCTTTGACAATTATATTTCCCTAGTGTATCGCCTTTCAGTGTAGTTCCTTTGAACCACACGATATATAGCGATTACCTTGTGGAAACTTGTGTTACCTTTATAGGTATTTGTTATTGCCTTTTTGGTTTGTTTTGGGATTCGGTTTCTTTGATTGTTCATGTGTAAGTTTCCATTCCTCAATGCTTGCATGAGAACTTGTTTCTACTGTTAGTAACTGTGCACATACAAACACGTATATACATACATACATACATATATACATACATACATACATATATATATATATATATATATATATGTATGTATATATGTATATATGTGTATAATTATTGTGCCTGGTCTATGTGGGTCTGGCATTACTTGTACCACTTCATCCTATTCTTGTTCCTTATGAGCCTGGTGCACCTTTTTCTGACTATGATTTTGTTTTGTGTATTTGCTTCATCTGCTTCGAGTCACTTGTGTTTCATGTTGTAACTAGACTTGCATATAGTATCATGTTGAACTGCTTGTTGAGTTATAGTGACTTGCCTCGAGTTAGAATGGTGTGGTTCATGTTGTTATTTCATGTATGCTGTCTTGTGAACCATTTTACTGTTGAGGCTGTGTTGCTTGATTGCTTTGATCGAGCATTTTCACTTGAGTTGAATCCACCATTTGGTTAGGTTTGACCTTGTGCTCACCTGTCCCTGCAGATTTTTAAAGTGTATATCGGTGTGCACGGCCTTGTGGCATGTACAGCGATACACTGTGCATGTCATAAGTTGTTCGTGTATGATTGATTAAAAATAAATAACGACGAACAACCCAAATAACTGAGGCAAATAACATTATCAAAAAACACACACTTCACTATTCACTGCAAAAATATTTCTTTTTCAATTTTACTGCGTTAGTGTTTATTTTACAGATAATTCAGATGCTGGATACAAATTGGAATATTGTTGAAGAACAAATATGAGTGAACGAGTGATATGTAGTGAGGTGCAAATGTAAATGTCAATTGTATAGTGAAAAATTGTGTTGTGATTTGAAATTGTATTGTAATTGAAATTTTGTATATATAGTGAGAGCTCAAATTTGTACTATTCAAAATTGTAATAAAATATTTGTTTGAATTAAAATTCTGTGTTATTTATTTTATTCAACAACTATTTATATAATTATGTGAAAAATAAAATAGTACAATAACAAATACATTTAAATGAATATATATATATATGTTTATTATCATTAAACAAAAATCATATACTAGCATATTCAACAGTATTCACGTGCCGAACATCCAATGCCGAAAAGACAGTCTGTATGGAAAACAAGAAAAGACAGAAAAAATCTCACATCGTGATGAATAATATATAATATACAACAAACTTTTTACAATAGAAAAACTGTAGTTTACCTACATCAAATCTGAGTATGCTAAACAATTCATCATTCTGAACAGTTATAACAACTTGTCACTCACAATTGCTAACAAATAAAACAATACATGTAGTGGAAACAAAGAATATACAAGAGATACGTCTTGGATATCCAGCTTGTCTCCTAAGGCTCTGAGGCAACCAAACTAGATTTAAAAATATGCTTGGTCTTACCCGATCATTATAAAAAAATGCCTGGATCAGTCTAGTAAACCACGGTGAGAAGCACATTTCAATTGAATTTTAATGTTGTAAAACCTTTCAAGATATAGGTATCCCGTAAGACCACACCGCACATAAACATGGGCGTGTTTTTACATTACGATAACCAAAACAATTCATAGCAAATCTACTCATATTATAATAGTGTCTACGTTTTAAAGTAAATATTGAATCATAGCCAAAATTGTTACATTAATTAAATTCCAGCATAATAGGTATATAACTAAGTCCGAAGGCACATATTGGAGAATGGATTCCATATAATGACAAGGCACCGGGTGCCACCTATCATAGTACACCTCTAGAAAATGTACCAAGAGCCATATATGGACTCCCTGCCAACACAGAACCAGCCTACCCCTTACTAGATAGTACCGAATATGATCATCCCTAGGTTGTGATCAACAACTATAATGGATCCGAAGCATAAATATAAAGGAATGATATTAACTCTAGAAAGGGATTACCATACCCTAATCTGTGCAACCCACTTAGCCCTACTGCATCTCCCCTGATTTTAATCATTCCCGGTTGATGAGGCTTGAGGTTACATTTACCTTTTATATAGCAATCCCACTTGGAATGCTAACACTTCCCTCCATGCAGCAATGCAATGCCAGCATTAATCCATACAAGTTTGTTCTGGGTTTGAATGAAATCGAAGGCACCACTTCTACTACGTCTATTTTGGAATCACCCTTAGGATTAGTAGCAAGTAACCCTTGCACTTCAAAGACCTCTGTCTTCGATTATCTTTAAGATATTCTAATTTAAAATGTTTATGCCGGCTCGAAGTAGTTTTCGTATAATATATCTGATCCCGGTCTCTTCGAAACAACAACGATAGTTTAAAACAGGCCAACATTTGATAATTGGTTATTTAACTATCAAATAACCAATAATTCAACTAGATATTTAATTTCCAAAGGAAAATAACGCTGGTTAAGCACAAAGCACCTATTAGCCTCTTTAGTTAATCCTTTTATTAATTATAATCACTTTGTAAATACTTGTATCAAAATACTTTTAAAAAGATATATTCACAAACCCTTTATACTCCTTTCAATAATTGGAAAAATATCCAAATATTTATTTCAACAGTATAAGTATATTCACAAAAACATTATAAAAGATTTCTTATTTCAAAATCATATCAAAAGGATTAAAAAAAAATATTATTTTAAAACAAATGGAAATAAGAATAAACCCAAACACTATTCCTTTGGTGTTAAGCATGGAACGAATGTCCACACCACTAAAATTAAGAAGGTCAATTTGGGAAAATCCGATCTCAATTTTTTATATATATTTCTTCAATAAATCCTTTAGTAAATCTCTTTTATTTATGAAAATCTCCTTTACTAAAATTCCAAATCCATTTATAAAACTCTTAATAAATCTCCAAGTTTATTTATAAAACTCTTTTATAAATATCCAAAATCAATTATAAAACTGTTTTAAAAATATCCAAAATCATTTATACAACTCTTTTATGAATATGCAAAATCATTTATAAAACTTCTTCCCTGAATTTTTAGATCTCTTTTCAATTTATATAACTCCTTTTATAAATTTTATTAATTTAAACCAAAACTTCTTTTATATAATTAAATCGATAAAATTCCTTTGATAAAAAAATTAATTATAAATCCTTTATAAAATCTTTTATAAATCAAAACTCCACTTTATTTATAAACCCTTTTAGTAAATGAAATTCCTTTTAAAAATCAATTATATATTTATAAATACAATTAATCAGATAAATTTGTTAACTTTCAAACATTATTAATAAACAATGATTATTAATTCTGAAACATTATCGGCAAACAATAATTATTAATTCCAAAACATTATCAATATATAAAAATAATCAATTCCCGAACAATATCGATAAATAATAATTACTAATTCCAAAACCTTATCAATAAATAATTACTATCTTCCAACAATATTAATTATTTAATAAATAATTTTTCACAATATAAAATATTAGTAAATAACTTTAAAACAATATTAAATATAAATAAATAACTTTAAACATTATTAAATAATAATTTAAAGAACTCTAAAACATTATTGAATAATAATTTAACAACTTTAAAAAGGGTGGAGTAAAACTAATAAGTTCAAAACCCATTTCGAATAAAAATATCACAGAAAATCCAAAAATCATTTCTTGAAATCAAAACCGGTTCCAAGCCAAAATGGCAACTAATAGTGTTCTAAAATAGTAAATTGGGGCCATTAGCAACCAAAGCACTTAATCAATGTTTTTATTGATTTTTATCACTATAGGGGTCAAGTTTTTTAACATATAACAATGTCATAACTAATAGTGCTACAATCAAGATTCAGCAATTAACAATGTATATAATAGAGTTATAATTGAAATAGAATCAACAGAAATATAATTAGAAATAAATAATCGTAATTTCGAGAAATCCAGATTTCTCTACAAATTTTCCTGTTTTTCAATTTTAAATATTGATTGCTTTTCAAAGTGGATATTTAACCAATCAGGCAATACTTTCAACCAAACATAGACAGTAAAACAACGACGGTATATCTGACTTATAAACCAAAAAGCTGAGTTTGATTAACCGAAATTTCAGTTGACGCCGAAGCATTCCGGTTTGAACTTAAATCAAACGACGTCAGATTTTAGCCCAAAATTCAACTTGCTTTAATTTCAACCAAACTAGTTCCATCGCGTAGCCTTCGCTATTATGTGTGCAACGCAAAAGGTTTCGTCTCGATTGGACCTCATATGGAAAAGTTATAAAATTTATAAGATTGTCAAATTTAATTACATTAATTATGCACTAATTACTATTAAAACTTAATTACCCTATTTAAATCATCTTCCCATTTATAAACTCCTGCTCTCAACCTGATGCTCCTCACCATGGCCACACATTCCATTACCTTCCTTACTCTCTCTCTCTTTACACACGACGAATTCCAAAACTAACTTCGCCAAACTTTTCCCTATGCGAGCTCCACCTCCCGGTCACCTCCACATCACGTCCGCCCTTACCCTACAATACATGACATCGCCCCCATCCCCTTCTACATGCTTAGGTCGTGACCTTCCCCGTAGAACCGCACAACCTCGAAAACCTCTCAGAGGTGCTCTTCCATCCCAAAAGCCCAAATCCAATCATCGATTTGCCCAACAACACATAGATTTTAAGAATACCAAAACCCTAGTTATTAAGCAAACTGCCGAACGCCTAAAACTGCTATCACAACCTCCAATACTCAGTCAAAAGATAGATCTCTAAATTATAAAATAAAAAATTATACTTTAATATATATATATATACATACATACATACATGTATATATACATATCTATATTATTTGTTTTGAATTTGTGAGTGAAAATGAAAACTGATTTTCTTGGTTTTGATTATAAAAGATGATGAAACAGAATGTAAGAGCATAGATGAGAGAAAGTAGTGTACTGTAAGTGTTGACTTGTATATAATTTGCAAATCCCAACATCTCATCGGGTCTACGTATGAACTATAAATGATAAAATAAATAAAGTCGCGCTCAAAACAGTGACGCGACCCCAAAACAATAATAATATATATATTGGTTATCATATTCTAAATAATTATTAAAAACATTGTTGTTTGCCGAAAAATCGTAACATGATAATTTAAATATTTTCTAAATTAAAAATTATGGAAAAATAAATAAATTAAAATGAAAATACATCAATAAAAATTAAGTCGTTATAATAAAAATTTATTTACTGATTAATTATCCGAACTATTTATTAATGTAAATAAATTTACAAAATAAATTCATTGTTATTATTTATAAAATAAAGGAGTTAAATAAGATCACTAACTCATTTAATTAATATTCAATTCCAAATGTCGATATTTAAATCACTGTTTATATATTTAATTTGTGATTCAAACATTTAAATTAATCTCTATATTTGAATTCAAGTTTAAAATTGAAAAGACAATTATTTCAACATTTTAAATTGATTAAATATTCAAAATCGAATGACACAATTCTGGGTCGTTACAGTTATTGTAAGGTAACACTCGTCCGTGTTTATATGCGGCGTGGTCTTATGAGATACCTTTAGTTTTGAAAAGTTTTTATAAATATAACAATCCATATGATTTGAGTTTCTTATGTTGGTTTACCAAACTGATCCATGTGTTATTTTCTTATAATACTCGGGTCAGACCCGAGTACTTTTCCCGATTTAGCGATGGACGCTTGGAGCTTCTGGAGACGAGCTTGATGATACCAAGACTTGATGTATTTTTATTTCCATTGTACTTCTTGATTGTAATTATCTATACCGGTGAGAATAGGCTATTATAATTGTCCAGTTTGATGATAAGTTAGTTACTCTAATTACTGTATGAATATTAAAGTTCCCTTTGTAAAGATCATTTGGATATTATATATTACTCTTCACAATGTGAGATTTAGTTTTGTCTTTACTTTTCTTTCACCTAACAATCTATCTTTCTAGCACTCGGATGCTCGGCACGTGAATATCATGAATGTATTAGTATCGACTTTTAAGGGTCGCAAGGGCGGGTCATCACAACATATAAGTTTTTCTGAATCAAAGGACATACAAAGGAAATAGAGGAATGAGTTTTGAGTTTTAAATGGGCTTAGGGATTGAGAGTTAAATTTTGAATGGCCATTAATAATTTCCCTCTATATATAAAAGAGAAGTACATACAGAACTTTCAAACATTAATTCTTCACCCTTTTATTTTTCTCCTTCTTCCCTCTTCTCCTCTCAACTTCAAATCCATACATCTTCTTTATTACTCAACGAAATTTCATGAAATTACCATCAAAATGGAGAGCACAACGAAAAATATGGGCCTTCACCAATATGAGTAACTTTTGTGTAAATGGGAAATATATATGAATAACATATGGTTAAATACCATATAAATCTTATTATATGATTATAAAATTAATTTATGAAATGAATATGTATATTTTGGAAATTAGATATGAACTTATATTTATTTTTAATGTATGACTCATAACTTGAAATATAAAAAATGAAATATGTGTTAAAGAGGGTCATATTTCAATATATATGTTTTAAGTACTATTGAGTCATATGATAAATACTTCTAAATTATGATATAAGGTTTCAAGGATTAAAATTTATTTTATTTCTATATTATTAGCCTTTTTAATAATATTTTGAATTATTTAAAAGTAGAGCTTATATTCAAGATTCTAAAATTTTGATTTTGAAGTTATGATAAAATGAAGATATTTAATGATGATTTCTATATGAAATCTTTGATGAATTTATGGTAGAATGGTGTATAAAAAACATATAGAAATCTAAAATAAATCGAAGTAAAAAAATCAAAATCAAAGAAAAAGAAGAAGGTGAAATAAATACAAGTGCATAGGAAATTCATTCATATGCATGATCTATAGGAGTCGAACGGTCAACCGACCAGTGGCCAAAAAGTAGAACCTGGAAATAGCACGACCTACACAAAATGGGTAATTGGCTCGTGTTTCGTTTTTCGACTCATTCGTGGGATTGGGTTGTACTTAGGATGCAATTTTATTAGTTCGTTATTTGTGACTTTAAGCAATATGAAATATTTATCAGTTGCTAGTGATATACATGTATGTATATATATTTATCTCCTGTATCCCCTATTGGTTATCATGGTAACATGATCACTTGGTTATATATGAGATGTGTGTTGATGTATGATAATGAATTCATAGGCAGTATATGGAACTTCGTCCAATTTATGACTAAGCCATGTGTTAATGCAATAGTGTGAGGCTTGGCGTGTATATGGATTAGACCATATCATTCTCAATGCATTGTCTATTTGATTATGGCCATGATTCCATAGGTCAACCATATATGTTAACTTGTTTGATTAACTCATTAGTTGCAGATGAAACATAACTAAGGTATGTTGATTATACCATAGTTATTATGACGACCGCCCATGACCCTTGCACCGAACCTAGAAATAGGTGCGCTGTACAGTGTGCCAGGTGACCATGGACGATTGCCAAGGTAAATTAAAACAACAGAATCTATCGTATTACTCATAGCGCATGGACAAAATACAATAGAATATATATAGTGAAGCTTCACAGAATAGAATCTCATCAATAATACTTCATAATAGTTGAATACAAACATCTGAACAGTCAATACATCAAGCCTCACTACATAACACTCAAAGAATATACAAACAGCGGAACGTCCAGTACATATAATAAGAAGATAATATGCAAGCCTCCAGCTCGTCTTCGACATCAGCATCGTGGAAAGCAAGAACAGCACCTGTCACCTGCTACCTAGTCTGCCCGTCCCAAAATGGACGAACAGCCCAAGGCAATAAGAGTTAAAACATAAAGCCTTGAGTCAGACAACAGTCTTAGTGAGCGGTAAATTAACTAACAACATACCAAAAGAGCATAAAGGAAAAGGAATAGGAATACAACCCTTCCACTCCACCTCTTTCTACAGTGATAACCCCCAGACACACACTAAGTAGAAGCAAACATAGCAGAGCATACAATTTAAAGTAAAGCAATTATCACTCGAGTCAAAGGCGATGTTTTCCAAGTACAAACCCCCAAGGCCTAAATCAAGTTCAGATAAGCACCCAGAAACTACCGCTCTTGAGACCGAATGACGATACAACCAAACATCCATGACTCTGGCTATCACTGTTATCATTGCTTCGATATCATCGTTAATTGAATGACCGGCTCTTTATTTCATCCGTCCATCAAGGGCTAATGGAAACCCCGGTTCTAGACATAACTCCGCACGTCATCGTGACCCGTGCCTAGGACTATCGAATCTGCCCAAAGTACTTGACTACCAATCAGAAGCCTTCAGGGACTATTGAATCTGCCCAACGTACTCTTGATTTGAGCATGCTAGAACCTTCAACAACGATGATATCTCAGCCTTCTAGTCATCCTCCTCGACGACTATTTCCATACTACCTCAAGCGCCTCTCGAGCAAACCATTATCCTCAAACCCGAACCATATCACCGAGTTATCAATCTGCTTGGAATGATCCCGTATGGATTAGACCAAGGCTATCTCATATCATACTTCGCCTCATCATCATCATAGCAAAGCTTCATCTCAACATCATCATCAAATCTATCCATATGAGCTTCATCATCCGCTACATATGCCACGAGTAGCTTTTCCAATTCAAGAGCCTTTCCCTTAGCTTTTGAATCATCTTCGGTCTAAATCAAATCATCAATCATCTAATTCATAGCAATCAATCAAATCAAACATTAATCCAAGTAAACAAGCATTCAAATATGATCTAAATAGACAATTATAACAATAATGGCAATTTCGTAATTGAAGAGTCAAAAGTCTAACAAGCATGAAAACATGAGCAATATCTCTATAATCTTGATGAATGAACTTGCATAGGTTAACATGTAGTAAAATGGATGCCAAATCATTATGAACAATGGATCTATATGGATCTATACTTAGGATTAGGAAAATGCATGGAAATCACTACTTTAACTCAAAATCAAGCCAATGATCCGATATACTCCTTTGGATCCGTGTGAGAGATAATCACCACTCACCAAATCACCTAAACACCTTAAAAGAAACCCACTTCAGATCTGGACAGCGAAGGATCTAACTCGATCTATCACAAATCCGCTTCAAACGATGAAATCTCTCTTCGATGGATGAAGATCTTCAATCTAAGCTCTTGAATCTTCAATTTGATCTTCGATTTGGATGGAAGGAATCACTAGATTTAGAGTGGAGAAAAGAAGTGAAGAAGTGTAGAGGTCGAGCTCTCAAAATGGCAGCACTTCGTCGCTTCAAAATCCGGATCCCAAAAATGAAGAAGAACCCTCCTATTTATAGGCTGAAATCCCCCTTAGGTCGTCTGCTCGCAATTAGGTTGTCCACGACCTACGACCTACAAACCCACGACCTAACAAAACCCTGCAACTTACGACCTAGCGCAAGCGCGCGACTTACAGACCCAACGACCTAACACATCAGCGCTTCTACGACCTAACCAGATGCGCTTCAGCGCACCCAAGAGACCTACGACCTAACGAATGCGCATCCATGCGACCTATCAAATCCAACGACCTACGCGCATCCGCGACCTACGACCTAACGAAGATGCAGCCTAGCGACCTAACACAGACCGCTTCCTCGCGACCTAACAATGCCACGACCTAACGACCTAACCAACCTATGACTTAACACACATACGCGACCTAACACTTAGCCAGGTTACGACCTAACTCCTTAGGTCGTCTAACGACCTAACTACGCTAACTCGCTAACTTTCTTAGGTCGGTGCCTATCCTTAGGTCGCTCAACCCTATAGGTCGCTAACTTCCTATAGGTTGCTAACTCCTATAGGTCGCCCACTCTCTTAGGTCGCTCACTCTCTTAGGTCGCTGACCGACCTATCCCTTAGGTCGTTAACTCGCCCAATCTCTTAAGTCGTCTACGACCTAACCTACTCCACGACCTAAGCCACCACACGACTTATCTTCTACACGACCTATCCCAAACCCTTAGGTCGCCAATTCCCTTAGGTCGCTCCAATCTCCTAGGTCGTCTACCCCTTAACTCGTCCACTTCCTTAGGTCGTTCCAAACCTTCATACGACCTAAGACTTAGACTCTGGACGACTTATCAACAATGCGACCAAATGTCAACTGTTTTACGATGTTTCGATCCATAAAAATACGGGTTGTTACATTCTCTCCCCCTTAGGAATTTCGCCCCCGAAATTCCAAACAAACATAGCAATCAAAGACTATTATGCATGCCTACCATCCATAGCAATCAACAAACCATGCATCAAATTCTAGCTTAGCATGCAGAATTCTAAAACTTAGAACAAGTTACAATGTCGTTAGATGGCACGACACCTTAGGGCCATACCTTGAAGAGTTCAGGATGAGCTGCTTTCATCCTCTCTTCCACCTCCCATGTACAGTCGTTATCATCATCACTCCATTGTATCTTGAGCAACTTAACTACCTTCCTCCTAAGCTGTTTCTTGTCGGTTTCCACAACACGAAGCGACTTACGAGGTCTCTTATCGACTGGATCAACTTCGAAATCTTCACAGCTATCAGCAGAAATCACTGTATTCGAGTCGTGCACATACTTCCGTAGACATGATACGTGAAAAACATTATGCACACCCGACATCTTTTCTGGTAACTCCAATCTATAGGCGAGCTTTCCAATTCGCTCGGTGATCGGAAATGGTCCAATAAATCTCGGAGTCAATTTACCTTTCTTCCCGAATCGAATAACATTCTTCAGAGGAGAAATCTTCACAAAAACCATATCACCTACGTCGAACTCCAAATCCTTACGACGCTTATCGGCATAACTTTTCTGACGGACTTGGGCAGTCTTCATTTGTTGCCGAATGATCTCTATGCAATCCGAAGTCTGTCGAATCATCTCTGGCCCAAGTATCAGCTTTTCTCCTGTCTCTAACCAACATGTCGGAGAGTTACACGGTCTTCCATACAATGCCTCATACGGTGCCATACCAATGCTTGACTGGTAACTGTTATTATACGAAAATTCCACCAAATGAAGATGATCTTCCCACGATCCTCCGAAATCCAAAACACATGCCCTGAGGAGATCTTCCAAAACTCGGTTGACTCTCTCGGTCTGATCATCTGTTTGGGGATGATAAGCTGTACTCAAACACAACTCGGTTCCCAAAACTTCCTGGAAGCTCTTCCAAAATCCACTAGTGAACAATGGATCTCGATCGCTCACTATACTCTTCGGAATACCATGGAATCGAACTATCCACTTAACATATAACTCAGCCAATTTTGATGCAGTCCTAGTCGATCGAACAGGAATGAATCTTGCACTCTTAGTCAGACGATCTATAATGACCCAAATCCCTTCATTTCCCATTCTTGTTCTAGGTAGTCCATCAATAAAATCCATCGATATTTGCTCCCACTTCCATGTAGGAACTTCTAATGGCTGAAGCAATCCACTTGGCTTCTTCTGTTCGGCTTTTACCAACTGGCAGTTCACACATTTGGAAATAAAATTTCCAACATCCTTCTTCATACCTTCCCAGTAATAGGTTCTCTTCATATCCCGATACATCTTATTTCCACCTGGATGAATTGTCAGCTTCAAGTGATGACTTTCCCTCAGAACTTCATTCCTCAATTCATCGATATCGGGAACAACTAGTCGTCCTTGCTTCCGAAGCCAACCCTCTCGATCGACCTTGAATCCTTTATCCTTTTCTGGATCCAATCCAGATTCCAAATCACGGATAATCCTGACAAGCTTATCGTCTCGCTTTTGGCTCTCGCCAATCCTTTCCACAAGAGTAGGTCTTATCGATAAGTTTGCCAACATCTCAGGTTCCAATTCGCATCTAGGCCTGAAGTCAAATCCAGCTAAATACTCGAGATTCTTCCATTCTGAAAAGATGGCTCCCAATCCTGCATGTCTTCGACTTAACGCATCTGCCACTGCGTTACGTTTTCCCGGAGTATAAGCTATATCAAAATCATACGATGCTAAACACTCTAGCCAACGTTGCTGCCGAAGATTCAAATCCTTTTGGGAGAAAAGATACTTCAATGACTTATGATCCGTAAACAACTCAAATCGAACTCCCAATAGATAATGTCTCCACATCTTCAGAGCAAATACAATCGCCGCTAACTCCAAATCATGAGTCGGATAATTCCTTTCATGCGGCTTCAGTTGTCGACTTGCATACGCAACAAATTTATCTCTCTGCATCAGTACTGCTCCAAGTCCAGTACCACATGCGTCGGTGTAAACTACCATCTCATCATTCCCACTTGGAATAGTCAAAACAGGAGCACTTGTCAATCTCTCTTTCAGGATTCTAAATCCATAATTTTAAAATCTCATAATTCAATTTCAATTTCTATTTAAAACAATTCAAATATAGATTCAAGTTCGTCTATAAGTTTCATTCCGAAATTATTTAAATTAATTTAATTTAACATTCAAATCAATTTAAATTCATTGATCGATTTCATTCAATATTCATTAAGAAAATTAGTCATTCAAAACAATTTCTATTTAATTTCCAGTTCATTAAATCAATTACTTAAGTTCAACTTCATTATATCAAAACTTCAAATTGAATTAAATTAGATTAGTCAAATCAATTCTTTAAATTACAAGTCTTACATTAATTCAATAAATCCCATTTTAATTCTTGTTAAAGAAATTCAATTTCACTTATTCATTTACTTAGTTACAATTTCAAAGCTCAATTAATGAAGAACTAAATTTCACTAATTCAAGAGGTTCAATTTTATTTAACTATTAAATAATTCAATTTTTATTTAATTATTAAATAATTTCAAAACTTAATTATTAAATAATTTCAACTTAATTATTAATAATTCCAAATTTAAAACAACATTCTTTCATCAACTACTATGTTAATATTTTGATTCAGATTATTAAATATTAACATTTTCCTTTCATTAAAGTTCAAATTCCCACTTCATTTCAAAACCTCATTATTTATTCAAATAAAATCTTAATTTTATTTTTAAATCAAATTATTGACCAATCGGATTTTATTTTATTCTTTATCCTAAGTCAAAGTTAAATTTGGGTATATATCATTTCAACCCCATTCCAATTCAATTCAAAATCAAAGCATAACAAAGGGAACTTGCAGTGTGATAACTGGTATGGTGTCAAAGTAAATAAACAAGCAATAACAACAATCAATATCAATCCAATAATCAATTCAAATAATCCCGAAATAATCGTATTAATTTACATTGTTGTTTGTGCAAATTAATATAATTATTTCTAGAATCTACACTTCATGTAGATTAAAGATTATCACACTATTAGTTCTTCACTTGATATCTATTGTTCAATTTCGATTACATCAATTTATACACATACATTTAAATGGTTCAAGGTGTGGTTAACACTATTTCTACGTGTCAATTTATTTAACATTTAAAGGGGTCATATTATGCAAATGTCGTCAATCAAATTTAACACATATATCAAATCTAACTATCCTACGCCAATTTCAATTTCAAATTATTTATCACTTACTACATTAACAATTTTACGTCCAATGTCAACATCAAAACAATCATTTATCAACCAGACTAGTATAAATAACAGATAATGGTGTCAGATGTCACAGGTGAACTGATACAGGTAATAACATATATATAACAGTGTATATAACTAACAGCAGCATATTTCAATTGTCGTTTCAATTGAAATCAAATTTAATAAATAAAAGAACATTAATCGTGAGTGATTGCTCACCTTTCGAGGCTAGATAGATGGACAAGGAAGCGAGCTATGAATTTCAAAGCAACGCTGGATGGACGCGATTCGATGAAGAAAACCGAAATGACGAGTGAAGCTGATAACAAAAATCGACAACGAATCAGAATCGGATTGATGAAGATAGATGGTATAAATGAACTTATATGTCTAACTATATATCACTATTTAAAAAAAAATCATATTTTAAATTTCAAACACATATTAAATTAAATATATAGGCATACCAAAATCATCGTTTAAATCAAACACATATATTAAACTCTAACATATATACATGTATTATGATTTGAAATAAATGCTAATATAGATATACAAACATATAACTTTGCATATATCCTACATAACACAATATATATAAACCTTAATTTTCATTCTATATATATTTCAAATTTTAGAATGCTATATATATACATTACAAATAAGTACTAAATCTAAACATAATTAAATAACATCTCTGCCCATTTATTAAAACTCGAACTTATGTACTACATTTTTTTTAACAAATATATATGTAACTTATACTACAACCGATCTATATACACAGTGTATATGGGTTTTGTAAACAAATATATCGAGGCTATATAAACAATACTTATAAAATATGTATGGTCGACATCTATATACTACATTACATACTAGTGTAAGCCCTTATATTATTTATATCATACATATACCCAGATAATACTAATATATCAGTTTAAAACTAATGAAACAAAATGTAGAAGATTTTATCCAATAGGATCGGAATATTATCATTCTTTAAACCAGTTCTTGCAAAACATATAACCTCTAATGAAATGCACAGGCAACTTACATGTAACTGATGATAACAGAGATATACATCATTATCATGCATAAATATATAGTATATATTTATATTACTTTTAAAATATAATCCACTATAAAGCTATATACTATATATAAGCAACATATATACACTGTAAACTAAAATTAAGCAACTGATATATTAAAACAAAACTCATGTAAACTGACGTATATATGTATATATATATATGTATACGAAATATAAATCTTAGGCAAACATACATATATAAAACTCAGTTCAGCCGCAAAACACACTTTTCCCTCACGCCCATATATATATAATGGTTTAAATCAATATTTAAATAAAACAATAATATTATCTTTTCAAAGTACAAAATATGCAGATTTCATTCTTAAACTATTATATAGATCATAATAAATAATTATATGCGAATGAAACCTGCTATTACAGTGAAACAAGAAGCAAATAAAGCTAAGCCTTCTTCTATACAAAGAATATATGCTATAACAGTATACAAAGTGTATACTTACACAACCAAGTAGGTGAAGGAGGACAGATAGATCAGAGGAAGACGGGTCACGGCCACAGAGGTTGCCGTGGTGGTGAGAAGAATGGTGGCTTGGTCGGCAGAGGTTGACGCTTGGTGTGGGTTGCGTTGCTTGCTCACGTGTGAAGGCGGAATTTGATGAAGGAGGGTGGGAACGGTTGTGGGTCGTGAGAATATTGGCTGTGAGGAGGCAAAGTGGAGAGGCAGTGCTGGGTTGCTCGGCCACAGAGTTAGTGGAAATGTCAGAGGCGTGGGTTTGCGGAGTTTAGGCGATGGGAGGAGATGCGAGAGGAGCATTGGACAAGCACGGAGGTAAGTGAAAAGAAGAAGGGAACGGTTACTTTGCATGGCGAGGGGGAAGATGTGGCGCTAGGAAAGCAGTGAAAGAGGGTTTTGTAAAATATAAATGGGCAGAGCACAAAACACTGGAAGATAATTTAGAATGGAACCAGAATCGTTTGAAACTTTGAATTAGCAAAAGACCAAAATAAATTAGTTATTGGGAAATGGTGAAAGCCACGCACAAAATTCAGAAGAAAAATAAATGCAGATGGCTGTTGAGAATATACACTGTAAAATTTGAATAGTCAACGAAAGTTTAAAAGTTAAAAATTTCGGAACCGATACGGTTCACTGTTTCACGGTTCCTCGACGTACCGGACCCCAAAACACACGAACGAATATGCTATGGAGATCGGCACGACGAGACGATTAAAATGGCATACGGATATTAGCGGTACGATTGGATTATAAAAATTCGAATTTTCTACTAGCGGAAAAATGCAACAAAAACGCAGAAAAATAAGATCGACGGAGCTAAAGAAGTCCGAATTTTGAAAAACAAAAAATGACGTCTTGCTCAGAAGATGATTTAGAATTTTTCTATGTAAAAATATCCAAGTTTCGAAAACAATTTATTTTCATCAATTACTAACTGATTAAATTGAAATAAAATTACACACAAAATAAACTTTCATATTTTCGGATGAAAATTTAATAGTTGCTATGTTTAACTAGACGCATTCCACATATCAAATTTTTATTTCAAAATTTTATCGTTTAAAGTTTCACAAAATTTCAACTAATTACGTTATTAAAACAGTTAAAATTTACGGGTCGTTACAGATCAGGTATTTCAAACCATTCGCATCCGCAAATGTCGGACTTAAATTTCTCAAAATGTCAGGTTGTTAATTTATATTTGGCAAACTCAGCATATACAGTAAATAAATCAACCACAGAATCACAGATACAGAGTATTACAACAATAAACAGCGGAATAGATAAATAGTAGTTCATGAAGCTACTTTAAAACATAAGAGTTTGAAACAAAATACAACAGAATTTTAAATACAAATTAATCTCTAATACATAAGCAACTGACGAGTCTGAACAAAACAACTAGAAGAGCTGAATAGATAAGACCGATCTTCAAGCAAAGCTCCAATCTCCAAAGGTGAGTCTCAAATGCTGTGACACTCAGTCTGACCGAGTATAAAGCAAAACTCAAAACACTCGAGTCAGGATTAACATTCTTATATAGTAAATTCAACTCAAGTGAAATGTCAACTGAAATACAAGTAACATAAAGGATGTTTGCGATTTCCATCCTCTAAGAATCCGTGGAACTATCTACTATGTAATAATATACGCTATTATAATGTCTCTAAAGTAAAGTAAACTATTAAAATAGCGTTAAGGCGTTACGCATATCCCCCTTAACAAATTTTATATATTTCTATAGTCTATAAAATGCCGTACGCTCCTCCGTAAACTGGAGGTTTACCCAGAGGACACCACATAGGTACAGAACAAAACAAACTCGTAGAAGGCATGATAAGGCATGCGACAAGGCACTCGAGGCAATGTCAGGGTAGATATACCATTTGCACTCCCAGACTGGTGGTAACGCATAGCAGCTATGTAATAACCCGCATATTTTATGATTGTATATTTAAATGTTTTATTTAAATATAGCATCGTTAGTCGGATTTAAGTCCGAAATGTCACTTTTTACAAACAGTCGAATAAGGACTCAAGACCACTTCCATTGAGTCGAAAATGGCGTTGCGACCTTTTTGAGTATAAACATCGATATGTTTGGAGTTGAGTAAAATTTTGATATTTTCATTTAGGGCTTTGGGTTTGGGTTTCAGCCCACCAACCTAACAAATAACCCAACTCCACTCCTCTTCATTCATTCCACTCCTCATTTCCTAACACTCTCAAGCTAAAGTAAAAATGGGGGAAGGAAGAGGAAATTAAAATTCCTAAACCCTAGCTTTGATTAGGAAACTCAAATTCAAGTCCAAAATACAAGAGAAGCTTAGGTAAGCATCCTCTTCATCTTCTCCATCTCAATCCCTCTTCAATTTTCAGAAATTCCTATAACCTAACTTAGGAAAAACTTCACCTTTGATAATAGATTGAAGATTCTAGAGGTGTTGTTGAAGAGAAATCAATCTTTGCTTGTTCTAGAGCTTCTCATTTGTTGTTTTGGGTTTAAAAGGTGACCTTTTGAACTCACATCTATGTCTATACCTTTGATAGTTGTTAGGTAGGAATTCCTAACACCTATTGCTTGTCCATTTGCCTTTGAATTGAATTGGTTTGATGAATATTCCAATTTTTGGTGTTTTGAAGTCAAAAATCTTTAAAAATCCTATCTTTGATGTTTGAACATGTTTTTGGGGTGAATCGAAGAGCCTACAAGGCTGGTTTGTCGCTTGGCATAAATCCCTAGTCTCCGTCGCTCGTCCGATCGCTTCCGGTTAGGATTTTTGCCCTTAGTGGGGCTAGACTGAAACTGGGAACATAAAGTTCCTGTCCCTGTATCAGTCGACTGAACTATATAGTCAGTCGACTGAACCTAGAAACTGAGAGTTTCTAGGCATGTATCAATCGACTGATCCTAGAAACTGAGAGTTTCTAGGCATGTATCAGTCGACTGACCATACAGTCTAGTCGACTGAATCTGGGAAATGAGCATTTTGCCTATTTTAGGCAATTTTGTGTGGGTTTCCGATTTTTAATCGATTCTTGTCGATCCGGTTAGTTGTTATCACTTATTATCGACTTCGATGACTTCTTTCTTGGGATTTTTGGGAATATCCGTTTGATGGATTTGATATCGATTTTTATGGATTTAATTCACATTGTCGTATGTGAATTTTTGGTGATTGATTGTTTCTACAATCATTTTTTTGATTTGTCACTTTAAAATACAAAGGTTTCTATACTAGTAGTAACTATTGAAACTCTTTCACAAAGATGATTTCAACTCTATTTTTAATACAAAGCTCCTTTATAAAACCATTTTCCAGCCTATTAGTATATACAAAGTGTTTGCGCCAAAATTGGTCACAAACCCCGAATGTTGTGAAAGCACCAGTGTATGAATATAAATCAACAATATTCACACACAAATCTCAAATCTAAGCAAACAGAGTATCACAATTCAGAAATAATGAACAGAAACGCGAGATTTATAGTGGTTCGGCGATCTTGCCTACGTCCACTCTGAAGTTGATGATTTTATTGATGTTCACTCGATGATTACAATCTCTTCTAATGTAGTACAGCTGAAATTATATGCTAAGTCTTAATCTAAGGTAGCGGTGGTATTCTGGAGTAAATCTGGCAGAATCTGGGCGCTCTTTAGTACTTAGAATTCTCCGACCCCTTTTCTGAATGACCAGGGGCTCTATTTATAGGTGTAGGAGGCTGATATTTCGCCTAAAATGAGGGGAGACCAGTTCTGGCACGTGAGGGGGCCTACATGCCCGCTCTTTGGAAATCCGGGCCCACTTTGGGATCGATTCGACCCTTGCTTCGAATCGATCAAGATTTGCTCCGATTGAGCTGAAATTTGGCATGGACATTCCTTAGGTTGCCAGTTAGCTCCTGTCCAAATTTCGTAGCATTTGGACTTGTAGATCTCAAGTTATGATCGATTCAAGTTCGCATTTCTGGCTGATGTGCTTCGTTCGAATCGATCCCTTTCGACTTGATAGGGTCGAATCGATATGCTTGTATGTGAGGATGTTGACGTGGCGCGCATCTCTCGTATCGATCCACTTTTCTCGCCGAGTTGACTGGGTCGAATCCACGTCCTTAGCTGCTTGTGACTTGGTCGATGTAAAGGAGTCGATTCGAAGTACATGGATTCGAACGTATGCTCGTTCGAATCGATCACGCTATATCTTCCCCACTCGATTCGAATGACGCTTTGCTCGTATCGATAGCGACATGCTTCAATCGATTCGAAGTCAATCGCAGTTAGATGGATTCGAGGGGAGGCACCTATGCATGGATTCGAAGCAGAGCGTTTTGTTGGATTCGAACTGGAGCTCGATGCCGATGGATTCGAACCAAAGCCTCGAGGATGGATTCAAAGCAATGGGTGTTTTATGGATTCGAAGCATGGTCTTCTTCTGATCGATTCGAGCCTGTACTATTCTCGAGGGATTCGAACTCAAGGCTGGGCTTATGGATTCGAAGTAAGTTGACTTCCCATGGATTCGAGGCAATATACGTTTGATGGATTCGAATATAGGCTTCGCCTATGGATTCGAACTAGGGATGGTCTACTCCATCTTTTGTCGACGATATCTTGAGCGTACGAACTCGGATTGACTTCAAACTTGGAACGTTGGTTTGCATGGCTTTACTTGTCATGTCTTATCAATTGTAGCCCGATCCGGACTCGGACAAAATTCATCGATATCCATGGTGAACTTGTGATGTAACCGTCCTACAGGATGGACTGTCATTGATTTCTAGTTAATTTTTTGGTGTCACGGCCTTGCCAAAAGGCGGGATAACATTTGCCCCCCAAAACATGCCTTGCGATAGGAAGGTGTGTTTTGTAGTTTCATAAGTTGGATGTTCATATCCTGCTGATGACCTGTGGTACAACCTGCGAAGAGTTTGACAGTTTTATATGACCTTAAATGACGACCGTTCGCGATCTAGCCATTTGAGGTGGTATGCGACCGTTCGCGATCTAGCATTTCTACATGGCCCCAAATGACGACCGTTCGTGATAAAGCCATTTGAGGTGAGGGGTGCCGTTCGAGGCGAGTTGTGACCGTTCGCGGTCGGGTGACGTGGAAAGAGGTATGTGATCGTTCGCGATCGTGTGCCGTACGAGGCAAAAATGTGATCGTTCGCGATCGAATGTCGTATTAGGTGAATTGTGACCGTTCGTGGTCAAGTGCCGTTCGAGGCTAATGGTGACCGTTCGAGGTCGGGTGCCGTTCGTGGCGAAGTGTGATCGTTCGTGATCGAATTGTGACCGTTCGCGGTCGGGTGCCGTTCGTGGCGAAGTGTGATCGTTCGCGATCGAATTGTGACCGTTCGCGGTCGGGTGCCGTTCGTGGCGATTTGAGTGTGCCCGGGGAGGGACTTAGTATCATCAATACCAGGTTTCACGTTCGGGTGAATTCCCGGATTGTTTGTTGCAACGGTTTGTCGCCATCTCAGAGCATGCCTAGGGACCGTTCGCGATCTCGTACATGTGTAAGTGACTTAGCCGTTATGAAATCACAAGTAGCAATTTTTTCATTGAGAATAAGTTTCTAGCAGAAATGTTAAACAAAATCAAGTTCAAATGTTCAAATCAAGACGAAACAAAAACAAAGCAAGGATGTCAAAGTGTAAACTCCCACAATGTTAGGGTTAATAGTCATTCAGAGCATGCCTATGGACCGCTCGTGATCTTGCACATGTGTAAATGACTTACCCGGGTTGGTGAGAGGTTTACGACTTGTTCATCGTTATTTAAATTAATTGATAATCACACGGTGTCCCGGCTCAGGGGCACCCCTAGCTGATGTAGATGGTGGTCGCTCTGGCTCCACTGCTGGAGCTCGCCTTCTCACATACTGAAGTAGCATACCGTTCCTGATGTGCCCTTCCACCTCATCCTTCAGATGTCTACAGTCGTTAGTGTTATGACCACTCAGTTCGTGGAATAAGCAGTATCTGTCTGATTTCCTCTCGTCAACAGTGGGATCCCTTCGTATTGGCCTACGGTAGGGAACTTGCTCTCGAGTATCTTGGTAGATTCGTTCCAAACTCTCATTCAGCTCTGAATAAGTGGTGAATCGTGGCTCTCTCCGCAGTCGCTTTGACCTGTCACCATTGTCCTCAGCCTTTCGTTTTCCTTTATCCTTATCTGAATCATTTTCGAGAGGCTTTTTGTCTTTAAGTGCATAAACTTCTATTCCCTCTCCTTCTTCTCTTTCAGCATTAGCGTCTTCCAATCGCAAAAACTTTTCTGCCTCGTGATAGAATTCCCCTAGATCCATAGGCGGATCCTTAGTTAATGAATTTTTAAACTCTGTGCCGTCAGCTATTCCGGACACAGCTGCCATCATAACCATGGATGGATCTGGCCGATACACCGATGCTGCTGCCGCATTGAATCGTGTCAGGAAATTCCTCAAAGACTCTCCAGCTTTCTGTTTTAGCGTTGCCAAACTCATCACATTCTTGGGTCTTGAAATGTGAACCCTGAATTGCCTCATAAATTTCTCAATCAAATCGGTCCATGTCCCAATGGAGCCGCTCTCTAGCTGTCTGAACCATAAAGCTGCTATGTCTGTCAAATATAATGGGAAGCATCGGGCCATGACTTCCTGTGATGCCCCCAGCACTTCCATGTGCCTTATATACCTCGTTAGATGGACCGCAGGGTCTGTCCTCCCATCATACATTTCTACTGTTGGCAGCTTGAATTCTGGTGGGTTCCTAGCCAACCTAATCGCAGGAGAAAAGGGACTCTTGTTCACGTCTTCAAGATCTTTGTTTACTAATCCGCCTCTCATGGCTCGTCTGACCATCTCTACCAATCTATCATTATCTCCAAGCTGTAGTCCTTGTTCACTACCTTCGATCTGCCCCCCGAGTCCGTGTGAGCTCTCGGGTGTCTGCCCCCCTGGCTGAGCGTTCATCCCTCTATTGCCGCCAGGTTGCTCGGATGTCCTTGTCTCTCTTCCCAGGTTTGGATCAACATGTCCTAAGTGTATGCCCCCCTGCTCCGGCGCTGCGCTAGATGGTCCTGCTCCGTTCTGGATTCCGGTTGTTCCTTGATTTTGCGTTCCAAGTTGTCCGATCTGTTGAAGCAAATTCTGGATCATCTCCTCCTGTCTCTTCATCATTGTCTCCATCTCATCCCTGGTGATGAAGATCGATGCTTGGTTTGCTCCTGAGGAAGCCTCTTGACTCCCTTCGTGCTGACTTCGCTCTGGTCTCTGCCTTTTACTAGTTTGTCTCGTCATGATTCTTCGGATCTTAAATCTCTTAGCCTTCTGACTCAACTTTCAAATGATAGAACTCCTGAGTTCAGTTCTCAGTGAAAGCACAAACTTTTACCTCATTCGTATGAGAAATCTAATTAAACGGCTTAGCAAAACAAGTGGTATGAAATGCTTGCATTTACATCGTCGGTTAATTTTTTAACTTGTTCGATTGAAAATCTTGTGATAATTTTCGAGTGGAAATCTACAATTTGTTCGTAAATATTTAAGTTAAGCCAGTGGTTATGGGACATGAAGCTAAACTCATTTATTTACTAGCTTAGTGTAATCGACACTTCATGATGATCGATGATGATCATTTTGTGGTTTAGACTAGCGATATGCGATGTCTCTTTGTCTGCGTGGGGGACTGTACCCCGTTCTGTTGAGCTTCGTCTCATTTTTATAGACTAGCGACCTATGGGTTTTATGGACTTCGTTTCATCGGGCGTACCATTGTACTACGTCGTTGTTTCGGCTTATTTGAGTTTTAGGTTCCTCGGGCGTACCGTTGTACTACGTCGTTGCACCGGCTCTATGGTTAGCGACCATGGGTTAGCGACTCGTTTGTGATGCACGTATTGGTGAGTTTTCATGCTCCCGTTTGTGATAAGCCTCCCCCTTTGTGATTTCTGGATTTCTAGTTGATGATTTCTAGAATTTGTGTTTCACCAATTTTAATGATAGGCATTGATGAGCTCTATCATTTATTTGTGTTTTTGGTGAATAATTTAAAGAATGCGATTCTTTTTGGATGTTTGAGATGATTTGGGATATTGTATGATTTTTGTTGTTATTTGATGTATACTTGTCGCAGTATGGCATTATTGTTATCATACGTTTTTGTCGTATCTCTTATCCTATCTCACTTTATATGATATTTATAGCTAGACTGATCCGTTTATTATTTTCTTCTTAAATAATACTCGGGTCAGACCGAGGTATTTCAAGTGCTCCTGCTTGACTTCTTATTAAGGTCTGTCACTTGAATTTTGGCTAACTACTTTAGCATAGTAGTTTTTTGTTGTATACATTTGAGATAGAGACTCCTTGTTGTATACTTATTCTTTTGTCTAGCACTTGTATCTATTCTTTTGTGATGTAGTGGATCTAGTTTGACCACTTTTTTGATGTACACTTTTATGTGTTATATTCATATCTGTTTCCGCCTTTGTGATATGAATGTCTGTGACTGATTTGTGTTATGCTTATTTCTATATTTGTTTCCGAAGTCTACATAGCCACTGTCTGGTAGCTTTGAGTTTGTATATGATATGTCGGATTTCCTCTTGAAATGAAATGTAAGTTATATTATCTGACATATCGGTACTCGCACAAAGCAATTACACAGATGGTCGCTCCTCAACAGCCTTATTCTTTGTGCTAGTCGACGACATTACCCCGTAGTGTCCTTGGCTAGTGTGAGTATAGAGGTGGGGCGTCATAGCTTGGTATCGGAGCCAAACTTTGGAATAATGTAGAATAATCTAGCAAGGATCATTGTCCTAAGTCTTTCTTAGGAATCGTGCCATAGGATTTAATTCGAGTCTTCGTACCGTTCTATCCTATTTCCTTTTATGATGCCTTGTTTTATCAATCAAGTTTGTTTGATATTCATTCTGTGAATAACCTTTTTCCTCTTTTTCTTTCTTAAAGAAGAGAATTGGTTAGACAAGGCCATCCCAGCGCTGGTCAATCCAGTGCTACTCCTCAGGATGGAGTATTTATGTCTGCCCAGTAGCTCTTACATCTTGTGAAAAATGCTCAAGCTATCGGACTCATTCCAGAGCCTACTCATCCTAAATCTGGGTTTGCATGCTTGTGCGGTGATTACACCAACTTGGGTGGAAGGCCTTTCAAGGGTTCTGAGAGCGTTATAGAAGTCCAAGCTTGGCTTAGAACATGCGATCGCATCTTTTCCCGCATGAATCTTATTGATCTGGCTTCTAACATGCTCCAGGAGAGAGCATTAGATTGGTATGAGCTTCTGATCTCAGAAATTATTGAAGCGGATCTTACTTTGGAGCAATTCCGGGAAAGGTTCGAGTTAAAATTTGTGCCAGAAGCTGAAAAAGTATCTTTAGATCGACGCTTTATTGACCTTGTTCAAGGTGAATCTTCTATGACGGATTACGTCGCATCTTTCGAATCTCTATCTAAATATGTGGTCGAGTATATTAATACCCCATTGAACAAAAATCAGAGATTTGTCTATGGGTTGAATAAGGACCTCAAATTGCCATTATCTTTGAAACTAGAAGTTTCTTTCGATCAGCTTGTTGATATCACTCTTCGACTTGAAGAGGCCGATAAAGAAAGTGATGTTGAAGTTGTGGGTGCCAAACCGAACTTCAACAATAACAAGAAGAGGCCTATTATGTTCAGAGGCTCTTATCCCAACAAGAAAAGGAAGCAAGCAACTTCTATAGCAAAAACTCATACCTCTAGTAGTGGAGGATTCTACAATTGTGGTTCTAAGGACCATTATGCAAATAGGTGCCCAAAACCTCTTTATTGTCGCTATTGCAAAAGTTTTGGTCATCTTTTATCTTCATGCCCCAAACTTCAAAGCAAGAAAGAGGGAAAGCTAAATGTGGTGCAAGCCCCTAGTAACACTTCTCGTGGTCAAGGTAGTTCTCATTCTATCCTTGATGGCATTATTATATTTCGTGATCTTCCTATTCGAGTTCTCTTTGATACGGGTGCATCTCACTCATTTATATCGAAAGAACTTGTTGATACATTGTCTTTAAATGTTAAGGGCTTGATGACTTCATTGAGAATTGCGAATCCGGTTGGTGGATTCGCAACAATCAGTTTACTGTGTAAAGATGTCGAAATTATTTTATATGATTATGCCTTCCGAGCCGATTTGCATGTTATGCGTTACCTAGGTTTCGGAATGATTTTGGGGATGGATTGGCTTAACCGATATGAAGCCCATATCCTATGTCTTGAGCGGACTATATATCTTCGACATCCTCAACCTATTAAGCAGATTTCTCTTGTTCTTAAATATTCAGATTCCAATTCAAAAGCATCCTTGTATTCTCTAAATCCTCATGATGACGATAATGATGATGCGGAAGATGTTATTTCTCTCATTCACATTGTTCGTGAATTTCCCGACATATTTGAGCCCGTATTGGGATTACCACCTAAGCGAGCAATTGAGTTCAGAATTAATCTAATCCCTGGAGCTCTACCTATCACTCATCCTCCTTATCGTATGTCCAATAAGGAAAATGAGGAGATGCGTAAACAATTATCCGAATTGGAAGCAAAACAGTTTGTTCGTTCTAGTTCCTCTCCATGGGGAGCTTCAGCTATTTTGGTGAAGAAATCTGATGGTACACTTAGGCTTTGCGTTGACTACCGAAAGCTTAATGATCTCACCATCAAGAATAAATATCCCTTACCTCGGATTGATGATCTATTCGATCAACTTAGTGGTGCTAAAGTCTTTTCACAGTTAGACTTAGCAACTGGTTTTCATCAACTCCGTATTGCAGAGGATAGTATTCCTTTGACATCGTTCCGTACTCGTTATGGATCTTATGAATGGCTTGTTATGCCATTTGGTTTGACGAATGCTCCAGCTTATTTCGTTGACCTTATGAATTGAGTTTTCAAAGACTTTCTCGATCGATTTGTTCTCATCTTTATAGATGATATTCTTATTTATTCTAAAACCGAGGAAGAGCATGAAAATCATCTTCGGATTGTGTTGGAAACTCTTAAAGCAACCAATTGAAAGAAAAAATTTCTAAATGCCACTTTTGGCAATCTCGTATGAAATTTTTGGGGCATATTATTTCTGAATCCGGAATTTACGTGGATCCTTCAAAGATTGAAGCGATTCAAAATTGGAAGAGACCGGAGAGTGTGACAGAAATTCGTAGCTTCCTTGGATTGGCGGTCTATTACCGTCGGTTCATAAAAGACTTTTCTAAAATTTCCGTACCTCTCACAAGTTTGACAAAGAAGGGAGTTAAATACATTTGGTCAGACAAATGTGAAGCTGCTTTTCAGAAACGAAAAGAACTCCTTTCCGATGCTCCTATTCTTGTGATTCCCAAAGGGAACCAAGATTTTATTGTTTATACAGATGCTAGTCGTGTTGGTTTGGGTGCCGTTCTCATGCAAAGGGAAAATGTTATTGCTTATGCTTCTAGGCAATTAAAGCCTGCCGAGACTAGATATGCCACTCATGATTTAGAGCTCGCAGCTATTGTTTTCGCTCTTAGAATTTGGCGTCATTATCTTTTGGGAGAGAAATTTGTTCTCTACATCGATCATAAATCATTGAAGTATTTATTTTCTCAAAAGGAACTTAATTTGCGTCAACAACGTTGGCTCGAGTTCCTTGCATCTTATGATCTTGATATTCTTTATACTCCGGAAAGGGAAATCGTGTTGCCGATGCCCTTAGTCGTAAGAAACAAGCGGTTGTTTCCATGATGATATCCGAATGGAATGATCTCGCGACTTTATCCACTTGTGAGATTCAAGATCGTGAATCCAATTCATGTTCATCTCTTGTTTTGTGTAGCCTTGAGGCTCATCCTTTTCTTTTAGACCGCATTCTTGAAGCTCAAAAGCATGATCCCGAATTGGTTCTTCTTAGCCAAAGTTGTAGGGATAAAATTGATATTGAAGTTTTGAAAGACTTTGATATTGATGCTCGTGGCGGTATTCGAAAATTTGGTAGACTTATTGTGCCAAATATTATTGATCTTCGTAAAGACATTTTAGAAGATTCTCATCGTTCTAAATTTACCATTCATCCCGGTAGTAGTAAAATGTACGTGGACATGAAGCGACTTTATTATTGGGATGGAATGAAATATGATATTACTAACTTTATTAAGCGTTGCATGACTTGCCAACTCGTGAAGGCCGAGCATCAAAGGCCCTGTGGGTTATTGCAACCTTTGGACATTCCAGTTTGGAAGTGGGATCGAGTCTCCATGGACTTTATTGACGGTCTTCCCCGTTCTCGTTCGGGTCATGATAGCCTATGAGTGATAGTAGATAGACTTACAAAATCCGCCAATTTTCTTCCCGTTCGGTTCAATCGGACCGTACCTATTTTGGCTAAACTCTATGTCAAGGAAATTGTTAAATTGCATGGAGTTCCTACTTCTATTGTTAGCGATCGTGATCCATTGTTTACTAGTGGATTTTGGAAGGGTCTTCAAAAATCTTTGGGAATGAAGCTTAATTTTAGCACCGCTTATCATCCTCAGTCCGATGGACAAACGGAGCATGTGAATCAAACTCTTGAAGATCTCCTTCGTGCTTGTGTTCTTGATTTTGGTGGAAGTTGGGAAGATCATATTTCTCTTGTTGAGTTTTCCTATAATAATAGATTCCAATCTAGTATTGGTATGGCACCTTTCAAGGCACTATACGGAAGGCCATGCCGATCTCCTTCGTGTTGGCTTGAAGCCGGTGAGAGGCTGGTTTTAGGTCTAGATTTTATTCGTGATGCCACAGAAAAGATTGACCTTATTCGTCATAGGATGAAAGAAACTCAAAGTAGACAAAAATCCTATGCCGATAATCGAAGAAGGAAATTAGAATTTTCTGTGGGAGATTTTGTGTTTATTCGTGTTTCACCAATGAAGGGTTTTGTGCGTTTCAATCGATCGGGAAAATTAGCACCTCGATATATTGGCCCATTTCCCATCACCGAACGCATTGGTTCTGTGGCTTATCGCCTTTTATTACCGCCTCAATTTTCTGCTACTCATGACGTATTCCATGTCTCTCAATTACAAAAATTCCTTCGAGATTCCGATTCTATTCTTGAGCCCGGTGTTATTGAAGAAATTGAAGTTTCGCCTAATTTGACTTATAAGCAACATCCTCTTCGTATCATTGCTATGGAGGTTAAACGCCTTCGAAATAAAGATGTTCCTCTTGTGAAAGTTCAATGGTCCACAAATCCTAAGGATTGCTCTTCGGAATCTAGAGAATTCATCGAGCGAACACATCCGGACTTACTCTCTCGTGCTCCTTAAGGTGAACTTCTCATTTCAAAATTTCTTCCTTTTGTGTTGTTATGCCTTTGAATGGTTATTACTTTTTATTTCTTTTTCTTAAGTATTGCGAGGACGCAATTTCTTTAAGGAGGGGAGTCTGTAACAACCGCATATTTTACGATTGTATATTAAATGTTTTATTTAAATATAGCATCGTTAGTCGGATTTAAGTCCGAAATGTCACTTTTTGCAAACAGTCGAATTAGGACTCGAGACCACTTCCATTGAGTCCAAAATGGCGTTTGCGACCTTTTTGAGTATAAACATCGATATGTTTGGAGTTGAGTAAATTTTTGATATTTTCATTTAGGGCTTTGGGTTTGGGTTTCAGCCCACCAACCTAACAAATAACCCAACTCCACTCCTCTTCATTCATTCCACTCCTCATTTCCTAACACTCTTAATTTAAAGTAAAAATGAGGGAAGGAAGAGGAAATTAAAATTCCTAAACCCTAGCTTTAACAACCAACCGCTTATTTCAAACCATGGTCATTTCATTCCAAATAGTTTATACTTTATATCAAAATATCATATTCAATTCAAAACCATATAAATTCGATATCATTATTCACTTTAAAAAAATATTCATTTCCAGAATCGTAACACTTTCAAAATTATAACATTTCTGAAATCATAACACCTTTGAAATCATAAGACTTTTGAAATCATAACCCTTCCAACTTAACAGTTTAGAAATTGAAAATAATATATATATTAAAATAGTTATAAATAAAAATAGTTTAGATAATAGAATAATTTATATATTAAAATAGTTGTAAATTAAAATAGTTTATATATTAAAATAATTTATATATTAAATAGTTTATATATATATTAAAAATACTTTATATAATAAAATAGTTTCCTCTAATTTCACAAATCGATTCAAATCAGCTTAAATTCCAAAAATTCAATTTAATTCAATCCTAGTTCATCAATTTCAATTTAAAAGATTCCATTCAAATTCTCCATAAACCATTTCAAATTTTTATCGATTTCAAATCTAGGTTTTGAATTATCATTTCAATTCCAATAGGATTCAAAATTTAAATAGTCAAACATTTTCAATATAAGTTTCATTTATATTTCAATATTTCACATTAATTTTATTCAAATTCAAAAATACTCACTTTATCGCTTTAATAACAATTAAATAAAATCTCAATTTATAAATTTAAATCAATATTAAATATTCAATCTCAATTTTATTCAAAGTTGAGAATATTCATTTAATCACTTTTTATCAAATCAGGTTATAAATCATATCTTTAAATTCTCAAAATCAATAAGTCCAAATTAATATATATTTAAATTCAATTCTTAAAAAATTCAAATCACAAATCAATTAAATCTATCATCCCAACCTTATTTATTAAAGTTACTACAAAAATCTAATTTTTAAATATTAATTTAAATTTTAAATAAATATTTAAACATATTATAAACCAATTAAATTAAATTTTATTGAATTAAATCTTATTATTAAATGTATTTGTATTAAATCTTATTCTATATTTTTTTAAAGTAATAAAGTTATAAGAAAAATCCTAAAAATTTATATTTTCAAAACTAACTTATAAATTTAAAATTTCCAAAACATATAATTTTAAAAATAAAAAATTTAGACATATATAAAGATAACATTTATACATATCATATTTTTTTAAAATAAATATTTAATAAAACTTATATATTTCCTTTCTAAACTTTTTTTTTAGAAATCGTTTTTCAAAATATTGACCAACGGTGTCCGTATATAATTTTCTATCCTATGGTCAAGTGATACGGATATTTATCATTTCAATCCGCAAACTAAATATTTACAAGTGTATATCATTTCAACCCGCAATCCCAAAAATCAAAATCAATGAAAATCGCTTGGGTTTATCATTTCAACCCATAATGTTTTTCCCCTATTCTATAATATCGTTCGGGTATTTATCATTTCAACCCATAAGAAATTCTAAACTAACAGGGAACTTGCAGAGTGAGAACAAATATGATAATAATATAACATATCACCAACAGGTATATATCATCAGTAACAAATGTAAATATAATATAAACAATAGGTGATGGTGTAAGATGTCATAGGTGAACAGCTACAGATAATGTCATATCATATATAGCAATCAAAAATTTAACAGTTCAAATTTAATAGCATATTTCAATTTTCATTTCAAGTGAAATCAAATTTACTAACTATAACAATGTTAATCGTGAGTGATTGCTCCCCTTTCGAGGCTAGAGAACGAAGAAAATGGGAACAGTGACACAGACACCTACATGGATATGTGATAAGAATAGAGAACTGCTGCGACGAAGTCGATATTGAAAATGTAAGTCAAGCTGGACTAGAGATCAATGAAACAAATATATATATATATATATTTGAAAATCAATATTAAACTTAGATATATATATACATATGCAAAAATCAAAATCTATATACATTACAAGATCATTATAAATTTTAACGCATATATTAAAAATATATTTTATTAACATGAATCATTTCTTAAAACTATATATTATATTATATTTATACTAATGCAACTTTGTACACATGTACTTTTCAAATAAAAATTCAATAGGTAAATATATATATATATATATATGCACTTGAAAATCAAAACATTACAGACCTATATACATATGCTTATTTAAAATGCAAAATACTTAAAAATATTATGTATATTCATTTGAAAATATCAGTATATGTATTCAAATTACTAACGTAACCAATATATATTTAAACACATTTTAGCATAATATATATATATATATATATATTTATATTACTGACTATATATATATATATATCTATTTAAAAATCCAAACAACATATTACACATACATGATATATGAAATCACTTATAAAATACAGGCATATATCTCTGTAAACATATATATACAGTTGCAATTATATATATAATACTTCTTCTATAATATAATATATACTATAAACATATATATAATATATCTTATCTTTTACAAAAAGAGAAGCTAGGCACTCTAACTATATTATATAATACGAAAACAGCATATATTATAGTTATTACAGAATTTAAAAATACTTTAAACATACGTTGAATATATATATATATATATATATATATATATATATATATATATATATGTACATTCCATAAAATATGTAAACCTGACATACATATATCAAATGAGCGACCACGAGAAGCAGGGCAGAGCGATGCGCTGGAAGCGAACTACTGGTGGAGATGGAAGGTGGAAGGGCAGGGTCTCGGGTTGTCGGCCAGGTGGTTGGAGATGGTGGTTACACGGGGCAGTGTGTGATGATGTTTGGCTTATTAGGGAATGAAGGCGGAGGGTGGTTCTCGGCGAGGTTGATGGTTGCACACGGGCTGTGCGTGCAAGGCAGAGGGAAAGTGGAGGGGAAGACACACGTTCTGAAGGGACGAGCTGTAAGGGAAGAGGATGGAGATGCGGGTGATGGCAGTGGCATGGAGACGGTAGGGGATCGGTGATAGGTCGGTGGATGTGATAGGTGGTGCTTTGGCTGTTAGAGGAGAGGGGGGAGGGTGATGTAAAGGAAGGTGAATGGTAAATGGCATGGGTGGAGCACGAGCAAGTTAGGATGGGGAGCAACCAATATAATTTTTTTTCATTTATCTTTCATATAAAAGCAGATCCAAACTAAAGGAGAGGAAGAAGAACGAACGATTCACAAATAATATAAATGAATACTTTATTATTAATTCCTTTCACGAAACCAGAAACAAATTGAAACAGTGGGAATGAAAAAAGCCAGGTACATGAATTCAAGGAAATATAAAAAGACAGCTGGCTATTGGTTGTCTCGGGAACAAGAAAGGACATAGGGAAACAAAAAGCTCAAACGGATGCCGATACGTATAACCGTTCTGTGGATTTCTCTGTGTATCGGACTCCAAAATGCATAAATGAATACACTACGGAGATCAGCACAATGAGACGAACAGAATGGTATACAGATATCAGCGATACGAATATCCTATCAGAAGTTGATATTCACTGCCAAACTACCGTTAATTTGTCAAAAATAAGATAAACGGAGCTAGAGAGGTCCAAATTTGATAAAAAGAAAGATGACGTCTCACTCAGAAAATATTAAACATTTTTATTGTATAAAAATATTCAGATTTTGAAAATATTTTATTATCATCAAATTATCTGATTTTAAATTGAAAATTACACAACAGAATTTACTTTCATATTTTCCAATAAAATTTTACCAGTTGCTATGTTAAAATAGAGGTATACCAAATATCAAATTTTCATTTCTAAATCCAATTGCTTAAAGTTTCACAAAAATTCAGTTAATTACGTTATAAAAACCATTAAAATTTATGGGTCGTTACATGAATTTATTTAAATAATTTTAAACCCAAGATCACATAATTAGTTTGATATATTGACTAAAATGCACAATGTTAGGCGATATTGAGGTGTGTTTTGTAAATAAGTCCAAAAATGTTGCTGCGTTGAAGTTAAAAAGGATTTTACAATGCAGTGCATGTTAAATGTACTAATATAAATGAATTAAACTTTAAACTTATAATTATCATTTATGTATACAATATATGTTATGTGATTGAAGTATTTATATATTTGAATGATTTTTTTTACTGTTTTTGTAAATAGAATTAAGGCTCATATTGATTTGATTTATTAGACGAATCAATGGATAATAGTTTATTGAAATTATTTAAATAATATGTAATTAATTATAATATATAACCTTAAATGTAAAATATTAGAAAGGAATTGAGGAGGGTTTTGTAAATGATTACAGAAATTTTAAAATCTTGGTATTTGTATTAAAAAAATATAATTTTGTAATGCATGTTGTGATAAATTATTGAAATAAATGAATTGTAAATTGAATTTGTTATTATTGTTTATGTACGTATATTATGTGCCTTATGTATCTTTACTTAAATGAAAAAATAATTTTACAATTTTTGTTAATATGAAAAAGTTATACATATTGAAATTTTCGTATTTTCACAATTTAATAAATGAATTAATGAATATTAGTTAATTGGGTTTATATAAATAGCTATTTAAGATCTCACAATTAATTAAAATATATATATTAAAATAAAATATATTATGAGGAAAGTGAAGTGAGTTTTGTAAATAATTTGGTTATTTTAAATGTAGGTATTTGAAGTTAAAAGTTTGATTTTTTAATGTAATGTATGATAAATGTTTTGAAATTTTAATTACAAATTAAATTTGTTAATTTTTTATGTGATCTATATATCTTTATAGTTTGATGAAAAATTAATTTTGTTGATACACGAAAATTTTGATCAATGACAATGTACTTCAACAAAAAGGAAGAGATATATGCAAAATCAGAGGAAGATCGATGAAGACCAAAAGTATAAACATGAGTATGATTTTTATAGGTCTAAAGTCTAGATTATTTGTTAAAATCTATCCTCAAGAGATTTGCACGAACATTAAAACACATCCGTAAAACTACATTTTTGTGTACACATTCACTGTGCAGATTTTTATAGTTCAGTCGATTGAACAAGCATGGCCAGTTGACTGAAACTGGCACAGAATTACAAATATACACAGTTTCAGTCGACTGAATTTCCTGTACAATCGACTGAATGCATTCCTGAAAATTTCTCTGTATATTTTCAGTCGACTGAATTTCCTGCTCAGTCGACTGAATCTGCAACTGTGAATTTTCTCTGAATAGACACCTTCTTCCTCCCAAGAGTTATATCTAAAGTTCTAAATTCACTCACTGATGAATAGGAGAGAAAAGTCTTAGCAATCGAAGAAGCAAATGATCTATCTATAATGAAACCAGAAGAATTAATTGGAAATCTTATGTCGTATGAAGTTAATATGCAAGCTAAGAAAGATCAAGCACAAGAAAGAAAAAATGTAGCTTTTCATGCGGAAAAGGAAGAATCAAAGTCTGAAGATGAGGATTTAGCATTTATAGCCAAAAATTTCAAGAAATTTTTAAGATATAGAAAAGAAAATAAAAACGGATTCAAAAAGAATTTCTTGAACAAACCTTCATCCTCAAATATAGAATGCTTCAACTATCACAAGAAAGGTCACATGCAGAAAGATTGTCCAGAGCAAAAGAAGGAGAATCAGAACAAAACAAGAAAGAAAAATTCAAAAAGAAGGCATTCTCTGTAACATGGGACGATTCAGATTCATCTTCATCTGATAGTGAAAATGATAGCGACAATGAACAAGCAAATGTATGCTTTATGGCTCAGGAATCTGAGGTTAGTAATTTAACTTTCGACGATTTAATTGATGTAAACACTGAACTTTTGAGTACAATAAAAAATCTTAAAAAGAAACTTAAGGAGACATTTGAAAATCAGAACAAGGCTGAGTTTGAAAGGGATATGTTAAAAGATGAAAAGAAAATTTTAGAAGAAGAACTTGAAAAATTCAAGAGTCTCATTCAAATTCGGAAACTCAACTATCACTTTTAAGTCAAGAAATTGAAACTCAAAAGACAAAAAATGATATAATTGTTTCTGAAAATCATGAATTAAAAACTCAGATTAAACAAGTTAAGTTAGATAATAATAGTCTTCAAGTTAGATAAGATAACATCACTAAAAATGTTTCTAACTTTAACAAAGGAAGAGAAAATTTATCTAAGATTTTAGAAAATTCTTAATCTTCCTCAAATAAACATGGATTAGGATATAAAAAGGAGCCAAAAATTCCTAAAAATATAAAAACAAATTTTAAGAGGAATATTGACTCTAAAAAACAAGTGTTATTAAGAGAACCTATTAGAACAAAAGAAGAAACTAAGTTTGTTAAAATTTGGGTTCCAAAGACTAATAACATTTTAATTAGAAATAAACATATTAAAACATTTATGGATAGTGTTCATAATAATAAAAACTATATTTATAAAAAGGATACTGAACCAAATTGGGTTTGGTTTCCTAAGTTCTAACTTTTTAGGACCCTATTGAAAGGTGGGTACCAATAATTTTATATTTATTTTCAGGTCCCACACAAAAAGAAGAAATGGATATTAGACAGTGGTTGCTCAAAACACATGATCAGTGACAAAGATATGCTTACAAACATCACATACTTTGATGATGGCTCGGTTACCTTCGGAGACAACTCAAAAGGCTATATCATTGGCAAAGGATATGTGAGCAATTACGGTACATCAAATTTACCTTTTATTACAAATGTTTCATTAGTTAAAAATCTAAAACATAATCTACTAAGCATAAGTCAACTTTGTGACAAAGGTTTTAGAATAACGTTTTCGGAAACTAAATGTAGTATTTCTGATCAAAACCAAAATCTTGTTTTTGAAGGAAATAGAGATAGGAATATTTATGTTTTAAATATGAAAATAAATCATAATACGAATATGTGTTTACTAGCAAAAGATAATGATCCTTGGTTATGGCACAAAAGATTTTGTCATATTAATTTCAAAACTATTAGAAAACTTTCTAAAAATGAATTAGTAAGAGGATTACCTAAAATAAACTTTAAGATAAAAAATCTTTGTGATGATTGTCAAATAGGAAAATTAACAAAATCATCTTTCAAATCTAAGAAAAATATTTCAACTTTACAACCATTAGAATTACTTCATATGGATCTTTTCGGACCAACACAAGTTCAATCCATTAATCATAATCGATATGTATTTGTAATAGTTGATGATTTTTCAAGATACACATGGACCATTTTTATGAAAAATAAAAGTGATACATTTGAGAACTTTAAAACATTTGCCAAAAGAATTCAAAACACTAAAAATTTAAAAATTAAGAATATTCGAAGTGATCATGATGGCGAATTCGAAAATGAAGCTTTTGAATCTTTCTGTAAAAAGAAAGGAATAAATCATAACTTCTCATTTCCTAGAACTCCTCAACAAAATGGAGTAGTGGGAAGAAAGAATAGAACATTACAAGAATGTGCAAGAACATTATTAAATGGAAGTTATTTACCAAAACATTTTTGGGCAGAAGCAGTAGCTACTGCATGTTATGTATTAAATCGTATTTCTATTAGACCATTAACTAAGAATACTTCATATGAACTTTTTAACAATAGAAAGCAAAATATATCATATTTTAAAATATTTGGATCAAAATGTTTTATTCTAAATACAAAAGACCAACTAGGAAAATTTGATCCAAAAGCTGATGAAGGAACTTTTGTAGGATACTCAGAACGAAGTAAGGCATATCGAGTTTTTAATAAACGAACAAATACAATTGAAGAAACTTTACATGTATCTTTTGATGAAAAATTTAATAAAAATTTGAGCACAAAAGATGATGATGAATTTATAATAAATACAGATAATACAAATATTGAAAATATAAATAATACCGAACTTAGATCTCCACCTAAAATCTTATGAGATCACCCTGTACAAAACATAATCGGTGAAATAGATTCTCAAGTTAAAAATAGAAGTCAACTAAACCAAATGGGACATGTTGCTTTTATTTCTACAATAGAACCTAAAAATTCTAAAGAAGCATCAACAGATGACTACTGGATTGTTGCTATGCAAGAAGAATTAAATCAATTCGAATGTAACGATGTTTGGGATTTAGTTCCTCGTCCTAATAATCAATTTGTTATAGGAACAAAATGGGTTTACAAAAATAAAGTAGACGAACAAGGAAATATAACTAGGAATAAAGCTAGACTAGTAGCACAAGGATATAATCAAGAAGAAGGTATTGACTTTGAAGAAACATTTGCACCCGTTGCACGACTTGAAGCAATACGTATTTTATTAGCCTTTGCGTGTTCATAATTTTAAACTTTATCGAATGGATGTTAAAAGTGCTATTCTAAATGGTTTTATAAAAGAAAATGTGTACGTAGAACAACCTCCTTTATTCATACATGAAAAATATCCGGATCATGTATATAAATTAAAGAAAGCCCTATATGGTCTTAAACAAGCACCTCGTGCTTGGTATGAGAGACTTAAAAGCTATCTACTAGATTCGGGATTTCAAATCGGAAAAGTAGATCAAACTCTATTCATTAAAAACACTACTAATGACATTCTAATAATTCAAATATATGTAGATGACATCATATTTGGTTCAACTAATGAAAACTTATGTAAAGAATTTTCAAATATAATGACTAAAGAGTTCGAAATGTCACACATGGGAGAATTATCTTATTTTCTCGGATTACAAATTAAACAATTAACAAATGGAATTTTCTTAAATCAAGAAAAAGATTGAGCTAATCTGATTAAACGTTTTGGACTAGAAAACACTTCTGGAAAGCCTACTCCTATGAGTACCACAACTCATCTTGATCGAGATGAAAATGGTAAAAGTATCGATCAAAAATTGTTTAGAAGTATGATTGGTTCCTTACTCTACTTAACCGCTAGTAGACCAGACATAATGATGAGTGTATATTTATGTGCACGATTTCAATCTAATCCTAAAGAATCACATTTAAGAGCGGTAAAACGAATTATACGATATCTTAACAATACTAAAGATTTTAGTCTTTTCTATCCAAAAGAGTGTCCATTTGAGTTAGTATCATTCAGTGATGCTGATTTTGGTGGATCTCGAACAGATAGAAAAAGTACAAGTGGTACGTGCCATTTCATTGGAAAATCACTTGTATCTTGGTTTAGTAAGAAACAAAATTGTGTCTCGCTATCAACCTATGAAGCAGAGTATATATCAGCTGCTTTAGCTTGTACTCAAGTTATTTACATGCAACAAACACTTAAGGATGTTAATATAAATTTAACAAACTCCACAATATATTGTGATAATACAAGTACAATAAATTTATCTAAAAATCCAGTTAATCACTCTCGTACAAAACATATAGATATTCGTCACCACTTTCTACGTGACAATATCGAAAAAGGAATCATAAACTTAGAACATATTTCTACCGAAAATCAAATTGCCGATATATTTACTAAACCTCTTTTAGAAAACTCCTTTATAAAATTACGACGAGAATTAGGGATATTGTCTTTTAAAGATATCATATAAAGAAAATTAAAAGAAAAATCTACACAATTTTTTCAACTAACATTATATGGGAATTTCAATTTATTCTCACATATAAAAGTTATTTACCATACATTCTTAACTAACTTATATTAACCATTAAATCATTAAGTGGTTGAAAAGCATTTAAACTTTATAACCAATATATATTTAGAAAATTCCTACTATAAATATACTCCTAAACAAAATTCTTTTCAACAAGTCATTCCACGTATAAAAGAATTACAATAAAAATGTCTTACGATAGCTCAGACTCTCATATCAATATTATCTCCTCAGTTGAAAACACTCCTGCATCACCTAAACTACCAACGCCAACACCATCGCATGAACCGGTGTACAAGTGGGAAAACTATCGCACTGGTTACACACCAGAATCAAAAAAGGAAAAACGTAGTCTTTTTACCTCCCCTGACACAAAAAGAAAGATTGACGAGATTCATCATTTTCAACAACAAATTAATCTCCAAAGAGAATTATATTTTGAACAGAAAGTAACGGCACGATGGCTAAGTTTTCTGGAGAAAATTGGTTTACATTTTTGTAGTTCAAAGAAAAATGAAGTGAGCGAACCCTTACCTCAACCAAGTAATGTGTACGATCCATCTTCATCCTACCGTACACCAGCTGATCCCTTGAATCCTTGGACTTCCCCAAAAACTCCTCAGTATACTCCAAATTCATGGGATATAAATTATGGGAAGAACGAAGGAAAAACTCCAAGTCCATCCCCGAAGAAACAGTCAATTCTAATATTTTTTTAATGTTACATCTGTATAATTGTAATTTCTTTTTCTTTTATATATATAATTTACTTACTTTTATATCAGGAGAAATAACAAAAAAAAATTAATTGTCAGTCGACTGAAACCCACTGTTTAGTCGATTGAACTACAAACAGAAAACATAATATACACAGCTCAGTCGACTGAAATCATCTGTACAGTCGACTGAATATTCAACAGAAAATTTCAGCTAAAATTCAGTCGACTAAAAAATACTGTTCAGTCGACTGAATCTAACACAGAAATATTTCGTACTATATTTCAGTCGACTGAACAGACTATTCAGTCGACTGAACGCCAATTTCCAAGGCAGCTTTTTCTTTATAACCACCAGTTTTTACCTATCCATTCACTTTTTATCTTCAACTACATCTTCTTTCCGAATTAGTTTCAAAACCCTAGCTCTCAAATTGCTCAACTCTCACTCAAATTATATACAAATGCCTCCAAAAATATCTAGAGCTTCTTCTTCTTCATCCTCCGAGCCAATTGACGCTCAAATAGTACAATGGCTTTACGATGGAGTAGCCGTCACTAGATGGAATAAGATGAAGAATTCCCGTATCTTCGAGCATTCTTTTGTTGATTTTCAAAGTCTTCAAGCTTACAACATACAAGCATTAACAGATCAAGTAGGTCTAAATTCTCTCTTGGATTTGAAAAGGAACGACCATGCAATAAATCATGTCATGGTAAAATTATTTTATGCTAATCTTAATCTTGGACACCAAACTCCAAGAAATCCAAATGATAGTGTTTGGAGTTTGGTATGTGGAAAGAAAGTTTGGTTCTCCCTCGATCGCATTTCACACATTTTAGGTTCTCCAAACTTTGGTAGCAAGCTTGAAGAAATAGACTTTAATCCTCGTATTCGCGACAACATCAATCATCAATTTTTGGATGATAATATCAACATCGGAGATATTAAATCCACTTCTCTGCGTCCTAGAGCTAGAGTTCTCCACAAAGCTCTTATGAGAACAATCACCCCAAGAATGGGTTCATATGAACTTGTATACCCTAACAACTATCGCACACTCTACGCACTTTGGGGTAATTATCAAGTTAATTGGGTTCAATTGATTCTTGATGAATTCCTAACATTCAATAATGGCAAAATGAGGACAATCTATTTTGGTGAGTATATCATGCGATTACTTCTCAATGTTGACACGCCATTGGCTGAGTCCGAGAATACAATGGTGCACCAAATAAACAATCGGACCATAAGCCTAATGCAACTTCCGGCAAGACCACCTCGAATCATTTCTCTTACCGAATGGGAAGCTAAGAATCAAGGACCTCAACAACCTCCACAAGTTCCACATGAAGAACCTTCAGATCAAGAAGAAGAAATTCGTATCATTGACCCTGGTTATAATACCAATCAATCTTTGGGTATTTTATCAAGGAATCATCAGATTCTTGATAATCGCCTCAAGAAGGTAGATCACAAGCTTGACAAAATTAAAGGATTCTTCAACAAGCTATGCGGTGCAATCTCATGTTCAAGCACTACTACCGCTTCAACATCTCGTGGAAAACGTCCGGCACCTACTTTTACATGGACGCCATCCGAAGAACATACAAGTAGCGGCACAAGCGGAGCTAGTTGTGGTCAAGGAGGAAGAGCCTATAGACAACCAACAGGAGGATCGGTCATTCGAGAACCTAGAGAGAGAGAAGGTTCTTACGATTGGGATAAAGATGAGTAATTTTTAATGGTTTGTTGTTCTATGATGTTAAAACCTTGTATCAATTCTACTTATGCAACTTTGTTTTATTATTTGACTATGCTATTCTCTGATAATCTTAGAATTCTATGACTCGGTCGTATGTTTATAAATCTATGATTATTAATTCCTTTTTATCGATGACAAAGGGGGAGAAATCTATGTAGCTAACTTTGTTTTGTAGGAAAGATAAGTGCATACATTCAGGGGGAGAAGATTAGTAAATACATCTCTAAAACACATTAGTATTGTCATCAATCAAAAAGGGGGAGAATGTTGATACACGAAGATTTTGATCAATGACAATGTACTTCAACAAAAAGGAAGAGATATATGCAAAATCAGAGGAAGATCGATGAAGACCAAAAGTATAAACATGAGTATGATTTTTATAGGTCTAAAGTCTAGATTATTTGTTAAAATCTATCCTCAAGAGATTTGCACGAACATTAAAACACATCCGTAAAACTACATTTTTGTGTACACATTCACTGTGCAGATTTTATAGTTCAGTCGACTGAACAGACATGGCCAGTCGACTGAAACTGACACACAATTACAAATATACACAGTTTCAGTCGACTGAATTTCCTGTACAGTCGACTGAATGCATTCCTGAAAATTTCTCTGTATATTTTTAGTCGGCTGAATTTCCTGCTCAGTCGACTGAATCTACAACTGTGAATTTTCTCTGAATAGACACCTTCTTCCTCCCAAGAGTTGCAACCATTCTCCAATGGAAATAGAAGCATCTCTTCCCTGCACCTCTAGCAAACAAATGCAACTCTTCTACAAGTATAAATACATGTTTTTAACATTTGCAAATTACCAATTCTACTTGCTTTAATCTCTCTACTTATTTGAATATACTTTCAAATTCTTTTAAGTTTTCAAAAGCAAACCAATTGCTTGAATCTCTGTTTTAACTATAACATCTCTTGATTCATAGCAATTCACATTTCCTAAATCTTCACAAACACTTTGTATACTCTCGAGGATAAGATTATAGGAAAGTTGTACTAAATTGACTCATTAGTGTTTTCAAGAACACAATAAGTCAGAAATACTTTTTGTATTCAAGTTGAAGTCCTCTTCGGTAGTTGAGGCAAGAAATCCCGTTCGGTTGTTCGGGTAAGTTGTAAACCTATTCCTCCGGGTTAAGTGAGGGTTGTTGGTTAGTTGAATTCCTAAGAGGAGCTTAGGGACTGGATGTAGGACAAGAGGTCCGAACCAGTATAAAGTCTTGGTGTCTACTTTACTTACTACTTATTACTATCTACCTAGAGCATTTTACTATTCCATATTATACGATCCTACCGCATAGACTCTTTCAAATTTAACCAATTTAGTTGGTAAAATACCGGTATGCATATTTAAATTGTCGTTCACTGGTATTCAAATTTTTTTTTTATGGATTTTAGTTAATTGAGTTTGTTTAAATAATTTAAATTTTGGTTTTAACCGAAATACATGGAATTAAATATAAAATATTAGGATGTAATTGATGAATTATTTTTAAATGGATGTATAAACTTAAAAATATTCATAATAGAATGTAAAATAATGGGAGAGAATTAGTCAAATAGGCATAAATTGGTAAATTAAAGGTAAGTAGTTACTTGAAGTTAAAACCAGAATTTTGTAATGTAGTGTATGCTTAATTTCTGAGGTAAATGAATTGTAATTGATTTGCAAATTAACTTTGTCATTGTTATTTATGTATATAATTTATGTTTTGTGATCTATATTTTTTTTTGTAGTTGAATAAATGATTTTACCCTTTTTTAATATATTTTTTGAAAAATCCCATTTTTTAGTATACATACATACATATATACATATATATATATAGATATATATATATTATATATATATATTATCATCTCGCCTTTTAACCATGCAATTTTTAGATAGACTGGACGAATCAAACTTGGGATTATCAAGGCAGGAAGCTCGGAGAGATAGCCTAAAGTCCAGAAGCCAAGTGCAAGTTAAGCCACGGGAAAAGCACATAACCAAAACAAAGGACCAGAAGATCGATCCACCAAAGTGGTGGATCGGTATCGATCCAAGATCTTGGATCGGTACCGATCCAACTTCCTTCATCCAAATTTTCCCACCTTCTGCCTATACACTCTCATTGATACTAGAAGCCTACTTCAAGTGTTGTTTCTCAATCCCATGCAATTAGTACCAATCCATCTTCCTTCATCCAAATTTTCCCAATTTCTGCCTATACACTCTCATTGATACTAGAAGCCTACTTCAAGTGTTGTTTCTCAATCCCATGCAATTATCTATCGATCTCCAAGAGCACTTGAATCAGCAACTCTACTTCCACTAATCCAACATTTGAACTCAATAACAAGCAAGAAATGTTGCAAACCATTATGCAATCACAAAGCTAATGATAAATCGAGCCAAGACAAGAAGATCAAAACCATCCATATGAAGAAGTACCGATTCGGGAGGTTGGATCAGTAACGATTCGTGATTGTTGATGACATGTCTACCTATTTTCTTGGAGAATTGGTCTATGGCGTGGAAAACGAGGTGGAGATCTTTTGGACTAGATTTTAGGCTTCCTACCTCTATAACTAGGAGGGTAGGGCTCATTTCTAGGGATCATTTTGGCTCTTGCTTTCTTTACTATAATTTCTTATAATCACCCTTGGATTTATACCGATCCATAAGAACAGCTGCTTGTAATCCAGTGATATAAGCAATTAAACACTAAGTGGATGATGACCAAGATTAGTCGAACCACTATAAACGCTGTATGTTCCTTTCTTGCTCATTTTCATTATTTGTTTCAATTTTTATTCTCTACATAATCTTCTATGTGTTTGTGCATTTTTGGTTCAAACATTTTGGTGCTTTCACTGAGAAATCCTATTCTCGGGCTACTTGGATCCATCATCTACTATTGGATTTCTAAATTCCAAGGGATAGATCTAATTTTCCATCCTTACAGTTCTATTATTCTGATTTTCAGTAATCTAAGAGAAGTTATTCGCCATGAACTCATCAAGGAGAGAAAGTGCTACAACTTCCAGAGCTATAATGATGTTGAGAACCAAGACACTCATAGTGTAGATGGAGCTGCCCAACCAGAATTCAGTTGATATCATGGCCAAAGTGGAAATGGATCATATAATGAAATAGATGGAGGATGGATTCTAGGAGAGTCATGACCAGATGAACCAGCAGATGCAGCTAAGCTTGAGGCTGTTGAATGAACTAACGTAGAACAGCCAAGAGAGAAGCAGGAGGGATTCAACTTCAGAATCATAAAGTTCCTCATCATTCGATCAGAAACGAAAGGATAGAAAGCGAAAGAGACTCAAAACACTGCTAGGGCATTGTAACAACCCGCATATTTTACGATTTTATATTTTAATATAGCGTCGTTGTCGGATTTAAGTCCGAAAGGCTACTTTTTGCAAACAGCCGAATTAGGACTCGGGACCACTTCCATTGAGTCCAAAATGGCGTTTGCGACTTTTTTGAGTATAACCGTCGATATGTTTGGAGTAAGTTGAATTTTGCTATTTTCTGTTAGGCTTTTGGGTTTGGGTTTCACCCAACTCATCATATACTCTAACTCAGCCCCTCTCTTCATCCATTTATCCTCATTTCATTTCTTTTACTCAAGCTAAACTGAAAATGGGGGAAGAGAAGTGGAATTAGAAATTCCAAGCCCTAGATTCAATTGCAAACTCCAATTCTTGCTCTAAATTCAAAGAGAAGCTAAGGTAAGCTCCATCTTCATCTTCTCCATCCCTTCTCCTCTTCAATTTTAGAAAATTCCTAAACCCTAATTTAGGAAATTCTTGTTTTGATCTTAGATTGAAGCTTGTAGAGTTGAAGTGAAGAGTGATTGATCTTTTCTTTGCATTTGTGCTTCTCAACTTTGTTTTTGAGATAAAAGGTGAGATTTTTGAACTCACCTCCAAGCCTATAGCTTTTGCGGTTGTTGGGTAAGAATTCCTAACATCAATTCATGTTCATTTGTGTTCGATTTGGATCGATTTGGTGAATTGTCCAACTTTTGGTTTTGGAATCCAATTTTGTGGAAAATCCAATCTTTGATGTTTGAACACGTTAGCGGAGTGTTTCGGAGGGCCATACAAGCCTGGGTTGTCACTTGACGTAAGTCCTTGGTCTTGGTCGCTCGCTCGTTGCTCCCGTTCCGTGTTTTCGGATTTGCCCCAAAAGGGGCTAGGCTGATTCTGCTCTGGTAGCAGGTTCAGTCGACTGAACCAGTAGGTCAATCGACTGAACCAGACCCCAGGAATTTGCCTGGGTCTGTATCAGTCGACTGACCTTCTGTGTCAGTCGACTGACTCTGGGGCAGTAAACTGCGTACCCCTGTGTCAGTCGACTGACCTGCTTGTCTCTGCCCTATTTGTTATTTGCCTTGATTTTACAATTTTGATCGATTCGTGTCGATCCAATTAGTTGTTGTCTCATTTTTGACTTTGATGATTCCTTTTTGATTTCGTACATGGGTTTTTATAAAATGATCTCTTTTTAAAGTGTATTAAAAGCTCGTCTCTCCAATTTATAATTTCTATTTAAAACACACACAATTTTGCACTCCGAGTGAAGAGGGAGGAGAATTAAATGATTAGATAAAACGCGTGCTATGAACAAGTGCGTTCATCTTTTCAGTTAATTCCTAATCTATTCGTTTGACCGTTTTGACCTTTGGGTCTAGTTTACCGATGAGATGAGGTGAACTTTGTACTGCTTTGAGTGTGAAATTGGCTAACGGTTAGTAAACCGTTTAGTGCGAAAGTGTGGTATGGGACTCACGTTAACATTTTTCGGGTTCCTTTCTGAGAGTTGTGACACATTCCGCCGGACAGTGGTGTCCAGTACCGCCACTACGGTTTGTTGCCTTCGGGCGTTGCCTTCGGGCGTTATCTTCGGGCTTTGCCTTTTTGGCGTTGCCTTCGGGCGTATGGATCCTTGTACTGAGCTCGAGCACCTTTTCTTTCTTTGACAATTATATTTCCCTAGTGTATCGCCTTTCGGGGTAGGTTCTTTGAACCACACGATATATAGCGATTACCTTATGGAAACTTGTGTACCTTTGTTGGTATTTGTTAATTGCCTTTTGGCTTGGTTTGGGATATGTATGTCCTTTGTTATTTGAGTTGCCTATGAGATGAGGCTTGTTTTGATTCATCTTATGTTAGATGATTTGGATATCTCTTTTGGAGATAATTGTGGTACTTTATGATCTTGTATGTTCATTATCATTTAGTTTATCTAAGTGATTTGTTTAGTTAGACTGACCTGTGTATTTTATACTCGGGTCAGACCGAGATGTTTCAGGTTAGGTACTTTGGACAGCCTCTTTTGCTTCCGCATGGACTATTCCGCTAGCTCCTTTTTGTTATAGCTTTTTGTGTAGTCCTTTTTGACTGTAACTCTGATATGTATTCTTTTGACTTGCCTGTATATTGTGGTTTGCTATACCACTTGTCGTGTATCATTTTATAAACTCTGTAATGTATTTGGGTATGTGTAAATGAATGTGATGATCTTCTGTTCTGTGATGTGTATTACATTTGAGTTGTCATATTTATTCTGATAGATCCTTCAGCCACCTATGGATTTGTATTAAGTATTCATTAGATATCTCGAACCATTTAAGTAAGAAGTGGAATTTGTCGGCGTACTCAATAGATAATTAAGACAAGGTTATAGATGGATGCTCCTAACCAGCTCTATTCTCTGCATTAGCAGACGGTGTTACCTTGTAATACTCTTTGCTAATGTGGGTCTCGGAGTGGGGCATCACAGCTTGGTATCAGAGTTGAGTTCAGAACAAAATATGATAAACATAGAACAGAGACACATATTACGGTACATTAAAGTGTTGTATGAATGTTACGAATCTTTGAATCATCATGCCTTTATTCTTTCCGTGCCTTTGGGGTAGACAGAATTTTGGGGAATACGTCTAGGAATGCATTTTTTTTCGTAGTATTCCATATTTGAATTAATGATACCTACCTTGTGAATAATCTTTTTCTTATCTTATCTTTCAGCTAATGGCCGGAAGAGGCCGAGGACGACGCTCAGATGCTGGGCAAAACAGCGGCTCGCATCCGGACGGCGTTTATATGTCTGTCGATCAGTTCTTGGAGTTATTTAGGAGCACTCGGCCTCCAGCTCCTATTCGTGCATCTCCTCCACGCAAGTCTGCTTTTGCACGCCTGTGTAGTGATTTTTCTCATCTTGGTGGAAAGCCATTCAAAGGCTCCGAGTCCGTCCTTGAGGTCCAAGCTTGGATTCGCACATGCGAACATATCTTTTCTCGCATGGATCTTTCTGACCATGATCGAGTTCTTGTAACTTCTAGCTTATTGCAAGAGCGTGCCCTTGATTGGTACGACCTTCTTATATCTGAACTTGATGAGTCTGTTCTTTCTTGGACTCAGTTCCGGGAACGATTCGAACTCAAATTCGTTCCTGAATCTGAGAAAGTTTTATTAGCCCGTCGCTTCCTTGAGTTGAAGCAAGGGAAATCTTCCATTTTTGAATATGTTTCATCTTTCGAGGCCTTATCTAAGTATGGCCTTGAATTCATTAGCACTTCGTATAAGAAGAATCTGAAGTTTGTCTCTGGTCTTAAGAAATATCTTAATAAGTCTTTAATGCTCCAGCTTAAGCTTTCTTTTGAGGAGTTGGTTGATTCGGCACTTCATCTCGAGGCCATCGAGAAGGAGTGTGATAGTGGTGATGATGTTGAGGTTCGCAAGAACCCCAATAAGAAGAAGTTTCCATTTCATAAGCAGGGATTTCTTCCTTCCAAGAAGAAGAAGCCGGTTGAATCAGGTTCTAACTCTCAATCTGTTGGAACACCTTCCATTCGGAAGTGTTTCAATTGTGGTTCTCCTGATCATATGATTCGAGCTTGTCCTAAGCCTCTCTTCTGCCATTATTGCAAGAAGGAAGGTCACCGTGTTTCCACTTGCCCTACTGCTCCTGCTAGTGCTAAGTCTTATGTTGCTAAGGCTTCTGGAGGTCCTTCTCAGCCCAGAGGTATATCTCCATCTATTTTGGAAGGTTCCATTTTATTTCATGACCGTGGTATTCGAGTTTTTTTCGACACGGGAGCTTCGCATTCTTTCGTACAGAAAAAGCTCGTCGATGATTTGTCTTTGGATGTTTCTTGTATGATTAATTCGTTGAAGATTGCGAATCCTATTGGGGGATCTGCAACCCTTAGCATGCTTTGTGATGATGTTGAGATTGTTTTATGTGGCTTTTCTTTTCGTGCGAATCTGCACGTTATTTCTTATTTGGATTTTGATATGATTTTGGGTATGGACTGACTAGTGAGATACGATGCCAGGATTATCTGTTCTGAATGAATTTTATATCTTCGACACCCGGATTCGTCTACTCAGCTATCACTTATTCTTCGGAATGTGGATAATTCTGAAATGGCTTTATATTCTCTTGACTTACGAGATGATGATATATCTCGTATTCCTATTGTTTGTGACTTCTTTGATGTTTTTGAGCCGGTTTCGGGTTTGCCACCCAAGCGGGCGATCGAGTTCCGCATTGATCTCATTTTAGGCGCGAAGCCAGTTAGGCGTCCTCCCACGAGGATGTCTACAAAAGAAAATGAGGAACTCAAGAAGCAGCTTTTAGAGCTTGAGTCCAAGCAGTTGATTCAATCCACTTTTTCACCGTGGGGTATTGCGGTCGTCTTCGTGAAGAAGTCTGATGGAACTCTTAGGCTTTGCATCGACTATCGCAAGCTTAACGAGTTGACCATCAAGAATAGGTATCCTTTGCCGAGGATCGATGATATGTTCGATCTATTGAGTGGCGCTAAGGTCTTCTCTCAGCTCGACCTTGCCACTGGTTTTCATCAGCTCCGAGTTGCGGAAGATAGCATACCTCTTACAGCTTTCCGCACTCGATATGGTTCTTTCGAGTGGCTCGTTATGCCGTTCGGTTTGACGAACGCTCCAGCTTTCTTTGTTGACCTTATGAATCGAGTATTCCGGGAATATCTCGATAAGTTCGTCCTTGTGTTCATTGACGACATTCTTGTTTATTCTAAATTTGAAGCCGAGCATGCTAATCACTTGAGAATTGTCTTGAGTACTCTTCATCACCATCAGCTTAAAGCCAAATTCTCCAAGTGCCATTTTTGGGAGAATAAGGTTAAGTTCTTAGGCCATGTTGTATCTTCCGACGGCATCTCTGTCGATCCCTCAAAGATCGAAGCTATTCAAAATTGGAAGAGGCCTAAGAATGTTCATGAGATTCGTAGTTTCCTTGGATTGGTGGGTTATTACCGTCGGTTCAATAAGGATTTTTCCCGTGTTGTGCTTCCTCTCACCAGCCTTACTCGGAAAGGCATTCGTTATATTTGGTCCGACAAGTGTGAAGCTTCCTTTCAGACATTAAAGGAACTTCTCACTAATGCTCCTATTCTTGTGGTTCCCGAGGGGAATCATGATCTTGTTGTCTACACCGATGCTTGTGGTAGTGGTCTCAGTGTCGTGCTTATGAAAAAGGATCGGGTAGTTGCTTATGCTTGTAGGCAACAGCGTCCGAATGAAGTTCGCTATGCCACTCATGATCTTGAGTTAGCTGCCATTGTCTTCGCCTTGAAGATTTGGCGACACTATTTATTAGGCGAGCGCTTCATTCGCTATACTGATCATAAATCCTTGAAGTATTTGTTCACTCAGAAGGAACTCAATATGAGGCAACAACGTTGGCTCGAGTTTCTTGCCTCCTATGACTTTGATATCCAATATACCCCTGGTAAGGGTAATCGTGTTGCTGATGCACTTAGTCGCAGACATTCGGCTGTCGTTTCTATGATGCTTGTCGAATGGGATATTCTTGAGACTCTATCTTTTTATGATATTCGTGATCGAGATCCATCCTCTGATTCTCCGATAGTATTATTCAGTTTGGAAGCTCGACCCTCTTTATTGGATTGTATTGCCGAAGCTCAGCGGCGTGATCCTGATCTTGTGCATCTTATTCAGCTTTGTGAGACGGAACCCCGTGATGAGGCGTTGCGGGATTTCAGCATTGATTTTCATGGGTGTCTTCTTAAGAAGAACCACCTTATTATGCCTTCTGATTCTACACTTAGGCATGACATTCTTGACGACTGTCATCGGTCTAAGTATACTATTCATCCTGGCAGTAGTAAGATGTATGCCGATATGCATCGCCTTTATTATTGGGAAGGCATGAAGCACGATGTGGCGAGTTATGTGAGTAATTGCATGACTTGTCAACGTATTAAAGCCGAACATCAGCGCCCTTCTAGTCTCCTTCAGCCTCTACAGATTCCATTGTGGAAATGGGATCGGATTTCGATGGATTTTATTGATGGCCTACCTCGTACGAGATCGGGTCATTCTAGCATTTGGGTTATTGTTGATCGCCTCACCAAGTCAGCTCATTTTATTCCTATTAAATCTAATAGGACTGCTTCTCTTCTGGCTAAGTTATTTATCAAGGAAATCGTGAGACTTCACGGTGTTCCTAGTTCGATTGTGAGTGACCGTGATCCTTTATTCACCAGTCATTTTTGGCAGAGTCTTCAGCAAGCTTTGGGAACAAAGCTTAATTTCAGCACAGCTTATCATCCACAGTCTGATGGACAGACTGAACGAGTGAATCATATCTTGGAAGATCTCCTCCGTATTTGTATTCTTGATTTCGGAGGTAGTTGGGAGGATCATATACCCCTTGTAGAGTTCTCCTACAACAATAGTTTTCAGTCTAGTATCGGTATGGCTCCTTTCAAAGCCTTATACGGAAGGCCATGTCGATCACCTTGTTGTTGGTTGGAATGTGGGGAGAAGCTTATTCTTGGCCCAGATTTTGTTCATGATTCTTCTAAGAAGATTGTTCTTATTCGTCAGAGAATGAAAGAGGCACAAAGCCGCCAGAAATCCTACGTGGATAACCGTAGGAAGCCTCTCGAGTTCTCGGTTGGTGATCTTGTCTTTATTCGTGTTTCTCCTTTGAAAGGGGTTATGCGCTTCTGTGTGACAGGGAAATTGGCTCCTCGCTTTGTAGGACCATTTCCTATTACTGAACGTATTGGCCCTGTGGCTTATAGAGTTTCACTTCCAGCTCATTTATCCGGAGTTCACAACGTGTTTCACGTCTCTTAGCTTCGGAAGTGTGTTCGAGAATCAGATTCTGTTATCGACTCTCCTGATTTGCAAGGGCTTGAGATCTCACCAGACTTATCTATTGTACAGCAGCCTGTGCGCGTACTTGCCACGGAGGTGAGACACCTTCGGAACAAGGACGTGCCGCTCATTAAAGTTCAATGGTCCGCTAATCCCAATGACTGTACTTGGGAAACCAGAGAGTTTATCGAGCGATCCTATCCGGGTTTTCTATCTTTGCTTAGCAATGGTGAGAATATCTTTTTATCTCAAGCTTATTTCCTTTTCTTTCGGGTGATGTAAGTATGTAGTTGTTGCAAATTCTTCTCTAGGAATTGCGTGGATGCAATTTTGTTAAGGAGGGGAGATCTGTAACAACCCGCATATTTTACGATTTTATATTTAAATATAGCGTCGTTTTCGGATTTAAGTCTGAAAGGCTACTTTTTGCAAACAACTGAATTAGGACTCGGGACCACTTCCATTGGGTCCAAAATGGCATTTGCGACTTTTTTGAGTATAAGCTTCGATATGTTTGGAATAAGTTGAATTTTGCTATTTTCTGTTGGGCTTTTGGGTTTGGGTTTCACCCAACTCATCATATACTCTAACTCAGCCCCTCTCTTCATCCATTTATCCTCATTTCATTTCTTTTACTCAAGCTAAACTGAAAATGGGGGAAGAGAAGAGGAATTAGAAATTCCAAGCCCTAGATTCAATTGCAAACTCCAATTCTTGCTCCAAATTCAAAGAGAAGCTAAGGTAAGCTCCATCTTCATCTTCTCCATCTCTTCTCCTCTTCAATTTCAGAAAATTCCTAAACCCTAATTTAGGAAATTCTTGTTTTGATCTTAGATTGAAGCTTGTAGAGTTGAAGTGAAGAGTGATTGATCTTTTCTTTGCATTTGTGATTCTCAACTTTGTTTTTGAGATAAAAAGTGAGATTTTTGAACTCACCTCCAAGCCTATAGCTTTTGCGGTTGTTGGGTAAGAATACCTAACATCAATTCATGTTCATTTGTGTTCGATTTGGATCGATTTGGTGAATTGTCCAACTTTTGGTTTTGGAATCCAATTTTGTGGAAAATCCAATCTTTGATGTTTGAACACGTTAGCGGAGTTTTTCAGAGGGCCATACAAGCCTGGGTTGTCACTTGACGTAAGTCCTTGGCCGTGGTCGCTCGCTCGTTGCTCACGTTCCGTGTTTTCGGATTTGCCCCAAAATGGGCTAGGCTGATTCTGCTCTGGTAGCAGGTTCAGTCGACTGAACCAGTAGGTCAGTTGACTGAACCAGACCCCAGGAATTTGCCTGGGTCTGTATTAGTCGACTGACCTTCTGTGTCAGTCGACTGACTCTGGGGCAGAAAACTGCGTACCCCTGTGTCAGTCGACTAACACCCTGGGTCAGTCGAATGACCTGGAAACATAAAGTTTCCAGGCTCTGGGCCAGTCGACTGACCCACTGGTTCAGTCGACTGACCTGCTTGTCTCTGCCTGATGCAACAGCGGATAATAGAAAGGTATGAAACGGTGAAAGTAGCAATCAGTGGATTGAAAATACTAAACGCCCAAATCCGTTGATCTCAAAGATACCGGATTCTAGCTATCTTCGTCACGCTGATCGTGCACGATGCCGTGAAAGAAGATCTACGATTCTTCGAACGTTGATCTAGCGCACTAGATTCCGTGAATCAGCTTCAGCAATCGATGATTCGAGCGCACTCGAATGCCAAAAGTGGAGATAGGAGATTACACTCAACTACCAATTTAAGAAGAGGCACAAAGCTCTCAAACAAAGTTTTATTCAAAATCAACCCACTTTACAAATGACACCACCATCCCTATTTATAGGGTTACAACTCACACTAGGTCGCGAACGACCTAACAAACCTGCGACCTAAAAACAAACAGCGACTCAACACAAAGGCATGCGACCTAATAGAAATAGTTACAACACACACGACCTAAAACATTACAACACAACATAGTACACGACTTACGATTTAAAAACAAAGCGACATAAGAAAACACGTTACAACACACATCATATTACAACATAACGACCTAAAAATACAACACCATGCGGCATAATCTTCAGCGACATGAGGAGAATCAGCTTCCGGAATGACTTATGCGACCTATAGGATGAGCGACATAAGGAGTTGAGCGATCTAATCTTGAGCGACCTAGTCTTGAGCGACCTAAGATTGATGCGGCCTATGGTCGAGCGACTCAAAGCAGGAGCGGCATAAGGAACACAACAGCGACATAAAGAAGATAGCAACATAAGTAAGAGCGACATAACTTCTTGCGACCTAAGGAGCCATGTCTTTAGCGACCTACGAGCTAAATCTGCTTCCTTTACGTGTTGTGAGTTAGGTCATGATCCGTTAGGTCGTTTGCGACCTAAGCTTGAGCGATCTAAGGCCATCTGTTTCACACGATCAATATTTGACTCGTTAAGTCGTATCTTGATAGGTCGTAGATCGTCTGGATGGTTTATCATCTTACTTGGTCGGTCTTCATAGCTCGCTTGCGACCTAAAATGGCGCGACTTAAGGATTAACCTGTTAGGTTGTAGCTTAGGAGAGTTAGGTCGTTGGCGACCTACGACCTTCGCGACATATGAACTTCGCAACCTAACTTATTGACTTAGCTCGTTAGGTCGTCCAAGAGACTTAAGTATATCCAGTTGGTGTTCTGCATGGTCCTTCACTGTATCACCCGTCTCGTTCTTTCCTCTTATCTCGTCATTCTTCACTCTGTTAGGTCGCACGCGACTTAACAGCTCGTTAGGTCGCTCGCGACCTAAGTCTTCATCAGACTGGGCTGCATCATCCTCCCCTGGTTGGGAAAAATTCGTCCTCGAATTTAAAAGTTCTTCGTCTTCGATACTCTTATCCTCGTGAAATGGAACCAAGTGTTTGATATTGACAATGTTAGCAATAGGAAGATGATTCGGCAAATTCAACTTACAAGCATTCTCATTAATTTCCTTCACGACTTTCAAACGATCAATCCTTCTAGCTTCTAGCTTGTTGTAAGTTCCAAAAAGAAATCGATCGTTGGTAAACACTGCATACATAAAATCTCCTTCCTTGCATTCAATGCTTCGTCGCTTAATCTCTGCTGATTGCTTATATTTCTCAGTTGCCTTAAGAAATAGTTCCTGTACAACTTTGTAGCATCCTTGCAACTCATTCACAAAAACATTAGCCCGTTTAATCACCCCTCTCTGTGGTGGCACTGTTGATAAATCTAACGGTCCTTTAGGAATTGTTGAATAAACATCCTGGAATGGATTGAACCTGAAGTTACGATTAACTGCATGGTTGTGTGCAAACTTCGCTTGACATAACTTTGAATCCCAATTTTCCAAATTATCATCCACGAGGCATCGCAATAGATTACCTAGGGATCTGTTCACAACTTCAGTCGGTCCGTCCGTCTGTGTATGATAAGCATAACTAAATTTCAACTTAGTCCCAACCATTCTCCATAGACCCATCCAAATATGGTTCAGACAACGAGTATCTCTCTCCGAAACAATAGATTTAGGTAACCCATGAAGTCTATCGATCTCTTTGAAGTATAACTGAATGACATTAACGGCCTCTGTAATCTTCTTATAGGTAATGAAATGTACCAATTTTGGAAACCGGTTAACCACCACATAAATAAAACCATTGCCACGTTGTGTTCGCGGCAATCCCAAAACAAATTCCACACTAACATCCTCCCGTAATTTAGCATGTATATGCAACGGCATACATACACTTGCATTTGTCGTGGTCTTCTTTGAAACTTGTCGATTATGGCTTCGCTGAACAAACCTTTCAACTTCCTTCCTCAGTGACGATTCAAAATAAGACTTTGAGATTAGCTGCATAGTAGATCACCGCTCAAGTGCCTTCCTACATGTAAGTCTTTGATAAATTTCATTTGCCAACTGCAATCTGTAGTAGACAACTGACTTCCTTCGACTAGCAACCCATCAACCCGTTTTCTCAACTCTTCTTGCTCTGTTGGGCACATACGATATCGTGGTCTATGTGGTACAATAGCACTTGACACTATATCAGTTTGATGTCGTGTGTCCCTCAGTGGCGGTAATTCCTTCGGCAACTCTACAGGAACTACATCTTCACATTCGTTAACCACTGGCACATCCTCCTCAGGAGTCTCGAGATCTTTACTGGTTTCATTCCCATTCAACATAAACACTTCCGCTCTATCCTCCGCTTCTTTAACAAACTCTTCTGTAGATAATAGACTCATCGAATCCTCCTTCTTCACTGATAAATTACCCCCTTCATCCTCTGACACATTTCCTTCATCCTCATCAAACCTCGCTGGTTGTGAATTTTCAACTTCACGTTCATCATGCTTTGTTGGTTGAAAAACATTAACTTCATGTTTATCAAACTTTGCTGGTTGTGAATTTTCAACCTCATGTTCATCAAATTTCGTTGGTTGAAAATCATCAACTTCATCTTTATCAAACTTCGGCGGTTGAGAACAATCGACTTCATCTTCCACTTCAACACCACCTTTCACTTCTTCAACAACTTCTTTCGAAGATATTAAATTAGTTGCTTCCACCTTCTTCTCTGGCTTGCTTTGACCTTGTTCACGCTTTTTAAGAACTAAGATAATTTTGGTTCCTTTGAACACGAAACTGTAGCTGTTGGCGTGACTATTATGTTGTACAGCTCTATCATACTGCCATGGACTTCCCAATAGTAGATGACATACAACCATATTGACAACATCACACCATATATCATCTTTGTACTTTTTCCCAATAGAAAATGTAACCAATGTTCGTCTTCCCACCGTCACTTCTTCACCTTCCTTTATCCATGCCAGTTTATAAGGTCTAGGGTGTTTTTCAGTCTTCAGCCCCAACTTTGTGACGGCTTCTTCAGAAATAAGGTTATCGCAACTTCCCGCATCAACAATGAATTTACAAACCTTTCCCAAGATAGTACAGGTAGACTGAAAAATATTGTTCCTTAGCCAAATAGAATCATTCTCATGCTTTGGCAAATGACACCCTTCGTCTCTATGACCATGTATGTTTCTATGATCATGCAAATCTCTTCTACTCGGTCTTTTGACATCACGACATGGTTCATTGTCAAACCCATGTTGACTTCTTTTCTCTTCCACATGGTGATCTTGTCTCATTGAAATTGATGATTCCCTTTTATCTTGATAAGTTTGTGGCGACAACTTCCTTGTTTCCGTAACCGATGGCAAAACTCTGTTTCCTCCATGGTTCAAGACTGGTGACCTTCCTCTTTGACTTTGATTCAAATCCATCATCAACTTCTCCAACTTTCCAAACCCTTTATTGAACTTCTCTTCGAGGTTATCACTAATTCGTTGCTCTATTGCCTTAGCATCTTCTCTTCTATACACATCGACAATATTCTGATGACGATTACCTCTTCTCGGCTGCATTGTTGAATCTTCAAACTCTTCAAAAAATTCAAACACAAACTTCAAAAACTTGGTTTTGGTCTAGCTCTGAACAAACCAAACTAATGCAACCATCAACACTCGGCCTAGATCAAACTCTATATTCGGCTCAACTTCAACTAGCTCGGCTTGCTCCACACACGGCTCAATCTTCAAATACTTCACACTTCAACTTAGCTCAGCTCAACTCTCAATTGGCTCGGCTTGAATTCTTCAATAATAATTGGCTCCAAAGACTCGGCTTAGCTATGATTGGAAGTCTAGCTTTGATACCAAATGATGCAGCATCGGATAACAGAAAGGTATGAAACGGTGAAAGTAGCAATCGGTGGATTGAATATACCAAATGCCCAAATCCGTTGATCTCAAAGATATTGGATTCTAGCTATCTTCGTCACGTTGATCGCGCACGATGCCTTGAAAGAAGATCTACGATTCTTCGAATGTTGATCTAGCGCACTAGATGTCGTGAATCGGCTTCAGCAATCGATGATTCGAGCGCACTCGAATGCCGAAAGTGGAGATAGGAGATTACACTCAACTACCAATTTAAGAAGAGGCACAAAGCTCTCAAACAAAGTTTTATTCATAATCAACCCACTTTACAAATGACACCACCATCCCTATTTATAGGGTTACAACTCACACTAGGTCGTGAACGACCTAACAAACCTGCGACCTAAAAACAAACAGCGACTCAACACAAAGGCATGCGACCTAACAGAAATAGTTACAACACACGCGACCTAAAACATTACAACACAACATAGTACACGACTTACGATTTAAAAACAAAGCGACATAAGAAAACATGTTACAACACACATCATATTACAACATAACGACCTAAAAATACAACACCATGCGGCATAATCTTCAGCGACATGAGGAGAATCAGCTTCCAGAATGACTTATGCGACCTATAGGATGAGCGACATAAGGAGTTGAGCGATCTAGTCTTGAGCGACCTAAGATTGATGCGGCCTATGGTCGAGCGACTCAAAGCAGGAGCGGCATAAGGAACACGGCAGCGGCATAAAGAAGATAGCAACATAAGTAAGAGCGACATAACTTCTTGCGACCTAAGGAGCCATGTCTTTAGCGACCTACGAGCTAAATCTGCTTCCTTTACGTGTTGTGAGTTAGGTCGTGATCCGTTAGGTCGTTTGCGATCTAAGCTTGAGTGACCTAAGGCCATCAGTTTCACACGATCAATATTTGACTCGTTAAGTCGTATCTTGATAGGTCGTAGATTGTCTGGACGGTTTATCATCTTACTTGGTCGGTCTTCATAGCTCGCTTGCGACCTAAAATGGCGCGACTTAAGGATTAACGTGTTAGGTCGTAGCTTAGGAGAGTTAGGTCGTTGGCGACCTACGACCTTCGCGACATATGAACTTCGCGACCTAACTTGTTGACTTAGCTCGTTAGGTCATCCAAGCGACTTAAGTATATCCATTTGGTGTTCTGCATGGTCCTTCACTGTATCACCTGTCTCGTTCTTTCCTCTTATCTCATCATTCTTCACTCTGTTAGGTCGCACGCGACTTAACAGCTCGTTAGGTCGCTTGCGACCTAAGTCTTCATTAGGCTGGGCTGCATCACCGCCCCATTTGTTATTTTCCTTGATTTTCCAATTTTGATCGATTCGTGTCGATCCAATTAGTTGTTGTCGCATTTTTGACTTTGATGATTCCTTTTTGACTTCGTACACGGGTTTTTATAAAATTATCTCTTTTTAAAGTGTATTAAAAGCTCGTCTCTCCAATTTATAATTTCTATTTAAAACACACACAATTTTACACTCTAAGTGAAGAGGGAGGAGAATTAAATGATTAGATAAAACGCGTGCTATGAACACGTGCGTTCATCTTTTCAGTTAATTCCTAATCTATTCATTTGACCGTTTTGACCTTTGGGTCTAGTTTACCGATGAGATGAGGTGAACTTTGTACTGCTTTGAGTGTGAAATTGGCTAACGGTTAGTAAACCGTTTAGTGCGAAAGTGTGGTATGGGACTCACGTTAACATTTTTCGGGTTCCTTTCTGAGAGTTGTGACACATTCCGCCGGACAGTGGTGTCCAGTACCGCCACTACGGTTTGTTGCCTTCGGGCGTTGCCTTTTTGGCGTTGCCTTCGGGCGTATGGATCCTTGCACTGAGCTCAAGCACCTTTTGTTTCTTTGACAATTATATTTCCCTAGTGTATCGCCTTTCGGGGTAGGTTCTTTGAACCACACGATATATAGCGATTACCTTGTGGAAACTTGTGTACCTTTGTTGGTATTTGTTAATTGCCTTTTGGCTTGGTTTGGGATATGTATGTCCTTTGTTATTTGAGTTGCCTATGAGATGAGGCTTGTTTTGATTCATCTTATGTTAGATGATTTGGATATCTCTTTTGGAGATAATTGTGGTACTTTATGATCTTGTATGTTCATTATCATTTAGTTTATCTAACTGATTTATTTAGCTAGACTGACCCGTGTATTTTATACTCGGGTCAGACCGAGATGTTTCAGGTTAGGTACTTTGGACTTAGCCTCTTTTGCTTCCGCATGGACTATTCCGCTAGCTCCTTTTTGTTATAGCTTTTTGTGTAGTCCTTTTTGACTGTAACTCTGATATGTATTCTTTTGACTTGCCTGTATATTGTGGTTTGCTATACCACTTGTCCTATATCATTTTATAAACTTTGTAATGTATATGGGTATGTGTAAATGTATGTGATGATCTTCTGTTCTGTGATGTGTATTACATTTGAGTTGTCATATTTATTCTGATAGATCCTTTAGCCACCTATGGCTTTGTATTAAGTATTTATTGGATATGTCGAACCATTTAAGTAAGAAGTGGAATTTTTCGGCGTACTCAATAGATAATTAAGACAAGGTTATAGATGGTCGCTCCTAACCAGCTCTATTCTCTACATTAGCAGACGGTGTTACCTTGTAATACTCTTTGCTAATGTGGGTCTTGGAGTGGAGTGTCACAGGCATCATATAAAGAAAGAAGACAAACCCATGGCTCGGGTTTGTGGATTGGTACCAATCCAAGTGGATGGATTAGTACTGTTCCTATTGATGGTAGGCCCAAAGCTCGCCCTTTAAATGGTGGCATGGATCTGACTTCTGACCATGCTATGGATGATCAGAATGCTGAATATCGAACTGTTGCTACTTATACAACACATGGGAATCAAATAGGGGGACTACTGGACAAATGGAACTCTCAGAGTCTGGAGAACCCAAGTATCAAGAGTATGTCCAAGAGCGTTCACCGGGCCAAACACTCGGAATAGATCTCAATCACCATCTTAGCGAAACTGTAGACCTGGAGTACTTGGAAGAATTCATTTATTGAGAACATTCTACATGTGAAGTATCCATAGTGGTTTGTAATGCTAACAATGTCGTTGCACGGTAGAGAGACTGATCCAAGGCAGCAGTTGATGAAGTACAAGTAACGTATGCACTCACCAAGAGTGTCTGATGCCATTAGATGTTGTTGCTTTCTAATTTTCCTTGAGGAAATAGCGAAGATGTTGTTTACTCGGCTCCTATCGAGATCTATATCGTATTTCGCTGAGTTGTCGTGAAAATTTCTGGAGCAATTTCGTTTACACACTACACATCCAAAAATGTGGTGTCATTATCAAACCTCTTCCAAGGAGCTGGAAAGTCGTTAAAGGATTTCTTAAACCTATTCGATACAGCTGTGATGGAAGTAACAAATCCCAATGATGACATAGTATCAATGGCACTGATTATGGGAACCCATCCCGAGACCGACTTCGGGAGATGGTTGGAAATGAAACCCCTATCAACGATGGACATTTTTTACAGGAAGGATATTCAATACCTGCATTTGGAGGAGGCACACAATCGTCCCCGAAGAGGTGATGCTCGGAGTTCAGCTGAAATGATATAAAGCAACATCGCTATAAAACGGTCTGGAGGGAGTTTCGAAAATGTGGATGTGCACATTGGCAACAAGAGGTGGTCAGAAACAGAATGACAACAGGGCCAAAAAGTGAAAACCTGATAATAGGAATCATCCCAGGATTCCTACGTATGATAATTATACTAAGATGAATAACTCAATTGAAAAATCTATCTGGCAACTCAAGGCACTGAGCAGTACAGGAAATCGGATCTAAGTGAATCGACCAAGAAGGAAAAATGATATGGCAAGTTCTATAGGTTTCGCGAAACGCATGGTCATAATACCAATGAATGCAGTCACTTGCGCGATATGATCGAGGAACTGATTGGAAAGAAGAAATTACAATAATTTTGAAAGACTCGTAGGATGGCGGGCAAGGAACTCTAACCCTCCTAGGTTGACATCCTAACAGGGGCAAGTTGGTTCTAGTGGTGAGGAGCCTAGGTGGCTTGAAAAACATTTGGTGATAAATACAATCATCGGTGGACTACATCCAACTGATAAGAGTTTGAATGATACGGATAGGTATGTTGGTGCTTTGAAGCATACCGAGAATGAGAGTTGTCTAGTAATAGAGGATGTAACTCTAATGAAAAAATTTAGAACCATGAAAAATGACATTATTTTCCGAAATAGAGATGTTGATAGGGTGGAAGCCCAACGATTAATCCATTGGTTATAATGGCCATGATTGGCCATGCTATTGTATGAAAGGTTCTGGTTGACTATGGGTATTCGGTCAATATTATATCTAAAAAAGCCTATGAGCGATGCTTCTGGTGGGCAAGGATTTGATACCATGTAAATCTCGAATTCAGGGATTTAAGGGACAACTACGGAGCCTGTTGGACATGTGGAACTATCGGTGGTACTTGGAGAGGGCGACCGTAGGTGAGTGCATGTCGTGCCTTCTGTGATGTTAGATATTTACTCCGCTTACAATGCATTTTTGGGATGACTGGCCTTGGCTGAATTGAGAGCGGTTATAGCTCTCTAGTGTTTGGTGCTTAAATTTCCTATAGAGAGCGATATGGGAGTACTACAAGGAGATTATGGGCTTGGTCATGAGTGTATGTCATCGAGCTAAGGGAGGCGAGGCAAAGAAATAAAGGAAAAGGTGTAGAGGGGACCCTCTACATCAAGGCTTTGAACGCCTAGCAACCACTGCCTTAGTCCTAGCTCAGGTAGCACAGTCAGTTCTATATGGATCTGGATCCGTGAAAAGAGCAAGAAGGTGGAAGAGTAGCTCCAGCAAAGCTGACGATTAATGTCCTGGTCAGTGGGGATGACCCAACATGGATCCTGAAGGTTAGATCACAACTCGGTGTTAGAATGATGAAGGAGTTGGTTATTTTTCTTCAGGCAAAGCTAGATGTATTCGCCTGGACGTACACTGATATGTGTGGAATCTCCTCGTAGATAGTGAGCCATGCATTGAACATAAATCCTAAATGTGTTCCTATGAAATAAAAGCGCCATCACCTAGGTCTAGAGAGATCAGCTGCACTCAAAGAAGAAGTGGAGAAGCTAAAAGACAACGGTTTATCCGTGATGCCTTATACCCGAAATAGGTATCCAATCTGGTCTTGGTGAAGAAAACTAACGGGAAATGGAGTACATGAGTCGACTATTCTGATTTGAATAAGGTGTGCCTAAGGACAGCTTCCCGCTTCTAAGGATTGATCAATTGGTGGACTTAACAGCCAAATATAAATCACTTTCGTTCATGGATGCATACTCTAGATACAATCAGATTCCAATGCACATGCACGTCCCGGACCAGGAACACACTAGCTTCATAACCGACCTGAGACAATATTGTTATCTAGTTATGCCATTTGGACTAAAGAATGCTGGAGCAACCTATCAAAGGCTGGTAAACAGGATGTTCAAAGATCAGATTGGACGTTTCCGTGGAAGTCTATGTGGACGACATGCTCAAGAAGTCACGGCATTCGGGAAACCACATTGATAACTTGGTAGAAATAGTCATCAATGTTTGGCGTTCTTTGAAAATACAGGATGAAGCTCAACCTTTTGAAATGCTCTTTTGGCGTTGGTCAAGTAAATTCTAGGGCTTTATTGTGAACTCCCAAGGGATTGAGGCCAATCCAGAAAATTTAAGGGCGTTTAGGGACATGGAGTCCCCAAAGATAGTTAAGAAGGTCCAGAGCTTGAACAAGAAGGCCATCATCCTGAGTAGATTCATTGCCAGAGCCACCAACAAACGCATCTCTTTCTTTGACGTAATCAAGAAGGGAAAAGATCTAAAGGGAAAAACCTTCGATTGGATATAGGAGTGTGTAGATGCATTCGATACTCTGGTGGATCACTTAGAGGGACCCCTCATTCTCTCGAAAGTAGTGGATGACGAGGACTTGTTTATAAATCTGGCAGTGTCGGTGCATGCTTTGAGCGTCGAACTTATACATGAGGAATCCCGCATCTAGGACTGGTCTATTACATCAGTAAACGATTGATAGGAGCAAAAGAAATTATTCAAAGCTGGAAAAGCTTGCATTATGCCTTTTGAACACTTCAAGGAAGATCCGCCCATATTTTAACACTCATCCGATCAAAGTTCATACCGACCTGCTTTTGCGACAAGTCATGCAATGACCTAAGACTTTCTGGAAGGCTGTTGAAATAGAACATTGAATTGAGCCAATACGATATAACCTGTCACCCTTGGACGGCTATCCAAGATCAACCTTTGCCAGATTTTATAGCTTAGTTCACTACACATGATGATATTTCGAAGAGAAGTGGTGAGAAAAACGCTAGGTGGGAATGTACATGGATGGTGCATCTAACGAACAATGTTCCGGTGCTGGAGTTGTCTTGTCACTCCTGCGTAACAATCGATCTGTTATGCCCAAAAACTCGATTTTCCTACAATGAATAATGAAGCAAAATACGAAACCTTGATTGTAAGACTCAAGAATGCCAAGGAACTAGGGATAAAAGCTTAACATATTTTTTGTGATTCCCAACTAGTGGTGTGTCAAGTACGGAAAGAGTTTCAGGCAAAAGGAGCAAGGCTAGCCCCTTATCTAAACTAAGTCCTTGAGCTGCTTAGTGATAATGAATATTATACGATAATGCATATTCCCAAAGAGGAAAATGCGAAGATCGACTCACCGGCTATGCTTGCCAATTCTGGAGATGTTTGCACAAAAAATGGACAAACACCTCAAAGTTGTATGATTTAGTAGATCTTATGTTGTTCTTAGTGATTTGAGTGATTTATGCAAGTATATGAAAAGTAGGGGCTAAACTGTAAAAAGACACGCAGATTTATAGTGGTTCAGCCAGAATGTGCCTACGTCCACTTCATATGTTATTTCTCTTCTCTTGTTTTGATTACAAGTACAAAGCTTTGATACAAGTAAAAGAAAGTTGTTTGAAAGTTCTCTCCGTGCTTGAGCTCTCAAACTTGTCCCCATTGTTGTACCCCTGCCCCTCTATTTATAGAGTGAGGCTGGGGGTAGGGGTCTTGGATGTATACAGCTGCTGATGGGCCTGGGCTGACGCGATCTGGCCTGATAGTATTGGTTCGGAATGCCTTGGTCCGGCAGTGGTAGGTGGTCCGGTGGCAGCTTGGAGAAGGTTGGTCCGGTAGTGGTAGGTGGTCCGGTGGCAGCTTGGAGAAGGTTGGTCCGGCAGTGGTAGGGAGAAGGTTGGTCCGACAGTGAGATGGGGTAGGTTGGTTCGGCAGTGAGATTGGTTCGGCAGCGGATTGGTTCGGCATTGCTTGGACCGGAAGGGCTTTGATTCGGTGGTAGGTGACTGGGTTGGTTCGGTTATTCTTAGGAAGGGGTTTGGTAGTAGGCGAAAACACTCCCAACATTTGCCCCCCAAAGTGGGGCATATGCTTGCGTATGGCGTGCTTTGTTTATCTGGACGCCCCCATCCAGTTTTGAATGCCGAATTATCTGGTGAGACATTCTTTGCCGAATGAACTTTGCGCTTGAAATGCCGAATGACCATGAGGAGCATGATTGCCGAATGAGATTGATGGTTTGAATACCGAATGACCTTTCGGTCTTGGACTACCGAATGAATTCGAGTGCCGAATGGGTCCCTTGTTGGATATGCCGAACGAGATAGGGGAGTTCGAATACCGAATGACCTTTCGGCCTTGAACTACCGAATGCACTTTTATGACTTGAATTATGAGTGAAATTCCGGACTGCACACACTCGCTTGTTTACTTCCTTTATTCTAACGACGCACTTCTTTGTGTTTGCAGATAAATGTCTTGTAAAGTTGAAACCCGATCAGAAAAGAGGAAATCCCAGGATAAAGACGATCCTTCCGCAGTGCCACCAGCTCAGTCAGAACCGGGACGTCATGGGCCTACCCCGAGGTCACTAGTGGATGCGTACGGCCCTCAGGAGCTTCTGAACTCACCTCCCGACTGTTTCCCAAGCTTTCTCAAAGGCGAGCAGCTTGATGTTATCTCCCGCTCCTTTGGGATTGATAGAGCGCGCATGCTGTTGCCGGGGGAGGCAGGTGTACAAGTAGAGGATAATGACCAGGATGGTCAAGAAGCAGGTGCTGGTAAGTCTTCCTTTCTGGTCTTTCCGTTAACTTGGTTGCTTATTACTAATGAATTCTTTCTTTGACCGGACAGGTGGGCAACAGGGCAAGGATAAAACTCCGACGCGGCCGGCTCCTTGATTGGACCTGGATATCTTTTGGTGGGCTTGACATTGTTGTATACGTTAGTCTCAAAACAGTAACGTAACTCTTAGGTTGTAATTATGCTACTTGTAATAAACAACACTATTCTTGACGTATAATTTTGTAACTTAAGCTGATTCCGTCGTTTTTTGAATGCTTTTGTTATTTTCACATGTTGTATGAGAAATATAGCTATGCATATGCTTGTAATTCAGTTGTGTTTAATGCCAAGTTCTTGCTTAAAGCATAATTTCATGCCTTATATAGCTAGTGTGATGTATGAATAAATTATAGTCAGGAATTTGTATAAAAGAAGAAAATACCGCCTTTCATGTTCTAATTGTAGATGGCAGTTTTGAATATTTTTGTACGACCGAGGATGGAGCTTAGTTGAATGTCCCGCTATCCAACTGTGAATTCCCATTCCCGCTGGTGAGTATCTTCTACTCTGTGTCCTGTACTTCAGGGATTGTTATAGAGGATAGGAGAAAAGTTCTTTAAATAGAATTGAAATATGTGAAATAGTAAAACTTCCAATCACGGAAGGCCTTCGATGTGCTTAAGTTCATGGCAAACGGGCTTTGTAGTCACTTTCCCTAGCTGTGGGTCTTGGAGACATTTGTCACCCATCTTACGCCTCCGCGGGGAGTTAATTCTTTTTTACCACAGCCGCACTTAAGACACATCGGAGCCGAGATCGCGCACAGTAACTACCCGGGCCATTATGGCCCGTAATCGTGGGTATTATTCGATTTACTGTGGCCGGCTAGCGTGGGTGCCGATCGTCAACCGTGAACTACCCCTGGCTGGCCACACCTTATGTTGGGGTTTATAATCGGTTCACAGTTGCCGGCGAGCCGAACGCCGTAATGAGCTGCCTCGGCTATAGTCGGCCTTCTCGGTGGCTTATAATCGGCTCATTACAGTTGGCTTTGAAGGCCGTCGCGAGAAATGAGTTAACCCGCAGCAGAGGGATGCCGGAGCAAAAGTGTCTCATTGGCGAGGGCATAGATTCATATAGTACCTGTTAGGTCTTGTCCAGGAGAAGTCGCGCTGTGGAGCGCCTTGAATGAAAATGCTATTTGCACAGGATTTTGTTCAACAGAAAAGGATAAAGTTAACAAGCAGCCAAGATATGAAGGAACAAGTTAAAAAGAGACAAGTTTTTTTTAAAGTGGTTCGGCACGAAAATGCCTACGTCCACTGATTCTCTTTGTTAATTCACTTCATATGGGCAATACAAGTTAAGAAAAGTATCGACGGAGGTGTTGGATGTTCCATGCCCTCTGGAACACCTCTCCGTCCACTGTTGACAAAATATAGGCTCCGTTGTGGAGATCTTTATGAATTACATATGGTCCATCCCAGATTGGGTCTAGCGCTCCGGGGCGAGGGAAGATTAGCTTGAGGACAAGATCCCCTTCTTGTAAGGTACGATGCTTGACTTTGGAGTTGTATTGTGCCGCCACTTTTTGTTTGTGGGCTGCTGCTTTAAGGACTGCATCATTTCTTCTCTCCTCAATTAGATCCAAAGACATGTGAAGGAGTTCTTCGTTCTCTTCTGGGTTATAGTGGATCCTACGGTGGGAAGGCACGATGGTTTCAACTGGGAGCATAGCCTCCTATCCGTATGCCAAAGAGAAAGGAGTATGCCCTGTTGATGTTCTGAAAGATGTGCGATAGGCCCATAGTGCCGTAGGGAGTTCATCCACCCAAGCGTCCTTTGACTTTTCGAGTTTCTTTTTGACTAGAGTTTTCAGAATTTTGTTGATGGCTTCGACTTGTCCGTTTGCCTGGGGATATGCTACGGATGAGAAGCTTTTGTGAATTCCGTGCTCTTGGAACCAGTTGGCGAATTCCTCGCTGTCAAATTGAAGTCCATTGTCTGATATGATTTTGAATGGGACTCTGTACCTGCACAGAACATTTTTGATCAAGAAATTAATAAATTTTGCTGAAGATACTTTATTCAAGGGTTCTGCTTCCACCCATTTGGTGAAATAGTCGACTGCCACTATAGCATATTTGGCCCCGCCTCGGCTCATTGGTAGTTTGCCGATTAAATCAATTCCCCATACAGCAAAGGGCTATGGACTGGTCATTTGATTAATCTCAGTTGTTGGTAGCCGCGGAATCTTAGCAAACTTCTGGCATCTGTCACACTTTTTGACAAAATCTAAGGCGTCCTTGCTTAAGGTGGGCCAGAAATATCCGTATCGGAGTATCTTTTTTGCTAATGTTTGCCCTCCGGTGTGATCTCCGCAGCTTCGCTGATGGATGTTGGATAAGATTTCCTTGGCTTCCCTCCCAGCGACACACCTTAATAACGGGTTAGAGAATCCGCGCCGATAGAGGATGTCTTCTTGTATTGTGTAGCGGGATGCTTTCCTCAAGATTTTCTTGACTTCGTTACGCCCGTTGGGTAGTGTGCCACTTTGTAGGTAGTCTCGGATGGGAGTCATCCAAGTTGCTTCCTCGGTTGCAGCTATCAGATTCACTTGCTCAAAACTTGGGGCCAGTTGCTTTGAGATGGTTACTGCCCCGAAGATGGTGATGTCTCTCACACTTGCTTGCTTCGCCAATTCGTCGGCCTCTTGGTTCTCTTCCCGAGGGATGTGTTTGACTAAGTAGTGGTCTAATCGGCTGAGAAGTAACTTGGTCTTCTTTAAATATGCTATGAGTCGTTCTTCTCGAGCTTGGAATTCTCCTAGTATTTGATTAACAATAAGTTGAGAATCGCTGTGAAGACACAAAGAATTGGCTCCGATTTCTATGGCAATTTCTAGTCCGGCTATCACTGCTTCATACTCTGCATCGTTGTTGGTGGCAGCAAACTCCAACCATATAGCATAGTGCAGTTTGTTTCCCCTGGGAGTGATTATTACCACACCTGCCCCCGAGCCTTGTTCGTTCGATGCACCATCCACAAAGAGATTCCACTTGATATCTTCTGCTATTTCTAATTGCTCCTTATCTTTGTTGGTAGTGAATTCTGCAATGAAATCAGCCATGGCTTGTCCCTTGATGGCGGTGCGAGGGTGATAGGTGATATCATACTGACTTAGTTCAATGCACCATTTAAGTAGTCGCCCAGAAGTGTAGGGACGATGGAGTACCTGCCTCAGTGGTTGATCGGTCAGAACTTTGATGGAATGAGACTGGAAGTAGTGACGCAGTTTCCGTGATGTGATTAGTAAACAGTATGCTAGCTTCTCAAGTTTAGGATATCTGACTTCTTCCCCAGTAAACCTTTTGCTGACGAAGTAAACTGGCCGCTGCATGCGGTTGTCTTCCCTTACCAAGGCTGCGCTTAGGGCGTGAGATGACACCGCAAGGTATAGGTATAATTCTTCGCCTTCGCTTGGAGTCGAGAGTACCGGTGGTTTCTGGAGGTGTTCGATTAGGTTAAGGAAAGCGGTTAAGCATTCGTCAGTCCATTCAAACTTTCCCTTGTCTTTCTTTAGGGCTTCGAAAAAGGGGACGCACTTGTCCGTTGCCTTGGAGATGAATCGGCTTAGGGCGGCCACTTTTTCATTTAGGCTTTGCATTTCCTTTCGGGTGGAAGGTATCTTGATCTCCCTTAGCGCTCGGACTTGTTCAGGGTTCGCTTCAATCCCCCTGGCATGAACGATGAATCCTAAGAACTTTCCTGATGACACTCCGAAGGAGCATTTTAGAGGATTCAACTTCATTCCATACTGGCGGAGTACTTGAAACATTTTGCCTAGGTGGTTTACGTGATCTTTGGCTTTCCTTGACTTCACCAGCATGTCATCTACATATACTTCCATAGTCTGTCCTATTAGCCCTGCAAACATCTTGTTGACGAGGCGCTGGTAGGTGGCTCTTGCATTTTTAAGTCCGAAAGGCATTACCTTATAGCAGTATAAACCCCGGTCAGTGATGAAACTAGTGTGGTCTTGGTCGGGAGCATGCATAGGAATTTGGTTATATCCTGAGTATGCATCCATAAAAGATAGGAGCTCGTGCCCGGCTGTGCTGTCTACAAGTTGGTCGATTCTGGGAAGTGGGAAGCAATCCTTTGGGCATGCGTCATTTAGGTTGGAAAAGTCAATGCAGGTTCGCCACTTCCCATTAGCCTTCTTTATCAGCACCGGGTTGGCGATTCATTCCTGGTAGATAGCTTCTCGTATGAAGTCATTGGCGAGTAGATTCTTTACTTCTTCATCGAGGGCTGCTGATCGCTCTGCCCCCATACTTCTCTTTCTTTGTTTTACAGGCGCCTTGGTAGGATCAATTTTTAATACGTGGCAGGCTATGTCGGGGGGGATTCCGGTCATGTCAGCGTGTGACCATGCGAATACATCCAATTTGTGGCGGAGAAAATCGATGAGTTGTTCCTTCAATTCGGCTTTTAGTTGGGACCCAATTTTCAATAGTCTACTTGAGTCGTGCTTGTCTACAGATATAAACTCCATAGCCTCTGCAGGCTCGGCGGTGGCCTCCTCCCCTTTGTCCCTAGGGTCTAATTCATTGAAAGGGTCGCTGGTATATCAAAGAGGAGGGGCTTTCTTTAGTTGCTATGCTTCTAGACTTTTTGTGCAGAGGGCAATCTCTACACCCTTCCCTTTATCCTTCCTGTGGTTGTTGCGAAGTTCAGTCACATAGCAGTCTCGAGCAACGTCCTGGTTTCCTTCCACTTCCCCTACTCCATTGTCTGTTGGAAATTTCATCTTTAGGCACCATGGGGCTAGGACAATTTGGAATTCAAACAAGGCTGGTCTTCCTAAGAAGGCGTTGTAGGCCGAATGGTTTTCTATTAGCACGAATGTCTGCTTCCGTACAATGGAGCGGGGATGGCTTCCAATCTCAACAAAGAGGTCCAGTTGCCCGAGGGGCATCTTAGCATCCCTAGTGAAACCGTGTAGTGGTTTATCGCAGGGAGATACATCCTTCATTGATAGCTTCATTTTGTCGAATGCGTGTTTGAACAGGATGATTACTGAGCTTCCAGTGTCTACCAGGATTCGGTAAACTTCGGCGGGACCGAGTCGGGCAGAGATGACCATGGGATCCATGTGAGGGTACTGCCTTCCTTCTAGGTCACGGTTACCGAATGTGATGTCATTACTTTCTTTCCGCTTCGGGTGGCGCTCTTCTATAACCGAATTGACACAGTCTTTATTGTCTCTAAGCGACTTTCCATACCTTTCCATCTCTTTCCAGCTTCTGTCCGCGATGTGCGGTCCTCCTGAGATGGTATGGACCACTATTTTCTCTTGACTAGAGCTGCTAGTGTTGCGGTTTCCTCTGCCGGTGTCCGGTGGGGGTAGCCTTGGGTTTTCATTGGCAGGAGCTGGAGTCCTGTCCTAACTTTTTACATAACGTTCCAGTTTCTTCCTTCTGATGTGTTCCTCAATCAGATCCCGAAGATGATGGCATTCATTGGTATCATGCCCGTGAGATTCGTGGAAGCGGCAGAACTTTCCAGATTTCTGCGCGTTATCTGATTCCTTTTTGTATGGTGGGTGTTTGTATCTAACTTCGCCTTGGGTGGCAAGGAAGATATTTTCGACGGTCTCGTTCAAAGGAGTGTAAGTGTCGAATCTCGGCCCAGGCCGATATATGCGCTTTTCTCCCTTCTTGCCCCCAGCATTGTCTCTGGAATCATTTCTTCGAACGTCCCTTGCCACAACGGGGGCGTTGCTGTGAGTTGCCTTATTTTGCTGTCCTGACTGCCCCTCAACGGCATCATCCTCAAGCCTCATGTATTTCCCGGCTTCATTAAAGAAATCGGGTAAAGTAGCTGGTTTTTCTTTCGTCAATCTTCTAGCAAATTTAGTGTCCGGATGCACACCACTACAGAGGGCCATTAGGATAAGCTTCTCATCGGCATCTTGGACTGCGGCTGCTGCGGCGTTGAATCGGGTTAGGTATTGTTGCAGTTTTTCTCCAGGTTTCTGTTTGACGCTGGATAAGGAATAAGCGTCCTTAGGTTGTTCCACATGGATGCGGAATTGTCTGATAAACTTTTCTTTCAACATTTCCCACGAGCTGATGGATCCCTGGGGTAGATGACAGAACCAGGAGGTAGCGAGATCTGCTAAGAAGAGCGGAAAGCATTTGCATAGTACTCCCTCTGTTGCTCCACTCATGAGCATATGTTGCGTGTACCTCTGTAAGTGTACAACGGGGTCGGAGGTTCCTTTGTAAGGTTCCATTGTCGGCATCTTCCATTCTCAGGGAGTGATAGCAATTTCAATATTGCGGGCGAAAGGGCTGGTTACCCTAGCGCCTATCCCTCGATCTCTTTGCTCCCGTTGGACACACTCTCTGAATAAGTGTGCCATCCTTTCATCAGAATTTGGAGCAGATAGAAATGAGTTTGGTTCTGTTTTGTGGGATTGATTCCGTCCAGATGACCTGTAGGGATGGTATCGTCTATCGTTCCTCATATTTTCCAGCGGCTGCCTTTGATCTTCTGGGGGCATGCTAGGGTCAGCTACAGTTGGCCCTTGCCTTGATCTTCCCCTGCTGGGTTCTGATCTAAGCACTTCCTCGGGTCCAACTTCGGGCTGGACTCTAGCTCGGCCCCGTTCACCGACGTTTCCGTGGTTAGGCAGTATGACAGGCTCAGCTACAGTTGACCTCCGTCCGGTACCTCCCCCGTTGGGTTCGGTACCAAACGTTTCCTCAGGCCTAACTTCGGACTGTGCTCGGTCTCGGCTCCTACCATGGCTACTTCTGCCGTTAGCTCCTTCGAAGAAGGAAGATCTTTGTTGTCTCTGAGATCCTCCAGACTGGGACTCGCCCCATGATTCAGTGTTGCGGTTGGATTCTTCAGCATCCCTTAAGCGTGACATGAGATGGTCCACCAAGGCTTCCTTCTGGGACGTGAAGCGGTTAGTTACTTCAACCACAACTCTGTCCAAATCTGCCCTAGTAATTGCCGCAGGCTGTTCTGTGGCAAGAGTGGTTGGGTTAGACTGTCCTTCATTTGTTACTGCTGCTGGAGGAGGACGATTTACTTGATTCGTGACAGTTGGATCTGGAAGACTGCTGGATGCGATGTTCTTTCCTTTGTTAACATCTTTACTCTATTTGGGAGGCATGTTTTCCAAGTGGTGGACGATGCTGTTAGGAAAACTTGTTAAGTGGATGAAGCTGAAGCTTCGAGCTTCTAGCTCTCAATGAAAGCACCAAAAATGTTTGCACAAAAAATGGACAAACACCTCAAAGTTGTATGATTTAGTAGATCTTATGTAGTTCTTAGTGATTTGAGTGATTTATGCAAGTATATGAAAAGCAGGGGCTAAACTGTAAAAAGACACGCAGATTTATAGTGGTTCGGCCAGAATGTGCCTACGTCCACTTCATATGTTATTTCTCTTCTCTTGTTTTGATTACAAGTACAAAGCTTTGATACAAGTAAAAGAAAGTTGTTTGAAAGTTCTCTCCGTGCTTGAGCTCTCAAACTTGTCCCCATTATTGTACCCCTGCCCCTCTATTTATAGAGTGAGGCTGGGGGTAGGGGTCTTGGATGTATACAGCTGCTGATGGGCCTGGGCTGACGCGATCTGGCCTGGTAGTGTTGGTTCAGAATGCCTTGGTCCGGCAGTGGTAGGTGGTCCGGTGGCAGCTTGGAGAAGGTTGGTCCGGTAGTGGTAGGTGGTCCGGTGGCAGCTTGGAGAAGGTTGGTCCGACAGTGGTAGGGAGAAGGTTGGTCCGGCAGTGGTAGGGAGAAGGTTGGTCCGGCAGTGAGATGGGGTAGGTTGGTTCGGCAGTGAGATTGGTTCGGCAGCGGATTGGTTCGGCATTGCTTGGACCGGAAGGGCTTTGATTCAGTGGTAGGTGACTGGGTTGGTTCGGTTATTCTTAGGAAGGGGTTTGGTAGTAGGCGAAAACACTCCCAACAGGAGATGCACAACTTATGAGCTTGATTCCAGTGAAAATAGTTTCAGCTCCAAATATTAACCAGATGGATCTCAATTGGATCTTGGAGGCTGAACCTAAGAGGAAGTAATGGATGACTCCGATAAAAGACTACTTGCAGAGAGGAATCCTTCCTGATTGGAGGAATGAGCGATAGAAACTCATTCACCAAGCTTCAAGATATATCATATAGGAAGGAGTACTTTGCAAGTAGGGTTTCTCTATCCCTATGCTTTGATGTTTCACTCACGATGAGGCCAAAAAATTCCTGAGAGAATGCACAAAGAGGCATGTAGCGACCACGGTAGGGAGCAAACCCTAGCGAAGAAGATTCTCCGCTGTGGGTACATCTGGCCCACCATCAATTGAGATGCAGACGATTACACCGGAAAGTGTGACAAGTACCAAAGGTTTGCTTTGATTCCCCGAGCCCCATAGAAGAGATTACTCAAATGGCCAGTCCTTGGTCGTTTGTCGTTTGAGGAATTGATATTATCAGTGTGTTGCCGATATATAAAGCTGGCACAAAGTATGCCATCGTCGTGGTTGATTACTTCACCAAATGGGCTGAGGCAGAGCTATTAACCACAATTACCATGAAGAAAGTGATCAACTTGTAGTTTGGAATATTATCTGTCATTTTGGAGTTCCACACGCGATCATTACCGGTAACAGAACCCAATTCAATAGCACCGAGTTTAAGGATTTCTATCACCAACATCACATAGAGAAGAGATTTGCTGCAGTGGCACATCCCTAAGTGAATGGACAAGTCGAAGCTGTAAACAAGATTGTCAAGTCCATTATTAAGAAGCGACTGGGAAAGGCTAAAGGTGAGTGGGTTGATGAACTTCCATTGGTAATTTGGGCTTATTGAATGACCCATAAGTCAACGGCTGGCTATTCTCCATTCATCCAAACCTACGGATCGAAGGCTATGATTCCGGTTGAATTGGAAGTACTACTCCTTGGGTAATTCACTACAATCCACAGAAAAATAAGCAACTCCTGTTGGATTCTCTTGATACGATCGATTAGAAGCGAGATGAAGCTGACCCGAGAGTAGCTCCATACCGAAACTGAGTCGCCCGATATTATAATGCCAAGGTCAGGAGCCGGAACTTTGAGATTTACGACCTGGTTCTTAAACAAATCTTCCTATGCCCGGGAAACTTGGGCCCGACCTAGGAAGGCCCGTACACGATAGAGCAATAGCTTGGAGATGGCACTTTCAGGCTAGCAACAGTTGACGGGATCTTATTCCCGAGGGCGTGGAACAGCGAGCGCTTATGATGCTATTTCACTTAGAAATAAACTTTTAAAGCCATGTAATAAGACATAATCTATCATTTCCCATCTCCAATAAATGTATTGGCTTTTCGGATATGTGTCTCTGTCTTTACATAGCTTAAGAGTTGTGAAATATGATTGACTTGAATGTATTTGCATGTGTATAATGTAGGTGTGTAGGCACCCAGAGATAGGGTGTCAACAAAACTTCAATGGTCCATGATCGAACCCTTGAAGTTCAATCACTCTCAGTGTCCGGAGATTGATACCAGCTAACTCTTGCCTCTGGCGTAGAGGCAGGGGTATAAACTCGAAATAGACATGATATAACTGTCCATATACTAACTCTCGGCCTTGATACAGGGGAAGGAGTATAAATCAAAATGAAAGTAATATAATCATTCATCCATTAACTCTTATCCTTGGATCGGGGGCAGGAGTATAAATCTGAAAAGGGACAAGATTTGACCATCCGTCACTCAACTCCCATCCTTGTATTAAGGACAGGAGTATAAACCTAAGTGGACGTGATTCCACCGTCCATTCACTAACTCTTTCCTTTGCAATGGGGTCATAAGTATAAACCAAGAAAGGATGTGACTAGACCGTCCATCCATTAGCCCTTACCAGGAATTTGGTAAAGCATCAATGTCATGTCCAAAGGATAGCAAGGCCAAAGATCATTGCCCAAAGTTAGGCGAGATCTCATTCGAACCTCGATCGATGCCCAAGGATTGGTGCGATCACATTTAAATTTCCTCAAAAAGGAATGCTTAAATCACCTTTTTAGGTGATTTAATTATGATCGGATTTCAGGATCCATTATGATTATATGTAATGCCCATAGATTGATACTCCAATGGTTGCTTTACGTTCATGAGAGCAACAAAAGGCCGGTAAACCATGGAACGGGCGAATAACTTTGTCCAACAATAATCATGAAAATGGATGGATCGCAAGTACATATAATGGAAAGCGCATTTCTTAAGTACTTAGACAAATTTGCATAAAGATTTGGCAAAACAAAAGTCTTTTTTATTCATAGTCAAAATAAGACTTGGAAGAAAAAGTGCAAGTTTTATTTACACCTAAGCTAGAAAGCAAAAGATGAGGCCAAATCCGACAACACCGGCCGGATAAACAAAAAGGAAAGCTAGAAAGTGCCTAACTGTACAACCAAAACAGAACAAACAAATAATCACTTTTCATGCTTCTGCTTATTGAAATTCTTCCTCTCCTCCCTAGAAGGAGATGTCACTTGATCAGTTTTCCTCCTGTCTCTTCCTAAACCCTTAGATGGAGTGCTTCATAATGACCCAACCGGCACGCTCTGGGTGCTCCTAGACGGAGGAATGATGATGGGAGTAAAGATAATCTGACCGAGTGGAGCTATGGATAGCGGAGGAGGGAAAGTCTCTATCTTCTCTAGCTTGACCTTTTTGGCTAGGATAAGTTCATGCTCAAGAGAACTTATGGTGGGACCCTGTAGAGGCTCGGAGGAGCCAGTGATAATAACATCATCGTTGGTCTGAGCTCCCTAAAGCTCACTAGGCCCTTCATCCTATAAAGCATCTATCATTTCATCGCCAATTCCAGGTGTCTAGCTAGTTGGAATACTTGGCATCATCGTTGAAGTAGTCACGGTTACTGACTTTATCGTAAACGCTTGTTGTCCTAACTAGAGACCTCTGTCAGGAAGTGGGACAGCCTGGGGCTGATCGGAAACTTGAGAGGTATAAAAAGAAAGATTAGCGATGTCAATCGGAGACATACAGACTCTCTAAAATACAGGTCTGGTCAGTGAGATACCTCCTTCAGTTTGAGACTTAATATGGGTCGAAGTGCCGTCGGAATTCCCTTCCAAGATAGGAGAAAAGATGGCAGACTTTTGAATTTGGGGTCGATCTGGATTATATCCCAGGACCGGAGATGAATCATGAGCAGTTTTGGGTTCGGAGATGTCCCCAGTAGCGGCGTCTTGGGGCGATGATCTGGAGCCTTTGCCCTTTCCGGATTGTATCGGCTAGCTTTGGATGGAGAATAAGTTGGCCCTCTTTTAGCACCTTGAGCTCATCACCTACTAAGATCTCCTTCTCAATCTATGCCTGATCCACCTCACCACCTTTCAAGAATTCCTTTTCTTCCTCGATCACTTATTCCCAAGGAAGGGCAAGAACTCTGGGGTAATTGCGTTCGACCATTCTATGTTGCGGAATTTGAGTATGTTGGCATTATACTTGTTAAGCATTCGTTCAAACTTCTCCATCATCCACTTTTCTACGCTTCAACCTCCTTTTTGACAAGCACATCCACATCTTTAGCACGTGCTACCACTTTGTTACTTTCATCACAAACAACTAGTAGCTCTTCACAGTAATCCCGGGCTTATTGAAGAGCTTCGTTTTCTCTTTTGTTTCTCTCTCAAGCTTGGCGACAACTCAATCACCTTCTTGTTCGAGGAATCTCTTTCTAGCACTAAGTCATGATTCCGATGGTGTGCAGTCTCTATCTCATCGCGATGCTTGGTCCTCTCATTTTCTAATTCCTTGGTAGCATCCTCGGCTCTTTTCTTGGCTTCAACTTGTGATTTTCTCAAGTTTTCAACTTCGGCATCGAGATTAGCAATGATCCTCTTATCTAGCGCCTCTAAAGATTCAGATTATCAATCTTAAGTTTTCTTTCCCTCAAGACTGCAGATATCTTTGCAGTTACCCACTTCCATTCACTATATTAATCGTAAGCATCCGATACATAAGCGACCGTCGTTTCCATTACCCTTGACGTAATGTCCTTTAGATTAGGTATAAATATAAGTCTGTCAAAGCAAACATCCGGGAACTATTCCCTTAGTTCATCCATTCGAACATCGATGGCAAGCTGTTTGCTCCGTTGTGATAACCGAAGCTTCAATCGGCTTCTTTCCAACCTTGTGATAGAAAGTCTCAGAACTGCTCTTATGATGCCCGCGGTCATAAAATTGACTGGAATAGGATGGTGCCAAATGCGGTACAGGAATGGAAGTTGGCGGGAGTGCATGAGAAACATCGCCCGATTGAAAGTCATTGTGGCGGTTAAAATGGTTGTCTGAGCCTCTGGGCGGAGGTGATCTAGACCTAAAACGGTGTTTAGAAGTAGAATCCCACAATGGATAGTCTCTGTTATAAACTCTATCATGACTACATCTATCATGGCTAGACCGGTAACCTGGATTCAAAATCTCGACCACTGCCTTAATGGTATATTCTTGGATAATGCCTGTGTGATCGAGATACGTTTTCCTCAAGAGATTGGAATATATACTTCTTCCTCTCTATGGATCTTGTAAAAGAAACGGTAACAAGTTAGATTTGATGAATAAGGACAAGAGTCAAGTGCAATGTAGTGTCATGAGGTGCATGCATGCATGAGTGTCCTAGTGTACCCCCGACGGACCGTGTATTGGAGCTTTGCTCATGGGAGTGATCTCTCGCACACTAGTAGAAATGATGTCCTCATCAGAGCAGATGGGAGAATCGAGACCCCCTAGGCTCATGTTCCCATTCCCAAAGGAGCCGAACTCGGTAGGAATCAGCCCCAATTTAGAGACCGTGTCTGCTGAGGGAAATGAGGGAGTTTTCTCTACAGTTGTAATTAGTGGAGGCTATGTAGAAGTCTACGTCTTGGAAATCTTCACAACTAATCTCTTCTACGAAGCAAACGACTGTTCGTCTTTGGGTTGTTTGGTCAAAGACTCGTAGCCCACATCAATGTCGTCATGGCTAGCCTCATTATTTCCACCTACAATTTTGCCTTCCTCTATGTGTTCTACCTCTTCTTCAACATTTTCTTCAACTCCTGCCCTTGGACTCGAACTATGGGCACGTTAGGGTTTACATCACCACCTTTAGGCAATTTACCACCATCATCATTGTCATCATCGTTTCAATGTCGACCACTTGGACTTGACCCGTGTTGCAGCTTGCTTCAAGTAAGTTATGAGCCAATAGATTCTCACCGGAGAGGATTACTCCAATATCTCTATCTTCTACCAGGAGTCCCATGAGAGCTCTAACGGCATTTGCAAGCACCATGCTAATGGGACTCATCGGGATATCTGAATGATAAAAAGAGTATAAGTCGAGCTTACAGATTATAAGGAAAGTTCGTATAAATCACATGGAAGGGAACTTACGTCCATCTACATGCAAAACCAGGTAGCCAGCAAACATAAAATCATTCACTCCTGAAATAGCTGAGTTTGTTCCATGTGCTGGTGACAACTCTGTAACTCTTAGCTAGTTCCAAGTAAGTTAAAGAAGGACTTCTTTTTCGGCTCTTAAAACTATATATACCAAATCTCCTCATCGCTAGACACTCAGTGCAAATGTTGAACGAAGACAATGTACATGCCAAGAAGGAAGGTGTAACTATTTGAATGTAGTTGCGTTGGAACTAATCTCATGAAATTTAGAACTCGTAGAATGAATGGGTTGAATGGTGGAATACATCCGGCCAGACACATGTATCTATTATGAGCAGTATAACCCGCCAGGGGACCATGAGCTCTCTGATGACAAGAAGGGACTAGTACATCCTCAAATGGAATTCGATGCTTATCACAGATTCTATGGAGCGATCCTTCTTCTATTTTAGAAGCAATAGAATCGACGAGACCATCTAAAAGAATTGCATCTTCGAGAGTGTCAGGAGACGTTTCAACTTCAGACCCATTTGGGGGCTCTATTGGTTTTTCGAAACCTGCAGTTAGATTTGTGGGTTTTCTTATTGATGTGCCGACTGTATCGGTTCATGTCGTAGTTGAACTTGAATCAGCATCAGATTCAATGTATTTTGAAGCAAATGTACCTAGGCTTTAACAGCAAGACGCTCGAAACGTATGTGCTCCATTTCTATAAAAACTCGATAGATAATCAACATCAAGAAAATTATAAGCTATACTTCCCGTGCTAAAGTGAATCCTAGTGTGGTGTCATTTTGTGTCATGCAGTACAAATTTTCGATATTATATGACAGTTCATTTTAATCTTTGGATATCATCTGGAGTGACCATCATCGCTGACCGTCTCAGCGAACTTCACGTTGAAGGCTATGCATTAGATAAGCATTGGAACTCAAAAGACTGTGTTTGGCAAATGGGAATGTTAAGGCTTGAATACAAGTGGAATTTAAGACTTAAAAATCTCATCAAGGGTTGGATTTATGCCAATCCAAACCCTTGAACATATTCCTTTTGCCCAAATCCAAACGCCATCTTATTATCGCCAACTCCAAAGCATGACCATCGACATTCATTCCCCATCTACGTCCAAGTTATCCTCCATTCATATGTGGTTCCAAGTCATCTCCTACCTAGTTCTATATGACTTAGGGCTCGAGTATTGGATTGGGTTCAAGAGGGTCGACTGTGATGACCCACCTTTCCGACCCTTAGGAACGACACTTAACACATCATCAGTGTTCCTGTGCCATTGCCCAAGCATCGAAAAGATGAATCGTCGTGGGGTGAAATAAAGAATAGAATAGAAAACCTCACAACAAAACTGTTAAATATAACATAACAGTAAATAGTACATCAGGTTACCCCTTAACATGGAGTTATCAGAGTTACACAAAAGTACTACAAAATAGCTTAGGCGGTTATAGCATCCTCTCTTTACAAATGCTGAAAATAAAATAAACATACACGAACTAAATAGTACAGTGGAAAAGGTAAATAAGTAGATGAAAAGCCTCCTGCTAGGACACCGTCTTCAAAAGAGCCCAATCAAAGACCTGCTACTCTCAGACTACTCAAATAAAAATGAGTGCCCGAGAGTTTATGGAAACAAACAACTCGGGCCAGACGATATGTCTTGTATGAGTAAAACTTTAAACAAATGTATGTAACTAAACAAGAATATGTGAGACCACACCACGAAACACGGAATGGGTTTACTCTCACATAATCAATATCCAAATGTGAAGAATGGATAAATAATTAAACACTACAAAGAGTGGTTAACTTTTTCCGATGAAAGTAAGGAGTTGAAATTTGAAGGTTCGAATCAAATAAGAAAAGGAAAATCTCCAACAAATGACAAGGAAGGTGCACCACCCTTGAAGTATATCTCTAGTAATATACTTTTGAGAAGTTCATTTACTCTGTGACACTTCTCGGAAACCTCCAAGTCGGACCCTGCCAGACCTTACCTAGTATCCGAATATTTCACATCTAATAGTGCTATAGAATCTAATCTAGATGAGATGTGAAAGTATCCTAATGGGAGCAACCCCAAATAGCTTGGCCCCCTCTCGTGCTTTGGTTTTAGTCATTTTTGACAAAGGATATCAACGCTCAACAGAGCAATAAATCGTCTTAGAATGACGAAAATAAGTAGCTGAAGTAACCAATAGCTGAGGAACCAACTATCAAGGATACAAAATGATCGTATATGGAAATTAAATCTTGTATACTTATCACCACTCATCAAATTCAAACTTGTGTTTTTTCTTGGTTAACAAAAATACCGGACAAGTCAAGGTAGTGTTACCTCAAAGTCATGTCCAACGATTATTCTTAACTTTTGAAATAGCATCAAGTTTACTTCTTCGATGTTTAGTGCTAATTATACAAATAAATCGTTTTCATATAAGTGAATCGCTTTACGGAAATTAATTCATTTCCATAAACGATTCAAACATTTTCTTTTAAAAAGCCGAATTCGTACTTGGCTTCACATTACAACTATTAGCTTTAAAACACTTTGTTAAAAGATTTTAATGATTTTGAACAATCATTATAAAAAAGATTTATCCACTTAAAACATCCTTATTATACTTACAAATCAACTTTGAAACTTCATTAATTAAGTTGATAAATTCACTTTAATGCTCTTTAATTAAAAAGAGTAAATTACCTTAATTAATAATAAAATTAATTAATTTTAAATTAAATAATAATTAAATATCATTATTTAAAAGTGATAAATTAATTCAAACTTTATGTAAGAAAAGATTTATTTAAAGTTAAAACAAATTTATTAACCATTAAAAGTCATTAATTAAAAGGGTTAATTAATTTTAAAATATCTTTAATTAATAAATTAATTAATCTTAATCCATCATTATCCAAAGATTAATTAGTCTTAAACATCATTAAATTAAATGATTAATTAAAATTAAAACATAATTAACTAAGTCATTAGTTAAGTTTAAAACACATCATTAACAAGTTAATTGGTTAACTTTAATCCTTGTTAATTAAATAATTAATTAAATAATTAATTAATTAAATAATAATTATTAAAATAATTAATTATTTTTTGAAACATTATTAGTAAAAAACTTTCTTAACTTGTAAAATAATTCCAAGTGCGATAATGAAACCAAACGGTTTCGATAAAAGGTGGTTTTTCGAAAGTGCCGATATAGCGACTATCGTTATTCGGGCAGTTCGAAATTCGAGTATATGACATTTTCAAATCAACCATACATCACAAAATCAAGATTTAGCATAAATACATGATGATTTACAATAACATAATATATATCCAACATTTAATAACATTGCATAAGTTCAACCACTAGATTTCCATATAACCAAGCATTCGCTTACTAACTTTCAAATGCGACTATTTTTCAAACAAAAAACCAAACATTGACCAAACCAACATTACAACCATGAGATAAACATTCAATAGTCACAAATATAGGCATGGATATAGTTTAAACTTGGTGGTTCAAATATGGTAGCCTTACTCACCATAACGCTTACTAACTCGAATGGAATCACACTAACTCTTCGAAAATTGTTTGGACTAAGCTTTGGATTGATTTTGTGGGCCTCTAATGGACTTTTGGGCTCGACCTAGAGCATGATGAGCTCAGCCATGGTGGGTATGTAGGGTGTAGTGTCTTATTTTTGTAGAGAAGGGTTTTGTTTTGGCAAGAGGAGGTGTTGTAGATGGGTTTGTGAAGTTTTGTGGTGAAAAGAACTATATTTTGTCAACTTTGACCATGGACTTGGAAGCCATGGATGCCCATGTACATGAAGAAGAGAGTAGTGAGGAGGTAAGTGAATGTATGAGGTGAGACAAAGTGAAATAAGGTGTTAGGGTAAAGGTATTTATAGGCATGAACATAGGATTTAATTATATTTAATTTAAACATTTAAACAAAATTTAAAAATGATTTTAATATCATTAATTAATATTTAAAATATGCTTATTTGGCTATTAAAATACATTATTTAAATATTTAAAAATCATTTAAATATTCAAATAATAAGTGATTAATTTACGGGTCATTACATCGAGTCTTAGGTCAATGAACGGAATTTAACCATGGCGAGGCAAGCAAGGCTGGGTTGAGGTGATGTAGGGCGTCAACGATCCTAGATTCGAATGGGAGCAAGAGTTCAGTTTGAAGATAAAAGTTTTTAATGTCAGAGGCTTGAAGCTTTAGATCAGTAAGGAAAAAGTGAAGAGGAAAAGTGAATGGAGCGAGTTATAAATCCCTTTGCACCCAAACTTTTAGGTACTTATGTTGGAGATTTTCTCCAACTCTCGTGGTACTGACCTAAGAAAGTGGAACGGTATCGAGTCTTAATTTTTTTTAAAAAAAATACTATTACCATATCAATGACCCATATGTATGCCCATATGGGTACTTGTATATAATGATGGGAATTCTTGAGAATGTGCACGTGTAAACATGTGCATGTACATATCTAATTCCGAACGACGAGAGTCAAAGAAAATCAGATTCGAACCTAGAAAATCCAAAAAGGTAATTATTTTAGAATTACTAAACTTGGAATGAAAAATCATGAGAGCGCATCTCGGGTTTATAGTATTAGATACTGATGAAGTGTTATGATTGATGGCTATAAACATACCTTTTCAAAGAAATGATTTGCATGAAAGATAATGACCATTCAGAGCATAGAGTGGAGTCCATCATGATGTTCCCGACTTGTCTCGATTCAAAGCACATCATGTCTGAAACAAGATGTACTTTAGAGGGCAAGTGTTATCCCACCTTTTGACCAGGCAATGTTCAGATAGACTGGAGGAATTGAATTTAGGATTATAAAGGCAGGAAGCTCGGAGAGATAGCCCAAAAGTTTAGAAATCAAGTGCAAGCAAACCCACGAGACAAGCACACAACCAAAACAAAAGACCAAAAGACCAAAAGACTGTATTCACCAAAGTGGTGGATAGGTACCAGTCCAAGATCTTAGATCGGTACTGATCCAACTTCCTTCATCCAAATTAGCCTAACATCCGCCTATGCACTCTGCTTGATGCTAGAAGTCTACTTCAAGTGTTGTTTCATCAATCATATGCAATTCTATATTGATCACCATGAGCACTTTAATCAGCAACTCTACTTCTCTAAAGATCCATCATTTGAACTCAGACACATGCTAGAAATGTTGCAAAGCACTATGGAATCACGAAGCTAACAACAAATCAAGCCAAGACAAGAAGATTAAAACCATCCTTATGAAGAAATTATGGATTGGTACCGATCCGTGATTGTTGATGACCCGTCCACCTATTTTCTTGGAGAATTGGTCTATGGCATAGAAAACGAGGTAGAGATTTTTTGAGCGAGATTTTAAGCTTCCTACCTCTATAAATAGAAACGTAAGGCTCATTTCTATGGTTCCTTTTGGCTCTTGCTTTCTATACTCTAATTTCTTATAATCACACTCGAATTTATATCGATCTGTAAGAACAAGTGCTTGTAATCCAGTGATATAAGCAATAAAATCTCTAAGTGGACGTAGGCCAAGATTAGCACCACTATAAACGTTGTGTGTTCCTTTCTTGATCATTTTCATTTATTTTCTTCATTTTGTATTCTCTATATAATCTTCTGGGTGTTTGTGCCATTTATGATTCAAACACATACACATATATATTGGCATATATTTTTACGGATTTATTAGAGAACAAACTAAATTTTACAAAGATTATTTAAATAGTTCAAATTTTTGATTTAGTAAGTAGTTTAATATATGGATTTAAATACAAATAATAAAAAAGAATTGAGCAGATGTGAATAATTGTAGAAATTTTATAATGTAGGTGTTTGAAGCTAAAAATAAAATTTTGCACCGTAATGTATGTAAATATTTTTGTTAAGATAAATGGATAATAAATTAAATTTGTTAATAGTGTTTATGTATATTATTAATGTTATATGATTAATATATCTTTATATTTGAGTTTATATTTACCGCTTTTGTTGATATGAATATGATATATGCATATTGGAACCGTCATATTTTAGGATTTTATTAAATGAATTAACGAATATTTCATAATAGAATTTATTTGAATAGTTTAAATTTAAGACTAAATAATTGGTTTAAATATATTATTGGCTTAAATGTACAATATTATGTGGCGTCGAAGAAGGTTTTGCAAATAACTGTAGAAATTTCAAAATATAGGCGTTGATGTGAAAAGGGGAATTACAGTGTAATTGTAACGACCCGGAATTTTTGTCGTCTTGAGTTTTGAATATTTATTTTTAATATTCAATAATACGGTCTTTTAATCAAAAAAAAATTCCCATTAAATAACAATTGATAATAATAAATAGTTTTAAACTAAGATAATATTTTGAAATCCCAGATTTTATTTATAAAATAGAAATTAATTAAATTTGAATTTCTTATATATGTATATATATATATGGTACTTATTAACATATAAATAGGGTACATTAAAAATAATATATATATTGAAAAATGAAAGAAAAATTATATATGAGAATATTATATTGTAGGAATGAGAAGGTTTAACAAAGTTATTAAAACCATTTTTATATGTATGAAATTATTATACGATGAATATGAGAAAATTTATAAAAGCATTTTAAATCATTTTTAAAGGGAATCGTTTACAAAATAATGTTTTGACAAAAAAGTCATTTTATACATTTAAAATGAAATAGCGAAAATTTTCATTTGCTTTGAATTATACATTTTTAAATAAAAAAGGAAATATAGAACAAAATGTTATTTTATTTAAAATGGAATAGCAAAACTTTTAGTGTTTTGAGTAATATATTTTTAAATAGCAAACTTTTATTTTTACATTCTAAATATAAAAATTTAAACTTAAAAAAATTACATCTGGTCAAAGAAATTTTGCAAGATAAAGTAAAGAGTAAAAACATAACTTTGGAAATATCTAGGAGAAACACAGGGATTATATGGTACAGTTACCGTTGAAGGTACTATACTGAACGTATAAACTCGTTTGATGATTAGGAAATCCGTCCACTAATGGTTAGGAGATGATCTCCGATCATATTTTGTTTGTTTATTTCCTAAAGAACCGAGGTTGAGTTTACCGGAAATATCGAGCGTTGTTTCGAAGAGACCGAGATCGGATAAGTTATCCGAGAAACCACTTTGATTCAACGACTACGTTTTCGAAGTAAAGACAAGAGCATGGAATCGAAGATGGAGCATTGAAGTGAAAGGGCTAGTCGCTACTAATCCTGAGAATGATTCCGAAATGGATGTAGTAGGAATAGTACCTTCGGTTTCGTTCAGACCCAGAACGGACTTGTATGGATGAATGCTATCAGTATATTGTCATTGGAAGACAATGAGCATTCTAAGTGTAAATTCTTTAAAAGGTAATTGTAGCCTCAAGCCTCATCAACCGAAATGATTGAAAATCTGGAGAGATGCAGCAAGGCTAAGTGGGTCGCACCCAATTAGGGTATGTTATCACCTTTCTAGATACCCTTGGATATTATAAATCATAGATACGGTGCATGGAAAAGAAGCTCTGATACCATGATGTCATGACCCACTTTTTCGTACAATTCGAACTGACAATTTACCACACATGTCCAGCCCAAATTGCACGGAAAGGCAGATAGTAAGAAGAAGAAAGTAGAAAGAAGATAGAAAGAAAACCAAACAACACAGAATCTCACAGCGGAAACGAATAATCTATAATATAGAACAAATCTTTACATAAAACAAAACTGTAATGTTTATAGTACAGATATCAATCAGAGTATACTAACCTATTCAGATCGAGCATATTTCCAAGTTTAGATGGATAATTGGAGCTTCAGGGAAGGAGCCAGAAACCCGAAGACGTATTCTCGTAGATGATTATATTTCCATTGCATTTTAGTTGTGTTTATAAGCAGTTGTAAGGACAGGGTGTTATAACTGTCCGTGCTGAATAGGTTAGTATACTATGATTGATATCTGTACTATAAACATTACAGTTTTGTTTTATGTAAATATTTGTTCTATATTATAGATTATTCGTTTCCGCTGTGAGATTCTGTGTTGTTTGGTTTTCTTTCTATCTTATTTCTATCTTTTTTCTACTTTCTTCTTCTTACTATCTGCCTTTCCGTGCAATTTGGGATGGACATGTGTGGTAAATTGTCAGTTCGAATTGTACGAAAAAGTGGGTCGTGACAGTAATGCATGGTAAATAATTGATATAAATGCATTATAAATTAAATTTTTGATTACTATTGATGTTACGTGAATAATATATTTATAAATTTAAATGAATTTCCCTCTCTTTTTGTTAATATAAATAAGGTATAAATATTGAAATTTTCATATTTTTATGATATTATATGAATCAATGAAAAATAGTTTACTAAATTTGTCTAAATAGTTTAAAGGTTACATATTTAACTCATGTAAGTGTAAAATATTATAAGCGAAATGAGGGTGTTTTGTAGATGATTATGGAAAATTTAAAATGTAGCCATTTAAAGTAAAATAAAAAGATAATTTTGTAATGCAGCGTGTAATAAATTTATTGAGATAAAATGGAAATTAAATTTGCCTTTATTGTTTATGTGTATATATAATTTAAGTTATATAACTTATGTATTTTACATTGATGAAAAAAATAATTTTATCAATTTTGTTATTATGGTATACATGTTAAAACTAACATGTATTAATGAATGTATCAAATGAATTAACAAACATTAATTAACCGATTTATTTTAATATGTCAAACTTAAAATTACGCAAATAGTTTATATATATGGACTTAAAGATAAATAGCAGGAAATAATTTAGAAGGATTTTGTAAATATTTTTTATAGAAGTTTTAATGGAATATTATTTGAAGTTAAATACTAAATTTTGTTATGTAGTGTGATATGTGAGATAAATGATTATAACTGATTTACAAAGTAACTTTGCCATAATTGTTTATGTGCATAATTTAATGTATTTGATCCATATATCTTTATTGTTGAATGGAAAAAATTACTTTATTGATTTTGTTAACACGCATATACTGATAGAGTTAGCAGTATTCCCTAGGGGCAATTCTGCAATTTGTTGTAAATTATTAACTCTGCAATCAATTCCTGTCACGACCCAAAATCCAGCATCTGAAAATCGACATCAAATACCTCACTTGTATTCGAATGCCGGAGATTCAAATGTCGGACTCCAGTTCAGATGGAGCTTATAACACATTAAGTAAACAACATAGTGGAAAAAGAATGAATAATATCATTGATACACAACAATTGATTACAACAATAAGATACAAATGAATATCAACATCAGAGCCAAAAGATATACAACAGCAGAAGAACAATGGCAATAGCAGCGGAAAGATAGCACCAATAAACACTACACCAAATAATGAGATTTGCAACTAACCATCCGCACATTTGGCAACGGTTAATAACCGTTGCCATTTAGCAACGGTTAATAACCGTCTTGGTTCAGTTAGCAACGGGTTTTTCTTGTTGCTAATTGGGAACGGTTATTAACCGTAGCTTCTTTGGAGACAAATGATGGCGGTGAATTTCATGCTATGATTACTCAAGAAATGGTATGTGTCATTGAATTGGTGCATCACATTGCATATACCGTTAGTTCCAAATATAATTTTAGGTCATTATATGCAGGTCGATTCAAGTAGTCCGGGAACAGAAGTATCACGTCTTCAAGTATGGGAGAAAACGCATAAGAAAAAAGATGGCAGCACGTCAGATGCGACATCTTCCTACTTTGTAAGTTAAACAAATAACAACGCCTCTAAATTAAATTTTCATTATTAATATATATGTATTTACTTTTTAGGACAAAATTGAAAAAGAAAAGGAAACGACGAGTGGTGGTGATGAAGCCGTCTTTATATCAGTGTTTGGTAAAGATGTAAAGGGCAGGAGCCGAAGTATTGGGACCAATATAGCTCCTAGCCAAGTTAAGAGTGCTGCCATTCCATGCAAACGGCTCAAACAGGCCCAAGGAATATATGAGCAACGACTGCAAAATGTGGAGCAAAAATTGATGAAGCTGGACAATATGGATGATAAACTGGAGCGTCTTCTCAGCATAGCCCAAGATAATCGTCAAGTAGGCAGTGAAATCTCATCTTCTCAGTTTGCCACTCCGAACAATCAGTTAATCGACCAAAGATGTGAAATCCTGAACTTCGAGGACGAAGTAATTGCAACAGGTACTATTTTATTAAAATTTGAAGAAAATAATATGTTGCAAAGTCAGTGAATGCTTAACTTCGTGAACGGGAGAGTGTATCAGGAAACATACAGGTCATCATATAGAATAATTTTATCTGCTGTATTTTAATTGTCACAGATATCTTTTGACTGCATTCATGGACAATCCGACCGCTCCTGATGACTCTGTTTGTGATTTAGATTAGCTTGGACATATCAATTTCACGTCAGGGTTTAGCGATCGAGAAAAAAAAACGCACATCTTTTCTTTTGTAAAAAGTTCACAGTGAACGTAAGAACTAATGCACCCATTTTTCCATTGTTGATTCTCAATTACCAACAAAAATTGTCATCTGTTGGTTTCATAATTTATTACTAATTTTTGCCCATGATTCATCTACTTCTAACTGACAGTCAGTACAATAACTCTTCATCAGGTTATCTTGGTTGCCTGAACCTAGTTATGTATTTGATTCCTTGTAATCAGCGATTAGCGTTGAGCCTTTGTGATGATAAGCAGTGACTACTATTTCTACCATTTATATTCTACGACAGCAATTTTTATGCCACGAACAGTTACTTTGCTTAATACAAGTTTCCAGTAGTGATAATACCCCCTGTAATAGTTTCCAGTAGAATGACTTATGCTTCGATTTGCATGCATTTAATATATATGTTGCTTGGTTGCCAAAAAAATTCTCTGTAATTCACTTCTGGCATTAAACCCAAGTCATTATTAGGCAAATTTGGGTCTAGTTCATATGCTATGAAACTTGGGCCATCGCTGCATGTTTGTGAAATGGTTTTGGGTAGCATGAGTTTTGTTTTTTGTTAGTTCTGTAAATGTGAATCCATATATTCACTCCAAAAATGCTTATATAACAGGTACTATATGTCGAGATTCCACAGCATTAGTAATTCATGGAAAAGCAGTACCACCCACATATGAAAAAGTGTTGTTGGATAAAATTTTATTGCCGAATGAGCTAACCGCCAAAATATGTCGACAATTTACCGAGACCTTTAGGGATGTTGGAGTCGGAGGTTATGTGAGCCATTAAAAGGGTTTGATACGATATCTTTAGTCGGAGGTATTGATATTTCTGACTTGTTCTTTGCATATATTGCTGATTTTCTTTTGTTTTCCTGTACACAATCGTACACACAGTCATGCATACATAAATACAAGCATGCAAGCACCTTTCACAATTTACATTCAAGACTTATCACATGCAAAATAGATATATCAAGTTTTAAGAATTTATAAGGGTGGTTTGCTCACCTGGATAGTTTGACAGAGAGGAAAGAGAACTTGAAAAAGATTTCAAAATCTGGAAATTGAGGCTTGATCAAATTTTCTTTATCCTAACCGTTGTTTGCTTTGAATTGCTTTGTACTAGTAGTCTTGGCTTTAGTTAGATGTATATATATATATGCCTTGTACTTGTAGTCTTGGCTCTAGTTAGATGTGCAGTTTGCTTTATTACTGCCTGGTCTGTCGTAGATGTATACTTGTAGTTTCTTTTACTGGTCTGCCTTTGATCTTGTTTACAGTCTGGCATAGTATCCATACGCATTTGGTCCAACCAGTTTGTTCTTGTATATCATGTGATGGTTAGTTTGCATCAGTTATTTATGCATTTCAGTATAGTTGCATTCTTGTGCTTTGTCTCTGCATTCACTTCAGATATACTGACTTTTGTTTTCATCCCCTGGTTGCTTGGTATATTTCTGTAGCTCCACTAATGGTCTATATTGTGTTGAGCTTCAAGTCTGCACTGCAAATCATTTTGCCTCGAGTTTGTAGCTGCACTGCAAATCATTTCTGTAGCTCCACTGATGGTCTATATTGTGTTGAGCTTCAAGTCTGCACTACAAACATTGAAGTCTGAAAACTGGAATGCTTTGCCCTGTAATGAACCATGTAGACTTCACTGCTTGCAAAACAATGTAGTGTAATTAATGAAATCTTTGTACTGTAGTGTAATAAACAATGCAGTGTAATAAGTATGATATTCCGGCATGGTAGTATTCTGTTTGCAAAACAATGAGTGTAATTATAAGTTTGATAATAATATTATATGTATGGAATATGTGCGATATGTTTATAGTGCTTGTGTACCAATATTTTGATATTCTGGCATATTTTGATATATATTGATATTCTGGTATATATACTGAGATATACGCAGTAGTGAGTTACAGATGTGATTTTGTAGGAGCAGGAGCAAACACTATGTGCAACGGTTGTTAACCGTTGCTTTATGTGTGACTTGGGCATAAAGCAACGTTTTTAAACCGTTTTTTACTGGACATAAAGCAACGGTTTATACCCGTTGCTTATTGTCCATAAAGCAACGTTTTATACCCGTTGCATTTTTCCCAATTTGCAACGGTTAATACCCGTTGCCTTTGATCCAATTTGCAACGGTTTATACCCATTGCCTTTGACACAATTTGCAACGGTTTATACCCGTTTCCTTTTGGACATAAAGCAACGGTTTTATCCCATCGCTAAATTCAACCACTCCTGTAATGAAGACAGTTTTTACCCGTTGCTTTTAGACTTAACAACGGTTTATACCCATTGTTAATTTCTTATAATGGTGTAGTGAAAGTCTCTAAAAGAATCCAACACCATACTGCAACTCCAAACCAAAGATAGCTCGAATCCCCAATCATGATGAATGAAGCAAACTAGGTAGCTCAATGCGATCGCCAAACCAAAGACTCAAAAGATTGCCAAAAGCTACATCTACTATCTGACTATCTGATAACCTGACTCTAGGCTGCCCGTGTGGAAAATTATGGGCACCCAGAGTTTAGAAAGGGAACAATAAACTCCAGGTCAGTCATGGGACTGGTATGAGCAAATGAAAATAGTTTATCTTGAACAAAAGAAGTTAAAAAGAAATTCTCTATGCTTTTTGAAAATGAAACTACCATAAGGCCTCCCCGCACACACACAATGCAAGCGCACAATTGGAGGAGATTTCTCCTTATGATAGTCAAACATGCTTGATACGCAAAATTCCTTTTGATATTATTATTAGTGCATAGTGTGGAAAACATTTCGAAAGTATAATATTAATCTTAGCCAGCATACACATTTCGTAGTATGCCTACTATAGCTACCATGTTCAATAGTAGGTTACCACGACATTCCATGGCGGGTTATATAACTAAAACCGTACAGGGCGCGTATTGTTTCTTTGGATTTCCAACAAATGGTCAGGCTAAGGAACTTCCTAGACCACATGGGTACGCCTCTGTAGGGACGCCCCAAGAACCTAACCGGATCTCTACCAACACAAGGCCGAGTTATCTCACGCTTCTGGTGCAATGAAGCTGTAACTAGATAACTCCACACACGAGTATGCCATCCTCGGTCGTTACCGACCTTTATCCAAGGATCCTCAACACCAATAACCACAAAGCACAAATTTTCAGTAAACACATAGGTTAAATATCTGGGCTCCATACCATGATACCACCCTTTTCCAGAAGGAAATGGACATACCCTGAGGGCGCTACCCCCAAAACAACCTTGCCGCATCCTTCATGTTTCGACCATTCCGGGTTGTGAGGTCCGACGAGGTCTCATCCACAAAGCAACACTTTTCACAAAAGCCATGCTTCGATCAACAAATGATCAGCAACACTTAGCATGCCACATTACCAAATTGGGAATGTATTACTAGTAACCATCATCTACATAACCTCTGAGCTCATACGTCTCAGAGAAGGGTGTTAAGCTAAGTGAATAAATTCTCCGCCACCAAACAGAAATGTATTTGATAGAAACCAGCTTTACATCTCAAAGTGTAACGTCAGACATACATCCATACAAGTCCGTTCCGGGTTTGAACAGAACCGAAGGCACTTCAAAGAAGCCCTTGCAATACGGGTATCCACAATCCCGATCGGACTCCCCATCACATATGGAGATCTCTATACCGGCGCGACTTAGTATAGAGACATTCGACAGGTAATCCTTTCGTTCTCGAAAATACCCGGTCTTCACCGCCGTCTTCAAATGCTATCCATTTCGTCGTATCATTATTCGGAATGGGTTTTATGACATAAAGTCCTCTCCCGGCTAAACCGAATAATGAGCACTAATTTTAAAATCATATGGATATATTCAGATCTCAATTAAGTCACAACATATTTCCCAAAACCTTATTTTTAAAATGGTTTAAACAAATTTCCACTTTAATCTTTTAAACAAAAGATTCACCCTTTAAGATCACTTTAAATTTAAAACCAAGGTTCACCAATCTTTCACAAAGATTCATTCATAGCTTTCAAACCAATTTACATTTTAAATTTGAAATCCTTTCACAAAACTGGAAATTCTTTCCTTGATATAAAAGCTATTATTATTTGAAAACAAAGAGTTTTTGTTTTAGAAATATTCGATCAAATATGCACAAGTTATTGCCTTTAAAGTATAAACTTGGGTTAAATTTAAATTCCCAAAATAATACATTTAAAATACTTTAAAGATGGTTTAAAAATCCATATATATATTATATAACTTGTATCACCAGTTTTCAAACCACAATTTCCAAAATAATTTCAAAACTTAAACAAGATATATTATATTAAAACTAAATTCCAAATTTCAAAACTTCCTTTTCAAAAGCTTTTCATATTCAACTCAATTTTTCTTCCAAACTAATTGGATTTAAAATTAAACTTTTAAAACCATTTTATCATTTTGAATAAAATAATATTAAATTCAAAATATCCGTGACTTAACCAATTTCCTCGTGAAATCCATATTTGTGTGTGTGTGGTGTAGTCCAAGGGTTTTACACAACAATACAATATCATCAATTATCACAAATTCAAGCACAGCAATATTGATAAGCGGTATAATCCTATAACGCTTATCTTTCATTCACAGATTCACAGATAAATATGTAAATTCAACATAGATAAATAATTTACACACAGCTCAATTCCAATAATTTACATCATAGAATATTACATATCGGAGATATCAAACAATTCAAAGCATTCAATAGAATCGAATCATCCATAAGTAATATCAATTCAGTATCTGATTATAATTAACTTAAACCAGATTAATTACTTATGAATTCAATTACTAATCCTGGTTAATTAACATTAATTAATTTCAAACCATTTTAATTAATTATCCTTTAATCATTTATTAATTAACCTTTAATAATAAATTAATTAACCTTTAATTATTAATCAATCAACCTTTAATTATTAAATAATTCACCTTTAATTAATTAGCTATCCTTTAATCATTTATTAATTAACCTTTAATAATAAATTAATTAACCTTTAATTATTAATTAACCTTTAATTAATCAACCTTAATTAATAAATCAATCAACCTTTAATTAACTAATCATTTTTCATTAACAGATAAATTAACTTAGATTTTAAAGTTAATTAACAATTAAAACATCTCTTCTTAATTAACTTCTTAATATTATTAAGTTTATTTAAAATAAACTTTAAAAATAAGGTTATGCATAGATTTAAAACATTTTAAACTGAACTAATAATTTATTTTAAAACCTTTTGTTAATTCCAAACTTAAATAAAACATTAATTATTTAAAGGAAATGAGTTAAGAAAATTGTTTAATTAAAACTCGATTCGTTTTAAAATTTAAAAACTTGTTATTTTACAAAATTTCACAGACCCGAGACTTACCCGAGTCAAATACAAAATTCCCCCGAGTATCCCACATCTTTTCTCTTTCCCGATTATCCTCGCGAATTTCTTCGAGTTCGTCCCCGAGTAACTTCATCTTCCCAAATCTTTTAACCAAGACCATATACAACCACCCACGCGTGCACGTGCACGATCACCAGAATGACTTCCGACCAACGTCGCTCCCTCCAGCACATCATCGGCGACCAGCCCAACATCCCTGACCACCCAGCTTCGACAATTTTGTCGACAAACAAAATCAAGCAAATTCATTTATTCTTGGAACCCATTGATCAACGAAAAACATCTCGCTCGACCATCTCCAATAGCCTGCAACCACGCCGCCGCGTACCAAGCCTTGCCACTTGCCCATGTCTCGATTCCACCCGGTCTGGTCCACCTCAATGCACCAACGATTTCGCAAACGCCACCCAAACCAGATGACCAAAAACAGGCTCGAAAAACCTAGTTTTTTCATCCTTTCGCCACCTCGATCATTAATAAATCCAATTAGGATTTTTCCGATGATCACAAGACCCCCGACCACCTCCAGCATCAACCTCGACCCACTGATCGTCGTTGTTCGTCAGATATTGATGGAAATATGGTTTCTGTTCAACTCGAAAAATCTCGACCATCCCAATCTTAAAAATCATGATTTCTTTTTCTAAATTCATCATTTGCAAGCACAAATCAGATTATAGAATCAAAACGTGAGATTAAATCGTTTGATTTTCTGACTAATATTGATTATCACTGTGATACCTTATTTTTAGAATTAATTGGTTAATATAATTGCTTGAAATTATTTTTAAAAATGAATTCTGGGTAATACTAACACATTTCATTCAGAGATCATATCCTATAAAGGATTGGAAGAAGAGAAATTAAATTTCGAAATTGTTTAAAGTTTTTATGTTTTTAACAGAGGTATATATATATATACCTGTATTCAAACATGCATACCTATATCTTTTTATATATACATACAATACATTTTCATCTGTATAAACATATGTCCAAATCATCATCATCACAGGCATAAGAATCAAGAAGATCAGGTTTTAAAAATAAAGTTTGCTCACCTAACTTTGAACAGAGGACAGGTTTAGCTTTTAAAATATGGAACTGGCATTTGTTTTAAAACTGATTTGAGCTTTGAATCATTGCTTGCTTTGATCTGGAATTGCTTGATAATTATTGAGTTGATCTTGCATTTGATTGAAGTTTTAATTCCAGATTGAAGCTTTTGCTTTCCAAGTTGAAGTTTGGTTTGATTATATATTTTTGTTTCTCTGGTTTTAATTCTCAAGTTTTTTTTAGAAATGAGGATGAAAGAATATTGAAGCCTGGTTTCTCTAATAACCTTTTATTTAATTTTATTAATCTTTAATTCAATCAATTGCCACTTGTTAATTTTGTTAACACTTGTTAATTTTGTTAACAATTGTTATATGTATGTTCTCCTTGTTTTACAAATGTTAAAAGTACCAAATTTATGTTAAACCCTTTATTAAATTTTATTTTCTTATGTTGTTAAATATCTTATAATTTTACAAATGTGAAAACAATTATTTTATTATTTTCTTTTATTTATGTATGGATTACTTATATATATATATATGTGTGTTATGTTTTAAATGTTTATATTTAAACTATCTTTATTTATATTTATACATCCTTAAAGAAATATGTTTTGAAACTAAATTACACTTTAATAAATAATCATATATTCATATATATTTGTTTCTTAAAGTATAAAGCTTTTAAATCCAATTTTATTCTAAAATATTTACATTTTGAATTTCCAAATCAAATCCTATATTTACAATCTTTTTTTTAAATATATATTTATTCCCAAATTTTCAAATTAATTCACAATAAATCCCAAAAATTTATATTAATTACTAAATTAAAATTGGCTTAAAAATGGGATCGTTACATATTCCCTCCCTCAAGAAAATTTCGTCCTCGAAATTTGCAGAACAGGGAGACAACAAAGAATATGGAAAGATGGAGAATTGGTTCACCAGATCAAACTGAAATATCTATTCTGCATTTGGCTTACCAAATCAGAAATTCAACAATAAATACGAGAACAAACTCATTCGATACTTTACGAATTACTTGGGTCATCAGGTCTACGAAATATGCAGGGGCATTGGTTAGTTCGAAGGATAACTAACCATTCGTAGAATATATCGGGACCCAAAAGAACAAGCAAATGGTTACAATCTAATTTAGCTTCATATTTTGTTAATCAATTCATTTCAATTAAAATTTCAAATTCATTAAAGTTAAGAACGAAAAGCTGATAGAAACTGATGAAGAGAATATGAATTAGGAACCTATCTATAACGATTCGCAGGGCCACCACCACACCAAAGCTTTTCCCTCGAGCTGCCACGAAACGATCAAAGAATTGAAATTGGATGATGAACCAAAGAGACTGATAGGAAAAATAGTTTCCTCGTTGTTGCAGGGTATCGACCATTTGTAGTGGTACTCCCCTGTCCCCTATCTCATCCTCTTCTTGCACTCATACATACTATCAGTGAATAGTAAGAGAATTTACTGAGGCATACGGACAAGATATCTTAGGGATACTCATTCTAGGGCATACTTCAACCTATCTCTAATGAGTCACCTAATGTGTTATACTCCAAAGCTAAAGTTCTTACTCAACATTTAGCTCCGATACCACTTGTCACGACTCGAAATCCAGCGTCTGAAAATCGACATCAAATACCTCACTTGTATTCGAATGTCGGAGATTCAAATGTCGGACTCCAGTTCGGATGGAGCTTATAACACATTAAGTAAACAACACAGCTGAAAATGAATGAATAATATCATTGATACACAACAATTGATTACAACAATCAGATACAAATGAATATCAACATTAGAGCCAAAAGATATACAACAGCAGAAGAACAATAGCAACAGCAGCGGAAAGATAGCACCAATAAAGTCTCCAAAAGAATCCAACACCATACTGCAACTCCAACTCCAAAACTCCAAACCAAAGATAGCTCGAATCCCCAATCATGCTGAATGAAGCAAACTAGGTAGCTCAATGCGATCGCCAAACCAAAGACTCAAAAGATTGCCAAAAGCTACATCTACTATCTGACTATCTGATAACCTGACTCTAGGCTGCCCGTGTGGAAAATTATGGGCACCCAGAGTTTAGAAAGGGAACAATAAACTCCAGGTCAGTCATGGGACTGGTATGAGCAAATGAAAATAGTTTATCTTGAACAAAAGAAGTTAAAAAGAAATTCTCTATGCTTTTTGAAAATGAAACTACCATAAGGCCTCCCCGCACACACACAATGCAAGCGCACAATTGGAGGAGATTTCTCCTTATGATAGTCAAACATGCTTGATACGCAAAATTTCTTTTGATATTATTATTAGTGCATAGTGTGGAAAACATTTCGAAAGTATAATATTAATCTTAGCCAACATACACATTTCGTTGTATGCCTACTATAGCTACCATGTTCAATAGTAGGTTACCACCACATTCCATGGCAGGTTAAACAACTAAAACCATACAGGGCGCGTATTGTTTCTTTGGATTTACAACAAATGGTCACGCTAAGGAACTTCCTGGGCCACATGGGTACGCCTCTGGAGGGACGCCCTGAGAACCTAACCGGATCTCTACCAACACAAGGCCGAGTTACCTCACGCTTCTGGTGCAATGAAGCTCCATACCATGATACCACCCTTTTCCAGAAAGCACAAATTTGCAGTAACCACATAGGTTAAATATCTGGGCTCCATACCATGATACCACCCTTTTCCAGAAGGAAATGGACATACCCTGAGGGCGCTACCCCCAAAACAACCTTGCCGCATCCTTCCTGTTTCGACCATTCCGGGTTGTGAGGTCCGACGAGGTCTCATCCACAAAGCTATGCTTTTCACAAAAGCCATGCTTCGATCAACAAATGATCAGCAACACTTAGCATGCCACATTACCAAATTGGGAATGTATCACTAGTAACCATCATCTACATAACCTCTGAGCTCATACGTCTCAGAGAAGGGTGTTAAGCTAAGAGAATAAATTCTCCGCCACCAAACAGAAATGTATTTGATAGAAACTAGCTTTACATCTCAAAGTGTAACGTCAGACATACATCCATACAAGTTTGTTCCGGGTTCGAACAGAACCGAAGGCACTTCAAAGAAGCCCTTGCAATCTGGGTATCCACAATCCCGATCGGACTCCCCATCACATATGGAGATCTCTATACCGGCGCGACTCAGTGCAGAGACATTCAACAGGCAATCCTTTCGTTCTCGAAAATACCCGGTCTTCACCGCCGTCTTCAAATGCTATCCATTTCGTCGTATCATTATTCAGAATGGGTTTTATGACATAAAGTCCTCTCCCGGCTAAACCGAATAATGAGCGCTAATTTTAAAATCATATGGATATATTGGGATCTCAATTAAGTCACAACGTATTTCCCAAAACCTTCCTTTTAAAATGGTTTAAAAAAATTTCCACTTTAATCTTTTAAACAAAAGATTCACCCTTTAAGATCACTTTAAATTTAAAACCAAGGTTCACCTATCTTTCACAAAGATTCATTCATAGCTTTCAAACCAATTTACATTTTAAATTTGAAATCCTTTCACAAAACTGGAAATTATTTCCTTGATATAAAAGCTATTATTATTTGAAAACAAAGAGTTTTTGTTTTAGAAAAATTCGATCAAATATGCATAAGTTACGGCCTTTAAAGTATAAACTTGGGTTAAATTTAAATTCCCAAAATAATACATTTAAAATACTTTAAAGAAGGTTTAAAAATCCATATATATATTATATAACTTGTATCACCACTTTTCAAACCATAGTTTCCAAAATAATTTCAAAACTTAAACAAGATATATTATATTCAAACTAAATTCCAAATTTCAAAACTTCCTTTTCAAAAGCTTTTCATATTCAACTCAATTTTTCTTCCAAACTAATTGGATTTAAAATTCAACTTTTAAAACAATTTTATCATTTTGAATAAAATAATATTAAATTCAAAATAACTGTGACTTAACCAATTTCCTCGTGAAATCCATATTTGTGTGTGTGTGGTGTAGTCCAGGGGTTTTACACAACAGTACAATATCATCAATTATCACAAATTCAAGCACTACAATATTGATAAGTGGTATAATCCTATAACGCTTATCTTTCATTCACAGATAAATATATAAATTCAACATAGATAAATAATTTACACACAGCTCAATTCCAATAATTTACATCACAGAATATTACGTATTGGAGATATCAAACAATTCAAAGCATTCAATAGAATCCAATCATCCATAAGTAAGATCAATTCATTATCTGATTATAATTAACTTAAACCAGATTAATTACTTATGAATTCAATTACTAATCCTGGTTAATTAACATTAAATAAATTCAAACCATTTTAATTAATTATTCTTTAATCATTTATTAATTAACCTTTAATAATAAATTACCTTTAATTATTAATCAATCAACCTTTAATTATTAAATAATTCACCTTTAATTAATTATCTCTTTAATCATTTATTAATTAACATTTAATAATAAATTAATTAACCTTTAATTATTAATTAACCTTTATTTAATCAACCTTAATTAATAAATCAATCAACCTTTAATTAACTAATCAATTTTCATTAACAGATAAATTAACTTAGATTTTAAAGTTAATTAACAATTAAAACATCTCTTCTTAATTACTTCTTAATATTATTAAGTTTTTTTAAATAAACTTTAAAAATTAGGTTATACATAGATTTAAAAGATTTTAAACTTAACTGATAATTTATTTTAAAACGTTTTTGTTAATTCCAAACTTAAATAAAGCATTAATTATTTAAAGGAAGTGAGTTAAGAAAATTGTTTAATTAAAACTCGATTCGTTTTAAAATTTAAAAACATGTTATTTTACAAAATTTCACAGACTCGAGACTTACCCGAGTCAAATACAAAATTCCCCCGAGTATCCCACATCTTTTCTCTTTCCCGAGTATCCTCGTGAATTTCTTCAAGTTCATCCCCGAGTAACTTCATCTTCCCAAATCTTTTAACCAAGACCAGATACAACCACCTATGTGTGCACGTGCACGATCACCAGAATGACTTCCGACCAACGTCGCTCCCTCCAGCACATCATCGGCGACTAGTCCAACATCGCTGACCACCCAGCTTCGACAATTTTGTCGACACACAAAATCGATCAAATTCATTTATTCGTGGAACCCATTGATCAATGAAAAACATCTCGCCCGACCATCTCCGATAGCCTGCAACCACGCCGCCGCGTACCAAAGCCTTGCCACTCGCCCATGTCTTGATTCCACCCAGTCTGGTCGACCTCGATGCACCAAAGATTTCGCAAACGCCACCCAAACCAGATGACCAAAAACAGGCTCGAAAACCCTAGTTTTTTCATCGTTTTGCCACCTCGATCATTAATAAATCCAATTAGGATTTTTCCGATGATCACAAGACCCCCGACCACCTCCAACATCAACCTCGATCCACTGACCGTCGTCGTTCGTCAGATATTGACGGAAATATGTTTTCTGTTCAACTCGAAAAATCTCGACCGTCCCAATTTTAAAAATCATGATTTCTTTTTCTAAATTCATCATTTGCAAGCACTAATCAGATTATAGAATCAAAACGTGAGATTAAATCGTTTGATTTTCTGACTAATATTGATTACCACTGTGATACCTTATTTTTAGAATTAATTGGTTAATATAATTGCTTGAAATTATTTTTAAAAATGAATTCTGGGTAATACTAACACATTTCATTCAAAGATCATATCCTATAAAGGATTGGAAGAAGAGAAATTAAATTTCGAAATTGTTTAAAGTCTGTATGTTTTTAATAGAGGTTTATATATATACATGTATTCAAACATGCATACCTATATCTTTTTATATATACATACAATACATTTTCATCTATGTAAACACATTTCCAAATCATCATCATCATAGGAATAAGAATCAAGAAGATTGGGTTTTAAAAATAAAGTTTGCTCACCTGACTTTGAAAAGAGGATAGGTTTAGCTTTTAAAATTTGGAACTGGCATTTGTTTTAAAACTGATCCGAGCTTTGAATCATTGCTTGCTTTGATCTGGAATTGCTTGATAATTATTGAGTTGATCTTGCATTTGATTGAAGTTTTAATTCCAGATTGAAGCTTTTGCTTTCGAGGTTGAAGTTTGGTTTGATTATATATTTTTGTTTCTCTGGTTTTAATTCTAGGGTTTTTGTTTTTTTAGAAATGAGGATGAAAGAATATTTAAGCCTGGTTTCTCTAATGACCTTTTATTTAATTTTATTAATCTTTAATTCAATCAATTGCCACTTGTTAATTTTGTTAACACTTGTTATATGTATGTTCTCCTTGTTTTACAAATGTTAAAAGTACAAAATTTATGTTAAACCCTTTATTAAATTTTATTTTCTTATGTTGTTAAGTACCTTATAATTTTACAAATGTGAAAACAATTATTTTATTATTTTCTTTTATTTATGTATGGATTACTTATATATATGTGTTATGTTTTAAATGTTTATATTTAAACTATCTTTATTTATATTTATACATCCTTAAAGAAAAATGTTTTGAAACTAAATTACACTTTAATAAATAATCATATATTCATATATATATTTGTTTCTTAAAGTATAAAGCTTTTATATCCAATTTTATTTCTAAAATATTTACATTTTGAATTTCCAAATCAAATCCTTTATTTACAATCTTTTTTTTTAAATGTATATTTATTCCCAAATTTTCAAATTAATTCACAATAAATCCCAAAAATTTATATTAATTACTAAATTAAAATTCGCTTAAAAACAGGATCATTAAAATTCTACTTCATAATAAGGTGTTTTCCTTCCGCTCTATATTTGTTATAATGTGTTACAAATAATTAAATGTTTAATTAAAATATTTTAACATAAAATCCATAAATGGTGTGTTTGTGATAGTAATTACAAATAGTTGTAACCATGAGTGTAGTATAACAATATAATGGACACATCATTTTAAATATACTTAGTTAAGATGAATCGAGGCTGGATATCGATGCATCCATTAAGACTAGGTATGTAACGCTCTCCACATGTTGGGCAGTGTATTACTCATGACCGCTGGGGGCATCAAGGGGTTATGTACTAAGAGTTATTGGATAAATATGGAATGACTCACTCAATAGTTTTTTGTTGGTTAATATAACTATGGTCAAATAGAAAATATCGATGTGACTAATTTTAACAGTTCTGTTGACATGAGAATACTTTCACTCTTTAATATGAAAGCTCCGCTTTGATTATAGTCAAATCATGACATGATGTAATTCGAATGACTATAGTTGGGTCGAGGAAGTATTGGAAGTGGAACACTATTCATATGACGACCCAAAATTTCAATCATTTGAGTTTGAAATATTTGATTGATTTTTAATACTGAAAAGTTAATTTTATAATTTAAACGTTTAAATTTTAAATATAAGAGTTATTTGAATATCTGGAATTGTTTAAATAATTGACTCTTGAATTTAATGTGAATAAAAATAATTTCTAAAGTTGATTTAAATTCTGTTTAAACAAGAATGGAGATAGTAAACTTTTAAATTGGAATTAAAAGTGATTAAACTAATTTTGGAAATAACTCATTTTAATTAACATGTGAAAATGGTTGTCCGGGGCACAGTCTTGGATTTTGACGAAACTAGTGCCATTGGATCCATAGTGGTGAATTATTGTCTGTTAATGAATTTTATAGTGATCGGACGAATCGCTTGATCATGCGAGCTCAAAATGCATAGAAATTAATTAAAATAATTAAAATTAGTATAATTTGATTTTGAAAGCTAACTTCTGTATACGACGAAATTGGGTCCCGATACTAGTTCCATTGGGTTCGGAATAGGGGTATCACATATAGAACACTAGTGTAACGACCCGATATTTTCAACCATTCGCATCCATTATAAGTGTATAGATAGACACTCATGCCGGAATTGAATTGCTCAAAATACCGCGTTGTAAATAAAATTTGGCAAATCTCAGAATATACAGTAAATAAATATAATCACAGATCACAGACACAGAGTAAAATAATGCAGCGGAAGTAAAGGAAATAGTAGTTCATGAAGCTACTATGTAAATATATCAGAGTTAAATAAGATACAATAGAAGAAATAAAGTACAACAGAAGTCTCAATAAAATAACCAAGTACAAGCTGAGTAGAACAACGGAACTGAAATAGATAGGACAAGACAAGTAGATAATCTCCAGCGATTCAAATCTCCAAGAGAGTGGAAATCCAAATCTGTGAATAACTCAGGCTGACCCGAGCGTAAAGTAAAACACAAAACACTCGAGTCAGGAAAATATATACTTATATAATGTAAACCAACTCAAGTGAACTGTAATAAAGGTACAAGTAACTTAAAGAATGCTTGGGATCGCCCATTCTTTAAGGATCCATTAAACTATTTACTATGTAGTAATATACGCTATATACAGTAGTGTCTAATTAGTAAAGTATAATCATATAGAAAATAGCGTTAAGGGAATGGTGAACCTTAACGCGGTCGGATCTTTAAACCAAAATCGTAGTGGGCTCGATATGGTAGGTGACACGGCACACAAGGCAATGCTAGGGTAGATATACCAATTATGCACACGGACTGATGGAAACGCATAGCAGCCACTACCGCTCCACCTCGAACAACACTCCCAAATCAAGGGTGCGCACCAAATCAATCGCAAGTAATAGAATGGAATCGAAGAAGTGTGTCCGATAAGAGGTGCTACCTCACTGATCCGAGATCGCTCCTGTTTTAGCCACCTTATGCCAACTCACGGGAGTTGGGTCCACGTATATACCTTAGGATCGTCGCCACCATCCTACTTCATTCTGGAAACTCCACCGCGTAAGCAGTTGTCAAAGTGATTTTCGGTATCGATAGAGAGTATGTTCATATCCGATCCCGGTCTCTTTAACAACCAATCGTTATTATAACCCATGGTTATAATTTAAAACAGTTTATACTTCAAAATAGAATATCATTTCAAATCCAAATCTTTATCAAAATAAAGATTAAATCAATTCCAAACCATTTCAATATATTTAAAATATCATATCATTTCAAAACTTCATTTCAAATCATTTCAATATATCAAAATAATCAAAATATCATATCCTTTCCAAACTTCATTTCAAATCATTTTAATATTTCAAAATATCAAATCTTTCCAAAACTTCATTTCAAATCATTTTAATATACCAAAATATCATATCCTTTCAAACTTCATTTCAAATCATTTTAATATAACAAAATATCATTTGAGTTCAAATTTAAATATTCAACTTTAAATACTTTTTTAAATTTAAAGATATCATTCATTTATTATCATTTCAAGTCACCTTTTTAAATAGTTTATATTTCAATCAAAATAATTCATTTAAACCATTTAAAAGTGTAATTATTATACTTTCAAATCAAGTATTAAAATTTCCAAAGTTTCAATTCAATTCAATCATTTATTTCAATTAAATTTCCATAAACCATTTCAAATCTTATAAATTTTAAATATAGATTTAATCCACAAAATAACTATTCAAATTATAAAATAAATTCCAAAGCTTTATTATCCTATATTTCATAAGTCCAATATCTTTTAAATAGATTCAAATTACAAGTAAATCAAATATTTTCATACTAATATAAACTTCAATTATTTATTCCAAGATTTAATATCATTTCAAATTCATTTCAAAATATAAAAATATCATTTCAAACCATCATCTATTTAATTTAAATTTAAATACCATTTAATCATATTTTAAAATAGTTGTATTTCCCAAATCAACTATTCCATTAATATCATTTTAAGTCAATTCATTATATTTAATAATTAAATATTTAATTTTCCAAAATTTTATCATTTTCAAAGATCATTTATTCATTTATATTAATTAACCAAAGAAAATTCAACTTTCGCAGCACTTAGAAAATGCTACGAAATGTTATGTTCAAAAAACAGTTCATTAACAAAAGACGACATTTAAAATGCTGTAATATCCTAATTTAGTTTCAAATAAAATTTTAGTTAAATTTAAAAACTATAGAACTAACAAAGTGCTATAATAACCCTTAGTTCAAATTTGCTATTTGGTTCATTTAAAACAACTACAACATTTTCCAATGCTGTAATATCTTTACATTACATTTCAAAAATGCTATCAAATCAAATTCAGAGTTTTATTTACAATTTCACACATAATTAACTTTTAATATAAATCATTTTAACTTATAAAATCATATATTTTCACATTTAAAACAATCGTTTAAATACCTTTATTTCTATGATTTTATAAAGTCAAATTTACATACAAAAATCAAATTAAATAACAATTAAATTTTCATTTCTTTAATTACATTCTTAACTTAACAACTAAGTTTAAATTTCCAAAATATAACTTATTTCCATTTATTTTACTTAATTAAAATCTCACTTTTAATAAAATTTAAAATTTCCCAATTTAAGTTATATTTCAAAATTCAGCTTAAATGTTCATTTAATTCATATTTTAATTTATACAAAATCATTAACACTTTTAAAAATTATTATTACTCGATAAAATCATTAAATTCATCTTTTAAATCAAATTTGTCATATATTCTTACTTACATACATTCCATTAAAAACAAAATCATAAATTCCAAAATTTACTTATATTCCAAATTCTACTTCACCATTTACTTAATTCACTTATTTAATTTGTAGAAAATCACTAATATTTTATAGAAATCATTTAAATCAAAATATCATAATATTTACATTTTTAAAATATTTTAAAATTTTCAGAAAAATATATAAACCACGGGTCTGTATAAAATTTTCTAGCCTAGGTCTAGTGATACAGATATGTATCATTTCAATCCGCAGTTTACAAAGAAAACCGGGTTTTATCATTTCAAACCCGCAATCCCAAGTAATATAAATAAATAAATAAAAACCATTCAGGCTTATCATTTCAGCCCATAATGATTTTCCCTATTCTAAAGTCCATTCGGGTATGTATCATTTCAACCCATAGTGATTCTATACTAACAGGGAACTTGCAGTGTGATAAACTGATAAAAATGAACAGAATAACATCATATAACAGTAATGGATGATATAACATATATAATAACAGGGGTAAACATTATATGGTCATAATATAACAGTTATAACAGGATGATATAATTTTACAGATTCAAATGGTGTCAGTTTACTAGTTATATAAGTACACATCGTCTGGTGAGAATTACTCACTTGTTTAAACTGGAGATGACGACCACAAACACACAACAAAGATTTCCAGAGGCACGAAAGCACGACAACACGAATATGATTTGAGATGGGAGAGCCAAAGATTAATTTCCTTGTCACATTCAAACAAAACAAATATAGAAAACATGAGTTTTCAACCCAAAATTCAATTAAACAATGTTAGAAATGAATGCATGAACCAAAGCCAAAGTGATTGCACATGCTTTCTACCATCTATGCTTCAGCTCCAGATCTGAAATGCATGGCTAAGGAGTGGGTTTGGATCTGGTTTTGGGTTGGTAAGGGTTGGCCAAACATGGACTTGAAGGTGATGAATATAGGTGCATCAATTCAACTACAAGGCAACATATACAAGGCAAATTACAACACCTCTAGGCCACAATAGGGTTCGGTCAGAGGCTATGTGGGCTTGGCCTGGTATTCAGGTGGTGGTGATTGATTTGAAAGAGGGTGGAGGTCAGGTCAGAGGTGGTGGTGGTGGAGGAAGTGGTGGAAAAAGGTGGAAGAAGAAGGAGATGGAAATTCTAGACTAGGTTTGGCACATGTGATGGTTAGTGCTAATTTAGGTGGATTTTTGTGATGATCTTCACCATGGCTTGGCTTGGCCTGAGTAGGGGAGGTGTTAGGCTGTGTGATGGTCAGAGAAAAGTGGTGGTGGAGGTCGGGTCAGAGCTGGAGGAGGAGGAGCCAAGCCTAGAAGAAGAGAGCAAGTGCAAAAATCAATGTAAACAAGTAGAAAAAGAATAAGAAAAAGTTGAAAATCATTACCCAACCTTTCCTCAATAGCCATGGCCAAAATTCTTTTGTTTTAGAAATGAAAATGAATGTACGTAAATAGAAAATAGAGTATGCAGCTGAAAGATGTGGATAGTAAAGGCTAATTGATGAAAAGATAAGTTACAAATGTGAAAGGTTGGAAGATAAAAGGCCTTAGGCAAATCAAAAGTCATAACCTTTCAAATTTCTTTTAATTTCTTTATATAAGTTTATATTACTGAAAATAATAATACATTCAGTCACAAATTCGAAAATATAACAAAATATAAAATATATATAAATATTTATTAATTATATAAGGTTAAAATAAGAAAATAGCACAAAATTGCAACTAGTCTAGAAAATTTGAAAATAAACAGAATAAACTTTGAAAAAATTATATGGACTTGGAAAAATATTTATAAATAAAGATAAGAACATAAAATAAAATGCATTCACAAAATGAATAAATAAATTTTAATTAAATATAATTTAATTGAAGAAAATAGCAGAAAAATGGAAACTTGCCTTTAAAAATAGAAAATAAATGCAACATATTTTGGAAAAATTCTATTATCACTGTAAAAATATTAAAAGACAAAAATATACATAAAAAAAATATTAATACATATTAGAACAAAATATGACAACTAAAATATAATTTAAAATAGACAATATTGCTAAATACATCAGTTTACACACAATATTGAAATGTACATAACTTTTACAGTTTAACTCCGTTTTCAACGAAACAAAAAGCAGTGTTTAAGTTATTACATCTATTTTCATAATAAAAGATAAAATTTAAGATTTTATATAATTTAAATTTGAAGTTTAAAAGTCAAAGATTGAACAGTTTGACCAGAATTTCACTTTTCAATAAAATATTCAATTTATACTAGTTTGAAACTATAATTCACTTAAAAATCAACATTTATGTTTTTAAAATGAAATGTTTGAAATATAACAAGTTTAAAATAATTTAAAAATAAAAGAAAGTCAATTTTAAATAACATACAAAATCTAGGGTTGTTACACTCTCCCCCACTCAAAACTTTTCGTCCCCGAAAAGGAATGAAGTATGGGAAAGCACAGAAAAATAGAGTGAAATAAGATTAAGACAGGATGACAAGGAGATTGAGATTATACCTGACAACTATTGTTATAGGTAAGTTTAACAAGGTGGATGCCAAGCAATGGTCAGATTAAAATAAGTACCAAAGAATATTAAAGATTATAGAAAGATTTCTAAACAGAAAGATTATAGAAAGATACCTATACCAGTCTGTAGCACGATAAGGGAAAAAAAATAAGGACAACTAACAGACAGTTTGAAAACAAAATAAGATAAAGAGTTTGGAAAACAAAATAAGATAATAGGTTTGAAATTTCCATGGTTTCAGCTTAAATTGATAACTAATTTTACACAAGTTAAATAAATTTTACTATCTCTAATTTCATTATCTTATCATCAAATTTTCTTAAACTAACAATTTTAAAAATCATGGATTTGCAAAATCATTTATTATACTCATAATGTACTTAATAAATTTAATTCCTCTTTATTCCTAATTAAAATTAAATTTATCCCTCTCAATCTATTTTATCACCTATGTTAAATATACTTACACTTATTATAACTGCTTTAATTTATCCTTAATTCCTTTCACATCATTTATATTGTAAATTATTCAATTACCTTTTATTCTATTTACCTCAGTTAATCTTTTTATAACTAAAATTTAAGTGTATAACATTTATTATAACCACTCAAATTTTATTTATAAAACCTTTTTATATTGTATATTATCCAATTACATTGTTAACTTCTAAAAATTAAGTTAAGTTATATTGGAATGCAATTGAGAATTATACAAATAAAACTTTCTAAAATTAATATACAATATAAACATTCTAATTAAATCATTTCAAGCTATATTCAAAATTTAGATTTTCTTTTTATACTTGAAGTTATTATTTAAGATAGAATTTAAGAATAAAATTTCCGATTCCTTTCAAACATTTAGAGATAAATGAATGTATGTACATAATTTGTCAAACCAAATTTAAATCAATATCTGTGATGACCGCCCATGACCCCTGCACTAGATATAGAAATAGTGCGCTGTAAGGTGTGCCAGGCCGCCATGGACGATTGCCAAGGTTAAGTTAAAACAGCAGAATCTATCGTATAACTCACAACGTATGGATAAAATACAATAAAAAGTATATATAGTGAAGCTTTACAGAACAGAATCTCTATCAAACCTCATAATAGTTTGGTACAACATCTGAATAGTCAATACATCAAGCCTCACTACATAACACTCAGAGAATTATACAAAGCAGCGGAACATCCAGTACATATAGTAAGAAAATAATATGCAAGCCTCCAGCTCGTCTTCGTCATCAGCATCGTCGGAAATTAAGAACAACACCTGTCACCTGCTACCTAGTCTGCCCATCCCAAAGCGGATGAACAGCCCAAGGTAATAAGAGTTGAACATAAAACCTTGAGTCAGACAACAGTCTTAGTGAGCGGCAAATTAACTAACAACATACCAAAATAGCATAAAGGTAAAAGGAATAGGAATCCAACCCTCCCACTCCACCTCTTTCTACAGTGATAGCCCCCAGACACACTAAACTGTAACGCCCCACTCTGAGACCCACTGTAACAAAGAGTATTACGGGGGTAATACTGTCTGTTAAAGCGAAGAATAGAGTATAGTGGAAGCGACCATTTGTAATCAAGCTATAACTATCTACCGAATACGTCGAAATGTGGAATCTATTTAAATTTTTCTCAATCAGGTGGTTCGACATACTTGGTAAATACTTATAACAAAATTACAAATGGCTAAAGAGCTATCAGGACAAAGCATAATAACATAATGAAATAGCATCACAGAACAAAATCACATAACAGATATAAAATCCCAGAACAATACATCATCAATACAGATCCAAATACTATAAGTGGGTACAAAGCCACTGCTCACACATGTGAGTCAAAAATATGTACATATCAAAGTCTGAATAATAACATAAGCGGACACTAAGATAAGCTATTTCAAAAGCATAGCAGATAAGTCCAAAGCGGAAGCACAGAAGCTAAGTCCAGAGACCTAACCTGAAACAACTCGGTCTGACCCGAGCGAAAACACTCGGGTCAGGCTAGCTAAAAAATCAGTAATAACTGAGATATATAATAATGCGGTACATAAATAAAACAGTACTTATCCAAAGAGAAGTATATTATGAACCACATGAATATAATGACGATCCCTAATCATCAATAAACAATACTCCAAAGAGAAATCAACACCAAAGTGTAGAATAAATAAAATCGCCTCATATCATCGGCGTAGCCAAAGCTATAAAAAGATGCCCATAGGCAATAATCCCAAGAGTGACCAGAGTCTGTAATCAATGCCCAAGCAAAGATCGATGCTCCAAAGAGCAATGGGATATACTGAAAAGTCAATGAAATCCAACACTGAAAAGTAGTGTCCAGAGACACTGTGAATCCACAAGGCAATCGCACTTACATCGTATGGTTCCATAGAACCAACACCGAATGGCGGTACTCGAATGGATATAAAAATCATCAAATAATACCAATATTGCACGTGCACCGACCAGAGTCATTGTTGCCAAGTACTGTAGAGTTGTGATCGATCACTCGCACAGATGCGGAACGCGCGAGACGGCGAGATCCTTCCCAGAAGGATAAAGGCCCAGAGGCACACGCCGAAAATAAACTGCTCTATAGAGCAGGTGTCCAGAGATGGTTGCCCAGAGGCGTGGTGACCCAAAGGTCCAGTACTGGCCGCCCAGAGGCTAATGTGTCACTAACTTCTTGGAGAGGAACCCACAAAGTGTTAACAATGAGTCCCATACCCCACGTTCGCACTAAACGGTTTCCTAACCAATAGCAAGCTCACACTCCAAACAATAAAAAGTCTACCTCATATCATCGGTAAACTAGACCCAAAGGTCAAAACTATCAATCGAATAGGTCGGGGATTAACCGGAAAGAAAATACACACGGTTTCCATAGGCCGGAGATTTCCTAACCGTTTAAGCACCTTTCCACTTCGCTCGACGTGCTAAAAGTAAGTGTGAGATTTTTATTATAGAAAATAATGGTGTAAAACGGATTTATAATTGATTTTGAAATCACTTTAAAACGGCTTTTTAAAACTCTCCTATTATGGAGTAATTAATTTAAGAATTAAAAATAATATTATATAATAATTTTCAAAAGCCATTTTGGAGTGAAAAATCCTTTTAAAACCTTTTATAAAGCCCGTGTACGAAATCTAGAGACAAATCTCAAAGAAATCAATAAAACCAGAAAATCACTGAAAAAAATTCTAAGTGTTTGAAACCATTCAAAAAAAACTGCTGCGAACCCAAGTTCGGCGATTTATTTGGACCAGCAAACTGAATCCAAATGACATGAAAACTGGTAGGCATATAGTCCAACATCCCTACCTTAAGATGCAAAAAGAATTTCTGGATTCCGAGTTGAGACGAAGTGGCAGCGACATCTCAAAGTTGAACCCAGAAAAAGATTCATACTGTTTTCCAACAGCGATCAGAGTTCAACTTCGGCACGAAATTCGAAGTACCAAACGAACTCCAATGTTGTCCAAATTTTCCTGAGATGGATTTCGGGACTCCACCTTTCTAACGAGACCAAAAACGTCGAATTCCGACTTCCGATGCGAACGTGACGGCATCGCGGAGTGGCGCTCAAAAGCTAGAAACAGAGGTGATATTTGATTTTTCGTTTTTTTGTTTTTTTTTGTTTTTTTGAACGCGGGCCCAGCCCGCGTCAGTCCGCCCCAGCCCGCCTGGGCCGGGTTCGGACGCGGGCTTCGGCCCGCATCCACTGCTCCCCAGCCCAGGCGAGCTGGGGAGATAACAATAATCCCCAGCCCGCTTGGGCTGGGGTTGAGACGCGGGCCGAAGCCCGCGTCTTCTATCCCCCAGCCCATGCGGGCTGGGGGTGGGGAATTAAATCCCCAGCCCACCTGGGCTGGGGTGGGACGCTGGCTTCGGCCCGCGTCCCCGCTTCCCCAGCCCACCCGGGCTGGGGAGGCCGTGTAAACCCCCAGCCCAGGCGGGCTGGGGGGTGCGGCCAGCCCATCCAGGGCTGGCCTGCCTCTGGCTAGCCCAGTTGGGCTAGCCTACTGCACCAGGGCATCAGCCAGGGTGCAGCCCAGACCTGCCCTGGTGCACCCAGAATGGGTTTTCAGCCTATTTTCAGGCTGTAGCAAATTCCAGCCAGCCAATTTTGTTGTTTTTGAGCTTTTGGGGTGATTTTTTCCAATTTTTAGGATCAAATTTTCACCAAAATTAACTAGCAATTATCACTAATAGGTATAACTAACAATAATTACTAATAGATAGTAATTACCTTAATGAAGCAAAAGATCAAATGGTTAGAGTGCAACAATCATAGCAAGCCAAACACCTCTCTCCAAGCAAAGATCAAGAGGCTTCAAGGACCCAAAATCAACAAAAAAATAAAACAATGATTACAACAAGAAGGTTGAGATAAATAGGGATTAAGAAGGAGGATTAGAGAATAGGAGAGATTGCATTACCTTTCTTCTTCTTCTTCTTTTTTAGGATTTAAACTAATTTAATTATGAAGAGAAGGAGATGGATCTTCTAAAGGGAGGCCATTAGTTTTGCTTAGATTTAGGTTTAGGAATTTATGAAGAGAATGAGGGTTAGGGTTATGAAATGAGTTTGAGATATTATAAAGGAGTGGGTTAGGCTAATGGGTCATGATAAGGGGCTTTAAAACCCATTAGGACTTATTATTTTCTAATGTTATCATGTAAACAAAAATCCTAATAAGCATCCTAGTTTTTAATTAAAACCATGTAATTGTCTCATTTGGCCCATTAACCCATAATCACTTTTTATTTAAAAATTCCCCATTTCAACTCTAAATATTTTAATTTGCAAACCAATTGTAAATTTAAATTCCCGGAAAAATGTTTAGTCCCCTTTTTAACCTAAAGTCATAATTCTGATTCATTATTCGGTAATTGCAATCTCAGGGTTGTTACAAACTCCCTCCCTTAAGAAAATTGCGTCCCCGCAATTCCTTAAATATAGAGAAGTCGTCTATAACATCTAATCCACAAAAGGAATACAGAAGATAAAATATAGATGCTCACCCGTGCCGGAAGATGAAAGAAAACCAGGATAAGTACGCTCGATAAATTCTCTGGTCTCCCAAGTGCAGTCCTTAGGATTAGACGACCATTGAATCTTCACAAGCGGGACCTCTTTGTTTCGAAGACGTCTGATCTCCGAATCAAGCACACGAAGAGGTTGCTGCTCTATAGACAAATCGGGTGAGATCTCCAAATCGGGCATGATATGAGGCTCGATAATAGAATCAGGGTCGCGCACACACTTGCGAAGCTGAGAAACATGGAACACATCATGTATTCCAGAGAAATGAGCAGGTAGAGCCACACGATAAGCAACGGGGCCGATGCGTTCCGTAATAGGAAATGGTCCGACATAACGAGGAGCCAACTTCCCTGTAGAGCTGAAACGCACAACCCCCTTCATGGGAGATATCCGAATAAAGACATGATCACCAATGGAGAACTCAAGAGGCTTCCAACGGCTGTCCGCATAGGATTTCTGGCGGTCCTGTGCCTCTTTCATTCTCTGACGGATAAGAATAATCTTCTCAGAAGATTCCCGAACTGAATCTGGACCAAGAAGGTGCTTCTCACCAGATTCTAACCAACAAGCAGGAGAACGACATGGCCTTCCGTAAAGAGCCTCGAAAAGAGCCATGCCAATACTTGACTGAAAGCTGTTGTTGTAGGAGAACTCTACAAGCAGTAAGTGATCCTCCCAACTACCACTGAAATCCAGAATACAACAGCGTAAAAGATCCTCTAAAACACGATTCACTCTCTCCGTCTGACTGTCGGTCTGAGGATGATAAGCAGTCGAGAGATTCAGCTTTGAGCCCAAAGCTGACTGTAGGCACTTCCAGAAGTGACTAGTAAAGATAGTGTCTCGATCACAGACGATAGAGCTAGGAATGCCATGAAGTCGAACGACTTCCTTCACATATAGCTTGGCAAGCTGAGGGGCAGTCCGAGTGGACTTAATAGGAATGAAATGAGCTGATTTGGTCAAGCGATCAACGATGACCCAAGTAGAAGTATGGCCTGACCTCGATCGAGGCAGACCGTCAATAAAATCCATGGATATCTGATCCCATTTCCATAATGGAATCTCTAGCGGCTGAAGAATACCAGATGGACGCTGATGCTCAGCTTTTATCTGTTGACAAGTCATGCAACGGCTTACATAACTTGCAACATCGCTCTTCATGCCCTCCCAATAAAATAGACGACACATGTCGGCATACATCTTACCCGACCCGGGATGAATAGTGTACTTAGTGCGATGACACTCGTCTAGAATGTCACGCCTAAGTGATAAATCAAATGGTACCAAAATACGGTTCTTCCTGCGAAGACACCGATGAGAATCAATAGAATAATCCAACAATGTCACATCACTGGATCCCGACTCAAGGAGATGAATGTATCGCAACACGTCTGGATCCTGCCGCTGAGCATGGGCAATGCGATCCAATAGAATAGGTCGAGCTTCCAAGCTGAATAACAAGATCTGAGGGTCAGAAGACAGAGCTCGATTTCGAATATCACACATAGAAAGAGTCTCAAGAATATCCCACTCGGCTATCATCATAGAAACTACTGCCGAGTGTTTGTGACTGAGTGCATCAGCCACACGATTACCCTTGCCAGGGGTATACTGAATGTCTAAGTCATATGAGGCGAGAAACTCAAACCATCGCTGCTGCCTCATATTGAGATCCTTCTGACTGAATAAATACTTCAGCGACTTGTGATCAGTGTAGAGAATGAAACGTTCGCCCAATAGATAATGACGCCACGTCTTCAAAGCAAAGACGATAGCTGCTAACTCAAGATCATGAGTAGGATAGCGAATCTCATTCGGACGTAGCTGCCTAGAAGCGTAAGCAACCACCCGATCCTTCTGCATAAGCACAGCACCGAGGCCGTTACCACAAGCGTCGGTGTAAACAACAAGATCCTGGTTACTCTCAGGAACCACAAGAATAGGAGCATGAGTGAGAAGTTCCTTCAGTCGCTGAAAGGAAGCTTCACACTTATCCGACCAAATAAAGCGAACACCCTTACGAGTCAGCGTCGTAAGGGGAAGTGCAACACGAGAGAAATCCTTGATAAATCGACGGTAATAACCCGCCAGACCAAGGAAGCTGCAAATATCATGAACGTTCTCGGGCTGCTTCCAACTCTGAATAGCTTCGATCTTGGCAGGATCGACAGAAATACCCTCAGATGATACAATATGGCCCAAGAACTTGACCTTGCTCTCCTAAAAATGGCACTTGGAGAGCTTGGCCTTAAGCTGATGCTGACGAAGAGTATCCAAGACGATCCGCAAATGATGAGCATGCTCTGCCTCGGATCTAGAATAAATAAGAATATCGTCGATGAAAACCAGAACGAATCTATCGATGTATTCCCGGAATACTCGATTCATAAGATCGACAAAGAAAGCCGGAGCGTTCGTCAAGCCGAACGACATGACCAACCACTCAAAAGAACCATAACGAGTGCGAAAAGCTGTAAGAGGAATGCTATCTTCGGCGACTCGTAGCTGATGGAATCCGGTGGTAAGGTCAAGCTGAGAGAAGACCTTCGCACCACTCAACATGTCGTAACGGGAATTAGAGTTAGACATGATTCAATGATAGATAATTAATTAAGGAATACTACGGAATATAACGGAATCCCTATACATATTCCTAACTTATCTATCAATAAACATAAGGAAGGGATTTGATTTAATTCGGATCTAATTTAAAATGTATTGTACTAAGTGTATCTGTTCTGTGTTTATTATGCTTATTCCTGAAACCAGGCTTTGATACCAAAGTGTAACGCCCCACTCTGAGACCCACTGTAACAAAGAGTATTACGGGGGTAATACTGTCTGTTAAAGCGGAGAATAGAGTATAGTGGAAGCGACCATTAGTAATCAAGCTATAACTATCTACCGAATACGTCGAAAGGTGGAATCTATTTAAATTTTTCTCAAATAGGTGGTTCAACATACTTGGTAAATACTTATAACGAAATTACAAATGGCTAAAGAGCTATCAGGACAAAGCATAATAACATAATGAAATAGCATCACAGAACAGAATCACATAACAGATATAAAATCCCAGAACAATACATCATCAATACAGATCCAAATACTATAAGTGCGTACAAAGCCACTGCTCACACATGTGAGTCAAAAATATGTACATATCAAAGTCTGAATAATAACATAAGCGGACACTAAGATAAGCTATCTCAAAAGCATAGCAGATAAGTCCAAAGCGGAAGCACAGAAGCTAAGTCCAGAGACCTAACCTGAAACAACTCGGTCTGACCCGAGCGAAAACACTCGGGTCAGGCTAGCTAAACAATCAGTAATAACTGAGATATATAATAATGCGGTACATAAATAAAACAGTACTTATCCAAAGAGAAGTATATTATGAACCACATGAATATAATGACGATCCCTAATCATCAATAAACAATACTCCAAAGAGAAATCAACACCAAAGTGTAGAATAAATAAAATCGCCTCATATCATCGGCGTAGCCAAAGCTATAAAAAGATGCCCATAGGCAATAATCCCAAGAGTGACCAGAGTCTGTAATCAATGCCCAAGCAAAGATCGATGCTCCAAAGAGCAATGGGATATACTGAAAAGTCAATGAAATCCAACACTGAAAAGCAGTGTCCAGAGACACTGTGAATCCACAAGGCAATCGCACTTACATCGTATGGTTCCATAGAACCAACACCGAATGGCGGTACTCGAATGGATATAAAAATCATCAAATAATACCAATATTGCACGTGCACCGACCAGAGTCGTTGTTGCCAAGTACTGTAGAGTTGTGATCGATCACTCGCACAGATGCGGAACGCGCGAGACGGCGAGATCCTTCCCAGAAGGATAAAGGCCCAGAGGCACACGCCGAAAATAAACTGCTCCATAGAGCAGGTGTCCAGAGACGGTTGCCCAGAGGCGTGGTGACCCAAAGGTCCAGTACTGGCCGCCCAGAGGCTAATGTGTCACTAATTTCTTGGAGAGGAACCCACAAAGTGTTAACAATGAGTCTCATACCCCACGTTCGCACTAAACGGTTTCCTAACCAATAGCAAGCTCACACTCCAAACAATAAAAAGTCTACCTCATATCATCGGTAAACTAGACCAAATGGTCAAAACGATCAATCGAATAGGTCGGGGATTAACTGGAAAGAAAATACACACGGTTTCCATAGGCCGGAGATTTCCTAACCGTTTAAGCACCTTTCCACTTCGCTCGACGTGCTAAAAGTGAGTGTGAGATTTTTATTATAGAAAATAATGGTGTAAAACGGATTTATAATTGATTTTGAAATCACTTTAAAACGGCTTTTTAAAACTCTCCTATTATGGAGTAATTAATTTAATAATTAAAAATAATATTATATAATAATTTTCAAAAGCCATTTTGGAGTGAAAAATCCTTTTAAAACCTTTTATAAAGCCCGTGTACGAAATCTAGAGACAAATCTCAAAGAAATCAATAAAACCAGAAAATCACTGAAAAAATTCTAAGTGTTTGAAACCATTCAAAAAAAACTGCTGCGAACCCAAGTTCGGCGATTTATTTGGACTAGCAAACTGAATCCAAATGACATGAAAACTGGTAGGCATATAGTCCAACATCCCTACTTTAAGATGCAAAAAGAATTTCTGGATTCTGAGTTGAGACGAAGTGGCAGCGACATCTCAAAGTTGAACCCAGAAAAAGATTCATACTGTTTTCCAACAGCGATCAGAGTTCAACTTCGGCACGAAATTCGAAGTACCAAACGAACTCCAATGTTGTCCAAATTTTCCTGAGATGGAGTTCGGAACTCCACCTTTCTAACGAGACTAAAAACGTCGAATTCCGACTTCCGATGCGAACGTGACTTCATCGCGGAGTGGCGCTCAAAAGCTAGAAACAGAGGTGATATTTGATTTTTCGTTTTTTTTTCTTTTTCTTTTTTTTGAACGCGGGCCCAGCCCGCGTCAGTCCGCCCCAGCACGCCTGGGCTGGGTTGGGACGCGGGCTTCGGCCCGCGTCCACTGCTCCCCAGCCCTGGCGAGCTGGGGAGATAACAATAATCCCCAGCCCGCCTGGGCTGGGGTTGAGACACGGGCCGAAGCCCGCGTCTTCTATCCCCCAGCCCAGGCGGGCTGGAGGGGGGGAATTAAATCCCCAGCCCACCTGGGCTGGGGTGGGACGTGGGCTTCGGCCCGCGTCCCCGCTTCCCCAGCCCACCCGGGCTGGGGAGGCCGTGTAAACCCCCAGCCCAGGCGGGCTGGGCGGTGCGGCCAGCCCATCCAGGGCTGGCCTGCCTCTGGCTAGCCCAGCTGGGCTAGCCTACTGCACCAGGGCAGCAGCCAGGGTGCAGCCCAGACCTGCCCTGGTGCACCCAGAATGGTTTTTCAGCCTATTTTCAGGCTGTAGCAAATTCCAGCCAGCCAATTTTGTTGTTTTTGAGCTTTTGGGGTGATTTTTTCCAATTTTTAGGATCAAATTTTCACCAAAATTAACTAGCAATTATTACTAATAGATATAACTAACAATAATTACTAATAGATAGTAATTACCTTAATGAAGCAAAAAATCAAATGGTTAGAGTGCAACAATCAAAGCAAGCCAAACACCTCTCTCCAAGCAAAGATCAAGAGGCTTCAAGGACCCAAAATCAACAAAAAAATAAAACAATGATTACAACAAGAAGGTTGAGATAAATAGGGATTAAGAAGGAGGATTAGAGAATAGGAGAGATTGCATTACCTTTCTTCTTCTTCTTTTTTAGGATTTAAACTAATTTAATTATGAAGAGAAGGAGATAGATCTTCTAAAGGGAGGCCATTAGTTTTGCTTAGATTTAGGTTTAGGAATTTATGAAGAGAATGAGGGTTAGGGTTATGAAATGAGTTTGAGATATTATAAAGGAGTGGGTTAGGCTAATGGGTCATGATAAGGGGCTTTAAAACCCATTAGGACTTAGTTTATTTTTTAATCTTATCATGTAAACAAAAATCCTAATAAGCATCCTAGTTTTTAATTAAAACCATGTAATTGTCTCATTTGGCCCATTAACCCATAATCACTTTTTATTTAAAAATTCCCCATTTCAACTCAAAATATTTTAATTTGCAAACCAATTGTAAATTTAAATTCCCGAAAATTTGTTTAGCCCCCTTTTTAACCTAAAGTCATAATTCTAATTCATTATTCGGTAATTGCAATCTCAGGGTTGTTACATAAATAGAAGTAAACATAGCAATCAGACAATTAAAGTAAAGCAATTATCACTCGAGTCAAGGTCAGTGTTTTCCAAGTACAAACCCCCAAGGCCTGAACCAAGATCCGATAAGCACCCAGAAAACATCGCTCTTGAGATCGAATGACGATACAACCAAACATCCATGACTCTGACTATCACTGTTATCTTTGCTTCGATACCACCGTTAATTGAATGACCGGCACATTCTTTCAGCCATCCGTCAAGGGTTAATGGCAACCCCGGTTCTAGACAGAACTCCGCACGTCGTCGCAGCCCATGCCTAGGACTATCGAATCTGCCCAGAGTACTCGACTACAATCATAGTCTTTAGGGACTATCGCATCTGCCCAGCGTACTCTTGCTTTGAGTCTGCTAGAACCTTCAATAACGATGAAACCTCAGCCTTCTAGTCATCCTCCTCGGCGACTATTTCCGTACTAGCTCAAGCACCTCTCGAGCAAACCATTATCCTCAAACCCGAACCATTTCACCGAGTCATCAACATGCTTGGAATGATCCCATCTAGATTAAACCAAGGCTATCTCATACCATGCCTCGCTTCATCTCATCATAGCAAAGCCTCATCTCAACATCAACATCATCAAATCTATCCATATGAGCTTCATCATCCGCCACATATGCCACGAGCAGCTTTTCCAATTCAAGAGCCTTTCCCTTAGCTTTCGAATCATCTTCGACCATCTTGTCTAAATCCATCAACTAATCAACTAATTTATAACAATCAATCAAATCAATCATTAATCCAAGTAATCAATCATGCAAACAAGATCTAAAAGCAATTATAACTAAAATGGCAATTTTTGTAAATAAAGAGTCCAAATCTAACAAGCATGAATCATGAGCAATATCTCTACAACTTGATGAATGAACTTGCATAGATTAACATGTAGTAAAATGGATGTCAAATCATCATGAACAATAGATCTACACTTAAGTTTATGAAAATGCATGGAAATCACTATTTTAACACATAATCAAGCCACCAATCCGATATACTCCTTTGGATCCTTGTGAGAGATAACCACCACTCACCAAATCACCTAAACACCTCAAAAGCAACACACTTCAGATTTGGACAGCCAAGAATCTAACTCGATCTATCAAAACTCCGCTTCAAACGATGAAATCTCTCTTCGATGGATGAAGATCTTCAATCTAAGCTCTTGGATCTTCGATTTGGATGGAAGGAATCATAAGATTAAAGTGGAGAAAAGAAGTGAAGAGGTATAGAACTTGAGCTCTCAAAATAGCAGCACTTCGTCGCTTCAAAATCCGGATCCCAAAAAGTGAGAAAAACCCGTGTATTTATACGTAGAAATTCCTTAGGTCGTTCGCCCCCGCCTTAGGTCGTCCACGACCTAACGAGACCCCACGACCTACGACCTAACGACTTAACTGCTTACGCGACTTAACAACAATCGTGACCTAACACTTGCGCGACTTAGCTGGGTTACGACCTAACACCTCACGACCTAACTATACCCAGCATACTATCATAGGTCATCTACGACCTAACTAAACATACCATAGCGACTCAACGACTTATCTTAACTCGTCCACGACCTAAGAAAACCCTACGACTTAACTGCCTTCAACCAAAGACTTAGCCTTTACGCGACCTAACTAGCATATAGCAACCTGATATAGGTCGCTCACAACCTAACTAAATCATAGGTCGCTCACGACCCAACTATACACAAAATCTACCTTAGGTCGCATACGACCTAACTTCATTACAAGGCTACATAGGTCGCTTACGACCTAAACTACAACAACTGAAATCCTTAAGTCGCTCGAATGACCTACCTTCCTTAGGTCGCTAACCTGCTTATGCCGCTAACTCCTATGTCGCTTATCTCGTTAAGTCGCTATCCCCCTTAAGTCGTTCACTCGACCTAAGCCACCACACGACCTAACTTCTACACGACTTATCCCATAATCCTTAGGTCGCCAACTTCCTTAGGTTGCCAACTTCCTTAGGTCGCCAACTCCCTTAAGTCGCTCCACCGACCTAACTACTATACGACCTAAGCTCTGAACGACCTAACTCAAGACGCTCTAACAACAGTTTTACGATGTTTCGATTCGTAAAAATACGGGTCGTTACATTCTCTCCCCCTTAGGAATTTCGCTCCCGAAATTCCAAACAAACAAGAGCAATCAAAACTATTCTGCATGCCTACCATCCATAGCAATCAACAAACCATGCATCCAATTCTAGCCTAGCATGCAGAATTCTAAAACTAGAACAAGTTACAATGTCGTGAGATGCCACGACACCTTATGGCCATACCTTGAAGAGTTCAGGATGAGCTGCCTTCATCCTCTCTTCCACCTCCCATGTACAGTCGTTAACATCATCACTCCATTGTATCTTGAGCAACCTAACTACCTTCCTCCTAAGCTGTTTCGTGTCAGTTTCCACAACACGAAGCGGCTTACGAGGTCTCTCAACAACTGGATCTACCTCAAAATCTTCACAGCTATCAACAGAAACCACTGTATTCGAGTCATGCACATACTTCCGTAGATACGATACATGAAAAACATTGTGCACACTCGACATCTTTTCTGGTAACTCCAATTTGTAGGCGAGCTTTCCAATTCGCTCGATAATCGAGAATGGTCCAACAAATCTCGGAGTCAATTTTCCTTTCTTCCCGAATCGAATAACATTCTTTAGTGGAGAAATCTTCACAAAAACCATATCACCTACGTCGAATTCTAAATCCTTACGACGCTTATCAGCATAACTTTTCTGTCGGTCTTGGGCTGCCTTCATTCATTGCCGAATGATCTCTATGCAATCTGATGTCTGTCGAATCATTTTTGGCCCAAGTATCAGCTTTTCTCCTGTTTCTAACCAACATGTCGGAGAGTTACACGGTCTTCCATACAGTGCCTCATACGGTGCCATACCAATGCTTGACTGGTAACTGTTATTATACGAAAATTCCACCAAATGAAGATGATCTTCCCATGATCCTCCGAAATCCAAAACACATGCTCTAAGGAGATCTTCCAAAACTCGATTGACTCTCTCGGTCTGACCATCTGTTTGGGGGTGATAAGCTGTACTCAAACACAACTCGGTTCCCAAAACTTCCTGGAAGCTCTTCCAAAATCCACTAGTGAACAATGGGTCTCGATCGCTCACTATACTCTTCGGAATACCATGGAATCGAACTATCCACTTAACATACAGCTCAGCCAACTTTGATGCAGTCCTAGTTGATCGAACAGGAATGAATCTTGCACTCTTAGTCAAACGATCTACGATGACCCAAATCCCTTCATTTCCCGTTCTTGTCCTAGGTAACCCATCAATAAAATCCATCGATATTTGCTCGCACTTCCATGTAGGAACTTCTAAGGGCTGAAGCGATCCACTTGGCTTTTTCTATTCGGCTTTTACCAACTGGCAGTTCATGCACATGGAAATAAAATTTCCCACATCCTTCTTCATACCTTCCCAGTAATAGGTTCTCTTCATATCCTGATACATCTTATTTCCACCTGGATGAATTGTCAGCTTCGAGTGATGACTTTCCTTCAGAACTTCATTCCTCAATTCATCTATATCAGGAACAACTAGTCGTCCTTGCTTTCGAAGCCAACCCTCTCGATCGACCTCGAATCCTTTATCCTTTTCTGGGTCCAATCCAGATTCCAAATCACGGATAATCTTGACAAGCTTATCGTCTCGCTTTTGGCTCTCGCCAATCCTTTCCACAAGGGTCGGTCTTATCGATAAGTTTGCCAATATCTCAGGTTCCAATTCACATCTGGGCCTGAAGTCAAATCCAGCTAAATACTCGAGACTCTTCCATTCTGAAAACATGGCTCCCAATCCTGCATGTCTTCGACTTAACGCATCTGCCACTGCGTTACCCTTTCCCGGAGTATAGGCTATACCAAAATCATATGATGCTAAAAACTCTAGCCATCATTGCTGCCTAAGATTCAAATCCTTTTGGGAGAAAAGATACTTCAACGACTTATGATCTGTAAACAACTCGAATCGAACTCCCAATAGATAATGTCTCCACATCTTCAGAGCAAATACAATCGCCGCTAACTCCAAATCATGAGTCGGATAATTCCTTTCATGCGGCTTCAGTTGTCGACTTGCATACGCGACAACTTTACCCTTCTGCATCAGCACTGCTCCAAGTCCAGTACCACATGCATCGGTGTAAACCACCATCTCATCATTTCCACTTGGAATAGTCAAAATAGGAGCACTTGTCAGTTGCTCTTTCAGGATTCCGAAAGCTTGCTCACACTTAGCATCCCATCTGAATACTTGGCTCTTATTCATCAATCCTGTTAATGGTGCAGCTACCTTGGAAAAGTCTTTGATAAATCGACGATAGTATCCTGCTAATCCAAGAAAACTTCTCACATTAGATGCATTCTTAGGTCTACCCCAATCCTGGATTGCTGCTATCTTGGCGGGATCAACCGCTATTCCGCTTCCAGAGATAATATGGCCTAAGAACATCACTTCGCTCTTCCATAAATGACACTTCAAAAACTTAGCCTTCAGCTGATGTTTCCGTAAGATTTCCAAAACAATACGCAAGTGCATTTTGTGATCTTCTTCAGTTCTGGAATAAATCAAAATATCATCCACGAACACTAGTACGAACTTGTTCAACTGATCTCTGAACACTCTATTCATAAGATCCACAAAATATGTTGGTGCATTGGTCAACCCAAACGGCATTACCAGCCACTCAAAGAAACCGGATGGTGTCCTGAAAGCAGTCTTCGACACACTATCCTTAGCCACTCTTAACTGGTGAAATCCCGTAGCAAAATCCATCTGAGCAAACACCTTAGCTTCGTGAAGCTGATCAAACAAGTCATCTATTCTCGGCAATGGATACTTGTTCTTCTTAGTCACTTTATTCAGCTCACGATAATCCACACACAACCTCAACGATCCATCCGCTTTGGTTACAAACACAACTGGTGCACCCCATTAGGACACACTACGCCGAATGAATCCTTTCTGTAAAAGATCATCAACCTGCACCTTCAACTCCTGCTGTTCCCTAGGCGCCATCCGCCTAAGAGGCATCACAACAGGTCTGGCTCCTTCAACTAGATCGATACGAAACTCAATCTCTCTATGCGGCGGTAACCCTTTGACCTCATCAAAGACATCCTCAAACCCATTAGCGATTGGCATAGATGACAGTCCATCCCGTGGAACAACCAGCGAATACATGAAGCTCATGAAGACGCCTTCCTCAAGCTTACATCGTATCACAACCTTTCGCCCCTCCACATTCTCGACTGTCACCTCCAACCTTTCACAATCAACCTTTGCCGCATACTTCCTAAGCCAGTCCATACCGAAAATAATTCTGAACCCCACAAAGTTCAGAACAAAACAATCACAAACAAATGAGCAATCATGACTCGATACAATCAGACCACGGCATAGCATACACAGACAAGACAAACCCCCAACTGGGTTAGTCACAACCAATGGCCTATCAACGATATCCGGTTCTAAACCCAACTGGCCTACAAGTTCATTACAAACAAAAGAATGCGACGCTCCAGTATCAAATAACACTCTAACTGGAACACCACATATGGAAAGAGTACCTTGAACCACCACACTCTTTCCTTTCTCTTCAACGGTAGGAGCTTTTGAAGATGATGGAACAGCCCCCAAAGCATAAGCTTGCACAATCTGCTTGTCCTTCCGCGGTTTTGGACAATTCTTCCTAATATGCCCCGGCTTGTCACAGTTGTGACACTTCATCGGCACCTTCGGATTCTTGCAATCCCTGGAGAAATGGCCCTTCTGCTGACAATTGTAGCAGGTCACTTCGCTCTTCGGCTTCTTCTGGCCATCCTTACCCTTTTTATGCTACTGCTTCCTCTTCTTGTTTCCACCCTGCTGTGGTTTAGACTCTTCCCTGGTCACAGCAACAACAGATCCTTCTTTAGGAAACAGATTCTCGTGTCTGAGAGCCTTCTCTACAAGCTTCTCAAATGGAGAGTCCAAATGATCCACCAACTGCCTCCCAAGATAGTTGTCCAAGCCTGTCACAAACTTCTCGTTCTTCTGATATGAAGATTCAATATATGACCGGACATACTTGGACAAGGCTTCAAACTCAGAAACATACTCAAGGACTAGTCTTCCACCTTGCTTGAGCTCCACAAACTTCTTGAACAGAACAGACTTCTGAGTTGTAGAAATGAACTTAGCTTCAAATCTGGCTTGGAATTGCACCCAAGTAATTTCTTCCTCCGGTGTGTCAATGGTGATAGAGTTCCACCAATCAGAAGCTCTTCCTTGAAGCTGTCTTGATGCTAGCTTCCTTTTGGTTGCATCCTCGATTCCCAAGTCACCAAAGATCCTTCTACAAGCATCTATCCATCTCTGGACTTCAATAGTTGATTCTGTCCCCAAGAAAATCTTTCCTCCAAGAGCAGTGTATAATCCTTACATAGCTTAGCAAAACCCACTGGTCTTGGAGTTTGAACATGAACTCCAACATCTACTGATGGCCCTAAAGTTGGCATCCTTCTCATGATCGAGGTCATCATAGCTTCGAACATAGCTGCATAATCAGCAGCCCCCTTAGCAGCACGGCCTTCCCTAGCAGCTGGTCTCCCTCTTCGATTCATTCTCAATATCTATAAAAGAAATGATTAATACACCTTGAGAAACAACTGCATAAGGGGTTCAAATCATTCTAAGCTACTATATTATATATAGTAATCATCCATCAAAATACAATTACGTCTCTCATACGTAGTTACGTCAGCGAGCGTTGGGTAAAATCGATTAACCAAAACTCTGATACCAAATGTGACGACCGCCCATGACCCCTGCACTAGATATAGAAATAGTGCGCTGTAAGGTGTGCCAGGCAGCCATGGATGATTGCAAAGGTTAAGTTAAAACAGCAGAATCTATCGTATAACTCACAGCGTATGGATAAAATACAATAGAAAGTATATATAGTGAAGCTTTACAGAACAGAATCTCTATTAAACCTCATAATAGTTTGGTACAACATCTGAATAGTCAATACATCAAGCCTCACTACATAACACTCAGAGAATTATACAAAGCAGCGGAACATCCAGTACATATAGTAAGAAAATAATATGCAAGCCTCTAGCTCGTCTTCGTCATCAGCATCGTCGGAAATTAAGAACAGCACCTGTCACTTGCTACCTAGTCTGCCCATCCCAAAGCGGATGAACAACCCAAGGTAATAAGAGTTGAACATAAAACCTTGAGTCAGACAACAGTCTTAGTGAGCGACAAATTAACTAACAACATACCAAAAGAGCATAAAGGTAAAAGGAATAGGAATCCAACCCTCCCACTCCACCTCTTCCTACAGTGATAGCCCCCAGACACACTAAACAGAAGTAAACATAGCAATCAGACAATTAAAGTAAAGCAATTATCACTCCAGTCAAGGTCGGTGTTTTCCAAGTACAAACCCCCAAGGCCTGAACCAAGATCAGATAAGCACCCAGAAAACATCGCTCTTGAGACCGAATGACGATACAACCAAACATCCATGACTCTGGCTATCACTGTTATCTTTGCTTCAATACCACCGTTAATTGAATGACCGGCACATTCTTTCAGCCATCCGTCAAGGGTTAATGGCAACCCCGGTTCTAGACAGAACTCTGCACGTCGTCGCAGCCCGTGCCTAGGACTATCGAATCTGCCCAGAGTACTCGACTACAATCATAGTCTTTAGGGACTATCGCATCTGCGCAGCGTACTCTTGCTTTGAGTCTGTTAGAACCTTCAATAACGATGAAACCTCAGCCTTCTATTCATCCTCCTCGGCGACTATTTCCATACTAGCTCAAGCACCTCTCGAGCAAACCATTATCCTCAAACCCGAACCATTTCACCGAGTCATCAACATGCTTGGAATGATCCCATCTGGATTAAACCAAGGCTATCTCATACCATGCCTCGCTTCATCTCATCATAGCAAAGCCTCATCTCAACATCAACATCATCAAATCTATCCATATGAGCTTCATCATCCGCCACATATGCCACGAGCAGCTTTTACAATTCAAGAGCCTTTCCCTTAGCATTTGAATCATCTTCGACCATCTTGTCTAAATCCATCAACTAATCAACTAATTTATAACAATCAATCAAATCAATCATTAATCCAAGTAATCAATCATGCAAACAAGATCTAAAAGCAATTATAACTAAAATGGCAATTTTTGTAAATAAAGAGTCCAAATCTAACAAGCATGAATCATGAGCAATATCTCTACAACTTGATGAATGAACTTGCATAGATTAACATGTAGTAAAATGGATGTCAAATCATCATGAACAATAGATCTACACTTAAGTTTATGAAAATGCATGGAAATCACTATTTTAACACATAATCAAGCCACCAATCCGATATACTCCTTTGGATCCGTGTGAGAGATAAGCACCACTCACCAAATCACCGAAACACCTCAAAAGCAACACACTTCAGATCTGGACAGCAAAGAATCTAACTCGATCTATCAAAACTCTGCTTCAAATGATGAAATCTCTCTTCGATGGATGAAGATCTTCAATCTAAGCTCTTGGATCTTCGATTTGGATGGAAGGAATCACAAGATTAAAGTGGAGAAAAGAAGTGAAGAGGTATAGAACTCGAGCTCTCAAAATAGCAGCACTTCGTCGCTTCAAAATCCGGATCCCAAAAAGTGAGAAAAACCCGTGTATTTATAGGCAGAAATTCCTTAGGTCGTTCGCCCCCGCCTTAGGTCATCCACGACCTAACGAGACCCCACGACCTACGACCTAACGACTTAACTGCTTATGCGACTTAACAACAATCGCGACCTAACACTTGCGCGACTTAGCTGGGTTACGACCTAACACCTCACGACCTAACTATACCCAGCATACTATCATAGGTCATCTACGACCTAATTAAACATACCATAGCGACTCAACGACTTATCTTAACTCGTCCACGACCTAAGAAAACCCTACGACTTAACTGCCTCCGACCTAAGACTTAGCCTTTACGCGACCTAACTAGCATATAGCAACCTGATATAGGTCGCTCATGACCTAACTAAATCATAGGTCGCTCACGACCCAACTATACACAAAATCAACCTTAGGTCGCATACGACCTAACTTCATTACAGGGCTACATAGGTCGCTTACGAACTAAACTACAACAACTGAAATCCTTAAGTCGCTCGAACGACCTACCTTCCTTAGGTCGCTAACCTGCTTATGCCGCTAACTCCTATGCCGCTTATCTCGTTAAGTCGCTATCCCCCTTAAGTCGTTCACTCGACCTAAGCCACCACACGACCTAACTTCTACACGACTTATCCCATAATCCTTAGGTCGCCAACTTCCTTAGGTCGCCAACTTCCTTAGGTCGACCTAACTACTATACGACCTAAGCTCTGAACGACCTAACTCAAGACGCTCTAACAACAGTTTTACGATGTTTTGATTCGTAAAAATATGGGTCGTTACAATATCTATATATATAATAAATCAAATCATCTCTTAAAAATTCAAATCAATCAAATTTTCCAAAACAAAGCTGTAGCAAAACTCCAGAATGGTTTCTTCGCTTGGAAACTCGAAAATGAACGTCGATGATGCTGCAGTCATCACCGAAATTATTATCCAGCGACAAAGAGAAGAGCACTGATTTTTAAACTTTAAAATTCTTTGGAAACAAATTTCTATTCAAAAATACTTTAAATAATATATCCTTTTAAAGCTTTAAACACAAAGTTCGAAACCATCAGAAATTAAATTCTCAAATTCTTGATTTAAATTCATTTCAGTTTCCAAATCAAATTTATAAACAACTATTTATAAATTCATTCATAGAATGATAAATCAAGTATTATCATTTCAAATAATCAATTTAAATCAATTTATTAAATTCCATAATATTTACTTATCAAAATTTATTTCATTAACCAAATTTTAAAATAATATTGTGTTAGTTTGTTCTGTCAAAGTGTTTTAGAAATCCTATCGATAGCGTTGATCAGACGAATCGATCGGAAGCCCAAATCAACATCAACAACTCAAACAACACAATATATAAAACAAAACATAGATTTACAAGTACAATTCAAAATGTTATGAAGATAGGTTGGACACAAAAGACAAGATGATTATAACAGAGTAGGGAGATGGATAAGCTTAAATAAATCGCGGGCAACCTTAACCGGGTCAACCGTGACTTAATGAATAAGATCAAATGTGTATTTTCTGGAAATCTACATTCGATCTCAAGAGATAGAGTTTGGAACAACAAAAGATATTAGCATCTAAACCAAGGATAAATATAAATCTCTGGTGAATCAATGCTAATTTGTAAAGGAGTTTCCCTTTTTACAAGTCATTAGAGTATTGGCGAGACCGCCAATTCACTATAAAGATCATTCAAAGTGGAGTTATGGAATACTCCAGAATCAAAAGAAGATGAATAGTGAGGGGGAAGAATGGATTTTGGAACCGTAGGGAACGTTCCAAAATTCAAAGGAATTTCGAATCAAAAGGAAGAGATTCAAGCTTGAATGAAAGTGATTCTGTGAATAAATTTACCATACATTCTAAGGTTTGCCTAGAGCTACCAAAGCTCTGATACCAACTGTAACGAGCCGATATTTTCAACCGTTCGCATCCATTATAAGTGTATAGGTAGACACTCATGCCGGAATTGAATTGCTCAAAATACCGCATTGTAAATAAAATTTGGCAAATCTCAGAATATACAGTAAATAAATATAATCACAGATCACAGACACGGAGTAAAATAATGCAGCAGAAGTAAAGGAAATAGTAGTTCATGAAGCTACTATGTAAATATATCAGAGTTAAATAAGATACAACAGACGAAATAAAGTACAACAGAAGTCTCAATAAAATAACCAAGTACAAGTTGAGTAGAACAACAGAACTAAAATAGATAGGACAAGACAAGTAGATAATCTCCAGCGATTCAAATCTCCAAGAGAGTGGAAATCCAAATCTGTGAATAACTTAGGCTGACCCGAGCGTAAAGCAAAACACAAAACACTTTAGTCAGGACAATATATACTTATATAATGTAAACCAACTCAAGTGAACTATAATAAAGGTACAAGTAACTTAAAGAATGCTTGGGATCGCCCATTCTTTAAGGATCCGTTAAACTATTTACTATGTAGTAATATACGCTATATACAGTAGTGTCTAATTAGTAAAGTATAATCATATAGAAAATAGCGTTAAGGGGATGGTGAACCTTAACACGGTCGGATCTTTAAACCAAAATCGTAGTGGGCTCGATATGGTAGGTGACATGGCACACACGGCAATGCCAGGGTAAATATACCAATTACGCACACGGACTGATGGAAACGCATAGCAGCCACTACCGCTCCACCTCGAACAACACTCCCAAATCAAGGGTGCACACCAAATCAATCACAAGTAATAGAATGGAATCGAAGAAGTGTGTTCGATAAGAGGTGCTACCTCACTGGTCCGAGATCGCTCCTGTTTTAGCCACCTTATGCCAACTCACGAGAGCTGGGTCCACGTATATACCTTAGGATCGTCGCCATCATCCTACTTCATTCTGGAAACTCCACCGCGTACGCAGTTGTCAAAGTGGTTTTCGGTATCGACAGAGAGTATGTCCATATCCGATCCCGGTCTCTCTAACAACCAATCGTTATTATAACCCGTGGTTATAATTTAAAACAGTTTATACTTCAAAATAGAATATCATTTCAAATCCAAATCTTTATCAAAATAAAGATTAAATCAATTCCAAACCATTTCAATATATTTAAAATATCATATTATTTCAAAACTTCATTTCAAATCATTTCAATATATCAAAATAATCAAAATATCATATCCTTTCGAAACTTCATTTCAAATCATTTTAATATATCAAAATATCAAATCTTTCCAAAACTTCATTTCAAATCATTTTAATATACCAAAATATCATATCCTTTCAAACTTCATTTCAAATCATTTTAATATACCAAAATATCATTTGAGTTCAAATCTAAATATTCAACTTTAAATACTTTTTTAAATTTAAAGATATCATTCATTTATTATCATTTCAAGTCACCTTTATAAATAGTTTATATTTCAATCAAAATAATTCATTTAAACCATTTAAAAGTGTAATTATTATACTTTCAAATCAAGTATTAAAATTTCCAAAGTTTCAATTCAATTCAATCATTTATTTCAATTAAATTTCCATAAACCATTTCAAATCTTATAAATTTTAAATATAGATTTAATCCACAAAATAACTATTCAAATTATAAAATAAATTCCAAAGCTTTATTATCCTATATTTTATAAGTCCAATATCTTTTAAATAGATTCAAATTACAAGTAAACCAAATATTTTCATACTAATATAAACTTCAATTATTTATTCCAAGATTTAATATCATTTCAAATTCATTTCAAAATATAAAAATATCATTTCAAACCATCATCTATTTAATTTAAATTTAAATACCATTTAATCATATTTTAAAATAGTTGTATTTCCCAAATCAACTATTCCATTAATATCATTTTAAGTCAATTCATTATATTTAATAATTAAATATTTAATTTCCAAAATTTTATCATTTTCAAAGATCATTTATTCATTTATATTTATTAACCAAAGAAAATTCAACTTTCACAGCACTTAGAAAATGCTACGAAATGTTATGTTCAAAAACAGTTCATTAACAAAAGACGGCATTTAAAATGCTGTAATATCTTAATTTAGTTTCAAATAAAACTTTAGTTAAATTCAACAACTATAGCACTAACAAAGTGCTATAATAACCCTTAGTTCAAATTTGCTATTTGGTTCATTTAAAACAACACAGTATTTTCCAATGCTGTAATATCTTTACATTACATTTCAAAAATGCTGTCAAATCAAATTCAGAGTTTTATTTACAATTTCACACATAATTAACTTTTAATATAAATCATTTTGACTTATAAAATAATATATTTTCACATTTAAAACAATCATTTAAATACCTTTATTTCTATGATTTTATAAAATCAAATTTCCATACAAAAATCAAATTAAATAACAATTAAATTTTCATTTCTTTAATTACATTCTTAACTTAACAACTAAGTTTAAATTTCCAAAATATAACTTATTTCCATTTATTTTACTTAATTAAAATCTCACTTTTAATAAAATTTAAAATTTCCCAATTTAAGTTATATTTCAAAATTCAGCTTAAATGTTCATTTAATTCATATTTTAATTTATACAAAATCATTAACACTTTTAAAAATTATTATTACTTGATAAAATCATTAAATTCATCTTTTAAATCAAATTTGTCATATATTCTTACTTACATACATTCCATTAAAAACAAAATCATAAATTCCAAAATTTACTTATATTCCAAATTCTACTTCACCATTTACTTAATTCATTTATTTAATTTGTAGAAAATCACTAATATTTTATAGAAATCATTTTAATAAAATTTAAATTAAAATATCATAATATTTACATTTTTAAAATATTTTATAAATTTCAGAAAAATATATAAACCACGGGTCTGTATAAAATTTTCTAGCCTAGGTCAAGTGATACGGATATGTATCATTTCAATCCGCAATTTACAAAGAAAACCGGGTTTTATCATTTCAAACCCGCAATCCCAAGTAATATAAATAAATAAATAAATAAAAACCGTTCAGGCTTATCATTTTAGCCCATAACGATTTTTCCCTATTCTAAAGTCCGTTTGGGTATGTATCATTTCAACCCATAGTGATTCTATACTAACAGGGAACTTGCAGTGTGATAAACTGATAAAAATGAACAGAATAACATCATATAACAGTAATGGATGATATAACATATATAATAACAGGGGTAAACATTATATGATCATAATATAACAGTTATAACAGGATGATATAATTTTACAGATTCAAATGGTGTCAGCTTACTAGTTATATAAGTACACATCGTCTGGTGAGAATTACTCACTTGTTTAAGCTGGAGATGACGACCACAAACACACAACAAAGATTTCTAGAGGCACGAAAGCACGACAACACGAATATGATTTGAGATGGGAGAGCCAAAGATTAATTTCCTAGTCATATTCAAACAAAACAAATATAGACAACATGAGTTTTCAACCTAAAATTCAATAAAACAATGTTAGAAATGAATGCATGAACCAAAGCCAAAGTGATTGCACATGCTTTCTACCATATATGCTTCAGCTCCAGATCTGAAATGCATGGCTAAGGAGTGGGTTTGGATATGGTTTTGGGTTGGTAAGGGTTGGCCAAACATGGACTTGAAGGTGATGAATATAGGTGCATCAATTCAACTACAAGGCAACATATACAAGGCAAATTACAACACCTCTAGGCCACAATAGGGTTCGGCCAGAGGCTATGTGGGCTTGGCCTGGTGTTCAGGTAGTGGTGGTTGATGTGGCAGAGGGTGGAGGTCAGGTCAGAGGTGGTGGTGGTGGAGGAAGTGGTGGCAAAAGGTGGAAGAAGAAGGAGATGGCAATTCTAGACTAGGTTTGGCACATGTGATGGTTAGTGCTAGTTTAGGTGGATTTTTGTGATGATCTTCACCATGGCTTGGCTTGGCCTGAGGAGGGGAGGTGTTAGGCTGTGTGATGGTCAGAGAAAAGTGGTGGTGGAGGTCGGGTCAGAGCTGGAGGAGGAGGAGCCAAGCCTAGAAGAAGAGAGCAAGTGCAAAAATCAATGTAAACAAGTAGAAAAAGAATAAGAAAAAGTTGAAAATCATTACCCAAACTTTCCTCAATAGCCATGGCCGAAATTCTTTTGTTTCAGAAATGAAAATGAATGTACGTGAATAGAAAATAGAGTATGCAGCTGAAAGATGTGGATAGTAAAGGCTAATTGATGAAAAGATAAGTTACAAATGTGAAAGGTTGGAAGATAAAAGGCCTTAGGCAAATCAAAAGTCATAACCTTTCAAATTTCTTTTAATTTCTTTATATAAGTTTATATTACTGAAAATAATAATACATTCAGTCATAAATTCGGAAATATAACAAAATATAATATATATATATATATATTAATTATATAAGGTTAAAATAAGAAAATAGCACAAAATTGCAACTAGTCTAGAAAATTTGACAAAAAACAGAATAAACTTTGGAAAAATTATATGGACTTGGAAAAATATTTATAAATAAAGATAAGAACATAAAATAAAATGCATTCACAAAATGAATAAATAAATTTTAATTAAATATAATTTAATTGAAGAAAATAGCAGAAAAATGGAAACTAGCCTTTAAAAATAGAAAATAAATGCAACATATTTTGGAAAAATTCTATTATCACATTAAAAATATTAAAAGACAAAAATATACATAAAAAAATATTAACACATATTAGAAAAAAATATGACAACTAAAATATAATTTAAAATAGACAATATTGCTAAATACATCAGTTTACACACAATATTGAAATGTACATAACTTTTACAGTTTAACTCCGTTTTCAACGAAACAAAAAGCAGTGTTCAAGTTATTACATCTATTTTCATAATAAAAGATAAAATTTAAGATTTTATATAATTTAAATTTGAAGTTTAAAAGTCAAAGATTGAACAGTTTGACCAGAATTTCACTTTTCAATAAAATATTCAATTTATACTAGTTTGAAACTATAATTCACTTAAAAATCAACATTTATATTTTTAAAATGAAAAGTTTGAAATATAAAAAGTTTAAAATAATTTAAAAATAAAAAAAGTCAATTTTAAATAACATACAAAATCTAGGGTTGTTACAACTAGGAGGCACGCTTCAATTGAAGTTCGAAAATTTGGCGAGTGAATAGTGTTTAGATATTTTTATTTGCTATAAATAGGACCTATTCACATATAAAACCAGCAAAACTAGCCGCCATCTCCCTATTCACATTGGACGACCATCATCCATTAGAGCCACCACGTCCACTTTCAGGCCAAACCTCCAACTACAAACTTGTTCGTGACGATGAGATGAGCATGATCAATGGTGGAGGTCGCTTAAGGCGAAGTGTGGTAGTCATAATTCGACTCCGACATGGCGGCAGGTCTTGGCCTAATTACGACAGGTGACGATGCTAGGGAGGTCCAGTCTAGTGGCACTCGAAGATGGGTGGTTGTGGCGTTCTTGGGTGAAATGCGGTGGAGAACGGTGCCACGATTGCGGCGAGGTGGTGATGCAAAGTCGCAATGTTGAGAGGTTTAAGTCACGATGCTTGGAGTTGAAAACAAACGAAGGGATTAGGTTTAAACATGGCGATTAAATTGCCTAATGAATGTAATTAATAATAAAATCAAATGTTTATAAATGTCTAACTTTTTTATATGAGGTCGGATTTAAATGCGATGAGTTGCATTACATTCGTATCGGTGAAATCTACGTTATGGAATGAGATCAGATGGATCGATCGGATTTAACGCCTGTTCAATTTTAATTCGAACTGGAACATTTTGGCGATAACTGGAATCAAAGTGAGTTAACTCACCTCACTGGCCCACTTATATTTCTATATAAGTGCGAATAATTTTATTGTTGCTATTTGTTGACTGTTTGGATGATTTACTATTTTCTGTGTTAGTTTGGATATATTCCCGCCCTAGAGCGGATGAGACCCTATTAAGTTCTAGTGTATGAGCGGATGACCCTTTGTATACGATCCTGCCTCAAAGTGGTTGGTTTATATTATTTGATTATATACTATATGTGATGCAGAGGGATAGGTTGAAGGATTCCAACTGGATTCCTCACACAATTGATTTTACTTTTCATATATTTTGATATATGACATTTTGGATGCCATATTTGATGACATGGATATGATTTTATTTATTTAGTACTATAGTAGCACTGGGCCATATTTTAGTATTTTGAAATACTATAAAATAGTGATTTTGAATTGAAATGGTTTTTAAAGTGATTTTGGAAATTTTATATGTTTTAATAAGTTTTTAAATTATCAAAAGGAATGAAGTTATTTTAAATAAATAAAAATGTAAGATTTTTGATGTTATAAAAGTATAGTTTTGAGAAATACTTTGAATTGAGATTTTTAAATGGTTTATACAAAGAATCTGTAAAAGTGATATTTTATAAATAAAGAAATAGTTTTACAAATGAAGTTTATAAATATATATACATGGATTTGTAATTGATATATGGTAAAAGAATTTATAAATGGATTTTTATAATAAATTAGATTTATCAAAAAAGGAATTATAAATGGATTTTTGATAATAAATTAGATTTATAAAAGAATGAATTTATAAATAGAATTTTATAAATAAAGGGATTTTGTAAATAGGAGTTTTATAAAATAGAAGGAGATTTATAAACAGAGTTTTATAAATATAGAAATGAATTATGTTGAAATTTAAATATGGAGTTTAATGGGTTATTAAACGATAATCTTTAAAAGTGATATTTTGAAATAATATTTTCAAATGCAGTTAAATGGTTTTGAAAAGTGATTTAAAATGTGTTAAATGACGAAACATAGATTTCAACATTTATTGTTGTAATAGACGTTTTCGGGAAAGTGAGGAAGGTATAGATTATGACACTGTTGTTATAGTAAATGATTTTCAAAAATAAATGTTTTATATAGTATACGGGATATATATGTATGTATGCATGTATGTATGCGTGTATGTATGTATGTATGTATGTATACAATTAATCGAATTCCTATAGTAGTGTTTTTAGGTTGTCGTAATGATGTTTTACGCAACAATCATTTTGAACCAATAAGTTGTGTTTTGACCTTCCATTGTGAAATACACGAATTGGTTCTTATGATCATACTAAAGACTTGGTGGTATAGGAAGCATTGCTTCTTATACTTAACACCCGTCCATAGGCGTATGACCTCAGGAGTTGTACGATTATAGAAATCTATTTAGCGTGTCTCCAAAATTGTAGTGTTATTAAATATACTTATACCGTTGATATAAGTATACGGAAATGTTTTCCAATATCGAAAGATTGAAATGGTTTAGAGAATATATCTTTTTAAAGATAATTAGAAATAAATATATGGAAATTGATATAACTATTAAAAGATTAATTAAATGAGCCTAGTGACTGCTTATGTGCTAGATTTTATTTGTTGCTCTAATACTTAAATAACCGACTATCAAATTTGGAAACTTTAGGTTCCTTGACTTGATATGGGAACTGATTAGTCGTGCATCTAGCACGAAGCCAACTGCGTAAACTTGATTGTCATTTGGTATTAAGAATGTTGGTTCAAGTAGTGCGGAGTAACTATGGTACTCTAATCTACTGGGCTTCCTTCTTAGCCTAAGGATAGTAGGTTGAGAATTGGAAAACGTGATAAGTCTATGAGGCTTGGTTTCCGTATGAGGTTTAAGGCCTCTTTATCGTTGTTGGTCCAGAGAGACCAAGATCGGATTTGCTTGCTGCATTATAGCGGGTTCTCGCTTCTTGTTAGGTAGCGAACAGATGTCTCTTACTCCTACATGTCCTGTGGAATGGGTTGGTGCAGTCAAGAGGCTAGCCGTAAAAGCAAATGATGAGGTACTAGTGTAATCTATGGTGCGGGTGTATCCACTGTCGACGATTGAAAAGCCTAAATCGTTACACTTGGTATCAGAGCTTAGGTTAGGGAACAGTTAGGCTTTGGTTGGGTACTCATTATAGATAGGGTTGGTAATACCCTAAAATGAGTTTGGGTGTGTGTGTATATATATAATAAGCGCGTATTTCTTAGTGATGTAAAAATGTTTTATATTGTGTTGATTGATCTGTTGAGTGGCTTATGGATTCTGGTCAATACGAGTAATTAATGTTATTGATAGGGATCTCTAAGCACTTGAACATTGAGATTGGACATGGTATTGTTTTGAAATTGGGTAAATTAAATAATTTTACCTTGATTATATTTTATATATAAAGGAATAATTTTTTAGAAAGTATTATAGCTATATATGGTATGTTGGTTGGATTTAAAATATAATGTTAATGAAAGTTGTTATTATTAAAATGTAAACAAAGATAAACAATTAAGAAATGTTTTTATATAACCAAAGTGAAATTATATATAAGGAAAATTTATAAATATGATTTGTAAATTAAAAGGATTTAAAGGAAATAAGAAAGCACTAAACTCGTTTTTATTATTGGGAAATAATTCTAGTGATGACTACAACATCATCGGTGTTCATTTTTAAGTTTCTAAGGATGGATTGCTACCATTGAAGTTGTGTTTTAGTAGAATAAGTTTTGATTTTAAAATCCAAAATATAATTTGATAAATATCAGAAAATAAGTTTTATAACTTATAACTTTTGAGAATTAATAAGTTAAAACAAAATTTTAAATTTATTGAATATAAATTTTAAGAAAAGTAAATTTGAAATGGAATTTAATGTAAGCAAGGTGAAATGAAATTGAGTTTGATTTGTAATGAAATAATGAAATAAAGTAATGAAATAGATATGAACTTGAGTTATAAATTGAAATTCAACTTAAGCTGTAAAATGAATAAAATATGGTTTGGAATGTCGTTTGATAGAAATGAATATGAACTTAAATTATGAAGTGATAATAAAAAATAGTGGTGTTGTATATAAAGTTTATAATAAACTTAAGTAAAATTGGATGGAATGGTTTCAAAATGATATTCCTTTTTTTTGAAAATGGGTTCCTTTTATTGCTTTAACTTAACATAGTTACAAAATACAATACACCATAGTAGCCCAAGCAATAATAAGGCTACAAATCAACTTAAGCCCTAACTAAACGCAACCCGCATTACAAATTCCACCCAAACAAGCCCAAATAACATATAAAAGTTTACAATATGCCAACTGCACCAAACAAGAAAGAGCATTAGGATCAAACACATTTTAGTCCAGTATTTGCTCAAACTCCATAGCCAAGCCAAGTAATCCAAGTGATAATATCATTATGTTCGGAGTCCTTTAGCAAATTCCATATCCATATATGCACCGTGTAATACCATATGATTGCAAATTCATCTCCTATGTAATTGCTCGCATTATCTTCTTATCCCTTACAACCGCAACCTCAAATCGTTTACCTGCTTGAGAACACTTACGATTGCTAATAAATATGCTTCATAGCCCATCATGTGAAATCTTCTTCTCCAATCGGTGTGCACGAGCCTTCGAAAAGCACCAACAACCTCCGACATGGACTCATATGTCGTAATCACCTACGATGGCCAACTTTTAAAACGATATTTGTATTGAAAGAAATATACTAAGTAATAAATGAATGTGAATAAAGCAATGTGAGTAACAAAAATGAAATGAATGTAAATAAAAGAATTTGAATAAACAAATAGGATATAATAAGCAACCAATTGAAATAAATACGTAAGTTGTACATATATTATTTTATTCACATAACTGTTTAATCTAGATTCGAGTATATGATTTCGAGATGATTTACATCGATCCGGGTTAGAATTTTTCGCTTAATTCTCGACGGCGAACACTGGATATGAATTTTGACTGATTCTAATATTCTCTATCATAGTATATGGCTATGCAAGGAGAATGGAGGTTTCTAATCAAGGAACCGAACTTGAGTCCGCACTTGAATGGTCGTGTGAACGATACTAGTTCGAAAGTGAAATTATGTGATCGAGCAAGCGATCATGTATGGTTTTGCATACAGATGGTATAAATACATCATACGGGCTTAATAAATTAAATGTTAACATTGGAAAATGTAAATTGATATGGTTATGAATTAATTAGATGGATATTATTTGTTTGATGGTTTCTCTGGTTACATTCGCTACATTGCATAGGGTTATTGTATAGTCTACGTTATATATATTGATATTTGTAGCGACCCGGGATTTTCGACCCTCGGAAATCGACATCAATATGATCACTGTATAGCATGCTGAATATTCAAGTGCCGAAAATACCGATTGCTAGGAGTAAAGAAGAAGAAAAGTGATAGAATAAAACAGAAACAACACATAGAATCCACAAATCACAGCGGAACAATATATAATAGATAATAGCAGACTTTTATACAAAAGAATCTATAGCTGTTAATATACACACAATCATCATAGTACAACAATCAAAAATCAATGAGGACAGTTATAATAACTTGTCCTCACAAATACTGAATATACAACATGACTCACACAGCGGAAATAACCAAGTACGTATAATATGCCTGAGAATCCTCCAACTCGGCTCCTGTGCTCCATAGCAACCTAACCTGAATCTGTAATACTCGGTCTGACCCGAGCGTTATAATAAAATAACATCCGAGTCAGTCTGGAAAACCAGCGTGAGAAACACACTCAATTTGAATTATTACTATTATCAAAATCCTTTGGAAACAAAGGTATCTCGTAAGACCACACCACACATAAATACGACAGTTTTTTACCTTAAGATAACCAAAACATTTTATATCAAAATCATCTGATATTATAATAGTGTCTATAGAAAATAAACTATAAAATAGCTGAAATGCTTGCATCTCACATTTCAGCATAGTTGGTATACAACTAAAACCGTACAGGCTCATAGTGGATATTGGATTCCATACAATGACAGAGCTACTGGGGTACCGTCCGCCACAGTACACATCTAGAAAAAAATGTACTGAGATAGAACCTATCGATCCCTACCAACACAAGACCGGCCTACCCATTACTGGATAGTACAGAATATGATCACCACTAATGGGCCCTGAAACGCAAACGAACAATAGATAGTGATGATGATAAATGTCCACTCCAGATGAGTGATGATCATACCCTAATAGGAGCGACCCACATAACCTTGCTGCATCTCCCCTATTTTAGTCTTTCCCGATTAATGAGGCTTGAGGCTGCGTTTTACCTCAAGAATAGCATTCATACTTGGAATGCTAACATTGTCATCCAGGCAACGATGCAATGATAGCATTCATCCATACAATTTATCCTGGGTCTGGACAAACCGAAACTCCAAAATCTCCGTCTTCATTATCTTCATGATATCACAATTCATAACGCACAAATCGGATCGAAGTGGTTTTCAGATAATTAAATCCGATCTCAATCTCCTCGAAACGATTAACGAAATTGACCAAATTTGATAGTTGGTTATTTAACTATCAAATTACACATATAAGCAGTCACTAGGACCATATTATAAATTTTCCAAAATATTCATTTCAAAATATCTTTACAACATATATATATATATATATATATCCAAATCTCTTCCAATATTTCAATATTCAAAAGTACTTATATCCATGATAGGATATTTCCAACCATATCTTATTTCAACACTTAGAAATATTTCCAAATTCAATTCATAATTCATTACTTAGAAAAATATTTCTATATAAATCCTTCCGTCACTAAAATATTACCAAAACCTTTCACTTCAACACTTAGAAAAATATTATAACTCTATTTTTCCAAAATCATTTCTAATATCAATACTTAGGAAATAGTTCATAACTTATTTCCTAAATTTCCAGAATTATTAATAAATTCCTTTTACAATTTCCAAAACCGATTATACTTATTTAAAATTCCCACTAACAAATTATAACTTCTTTTATGAATGCAGATTCATTTTCGAAGTTCTTGTATCTAAACATTTTGGAAATTTTCTCAAGTTTCCATAATTCCGTTATAAGATTTCCTCTTATAAAATCACATCCATTAAATGAAACCCGATTTACAAATTTCGAGAGTATTTTCACATAACTTTCAATCAATTCCCAAAACTTTGTATTTATAAAATAAGTATTTCAAAAGAATAGTAAATTTTCAATGAGTTAAGTAATTATTAAAATGTCAAACCCTTTTTAAATAACAACAATAAGTAATTTCCAATTCATTTGTAAATAATACTAATCGATTTACAAAGCTTATTATAAAAATTAAAATTCATTTCAACTAATATTAAATGCTTGAATGATCACTTTTCGAAAATACTTTGATATTAATAATAGTTTTTAAACTCCATAGCTTAATAAATAAAATCTCCTTCTAAAAACAAAACCTAACTTCTCGACAAAAATTTATTTTTAAAATTCAACATAACAATTTATTATATTTATAAATCTCTCTCGATTTATCACAAATCGATTTTCATTTCCAATTTCACAACTATTTCCGAATTCCAAAATAGAATCCACTATTCCTTCCTAAATCGATTTCCATATTTCATTTTAAATTCACACTGTGAATTTATATTCCCAATTTATCAAATGATAACCATTCCACTTTATTTATAATTTTTTTATATAATTATATGAACTCATTTCCAGTTTATAACCAATTTATATTACTAAAACCTATTTATAAATCGATTTCTATCTAAAATTCCATTCGGTAATCTATTTCTCAATAAATCCAATTATAATTCCAAATCTATTCAAAATCTTGATTACGACTTCCTTTTCCTATTTAAAGAAATCTCATTTAAATTCCATTGTTTTTTTAAATTCTCAATTTAAAATTCTCTATTCGAAACCATTTTACGAAATAGCTAAATAAATATCCAAAATCAAATTATTTATTTTATCCAACCCAATTTCTTTTTAAATGATCCCAAAATTCAATATAAATATTTTCATTTCCAAAATCGCTTTTGAATTCCATTTTTAAAATCAAAAATGTTATTTATGGTATTTATAATACCAAAATTAGGGCTAGTGCCACTATAGCATCAAAACAATCCAATCACACAACAACCCATAACAGATTATTCGATTTCATCATATATCACTATATATGAAAAACAATCAATATATTTGAGGAATCCAATTGGATTCCTCCAACCGGTTTCCCTGCATCCATAGATGTTACATAACATAAAATACCAATCCCGCTTTGAGGCAGGATATCGCGGTAATATAGGGTCATCCCCTATTATGCGGGGCGCATAGTGTCTCATCCGCTCCAATAGCAGGAATATACCCAACTACTAATATATATAATATAACATTCAACTAATAATAATATAACAATTCAACCAATCATCTAATAATTAATTTTAATTATCTTAAATTAAGACCAGCAATCCAAATGGTTGAGATTTACTCACCTTGATTTTAATTCTCCAAAAAGTTTTGTTTTTGAATTTAACATTGAACTGGCATTCAATTTTAACCCAAAATTCTAATAAGCTCCAAATCCATCCAAACTAGTTTCATTTCGAAGCTCTCAACGTCATGAGTGCAACACAAAAAGTTTCGTCTCGATTGGTCCGCGTATGAAGGAGTTATAAATTTTATAAGTTATCGACACAATTTAAAATTATAAAATAAAATTAATTACAACTTTACTTATTTACAATATTACCATCTTCCATCTTTCCCAAATACGCACAGGTGCACGCTCCTTCCCTCATTACCAACCGTGCACGCACACCACCGTGCCCCGCCTACTCGACGAAATCCCTTTCCGAACGCGCTAATGAACTTGTCTTGGCGATCTCTCTTCATCGGAGCCCTCGAAATCATGCCTGAAGCCCCCTAGAAAATCGCAACCGAAACCCCTTCTCCCTGCTACACTATTAGGTCATAACCCCCTCCCCTCGACCACACCCCACCAAAATCGCTGCCAAGATACTAAACTTCGCTACAAACTTGAATACGACCTCCATATAACCCAACTCCACCTCGAACATCCTAAAATTGAAACCCTAGTCGCAAAAAGCCCCACGATGATCATCAACAAAGTTGCTGCATCTCTTGAAAAGCATACCAGAGGAAAGATCCAATCGAAATATGAATTTTAAGATTGGTTCGACGATTTTTAAACTAGTATAAATCGAAAAATAAATTTTTTGAAGTTTTTCATTTCTATTTTTTCTTCACTGTCAATCTAGAATGAAGAAAGGAGGGAGAATGCGGCTCAAAAATGAAAGGTGTGTACATCATAGAGAGGTAGGGTGGCTGATAAGAAAGGTTAGGGTGTGCAATGGTCAAATCATTAAAAATTTATATTATTTAAATTTAAAATATCTAGATATTAAATCCCGAACCTCGATCGAGGTGTGCCGCCTGGCATTCCTAATATTATACCCCTATTCCGAACGAAATGGAACAAGTTTGGAGACCTAATTCGATCGTATGTAGAAGATAGCTTTTTGAACCCAATTAAAATATTAAATTTCCAATGTGAATTTCAAAGCGTTTCTGTCCCGTACGATCAAACGGTGAATCCAAACGCTACGGAAATCGAAATTCGATAATAATACACTATTACCGATCCAATGGAATTGGTTTCGTTGAATTTCGAGACTGTGCCCCGGATCGCTATTTTAATGCGTCGATTAAATCGACGATTTCAAAAATTGAGGAAATCACTTGAAATTTCAGTTTTAGAAACTTGCTAACTCAATTCAAATTCAAATAGAATTTATGTAACGCCCCACCTTTATACCCACGCTAACCAAGAACACTACGAGGTAGTGCTGTCAATTAGCACGGAGAATAAGGCTGTGGAGGAGCGACCATCCATGTAACTTCTTTGTGCAAGCACCGATATGTCAGATAGAATAGAATGCATATCTTTTAAGGAGGAAATACGACATACCGATACAAACTCAAAGCTATCACACGGTGGCTATATATAATCTTCGGAAACAAACATAGAAGTAATCATAACATAAATCAGTCACAGACATCCATATCACAAAGGCGGAAGAAGATATGAATATATATATATATAACATGTGAAAGTGTACATCAAAGTAGTGGTCAGAAAGATCCACGATAATACAAAAAGAATAGCAACATGTGCTATACAAAAGAATACATCAATGAGTCAATATCTCACATGTGTACAACAAAAACTACTAGTCTAAGTAGTTAGCCAAAAGTCAGAGTAAAAGATCCCTGGAGAGAAGTCAAGCAGAAGCACCTGTAACATCTCGGTCTGACCCGAGTATTATTTATAAGAAAATAATAAACGGATCAGTCTAGCTATAAATATCAGATGATATGGTATAAAATAAAAGATATGGCATGAACAAGTAATAACCATAATGGCATACTACTATAAGTATGTAATTGAAAATCAACAAGAGAGTAATCAATATCACAAGAATCTTCTCAAAGATAAAAGAGGGTATCATACCCTAAACTTGTATTCATAACAAGTCAATGACACACGAATTCACCCATACACATAAATTGATAACATATCAATAAAAATCATGAAAATTGGTGAAGCACAAATTCCAGAAATCAACACACGAAATCCAGAAATCACATAACAAGGGGAAGGCCTATCACAAGAACGGGAGCATGAAAACTCACCAACGCGTGTAACACATGAACGAGAAGCTATCTCATGGAAGCTATCCATTAAATTTTAACACATGAACGGCCCGAAGACCATGGGGTGCTACCCCATATATGTGAGTAGAAACATCACATAAGCGGGGTCTAGTCTCCCTCGCAGACAAAGAAACATCGCACAGTTGCTAGTCTAAATCACAAAAATGATCGTCATGATCATATAGAAGTGTCAATTACACTAAGCCAGTAAATATATGAGTTTAGCTTCATGTCCCATAACCACTAGCTTAACTTAAATATTTACAAACAAACTGTAGATCTTCACTAGGAAATTGTCACAAAAGGGTTCAATCGAACAAGTCCAAGAGCTAACCGACAAAGTGAACGCGAGCGTTTCATACCACTCGTTTTACTAAGTCGTTTAATTCGATTTCTCATCCGAGTGAAGTAAAGGCTTGTATATACTAGTAGATTGGAAATCGGTTTGAGAAAACGAACTTTTGATATTTAAAATAGTGTTGAAATCATTTGGAAGAAAGAGCTTTGATATTTACTACTAGTATTAAAACCTTCATGTTTTTAAAGTGACAAGTCACAAAACGATTGTTGAAACAAATCGAATCACATAAATTCACGTTCGAAGACGTGAGTAAAGTCCAAAGAAATCAATCCCAAAACCATCAAAGTAGGAATATACTTGCGACCTAACGTGGTCGAATTAAAGTGCAAAGACCTTAGGTCTAATAGGTCGAACGACGTAAGTGTAGACTGCCGTGCGACCTAGCAGAAGAACAGGTCGAGCGACCTAGTGAAATACAGGTCAAACGACCTAAGTGTAAAAAGGCGAGCGACCTAACGTCTTAACAAAGCCATGCGACCTAACGTGCTACGACCCAGTGGTCGAGCGATTTAAGGGGTCATGCGACCTAAAGTAATTGAGGTCTAATGACCTAAAGAAATCAAGGCCAAGCGACCGAAGGAAGAGTAGGTCATACGACCTAATGGGTTGCGACTTAGGGGGGAGAGCGACCTAAGCTCACGACCTAAGTGGTGGAGGCTGAGCGACCTATCAACCCAAGCGACTCAGTGAGGCCGAGCGACCTATCAAGACAATAGGACTAGCGACCTATAGGAATAACAGGTCGAGCGACTTATGAAGGCAATCGGGCAAGCAACCTATAGGTAATAAGGTCCAACGACCTAAAGGAGGTAAGGTCTAACGACCTAAAGGTATTGCCAGGGGTCTTGCGACCTAACGGGACTGGTCCTGCGACCTACGACCTAATGGTGGGAGGCAGAGCGACCTACGCTCCAAGCAAGGTCGAGCGACCTAAGGAATATGAGGTCTAGCGAAACAAAGACTCGAGCGACTTAACTGCAAACGGTTTAAGGTCATACGACCTAATGAAGAACGACCTAAGCACTCGAGCGACCTAACTCCGAACGAACTAATATGAGCATATAAGGTCGAACGACCTAACTGCAAACGACCTAAGAAGCGAACGACCTAAGTGTTAAATTGAACAGCGCCGCACGACCTAAGGGGAAATGACCTATAGCCAGCGTAACTGTAACAACCCGCATATTTATCGATTTTATATTTAAATATTTTATCGTTAGTCGGGTGTTAGTCCGAAAAGCTACTTTTTGCATACGGTCAAATTAGGACTCGAGACCACCTCCATTGAGTTCAAAATGACGTTTCCGATCTTTTTGAGTGTAAACTTCGATATGTTTGGAGATAGTGAAATTTTCGTCACTTTTTGCTTGGAGCTTTGGTTTGGGCTGAACCATTTGTTAACTCAGGCCCAACCCCCTCTCCACTTCACCACTTCATCAAACACTTCAAGCTTTATCAAAAATGGTGGAGGGAATGGGAAATTAAAATTCCAAGCTCAAGTTCTTTAGCAAATTCAACATCTAACTCCAAATTCAAAGTGAAGACATTGATTCAAGCTTGTGGTTGATCCTTGCTTTGCTCCCGAGCTTCATCTTCATCAAATTCCGTGAAAAGGTGAGATTTTTATCTCACATCTTGCCTATAACTGTCATTGGACTGTTGGAAATGATTCCCTATCACTTGTGCACATGTATTTGCATTTGGTTTGGATTGAATTGGTGAAAAACCCAATTTTTAGTGTTTTGGCAAAATTCTGGGATTAGGTCATTCGGGTTTGGAGAAGACACGCCTGCAAATTGCTTGTTTCAGACTTAGGTCGCTCGCCTGCAGTTAGGTCGCTCGCGTAGTTAGCTTGTTCGCATTTAGGTCGGCATTGCCTTAGGTCGCTTGACTATAGGTCGTTTGCACTATGCTCTGTCTCGTATATGCTTTTAGGTCGTTCGGCAGTTAGGTCGTTCGAACCCCTTAGGTCGCGTACCCCTTAGGTCACGTACCCCTTAGGTCGCGTACCCCTTAGGTCGCGTACCCCTTAGGTCGCGTACCCCTTTAGGTCGCGTACCACTTAGGTCGCGTAACCCTTTAGGTCGCTTACCACTTAGGTCACGTACCACTTAGGTCACGTACCCTTTAGGTCGCAACCACTAGGTCGCTCGGCCTCTGATCTTTAGGCCGTTCGCCACTTGGGTCGTATCCCTTAGGTCGCGAACTCTTTGGGTCGTTAGACCTTATATCTTTTAGGTCGTTAGACCTACTTCCCTGAAGGTCGCTTGACCAGCTTGTATCCACTAGGTCGCTCAACCACCTATTCCACTAGGTCGCTCGACCACCTATCCATTAGGCCGCTCGCCCGCTTTACCTTTAGGTCGTAGGCTGCTTGGCTTCACTAGGTCGCTTGTCTTCACTAGGTCGCTTGTCTTCACTAGGCCGCTTGGCTTCACTAGGTCGCTTGTCTTGTTGATTTTCAATTACATACTTATAGTAGTATGCCATTATGGTTATTACATGTTCATGCCATGTCTTTTACTTTATACCATATCATCTGATATTTATAGCTAGACTGATCCGTTTATTATTTTCTTATAAATAATACTCGGGTCAGACCGAGATGTTACAGGTGCTTCTGCTTAACTTCTCTTCAGGATTATTCTGACTTTTGGCTAACTACATAGATTAGTAGTTTTTGGATGTACACATTTGAGATATAGACTCTATGTTGTGTACTTATTCTTTTGTATAGCACGTGTTGCTATCCTTTTGTATTATCGTGGATCTTTCCGACCACTACTCTGATGTACACTTTTATGTGTTATATATTTATTCATATCTTCTTCCACCTTTGTGATATGGATGTCTGTGACTGATTTATGTTATGATTATTTCTATGTTTGTTTCCGAAGATTATATATAGCCACTGTGTAATAGCTTTGGGTTTGTATCGGTATGTCGGATTTCCTCCTTAAATGATATGCATTCTATTCTATCTGACATATCGGTGCTCGCACAAAGAAGTTACATGGATGGTCGCTCCTCCACAACCTTATTCTCCATGCTAGTCGACAGCACTACACCATAGTGTTCTTGTCTAGCATGGGTATAGAGGTGGGGCGTCACAGTAACTCTCCCATGCCGAGCGACCTAACGAGACAGAACGAGCTAAGTGCATTTTTTGCCAGAAACACTAAAATTTGGGGTTTTTCGCCAATCCAATCCAAACCAAATGCAAATATGCACGCTAAAGTGATGGGGAATCATTCCCAACAATCCAATGACAGTTATAGGCAAGATGTGAGATTAAAAATCTCACCTTTGCACCAAAAACCAAATGAAGATGAAGCTTGGAGCAAAACAATGACAACAACAAGCTTGAATCAATGTCTTCACTTGAATTCAGAGTAGATGTTGGATTTGCAATGAAGATTAAAGCTTTGGAGTTTTAATTTCCCATTCCCTCCACCATTTTTGAAGAAGCTTGAATGTATATGCAAATAGAAATGAAGTATGAAGAGAAGGAAGGGGTTGGGCTGAGTTAGTGAATGGTTCAGCCCCAAACCAAAGCCAAAGTGAAAAGGTGGCGAAAATTCCACTATCTCCAAACATATCGAAGTTTACACTTAAAAAGATCGCAAACGTCATTTTGAACTCAATGGGGGTGGTCTCGAGTCCTAATTTGACCATATGCAAAAAGTAGCTTTTCGGACTAACATCTGACTAACGATAAAATATTTAAATAAAATATTAAAAATATAAAATCGATAAATAGGCGGGTTGTTACAATTTATATTCATATTAGAAATCATTTCGATTCATATTCAACTCAAATTTCAGTTATTCGCACTTTTTCCATATTATGATGATCGCTGTATTTGAAATTAAACCTATTTCTTGAATTCAACCAATAATTCCATATTGAAAATCAACTTATATTTCAAATTCAATATTTAAAATCATATAAATATTCAAATCAAACGACGAAAAAATCTGGGTCGTTACAATATTACTTTCCATATACTTGTTTTCATTGGTTGTTGAGTGTTTAGTAGGTGCGGATGGCGTATGCTTCGCATTTGGAGCTCGCTTTCACATTATATTGATTATACATGCTTGCTAATATTAATAAAAGGTACACATCTCAGATTATATATCGTATTATTATATTTTTCCTTACGGGATGCCTCATCCTTGAAGATAAGATGTATATTTATGATTATATATATTGTAAATTTTCCTGATCGAACCACGTAAAGAAGATGCTGGCGAAATTTCTTGTAAATTTAAGGCGTTAGAAAATTTTGATAATTTTGAAAAAATAAAATTTTGATAACTAAATTTTCTTTTTTTATGTTATAACTTGGAATGGTATTAGTTAGTAACTATGAATGAAATTAAAGGTTTAGAAAAGGTGATAACAAAGTTTCAACAAATAGATTTTGAAAAGTTAAAGGCTTAAAAGAATTTGGTAACCTATTTTAACTAGGGGGAATTAATTTAAAGGACAAAAATTTATATATTTTAGCCTCAAGGACACAACCTCAATATTTTAACCATAAGGACAAACATTCTCCTAAAAATTATTTATAAGGACAAACATTCTTTCAAAATTATTCATAAGGACAAAAATTCTTCCAAAACTGCTACCGAACTAAAAACTGATACCTAAAAACTACTATCGATAACTACAAACTGATACCTAAAAACTGTAAAAACTGATACCTAAAGAAAGTTGTCCATCAGGCTAAAATACTAAAGGTCTGTTCTTGAGGCTAAAATGCTGAGAAGTTTTTTCCTTGACAATAATTTCCTGTTTTAACTAATTGGTTTTGAAAAGTTAATGGGTTTGGGGCATTTTTCTTACTTCCTAATTTTGGGGACGAAATTCTTTCAATTAGGGAAATATGTAATGACTCGGAGTTTCAGTTATTTGAATTTGAAATATTTAGTTGATTTCAAAAATTAAGAAGTTAATTTTATAAGTTAAACAGTTTAAATTTTAAATATAAGGGTTATTTGAATATCTTGAATTGTTTAAATAATTGATTCTTGAATTTAATGTGAATAAAAATAATTTTGAAAGCTAATTTAAATTCTGTTTAAACAAGAATGGAGATAGTATACTTTTAAATTGGAACTAAAAGTGATTCAACTGATTTTGGAAATAACTCGTTTTAATTAACTTGTGAAAATGGTCGTTCGGGGCACTATCTCGGATTTTGACGAAACTAGTACCATTGGATCTGTAATGGTGAACTTACATGTTAACGAATTTCATAGCGATCAGACATATCGTTTGATCGTGCGAGCAAGAAACGCATAGAAATTAACTAAAAGAATTTATATTAATATAATTTGATTTTGAAAGCTAACTTCTTTATACGATGGAATTGGGTCCCGATGATAATTCCATTGTGTTAGGAATAAGAGTATTACATATTGAACGCCAGGCAGCACACTTCGATTGGAGTTCAAAAATTTGGCGAGTGAATAGTGTTTAGATATTTTTATTTGCTATAAATAGGACATCAAACCATTCATTTTCTTAAAACACTAAACCAGCAAAACTAGCCGCCATCTCCCTATTCACATCGGAAGGCCATCGTCCATCGAAGCCACCGCGTCCACTTTCAGGCCAAACCTCCAACTACAAATTTGTTCGTGACGACGAGATGAGCATGATCAACGATAGAGATCATCTAAGGAGAAGTGTGGTGGCTAGAATTCGTCTCTGGCATGGCGACAGATCTTGGCCAAATTACGGTAGGTAGCGGCACTAGGAAGGTCCAATCCAGTGGCACTTGGAGCTGGGTGGTCGTGGTGTTCTTGGGCGAGATGCGGTGGCGAACGGGTCCATCATGGCGGCGCGGTAGCGAGGCAAAGTCGCGATGTCAGGGGGTTTAAGTCACGATCCCTAGAGTTGAGGGATTAGGTTTAAACACGGTGATTAATTTTCCTAATGAACGTAATTAATAGTTATTATAAAATCGAAAGTTTATAAATGTATAACTTTTCATACAAGGCCGGATTTGAATGCGACGAGTAGCATTGCGTTTGTATCAGCGAAATCTACGTTATGGAATTGGATTGGATGGATTTGGAGCTAGCAGGAATTTGGGTTAAAATTGAAAGCCTGTTCAATTTTAATTCAAATCGAAACATTTTGGCGATAACTGGAGTCAAAGTGAGTTAACTCACCTCTCTGGCCCACTTATATTTCTATATAAGTGTGGATAATTTTACTGTTGCTATTTGTTGACTATTTGGATAATTTACTATTTTATTTGTTGGTTTGGATATATTCCCGCCCTTGGAGCGGATGAAACCCTATTACGTTCCCGTGTATGAGCGGATGACCCTTTGTATACGATCCCGCCTCGTAGCGGTTGATTTATATTATTTGATTATACATTATATGTGATGTAAGGGGACAGGTTGGAGGGATCCAATAGGATTCCTCACACTATTGATTTCACTTTTTCATATATTTTGATATATGACGTTTTGGATGCTATATTTGATGATGTGGACATGATTTTGTATATTTAGTGCTATAGTAGCATTGGGCCATATTTTAGTATTTTGAAATACTATAAAATAGTGATTTTGAATTAAAATGATTTTTAAAGTGATTTTGGAAATTTTTATGTGTTAATAATTAATTAAATTAGGAATGAATTTATTTTAAATACGTAAAAATGTATGATTTGATGTTATAAAAGTATAGTTTTGAAAAATACTTTGAATAGAGATTTTGAATGGCTTATACAAAGAATTTATAAAAGTGATATTTTATAAATAAAGAAATAATTTTACAAACGGAGTTTATAAATATATATATATATATATATATGGATTTGTAATTGATATATGGTAAAAGAATTTATTTATGGATTTTTATAATAAATTAGATTTATAAAGAAAAGGATCTATAAATGGATTTTTGATAATAAATTAGATTTATAAAGGAATGAATTTATAGATAGAATTTTGTAAATACAGGGATTTTATAAATAGAAGTTTTATAAAATAGAAGGAGATTTATAAAAATAGTTTTATAAATATAGAAATGAATTATGTTGAAATTTAAATATGGAGTTTAATGGCTTCACTAGTACAAAACTGGTCATTTGTGTCGGTTGTGTAACCCCTGTTGTGTCGGTTTTACAACCGACTCAAAAGAAGACGACACAAAAGACATTTTTCTGTTGTGTCGGTTGTACAACCGACACAAATATCAATTATTTGTGTCGGTTGGTAATAGAGAACCGACACAAAACTATGAACAGTTGTGTCGGTCTTTCTAATAGGACCGACACAAATCAGCTTGTATAGTGAAGCAAACCGCCGTTTATTGTGTCGGTCCTTTAAGAAAAACCGACACAACTGTTGCTTGTTTTGTGTCGGTTCTTTATTGACGACCGACACAAATGATTGATATTTGTGTCGGTTATGTTTGTTTTTTCAACCGACACAATTGATATACAGTTGTATCAGTTCCCTTTGAAGTAACAACCGACACAAGTTATATCTGAAGCAAAAAAATATATTATTACCGTTTAAGATTATAAAAACAGTATGAAATTGAATTTTATTTTTTTATAAACGAACGTTACTATGAACTGATTGAACAAAAAATATAATTATATTATCCATCAACATAATTCTTGTTTACAGAACAAAATAGAATATAATCTATCACAAACATAACGTACATAACAAAATACCAACGTACGTTACAAAAGATCAGCGTACACAACAAAAAACAACTACATCCAATTATACATGATATAACTAGCTAAATTCTCTCGAACCTCGTCTATCTCTTGTTGATTATAAGAACCGTCTCGTACAACAAACCACATAAAATAACATAACTGCTAAATTTGTAGGGTCAGAATTCTCTAAATTTATACAGACTTCACATAGTTCTGAACTATATTAAGACCTTCAGATTCCTCTCCGTAGTCCTGAAACATGAAGAGTCAAATTGCAATGTATTGTAATGTTGTATACTTGTATTCTATACACTAATGTATTTCTAAATCACACCTTATTAAATGACTAGCAACATATAGAAGAAAGCATTTGAAGAAAGAAACATATAGAAACTGAAGGCAGCAATCATATTCACCGGTTCATCATTTTTCCTAGTGCGAGATTTGATCCAAACCGACTTCTAGAAACGAAAGAGCGATCACTACTTTGGCTTTTCTTGATTCCTCAGATATGGCATGGCAGTGCTGCGTCATATCGAGTAGCTGTTGAGTGATTCGAGCACTCAAACGTGTTATAGTTGATAAGCTTCGATATGACGTTTCTTGACTTTGAGCCCCTGTTATTTATTTTCTTCAGATCTACCAAGCCTGCCAATACTTTATGCTGATGCTTCGCAAAGCCTCTATGTCATCATGGCTGTGATACAATGTCTTTAATTTTGACTTTGTTATTCAAGTAAAGCTTGATCTGCATAATTTATTTAAAGTTAAAGGTATACCTGATACTTATAGAGCACTTTAACTTCTCGTTACCCAGTATACTGTTTGTCGTTTAATTGCTGTACAAAAAACATTGTTTCAACCAAATATTAGTCTGCCAAATCAACCGGACTAATGACAGTTTTGGTGTAAATTTAGTAGAGTACCCGGCATCCAATTCGGTAAATAATTTCAGTATATCCTATTGTAGGGCGGAGATAATATCTCAAGTGACTACCTGCAATGACCAAGGGAGACTATAAAAGGTATCTTTATATGTTGGCACTATATGACAAATTTTGATTTGAGAATATGTATAATTTGTTGCTTCATGTAGATAAATGACTACTATATATAAATATATTATAAAATAACGTATATCGTATATCGGTTGCCTCATGTGAGAACTTTGTAATTAGCTCCATCATAAAAGCAACAACTGCAAAAATAATGAGGAGTCACAATTTATTCTTAGGGTGGTATAAAGCCATCACAAAAAATAATGTGTACCGTGTAAACCACATAACAAACTACTAAAGTCATCACAAAAAATAGTGCAAGTGCCGTTCAAATCAGTCCAACTTCAACTTATACACGAACAACCAGCTAACAAAGATATTTTATAAGCAGTGCAATTGCAGAGGTTACTGCAATCACAGTGTTTTTCAATTGGCACTACAAACATCTTTGAACTGGGAATATGAACACGAAGGAGAAGTGAAGAGGAAGAAGCTATATATATTGATGCCATATCCTCTAATGAGTGCGTAACAAGTTTAGGCCATGCAAATACTACCATACTAAAACACCAATATTAGATGTCAGCTGCTGACTTGAATAAGTACAACTTTAGTCAGAGCATAAATGTACAATGAAACATGGGGATTGATCAATCTTTAGAGGAAAAAAATAGATTCCACATCAGTAAATCTTCTTAAATCAGTATAAAGGTGATAAATGATTAATTTTAAGATCATTTTAATGCTCTACAAAATGTTAGTCCGGATCAGATATTTTTGAAATCTCTCCAATATAATGTTTGATGAACCTGGTTAAAATTTTAGCCAAAATGCATGCATGTATGAGAGTTCCACGGAAACATTATGAAATTCAATAGATTAAGGTGATGTGTTACATTTATTCTCAAATTATAAACCATTGGAGGAGAAAACAAGAAACTGCATATTTTCAGAAAAAATGTATACAGGATGTACCTTTAATTAATGCTTATATTAGTACTCGGATAGGGGAGTCATCTGTTCCTTGAGACCTTTTCTTTTTCTAAGATCAGCAACAAAGTTGGTTAGCATGGGAGCCAACTTCCATGGGATCAGCTACCAACATATCCCAATGATAAAAAAACACATTGTGGAAAGCCTGTAATGAAGTAAAAGCTCTTAAAGTACTTGAAAATCCAAATGACTTGGATAACAGGACGGCATGCCTGATGCCTTGATGTTGTAAAGTGGACTTCTAGGCCTCTGCGTCTCCTAAAATACATGTCCCCTCCTTTGATTCAGCCCACCACAGATTCCCACCAAAAGCATTCTCTGGTGCTTGAATTTCAACCAGGTATAGTTGAAGTTCGTCTGTGTGATATAAATCAACAAACATATGCATAAAATAATTCCACATAGGAGAGAAATAATTATATCTTGTTTGAGAAAATTAAAGTAAGATACAGTCGTCTGTGTGAAGGAGACTGGTCCAAAAAGGAGGAACTTAGTACCATATGGCTGCTGCAATTGGTGTGATTGATTTAAGATATGTGAACACAAACCAGCAAGTTGCAGATGTGCTGACGAAGTCACTCACTCGAGAGAAGCTCAGCTGGTGTCGTGACATGATGAATATTATGAACTTTGGATTAAGGGGCGGTGTTGAACGTAATCCAAAGCACAGAAAAACAGAGGAACACTTTCTTGCTGATAGTCAAATGGATATGTCCTTTGAAAACTAAAAGTCACTTGCTGTTAATTAAGGTTATAAGCTGAAGTGGTGTTTGGAATTATATATATATGTATTTCCTGTAATGCAGTAGGTAGCAAGCAAAGAAAAAATAAACTGAATTTGCTTTCTCTTCCCTATAATTTTTAGCTCGGAATTTTTCTTTTCCAACATCGATTACATTGGGTATTATATATGTTTAAAAATTCATAATATATGTTCTTTTTTGTGTTACAGTTTTGTTATTTTCCATTTGCCTTTTGTTTTGAATTCACATGTAGGAATTATAAAATAGATTTTTAGAGTTTGCATATATATTGCACATAGAAATAAGACTTCAACTTGAAGTGAGTATGAAAACAGATAGTTTAATTCTTCTAATTATTCAAGATATCACCAAGTCTCGGTCATTATATATTATTAATCAAATATATTCTTACTCAAAGTCACAAGTATGAGCTGTAATGTGAGGTTCTTGATTAATGAAATACTCAGCTGAATATGATATTCCAAATAGAGGAACAACATTGGACATGGAACTATGGTGTAAGTGTAGTATAAATAATATTATAGTTATATAGCTTGTAAAGGAGGTTATTCATATACAAAGGATGGTTATTCCATTTTAATGCATGGGATATGTTTCCAAAATTTGGTAGTTTTTCTTCAATTTGCATCCTGTGTTACCTGTGATCTCACTTTCCCTTGATTATGCTTGTCAAAATTAATACTACGTACACCAAGATTAATACATACATCAAAAAGTACAAATACCAATGAAGGCAAGTACGCAATCCAAATACGTCAAGAATCACAACAAATAGAATACATAGATGATTAAGATAACAATTTAAATGCTTTAATCTTTCACGAGGTTCAATAATATGTTATGCTTTATATACTACGACAGCATTTGCTAGTTGAGGAGTGAGGAAAAGTTTCTTCTTTGGTAACATGAATTAGCAGTCTTATTATCATGAACATAGTACTTCCCAACTATCTATTATAAAACCGAAAAGCAAGTCAAAATTAATAATAGTTAAAATAATCCGTGAGAGATATCCTTTTCCACCTACATAGATGTCATTTATTCTTTTCTAACTCTAGCAAGAATGTGTGTTTTGTCTACATCTTTAATGCCGTTCTGAAAGAAAAGGCAAGGATGAGTGCCCTATCCAATTTTTGATAGTAAGAGTAAAAATGATACTTTAATCAACCTGTACGCTCATTTTTATTTTCAAAAGTTCGGATTCATAACCCTTAAAAACTACGTCCAGTACGTCATACTACTAACCAGTTAAATCAGTGCTTCTTGACTAGTGTCATATCCAATTTCATTAGTAACATTGTTCAAATTTACCTGTAAAATATTAGCTTTATTCATAGGTAAGATGCTAGCAACACAATCTGAATATGAATTTATTGTACTACAAGCTTGAATGAAATTTATGCCAAGCGTTCTATTTGAAACGTCTGACTAATTATGTTCTTAAACATTCTAACTGACTCGGGGATCCATATAATTGGTGTGAAAGTTAAGCCATACGGTACATGGTAATGATGTTTGAACCCTACAACTAAATTTACACCAGTTGCTTTGATATTTGCATCACCATTAGCTGCTGCAATTTAGTGTTCAAACAGAGAAATAGAAACCTAACACCAAAATCTCTAGAACGATGAAGAGAAATAGATTACCTGGACATGAACTTCGAAAACAAGCAAGATTAGACTAGAGCTTTTGGATTCAGATTTCAAATTTAGGGTTTGTGAACGAAGCAGAGAAATCGTCTTCCATCGATTTGAGGTGGAGTTAGGGTTGAATGGGTAAGTGGTTCGCGGGAAAAGATGGGGCGGCTAAAATGGATTTTTGATAAAGTTGTGTGCCTATGGTGTCGGTTTTTTGACAACCGATGCTATTGTATTTAATTGTATCGGTTGTTCAAACAACCGACACGAGTAAATCTATTGCTTCCCTCCAATTGTGTCGGTTTCTTAAGAACAACAGATGCAAATTACATTTTTAACATTTTCTTCTTACCCCATAAGTCAATAGTTTCGGTTGTTAATAAACAACCGACATAAATTACACTATTTGTGTCGGTTTTATGGACAACCGACACAAATGAGGCGAAACAACTGATCTGTTTTGTACTAGTGCTTGTAAAATGATAATCTTTAAAAGTAATGTTTTGAAAATAATATTTTCAATGTGAGTTAAATTGTTTTGAAAAGTGATTCAAAATGTGTTAAATGACGAAAACATATATTTCAACATTTAATGTTGTAATAGATGTTTTTAGGAAAGCGAGGAAGGCATGGATATAACACCACTGCTATAGTAAATGATTTCTGAAAGGAAATGTTTTATATTGTATATGGGATTTATATATATAATTAATTAATCGAATCTCTATACTAGTGTTTTTGAGTGGTCGTAATGATGTTTTACGGAACATTCGTTTTGACCCAATAAATTGTGTTTTGACCTTCCATTGTGAAATACACGAATTGGTTCTTATGATTGTACTAAAGGCTTGGTGGTTTAGGAAGCACTGCTTCTTAAACTTAAAACCCGTTCAGAGACGTATAAACTTGTGAGTTGTGCGGTTATAGAAATCTAATTAGTATGTCTCCAAAATTAAAGTGTTATTAAATTACTTATACCATTGATGTAAGTATATGGAAATGTTTTCCAATATCGAAAGATTGAAATGGTTTAGAAAATATATCTTTTTAAAGATAATTAGAAGTAAATATTTGGAAATTGATTTAACTAAGAAAAAGATTAATTAACCTAGTGATCGCTTATGTGCTAGATTTTATTTGCTGCTTTGGCAGTTAAATAACCAACTATCAAATTTGGCCATTTTTGGTTCCTTGACTTGATATGGGAACTGATTATTCATGCATTTAGCACGAAGCCAACCGAGTAAACTTGATTATCGTTTGGTGTTAAGAATGTTGATTCGAGTAGTGTAGAGTGACTATTGTAACGACCCGCCTTTTTGACCATCGAAAGCCGAAAACAAATATGTAACGACCTGTATTTTTAAACATTTAAAAATATTAAATTAAATAAGATTTCTAAATAAAATTGTTAGGAATAAAAAAAATTAAGATTTTACTGATACAAATTAAATTATAATACAAGTTATGAGCTTAAGTAAAACTTTTATTAATGAAACATGTTTGCAATGATGTAAGGATGATAACAAATGTTAGTGTGTATTTTAATAACATTGGTTTGAATGAAACTAACAATTGCCTGAAGGTAAATTTCCAATTGATTGGAATAATAAATGTTAGTAAGGAATAATAAATTTTTATTTATTAAAGAAGAAATCATATGTTTATTTATTTGAAATATTTGGTAGCTTAAAGATTGATTGTAGAGACGAGAAACTATTATTTGGTAAGAAATGTATAATTCCTGTTTGTATCCAATAGTGTATAAATATGTCTAAATTACTATTAGACAGAAAATAATTGTTCTATTCTTCATTACATTTATTTTGTCCAATTTGAAATTCACCTTTGAAAACAATTGAAATTAATGTAAATGAATAATTTCAATTAATGGTAGAGAGGACACCAAATTGTAAATTAATAGATGTAATTAAACGTAGCTTATGTTTTGTGAAAATATAAGGAAAGTTGATTTAATGAAAAGAACATTTATATCAAATAAAATGAATGTTTCATTTGTGAATGTAGGTTTAATTTCATTAAAATAAAGAATATAATGATTGATTTAAAGGAAGAAACATATGTATATTTGAACTATATTTTAGCATACAGATGGATTATAGGAGTAGGAAAATAATTTATTTAAGTAAGTTATTTATTACTCTGCTGTATAAACAACAAATTTATAATGGTGTTTAAATGACTAAAGGAAACAATTATTCTATTTTTCATCCATTTTAGTTGTCTGTTTTGAAATTTAACTTTGTAAGTAATTGCAATTAATGTTATTGAAATATTTCAATTAGAAGTGAATAAAACGTTGATTGCAATTAATAGATTTAATAAAAGAAACGCACCTTTTGTGTTAAACGGAAAGGATGTTTTAAGGGAAATAAAAGATCATTTTGGGTAAACCAAATTGAACGTTTTCATTTTTAAGGTAAGTAATTTTATTTATTATCCATAGATAAAAAAACTAAATGCGTACAAATTTGAATATTATTTTGAGTTAATGAAGTTAATTTGGTAACGTTTCATAAATTTAATTTCAAAAAGGTTGTGCGATGTACATGATCCCTTCATTTCTTTTGTTATTAATTGTTGCATGTACGTTTTAAAATAGTTATCTCATTATTAATACTTGATCCGTTCATTTCTCCTACTGTTTAATACCTGAGCCTAGACTTTTAATTTGTATTTAATTCTTGCCACCTCATTTCGCGTATACAAAATTTCACATTCCTTTGGTTTGCAAACTTTTCCACTCCTACGTACATTTCTTTATACATTAGTAGTGCCTGAAGCTTTCAAAATAAAACGTGACATTTCTTTTTGTCTCTCCACCTTCATTTCCTAATTATTAAATAACCTGCAGCTAATTTCTTTCATTTGTAGTGTATATTTGTGTTCTTTTTTTTGCTAAGTCTTATTGGGTTTGTTTTAGACTAATGGGCTCCTTAGTCAACCAAGAGACCCTAGGAAACCTAAGAAACTTTGAATCCTTCCTTTTCCCACCCATTGACCTTCTATTTCCTATTTGACTAAAACCAAGTACGTACAAAAATTCCTCATTTGAGAAACTTTCTGCGTACTCTTTTTTTTTCTTCTTCTTACTCAAATCTACAGAAAACTCCAAACCCCAAAACTCCTAAATCTCCAAATCAAATTCTATCCTTCCTCCTTCAAAACAATAGCCTACCTCTCACCTCTTGCCATCACCAACCTCCATCACCATCCACAACCCACGGTAGTAACCCATGGCGAAAGACCCACCTTCCCTCTCCTCTTCTTTCTCCTTTTTCCCTTCTTTTTCCACTCCCTTTTTCCCTCTTTCTTCCCCTTATTTCCATGGCTTCTATATTCCACTAAACTACTCCAAATCAAATAATTTTTTTAAAACCGTGTATAATTTCAATGGGAACAACTTTGTTGTTGAACCCTTCTTCCCATTTCGAATATTTTTATATTAAAAACTCTAATTTTCATGTCCTTTCTCGGGTCCAGTTTTGACCGAAAATACCCCATATTGTATCAATCATATCTCCTTCATAAATAAACCAAATTATATGATTATTTTCTTAAAATCATTTATTTTTCTATTGGCTTCAACTTTTATTTAGATCAGTTCTTCAAATTTCTTAATTTGCTATGCCAAAAACTCAAATCTTTTCGAAGTATTTTTGAACTCAGATTTTCAACTCAGAAAACACCTCTGTTTGTTTGGACCATAACTTCCTCAGGACAGAAGATTTTTGAGTGATTCCTTTTTTGAAAGTGGAGAAAATAAAAATTTAACAACTTTCTAGTTAGTCACTGTTATAGATTCAATAGAATTCTAGTCCAAATATTTTCTTAAAGATGATATAGTTTCAGGTTTGTCCGTAGTTTGGATCTTGGGTTGTTTGGAAGTTGGAAGCGGTTGAAACTTGTTTATTGATTCGTGTTCGTGTCTAAGCTTTGTTGGATTTGCTTTGCATTTGGATCTTTGCTAGGAATCTCCATATTACCCCATTTTTATCATCACTTCGTAGCCACGAAAGGTGAGCAAACACTCACAACTACTATATTTTCTTATGTTTGTTAAATTGAATTTATGACGTGATTTGAAATTGATTGGTTGCTGTTTAGTATATTTTAAATTGTCATTCCTGTTAAATCTGACTTTTATTGAATTTAATTGCCATTTAATTTAATATTTAAATTCAAATTGCCGGTTAAATACCTGTTGTGACGACCGCCCATGACCCCTGCACTGGACCTAGAAATAGTGCGCTTTAAAGTGTGCCAGGCAGCCATGGACGACTGCCAAGGTAAGTTACAACAGTAGAATCTATCGTATTACTCACAGCGCATGGATAAAATAAAATAAAGAATATATATAGTGAAGCTTCACAAAATAGAATCTCATCAATTAAACTTCATAATAGTTGAATACAAACATCTGAATAGTCAATACATCAAGCCTCACTACATATCACTCAGAGAATTATACAAGCAGCGGAACATCCAGTACATATAGTAAGAAAATAATATGCAAGCCTCCAGCTCGTCTTCATCATCAACATCGTTGGAAACTAAGAACAGCACCTATCACCTGCTACCTAGTCTGCCCATCCCAAAATGGATGAACAGCCCAAGGTAATAAGAGTTGAACATAAAACCTTAAGTCAGACAACAGTCTTAGTGAGCGGTAAATTAACTAACAACATACCAAAAGAGCATAAAGGTAAAAGGAATAGGAATCCAACCCTCCCACTCCACCTCTTTCTACAGTGATAGCCCCCAGACACACTAAGCAGAAGTAAACATAGCAAAGCATACATTTAAAGTAAAGCAATTATCACTCAAGTCAAGGTCAACATTTTCCAAGTACAAACCCCCAAGGCCTAAACCAAGATCAGATAAGCACCTAGAAAACATTGCTCTTTAGACCGAATGACGATACAACCAAACATCCATGACTCTGGCTATCACTGTTATCTTTGCTTCGATACCACCGTTAATTGAATGACCGGCACATTCTTTCAGCCGTCCGTCAAGGGTTAATGGCAACCTCGGTTCTAGACAGAACTCTGCACGTCGTCGCAGCCCGTGCCTAGGACTATCGAATCTGCCCAGAGTACTCGACTACAATCATAGTCTTTAGGGACTATCGAATCTGCCCAGCGTACTCTTGCTTTGAGTCTGCTAGAACCTTCAATAACGATGAAATCTCAGCCTTCTAGTCATCCTCCTCGATGACTATTCTCATACTAGCTCAAGCGCCTCTCGAGCCAACCATTATCCTCAAACCCGAACCATTTCACCGAGTTATCAACATGCTTGGAATGATCCCGTCTGGATTAAACCAAGGATATCTCATACCATGCCTCGCTTCATCTCATCATAGAAAAGCCTCATCTCAACATCAACATCATCAAATCTATCCATATGAGCTTCATCATCCGCCACATATGCCACGAGCAGCTTTTCCAATTCAAGAGCCTTTCCCTTAGCTTTTGAATCATCTTCGACTAACTTGTCAAAATCAAATCATCAATCAACTAATTTATAACAATCAATCAAGTCAATCATTAATCCAAATAATCAAGCATTCAAACATGATCTATTAAACAATTATAACAATAATGGCAATCTTGTAAATAAAGAGTCTAAATCTAACAAGCATGAATCATGAACAATATCTCTACAACTTGATGAATGAACTTGCATAGATTAACATGTAGTAAAATGGATGTCAAATCATCATGAACAATGGATCTATACTTAAGTTTACGAAAATGCATGAAATCACTATTTTAAACACATAATCAAGCCACCAATCCGATATACTCCTTTGGATCCGTGTGAGAGATAACCACCACTCACCAAATCACCTAAACACCTCAAAAGCAACACACTTTAGATCTGGACAGCGAAGGATCTAACTCGATCTACCAAAATTCCGCTTCAAACGATGAAATCTCTCTTCGAAGAATGTAGATCTTCAATCCAAGCTTTTGGATCTTCGATTTGATCTTCAATTTGTATGGAAGGAATCACAAGATTAAAGTTGAGAAAAGAAGTGAAGAAGTGTAGAACTCGAGCTCTCAAAATAGCAGCACTTCGTCGCTTCAAAATCCGGATCCCAAAAAGTGAAGTAGAACCGTGTATTTATAGGCTGAATCCTTAGGTCGTCTGCTCCTTAAGTCATCCACGACTTAAGAAAACCCTACGACTTAACTGTCTCCGACCTACGACTTAACGGCTCAACACATCCTACGACTTAACAAATCCTACGACTTAACCAACCCTTCGACTTAACAACTCAGGCCTATGCGCATCCACGACCTAACGAGTTAGCAAGTACTACGACTTAAGAAAATGTGGCCTAACGACTTAACAACAGTCGCGACCTAACACAGACACTACCTAACGACTTAAGTCCTTACGCAACCTAACGACTTAACTGGGTTACGTCTTTAACGACTCAGGCATACTACATAAATGTCCTAACGACTTAAGCACCCACGCGACCTAACATAAGTCGTCTACGACCTAACATAGACACGGCCTAAACTTCAATGACTTATCCCATAATCCTTAAGTCGCTCGAACGACCTAGCTTCCTTAAGTCGTTAACCCGCTTAACCCCCTAGGTCTTTAACTCCCCTAAGCCGCTAACTCTTAAGTCGCCGCTTCCCTTAAGTCGCCAATTCCTTAAGTCGCCTACTAACTTAAGCCGTTAACTCCTAAGTCGTTCCAATCCTTAGGTCGGTCAAATCCTATAAGTCGCTAAACCCCTTAAGTCGTCTACCCCTTAAGTCGCTCCACGACCTAACCTTCTTCACGACCTAAGTCCCAACATGACCAAACTCCTTAGGTCGCTCCAATCTCTTAAGTCGTCCCAAACTTCTATACGACCTAAGCTACTACACGACTCAAGCTTTGAACGACTTAACAATACTATCGATCTAATGACAACAGTTTTTACGATGTTTCGATCCGTAAAAATACGGGACGTTACACCTGTTAATGATAACCAGTAAATTGTTGGTAGTTATTGGTTGATTTCAATGATGATTGTGTTGTATGTTCAATTGTTGATATTTGGGTGATTGGATGGTTGTTATTGGTTGACATTTTAGATGATTGGATGTTATTTATGTCTATATCTCTGTATCCCTATGGGTTGAAATGATATCTACCCGTGCGATCTTATAGATTAAGGGAAAATAATTACGGGTTGAAATGATAAATCCGAGCGGTTTTCATTAATTTGAAAATGTTGATTTTTGGTACTGGCTGAAATGACATATACCCATATAATTTCTTGAATTTGGATTTTATTTGGAATTGAATTATTTGAAAGGTTTATGTTAATTCTAACTTCGGATTTGTTTTAATTAGATGATTAAGATTGATATTTCGAAATATTTGAAAACTTTTAAATAATTATATTCAATTTGTATAGTTGATAGGAGATGAAAATCCTGTAACATTTATGAAACCATTGCACTAATATTTCTATTTTATTTATTTTTATTTTACTTACATAAGATCTTTTAGTTCTGACTCGAGTGTTTTTTCTTTTCATTATGCTCGGCTCAGTATGAGCTTTTCACTGTATTAAAGACTATTTTCTGGAGGACGAAGATGAAGATTTGGTATATTATTGCTATTTATTATTCCACTACTTTCTGTATTCCGCTGCATTATTTGTTTATTTTCGATGTATGTATAACTCTGATTTGAATTGTAAAAATGTAATCAAATGTTATTTGTAAAACAGCTTCATGAATTGTTTATTTGATTATTATATTTTGTCGTTCCGTTGCAAGATTATGTGTTTTGTTTTTTTTTCTTATTTACCCCATTAACAATTCTCTTTTTTGAATGGTTTGAGTCTGACATGTATGGTTTATTATCGATTTGAACCATCCAAAAAGGTGGGTCGTTACAGAATACTACCATTGTGTTCCAATGTCGTGCATCCAATCGATAAAAGGGGAGATTGTTAAGGTAAATAAAAAAAGAACAGAGAATAGAGGAAAACAGAATCTCACAACTGAATCGACAACATATAATATAATAAAAACAGTAGAAACCGTCTCTTAAAAAATACAAAGTATATCAGAGTTAAAACAAACCTTATCAGCTGAACAGTTATGAAATCCTGACCTTACAAATGCCGATAGGTATAATTTATAATAAAGTGGAAAATAAAATACTACGATAGGTGGACCTTCAGCTCCCCTCCACGATCTCCAAAACACCACGGTCAACCGGGGAAAATACTCGGTTGGACCCGAGCATTACAAATAAATAACAACCTGATCAATCTGGAAATAGCAGCGGGAGATAACTCGAATGATGAAGATCATATAAAAGTTCTGTGAGGCCAATCCGCTAATGCAGAATGGGTTTTTACCTCACAAAAATAACATCCATACATGCAAGAGCAGAAATAAATATAAGGAAAACAAATCCAAATATGAATGAGTATAAATAATATTAAACCAGACTTGAAAGAATGGAAATAAACCAAGTAAAACCCAAACTGACAAAATGGATAGAACAAGGAAAACAGTCCAACTTGATAGAATGGACTAAATAAGGTAATAGTCCAAACTCGATAGAATGGGCTAAATAAAGTATCAGTCCAAACTCGATAGAATATGCTAAATAAAGTAACAGTCCAACCTCGATAGAATGAGCTAAATAAATACTTAAATGCCGTGATGAGGAGTTGGCTCTACTCGTGGCAATTTAAAGCTAAAACAGATTCAGGGATACGAATCAAAAAAAATAAAGGAAATTTCCAACAAATGACTAGGAAGGTGCACCCCCCTTGAAGTATACCTCTAGTAATATACTTCTGAGAAGCTCATTTACTCTGTGACACTTCTCGGATAATACCAAGCCGGACCCCGCCAGACCTTACCGAGTATCCGAATATTTCCACATCTATGTGCACAACCAAATCCAAACTAGACGAGATGTGAAAATACCCAAATGGGAGCAACCCCACATAGCTTGGATTCCTCTCGCGCTTTTGGTTTAGTCATTTTCAACAAGGATAGCAACGCTCAATGGAGCAATAAATCGTCTTAGAATGACGATAATAAAGTAGCTGAAGTACCCGATAGCTGAGATATCATCTATCGAGGATATAAAACGATCGTATATGGAAATTATGTATTGTATACTTATCACCACTCATTGTATTTCAAACATGTGCTTTTTCTTGGTTAGCAATAATAACGGACAAGTTAAGGTAGTGTTACCTCAAATTCATGTCCAACGATCACTCTTAACTTTTGAAATAGCGACGAGTTTACTTCTTCGATGTTTAGTGCTAATTATAAAAATAAACCGTTTCCATATAAGTGATTCGCTTTACGGAAATAATTTATTTCCATAAAAGAATCAAATTTTTACTTTTAAAAACGAACCGAACTTTTGCTTGATTTCTGTATTGGCAAAAGCGCATTTAGAATTAGTTCTTGATTGTTAAAACGTTAAGACAATAATTTATTCCCAGCGCGTGACCCCGAAAGCCTAAACCAACATCAGACCGAACACCCAGATGATTATCCAACTTAACATCCCAATAATCGAGTTCCATTTCCTTTTTTATAACTTTAAAACAATATTAATTATCTCGGAAGATAATTAATCATATTTAAAATCCCTTTAATTAAACAACTCATTATTTATAATAAAATGGATAATTATTTCCAAACACTTTTATAACATTGGTAAATTAACTTTAAAGTCTTTATTAAATCAGTTTAGTAACTTTAAATCAATTTATTACAGCAATTTTTATTATATTAGTTAATTTACTTTTAATCACCTTTATTAAATCAATAATAAAAAGATTTATTAAATTCAAATAGTCATTAATTAAATAAATAATTAATCTCAAACATCATTAATTAAAATGATAATTAATTTTAAATTCCATTAATTAACACAATTAACTAAGTTCAAAATAATCATACCTAAATCAGATTAATTAAATCCAAACTTCATTAGTCAAAATGCTTAATTAAAACATCATTTGTTAAAATGATTTATTTAATTATAAAACATCATTAATTAAAACGATTTAACTAAATTCCAAAAATCATTACTTAAAACAATTAATTAAATTTGAAAAAAAACATTAATTAAAATGATTAAATAAATTCAAATATCATTATTTAAAATGATTAATTACTTTAAAATATCATTAATTAAAATGATTATTAATTTCAATTATCATAAATTAAAATGATTAATTAATTAACTAAACTCTAATATCATTAACTAAAACAATTAATTAATTAATTGAACTCGAATAATCATTAGTTAAAACGATTAATCAAGTATAAAACACCATTAGCAAAATGATTAATTCAATCTAAATATAAACCAATTTTAATAATCTTTTGTTAAATTGGATAGTTAATCTCCAATTAATTAATTTAAAAGATTAATTAATTTAAATTATCATTAATCAAAATGATTAATAAATTTTCAATATTCTTTTAGCGGAAACACAAGCTCAAGTTCATAAGATAGGGTTTTGGGGATGCAAATTTAATAAACGACGGTATAACGAAAATCGCTGTAACGACATTTAAACTATTAAATGGAATATCAAAAATTAATTTCAATTAATCATCAATAACAACATATGGATGTAAATAAATAATTTATGGGCGAGAAACCCCCATTGGGTCTCTCTACATATTTTCCTAGTAAAATAATGGTTATGGATAACATATAGATAATCATATTGGTTTATAACGATCAAATTAAGATGTCATCCATTTTCCAATCGGAAATGCAACCAAACAAGCAATCAAATAATTTAACTAACATCCAAACAATTGATAAACATTTATAGCATCATAGATATGATATAATAAAATTAAATGTGAGTTAAACTCACATTGATTTTTGTTTTCGTCGAATCGCCCAGATTTCGGTCTAAAACCGAACGGCCGTTCGATTTTGGCTAAAATTTTCACTTGCTCCAAATCCAACCAAAAAAGCTCCATCGTGAAGATTTTGACGACACGATCACAATGCAAAAAACGGCGTTCGAATCCGACCTCGTATGTGCAAGATACAAGATTTATAAGTTATAGATTGGATTTAAATCAAAAATTAAACAACTTTTAATATAATTACAAGTATGCCCTCCACCTATTTCTTCATCCTCTCACCAAATAAAACGTGCACAGGTGATGCATGAACCATGGTCGTGCATGATCATTCATTGACAAGGAGTAATAGTCCACGAAATCAAATTTCGTCTTCGCCAACGACCTCTTCACCAAAATCTCCACCTGCCGGTACCCTAAAATCCATGACCGCCGTCCCCAAGTGAAAAGCAACCACCCCCTCTTCTCCAATGCAGCTATAGGTCGCGCGACCAAATCTGGCACCGCACCTCCTCAGAACTCTCCCACGCAAACGCCTCACTACCATGAAGCCATCCATCCAACCCTCGACTCCAAACTCCTCCCATGGCCGACAAATTTGATAACCCTAGTTCGGCCATCCTCACGTCCAAGTATTTGAAAGTGTGTACGCTTGTGCACACTAATTACGGATCGTGTAATATGGACTAATATATGCGGAATGTTATTTACAATTGTTATATAAGTAAATATTCAATAAACTAACTATATAGCAATTCACAGATATAGAATAGTAAATGCAGTAAACAGTAAAATCACACCAGGGATTTTTATACTGGTTCGGACCTCCCGTCCTACGTCCAGTCCCAGACTCCTATCTGGATTTTCACAACCAACTACCTCGCTTCACCCGGAGGAACAGGTTTACAACACCCGAACAGCCGAACGGGATTTCGTGCCTCTTACAACACCGAGGACTTCAACAAAAAACAAATACAATTGTCGTTGACAACTTGTGCTCTTGATAACACTGATTTGTCACTTGTAGTACACCCTTCCTATAATCTTATCCTCAAAGTATGTGAATGATGTTTGTGAAGATTGAAGGAAGTATATTACTTAATTGAATCAAAAGATATGAAATAATTTCAATGATTCAATAAGCAATTGAAATGTTTGAGAGTTCAAGACAGAGATCAATAGAATAGAGATTAGAATAATAGAATTGGTTAATTGAAATAATGATTTCATGATGTTTATATAAGAAATAAACAGTTGTAACCTTTTGTGAAAAGGTACAAACAAAGGTCATGATCATTGGTGAAGAGAAAGAGAAGCAACCGTTGAAGAAAAGGAAGTGTCTGTACGAAAGGTTGCTTTCTGTTTGAAAACGGTCGACAGGTCAAAATGGACCAGTAGACAGGAATTTGAATATATATACGTTATGTACACTTGTGCACGTTATCTGTGCATTCTGGGCAAAAACGGTCGACCACCTTGTTTTAAACCGGTCGACCGGTTTAGCCCAGACTGCACAGTTAATGTGCACTCATACATATATACATTTATATTCAAAGATTGAAGGTATGAGATTATTTGAGGATAGATTTTAACATAAATAACACTACTAACATACCAAATAATCAACCTCTAATGTATGGAGCTCTTTGTGTCTCTTTAAAACAATGAATAACTTCTTTTTGTCGATCACGGCTTATCCCTTTGTCAGAAATCAAAACTCTATAAAAATCTTGACTCAACATTCTCCCCCTTTTTGATTGATGACAACATATATCTGAAGTTCTGAATCTCCCCCTGAATATGTGATCTCCCTGAGATTTTGTCTGTATTTTATATATATATATATATATATTCCTGGAAATAATTGTTAGATCTTTCTCCCCCTTTGTCATCGACAAAAAGGAGTAATAGATAATGGAATAATATAGGAATGTATCAACCAGAATATCCATTTTCCTCTTTTCTTAAGTGGGACCTGCAAAAAATATGATTAAGACCATGGTACCCACTCTTTATGGGGTCCTAAGAGTTAGATCTTAGGAATCCAAACCCATACGGGTCCGGTATCCCCTTTATATACATAATTAGTATTAAAATGCACAGTATTCATGAAATTCTGAATATATTTATTCCTAATCAAATTGTTATTTGTTTTAGGAACCCATATTTTGATAGTCTTGACATTTTTCTTCTGAAATTTCACAACTGGTTTTGGTTTGGAATATAATAAACTAAGATTTTTCTTAGCTCCAGTCTTTTGTATTTTCTTTTTCCTTCCATTACCAAGATGTTTCTTGGTTTCTGGTTTCCTATATCCCAAACCTTGTTTATTTGAAACAGATTGTGAACTTTCAATGATTTTTGTCAAATTTTCTCGACCTTTGTTAAAGTTAGAAACATTTTGAGTTATGTCATCTAACTTAGTTTGTAAGCTCGCCTTTTCTAGGTCCAGATTTTTGACTTTTGCCTTAAGCTCATGATTTTCAGTAGCGAGAGCATCATTTTTCTCTTTTTGAGTTTCAATTTCTTGACTCAAAAGAGATAATTGAGAGTCAACATTAGATGATGATTCTTGAAGTTTTTCAAGTTCTTCTTCTAATATTTTCTTCTCGTCTTTTAACATATCTCGTTCAAACTCTGCTCTAATCAAATCTGCTTTGGCTACTTTTAATTGACGTTTTATGTCTTTATATTTGACTATCAACTCAGAATTTATATCAAGTAATTCATCAAATGTAGGAATTTGTACCTCATCTTCTGTTGCCATAAAACAAACATTAGCTTGTTCATTCTCCTGATCACTTTCACTTTCAGATGAGGATGAGTCTGAATCATCCCATGTTACTGAGAAGGCTCGTTTCTTTGACTTGTCCTTCTTATGTTTGAATTTATCATTTTCTGACTTCTTCTTCTGTTCTGGACAATCCTTCTGCATGTGCCCCTTTTTGTGACAGTTGAAACATTCTATAGTTGATGAAGATGGTTTGCTTGATCCAGGTTTCCTTTTGTTGTAGCGACTGGCTTTTCGATATTTTAGGAATTTTTTGAATCCTTTTGCAATGAATGCCAAATCTTCATCTTCAGAATCTGATTCATTTTCATCTTTCTCAGCATGAAATGCTACATTTTTCTTTTCTTCTTTCTGTTCTTTTCTAGCCTGCAAATTTGCTTCATAGGACATTAAATTTCCTATCAATTCATCTGGCTTCATGATGGAAAGGTCATTAGCTTCTTCAATTGCTAATACTTTTCCTCCCCATTCACTAGTCAGAGAATGTAGGACTGTTGAAACAACATCAAAATCTGAATATTTTTGCCCTAATCCGATAAGTGCATGATGAATAGTTTGAAACCTTGAATACATATCATTGATTGTCTCATTTGGTTTCATTTTGAAATTTTGAAACTGACTCTTCAGCATGGCTATTTTGGCTTGTTTAACCTTGTTAGTACCTTCATGAGTGGTTTTCAGCGTTTGCCAAATTTGATATGCAGTAGTGCAGATACTAACACGGTTATATTCATTTTGGTCTAATGCACAAAACAACATATTTATTGCCTTTGCATTTACGGCTGCTGCCGTTTTCTCAACCGTTGTCCATTCTGAATATTCAGTTGTTGGATTTACTATTTCTTTTTGAGTAGCATTCCAAGCATCATAACTATTTGATTGCATGAAAAATGACATACGTGTAGCCCAATAGCTATAGTTGAGACCATTAAAGAATGGAGGTCTTTGTGTTGATTGACCTTCCGTGTAAGTGCTAGAGCTAGTGCTTGCGTTATTTGCCATATTACAAGAATATATCAAATAACGGTGTTACGGTTATATGATAACCGTGCTCTGATACCAAATGAAAGTGTGTACGCTTGTGCACACTAATTACGGATCGTGTAATATGGACTAATATATGCGGAATGTTATTTACAATTGCTATATAAGTAAATATTCAATAAACTAACTATATAGCAATTCACAGATATAGAATAGTAAATGCAGTAAACAGTAAAATCACACCAGGGATTTTTATACTGGTTCGGACCTCCCGTCCTACGTCCAGTCCCAGACTCCTATCTGGATTTTCACAACCAACTACCTCGCTTCACCCGGAGGAACAGGTTTACAACACCCGAACAGACGAACGGGATTTCGTGCCTCTTACAACACCGAGGACTTCAACAAAAAACAAATACAATTGTCGTTGACAACTTGTGCTCTTGATAACACTGATTTGTCACTTGTAGTACACCCTTCCTATAATCTTATCCTCAAAGTATGTGAATGATGTTTGTGAAGATTGAAGGAAGTATATTACTTAATTGAATCAAAAGATATGAAATAATTTCAATGATTCAATAAGCAATTGAAATGTTTGAGAGTTCAAGACAGAGATCAATAGAATAGAGATTAGAATAATAGAATTGGTTAATTGAAATAATGATTTCATGATGTTTATATAAGAAATAAACAGTTGTAACCTTTTGTGAAAAGGTACAAACAAAGGTCATGATCATTGGTGAAGAGAAAGAGAAGCAACCGTTGAAGAAAAGGAAGTGTCTGTACGAAAGGTTGCTTTCTGTTTGAAAACGGTCGACAGGTCAAAATGGACCAGTAGACAGGAATTTGAATATATATACGTTATGTACACTTGTGCACGTTATCTGTGCATTCTGGGCAAAAACGGTCGACCACCTTGTTTTAAACCGGTCGACCGGTTTAGCCCAGACTGCACAGTTAATGTGCACTCATACATATATACATTTATATTCAAAGATTGAAGGTATGAGATTATTTGAGGATAGATTTTAACATAAATAACACTACTAACATACCAAATAATCAACCTCTAATGTATGGAGCTCTTTGTGTCTCTTTAAAACAATGAATAACTTCTTTTTGTCGATCACGGCTTATCCCTTTGTCAGAAATCAAAACTCTATAAAAATCTTGACTCAACAGTATTTTCGCTCCACCCAAACCATGGTCGCACCTCCGGAAAAGCCTACTAGGGGGAATATCTTATCGAGTTAGGATTTTTAAATCTTGTTTTTGGATTTTTAGTTGAGAATTTGGTTTGATTTCATATTTTGAGTGAAGCGACCATTTCGTTTAACTGGAAATGAATAATGAGAACAAAGGCAGGAGGAGGAAGAAAGTCTGAATCCATTGCTGTGTTAAGTCATTCAATTTTATACCAAAATATAAAAACAAGATGATTATGTTTCCTTTCCCCTAAACAAAAACTTTCTCAAGCCGTCCAAAATGTATAAGATATTAAATCGTTATTTAAAATTTGAATTTTGATTTGACTTTTATAATGATTTTCAAATAAAATATATATGGTACCCTACTATGCAATATTTCATTCACATATGAACCGCGAGTGACGGAAATAAAAATATAATCTTGCACTAATATACGACACGATCATACGTGAACAGTGAATTTCACAAATTATTTTATTTTCTGAAAATTTTCAAATATCATCGTTTGCTGATAAATCAACAAACGAATAATTCTAATATTTACCCAAATTAAAAATTAGTGAAAAGTCATATAGATTAAATAAATAAATAATACGTTTTATTACAATTTGATTTTTCGTATTATTTATTATATTTGAACCATTTGTTATTGTAAATAAATTTGCCAAATGATTCACCATTATTATTTATTAATTTAAATGGAGTTAAGTAAAATTAGTAAATCCATTTATTTAATTTACAATTCAAATATTTAAACGATCACTATTATTGAAATCTAGGTATTAAATTCTAAAATCCTATTATTTAAATATTTAAAATTAATCAAACATTCAAAATCAAATGACCATAATTTTGGGTTTTTACATTCCCCCCCCCCTCTTAAATGAATTTCGTCCCCGAAATTTCTAAGGAAGAAAATGTTTTCAAACCCTTAAGTTTAAAACTATTAAATAAAATGAGTTATTAAACTTATTTTCAAGACCCATTAGTTGGAATAGATTCCAATGTTTCCAAGTCTTTTAAATTTATTTATCTATACCAACTAATTCTCTTCTATTCATTTATTCCAAGATATAGTCAAGAAAATCAAATTTTAGTTGTCAATAATTTTCCAAAATTCAAAAAAAAGTTAACTCTTAAATTTTTGGAAAATTTCGCCTCCACTGGCTCCAAACCAATCAAAGGAAACAAAAGCCAAGTGGCCTCGCATATCTGGGCATAAATTCATCAATCAATTCAAATTTTCTTATTAAGACTACTACATTCTTTAAGTGCTATGAGTTACTACACTCGAGTCAGGACATACATACTTTTATATTGTAAACCAACTCATGTGAACTGTAATAAAGGTACAAGTAACTTAAAGAATGCTTGGGATCGCCCATTCTTTAAGGATCCGTTAAACTATCTACTATGTAGTAATATTCGCTATTATAATAATGTCTAATCATAAAATAAACATACTTTTTAATAGCGTCAAGGGGTTACCCATATAGCCCTTAATACGTAATAGTCCCAGTAGTCTATCCAGTATTAGCATACTCCCAAAATGGGGCTACCCTCGATACTCCACAGGCTACGGGAGAATTCACAAATCGTAGTAAAGCTCGATATGGTAGGTGACACGGCACACAAGGCAATGCCAGGGTAGATATACCAATTACGCACACGGACTGATGGAAACGCATAGCAGCCACTACCGCTCCACCTCGAACAACACTCCCAAATCAAGGGTGGCCACCAAAAATCACAAAGTAATATAATGGTATCGAAGAAGTGCGTCCGATAAGAGGTGCTACCTCACTGGTCCGAGATCGCTCCTATTTTAGCCCCCTTATGCCAACTCACGGGAGTTGGGTCCACGTATATACCTTAGGATCGTCGCCACCATCCTACTTCATTCTGGAAACTCCACCGCATACACAGTTGTCAAAGTGGTTTTCGGTATCGACAGAGAGTATGTCCATATCCGATCCCGGTCTCTTTAACAACCAATCGTTTTTATAACCCATGGTTATATATTTAAAAACAGTTTATATTTCAAATCAAATTACTCCAATTAAACCGTTTAAAAACAAAGTCATTATTCTTTTTAATCAAATATTCAATTCCCAAAATTTTAGCCTTTTTTGAGTTCATTTATTCACTTAAAAACATTAAAAACACTAAATTTCAGCTTTCACAACATTTAAAAAGTGATGCGGTAAGTTATATTTGAAAACAATTCAATTCAGCAAAGACAGCATTTACAAACTACTATAACAGTTCAGTTTTAAACAAAAATCATATTTCAGCCTACTACAGCCCTTAACAAGTGCTACAGTAGCCTCTGCATTAGTTTCGGGTTACATTTTAGTTCCTGCCACAACAGCACTTACCAAGTGTTGTCATAGCCTTAGTTCATTTTAGTCTTTAACTTCATTTATGCAACCACAGCACTTAACAAGTGCTGCAGATTCTACTTAGTTCAGAATTTGTTCATTTCCAGAAATGGTAGCATTTCTAAAGTGTTATAAATTGAATTTCCAGGTTTTAAGTGTAATTCCAGCCATAAATAAACTTTGATTTAAATCATTTAAACTTATAAAAATCATATTTTTTTCACATTAAAATGTTCATTTAAATCCTTTAACTTATGGTTTGTATAAAGAGAAATTTTACAAATAAAAATCAAAATTTTTGCAAAGTTCACTTATTTAGTTCAAGTGTGTCAATTTCCATTTTTCATTTAAACAATTCATTTCAACACTTAAATTTAAATCTCCATTTTACACCATTTTAAAACTTAATTTTCTTTTCTAATTTAATTAACTTAAGTTTCCCTTTTTCTTTTCAGTCAAATTTTCAATTTTGAGTTACACTTAAAAATCAATATTTTTATCCATTTATTTTACATTTATCACAAAGAAAAATCATTTCTACTTTAGATAAATCATTTTAAAATTTAAATTTAAATCAATTTATTATATTTTTACATTTTAAAAGTATTTAAAAATGTCCAGAAAAATATAGAAAATAACCACGGGTCTGTATAATATTTTCTAGCCTAATTCAAGTGATACGGATAATATATCATTTCAATCCGTAGTTTACAAAGAAAATCCAGGTTTTATCATTTCAAACCCGTAATCCCAAGTAAATAAAATTTATTAAAAGGTCGCTCAGGCTTATCATTTCAGCCCATCACGATCCTTCCCTATTCTAAAGTTTGTTCGGGTATGTATCATTTCAACCCATAGTGAACCTAATCTACAGGGAACTTGCAGTGTGATAAACTGAAGAAAAAAAAATAGAACAGAAAAACATAAATAATTAACAGAATGATATGACATGAATTTAACAGGTTAACATCATATATAATTAATCACAGGCAGTTTATAACATAATATAGATTTTTTACACATTCAGTTGTTGTTGTGTCACAACTACATAAGTATGAACGGCGTGTGAGTTTCAGTCACCTCTACGGAGCTGGAGATTTGATTCAAAAAAGGAAATACGCTATCTACTGAAAAGCATGCGGAAAGCACGATTAGTCTTTAGAGGAGGCGCCAACAAGATTCAAATCTTGAAATCAAAAAAATAAATATAAAACAAATATGAGAATAAGCTAACACACATCAAATACATCAAATTTTTGAATAAATCAAACTGGAAACATAATGAAACAAAAATATGGCTCGACCACTTCACCATACGACTCAACCCATAGCCCCATAGTCTCGATCGTTTACCGTATTCAAGATTTGAAAGGCTCGGAGGAATTTAGGCTGTGACTTCAAAATACAAAAGTGGTGAAAGGAAATTTGTTCATTTCCTTTTTTTTTCAAAGCAAAGGCTCGGTCTGGCATGGGCTCGGCACAGCATGGGCTTGCCTTAGTTCGGGTTTGGTCTGGCATGGGGTTTGGTCGGGCGTGGCAGGTTGGAGGCGGTGACTGCGGAAGTGGTGGTCTAGACTGGAGTAGGGGTTAGTCAAGGTGGTGAACGGCCGAGCACGTGGTGGAGCAAGCAACAAGATAAAGCAAAGCAAAGAAAGGAGAACAAACAAAACAAACAAAAAAAGAAAGAGAATGCATGCGGTCTATACCTCCAGGAAGATGCTCACGCAAATTTTTTGATGGAAGCTAAAGTGAATAATTAGTGGTATGGAAATTTTGTGAACGTGGTATATATTATATCAGCTGCTCACTTTGATTTAGTGGAGAGAAGGCAAGAAATAATGGTTTGAACGGTAGAGGAAATTAAGGCATTTATTTCTATTAAATTGAAAGAAACGAACGGAGGGCAAAGGAAAAAATAACTCTCACGTGAAAATGATTTAAGGCAAGATTTCGAATTCCCAAAAGAAAATGTACACGGCTGAAGACTTGCAATGCTAACGCCTAAAATCAAATAGACAATGAAAAAGGCAAGAGAAACTTATAAAACGTAATGCCCAAAGTAACGTACTGATTTTATTTGTTTCTCTCTTAATTAGTAAATTAAAAAATGCTAACGTTTTTTTCCAGGAAATAACGCATCACTTTAAACCAAAAATTAAATAGCTATTTATACCCTAATTAATAAAATTTGATTTAGCTTCATCCATTTGATTGTTTAATATAAAGTTAAGAAAACGGATGTGTATATACGTATAAAAGAAACGCAAAATTTATTCCTTGTTTCACATTATTTATTTCTCAATTTTAAAAGTATACAACCAATCCAAACGAACAAAAGTGGAACAAATGTTGTACAATTATATTCAGTTCAAGATAAAAGATTTGGCAGTTAGAATTTAAAATTTAAAATTCCTATTAAAGTTAAACTTTAACCCAAATCAAAATTTCAGAAATGGTTTATACTTATTTATTTTTGGGCAATTGATAAAAAATCGTTACAAGAAAATTTTCAAAATTAAATTTTTAAGAAATCAAACACCAAAGTCTTTAAATAAATGAATAAAATATTTGTTTAAATTTTGGGCTGTTACATATTACGTACCTTTTTGCATTAGTTTATAATTTGACAAGCAATTTATTATCTTCTATGCAAATTCAGGTGCACAAGAATCAAATAGCAGTCTCTTGCATACCTGTACTTATGACATCTAGAAGAAAATCAGTGACAAAAGAAATGTGATTTAACTCTACATGCAAAACTAGCATGATATAAATCTACATGCAACCAATAATCCATATCTCAATCATATGCAACAAAATACAGAGAATATTCTATAGTAGGTATTATGCATCCAATTATTTCAAATGATATAGTTAGATCTACATACCCAAGTTTTTCAATCAAAAATTTATTTTCGAATTTCTCGAATGGGAAAAATCAAAAGCTCAAAATCAAAATAAAATGGAGGGGATCCCTCCAAATAGATGATGGTGAAACTCTAGAATCAAAACAACATGGAGCGTCCAGAGGTATTCCGAGTCCTCCAAAAACATCAACTAGAGTGAATAAGTATCATTCCTTTCCCAAAATCTTTAAAAATCTCCCTTTTTTAAAATCACCGGGATTTAGGTCCTAATAACAACAATTTAAAATCTTTTGTCTATAATTTAAACTTTATAAACAATGGTATATGAAATCACATGGCCAATCAATTCAATTCAATCAATCCAATCAATCAAATTCCTTGAATGTAACGACCCAGTATTTTCAACCATTCGCATCCATTATAAGTGTATAGGTAAACACTCATGCCGGAGTTGAATTGCTCAAAATACTGCGTTGTAAATAAAATTTGGCAAAACTCAACATATACAGTAAATAAAATAATTACAGATCACAGACACAGAGTAATATAACAATACTGCAGCGGAAACAAAGGATAGTAGTTCATGAAGCTACTATGTATATATAACAGAGTTAAACAAGATACAACAGAAGTCTCGAATACCATAGATGTCTCAATACAATAATCAAATACAAGATCTGAATACATCACTGGAATCAACAGAATAACTGAAAGCAGGATCGATAGATAGCTGGATCTCCAAGCGAAGCTCCAACTCCAAAGGTGAGTCTCCAATGCTGTATCACTCAGTCTGACCCGAGCGTAAAGCAAAACACAAAACACTCGAGTCAGGATTAACATTCTTATATTAATAAATCCAACTCAAGTGAAATATCAACTGAAATACAAGTAACTTAAAGGATGTTTGGGATAACCATCCTCTAAGGGTCCGTTAAACTATTTACTATGTAGTAATATACGCTATATACAGTAGTGTCTAAATAAGTAAAGTATAATCATATCGGAAAATAGCGTTAAGGGGATGGAGAACCTTAACGCGGTCGGATCTTAAAATCATAATCGTAGTAAAGCTCGGTATGGTAGGTGACACGGCACAATTAGGCAATGCCAGGGTAGATATACCAATTACGCACACGGACTGATGGATACGCATAGCAGCCACTACCGTTCCACCTCGAACAACATTCCCAAATCGGAGGATGGCCATCTAGTCAAATCACAAGTAAGAGTATAATGGCGAAGAAATGCGTCCGAGAAGAGGTGCTACCTCACTGGTCCGAGATCGCTCCTGTTTTAGCCACCTTATGCCAACTCACGGGAGTTGGGTCCACGTAACATACCTTAAGAACGCCGCCACCATCCTACTTCATTCTGGAATCTCCACCGCGTACACGGTTGTCAAAGTGGTTTTCGGTATCGACAGAGAGTATGTCCATATCCGATCCCGGTCTCTTTGCCAACCAATCGTTATTATAACACCGTGGTCATTTCAAAATAGTTTATACTTTAAACCAAAATCATTATCATTTCCAAAACCCAATTTAATACGATATCATTTCACTTCAAATATCCATTTTCAAAATCATATTACTTTCCAAAGTTATAATGCTTTCGAAATCATAGTCTGGAAATCACAGTATTTTGGCAATCATAACACTTCCCTTTTTAAACAGTTTAGATAATAAAATTTCGTTATAAAATAAATTAGTTTCCTCAAATTTCACAAATCGATTCAAATTAACTCGAATTCCAAAAATTTAATTTAATCAAATCTCAAATCATTAGTTTCAACTCGATTCAGCTTCTAAATAAACCATTTCAATTTATCGATTTCAAATACATATCTGAACCATAAAATAAGTCATTTCAATTTTAATATATTTCAAAGCTTTAAATATTCATCATTTCAAAACTAAATTCGATAAATTTATATATATATCAAATTCACTTTACAATTATTTAGTTTTGAAACATTAACTTAACATTTCCATAACATTTGAATACACTTTCATTTTTACAATTCAAATAAACAAGATATCTCATTTAAATATTTACGTTTGGAATATCCATTTAAGTCACCCTTTCAAAGTTCAAGTTGTAAATCACTTCTTTAAATTTCAAATTCAATACATTTCAAATCTAACTTATTTAAGTATAATTCTTAAATAAATATAATTTCAATCAATTTCAAATCATTACAAATTCTATATTTTAAAAAATATAGATATTAAATAAATACTTAAACATATTATTTATCAATTTTATTAAATCAACTTTAATAAATCTTTAAAATCAATATTAATCAAAACCATATATTTCTTTTTCAAAACCATAGAAATCATTTTCAAAACGTTTATATATAGACCAACGGTGCTTGTATATAATTTTCTATCCTATGGTCAAGTGATACAGATATTTATCATTTCAATCCGCAATTTAAAACATATTCGGGTATATATCTTTTCAACCCGAAATCCCAAATTCAATTCAATGAAAATCGCTTGGGTTTATCATTTCAACCCATAACGATTTTCTCCTATTCTACAGATCGTTCGGGTATGTATCATTTCAACCCATAGTGATTCTATACTAACAGGGAACTTGCAGAGCGATAACAGATATGATAATAAATTAACAACAGTAACAGGCATATATCAACAATATAAATAACAGATAATGGTGTCGGATGTCATAAGTGAACAGATACAGATAATGACATATATAACAATGTAAATAACTAACATCAGCATATTTCAATTGACATTTCAATTGGAATCAAATTTAATAACTATAAGAATATTAATCGTGAGTGATTGCTCACCTTTCGAGGCTAGAGAAAATAGACAATGGACTGAGTTACGTATCCAAGCACGAATTCCAAAGCAAGATTGGCACGAATTGGACGAACAAGACTGATAATCAAGAATTGATGAACTAAGTCAGAATCAGTTTGATATATACAGAAAATGTTTGTTATTTTATTAAAATCAATATTTTAATCTAAGACAAAATTAAAATAAAATATTTATAGTTAAAATAAAATACATAATTAAAATAAAAAATCACTTTAGTTCAAAACCATTTAAAATTCATGTATATTCTCTTTATAAAACCATACTTAAAACCAATATACAAATGCAGACACCACATAATATATGCAGACAAAAGTGTATACGCGAATAACTAAATATGTATAAACAAATATGCAGACTTGACCTTATATATACTAATATATTTAAATATGTGACTAACATATATATATACACTGTACCACATTATATAATTAATATAACTTGCATAAAACACTTAAACACATCACGTTATTATATATTATAGTTATCAAAACCTATCAAACATATCACGTTATTAAAAACTAAACACATATATGTTTTTAAAACATATATATTCTTTACTGTACGAATATAATCTATTGTATAGTACTACACAACATATGAATGCAAATTTTCCAGACTTGGTATGTATAACAAATAGGTACATGTAGACTTGATATTCACAAACCCATATATGCAGACCCATATTTTTAATAAATATATGTAGCACGAACATATATATATGCAAAACAAAGAAGAGAAAACTTTATGTTCAAAAATACAAGTACACATATAAAACTAACTGTAATATAATATTAGCTAACATATATACAGAAAAAGAAAAACTACAGGTGCATGGAACTCAAAATGTATGTAGACTCCTTATATAACTTTCATTATAATATGTACCCATCGTATATACAAAGATACAACATGCCCATTCTTAAACTAGTACATATATAAACATATATATATTGACAGCATAAACCAATATAACTATTATATATATACATATACTTTAAAGCTGCAATATTAATACATATGCCGAAGAACAATAGTGAGTATATATTTTATAAATTCATATACTTTACATCAAAACAGAACTCGTAGACTTACAAACTGATGTATATAAAACTCGTATATATATAGACACATTATAAAATTCACTTTGCGAAATATATGCCCACATAAACAAACTTACACTATATATAAATATACTGTATGTATATATATAGTTAACACATTATCATATAACAACCAAAACTTAAACTAAAATATATATTTATATATACTTACATATATATGCAAACCACTAAAGGAGGAGGGAAGGAGAAAGTTCGGCAGAGGGAGATGGGCGCAGCAGCACCTGATGTGGAGGGGAGGGATTAGGCAGGGATGGGCGAGGCCAGGGCTGTCGTGGTGGTTCTCGGCCGTGACTGCTTGGCTGGGGAGTGAGGTTGTGGTCGGTCTGAAACATGTGGTGATGGGTGGCGGAGGGGATACGTGGCAGCGGCTGGAAGTGAAAGGAGGTGAGGTTGCTTACGGTGGAGGTAGGCTGCAAAGCGAAGGAATGTCTCGGTATGATGGACGTGGCTGGGTCGAGTGGCGTGAGGTGGAAGGCTATGACAGCCTGGGAGATGGGTGGAGGCTGTCACGGAGGCGGTCTGGTGGAGCTGGTCGAAGGCTGGCGGTAGCGTGGGGTTGGCTGATGGGTTGCTGCCGGATCTGGAAGTGCGGTCCGGGACGTGGAGGAGTGGTGAGTGATGAGGTCTCGGGTGGAAAACGTGGGGAAAGAGGAGAAGAAAAAGTTTTAAACTTAAATGAAAAATCTTGTTTGCAGGAGAGAGAATGAAAAGGTAGCTTTCTTTGATTAATGTTTGGAACACATTGAACAGAGAATGCAAACGAACGGATATAATTGAAATGGAAATAGACAACGAAAGAACGGGTCCACAATACTAAACAGTAGGAATAGAATTGGTCACCCCTTGATTTCTGGAAATTATTAAACCAATTAATTGTTGTTGGGCTGCACGTTATAGATTTGAAACCTAAGGGAAAAATGTAAAGTCAAAATTTCGGTACCGTTACGGTGAACTGTTTATTCTTTTCGACGCGTACCGGATCTCAAATTATAGAAATGAATATACCGCAGAGATCAGCACGACGAGACGATTAAAATGGTACACAGATATCAGTGGTACGGTCATCCGATCAAAAGTCAATAACCGGTACCAGAAATGCTGCTATTCTAACCGAATTAAGATAAATGGTCAACAGAAGTCCAAATTTGACGAAACGAAAGATGACGTCTCACTCAGAAGATGATTTACAAATTTTCTATGTAAAAATATTCAGGTTTGGAAACCATTTTATTATCACCTATTTTTAACTGATTAAATTGAAGTAAATTTACGCGCGAAATAAATTTTCATATTTTCGGGTGAAAATTTACCAGTTGCTATGTCTAATTAGACGCATTCCAAATATCAAATTGAATTTGTGAAAATTTTACTGTTTAAAATTTCACAAAATTCATTTAATTAAATAAATAAAACAACTGAAATTTGCGGGTCGTTACACTCTCCCCCACTCAAAACATTTCGTCCCCGAAAAGGAAGGAGGTAGGAGAGTAGAAGCAACCAACAGAAAAATAGATTAAAAGACAAGATAAGACTATTAATTTAAACCATATAATTTCAAATTAAACTAATTAATATTTAACATTTTGGTTAAATCCCTTAGAGTTCACCTAAATTATATTAATCTTTTTATTCCTAAAAACATTATCTTATTATCTAATCATCCTTAATTTAAAATTTCCAAATCAATCTGTTTTGTATAATCATTTATTATACTCACGTTTTATTCAACAAATTTAATTCTTATATTCCAAATTATTATTAAGTCTTATTCCACTTAATATGTCCTATTACATATATTTAAACCATATAAATTAATTTAAACCATATAATTTCAGTTTAAATCAATTTAAATTCAATAAATTTTTTTTTTTAATTCAAGGTATTTCCATACTTTAATCAAATTTCAATTTATTAGTTCCTTCAAAACAATTTATTTGTCTCATCTATTATTTAATTAACTTATTATTCTGCTTATCTCTATTGATATCTTTATAATAAAATTTAAGTGTATAACATTTATTATAACACTCAAATCTTTCCTTATAAAGTCAGTTTATATTTTATATTATCCAATTACATTTTTAACTTCTGAAAATTTTAGGTAAGTTATGTTGAGATGAAATTGAGTATTTTACAAATAAGATTTTACAATTCAGTTATTCCTAGTTAACTATTTATCCAAGAATTTTGACTTTAGTTTATAATTGAAATCATCTTAAATCTAAAATTTAAGAATTTAAATCTCCGATTTACTTCAAACAATTTAGAGATATATATAATATATTTATCTCAAATCAAATTAATTTTTTTTTAAAATCAGATACCTGTATATATATATATATACACATCAAATTATACTGAAGAAATTCAAATCGGATGTATTTTTTTTCTTTTCTTTTTTTTTTCTTTTTTTTTCAAAACAAAACCGTAGCAAAGCTACAGAATGGTTTCTCCTCTTCGAAACTCGAAAATGAATGTCGATGATGCGGTCGTCATCACCGAAATTATTTTCCAGCGACAAAGAGAAGAGCACTGATTTAAACATTTAAATTCTTTGAAAACCATTTTATTCGAAAATACTTTAAATAATATACATTTTAAGGCTATAAAACAAAGTTTGAAATCACCAGAAATTTAATTCTTAAATTTCTCAATTTAAATCCATTTCAATTCCAAATAAATTCAAAACAGTTATCATTTTGCAATAGTCAATGACTTACAAAACAATAAAATGATAATAAAATATTATCATTTCAACAACCAAATTATTTAACTTTTAATTCCAGAAAATTTTTCTTATATTTTTATAATATAATCATACAAATTTATTTCATTTATCAAATTTTAAAATCTATATTGTGTCAGTTTGCTCTATTCAAGTGTTTTGGAAATCCTATCGATAGCGTTGATCAGACGAATCGATCGAAAATCCAAACCAACATCAACAGCTCAAACAACACACTATAAACATAAACTATTTTATATTAATTACAAATACACTCCCTCACACGATGATTCCAGAATTGGGTTCCAACACAAGGATAGAGATCCAAATAGAGGGACTCTAATCAAAGAGAATTCTAATCTAAAATAGATTGGCTCGAAACGAAGGTTAGATGATTGCATTTCAAACAGGAAGATGGATAAAATTGTATAAATCGCAGGCAACCTTAACCGGGTAAACCGTGACTTCATAGATAAGATCGATGTAGAATTCTGAAGCAAATTGACATTCGATTACCAGAGGTAGAATTCGGGTATAGCATAAGATAGCAGCATCGTAAACCGAGGATACAGAAATCTCCGGTGAATAAATACCGATTGTAAAGGAGTTTTACCCCAGTACAAATTATTCGAAGATTGGCGAGACCGCCGATTTATTATAGAGATCATTCGAAGTGGAGTTATGGGATACTCCAGAATCAAAAGACACGAATAGGGGAGACACGAATGGACTTTGGAACCGAAGTGAACGTTCCAAAATTCAAAGGAACCGAGTCAAAGAAGAAGGAATTCAAGCTCGAACGAAAGTGATTCTGTAATTGAATTTACTACATATGCTAAGTTTTGCCTAAAACCAGAGCTCTGATACCACATGTAACGACCCAGTATTTTCAACCATTCGCATCCATTATAAGTGTATAGGTAAACACTCATGCCGGAGTTGAATTGCTCAAAATACTGCGTTGTAAATAAAATTTGGCAAAACTCAACATATACAGTAAATAAAATAATTACAGATCACAGACACAGAGTAATATAACAATACTGCAGCGGAAACAAAGGATAGTAGTTTATGAAGCTACTATGTATATATAACAGAGTTAAACAAGATACAACAGAAGTCTCGAATACCATAGATGTCTCAATACAATAATCAAATACAAGATCTGAATACATCACTGGAATTAACAGAATAACTGAAAGCAGGATCGATAGATAGCTGGATCTCCAAGCGAAGCTCCAACTCCAAAGGTGAGTCTCCAATGCTGTATCACTCAGTCTGACCCGAGCGTAAAGCAAAACACAAAACACTCGAGTCAGGATTAACATTCTTATATTAATAAATCCAACTCAAGTGAAATATCAACTGAAATACAAGTAACTTAAAGGATGTTTGGGATAACCATCCTCTAAGGGTCCGTTAAACTATTTACTATGTAGTAATATACGCTATATACAGTAGTGTCTAAATAAGTAAAGTATAATCATATTGGAAAATAGCGTTAAGGGGATGGAGAACCTTAACGCGGTCGGATCTTAAAATCATAATCGTAGTAAAGCTCGGTATGGTAGGTGACACAGCACAACTAGGCAATGCCAGGGTAGATATACCAATTACGCACACGGACTGATGGATACGCATAGCAGCCACTACCGTTCCACCTCGAACAACATTCCCAAATCGGAGGATGGCCATCTAGTCAAATCACAAGTAAGAGTATAATGTCGAAGAAATGCGTCCGAGAAGAGGTGCTACCTCACTGGTCCGAGATCGCTCCTGTTTTAGCCACCTTATGCCAACTCACGGGAGTTGGGTCCACGTAACATACCTTAAGAACGCCGCCACCATCCTACTTCATTCTGGAATCTCCGCCGCGTACATGGAATGTCCACCGCGTACACGGTTGTCAAAGTGGTTTTCGGTATCGACAGAGAGTATGTCCATATCCGATCCCGGTCTCTTTGCCAACCAATCGTTATTATAACACCGTGGTCATTTCAAAATAGTTTATACTTTAAACCAAAATCATTATCATTTCCAAAACCCAATTTAATACGATATCATTTCACTTCAAATATCCATTTTCAAAATCATATTACTTTCCAAAGTTATAATGCTTTCGAAATCATAGTCTGGAAATCACAGTATTTTGGCAATCATAACACTTCCCTTTTTAAACAGTTTAGATAATAAAATTTCGTTATAAAATAAATTAGTTTCCTCAAATTTCACAAATCGATTCAAATTAACTCGAATTCCAAAAATTTAATTTAATCAAATCTCAAATCATTAGTTTCAACTCGATTCAGCTTCTAAATAAACCATTTCAATTTATCGATTTCAAATACATATCTGAACCATAAAATAAGTCATTTCAATTTTAATATATTTCAAAGCTTTAAATATTCATCATTTCAAAACTAAATTCGATAAATTTATATATATATCAAATTCACTTTACAATTATTTAGTTTTGAAACATTAACTTAACATTTCCATAACATTTGAATACACTTTCATTTTTACAATTCAAATAAACAAGATATCTCATTTAAATATTTACGTTTGGAATATCCATTTAAGTCACCCTTTCAAAGTTCAAGTTGTAAATCACTTCTTTAAATTTCAAATTCAATACATTTCAAATCTAACTTATTTAAGTATAATTCTTAAATAAATATAATTTCAATCAATTTCAAATCATTACAAATTCTATATTTTAAAAAATATAGATATTAAATAAATACTTAAACATATTATTTATCAATTTTATTAAATCAACTTTAATAAATCTTTAAAATCAATATTAATCAAAACCATATATTTCTTTTTCAAAACCATAGAAATCATTTTCAAAACGTTTATATATAGACCAACGGTGCCTGTATATAATTTTCTATCCTATGGTCAAGTGATACAGATATTTATCATTTCAATCCGCAATTTAAAACATATTCGGGTATATATCTTTTCAACCCGAAATCCCAAATTCAATTCAATGAAAATCGCTTGGGTTTATCATTTCAACCCATAACGATTTTCTCCTATTCTACAGATCGTTCGGGTATGTATCATTTCAACCCATAGTGATTCTATACTAACAGGGAACTTGCAGAGTGATAACAGATATGATAATAAATTAACAACAGTAACAGGCATATATCAACAATATAAATAACAGATAATGGTGTCGGATGTCATAAGTGAACAGATACAGATAATGACATATATAACAATGTAAATAACTAACATCAGCATATTTCAATTGACATTTCAATTGGAATCAAATTTAATAACTATAAGAATATTAATCGTGAGTGATTGCTCACCTTTCGAGGCTGAGAAAATAGACAATGGACTGAGTTACGAATCCAAGCACGAATTCCAAAGCAAGATTGGCACGAATTGGACGAACAAGACTGATAATCAAGAATTGATGAACTAAGTCAGAATCAGTTTGATATATACAGAAAATGTTTGTTATTTTATTAAAATCAATATTTTAATCTAAGACAAAATTAAAATAAAATATTTATAGTTAAAATAAAATACATAATTAAAATAAAAAATCACTTTAGTTCAAAACCATTTAAAATTCATGTATATTCTCTTTATAAAACCATACTTAAAACCAATATACAAATGCAGACACCACATAATATATGCAGACAAAAGTGTATACGCGAATAACTAAATATGTATAAACAAATATGCAGACTTGACCTTATATATACTAATATATTTAAATATGTGACTAACATATATATATATATACACTGTACCACATTATATAATTAATATAACTTGCATAAAACACTTAAACACATCACGTTATTATATATTATAGTTATCAAAACCTATCAAACATATCACGTTATTAAAAACTAAACACATATATGTTTTTAAAACATATATAATCTTTACTGTACGAATATAATCTATTGTATAATACTACACAACATATGAATGCAAATTTTCCAGACTTGATATGTATAACAAATAGGTACATGTAGACTTGATATTCACAAACCCATATATGCAGACCCATATTTTTAATAAATATATGTAGCACGAACACATATATATGCAAAACAAAGAAGAGAAAACTTTATGTTCAAAAATACAAGTACACATATAAAACTAACTATAATATAATATTAGCTAACATATATACAGAAAAAGAAAAACTGCAGGTGCATGGAACTCAAAATGTATGCAGACTCCTTATATAACTTTCATTATAATATGTACCCATCGTATATACAAAGATACAACATGCCCATTCTTAAACTAGTACATATATAAACATATATATATTGACAGCATAAACCAATATAACTATTATATATATACATATACTTTAAAGCTGCAATATTAATACATATGCCGAAGAACAATAGTGAGTATATATTTTATAAATTCATATACTTTACATCAAAACAGAACTCGTAGACTTACAAACTGATGTATATAAAACTCGTATATATATAGACACATTATAAAATTCACTTTGCGAAATATATGCCCACATAAACAAACTTACACTATATATAAATATACTGTACGTATATATATATTTAACACATTATCATATAACAACCAAAACTTAAACTAAAATATATATTTATATATACTTACATATATATGCAAACCACTAAAGGAGGAGGGAAGGAGAAAGTTCGGCAGAGGGAGATGGGCGCAGCAGCACCTGATGTGGAGGGATTAGGCAGGGATGGGCGAGGCCAGGGCTGTCGTGGTGGTTCTCGGCCGTGACTGCTTGGCTGGGGAGTGAGGTTGTGGTCGGTCTGAAACATGTGGTGATGGGTGGCGGAGGGGATACGTGGCAGCGGCTGGAAGTGAAAGGAGGTGAGGTTGCTTACGGTGGCGGTAGGCTGCAAAGCGAAGGAATGTCTCGGTATGATGGACGTGGCTGGGTCGAGTGGCGTGAGGTGGAAGGCTATGACAGCCTGGGAGATGGGTGGAGGCTGTCACGGAGGCTGTCTGGTGGAGCTGGTCGAAGGCTGGCGGTAGCGTGGGGTTGGCTGATGGGTTGCTGCCGGATCTGGAAGTGCGGTCCGGGACGTGGAGGAGTGGTGAGTGATGAGGTCTCGGGTGGAAAACGTGGGGAAAGAGGAGAAGAAAAAGTTTTAAACTTAAATTAAAAATCTTGTTTGCAGGTTAGAGAATGAAAAGGTAGCTTTCTTTGATTAATGTTTGGAACGCATTGAACAGAGAATGCAAACGAACGGATATAATTGAAATGGAAATAGACAACGAAAGAACAGGTCCACAATACTAAACAGTAGGAATAGAATTGGTCACCCCTTGATTTCTGGAAATTATTAAACCAATTAATTGTTGTTGGGCTGCACGTTATAGATTTGAAACCTAAGGGAAAAATGTAAAGTCAAAATTTCGGTACCGTTACGGTGAACTGTTTATTCTTTTCGACGCGTACCGGATCTCAAATTATAGAAATGAATATACCGCAGAGATCAGCACGACGAGACGATTAAAATGGTACACAGATATCAGTGGTACGGTCATCCAATCAAAAGTCAATAACCGGTACCAGAAATGCTGCTATTCTAACCGAATTAAGATAAATGGTCAAAAGAAGTCCAAATTTGACGAAACGAAAGATGACGTCTCACTCAGAAGATGATTTACAAATTTTCTATGTAAAAATATTCAGGTTTGGAAACCATTTTATTATCACCTATTTTTAACTGATTAAATTGAAGTAAATTTACGCACGAAATAAATTTTCATATTTTCGGGTGAAAATTTACCAGTTGCTATGTCTAATTAGACGCATTCCAAATATCAAACTGAATTTGTGAAAATTTTACTGTTTTAAAATTTCACAAAATTCATTTAATTAAATAAATAAAACAACTGAAATTTGCGGGTCGTTACATTGAAGGAATAGATTGACACTAACAATCAATCAAATTCCACAAGGGAAAACTTATCACTTAACATCATTTAAAATGTCAAATGACTATTAAATAATTTTTAACTTAAGTTCAAAACTTTCTTGATTGTCCAAAAATATAGATAACTATCTAAGTGTACCGTTTTGCTCATTAGCCTTTGGTTATTGCTCAAAAGATTATCCAAACTCACTTGGATAAAATGGAAAGTTATACTCTATATTATTTTAATTTCTTAGTTACATTAAAAAAAATTCAAATTCACATATATTTTCACTAAATATTTTATTCAATACTAAAATTATTTGTGAGTTATCTCATAATTTCTCACCCAAGTTTTAAAATATATTTTATAAAGTCATTTCTTTATAAAACATCAAATCATAAATTATTTCCCATTATTTACTTTTTCAAAGATCTAGATGGAGATCAAATTAAATTATGGTTTACTAAAAATTCAGTCAACCTATTAACCCTCTTTTATTTAGAGTGTTAAAATGAATATTATTTATGGGTTGACCCAATCAACAAGTAGTTCATACTACTTAGATGTTTTAAACAAATATATGGTTTTAAATAAAGCAATGTTTATCGAAACCTTCCTATTTAATTTAACCCAATTTAAACTTGTATTAAATTATCCCATATCTTATCTAAGGGAAGAATCTCATTTATCAAAACAGTCTCTAATTGGAAATACTTTTTATTGTTCGACCGATTTCCTTTTAGGGAACTTAAAATTTAGATACCCGGTTTTAATATCAAAACTCCATTTTGAAAGCATATTGCATATATTTTTATGTATAATAACTTCAAACAATTTATTTATTAAAACTCACTTTGGGTTTATTCGGATTTGACCTCATTTCAATCGCACAATGATAACGAGAATAATTTACTAAGTATTCCACAAGTTTGCCTAAGCAAACATCTTATCGTCACTTAGAAGATTATTCAGATTATCAGAAAATTAATCGAAACAATTTCCTCCTAATTATCTCAAAGAAAATGCATTTCATTTCAAATTTTACATCCCAATCTATTTTCTATTTTTAGAAATTTTCAAAAGTATAGCTACTTCATTTCTCAATAAAATTCCTTTGAAATTATTTTTAAAAATTCCGGGATTTTGATTCAAAAATTCTTTTTAAACATATTTTTCAAACTAAATTCATATAAAACTTTCTTTTTATAAAAATCATTTCATATTATAATAATCCTTCTTCATTATAATAGAATTATCTTCAATATTTATTCTCTAAATATCTTATTCCACTATTTAGATTATATTACAACTTTTTATAAAGTTAAATTCTTAACCCACCATTATACAGAGGTGAATTTTCAAGTTAATGGTTTCTTCGAACACCTTTATAGTCAAATTGTGAAAATTAATTCATAGTGGATGCATTTTAAATCAAGAGATAAACGCTCCTAAATAAATCGAGCATAATTTAGCAATCAACACACAATAGTCTATGCTTTTCATTTAAGTTAAGCATAACCGAACAAACAATAATGATAATAAATAAGTATTATCACATTTAAACCAACACACTATGTAACTATATAGAGTTTTGAAAATTATCCCTTTATATATATAAAATATAATCCTAGAAAAAATATTTAATTTGCCAAAATTTTCAAATATTTCAATACCATGTATGTTGTCCTTGGTCAAGTGTTTAGAAATCCCTAACGATATCGTGGCGTCCCACATCTCGACCAGAATTCATAAAAACTCAATAGACCAATTAACATAATACGTTTTTATAACATTAACAAATACACTCTCGTATATATAATACTCTCAAACTCATTCTAGTGTGTCGCTTACCCTATCTTTATTGAGCCAAACACTACCAAAGTTAAGGTTCTCGCTTAAACTTGCGCTCTGATACCAAATGTAACGACCCGCCTTTTTGACCATCGAAAGCGGACGCTGAACACTACCACTGTGTTCCAATGTCGCGCATCCATTGAGAAAAGGGTAGATTATTAGGGTAAATAAAAAAAGAACAAAGAACAGAGGAAAACAGAATCTCACAACCGAATCGACAACATATAATATAACGAGGACAGTAGAATCCGTCTCTTAAAAAAATACAAAGTATATCAGAGTTAAAACAAACCTTATCAGCAGGACAGTTATGAAATCCTAACCTTACAAATACCAATAGGTATACTATATAATACAGTGGAAAATAAAATACTACAATAGGTGAATCTTCAGCTCCCCTCCACGATCTCCAAAACACCACGGTCAATTTGGGAAAATACTCGGTCTGACCCGAGCATTATAAATAAATACCACCCGGATCAGTCTGGAAATACCGGCGTGAGATAACACGAATGATGAAGATCATATAAAAGTTCTGTGAGACCACACCGCTAACGAGGAAGGGGTTTTTACCTCACAAGAATAACATCCATACAGGCAAGAGCAGAAATGTAACGACCCGTAAATTTTAATGGTTTTATAACGAGATTAACTGTTTTGTGAAATTTTAAATAATTAAATTTGGAAATAAAAAATTTAGTATTTGAAATACATCTATTTAAACATAGCAAATGGTAAATTTTTATCAGAAAAGATGGAAGTTTATTTCTTGTATAATTTTATTTAAATTTTAATTAGTTAATATTTGTTGATAATAAAATGTTTTCCAAACCTGAATAATTTTATATAATAAATTTGTAAATCATCTTCTGAGTGAGACGTCATATTTCGTATCTTTAAATCTGGACTACTATTGCTCCGTTTATCTTATTTTTGATAAATTTTGCAGCATTTTGGTACCGATTATCGACTTTTGATAGGGTGATCCTATCACTGATATTTGTATACCATTTTGATCGTCTCATCGTGCTGGTCTCCACAATATATTTGGTTGTGTGTTTCGAGGTTCGGTACTCGATGAAATCGATAAAACGATTAATCGTACCGGTACCCAATTCTAACTTTTTTGGGTTCTTTGTGCCTTTTTATTTTCAACCGTTCAAACCCAACAATCACTAGCATTTATTATCTGCCAAATCAGTGGCCAACTGTTTCTATTCCATCATTTCAATGCATTGATGGTTTGATCTCTGCCTTTATTTCTATCGGTTTGGAAATTTTATATATGTGGTACGTTTGCATTTCTTTATTGGTAGTTCATTTCTCTTCCAAACCTCTCCCATCCCCTCACCTCTATTCCTCACGCAAAGAGTGTCTGCAACTTATTTTCGCATGTAGCTTACATTCATGAACCCTTTTGCCCGAGCCTTCTTCCTCCGCCGCTTGGCCGTGCCACACAACATGCCTCCCACCTGAAGCCGAGTTTTTCGCCTTCCCCTCTTTCCCCGGCCTTCCACCTCCCCTAGCCCGGCCGTGCTTCCTCTTCCTCACCCAGACACTCTCCATCTCCTTCACCTCACCAAATCTGCAGAGCTTCCACAACCAAAACAACCCGCACCATCCTCGTTCTAGCCTCCTCCGTGACATAGCCAATCATCACCGTGCATGCGAACCCATCCCTGCCCACGCAAGCTGCACACAGGCGAGCCGAGCTCTCTACCTTCTTTTCTTATTAGCAGGTATACATGCGTATATTTTGTGTTTATTGATTGGTAGTCAGATGTTAGCTTGGTATATATATATATATTTGAAGTTGTATAGGTGTTTTGTTTGATATATATCACAATATTTTGTTTCAGCATGTGTTTTGCTGTGAAACTTTATGTTATACAGTTTATATATGTTTGTTTGTAGATTTCTTTTATAGTTATATATATATATGTACGTCTGCCTATTTTATATTCATTATAATAATTTGCTTATATTGATTTCAAGACATATTTTGTATGAAGCAAAATTTATAAAATTGATATATGTATAGACCTTTATTTTTAATATAAGTTTTAAATTAAATATTGACTCTATATAGTTATATATATATATATTGGTAAGTTTTAAACTTGCAGTTGCTGTTTATTTATATGTGTATATGGATAGATTTTGAAAGATATTTATTTAGCTTAAATTATAAGTTGTATATGATTTTATATATAGTATATATAGTTATGTAAGTCGTGTATTATATATTCTGGTTTGCATAGGTTTTGTGTGTCATGGGATACATATATGTTTATATAAACTTATTTTGCGCGTTAGTTTATATATTATTATATATATATAGTTTGTATATACTTTACTTATATATTAGATCTTGCTTCTCTATTATGAAATATATATTGGTTTGTGTAAATTTATTTGTATAAACTGATTTCATATGTTTGTTTACAAGTATTGTTTTGTTAGTATATATATTTATACAATTAGTAGATATATACATTGGTTATATATGATATATATATATACACACACATTTGCGTGAGTTATTGATTCTCATAATAAAGTTTATTTGTATTGGTTCCAGAATCCCACCTGTGACAACATATGTATAAGTGTATATTATATATATGTAATAATATTCAAGATTAAGAAAGTTATTTGTTTCATATAAAATATGAGTTAATTGATTTTTAACATGCTGTTTATACATGTAGTTCTATGTATTATTTTAACAAGTCGCTGTTTATGCATGTTGTTTAACAGTCTATGTTTATATTATGATTAAAATTTATTGATTTAAATTTTAATATGTGTTTAAGTTAAAAATTGATTTTTAAATATAGGTTGTATACTTGGTTATGTCTGCATTTATATCTTGGATCTGTTGTATAAACATAAGTATTTATTTCAAAATATTATATATATATATATATATATATGTTTGATTTTAATACATGTGTTCTAAATTTAAAACAATGATTTTATTTACATATATATACTTATTTCATTTTAATAGAAGGTATTGATTTCAAGGAAATAATATATATATATATATATTCTGGTTCTATCAAACTGATTGATTTTTCTCATTGATTCTTGTCTATCAGCTTGTCCGTCAAATTCGTGCCAATCTTGTTTTGCTTTGAAATTCGTGCTTAGATTCGTAACTCATCTCATTCTCGTTCATCTCTCTAGCCTCGAAAGGTGAGCAATCACTCACGATTAACGTTCTTATATTTATTAAATTTGATTTCATTTGAAACGATAATTGAAATATGCTGCTAAATTGAACTATAAATTTTATAATTGCTATATATGATATGATATTATCTGAAAATGTTCACCTGTGGGATATGACACCATATCCTATTGTTTATATTTTATTTAATTTGTTATTGGTAATATATCTCTATTGTTGATATGTTATATTATTATCATAAATGTTCTCACTCTGCAAGTTCCCTGTTAGTATAAAATTCCCTATGGGTTGAAATGATACATACCCGAACGATCTTGTAGAATAGGAGAAAATCGTTATGGGTTGAAATGATAAACCCAAGCGATTTTCATTGAATTGAAATTGGGATTGCGGGTTAAAAAGATATATATCCGTATATATTTAAATGGCGGATTAAAATGGTAAATATCTGTATCACTTGACCATTGGATAAAAAATTATACACAGGCACCGTTGGTCTATATATATTTATTTTGAAAATGATTTCCAAGGTTTTGAAAAGAAATATATGTGGTTTTAATGAATATTGATTTTAAGATATTATATCTTTAATATAGATTTTATAATAATTTTAAAAAATTAAGTTGGAAAGAGAAATAGAAATTAATTTGAAATTTATTTGAATTTTTCTTAAATAAAACCGATTTGAAACTTATTAAATTTGGGATTTTTAAAAATATTATTTATAACTTGATTTTGATTTAAGGTGATTAAATGAATATTTCTAGTAAATAAATTGAAGGGAATATTTAGTTTACATAAATTTAATTTAAGGTTTTATTTAAATGATATTAGATTAACTAAGTGAATTTTTTTCAATATTAAATAATGATAAGGTTGACTTTGAAATATAAATGAATTTAAGCTTTGAAATCTATTGAAATTGAAATGGTTTAAATTGTAGTTTATATATGTATTTGAAATCGATCTAAATTTACAAATGGTTTTGAATGAATTGAAATTGGTGAATTGAGATTAAACAAAATTGAATTTTGGAATTCAAGCTGATCTGAATCGATTTGTGAAATTTGAGGAAACTATTTCTATTTTTTTATAAAATATTTTACTTTATGAATTATTTTTAATATAAACTATTTTAATATAAAACTATTTTAATATGCTAATTATTTTCATATAACCTATTTTTAATTTATAACTATTTTAATATACAAATATTTTATTATATAAATTTTTTTTATTATATAAACTATTTTATTTTATAATCTATTTTATTACATATACTATTTCTATATCTAAACTGTTTGAGTGGAAGGTATTATGATTTCCAAGTGTTATGATTTTCAAGCGTTATGATTTCAAATGTTATAATTTCAGAAGTATTTTAATTTTGGAAAGTGTTATGATTTTGGAAATGAATATTATTTTAAGTGAATAATGATATCGTATTGATATGGTTTTAAAATAGATGTGATATTTTGGTTTTGAAGTATGATTTGAAATGAAATGACCGCGGTGTTATAATAACGGTTGGTTGTTAAAGAGACCGGGATAAGATATTGACATACTCTCTGCCAATACCGAAAACCACTTTGACAACTGTGTACGTGGTGCATATTCCAGAATGAAGTAGGATGGTTTGGTGACGATTCTATATGGTATTTATGTAGCCCTGACTCTCGTGAGTCAGCTTGATGTGGCTAAAACAGGAGCCACGCCGGGCCAAGTGAGGTCATTCCTCCTATCGGGCACATTTCTTCGATACCATTCTATTTCTTTTGTGATTTGATTGGGTGCACCCTTTGATATGGGAGTGTGTCACGAGGTGGGCGGTAGTAGCTGTTATGCGTTACCACCGGTCTGGATACGCAAATGGTATATCTACCCTGGCATTGCCTCGAGTGCCTTGTCGCATGCCCTATCGCGCCTTCTACAAGTTTGTTTTGTACCATACCTATATGGTGTCCTCTGTGTAAACCTCCAGTTTACGGAGGAGCGTACGGCATTGTATAGACTACGGGAATATATAAAATGAGTTAAGGGGGATATGGGTAACGCCTTAACGCTATTTTAATACTTTTACTTTACTATAGACATATTATAATAGCGTATATTACTACATAGTAGATAGTTCCACAGATCCTTAGAGGGTGGTTATCCCAAACATCCTTTGATTTACTTGTATTTCAGTTGATATTTCACTTGAGTTGGATTTATTGATATAAGAATGTTAATCCTGACTCGAGTGTTTTGTGTTGTTGCTTTAAGCTCGGGTTAGACTGAGTGTCGCAGTATTGAGACTCACCTTTGGAGTTGGAGCTTCGCTTGGAAATCCATCTATATCTATTCAGCTTCCAGTTGTTCAGTTGACTCCAGTGATATATTCAGATTTTTGTTATTTGACTATAGTATTGAGACTTCTATATATTCGAGACTTCTGTTGAATCTTGTTTTAACTCTATTGTATATATATATAGTAGCTTCATGAACTACTATTCATTTGTTTCCGCTGCTTATTATTGTAATACTCTGTTTCTGTGATTGATTTATTTACTATATATGCTGAGTTTTGCCAAATATAAAATAACAATTCGATATTTTAAGCAATTCAAGTCCGACATGTGTGGATGCGAATGGCATGAAATAGCGGGCCGTTACAGTTGGTATCAGAGCTTTGGTTTTAGGTAAACTTAGCATATAGAGTAAATTTAATTACAGAATCACCTTTGTTCGAGCTTGAGTCTCTTCCTCTTTGATTCAGATTTCCTTTGAATTTTTGAACATTCCTTGTTCTGAAATCCATTCTTGTCTCTCCCTATTCGTGTTTCCTTGATTCTGGAGCATCCCATAGCTCCACTGTATGATTTGTAAAGGGGTGAAACTCCTTTACAACAGGCATCGATTCATCGAAGATTTCTGTATCCTCGGTTTAGATGCTGCTATCTCTTGCTATGCCTGAACTCTATCTTTTGCGATTGAATGTCGATTTGCCTCAGAATTTTGCATCAATCTTATTTTGGAAGTCTCGGTTGACCCGGTTAAGGTCACCCGCGATTTATATAAGTCTATCCATCTTTTCTCTTTTGTCACTTAATCATCTTATCTTCGTTTCAATCCTATCTTCTAGTTAGAAATTCTCTTTGATTTGGATCCCTCTAGACTTGAATCTCTATCCTTTTTCTAGAATTTATTCTCGAATCATCGAGTGAGGGAGTGTATTTGTATTTATGTAAAATGTTTTATATTGTGTTATTTAAGTTGTTAAGTTTGAATTTTGGGTTTCAATCAATTCGTCTAGCTAACGGTATCGATAGGAATTCCAAAACACTTGAACAGAGCAAATTGACACAATATTGTTTCCAAAATTTGTAAATTTTGTATGATTGTATTTTTTTAATAAAAGTATAGTTTTCTGAAATTCGATAATTAAATGAATTAGTTGTTGAAATGATAATATTTGATTTTCATTTATTATTTTGTAAAACATTAACTATTGCATCATGATATGAAGTAATGAATTTATAAACATGGTTTATAAATTGATTTGAAAAATGAAATAAATTTAACTTAAGAATTTGAGAATTTAATTTCCGGTGATTCCAAACTTTGGTTTTAAAGTTTTAAAATGTATATTATTTAAAAGTTTTTTTGAATATAAATCGTTTCCAAAGAATATTTTTTTAAGAACAAAATCAGTACTCTCCTCTTTTGTCGCTAGGAAATTATTTCGGTGATGACTACATCATCATTGACATTCATTTTCGAGTTTCAAAGTGGAGAAATGAGTTAGTAGCTTTGCTACACTTTTGTTTTGGAAAATGGATTTGATTTGAAATTCTTCAATATGATTTGATTTATATAATATATATGTATATAATTATTTCAAAATAGTTCGAAGTGAAACCGGAAATTTGAATCTTAAGTTTTATATAAAGAAATGGTTTCAATTATTGAAATAAAGTGAAATGTTTGAATAATTGAAATATCTGAAATGATAAATGGAATTAAACCAACCTGAAACAATGAATTTGAACAAACTTATGTGTATAATACTAAATTGCATTCTAATATATATAACTTGCCTAGGATACTCAAAAATTTAAAATGTTAGGGTATAATAAAAGGTTATACAAGAAGAAAACTTAAGTAATAAATTGTTCAAACTAAAATCTTGCTTGATATAAATGTTGAAAATAAAAGGAAAATTTGTATAGTATTTAATTACACTTAGAACATTAATATAACTTACCTAGAAAGTTTAAATGTAATTAGAATGTAATTGATAATATACACTATGATATAAGTAATAGGATATCAAAAATGATATTTTGTTAAGAGAATTTACTAATAATAAATTTGATAATAAATTGGATAATAAAAAGGGAAATTTATTTGTTGAATAATATATGGTTTTAAAATGAATACACCTAATATATGTTGCAAATAAGTTATGTGAAATAAATTAAACAAATAAAAAGGAAGACTATTTAAGCAGATAAATATGAATTTATGTATAGTGAACTTGAATTTTTGGGGAATCAACTTAGATGAAGATAAATGGATAAAATAAATGAGTTAATTTAAAAATGAATTTGTTTGAAAGAAATGTTGATAAAATGAAAGAAAATCAATTTTAAATTGAATGACTCTTTATTAGTTGAATAAAAAGGTTTAAACCAAATTGTTGAATATTAATTTATCTAAAATTTAAGTCTATATGGTTTTGAATAGTTGAATGTTGAGGTGGAATTAACTATGGTTGATCAAATAGAATAAATAAATGAGTATAATAAAACAAATTTTGTTGTGGAAATTTTTCTACAATAAATGCTAATAATTGGGAAACGAATCAATTGAATAAAAATATATGGAAATGAAATCAATTAAATGTGAACACAATAAATTTGATTGATTAAATAAAATGAATTGGAATCAATTAATTGGATATAAACAAATTTTAAAATAAATGTAGTTTATATGGTTTTAAATTTATTGTTTATTTTATATTTCAAATCTATTTTTTTTTCTTCTTGGTTATTTTTATTCTCCTATCTCCTTCCTTTTCGGGGACGAAAAGTTTTGAGTGGAGGAGAGTGTAACGACCCGTAAATTTTAATGGTTTTATAACGAGATTAACTGTTTTGTGAAATTTTAAATAATTAAATTTGGAAATAAAAAATTTGGTATTCGAAATACGTCTATTTAAACATAACAAATGGTAAATTTTTATCGGAAAAGATGGAAGTTTATTTCTTTTATAATTTTATTTAAATTTAAATCAGTTAATATTTGTTGATAATAAAATGTTTTCCAAACCTGAATATTTTTATATAATAAATTTGTAAATCCTCTTCTAAGTGAGAAGTCATATTTCGTTTCTTCAAATTTGGACTACTATTGCTCCGTTTATCTTATTTTCGACAGATTTTGCAGCATTTTGGTACCGATTATCGACAATGATAGGGTGATCCTATCACTGATATCTGTATACCATTTTGATCGTCTCGTCATGCTGGTCTCCACAGTATATTTGGTTGTGTGTTTCGAGGTTCGGTACTCGACGAAATCGATAAAATGATTAATCGTACCGGTACCCAATTCTAACTTTTTTGGGTTCTTTGTGCCTTTTTATTTTAAACATTCAAACCCAACAGTCACTAGCATTTATTACCTGTCAAATCAGTGGCCAGTTGTTTCTATTCCATCATTTCAATGCATTGATGGTTCGTTCTCTACCTTTATTTCTATCGGTTTGGAAATATAAAATTTTATATATGTGGTACGTTTGCATTTCTTTATTTGCAGTTCATTTCTCTTCCAAACCTCTCCCATCCCCTCACCTCTCTTCCTCGCGCAATAAGTGCCTTCAACTTATTTTCGCATGAAGCTTACATTCATGAACCCTTTTGCCCGAGCCTTCTTCCTCCTCCGCCGTTTGGCCCTGCCACACAACATGCCTCCAACCTGAAGCCGAGTTTTTCGCCTTCCCCTCTTTCCCCGGCCTTCCACCTCCCCTAGCTCGGCCGTGCTTTCCTCTTCCACACCTAGAGACTCACCATCTCCTTCACCTCACCAAAATCTGCCGAGCTTCCACCACCAAAACAACCCGCACCATCCTCGTTCTAGCCTCCTCCATGACATAGCCAATCACCACCGTGCATGCGAACCCATCCCTACCCACGCAAGCTGCTCACAGGCTAGCCGAGCTCTCTACCTTCTTTTCTTATTAGCAGGTATACATACGTATATTTTGTGTTTATTGATTGGTAGTCAGATGTTAGCTTGGTATATATATATATATTTGAAGTTGTATAGGTGTTTTGTTTGATATATATCACGATATTTTGTTTCAGCATGTGTTTTGCTGCGAAACTTTATGTTATACAGTTTATATATGTTTGTTTGTAGATTTCTTTTATAGTTATATATGTACGTACGTCTGCCTATTTTATATTCATTATAATAATTTTCTTATATTGATTTCAAGAGATATTTTGTATGAAGCAAAATTTATAAAATTGATATATGTATAGACCTTTATTTTTTATATAAGTTTTAAATTAAATATTGACTCTATATAGTTATATATATGTGGGTAAGTTTTAAACTTGCAATTGATGTTTATTTATATGTATATATGGATAGATTTGAAAGTTATTTGTTTAGTTTAAATTATAAGTTGTATATGATTTTATATATAGTATATATAGTTATGTAAGCCGTGTATTATATATTCTGGTTTGCATAGGTTTTGTGTGTCTTGTGATACATATATGTTTATATAAACTTATTTTGCGCATTAGTTTATATATTATTATATATATATAGTTTGTATATACTTTACTTATATATTAGATCTTTCTTCTCTGTTATGAAATATATATTGGTTTGTGTAAATTTATTTGTATAAACTGATTTCATATGTTTGTTTACAAGTATTGTTTTGTTAGTATATATATTTAAACAGTTAGTAGTTATATACATTGGTTATATATGATATATATATATATTAATTTGCGTGAGTTATTGATTCTCATAATAAAGTTTATCTGTATTGGTTCCAGAATCCTACCTGTGACAATATATGTATAAGTGTATATTATATATATGTAGTTATATTCAAGATTATGAAAATTATTTGTTTAATATAAAATATGAGTTAGTTGATTTTTAACATGTTGTTTATACATGTAGTTCTATGTATTAGTTTAACAAGCCGCTATTTATGTATGCTATTTAACAGTCTATGTTTATATTATGATTAAAATTTATTGATTTAAATTTTAATATGTGTTTAAGTTAAAATTTGATTTTTAAATATAGGTTGTATACTTGGTTATGTCTGTATGTATATCTGGGATCTGTTGTATACACATAAGTATTTATTTCAAAATATATTATATATATATATGTATGTATATATATATATGTTTGATTTTAATACATGAGTTCTAAATTTAAAACAATGATTTTATTTACATATATATACTTATTTCATTTTAATAGAAGGTATTGATTTCAAGGAAATAATATATATATATATTCTGGTTCTATCAAACTGATTGATTTTTCTCATCGATTCTTGTCTATCAGCTTGTCCATCGAATTCGTGCCAATCTTGTTTTGCTTTGAAATTCGTGCTTAGATTCGTAACTCATCTCATTCTCGTTCATCTCTCTAGCCTTGAAAGGTGAGCAATCACTCACGATTAACGTTCTTATATTTATTAAATTTGATTTCAATTGAAACAACAATTGAAACATGTTGCTAAATTGAACTATATATTTTATAATTGCTATATATGATATGCTATTATCTGAAAATTTTCACCTGTAGGATATTACACAATATCCTATTGTTTATATTTTATTTAATTTGTTATTGATGATATATCTCTATTGTTGATATGTTATATTATTATCATAATTGTTCTCACTCTGCAAGTTCCCTGTTAGTATAAAATTCCCTATGGGTTGAAATTGTACATACCCGAACGATCTTGTAGAATAAGAGAAAATCGTTATGGGATGAAATGATAAACCCAAGCGATTTTCATTGAATTGAAATTGGGATTGCGGGTTTAAAAGATATATACCCGTATATATTTAAATTGCGGATTGTAATGATAAATATCTGTATCACTTGACCATAGGATAGAAAATTATATACAGACACCGTTGGTCTATATATATTTATTTTGAAAATGATTTCCATGGTTTTGAAAAGAAATATATGTGGTTTTAATGAATATTGATTTTAAGATATTATATCTTTAATATAGATTTTATAATAGTTTTAATAAATTAAGTTGGAAAGAGAAATAGAAATTAATTTGAAATTTATTTGAATTTTTCTTAAATAAAACCGATTTGAAACTTATTAAATTTGAGATTTTTAAACATATGATTTATAACTTGATTTAGATTTAAAGTGATTAAATGAATATTTCCAGTAAATAAATTAAAGGGAATATTTAGTTTACATAAATTGTAATTTAAGGTTTTATTTAAATGATATTGATTGACTAAGTGAATTTTTTCAATATTAAATAATGGTAAGGTTGACTTTGAAATATAAATGAATTTAAGCTTTGAATCTATTGAAATTGAAATGGTTTAAATTGTAGTTTATATATGTATTTGAAATCGATCTAAATTTACACATGGTTTTGAACTGAATTGAAATTGGTGAATTGAGATTAAATAAAATTGAATTTTGGAATTCAAGTTGATCTGAATCGATTTGTGAAATTTGAGGAAACTATTTCTATTTTTTTATAAAGTATTTTAATATATAAAAATATTTTACTTTATGAATTATTTTTATTATAAACTATTTTATTATAAAACTATTTTAATATACTAATTATTTTAATATAAACTATTTTTAATTTATAACTATTTTAATTTACAACTATTTTATTTTATAATCTATTTTATTACATATACTATTTCTATATCTAAACTGTTTGAGTGGAAGGTATTATGATTTTCAAGCATTATGATTTCAAAGTGTTATGATTTTCAAGCGTTATGATTTCAAATGTTATAATTTCAAAAGTGTTATAATTTTGGAAAGTGTTATGATTTTGGAAATGAATATTATTTTAAGTGAATAATGATATCGTATTGATATGGTTTTAAAATAGATGTGATATTTTGGTTTTGAAGTATGATTTGAAATGAAATGACCGCGGTGTTATAATAATGATTGGTTGTTAAAGAGACCGGGATCGGATATTGTCATACTCTCTGCCAATACTGAAAACCACTTTGACAACTGTGTACGTGGTGCAGATTCCAAAATGAAGTAGGATGGTTTGGTGACGATTATATATGGTATTTACGTAGCCCTGACTCCCATGAGTCAGCTTGATGCGGCTAAAACAGGAGCCACGCCGGGCCAAGTGAGGTCATTCCTCCTATCAGGCACATTTCTTCGATACCATTCTATTGCTTTTGTGATTTGATAGGGTGCACCCTTTGATTTGGGAGTGTGTCACGATGTGGGCGGTAGTAGCTGCTTTGTGTTACCACCAGTCCGGATATGCAAACGGTATATCTACCTTGGCATTGCCTCGAGTGCCTTGTAGCATGCCCTATCGCGCCTTCTACGAGTTTGTTTTGTACCGTACCTATGTGGTGTCCTCTGTGTAAACCTCCAGTTTACGGAGGAGCGTACGGCATTTTATAGACTACGGGAATATATAAAATATGTTAAGGGGGATATGGGTAATGCCTTAACGCTATTTTAATACTTTTACTTTACTATAGACATATTATAATAGCGTATATTACTACATAGTAGATAGTTCCACGGATCCTTAGAGGATGGTTATCCTAAACATCCTTTGAGTTACTTGTATTTCAGTTGATATTTCACTTGAGTTGGATTTATTGATATAAGAATGTTAATCCTGACTCGATTGTTTTGTGTTGTTGCTTTACGCTCGGGTCAGACTGAGTGTTGCAGTATTGAGACTCACCTTTGGAGTTGGAGCTTCTCTTGGAGATCCATCTATATCTAATCAGCTTCCAGTTGTTCAGTTGACTCCAGTGATATATTCAGATTTTGTTATTTGACTATTGTATTGAGACTTCTATATATTTTAGACTTCTGTTATATCTTGTTTTAACTCTATTATATATATATATAGTAGCTTCATGAACTACTATTCATTTGTTTCCGCTACTTATTATTGTAATACTCTGTGTATGTGATTCTGTGATTGATTTATTTACTGTATATGCTGAGTTTTGCCAAATATAAAATAATAATTCGATATTTTAAGCAATTCAAGTCCAACATGTGCGAATGCGAATGGCTCGAAATAGCAGGTCGTTACAAGAAATAAATATAAGGAAAACAAATCCAAATATGAATGAGTATAAATAATATTAAACCAGACTTGAAAGAATGGAAATAAACCAAGTAAAACCTAAACTGGACAGAATGAATAGAACAAGGGAAACAATCCAACTTGGTAGAATGTACTAAATAAGGTAACAGTCCAAACTCGATAGAATGGGATAAATAAAGAAACAGTCCAAACTCGATAGAATGGGCTAAATAAAGTAACAGTCCAAACTCGATAGAATGGGCTAAATAAACATTTAAATGCCAATATGAGGAGTCGACTTTACTTGTAGCAATTTAAAGCTAAAATAGATTCAGGGATACGAATCAAAAAAACGAAAGGAAATTTCCAACAAATGACTAGGATGGTGCACCCCTCTTGAAGTATACCTCTAGTAATATACTTCTGAGAAGCTCATTTACTCTGTGACACTTCTTGGACAATACCAAGCCGAAACTCGCCAAACCTTACCGAGTATCCAAATATTTCCACATCTAAGTGCACAACCAAATCCAAACTAGATGAGATATGAAAATACCCTAATGGGAGCCACCCCACATAGCTTGGCTTCCTCTCATGCTTTTGGTTTAGTCATTTCCGACAAAGGGTAGCAATGCTCAATGGAGTAATAAATCGTCTTAGAATGACGATAATAAAGTAGCTGAAGTAGCCGATAGTTGAGGTACCTTCTATCGAGGATATAAAACAATCATATATGGAAATTAAGTCTTGTATACTTATCACCACTCATTGAATTTCAAATATGTGCTTTTCCTTGGTTAGCAATAATACTGGACAAGTCAAGGTATTGTTACCTTAAAGTCATGTCCAACGATCACTCTTAACTTTTGAAATAGGGACAAGTTTACTTCTTCGATGTTTAGTGCTAATTATACAAATAAATTGTTTCCATATAAGTGATTCGCTTTACGAAAATAATTTATTTCCATAAACGAATCAAACTTTTACTTTTAAAAACGAACCAAACTTTTGCTTGATTTCCGTATTGGTAAAACGCATTTAGAATTAGTTCTTGATTGTTAAAACGTTAAGAGAATAATTTTTTCCAAGCGCGCGACCCTGAAGGCCTAAACCAACATCGGACCGAACACCCAGATGATTATCCAACTTAACATCCCAATAATCGAGTTCCAATTTCTTTTTTTCAACTTTAAAACAATATTAATTATCCCGAAAGATAATTAATCATATTTAAAATCCCTTTAATTAATCAACTCGTTATCTATAATAAAATGGATAATTATTTCCAAACACTTTTATAACATTGGTAAATTAACTTTAAAATCTTTATTAAATTAGTTTAGTAACTTTAAATTAGTTTATTAAAGCAATTTTTATTATATTAGTTAATTTATTTTAATCACCTTTATTAAATCAATAAATAAAAATGATTTATTAAATTCAAATAGTCATTAATTAAATGAATAATTAATCTCAAACATCATTAATTAAAATGATAATTAATTTTAAATTCCATTAATTAACACAATTAACTAAGTTCAAAATAATCATACATAAATCGGATTAATTAAATCTAAACTTCATTAGTCAAAATGATTAATTAAAACATCATTTGTTAAAATGATTTATTTAATTATAAAACATCATTAACTAAAATGATTTATCTAAATTCCAAAAATCATTAGTTAAAACAATTAACTAAATTTGAAAACAATCATTAATTAAAATGATTAATTAAATTCAAATATCATTATTTAAAATGATTAATTAGTTTAACATATCATTAATTAAAATGATTGTTAATTTCAATTATCATAAATTAAAATAATTATTAATTAACTAAACTCCAATATCATTAATTTAATTAATTAATTAATTAATTAAACTCGAATAATCATTAGTTAAAACGATTAATCAAGTATAAAACACCATTAGTAAAATGATTAATTCAATCTAAATATAAACCCAATTTAATCATCTTTTGTTAAATTGGTTAATTAATCTCTAATTAATTAATTTAAAAGATTAATTAATTTAAATTATCATTAATCAAAATGATTAATAAATTTCCAATATTCTTTTAACAGAAACACAAGCTCAAGTTCATAAGATAGTGTTTTGGGGATGAAAAATTAATAAACGACAGTATAGCGAAAATTGCTATAACGACATTTAAACTATTAAATGGAATATCTGAAATTAATTTCAATTAATCATCAATAACAACATATGGATGTAAATAAATAATTTATGGGCGAGAAACCCCCGTTGGGTTTCTCTACATATTTTCCCTGCAAAACAATGGTTATGGATAACATATAGATAATCATATTAGTTTATAACGATCAAATTAAGATGTCATCCATTTTCCAATCGGAAATGCAATCAAACAAGCAATCAAACAATTTAACTTACAATCGATAAACATTTATAGCATCATAGATATGATATAATAAAATTAAATGTGAGTTAAACTCACATTGATTTTCGTTTTCGTCGAATCACCCCGATTTCGAACTATAATCGAACGGCCATTCAATTTTAGCAAAAATTTTCACTTCTCCAAATCCAACCAAACCAACTCCATCGCGAAGATCTCGATGACACGATCACAACGCAAAAAACAACGTTCGAATCCGACCTAGTATGTGCATGATACAAGATTTATAAGTTATCGATTGGATTTAAATCAAGAATTAAACTACTTTTAATAAAATTACAAGTATGCCCTCCATCTACTACTTCCTCCTCTCACCAAATAAAACGTGCACAGATGATGCACGAACCATGGCCGTGCACGATCATTCATTGGCAAGGAGCAATAGTCGACGAAATCAAATTTCGTCTTCGCCAACGGCCTCTTTAACAAAATCTCCACCTGCCGGTACCCTGAAAGCCACGACTGCCATCCCCAAGTGAAAAGCGACCACTCCCTCTTATTCGATGCAACTACAGGTCGTGCAACCAAATATGGCGCCGCACGTCCTCAAAACTCGCCTACACGAGCGCCTCACTACCACGAAGTCATCCATCCAAGCCTCGACTCCAAACTCCTCCCATGGCCGACAAGTTTGCTAACCCTAGTTCGGCCATCCTCACGTCCAAGTATTGTCGCTCCACCCAAGCCATGGTCGCACCTCCCGAAAAGCATACCGGGGGAAGATCTCATCGAGTTAGGATTTTTAAATCTTGTTTTAGGATTTTTAGCTGAGAATTTAGTTTGATTTCAAATTTTGAGTGAAGTGGCCATTTCGTTTAACTGGAAATGAATAATGAGAACAAAGGCAGGAGGAGGAAGAAAGTCTGAATCCATTTTGTGTTAAGTCATTGTATTTTATACCAAAAAAACATAATGATTATGTTTCCTTTCCCTAAACAAAAAATTTCTCCATCCATCCAAAATGTATAAGATATCAAATCGTTATTTAAAATTTGAATTTTTATTTGACTTTTACAATGATTTTCAAATAAATATATACGGTACCCTGCTACGCAACATTTCGTTCACGTACGAACCGTGAGTTACCGAAATAAAAATATAATCGTGCACTAGTATATGACACGATCATACGTCAACAGTGAATTTCAAAAATTATTTTATTTTGTGAAAATTTTCAAATATCATCGTTTGCTGATAAATCGACTAACGAGTAATTCCAATATTTTCCCAAATTAAAACTAGAGAAAAGTCATATATATTAAATAAATAAAAAATACATTATCAAAAATTAAGTCGTTTTCTTATAATTTGATTTTTCTTATTATTTATTATATTCGAACTATTTGTTATTGTAAATAAATTTGCCAAATGATTCACCATTATTATTTATTAATTTAAATGGAGTTAAGTAAAATTAGTAAATCCATTTATTTAATTTACAATTCAAATATTTAAACAATCACTATTATTGAATTCCAGGTATTAAATTTTAAAATCCAATTATTTAAATATTTAAAATTAATTAAACATTCAAAATCAAATGACTAGAATTCTATGTTGTTACATCTATGGTACTCCAATCTACCGGGCTTCCTTCTTGGCCGAAGGATAGCAAGTTGAGAGTTGGAAAACATGATAAGTCTATGCGATTTGGTTTCCTTATGAAATTGAGGGCCTCTTTATCATTGTTGGTCCGGAGAGACCGGGATCAGATTTATCCGAAAACCACTTTGGACCAAGTATGCGTTCGAAAGTGCAGGTTTAAGATGATGATTTTTGAAGACGGAGATCTTCATGATGCAGGGCTACTTGCCACTAGACCCGCGATGCATATTATATATATGGTGTCGGTAGTGCTTTGTTATGAAAATCTTCGATGTAAGGACTTCTCGCTACTAAACCTAGCGTTTACTCCTGACAGGATGTGGTAGGAGTGTTCCTTCGGTTTGTCCAGTTCCTAGACAACTTGTATGGGCGAATGTCTGACATTGCATTTCTAATCACACTGATTTATCTCTATAAATGTATCATTTGTTTGGTGGCGAAGAAGACAACTTCTCTTAGCTTAACACCCTTTCTTGAGACGTACGAGCTCAAAAGTTATACGTTTGTAGAAATCATTTGTGTGATTGTGGAAATGGCAGTGTGGCATTCAAAGTAGAATGTGCTATGTAAAAGGTAAACGTTACCTTAGGCTTCATCAACCGGAAATGGCTTAAATAAGGCATGCAGTGAAGCTAAGTAGAGCGTGCCCATTAGGGTATGGTCATCATCTTTCTAGATTACTCTATATATGTCGAATATTTTGTGTATGCTTGTGCCCACGGATAGATCAGGAACGACTAGGGTGATGTCATATTCGGTTCTATCAGCCACCAGATGAGTCTGCTGGTAAGCCGGTCTTGCCAGGTGCATTGGTTTTGAAGATGTCAATCCTCGGTACATGCCTTTAGAAATGTACTGTATGGAAGGTAGTTCCTTACCTACCATTGTATGGAATCCAATCTCCAATACGTGCCTGCCATTTTGTTTGTAAAACCTAACATATTCTGAATTTAATAATGGTAACAATTTTAGCTATGATTAAATTTATTTGTATACTAGACACTAGTATAAATTAGATAATTTGATATGAAATGTTTTGGTTATCATAGGGTAAAAACCTGTCCGTGTTTATGTGTGACATGGTCTTATGAGATACCTTTGCTTTGATAAAGAAAAGTTTTGATAACTTTAAAATAAATTTGAGATGTGTTTTCTCGTGCTGGTTTACTAGATTGATCCGGGCGTTATTCCCTTCAATGCTCGGGTCAGACCGAGCATATTTACAAATTTAACTTTGTTGCTTTGGAGCTTTAGCAGACGAGCTGGAGGCCTTGGACATATTCTCATACTTTTTTATTTCTGCTGCATTAGTTATCTTGTTTATCGGCATTTGTTAGGACGGGTAGTTATAACTGTCCAAGCTGATCTGTTTGATTTGTGTACTCTAATTTGATGTATGTATATTAAAGATTACAGTTTCTCTTTTGTATAAAGATCATTGTTATATTATATATTATTTCGCTGGGTTATGAGATTCTATGTTGTTTAGTTTTCTATTTCTTTTTCTCTTCTCTTCATCATTCTTCTTTCTTTCCCATAACTATTCGTTTTTTCGTTCGGTTTGAGTTGGACATGTGTAGTTTATTGTCAGCTTGAACTGTGCGGGAAGCGGGTCATTACAACTTAAGAGAGGATTCGTCTCATCAGTTTTATGAGTTTGGGATCATGGTCAATTAAAGCTAACTCAAAGTCAAAATTTTTGGCCAGAGTAGTTCGATTAATAATAATTGTTATTATCGAACCAAAGATTTTATGTTTGGACTATAGAGTTAAATATGAATGATGTTGGAATTTTGACCATTACTAAATTCCATAAGTCCAAATTGATAATAGTTTTAATGAAGAGAATTGGTGTAAATAATTGTCACTACTATGAAATGCTTAGTAAAGTAAAATTGGATTTTACCAAGACCTAGTAAGCAACAAATTAGGCCATAATGTCACATAACCTGCTAAGTAAAGTGTGAACGTTGATATTTAAATTGTTTGATATTAATCTAAATGTTGAATACTCCTTTTTCACCCGATTTAATTAATTTGTAATTGTTATAAATTAATTAACATTTTTGAAATATTAATTATAAAATTTTATTTGATATGTATTGAACAATATTAAATAGTGTGTGTATAATAGTTATATAAAAACTAACCGATATATGATATCGATATGCATTTAAATTGGATTTAAATGTAATAAATATTGTTCGGGTTTGAAGTGGATTTGAGACCTATATGGGGCTTGATATTTTTAGCTATGATGGAGCATGATAGATCGGCCATTTGATGGCTTATAGGTGTTGAATATTCAAAAAAAAAGAGAACGGGTAAGAGAATATTAAGGATCTTGATCCTATATTTTCTCCCTACTCTCTCCTAGGTATAAACATATTAACCCTCTTTTATTTTGATCTTTGTGTTTCCTCCGTTATCCTCTTTGCTGGCAAAAATATACCCCTCCCTCTTCTCAAATATTCAAGCAATTTAAATATAAATTAAATTCAAATAATCGTTGGTGGTAAGGCAATTAGGGAGCTAGCAACTTCAAGATTGGAATTCGATTCAAGAAATTCGCTTCTTCGTCAAGGTGCGAGCTTTGGACTTTAGTGAAAGGTATTCTTCTAGTTTAATATTATATATTAGTGCTTATATAATCATTATTCCATATATTGTTTTGTTAGAAATATGACGAATCGGTATATTAATGGATTGTCATATTGTAACGACCCTGAATTTTTGACATTTGAAATGTGAATATTTAATTGGGTTTCAATATTCGAATGATAGTTTAATTTGAAAATTCGAATATCAAAATGAATTTGGCGATTTAATTATTGAAATTAATTACTGAATCTGAGTAAAAATTTGAATCTTCATTTTTTTGCTGGTTAAAAATATTTTCAAGGCTTAGAAAATATATATTGATAATTCTGAAGGTACTGGAACTTTCAGAATTGAATTTGGAACTGTTTTGTTCGGTTTTGAAATTTTGTTGTTTAAATTGAATTTAAAAATAGCGGTCCGGGGCACAGTCTCGGAAATTGACGAAACCAATTCCATTGGATCCGTAATATTGTATTATTATCGGATTTCAATTTTTGTAGTGTTTAGAGTTATAGTGTGATCGTACGATAAGCGAACGCGTTGAAATCAAATCAAATTCAATTTAAATTGTTGCCGATATCAGAAATTGAAATGGCACGATCTCCTCTCTACAAAGCCACGTGTCCTTCCAAATAACACGCGTCTGCTCTAAATTAATCAACACGCCGTTACCTTTGTATTTATCTCGAGCCTTCATTCTTCTTTCTGAATTCAACGAAAATGGCCGAGCAACTCATAAAAGGAAGTCGTATATATCTTTTCCTTTCCTCCAAATTCAAACCATAGTCACAAAAATAAATGAATAAATAAAATCATGGCCGAGCTTTCTGTTTATTTCCTCCTTCCCTCTATTCGAACGAAAGCCTTTCCTCTCCGCTTTCCCCTCAGTTCACGAAATCAGGGAATCGGGTTTGAGATTCATGTCGACTTGGAGATCGAATCAAGGCGGCGTGACGTGGGGGTACTGGCGAGCTCGACCTCGCGTACGAGCTGGGAAGGGGTTGCGCGAGGGCTCGGTGATGGCTGATGGCATTCGCGAGCATGGCGGATCGAGTTTTCAAAGGCAGGGTTGGCGACTTAGGGAAGCTCGTTCACGAGCACGACGGCAGGCGATGGCGGCGATTTAATCGCGACTGGAATTGGGAGAAGAGGCAGCGTCGTCTGGAAGGGGAGGGGGCTGCAGTTGTCTTCGATAGCAGTAAGGTATTTATGCTTATTGTTTTCAATTTAAGGATTTACACTTTTACTTAAATTTTATAAGTTAACAGAAAAGAAAAATGTTGACAGTGAGTTTAAAATTTGTGATTTCAAAATAGTTTTGTTGTTATAAGGTTTAAACAAAATATAGATGTGAATAAGAAAGAGAAAAATATAGGATTTTAAATGCTGTAGAGTTTATATGAATTTGTATAATGTATATACATGTTTAAGTAACAGAAGTTACTATAGGTTTTGAAAATATAAAGATTTAAATGGGAAAAGGATAGATGTGATGGTTAAACTGTTTCAATTAACTTATTTAATTTTTGGACAGAAAAAAAAAATAATTGGTTTAAGGAAATTTTTAGTTTAAGAATTTAAGTTAAATTATAAGCTAAATTAAATAAGTGAATGATAATAAATTGTTTGATTCAAGTGTTAATAAATTTATATAATTGTTATACAAGGTCTAAAATGGAGAAAACAAGTCGAATGGGAATGGACTACAAAATAAAAGCTAAGGTGAGATCTTCTCACTCGAATGTAAAAGTGAAATTTTCAGTTATTAATTTGATTGCTGTTTGGATGTGCTATTAGATATAGTTGGATATATCTATATATATATAGCAATATATACATATTGGCATATGTATATATTGGATTGATTGATTTCCCGCCTCGTATAGCGGATGAGACCCTATTGTGCCGTTAGTAAGCGGATGATTTTTATAAAACCCATATACCACGATATTCCACCTCGAAGTGGAATTGGTATTGTGCTAACGTCTGTGGATGCAGGGAAACAGGTTGGAGGGATCCAACTGGATTCCTCAACTGTATTTATTTATTTACAGATATTGTGGTATATTCTGTTATCATATTGATATATGATGTTTGCTGTTGTGATTGACTAATTGGTGCTATTGCATCATCGGATTCAGTTTTGAAATTTAAAAATAACGACTTTTACTTTAAAAGGATTCTTAAAGTGATTTTTGAAAGTAGACGTTTTATTGAATTATTAAATTGATTTATTTCAAATGAATAAACGTCTAAAATTTTAAAGTTATAAAAGTTAAGATTTTTGGTGAAATATAACCAAATTGTGATTTTTGAAATAAAGGTTAAGAAATTTATAAAATGGGTTAAATTGAGAATTTTTAAGTATTATAAACGGTTTATTGAAAAGATGTACAAAATTGATATTTATAACTTTAAAATATTGGTATTATAAAACAAGTTTTTATAAGCGTTAAAATGAATTTTTAAGAATTCATAAGTAAATGAAATTTATAAATTGTGAACTTATAAATGGAAATGATTTTGTAAAATAAATGAATTATAAGTATTTAACTTATAATATGGATTTTTGGTATATACATTGAGTTATAAATTGAATTGGTCGTTAAAGGAGATCTATAAAATCGAAGTTAGAAAATAAAAATAGAATTTATAAACGTTGTTTTATAAATTTGAAATCAAGTGAATTTGATAAATTAAATGTAGAAGGTTATTAAAGGAAATATATTCGCGATTTTGGATAGCGAATTATCCTTGAAATAAAATGTGTAGAGAGTATTGAAATATAGTTAAGTGAATTATATTCACGATTTTGGACAGTGAATATATATTATTGAATAAAATGGTTATGTTTGGGAAAGCAATATTTGAAATGAAGTTAATTGTTTAACAATGTTTTAAAATGTGGTAAATATCCAAATCATAGATTTCAACATTTATTGTTGAAATAGACGTTTTCGAGAAATCAGGAAATGGTGGGCTATAACACTGTTGTTATAGTAAATGATTTCTGAAAGGGAATGTTTTATATAGTATTGGGATTTATACATCTATCTTAATTCTGAATCCCTATACTAGTGATTTTGGGTCGTAGTAACGATGTTTTACGCAACATTCGTTTTGACCCAAATAAATGTGTTAAAAGAATGATTTCCTTAAAGAATGAAATATATACTTAACCTTGATTTAAGTATATCGAATATTTTCAAATATGGAAAATAAATAGGTTTGTGAATTACTTATAATTAAATAAGTATGGAAATGGTTTTCCAATATGAAACGAAGGGTTTGAAATTTTATCTTTTGAAGATAAATTGAAAGGTGAATACTTGAAATTTGTTTTCAAACGGTTAAGTATGGAAATTATATATCTAGTTAAGATATTTTGGAAAATAAATAATTTGGAAAATTATTTGGAATCTGATGATGTTGTGCATCTTTATTGATAGTTAAATAACCGACTATCAATAATTACCTTGAATGGGTATTTGTTGTGAATTGGATGAATTTGAATGCCACACTTATTTTTGAATAAGCGCTCACTATTCGGGTTAGCCGGGAAAGGACCATGGGGTCGTATAACCCATTCCGAATATGTGATACGTCGTTATGAATCGCATTTGATGACCGGTGTTGAAGATCGGATATTTTTGAAAACGGAAGGATTACCGTCGAGTTACTCTACATCGGTTGATCTCCGATTTAGAGGTTTTATCACCCTTAGTGACAGGAAGTCCGGACGTGATTGGAAATTATCCGGATTTGCAAGGGCTTCGTGAGAAGTGCCTTCGGTTCTGTTCGATCCCGGAACAGACTTGTATGGTTACGTGTCTGACATTACAATTTGAGATGTAAAGCTGATTTCTTTCAAATACATTTCTGTTGGTGGCGGAGAATTTATTCTCTTAGCTTAACACCCTTCTCTGAGACGTACGAGCTCAGAGGTTATGTAGTTGAAGTTATCAGCGATATATTCGCAATTTGGTAATGTGCATGCTGAGTGTTGCTGTGTGATGATCAATGTTTAATCATTTGTGACATGATCATTTGTTTGATCATTTATCTTTGTGATCATAGGTTGATCATCTGTTGACCCAAAGCATGGCTTTGTGACAAAGCGTAGCTTTGTGGACGAGACTTCGTCAGGGCCTCAACAACCCGGAAATGGTCGAAACAGGAATGTTGCGGCAAGGTTATGAGGGTCGCGCCCTTTAGGGTATGTCATTTCCTTCTGGAAAGGGGTGGTATCATGGTATGGAGCCCAGATACTTACTCATGTGGATACACTTATTTATTATGTGTGATGATGGTTACCGAGCGCTCGGATAAAGGTCCCAAAGGACCGGGTGATGACATATTCGTGAGTTACCTGTTACAGGGGTAACCCGGCCTTGTTTGGCAAAGAGCAGTTTGTCTCTCGAGACTTCCAGCCAGAGGCGATCCTATTCGGCAGGAGGAAAGGAAGTTCCTTAGCCTGACCATTTGTTGGAAAATCCAAAGAAACAATACGAACCTTGTACGGTTTTAGTTGTAGAACCTGCCATTTACTTATGGTGGCGCCCCACTGTTTAGATGGTAGCTATAGTAGGCATAGTTTGGAATGTCTATGCTGGCTAAGATTAATATTATACATTCGAAATGTTTTCCACACTAGACATTAATAATAATATCCAATGATTGGCGTAGTAAGCATCTTTGACTATCATAAGAAGAAATCTCCTCCAATTCTGCGTTTGCATTGTGTGTGTGGCGGGAGGTCTTATGGTAGTTTCATTTTCCAAAAGCATTGCGAATCTGTTTTATTTTCTTTGTGAAAATAACTGTTTTACGATCTCACACCAGTCACCATGACTGACTCGGAGTTTATTGTTCCCTTCTAAACTCTGGGTGCCCATAATTTTCCACACGGGCAGCCTAGAGTTATTTTTATCAGGATATTCTGGATATTCTGGAGCTTTGGGGATAAGCTGGATGGCGAAGTGTACTTCCGTACTTGTTATTTATTCCCGCTGTGTATTCTGTATGAGGACAGATTTCTATAACTGTCCATTGTTGTATTGAGTTGTATATTGACTCTGATTGATGTATGTATAAACTAATATAGTTCTTTGTTTTAAAAGACAAGTGATTATCTATTATATTTTGTTCCACTGCGAAATGTGAGATTCTGATGTGTTTCTGTTTCTGTAGTTGTTCTTCTTTCTTTTTCTTCTATCTTTTCTTCTACCTCTTCTTTTAACCCTAATGGTTCGGTTTTCCGGCATTTGATTGCGCGGCATTTGATACAGTGGACGTATTAATGTCGACTTTCGAGCGTCGAAAAATTACATCGTTACATTTGGTATCGGAGCATCCGGTTAAGCGACAACCCTGCTCTGTTGGGTGTTACTCATTAGAGATAGAGTCAGTAGTACTCTAGAATGAGTTGAGTGTAATAATAGATATGAGCGCGTATTTGTTAGTGAATATAAAATTTTGTTTTGTATTGTGTTGACTTGTCGGTTGATTGTTTATAGATTCTGGTCGGTACAGTCTAGCTAACTGTAATCGATAGGGGTTTCTAAACTCTTAAACAAGATAAACGGACATAGTATTGTTTTAAAATAGGGTAAATGAAATAATTTTGCCCAAAACTATTTTGTATAGAAAAGAAATGATTTTCTATGAATTATCATAGTATATGGATGCTTGGTTGTTAAGAAGTAATAACATTGAAATATTATCATTGTTATATTGAAAATGAATAAGAAATAAAATAATAACCAAAGATTTGAATATAAATTCATTTAACAAATGAAATTTATAAATATGGATTGAAAGATGAGGAAATGAATTCATATACAAATAGAAATTGTAAATATAAATTATGATGAGATTTATAATTGGAAATAGAATTCCAGGAAAGTATTTGAGAATAAAATTCATTAATGGAATGTAAAATAAGTTGATAACTTATGAAATATTAGAAATTTGATTGGAATGAAATTCAAATTGAAAGGAAATGAAATTGTGAATAAACAAATGAAGTTACATTTGTAAATGAATGAATTGGAATTGAAAATTGAATGGGATGAAATTTGATCTGAATAAAGTTGAAAAAAAAATCCAAATTTGGAAAATAAATAAGATAAAGTGGATTGAATTCGAGTAAATTAACTAGATAAATTATTAATTCACGCAATAATGAATTGGAAATTGAATTGGTTAAATTAAAGCTTTGTTGTAAGCTAAAATTGAAGATAAAATTTGAATTTGCATATAAATTCAAGTAAGCAGAAATTAATTGTAATTTCCTTGTTATTAATTAAGTGAATTCACGATGAATTGAATATGGAAATTTGAAATTCAAAATGAATAAGTGAATATACTAATTGAATTAAATCAGTGAATGGAATAGATTTGATAAATGAAAATCAAATCAAGAATTGAAATTGGAAATTGTTTACAAGGAAATGAACTTGAGTTTTGAAGTGAAATAGCTGAAGTAAATATCGAATAAATGCTCGACTTAAGAAAATTTTCTGTGAAATGGTTTCGAATGAAATGAATGAGAATATGGAATGTAAGTTAAATTGAATGGGATCAATTTAAATGATTGTTAGCTTAAGTAATCATTTAGGTGCATGGATATTAACAGATCTGAATAGAAAAAAATTATCGTTTGACAAAAACGAGATTGTATAAATTCTATGAGTTAATAAAAGCAAATAGAAATTGATTTTTGTATCAATTGAAATAGATATGAGTTAGATTCATTTAGAAATGAATTGAATGTAAGAAAGTGAATTGTTAATCACCTGAATTGAATAGAAATTGAATGTGAATTAGATGAGAGCGATTTAAGTTGTATTGAAACCTTATGAATTGCAAGTAAATAAAATTTAAACTGAATGTTGAACTTTGTTTTGAATCTGTTGGTAAATGGAATTTAAGCTGAATATTGGAAATTTAATTTGATTTTTGATAAACAAAGTGAAGTATTGAAATAAAATTTGTAAGTGAAACTAATTGAAGGAATGACAAAGTAAATAAGATTTAGAGATGAATTTGAATTTTTAAATCTTGAACTTAAGAAAGGAATGGCAGATAAAATTCAATATTCAAAGTTGTAAATGAATTGAATTCGTATGGTACCGAGAAAACTATTTGAATAGAAGTAGATATGAAAACTTCTATAAGAAAATGTGTGAAATGATTTTTGAAATCTGTAGTTGGATATGGTTAAATTGGATATACAGGTGTTATAAGGCTAAGGAAAAATTGGATTTGATTTTGAAGATAAATTTAAAAGGGCTCGACAAAAAGGTAAGTATTTGAATTCCATTATGAGATTTGGTGATTTTCTTGTCTAGCCGCTTGGCTTTTCCTTTTTCTTTTTGAAATCTGAGGGTCCGTAGGGACGTTTTGTAGTAGTACCGTGTTAGCCGCACAAAGGAGACGTTGGCGAATTTTTTCGAAAATTTCGAGAGTTTGAGAAATTTTGAACAATTTAAAATTTGAATTCGAATTTAAATTTAAATTGTGAAGTAAAATAAAGTTGTTTGGAAAATATGGAAGATTTTAGAAAGATAGTTGGAATGATAATGATCTTTAATAAAAAGATTTGGGTTGATGAGTTGATAAAACTATTTGAATTTAAGGAAATAGTTAATGGGAATTGGAGCATTTTTCCAGACTTGTAATTTCGGGACGAAATTCTTTTAAGGGGGGAAGATTGTACGACCCTGAATTTTTGACATTTGAAATGTGAATATTTAATTGGGTTTGAATATTCGAATGATAGTTTAATTTGAAAATTCGAATATCAAAGTGAATTTGGCGATTTAATTATTGAAATTAATTACTGAATCTGAGTAAAAATTTGAATCTTCATTTTTTTGCTGGTTAAAAATATTTTCAAGGCTTAGAAAATATATATTGATAATTCTGAAGGTACTGGAACTTTCAGGATTGAATTTGGAACTGTTTTGTTCGGTTTTGAAATTTTGTTGTTTAAATTGAATTTAAAAATAGCGGTCCGGGGCATAGTCTCGGAAATTGACGAAACCAGTTCCATTGGATCCGTAATATTGTATTATTATCGGATTTCAATTTTTGTAGTGTTTAGAGTTATAGTGTGATCGTACGATAAGCGAACGCGTTGAAATCAAATCAAATTCAATTTAAATTGTTGTCGATATCAGAAATTGAAAATGGCACGATCTCCTCTCTACAAAGCCACGTGTCCTTCCAAATAACACGCGTCTGCTCTAAATTAATCAACACGCCGTTACCTTTGTATTTATCTCGAGCCTTCGTTCTTCTTTCTGAATTCAACGAAAATGGCCGAGCAACTCATAAAAGGAAGTCGTATATATCTTTTCCTTTCCTCCAAATTCAAACCAGAGTCACAAAAATAAATGAATAAATAAAATTATGGCCGAGCTTTCTGTTTATTTCCTCCTTCTCTCTATTCGAACGAAAGCCTTTCCTCTCTGCTTTCCCCTCAGTTCACGAAATCAGGGAATCGGGTTTGAGATTCATGTCGACGTGGAGATCGAATCGAGGCGGCGTGACGTGGGGGTACTGGCGAGCTCGACCTTGCGTACGAGCTGGGAAGGGGTTGTGCGAGGGCTCGGTGATGGCTGATGGCATTCGCGAGCATGGCGGCTCGAGTTTTCAAAGGCAGTGTTGGCGACTTAGGGAAGCTCGTTCACGAGCACGACGGCAGGCAATGGCGGCGATTTAATCGCGACTGGAATTGGGAGAAGCAGCAGCGTCATCTGGAAGGGGAGGGGGCTGCAGTTGTCTTCGATAGCAGTAAGGTATTTATGCTTATTGTTTTCAATTTAAGGATTTACACTTTTACTTAAATTTTATAAGTTAACAGAAAAGAAAAATGTTGACAGTGAGTTTAAAATTTGTGATTTCAAAATAGTTTTGTTGTTATAAGGTTTAAACAAAATATAGATGTGAATAAGAAAGAGAAAAATATAGGATTTTAAATGCTGTAGAGTTTATATGAATTTGTATAATGTATATACATGTTTAAGTAACAGAAGTTACTATAGGTTTTGAAAATATAAAGATTTAAATGGGAAAAGGATAGATGTGATGGTTAAACTGTTTCAATTAACTTATTTAATTTTTGGACAGAAAAAAAAAATTTGGTTTAAGGAAATTTTTAGTTTAAGAATTTAAGTTAAATTATAATCTAAATTAAATACGTGAATGATAATAAATTGTTTGATTCAAGTGTTAATAAATTTATATAATTGTTATACAAGGTCTAAAATGGAGAAAACAAGTCGAATGGGAATGGACTACAAAATAAAAGCTAAGGTGAGATCTTCTCACTCGAATGTAAAAGTGGAATTTTCAGTTATTAATTTGATTGCTGTTTGGATGTGCTATTAGATATAGTAGGATATATCTATATATATAGCAATATATACATATTGGCATATGTATATATTGGATTGATTGATTTCCCGCCTCGTATAGCGGATGAGACCCTATTGCGCCGTTAGTAAGCGGATGATTTTTATAAAACCCATATACCACGATATTCCACCTCGAAGTGGAATTGGTATTGTGCTAACGTCTGTGGATGCAGGGAAACAGGTTGGAGGGATCCAACTGGATTCCTCAACTTTATTTATTTATTTACAGATATTGTGGTATATTCTGTTATCATATTGATATATGATGTTTGCTGTTGTGATTGACTAATTGGTGCTGTTGCATCATCGGATTCAGTTTTGAAATTTAAAAATAACGACTTTTACTTTAAAAGGATTCTTAAAGTGATTTTTGAAAGTAGACGTTTTATTGAATTATTAAATTGATTTATTTCAAATGAATAAACGTCTAAAATTTTAAAGTTATAAAAGTTAAGATTTTTGGTGAAATATAACCAAATTGTGATTTTTGAAATAAAGGTTAAGAAATTTTTAAAATGGGTTAAATTGAGAATTTTTAAGTATTATAAACGGTTTATTGAAAAGATGTACAAAATTGATATTTATAACTTTAAAATATTGGTATTATAAAACAAGTTTTTATAAGCGTTAAAATGAATTTTTAAGAATTCATAAGTAAATGAAATTTATAAATTGTGAACTTATAAATGGAAATGATTTTGTAAAATAAATGAATTATAAGTATTTAACTTATAATATGGATTTTTGGTATATACATTGAGTTGTAAATTGAATTGGTCGTTAAAGGAGATTTATAAAATCGAAGTTAGAAAATAGAAATAGAATTTATAAACGTTGTTTTATAAATTTGAAATCAATTGAATTTGATAAATTAAATGTAGAAGGTTATTAAAGGAAATATATTCGCGATTTTGGATAGCGAATTATCCTTGAAATAAAATGTGTAGAGAGTATTGAAATATAGTTAAGTGAATTATATTCACGATTTTGGACAGTGAATATATATTATTGAATAAAATGGTTATGTTTGGGTAAGCAATATTTGAAATGAAGTTAATTGTTTAACAATGTTTTAAAATGTGGTAAATATCCAAATCATAGATTTCAACATTTATTGTTGAAATAGACGTTTTCGAGAAATCAGGAAATGGTGGGCTATAACACTGTTGTTATAGTAAATGATTTCTGAAAGGGAATGTTTTATATAGTATTGGGATTTATACATCTATCTTAATTCTGAATCCCTATACTAGTGATTTTGGGTCGTAGTAACGATGTTTTACGCAACATTCGTTTTGACCCAAATAAATGTGTTAAAAGAATGATTTCCTTAAAGAATGAAATATATACTTAACCTTGATTTAAGTATATCGAATATTTTCAAATGTGGAAAATAAATAGGTTTGTGAATTACTTATAATTAAATAAGTATGGAAATGGTTTTCCAATATGAAACGAAGGGTTTGAAATTTTATCTTTTGAAGATAAATTGAAAGGTGAATACTTGAAATTTGTTTTCAAACGGTTAAGTATGGAAATTATATATCTAGTTAAGATATTTTGGAAAATAAATAATTTGGAAAATTATTTGGAATCTGATGATGTTATGCATCTTTATTGATAGTTAAATAACCGACTATCAATAATTACCTTGAATGGGTATTTGTTGTGAATTGGATGAATTTGAATGCCACACTTATTTTTGAATAAGTGCTCACTATTCGGGTTAGCCGGGAAAGGACCACGGGGTCGTATAACCCATTCCGAATATGTGATACGTCGTTATGAATCGCATTTGATGACCGGTGTTGAAGACCGGATATTTTTGAAAACGGAAGGATTACCGTCGAGTTACTCTACATCGGTTGATCTCCGATTTAGAGGTTTTATCACCCTTAGTGACGGGAAGTCCGGACGTGATTGGAAATTACCCGGATTTGCAAGGGCTTCGTGAGAAGTGCCTTCGGTTCTGTTCGATCCCGGAACAGACTTGTATGGTTACGTGTCTGACATTACAATTTGAGATGTAAAGCTGATTTCTTTCAAATACATTTTTGTTGGTGGCGGAGAATTTATTCTCTTAGCTTAACACCCTTCTCTGAGACGTACGAGCTCAGAGGTTATGTAGTTGAAGTTATCAGCGATATATTCGCAATTTGGTAATGTGGCATGCTGAGTGTTGCTGTGTGATGATCAGTGTTTGATCATTTGTGATATGATCATTTGTTTGATCATTTATCTTTGTGATCATAGGTTGATCATCTGTTGACCCAAAGCATGGCTTTGTGACAAAGCGTAGCTTTGTGGACGAGACTTCGTCAGGGCCTCAACAACCCGGAAATGGTCGAAACAGGAATGTTGCGGCAAGGTTATGAGGGTCGCGCCCTTTAGGGTATGTCATTTCCTTCTGGAAAGGGGTGGTATCATGGTATGGAGCACAGATACTTACTCATGTGGATAAACTTATTTATTATGTGTGATGATGGTTACCGAGCGCTCGGATAAAGGTCCCAAAGGACCGGGTGGTGACATATTCGTGAGTTACATGTTACAGGGGTAACCCGGCCTTGTTTGGCAGAGAGAAGTTTGTCTCTCGGGACGTCCAGCCAGAGGCGATCCTATTCGGCAGGAGGAAAGGAAGTTCCTTAGCCTGACCATTTGTTGGAAAATCCAAAGAAACAATACGAACCTTGTACGGTTTTAGTTGTAGAACCTGCCATTTACTTATGGTGGCGCCCCACTGTTTAGATGGTAGCTATAGTAGGCATAGTTCGGAATGTCTATGCTGGCTAAGATTAATATTATACATTCGAAATGTTTTCCACACTAGACATTAATAATAATATCCAATGATTGGCGTAGTAAGCATCTTTGACTATCATAAGAAGAAATCTCCTCCAATTCTGCGTTTGCATTGTGTGTGTGGCGGGAGGTCTTATGGTAGTTTCATTTTCCAAAAGCATTGCGAATCTGTTTTATTTTCTTTGTGAAAATAACTGTTTTACGATCTCACACCAGTCACCATGACTGACTCGGAGTTTATTGTTCCCTTCTAAACTCTGGGTGCCCATAATTTTCCACACGGGCAGCCTAGAGTTATTTTTATCAGGATATTCTGGATATTCTAGAGCTTTGGGGATAAGCTGGATGGCGAAGCGTACTTCCGTACTTGTTATTTATTCCCGCTGTGTATTCTGTATGAGGACAGATTTCTATAACTGTCCATTGTTGTATTGAGTTGTATATTGACTCTGATTGATGTATGTATAAACTAATGTAGTTCTTCGTTTTAAAAGACAAGTGATTATCTATTATATTTTGTTCCGCTGCGAAATGTGAGATTCTGATGTGTTTCAGTTTCTGTAGTTGTTCTTCTTTCTTTTTCTTCTATCTTTTCTTCTACCTCTTCTTTTAACCCTAATGGTTCAGTTTTCCGGCATTTGATTGCGCGGCATTTGATACAGTGGACGTATTAATGTCGACTTTCGAGCGTCGAAAAATCGCATCGTTACACATATACTGATAGTTGTATACACATAAATATGTGTGTGTGTGTGTGTTAAAGGTGAAACCTAGTGCATGAGCCCCCTGCATAATAGTGAGCTCTGGGCAGCTCGATGATGTACGCAACCTTTGCCTCGCATTGCGGAGAGACTGTTTCCGGACTCGAACCTGGACGCCCAGACCACCATACAAGTGACCTAACTATTGCGCCAAGGCTCCACCTCTATATTGTGTGTGTTTTAAAAAAAGTATGTATTTTTTTATACATGCTCTCGGCCTGAAAATAATAATAAAAACTATTATTTTCCAAAACTAAAAAATAAAATAATATATAAATTTAAATATTAAATCCAGTTTAAAAGTTTAACACTATATAATATATAATACAATTAAAACTGCCATGATGAACAAAGACATTGAAACGGGAATGGTTATTGAGCATCCTACACCTCCAAAACCGCCTGATCCACCCAATTCTGCCACACCAACTGGCGTCATGTAACGACCCGTATTTTTTTTTACGGATCAAAACATTCTAAAATGATTGACCCTTGGTTGTATTGTTGTTAAGTCATTTCAGGTTTTGGCAGAATTTTGCTTAAGTCCTAAGTCGTAGCCGACTTAGGAGTTTTGGACGAGTTAAGCAACAAGTCTGGGCGAGTTAATGACTAAGGTGTAGGTCGGTGACGACCTAAGGTAGATAGGGGAGTGGTTTAGGTCGGTTGACAGTTTGGGGCGACTTAAAGGTTGTACCGAGTTAACGACTCATAGGATGGACCGACCTAAGACTTAGACGACCTAAGAGTTTCTCCGACTTATTGTAGTTAGCGGTTTACCAGGGTAAGCGAGTTAGTGGGATGACCGACCCATAAGAGTACCGACTTATAAGCGAGTTAAGGATAGGTCGGCAGAGTAATTGAGTCGGTAGGTCGCCTCCTGTGTTAAGTCGTAACCCAGTTACGAGTTAAGTCGTAGTTGTATTCCTTCGTATGTCATAGGTCGGCAAGGCACTTAGGTCGGCAACGACCTAAGTTAAGTCGCGCCTATGTGTTAAGTCGCAGATGTGCATTTTTGTAGGTCGTTAGGACTTGGGTTTTGAGGCTGTATGATGAGTCTGAGACTTTGTTAGGTCGGCAAAGCTTTAGGTCGTAGGTCGGCATGGTGTTAAGTCGGCAGCGACTTAAGAAGGCAACCGAGTTAAGGATTTCTGCTATAAATAGGAGGGGGTTGGCTTCATTTTTGGGATCCGGATTTTGAAGCGACGAAGTGCTGCCATTTTGAGAGCTCGACTTCTACACTTCTTTACTTCTTTTCTCCACTCTAATCTAGTGCTTCCATCCATCCAAATCGAAGATCAAGATTGAAGATCCAAGAGCTAAAGTTGAAGATCTTCATCCTTTGAAGTGAGATTTCTTCATTTGAAGCGGATTTGTGATAGATCAAGCTTGATCCTTCGCTGTCCAGATCTGAAGCGTATTGATTTGGGTTTGTTTAGGTGATTTGGTGAGTGGTGATTATCTCTCACACGGATCCAAAGGAGTATATCGGATTGTTGGCTCGATTTGGTGTTAAAATAGAGATTTCCATGCATTTTCTTCATCCTAAGTGTAGATCCATATAGATCCATTGTTCATGATGATGTTACATCCATTTTATCATATGTTAACCTATGCAAGTTCATTCATCAAGTTTGTAGAGATATAATCCATGTTTTCATGCTTATTGGACTTTCAACTCTTTAATTACGAAAATGCCATTATTGTTATAATTGTCTACTTAGATCATATTTGAATGCTTGATTGCTTGGATTGATGTTTGATTTGATTGCTTGTTATGAATTAGATGATTGATGATTAGATTTAGATCGAAGATGATTCAAAAGCTAAGGGAAAGGCTCTTGAATTGGAAAAGCTGCTCGTGGCATATGTAGCGGGATGATGAAGCTCTTATGCATAGATTTGATGATGTGATGATGAGATGAAGCTTTGCGAGGATGTAATGAAGCGAGGCAATCATGTGATGAAGACTTGGTCTAATCCAGACGGGATCATTCCAAGCATGTTGATAACTCGGTGATATGATTCGAGTTGAGGATAATGAATGGATATGAGAATAGTCGTCGAGGAGGATGACTAGGAGGCTTGGATAGCATCGTTGTTGAAGGTTCTAGCATGCTCTAAGCAAGAGTACGTTTGGGCAGATTCGATAGTCCCAACGGCCAACTGTTGATGGTCGAGTACTCTGGGCAGATTCGATAGTCCTAGGCACGGGCTGCGACGACGTGCGGGAGTTATGTCTAGAACCGGGGTTTCCATTAGCCCTTGACGGACGGCTGAAAGAATGTGCCGGTCATTCAATTAACGGTGATATCGAAGCAACGATAACAGTGATAGCCAGAGTCATGGATGTTTGGTTGTATCGTCATTCGGACTCAAGAGCGGTATTTTCCGGGTGCTTATCTGATTTAGGCCTTGGTACTTGGAAAACATCGCCCTTGACTCGAGTGATAGTAGCTTTACTTTAAATTGTATGCTCTGCTATGTTTGCTTCTGCTTAGTGTGTGTCTGGGGGCTATCACTGTAGAATGAGGTTGGAGTGGGAGGGTTGTATTCCTATTCCTTTTACTTTATGCTCTTTTGGTATGTTGTTAGTTAATTTACTGCTCACTAAGACTGTTGTCTGACTCAAGGCTTTATGTTTTAATTCTTATTGCCTTGGGCTGTTCGTCCATTTTGGACGGGCAGACTAGGTAGCAGGTGATAGGTTCTGTTCTCTTCTCGCGATGCTGATATCGAAGACGAGCTAGAGGGTTGCATATTATCTTCTTATTATGTACTGGATATTCCGCTGTTTTGTATTCTCTGAGAGATATGTAGTGAGGCTTGATGTATTGACTATGTGGATGCTTGTATTCAACTATTATGGAGTTTTATATGATGTCATTTTGTCCTGTAAAGCTTCACTATACATATGTTCTATTGTATTTTGTCCATGCGCTGTGAGTAATACGATAGATTCTGTCGTTTTAAATCTTACCTTGACAATCGTCCATGGTCGCCTGGCACACTTTACAACGCTCTATCTCTAGATTCAGTGCAGGGGTCATGGGCGGTCGTCACATTTGGTATCAGAGCATTGGTTAATCGATTTTACCCAACGCTCACCGTCGTAACTACGTATGAGAGACGTAATTGTATTTTGATGGATGAATACTATATATAATATAGTAGTTTAGTAGGGTTGAGTCCTTTATGCAGTTGTTTCTCTAGATGTTCTAATCATTCCTTTTTATAGATATTGAGAATGAGTCGAAGAGGGAGACCAGCTGCTAGGGAAGGCCGTGCTACTGAAGAGACTGCTGATTATGCAGCCATGTTCGAAGCTATGATGACTTCGATCATGAGAAGGATACCAGTTCCGGGGGCAGCAGTTGATGTTGGAGTTCAAATCCAAACTCCGAAACCAGTGGATTTTGCTAAGTTGTGCAAGGATTATACTGCTCTTGGAGGGAAGGTTTTCTTAGGAACAGAATCAACTATCGAAGTCCAGAGATGGATAGATGCCTGTAGAAGGATCTTTGGTGATTTGGGAATTGATGATGCAACTAAGAGGAAGTTGGCATCGAGACAGCTTCAAGGGAGAGCTTCTGATTGGTGGAACTCTATTACCATCGATACTCCGGAAGAAGAAATTACTTGGGAGCAATTCCAAGTCAGATTTGAAGCTAAGTTCATTTCTACAGCTCAGAAGTCTGTTCTGTTCAAGAAGTTTGTAGAGCTCAAGCAGGGTGGAAGATCAGTTCTTGAGTATGTTTCTAAGTTTGAAGCTTTGTCCAAATATGCCCGGTCATATATTGAGTCTGCTTACCAGAAGAATGAGAAGTTTGTGACCGGCTTGGATAGTTATCTTGGGAGACAGTTGGTGGATCATTTGGACGATTCATTTGAGAAGCTTGTGGAGAAAGCTCTTAGGCATGAGAGTCTGTTTCCTAAGGAAGGACCTGTTGTTGCTGTTACCAAGGGAGAGTCTAAACCACAGCAGGGTGGAAACCAGAAGAGGAAGCAGCAGCAGCAGAAGGGTAAGGATGGCCAGAAGAAGCCGAAAGGCGAGGTGACTTGCTACAACTGTCAGCAGAAGGGCCATTTCTCGAAGGATTGTAAGAATCCGAAGGCACCGATGAAGTGTCACAACTGTGACAAGCCGGGACATTTCAGGAAGAATTGTCCAGAACCAAGGAAGGACAGGCAGATTGTGCAAGCCTATGCTTTAGGAGCTGTTCCGTCGTCTTCGAAAGCTCCTACTGCTGAAGAGAAGGGAAAGAGTGTGGTTGTTCAAGGTACTCTTTTCCTATGTGGTATTCCAGTTAGAGTTTTGTTTGATACTGGAGCATTGCATTCGTTTGTTTGTAATGAACTCGTAGACCGGTTAGGTTTGGAACCAGATATTGTTGATAGGCCATTGGTTCTGACTAATCCAGTTGGGGGTTCGTCTTGTTTGTGTATGTTATGCCGTGGTCTAGTTGTGTCGAGTCATGGTTGCTCTTTTGTTTGTGATTGTTTTGTTCTGAACTTTGCGGGGTTCGGAATTATCTTGGGTATGGACTGGCTTAGGAAGTATGCGGCTAAGGTTGATTGTGAGAGGCTGGAGGTGACAGTCGAGAATGTGGAGGGGCGAAAGGTTGTGATACGATGTAAGCATGAAGAAGGCGTCTTCATGAGCTTCATGTATTCGCTAGTTGTTCCACGGGATGGACTGTCTTTAGTGCCAATCGCAAATAGATTCGAGGATGTCTTTGACGAAGTCAAAGGGTTGCCGCCGCATAGAGAGATCGAGTTTCGTATAGATCTAGTTGAAGGAGCCAGACCTGTTGTGATGCCTCTTAGGCGGATGGCGCCTAGGGAACAGCAGGAGTTGAGGGTGCAAGTTGATGACCTTTTACAGAAAGGATTCATTCGGCGTAGTGTGTCCGAGTGGGGTGCACCAGTTGTGTTTGCAACCAAGGCAGATGGGTCGTTGAGACTGTGCGTCGATTATCGTGAGCTGAATAAGGTGACTAAGAAGAACAAGTATCCATTGCCGAGGATAGACGACTTGTTTGATCAGCTTCACGAAGCTAAGGTGTTTTCTCAGATGGATTTGGCAACGGGATTTCACCAGTTGAGAGTGGCTAAGGATAGTGTGCCGAAGACTGCCTTTAGGACACCATCCGGTTTCTTTGAGTGGCTGGTAATGCCGTTTGGATTGACTAACGCGCCAGCATATTTTGTGGATCTTATGAATAGAGTGTTCAGAGATCAGTTGAACAAGTTCGTACTTGTGTTCGTGGATGATATTCTGATTTATTCCAGAACGGAAGAAGAGCACAAGACGCACTTGCGTATTGTTTTGGAGATCTTACGGAAACATCAGCTGAAGGCTAAGTTTTCGAAGTGTCACTTCTGGAAGAGTGAAGTGAGGTTCTTAGGCCATGTGATTTCTGGAAATGGAATAGCGGTTGATCCCGCTAAGGTGGCAGCAATCCAGGATTGGGTTAGACCTAAGAATGCATCTGATGTGAGAAGTTTTCTTGGATTAGCAGGATATTATCGACGGTTTATCAAAGACTTCTCCAAGGTAGCTGCCCCATTAACAGGATTGACAAAGAAGAACCAAGTGTTCAGTTGGGATGCTAAGTGTGAGCAAGCTTTCGGAATCCTGAAAGAGAGATTGACGAGTGCTCCTGTTTTGACTATTCCTAGTGGGAATGATGAGATGGTGGTTTACACCGACGCATGTGGTACTGGACTTGGAGCAGTGCTGATGCAGAAGGATAAAGTTGTTGCGTATGCCAGTCGACAACTGAAGCCGCATGAAAGGAATTACCCAACTCATGATTTGGATTTAGCGGCGATTGTATTTGCTCTGAAGATGTGGAGGCATTATCTGTTGGGAGTTCGATTCGAGTTGTTTACGGATCACAAGTCGTTGAAGTATCTTTTCTCCCAAAAGGATTTGAATCTTCGGCAGCAACGTTGGCTAGAGTTTTTGGCATCATATGATTTTGGTATAGCTTATACTCCGGGAAAAGGTAACGCAGTGGCAGATGCGTTAAGTCGGAGACATGAAGGATTGGGAGCCATGTTTTCAGAATGGAAGAGTCTCGAGTATTTAGCTGGATTTGACTTCAGGCCTAGATGTGAATTGGAACCTGAGATGTTGGCAAACTTATCAATAAGACCCACTCTTGTGGAATGGATTGGTGAGAGCCAAAAGCGAGATGATAAGCTTGTCAAGATTATCTGTGAACTGGAATCTGGATTGGATCCAGAAAAGGATAAAGGATTCGAGGTCGATCAAGAGGGTTGGCTTCGGAAGCAAGGACGACTAGTTGTTCCCGATATAGATGAATTGAGGAGTGAAGTTCTGAAGGAAAGTCATCACTCGAAGTTGACAATTCATCCAGGTGGAAATAAGATGTATCGGGATATGAAGAGAACCTACTACTGGGAAGGTATGAAGAAGGATGTTGGGAATTTTATTTCCAAATGTATGAACTGCCAGTTGGTAAAAGCCGAACAGAAGAAGCCAAGCGGATTGCTTCAGCCATTAGAAGTTCCTACATGGAAGTGGGAACAAGTGTCGATGGATTTTATTGATGGATTGCCTAGAACCAGAACGGGAAATGAAGGGATTTGGGTCATTGTAGATCGTCTGACTAAGAGTGCACGATTCATTCCTGTTCGATCGACTAGGACTGCATCAAAGTTGGCTGAGTTGTAAGTTAAATGGATAGTTCGATTTCATGGTATTCCGAAGAGTATAGTGAGCGATCGAGATCCATTGTTCACTAGTGGATTTTGGAAGAGCTTCCAGGAAGTTTTGGGAACCGAGTTGTGTTTGAGTACAGCTTATCACCCTCAAACAGATGGTCAGACCGAGAGAGTCAACCGAGTTTTGGAAGATCTCCTCAGAGCTTGTGTTTTGGATTTCGGAGGATCATGGGAAGATCACCTTCATTTGGTGGAGTTTGCGTACAACAACAGTTACCAGTCAAGCATTGGTATGGCACCGTATGAGGCATTGTATGGAAGACCGTGTAACTCTCCGACATGTTGGTTGGAAACTGGAGAGAAGCTGATACTTGGGCCAGAGATGATTCGACAGACTTCAGATTGTATAGAAATCATTCGGCAGCGAATGAAGGCAGCCCAAGATCGTCAGAAGAGTTATGCCGATAAGCGTCGAAAGGATTTGGAATTCGACGTTGGTGATATGGTTTTTGTGCAGATTTCTCCTCTGAAGAATGTTATTCGATTCGGGAAGAAAGGAAAATTAACTCCGAGATTTGTTGGACCATTCCCGATCATCGAGCGAATTGGAAAGCTCGCTTATAGATTGGAATTACCAGAGAAGATGTCGGGTGTGCACAATGTTTTTCACGTATCATATCTACGGAAGTATGTGCACGACTCGAATACGGTGGTTTCTGCTGATAGCTGTGAAGATTTTGAAGTTGTTCCAGTTGATAGAAGACCTCGTAAGCCGCTTCGTGTTGTTGAAACTGACACGAAACAGCTTAGGAGGAAGATAGTTAAGTTGCTCAAGATACAATGGAGTGACGATGATAACGACTGTACGTGGGAGGTGGAAGAGAGGATGAAAGCAGCTCATCCTGAACTCTTCGAGGTATGGCCCTAAGGTGTCGTGTCATCTAACGAAATTGTAACTTGTCCTAAGTCTTAGAATTCTGTACGCTAAGCTAGAATTGGATGCATGGTTTATTGATTGTTATGGATGATAGGCGTACATAATAGCTTTGATTGCCTTGTTTGTTTGGAATTTCGGGGGCGAAATTCCTAAGGGGGAGAGAATGTAACGACCCGTATTTTTTTTTACGGATCAAAACATTCTAAAATGATTGACCCTTGGTTGTATTGTTGTTAAGTCATTTCAGGTTTTGGCAGAATTTTGCTTAAGTCCTAAGTCGTAGCCGACTTAGGAGTTTTGGACGAGTTAAGCAACAAGTCTGGGCGAGTTAATGACTAAGGTGTAGGTCGGTGACGACCTAAGGTAGATAGGGGAGTGGTTTAGGTCGGTTGACAGTTTGGGGCGACTTAAAGGTTGTACCGAGTTAACGACTCATAGGATGGACCGACCTAAGACTTAGACGACCTAAGAGTTTCTCCGACTTATTGTAGTTAGCGGTTTACCGGGGTAAGCGAGTTAGTGGGATGACCGACCCATAGGAGTACCGACTTATAAGCGAGTTAAGGATAGGTCGGCAGAGTAATTGAGTCGGTAGGTCACCTCTTGTGTTAAGTCGTAACCCAGTTACGAGTTAAGTCGTAGTTGTATTCCTTCGTATGTCATAGGTCGGCAAGGCACTTAGGTCGGCAACGACCTAAGTTAAGTCGCGCCTATGTGTTAAGTCGCAGATGTGCATTTTTGTAGGTCGTTAGGACTTGGGTTTTGAGGCTGTATGATGAGTCTGAGACTTTGTTAGGTCGGCAAAGCTTTAGGTCGTAGGTCGGCATGGTGTTAAGTCGGCAGCGACTTAAGAAGGCAACCGAGTTAAGGATTTCTGCTATAAATAGGAGGGGGTTGGCTTCATTTTTGGGATCCGGATTTTGAAGCGACGAAGTGCTGCCATTTTGAGAGCTCGACTTCTACACTTCTTCAATTCTTTTCTCTACTCTAATCTAGTGCTTCCATCCATCCAAATCGAAGATCAAGATTGAAGATCCAAGAGCTAAAGTTGAAGATCTTCATCCTTTGAAGTGAGATTTCTTCATTTGAAGCGGATTTGTGATAGATCAAGCTTGATCCTTCGCTGTCCAGATCTGAAGCGTATTGATTTGGGTTTGTTTAGGTGATTTGGTGAGTGGTGATTATCTCTCACACGGATCCAAAGGAGTATATCGGATTGTTGGCTCGATTTGGTGTTAAAATAGAGATTTCCATGCATTTTCTTCATCCTAAGTGTAGATCCATATAGATCCATTGTTCATGATGATGTTACATCCATTTTATCATATGTTAACCTATGCAAGTTCATTCATCAAGTTTGTAGAGATATAATCCATGTTTTCATGCTTATTGGACTTTCAACTCTTTAATTACGAAAATGCCATTATTGTTATAATTGTCTACTTAGATCATATTTGAATGCTTGATTGCTTGGATTGATGTTTGATTTGATTGCTTGTTATGAATTAGATGATTGATGATTAGATTTAGATCGAAGATGATTCAAAAGCTAAGGGAAAGGCTCTTGAATTGGAAAAGCTGCTCGTGGCATATGTAGCGGGATGATGAAGCTCTTATGCATAGATTTGATGATGTGATGATGAGATGAAGCTTTGCGAGGATGTAATGAAGCGAGGCAATCATGTGATGAAGACTTGGTCTAATCCAGACGGGATCATTCCAAGCATGTTGATAACTCGGTGATATGATTCGAGTTGAGGATAATGAATGGATATGAGAATAGTCGTCGAGGAGGATGACTAGGAGGCTTGGATAGCATCGTTGTTGAAGGTTCTAGCATGCTCTAAGCAAGAGTACGTTTGGGCAGATTCGATAGTCCCAACGGCCAACTGTTGATGGTCGAGTACTCTGGGCAGATTCGATAGTCCTAGGCACGGGCTGCGACGACGTGCGGGAGTTATGTCTAGAACCGGGGTTTCCATTAGCCCTTGACGGACGGCTGAAAGAATGTGCCGGTCATTCAATTAACGGTGATATCGAAGCAACGATAATAGTGATAGCCAGAGTCATGGATGTTTGGTTGTATCGTCATTCGGACTCAAGAGCGGTATTTTCGGGGTGCTTATCTGATTTAGGCCTTGGTACTTGGAAAACATCGCCCTTGACTCGAGTGATAGTAGCTTTACTTTAAATTGTATGCTCTGCTATGTTTGCTTCTGCTTAGTGTGTGTCTGGGGGCTATCACTGTAGAATGAGGTTGGAGTGGGAGGGTTGTATTCCTATTCCTTTTACTTTATGCTCTTTTGGTATGTTGTTAGTTAATTTACTGCTCACTAAGACTATTGTCTGACTCAAGGCTTTATGTTTTAATTCTTATTGCCTTGGGCTGTTCGTCCATTTTGGACGGGCAGACTAGGTAGCAGGTGACAGGTGCTGTTCTCTTCTCGCGATGCTGATATCGAAGACGAGCTAGAGGGTTGCATATTATCTTCTTATTATGTACTGGATATTCCGCTGTTTTGTATTCTCTGAGAGATATGTAGTGAGGCTTGATGTATTGACTATGTGGATGCTTGTATTCAACTATTATGGAGTTTTATATGATGTCATTTTGTCCTGTAAAGCTTCACTATACATATGTTCTATTGTATTTTGTCCATGCGCTGTGAGTAATACGATAGATTCTGTCGTTTTAAATCTTACCTTGACAATCGTCCATGGTCGCCTGGCACACTTTACAGCGCTCTATCTCTAGATTCAGTGCAGGGGTCATGGGCGGTCGTCACACGTCATCTCCTACAGGTGCCGAATTTCTGGACCAGGCTATCAATTCCAGTACGTTGTCACGGTTACCTTCGTCTTCTAACCGAGTGACTACTTCGTCAGTTGCAGCGCCTACCCATTCTACTCATTCATGGAACTGGTCATGGGCGGAAACTATAAAGGAATTCGCCGTTGACAAAGATGAGGATATCATCGATTTAACATTTTATCCTCCTGCTATGGAAGCGGACGCACCCTCAGGTATTATGCCTGAATCAGTTTTCACAACCGCAATTGACAAATGGAAACATACTTTAGTGGTGTACATAATGGGTTGCAGACTGTTATATGCTAATTTCAAAACTTTCATTGACAAAACATAGAAGCCTACCGGTATGTACGATTTATACTACAAGAAGAATGGTTTCATATTTATCAAATTCTATAATCTAGAAGATTGTGCTAAAATAAACAGATCGGGTCCTTATATCGTTTGGCTCCAGAATTTTGATTATTAAGAAATGGTCGGTATTGAAATTAATAAAGACTCATTTTCCACAATACCAATTTGCGCGCGTTTTACAGATCTGAAATTAGAATATTGGAGTAACGAGGGCATTAGTCGGATTGCTAGCGTCCTTGGACATCCGATACGTATGGATTCTACTACGGCAATGACAAATAGGCTAAATTACGCTCGTGTACTGATAGAAGTTGATGTTCAGTTCTCCTATTTACCTACGATTCAGTTACAGTTATACAACGGTACAACAGACTATGTAAATATTGACCACGAGCATAAATTTATTCCCTGCTCAACTTGTAAAGCATTTGGACATTCAGACTGTAACCTGTGCAGTTAAAGCGCTCGGTGGATTCAATGCGGCAGAGGTGCAAAAAGTCATAGCGGGGATGTAGCGAAGATATAGAGGGATATATCGGATTACTCTAAAATAGCATATAAATCCCATACTTGTTGTTTTTGCAAATATATAGATAGTAATTATGTGAAAAATTAACATTCAATTGAATTATAATTAATACAAAAATAATTTTAAATAAAAATATGTGCAAATGTATTGTAAATGAACGTAAAACTGTTATATAACTTAATTTAATTTAGTAGAATATTAGAGTATGATCATTTCTAAACATATATCAAAAATTCAATGAAATTAATTAATTTCATAATTTTTATAGCATATAAATATCATTTTTCAATCCAATTTTTTATAGAAGATATAGCGGAAATAGTGGAATATAGCGGAAATAAGGGGATATAGCGGAAATAGCGAGGATTAAAGCGGAAAGGCTATATGTTGGGGATATATGGAAAAATCGTAGCGGTAGGAATCCGCTATAAGATATATCGGAGTTATAGCGGGGATATAGCGGGGCATTAACTGCACAGACTGTAACGACCCGGAATTTTCGAACCCGAAAATTCCAGATAGTTAGGAGAAAAAGAAAAGAGATAGAAGAAAGAAACAGAACAAGACACAGATTCTCACATTCGCAGTGGATCAAAATAAAATATCAAATAATAATATCAGTTATACAAAGAAAACTGTATTTGTCAATTTTCATCAAGACATCAGAGTTACAACATACACAAATCATTGGACAAATACAATTAACATGTTCCAGATTACAATCTATAATATATCACAGCGGAATACACTCCATACGTTCCTGCCCTCCAGCTCGCCTCCTAAGCTCTAGAACGTCCTTACCTGGAAATCTGTAATACTCGGTCTGACCCGAGCATTACATCAAAGTAACACCCGGGTCAGGCTGGAAACCAGCGTGAGTAAACTCATCTAACATGAAATTTCAATTCATAGAACTTATATAAACTCGGGGTAACTCGTACTTTACCACAAGTAAACAACTTATATAGTCAACACTTATTTCACAAAACAATATCTAAGTATCCAACTTAGTTTAAATGGTCCAGATTATCCCAAATTGGCCTATTGATTTCACATATCAAATCTATAAAGAATTATTGTAGATTACAAATCGAAGTGGTTTCGGGTATTTTCTGATACCCGACCCCGGTCTCTTCGAATCCAATGTCATCTAAACCCAAATTATTCAAGTGAATACAATTCAAATTTTAATTACAGGATGTCACTTTTACATAGCAATTCATCATCGATAGATAGCCTCAATGTCACTGTATAACCCAAACATATCATATCACAAAACATTTTATATCAGAGATATCAACCAATTCAAAGCATTTCTACCATCCAATCATCCATAAGCAAGATTAATTAGTCACACCATTTCTAATTAATTTAAATAAATTAAATTAATTTCTTTAATCACCTTTAAATCCCGCTTACTAAATCATTAATTAATTATAAACCAATTAATTAATCATTCTTTAGTTAACATCTTAATTAATCATTCTTAATTAATTATTCCTTAATTACATTAAGTAATTAACCTTTAATTAATTTCACAAATTAATTATCCTTTAACTATTCACATTAATTAACTTTTAATTATTCTCATTAGTTAACCTTTAATTATTCTCATTAGTTAATTAATTACATTGATCCTTAATTAATAACTTTAATTAATTATTCTATAATCACTTACATTGATTAATTATCCTTTTAATTAATCACATTCATTATTAACTAACCCTTTTATTAGTTTCTTCAATTACACTTGAATATTTAATCCTTAATTACTTTCATTAAGTGATTTCCCTTTTTATTACTTACATTAAGTAATTATCATCTAAGTAATTACTCTTCAATTACTTACATTAATTAATCTCTAATTAATTTACAATTCTTAACCATAAATTAATTTATTCTTAATCATTAATTAATTAATCTCTCTTCATTAATTTATTTAATCTATAATTACCCAAAATCTTAATTAACTTCTTACTTATCATTAAAATCTTATTTAATAAATTTGGGATTTAATTATCATTAATCTATTAACTTAAGACTTTAAGTTTAATTAATGATAAAAACATTTTACCTTTTTAATTACTACTTAATTATATTATTCATTTAAGTTTAAATAAACTTAAGATTTATCTTAATCTAAGTTAAAATGAATTACACAACTTTTACTTAACCAATTGTTTAAATAAACCATTATTATTTAAAAGAAATAGTTTTTATTAGAAAATTAGTTTAAAACTTGAATTTTGTTTTAACTTTAAAACTCGAACATTTATCCCGAGTAAAACCCGAGTCCATACCCGTGCCATCACATATTATTCCCGAGATTATTTTCTCTCTTCCAAAACTTTGTTTTGTTTAAGTTTTAAGTTAATTCTGAAAACAATATTTTTCACTCACGTTCTACTCGAGTCATCTACCCAAAAACTTGAGTCCTCCTTCGAGTCATACCACAATCCTAAACTACTAACATACCCAACTCTGCCGTGCACATGCACCATCGCCTGAGTCGCCTCCAACCTCTGACGAACCTTCCTCCACGTCACCTATCGTCGTTGGAAGCAATATCAACCATCAAAACACAATCACATGCCCCTGAGAAAAATCGAACAAACTCGAGAAACCTGGAACAAGAACTCCGACCAAAGCTCACCTCGTATTCACGTCGTCGAACACCAGAAGTCCTAAGACTCCGGACACATGTTCCCCGACCATCCACGCTACCTTCCCCCAAGTCTCATGCCACTCGATCCACCAGAGATTACTCAGCCATCCCATTACCGACTACAACCCATTTAGGGTTTAAATCACAAATCGACCGATCATCGCCACCATAGTGTCTTGCACACCCATCTGATATTTTTGTTGACCTCACCGATCATCCCTCTACCTTCAACCACCAGCTCGACTTTCAACTCACCATCGATCATTGGCAGTTCATGAAAATGCCTTTTCTGACCATCTTAAATATTCACGACCACCACTTTCTTAAAAATCATAATATTATCATCAAAAATTCTTATTTTCAAATACTAATCAAGTTATGTAATCAAAACATGAAATTATACTCTTCGAATTTTTGACTATTGTTTGTTTATCACAGAGTTTCCTTATTTCAGAAATAATAGTTTAATACAAATGCTTGAAACTATTTTTAAAAATAAATTTACATCATTACAAACATTTTTCATTTAGAAATCATAGCTTAAAACTTATTGGAGATGAAGGAATTGATTTTTAAATATTTTGTTAGCCTGTGAATTTTGAAACAGGGAGATACTTCTGGGTATACACATATATGCATTAATTATCTTATGTTATGTGTAACGACCCGTATTTTTACGGATCGACAAGTTTGTCAAAATCTGGGATTTTCAGCATTTTCTAGTTGTTTCAGATTTTGGTTGAAATTTGCCTAAGTCCTAGGTCGTACGCGACCTAGAGGTTAGTTAAATGTTGTTGGCAACTTAGGAGATAAGTCGTGAGCGACTTAGAGAAGGTCTGCGACCTAAGGGGATAGGCGAGTTAAGAGTTAGGTCGTAGCCAGATTCAGGTGGTAAGTCGCGAGGTGGTTTAGGTCGTAGGGTGTTGGAGCGACCTAAGGTAGTGGGTGACTTAAGGAAGCTGGGGTAATAGTGAATGACCTAAGTGATAAGTCGTGACCGACTTATAGGATTGGCGACCTAAGATAGTTAGGTTGTGGGCTTCTGGGTGAGTTAGCGACCTAAGGGGGATAGGTCGGCAACAACTTAAGGAGTTAGGAAATAGGTAGTTTAGCGACCTAGGGCATAGTTAGGTCGGTAGACGACCTAAGGAGATAAGTCGAAGCTGGGTTAAGTTAGCAGGTCGAAGTTAACTCGGCAAGTGTTAAGTCGGAGGCCCTGTTTAGTGTTGAGTTAGGTCGTAGGAGACCTAAGATAGTTAGGTCGCGAGTTTGCTAAGTCGTAGGTCGCGTGAGTTGTTAGGTCGCGCGTACGATAGGTCGCTGGGTTTTGGCTTAGTGTTAGGTCGTCTTTTAGTTAAGTCTTAGGTCGTGATGTTTTAGGTCGCGTGAAGACTTAAGGTGTTAGGTCGCATATTGTTAGGTCGCGATCTGTGTTAGGTCGGTAGGTGCTTGTGTGTTAGGTTGTAGGTCGTAACCCTGTTGAGCTGTTAGATCGGAGACTCTGTTAAGTCGTGTGGGTTTTTAGGTCGGCAAAGCTTTAGGTCGGTGGGTATTCTTAGGTCGTAGGTCGGAGACGACCTAATTCCGAGGCTGCGACTTAAGGAATTTCTGCTATAAATAGAGGGGATTGTTCTCACTTTTTGGGATCCGGATTTTGAAGCGACGAAGTGCTGCCATTTTGAGAGCTCGACTTCTACACTTCTTCACTTCTTTTCTCCACTCTAATCTAGTGCTTCCATCCATCCAAGTTGAAGATCAAATTGAAGATTCAAGAGCATAGATTGAAGATCTTCATCTCTTCAAGAGAGATTTCTTCGTTTGAAGTGGATTCGTGATAGATTATGCTTGATCCCTCGCTGTCCAGATCTGAAGCGTGTTGATTTGGGTTTGTTTAGGTGATTTGGTGAGTGGTGATTATCTCTCACACGGATCCAAAGGAGTATATCGGATTGTTGGCTCGATTTGGTGTTAAAATAGTGATTTCCATGCATTTTCTTCATCCTAAGTGTAGATCCATATAGATCCATTGTTCATGATGATGTTACATCCATTTTATCATATGTTAACCTATGCAAGTTCATTCATCAAGTTTGTAGAGATATAATTCATGTTTTCATGCTTATTAGACTTTCAACTCTTTAATTACGAAAATGCCATTATTGTTATAATTGTCTACTTAGATCATATTTGAATGCTTGATTGCTTGGATTGATGTTTGATTTGATTGATTGTTATGAACTAGATGATTGATGATTAGATTTAGATCGAAGATGATTCAAAAGCTAAGGGAAAGGCTCTTGAATTGGGAAAGCTGCTCGTGGCATATGTAGCAGGATGATGAAGCTCTTATGCGTAGATTTGATGATGTGATGTGAGATGAGGCTTTGCGAGGATGTGATGAAGCGAGGCAATCATGGGATGAAGACTTGGTCTAATCCAGACGGGATCATTCCAAGCATGTTGATAACTCGGTGATATGATTCGAATTGAGGATAATGAATGGATATGAGAATAGTCATCGAGGAGGACGGCAAGGAGGCTTGGATAGCATCGTCGTTGAAGGTTCTAGCATGCTCTAAGCAAGAGTACGTTTGGGCAGATTCGATAGTCCCAACGGCCAACTGTTGATGGTCGAGTACTCTGGGCAGATTCGATAGTCCTAGGCACGGGCTGCGACAACATGCGGGAGTTATGTCTAGAACCGGGGTTTCCATTAGCCCTTGACGGACGGCTGAAAGAATGTGCCGGTCATTCAATTCACGGTGATATCGAAGCAATGATAACAGTGATAGCCAGAGTCATGGATGTTTGGTTGTATCGTCATTCGGACTCAAGAGTGGTATTTTCTGGGTGCTTATCTGATTTAGGCCTTGGTACTTGGAAAACATCGCCCTTGACTCGAGTGATTATTACTTTACTTTAAATTGTATGCTCTACTATGTTGCGTCTGTTTAGTGTGTGTCTGGGGGCTATCACTGTAGAATGAGGTTGGAGTGGGAGGGTTGTATTCCTATTCCTTTTCCTTTATGCTCTTTTGGTATGTTGTTAGTTAATTTACTGCTCACTAAGACTGTTGTCTGACTCAAGGCTTTAAGTTTTTAATTCTTATTGCCTTGGGCTGTTCGTCCATTTTTGGGACGGGCAGACTAAGTAGCAGGTGACAGGTGTTGTTCTCTTCTCTCGATGCTGATATCGAAGACGAGCTGGAGGGTTGCATATTATTTTCTTATTATATGTACTGGATGTTCCGCTGTTTAGTATTCTCTGAGAGATATGTAGTGAGGCTTGATGTATTGACTATTTGGATGCTTGTATTCAACTATTATGGAGTTTTATATGATGTCATTTTGTTCCGTAAAGCTTCACTATACATATGTTCTATTGTATTTTGTCCATGCGCTGTGAGTAATACGATAGATTCTGCTGTTTTAATCTACCCTGACAATCGTCCATGGTCGCCTGGCACACTTTACAGCGCGCTATCTCTAGATTCGGTGCAGGGGTCATGGGCGGTCGTCACATTTGGTATCAGAGCATTGGTTAATCGATTTTACCCAACGCTCGCCGTCGTAACTACGTATGGGAGACGTAATTGTATTTTGATGGATGAATACTATATATAATATAGTAGTTTAGTTGAGTTTGAGTCCTTTATGCAGTTGTTTCTCTATATGTTCTAATCATTCCTTTTTATAGATATTGAGAATGAGTCGAAGAGGGAGACCAGCTGCTAGGGAAGGCCGTGCTACTGAAGAGACTGCTGATTATGCAGCCATGTTCGAAGCTATGATGACTTCGATCATGAGAAGGATACCAGTTCCGAGGGCGGCGGTTGATGTTGGAGTTCAGGTTCAGACTCCGAAACCAGTGGATTTTGCTAAGCTGTGCAAGGACTATAGTGCTCTTGGAGGGAAGGTTTTCTTGGGAACAGAATCAACTATCGAAGTCCAGAGATGGATAGATGCTGGTAGAAGGATCTTTGGTGATTTGGGAATTGATGATGCAACTAAGAGGAAGTTGGCATCAAGGCAGCTTCAAGGGAGAGCCTCTGATTGGTGGAACTCTATTACCATCAATACTGCGGAGGAAGAGATTACTTGGGAGCAATTCCAAGCTAGATTTGAAGCTAAGTTCATTTCTACAGCTCAGAAGTCTGTTCTGTTCAAGAGGTTTGTGGAGCTCAAGCAAGGTGGAAGATCAGTTCTGGAGTATGTTTCTGAGTTCGAAGCGTTGTCCAAGTATGCCCGGTCGTATATTGAGTCTGCTTATCAGAAGAATGAGAAGTTTGTGACAGGATTGGACAGTTATCTTGGGAGACAGTTGGTGGATCATTTGGACGATTCATTTGAGAAGCTTGTGGAGAAAGCTCTTAGGCATGAGAGTCTGTTTCCTAAGGAAGGATCTGTTGTTGCTGTGACCAGGGAAGAGTCTAAACCCCAGCAGGGTGGAAACAAGAAGAGGAAGCAGCAGCAGCAGAAGGGTAAGGATGGCCAGAAGAAGCCGAAAGGCGAGGTGACTTGCTACAATTGTCAGCAGAAGGGCCATTTCTCGAAGGACTGTAAGAATCCGAAGGTGCCGATGAAGTGTCACAACTGTGATAAGCCGGGGCATTTCAGGAAGAATTATCCAGAACCGAGAAGGGACAAGCAGATTGTGCAAGCTTATGCTTTGGGAGCTGTTCCGTCGTCTTCGAAAGCTCCTACTGCTGAAGAGAAAGGAAAGAGTGTGGTTGTTCAAGGTACTCTTTTCCTATGTGGTGTTCTAGTTAGAGTTTTGTTTGATACTGGTGCGTCGCATTCGTTTGTTTGTAATGAACTCGTAGGCCGGTTAGATTTGAAGTCGGATATTGTTGATAGGCCATTGGTTGTGACTAATCCAGTTGGGGGTTCGTCTTGTTTGTGTATGTTATGCCGTGGTCTAGTTGTATCGAGTCATGGTTGCTCTTTTGTTTGTGATTGCTTTGTTCTGAACTTTGCGGGGTTCGGAATTATTTTGGGTATGGACTGGCTTAGGAAGTGTGCGGCAAAGGTTGATTGCGAGAGGTTGGAAGTGACAGTCGAGAATGTGGAGGGGCGAAAGGTTGTGATACGATGTAAGCATGAAGAAGGCGTCTTCATGAGCTTCATGTATTCGCTGGTTATTCCACGGGATGGACTGTCATCAGTGCCAATCGCTAATGGATTCGAGGATGTCTTTGACGAAGTCAAAGGGTTGCCGCCGCATAGAGAGATCGAGTTTCGTATAGATCTAGTTGAAGGAGCCAGACCTGTTGTGATGCCTCTTAGGCGGATGGCGCCTAGGGAACAGCAGGAGTTGAGGGTGCAAGTTGATGATCTTTTGCAGAAAGGATTCATTCGGCGTAGTGTGTCCGAGTGGGGTGCACCAGTTGTGTTTGCAACCAAGGCAGATGGGTCATTGAGATTGTGTGTGGATTATCGTGAGCTGAATAAGGTGACTAAGAAGAACAAGTATCCATTGCCGATAATAGATGACTTGTTTGATCAGCTTCACGAGGCTAAGGTGTTTTCTCAGATGGATTTGGCAACGGGATTTCACCAGTTGAGAGTGGCTAAGGATAGTGTGCCGAAGACTGCTTTTAGGACACCATCCGGTTTCTTTGAGTGGCTGGTAATGCCGTTTGGATTGACTAACGCGCCAGCATATTTTGTGGATCTTATGAATAGAGTGTTCAGAGATCAGTTGAACAAGTTCGTACTTGTGTTCGTGGATGATATTCTGATTTATTCCAGAACGGAAGAAGAGCACAAGACGCACTTGCGAATTGTTTTGGAAATCTTACGGAAGCATCAGCTGAAGGCTAAGTTTTCAAAGTGTCACTTCTGGAAGAGTGAAGTGAGGTTCTTAGGCCATGTTATTTCTGGAAATGGAATAGCGGTTGATCCCGCTAAGGTGGCAGCAATCCAGGATTGGGTTAGACCTAAGAATGCATCTGATGTGAGAAGTTTTCTTGGATTAGCAGGATATTATCGACGGTTTATCAAAGACTTCTCCAAGGTAGCTGCACCGTTAACAGGATTGACGAAAAAGAACCAAGTGTTCAGTTGGGATACTAAGTGTGAGCAAGCTTTCGGAACCCTGAAAGAGAGATTGACGAGTGCTCCTGTTTTGACTATTCCAAGTGGGAATGATGAGATGGTGGTTTACACCGACGCATGTGGTACTGGACTTGGAGCAGTGCTGATGCAAAGGGAAAAAGTTGTTGCGTATGCCAGTCGACAACTGAAGCCGCATGAAAGGAATTACCCAACTCATGATTTGGAGTTAGCGGCGATTGTATTTGCTCTGAAGATGTGGAGACATTATCTGTTGGGAGTTTGATTCGAGTTGTTTACGGATAAGTCGTTGAAGTATCTTTTCTCCCAAAAGGATTTGAATCTACGGCAGCAACGTTGGCTAGAGTTTTTGGCATCATATGATTTTGGTATAGCTTATACTCCAGGAAAAGGTAACGCAGTGGCATATGCGTTAAGTCGAAGACATGCAGGATTGGGAGCCATGTTTTCAGAATGGAAGAATCTCGAGTATTTAGCTGGATTTGACTTCAGGCCTAGATGCGAATTGGAACCTGAGGTGTTGGCAAACTTATCGATAAGACCTTCTCTTGTGGAAAGAATTGGCGAGAGCCAAAAGCGAGATGATAAGCTTGTCAAGATTATCCGTGATCTAGAATCTGGGTTGGATCCAGAAAAGGATAAAGGATTCGAGGTTGATCGAGAGGGTTGGCTTCGGAAGCAAGGACGACTAGTTGTTCCCGATATAGATGAATTGAGGAGTGAAGTTCTGAAGGAAAGTCATCACTCAAAGTTGACAATTCATCCAGGTGGAAATAAGATGTATCGGGATATGAAGAGAACCTACTACTGGGAAGGTATGAAGAAGGATGTTGGAGATTTTATTTCCAAGTGTATGAACTGCCAGTTGGTAAAGGCTGAACAGAAGAAGCCAAGTGGATTGCTTCAGCCATTAGAAGTTCCTACATGGAAGTGGGAGCAGATATCGATGGATTTTATTGATGGACTACCTAGAACAAGAACGGGAAATGAAGGGATTTGGGTCATTGTAGATCGCCTGACCAAGAGTGCAAGATTCATTCCTGTTCGATCGACTAGGACTGCATCAAAGTTGGCTGAGTTGTATGTTAAGTTGATAGTTCGATTCCATGGTATTCCGAAGAGTATAGTGAGCGATCGAGATCCATTGTTCACTAGTGGATTTTGGAAGAGCTTCCAGGAAGTTTTGGGAACCGAGTTGTGTTTGAGTACAGCTTATCACCCTCAAACAGATGGTCAGACCGAGAGAGTCAACCGAGTTTTGGAAGATCTTCTCAGAGCATGTGTTTTGGACTTCGGAGGATCATGGGAAGATCACCTTCATTTGGTGGAGTTTGCGTACAACAACAGTTACCAGTCAAGCATTGGTATGGCACCGTATGAGGCATTGTATGGAAGACCGTGTAACTCTCCGACATGTTGGTTAGAGACTGAAGAAAAGCTGATGCTTGGGCCAGAGATGATTCAACAGACTTCGGATTGCATAGAGATCATTTGGCAACGAATGAAGGCAGCCCAAGACCGTCAGAAGAGTTATGCCGATAAGCGTCGAAAGGATTTGGAATTCGACGTAGGAGATATGGTTTTTGTGAAGATTTCTCCACTGAAGAATGTTATTCGATTCGGGAAGAAAGGAAAATTGACTTCGAGATTTGTTGGACCATTCCCGATTACCGAGCGAATTGGAAAGCTCGCTTATAGATTGGAATTACCGGAGAAGATGTCGAGTGTGCACAATGTTTTTCATGTATCATATCTACGGAAGTATGTGCACGACTCGAATACAGTGGTTTCTGCTGATAGCTGTGAAGACTTCGAAGTTGATCCAATCGATAGAAGACCTCGTAAGCCGCTTCGTGTTGTTGAAACTGACACGAAACAGCTCAGGAGGAAGGTAGTTAAGTTGCTCAAGATACAATGGAGTGATGATGATAACGACTGTACGTGGGAGGTGGAAGAGAGGATGAAGGCAGCTCATCCTGAACTCTTCAAGGTATGGCCCTAAGGTGTCGTGTCATCTCGCGATGTTGTAACTTGTTCTAGTTTTAGAATTCTGTACGCTAAGCTAGAATTGGATGCATGGTTTGTTGATTGCTATGGATGGTAGGCGTACAGAATAGTTTTTGATTGCTATGATTGCTTGGAATTTCGGGGGCGAAATTCCTAAGGGGGAGAGAATGTAACGACCCATATTTTTACGGATCGACAAGTTTGTCAAAATCTAGGATTTTCAGCATTTTCTAGTTGTTTCAGATTTTGGTTGAAATTTGCCTAAGTCCTAGGTCGTACGCGACCTAGAGGTTAGTTAAATGTTGTTGGCAACTTAGGAGATAAGTCGTGAGCGACTTAGAGAAGGTCTGCGACCTAAGGGGATAGGCGAGTTAAGAGTTAGGTCGTAGCCAGATTCAAGTGGTAAGTCGCGAGGTGGTTTAGGTCGTAGGGTGTTGGAGCGACCTAAGGTAGTGGGTGACTTAAGGAAGCTGGGGTAATAGTGAATGACCTAAGTGATAAGTCGTGACCGACTTATAGGATTGGCGACCTAAGATAGTTAGGTTGTGGGCTTCTGGGTGAGTTAGCGACCTAAGGGGGATAGGTCGGCAACGACTTAAGGAGTTAGGAAATAGGTAGTTTAGCGACCTAGGGCATAGTTAGGTCGGTAGACGACCTAAGGAGATAAGTCGAAGCTGGGTTAAGTTAGCAGGTCGAAGTTAACTCGGCAAGTGTTAAGTCGGAGGCCCTGTTTAGTGTTGAGTTAGGTCGTAGGCGACCTAAGATAGTTAGGTCGCGAGTTTGCTAAGTCGTAGGTCGCGTGAGTTGTTAGGTCGCGCATACGATAGGTCGCTGGGTTTTGGCTTAGTGTTAGGTCGTCTTTTAGTTAAGTCTTAGGTCGTGATGTTTTAGGTCGCGTGAAGACTTAAGGTGTTAGGTCGCATATTGTTAGGTCGCGATCTGTGTTAGGTCGGTAGGTGCTTGTGTGTTAGGTTGTAGGTCGTAACCCTGTTGAGCTGTTAGATCGGAGACTCTGTTAAGTCGTGTGGGTTTTTAGGTCGGCAAAGCTTTAGGTCGGTGGGTATTCTTAGGTCGTAGGTCGAAGACGACCTGATTTCGAGGCTGCGACTTAAGTAATTTCTGCTATAAATAGAGGGGATTGTTCTCACTTTTTGGGATCCGGATTTTGAAGCGACGAAGTGCTGCCATTTTGAGAGCTCGACTTCTACACTTCTTCACTTCTTTTCTCCACTCTAATCTAGTGCTTCCATCCATCCAAGTTGAAGATCAAATTGAAGATTCAAGAGCATAGATTGAAGATCTTCATCTTTTCAAGAGAGATTTCTTCGTTTGAAGCGGATTCGTGATAGATCAAGCTTGATCCCTCGCTGTCCAGATCTAAAGCGTGTTGATTTGGGTTTGTTTAGGTGATTTGGTGAGTGGTGATTATCTCTCACACGGATCCAAAGGAGTATATCGGATTGTTGGCTCGATTTGGTGTTAAAATAGTGATTTCCATGCATTTTCTTCATCCTAAGTGTAGATCCATATAGATCCATTGTTCATGATGATGTTACATCCATTTTATCATATGTTAACCTATGCAAGTTCATTCATCAAGTTTGTAGAGATATAATTCATGTTTTCATGCTTATTGGACTTTCAACTCTTTAATTACGAAAATGCCATTATTGTTATAATTGTCTACTTAGATCATATTTGAATGCTTGATTGCTTGGATTGATGTTTGATTTGATTGATTGTTATGAACTAGATGATTGATGATTAGATTTAGATCGAAGATGATTCAAAAGCTAAGGGAAAGGCTCTTGAATTGGGAAAGCTGCTCATGGCATATGTAGCAGGATGATGAAGCTCTTATGCGTAGATTTGATGATGTGATGTGAGATGAGGCTTTGCGAGGATGTGATGAAGCGAGGCAATCATGGGATGAAGACTTGGTCTAATCCAGACGGGATTATTCCAAGCATGTTGATAACTCGGTGATATGATTCGAGTTGAGGATAATGAATGGATATGAGAATAGTCGTCGAGGAGGACGGCTAGGAGGCTTGGATAGCATCGTGGTTGAAGGTTCTAGCATGCTCTAAGCAAGAGTACGTTTGGGCAGATTTGATAGTCCCCACGGCCAACTGTTGATGGTCGAGTACTCTGGGCAGATTCGATAGTCCTAGGCACGGGCTGCGACGACGTGCGGGAGTTATGTCTAGAACCGGGGTTTCCATTAGCCCTTGACGGACGGCTGAAAGAATGTGTCGGTCATTCAATTCACGGTGATATCGAAGCAATGATAACAGTGATAGCCACAGTCATGGATGTTTGGTTGTATCGTCATTCGGACTCAAGAGTGGTATTTTCTGGGTGCTTATCTGATTTAGGCCTTGGTACTTGGAAAACATCGCCCTTGACTCGAGTGATTATTACTTTACTTTAAATTGTATGCTCTGCTATGTTGCTTCTGTTTAGTGTGTGTCTGGGGGCTATCACTGTAGAATGAGGTTGGAGTGGGAGGGTTGTATTCCTATTCCTTTTCCTTTATGCTCTTTTGGTATGTTGTTAGTTAATTTACTGCTCACTAAGACTATTGTCTGACTCAAGGCTTTATGTTTTTAATTCTTATTGCCTTGGGCTGTTCATCCATTTTTGGGACGGGCAGACTAGGTAGCAGGTGACAGGTGTTGTTCTCTTCTCTCGATGCTGATATCGAAGACGAGCTGGAAGGTTGCATATTATTTTATTATTATATGTACTGGATGTTCCGCTGTTTTGTATTCTCTGAGAGATATGTAGTGAGGCTTGATGTATTGACTATTTGGATGCTTGTATTCAACTATTATGGAGTTTTATATGATGTCATTTTGTTCCGTAAAGCTTCACTATACATATGTTCTATTGTAATTTGTCCATGCGCTGTGAGTAATACGATAGATTCTGCTATTTTAATCTACCCTAACAATCGTCCATGGTCGCCTGGCACACTTTACAGCGCGCTATCTCTAGATTCGGTGCAGGGGTCATGGGCGGTCGTCACATTATGTTTATATACATACATATATATGCAGAAATATAATTATACCAGCACATATTTCACATATAAATTCAATCATCAAAAGATATAATAAGGTCAAGTTTCCTCACAAATCTTGGAAGAACAGAGAACACTGGACAGTTCATAACTTAAAAGATTAAGTGTAGTAAGTTTTGATTTTTGAACTTGTTTTAACCTGTTTGAATTTGAAACAGAGACTAACTCCTTTATTCAGGTATGCAGACAGTATTACAACATTAAACCAGGCAAAATTTAACTATCTATATATACATGTTAGAGTTTAAATTTATCCTTAGTATCATATCTACAATATTACTCAAAACCTTATCACAAGCATCAAGATAAAACAGAGATAAGTTGGGTAGAAGGTGATGTTTACTCACTGATTTTGGAAACAGAGGCACATCTTTTAAACTACATCTCTGTTGAGTTATTTTGCTTGCTCTTTGATCCTTCTTTGCTTTTATTTTTGATTTTGATCTTTACTGAAACTTTGATTCAGTTATTAAAATGATCCATGCTTAGATCTGAGATTATTTGCTTGATACAGTTCTTATTTTCTTTTGATTTGCAGTTTATAGGAGATGGAAAAAAAATATCTGAGAAGTGAAGATAAAAATCTGATTTCTTACTAATTTTGTTATATTATTCCTAATTCAAATTAGAAGAAAGTAAAATATGCCACTTGTTAATTTTGTTTACACATGTTAAATACCTATTTTATTTATTAAACATTTGTCACAAATAGGTATTTTTATGCCTAAACCCCTTTGTTAAATTTATTTATAAGTTATGTTTTAAACCTTATTATTTTATAATTACTTAATTTCATATCTACATTTGTTTACATCCACATATGTCCTTTGTATTTTACCTATATATTAACCACTTCTATTTCCAACTATATAGTATTTTTAAATCTTTAATTAAATCTCATCTTACATATTTACAAACCAAACCTACATATATATATATATAATTTTTTTTATTTTTGCTTTGAAATTTTCTTTTTTTTTTAAATAAAGATTTATGAAAGAAGATCATTAAACAAATATTATCAAATGAATATTTATCTAAATATTTATAAGTCTGTATTTATAGTTCAAATTCATCTATATACATATCAGATATATTCTAATTATCAGAATTTCATTTATTAATCCAAATAAAATCAGTATTTCTAAAATTAACCTAGTTAATTATCAATTAACAGATGCTTAAAAATTTGGGTTATCACATTCCTCCCCCCTTTAAATCTTTTCGTCCTCGAAAAGGAACGAAACTAGAATTTGTTAAAATACTTAATGTCAGTTAAATTTTCTCCTTGAACATTTTTAAAACACTTTAAAATCTATATAATATTGCCAAAATAGTTTATAAAAATATCATTTTATAACTCGATGTTTCAACAAATCCATCCTTGTTCTCACAGAAATTCGGTCATACGTTGATCAGGCATAAGACTGAAAATCTATAAGTACTTGGTAAACCCGTTTTCAACATCCAGTGAAAATACTTGGAAAATAATTTATGAAAATATAGAAAACAGTTTTGAAAATAGAGGAAATATCTTTAGTGAGAATGCTCTGGAAATCATCACCCTCATCCATGGTCACAGTTACATCCTGGGTTACGTTGCCATCGCAGCAAAAGTCCATGTAACTGATTACACCATGGAACCCACAACAGATCGCAGTTACATTCCAGGGTTACGTTGCCATCGTAGCAAAAGTCCATGTAACTGTTGGCTCTCAGCGGCACACGATTTCGCTGTCAAAATGAAACTTCTCCACTCTACATAGGTCACAGTCTACCGATATAAAATCAAACGCAGACTGTTGGCTCTCAGCGGCTCACACGACTTTCGCTATGGTCTGCAGTAGATCGCAGTGACATTGAGTTACACTGTCGTCACAGCATAACCCAAATGCCTCTGTGGGCACCAGCCCCTCGACTTTCGCTACACAAATAATCCTCAGGAACTAGTTTTTTCCGGACACCTCACAGGATCAACTTTAGAAATCCCCCTTAGGTTTCAAGGCAGTACCACCCTGTGGTACTCCTGAGAAGTTCATTTCAAGGGAGCGCCTTTTTCCAGAGCTATTCTCAAAACACTTTATACTATACACTTATAGTATCTTCAAATCATATCCTTTATGATTTATATCAAAATCATCTTTACACAAAATCGATATCCAAAATCGATAGTTCCAAACTTGGCTTTCCAAATTCCAAAATTGATTTTCCCAAAAATCAAAAGCCTTTTCCAAATTCATAGGTTCCCAAAACCTTTTCCAAAATCATTTTCACAAGATCCTTTATATATATAGATATATAAAACTTTAAAAATCTTTGGATCACTTCATACTTGTATAAATTCCCTTTTTATACTTCAAATACTTTCAAAAACCCTTTTTATTCTGGCTAGATTCAACAAGGGGAGTTTATCATATATAACAAAGATATATAACTTTATTTTATTCCAAATCAAATATTCAAATTTGATTACTCTTTTATAAAGTTATTAATCATATCACTTTTTTTATAAAATGAGTTCTAATCACAGAAATATTCAACTCCCATTTTATTTCATCATTTATTTTTCAAAATATACCCTTCTATTTGAAAATCATTTTACAGTTTTTTTTATCCACAAATTTCCAATATCAATTTCATTCAAACCCGTACGATGTACACATATCATCCGTACGCAATATCAATCTGATCGCTCACTCGATCACACAATTTCTCTTCCGAACTAGTATCGTTCACCCGACTTCCTAGTGCGGACTCAGATCTGGTTTCTTGATCAGAAACCGTCATTCTCCTTGCATAGTCACAACTATGATAGAGAATACCCAGAACCAATCAAAAATCCATATCCAGGTTCGCCGTCGAAAATCGAGTGAAACATCCCAACTCGGATCGATAATGTTATCTCGAAATTCTATGCTCGAATCTGGATCAAATCTCTATGCGAATAGAATAATATACGTATATCCTACGTATTTATCTTTATTGGTTATTAGCTAAATCAATTCTCTTTTCTATTCACATTTCCTTTAATTCCATTCACTTATTCTCAATTGCTTCCATTTCCAATTGAGTTATTATTTCAATTACAAACAGTTTGAACTCAGACCTATTTAAATTTAAAAATAGCTTGAAAAAGTTTAAAATAGATAAGTAGTTTAAAAATAGTTATTAGTTTGTAAAATAGCTGTAAAATAGTTAAGTAATTGTAAATAGTTGGAAAATAGTTAAATAGTTATAGAAATCTTAGATAATTGCAAAATAGTTGTAAAATAGTAATTAGTTATAAAGTAGTTAAAAACAGTAATTAGTTTATAAAACAGTTGAAAAATTGTTAAATAGTTTCAAAAATTGTAAAACAAGTATAAGATAGTTTTAGGTTTAAAAAGAAAAGTTGTATAGTAAATAGTTTGGAAAATAGATTTATATTAAACCAATTTATTTTGAAAATAAACCAGAGTCAAACTGTTCAATTCTCATCAATTCAATTTAAATTTCCACCTCCATTTAAATTGACTCAATTCCAATTTAAATAACTTCAATTTCCATTGAAATTGATTTAACCTCAATTCAAGTTGAATTAATTCTCAATTTCTTTCCTAATTCAAATCAAATTCCATTTGAATTTTAAACCTATTCAACTTTAATCGCAATTTCAATTAATTCACATAAATTTCAAATTGAACCAATTTTTAATTCATTTCAATTCCAGTTTATAAGTCATACTCACCTAAAAGTTTACTTCCCTAAAACATTTTATTTTACTTAATCATTAACAACATTTCATTATTAAACACAACAACCATTTATGATAATAACCAAGATTATCATATCTGGAAACCAATTCATTATTATCTTTATTCTGATAACACTTCTACAAATTCAAGATTTTAATTTCAGTTTGGATCTATTTCAAACTTATCTTCATTTAATTTCAATTTGGTTGTATTACTATTACCACTTAATTCTCATTATTTTATTTAATTCCAATGATTAACAACCGATTACCTTAATATTTATTAGAAAGAAATATTGCTTTATATATCAAAATATAATCTTATATAAAAGTCATCATTTTTTTAAAACCATTTAAAATCTATATATAAGAAAATAACAACTACGCTCTCATATATATATACACTCAACTCATCTTAGGGTACTATTGACCCTATCCTTAATGAGTAATCCCAACAGAGCCAAGGTTCTCGCTTAACCTTCTGCTCTGATACCAAATGTAACGACCCGGAATTTTCGAACCCGAAAATTCCAGATAGTTAGGAGAAAAAGAAAAGAGATAGAAGAAAGAAACAGAACAAGACACACATTCTCACATTCGCAGCGGATCAAAATACAATATCAAATAATAATATCAGTTATACAAAGAAAACTGTATTTGTTAATTTTCATCAATACATCAGAGTTACAACATACACAAATCACTGGACAAATACAATTAACATGTTCCAGATTACAATCTATAATATATCACAGCGGAATACACTCCATACGTTCCTGCCCTCCAGCTCGCCTCCTGAGCTCTAGAACGTCCTTACCTGGAAATCTGTAATACTCGGTCTGACTCGAGCATTACATCAAAGTAACACCCGGGTCAGGCTGGAAACCAGCATGAGTAAACTCATCTAACATGAAATTTCAATTCATAGAACTTATATAAACCCGGGGTAACTCGTACTTTACCACAAGTAAACAACTTATATAGTCAACACTTATTTCACAAAACAATATCTAAGTATCCAACTTAGTTTAAATGGTCCAGATTATCCCAAACCGGCCTATTGATTTCACATATCAAATCTATAAAGAATTATTGTAGATTACAAATCGAAGTGGTTTCGGGTATTTTCTGATACCCGACCCCAGTCTCTTCGAATCCAATGTCATCTAAACCCAAATTATTCAATTGAATACAATTCAAATTTTAATTACAGGATGTCACTTTTACATAGCAATTCATCATCGATAGATAACCTCAATGTCACTGTATAACCCAAACATATCATATCACAAAACATTTTATATCAGAGATATCAACCAATTCAAAGCATTTCTACCATCCAATCATCCATAAGAAAGATTAATTAGTCAAACCATTTCTAATTAATTTAAATAAATTAAATTAATTTCTTTAATCACCTTTAAATCTCGCTTACTAAATCATTAATTAATTATAAACCAATTAATTAATCATTCTTTAGTTAACATCTTAATTAATCATTCTTAATTAATTATTCCTTAATTACATTAAGTAATTAACCTTTAATTAATTTCACAAATTAATTATCCTTTAACTATTCACATTAATTAACTTTTAATTATTCTCATTAGTTAACCTTTAATTATTCTCATTAGTTAATTAATTACATTGATCCTTAATTAATTACTTTAATTAATTATTCTATAATCACTTACATTGATTAATTATCCTTTTAATTAATCACATTCATTATTAACTAACCCTTTTATTAGTTTCTTCAATTACACTTGAATATTTAATCCTTAATTACTTTCATTAAGTGATTTCCCTTTTTATTACTTACATTAAGTAATTATCATCTAAGTAATTACTCTTCAATTACTTACATTAATTAATCTCTAATTAATTTACAATTCTTAACCATAAATTAATTTATTCTTAATCATTAATTAATTAATCTCTCTTCATTAATTTATTTAATCTATAATTACCCAAAATCTTAATTAACTTCTTACTTATCATTAAAATCTTATTTAATAAATTTGGGATTTAATTATCATTAATCTATTAACTTAAGACTTTAAGTTTAATTAATGATAAAAACATTTTATCTTTTTAATTACTACTTAATTATATTATTCATTTAAGTTTAAATAAACTTAAGATTTATCTTAATCTAAGTTAAAATGAATTACACAACTTTTACTTAACCAATTGTTTAAATAAACCATTATTATTTAAAAGAAATAGTTTTTATTAGAAAATTAGTTTAAAACTTGAATTTTGTTTTAACTTTAAAACTCGAACATTTATCCCGAGTAAAACCCGAGTCCATACCCATGCCATCACATATTATTCCCGAGATTTTTTTTTCTCTCTTCCAAAACTTTGTTTTGTTTAAGTTTTAAGTTAATTCTGAAAACAATTTTTTGCACTCACGTTCTACTCGAGTCATCTACCCAAAAACTTGAGTCCTCCTTCGAGTCATACCACAATCCTAAACTACTGACACACCCAACTCTGCCATGCACATGCACCATCGCCTGAGTCGCCTCCAACCTCTGACGAACCTTCCTCCACGTCACCTATCGTCGTTGGAACCAATATCAACCATCAAAACACAATCACATGCCCCTGAGCAAAATCGAACAAACTCGAGAAACCTGGAACAAGAACTCCGACCAAAGCTCACCTCGTATTCACGTCGTCGAACACCAGAAGTCCTAAGACTCCGGCCACATGTTCCCCGACCATCCACGCTACCTTCCCCCAAGTCTCGTGCCACTCGATCCACCAGAGATTACTCAGCCATCCCATTACCGACCACAACCCATTTAGGGTTTAAATCACAAATCGACCGATCATCGCCACCATAGTGTCTTGCACACCCATCTGATATTTTTGTCGACCTCACCGATCATCCCTCTACCTTCAACCACCAGCTCGACTTTCAACTCACCATCGATCGTTGGCAGTTCATGAAAATGCCTTTTCTGACCATCTTAAATATTCACGACCACCACTTTCTTAAAAATCATAATATTATCATCAAAAATTCTTATTTTCAAATACTAATCAAGTTATGTAATCAAAACGTGAAATTATACTCTTCGAATTTTTGACTATTGTTTGTTTATCACTGAGTTTCCTTATTTCAGAAATAATTGTTTAATACAAATGCTTGAAACTATTTTTAAAAATAAATTTACATCATTACAAACATTTTTCATTTAGAAATCATAGCTTAAAACTTATTGGAGATGAAGGAATTGATTTTTAAATATTTTGTTAGCCTGTGAATTTTGAAACAGGGAGATACTTCTGGGTATACACATATATGCATTAATTATCTTATGTTATGTTTATATACATACATATATATGCAGAAATATAATTATACCAGCACATATTTCACATATAAATTCAATCATCAAAAGATATAATAAGGTCAAGTTTCCTCACAAATCTTGGAAGAACAGAGAACACTGGACAGTTCATAACTTAAAAGATTAAGTGTAGTAAGTTTTGATTTTTGAACTTGTTTTAACCTGTTTGAATTTGAAACAGAGACTAACTCCTTTATTCAGGTATGCAGACAGTATTACAACATTAAACCAGGCAAAATTTAACTATCTATATATACATGTAAGAGTTTAAATTTATCCTTAGTATCATATCTACAATATTACTCAAAACCTTATCACAAGCATCAAGATAAAACAGAGATAAGTTGGGTAGAAGGTGATGTTTACTCACTGATTTTGGAAACAGAGGCACAACTTTTAAACTACATCTCTGTTGAGTTGTTTTGCTTGCTCTTTGATCCTTCTTTACTTTTATTTTTGATTTTGATCTTTACTGAAACTTTGATTCAGTTATTAAAATGATCCATGCTTAGATCTGAGATTATTTGCTTGATACAATTCTTATTTTCTTTTGATTTGCAGTTTATAGGAGATTGAAAAAAAATATCCGAGAAGTGAAGATAAAAATCTGATTTCTTACTAATTTTGTTATATTATTCCTAATTCAAATTAGAAGAAAGTAAAATATGCCACTTGTTAATTTTGTTTACACATGTTAAATACCTATTTTATTTATTAAACATTTGTCACAAATAGGTATTTTTATGCCTAAACCCCTTTGTTAAATTTATTTATAAGTTATGTTTTAAACCTTATTATTTTATAAATTACTTAATTTCTTATCTACATTTGTTTACATCCACATATGTCCTTTGTATTTTACCTATATACTAACCACATCTATTTCCAAGTATATAAAAGGAAAAGTATTTTTAAATCTTTAATTAAATCTCATCTTACATATTTACAAACCAAACCTACATATATATATATATATAATTTTTTTTATTTTTGCTTTGAAATTTTCTTTTTTTTTTTAAATAAAGATTTATGAAAGAAGATCATTAAAACAAATATTATCAAATGAATATTTATCTAAATATTTATAAGTCTGTATTTATAGTTCAAATTCATCTATATACATATCAGATATATTCTAATTATCAGAATTTCATTTATTAATCCAAATAAAATCAGTATTTCTAAAATTAACCTAGTTAATTATCAATTAATAGATGCTTAAAAATTCGGGTTATCACACAGACACTTGTTGCAACACAATGCTTAGAAAGAAATGGAGACTAAATTCACTACAACATCCACCGGTGCATCACAATCGACAGAGCACAATACAACTGACCATATTACTCGTACAACTGAACTAACAGAGACTAGCACTACTACAGGAGGTGAACTGAATATGAATATTCCTACAAAAAATGTTATTTTACAGAATCAATAATCTATTCTAGCTAAAATCCCTAAAGACCCATCTTGCCAGATCGACAATGCCATGCTTGCATTTACTTCATCTAGCGCTCCACCATTAACTCTCCCTATTAACGACACATCAGATAACAAAGTGACCACTACATTGAATAAAGATGCCATTGACAACAGTTATGAGAATGTAGAAGATCTTATTCATGATGTTGCCTCGCATATTCAAGAAACTGGTAACAAAAATAGTTTAGAAATTAATGTTTCCCCCATGGTTTCGAAGAACCCCACATACATGAAGAAGCGCGAAAATTTCGCAAATCCCCAAACCCAAAAAACAGCTCCTCCTAAAAGATCAACACGGAGCTCTTTGATGGGTAAATGAATATTACCTGGAATATTATAGGCATGAATACTGACGATAAGGTCAGCCAAGTATTCATGCTTCTAAATGCTCACAAGCTTAGTCTTCTAATCTTAGCTGAGACTAAATTATCTACTCGTAACATTGACACTCTGCAAATAAAGATTCCCACATGGACTATCATTCATAATAATGACACTAGCAGTAAAGGTCGTATTTTATTTTTTCTTGACAAATCAGTTTGGGAATATGTTGTTGTCAGTTCTTCACAACAACACATAACCTTACTGTTAACTAATAAAGGAGGTCTACAATGTTACCGCACATGTGTTTATGCTAGAAATTCTTTTTTCGAGCGACAAAATCTGTGGGATTTGCTTTGTCTTGACGGCTCAACTATAAGGTCCCTATGGCTAGCTATGGGGGATTTTAATAATGCTCTCAACACAAAGGATAAAAAGGGAGGTTTGCCAATGCCTTTTTCCTATTTGAATTCCTTTAAAACTGTTTATTTAATTGTGGTTTGGTTGAATCTCATTTGTAGGGTTGTAAATATACTTGGCGATGTAGGGGAATTGCAACGAACATAGACATGTTCTAGAAAATTATGAATTTGTGTCCATGTTCCCACAATTGAGTACTATCACTTTGCCTTCCTCTATAAGTGACCACACCCCTATCCTGACTTATTTCAGTCCACAACACCAACGATGGAAAAGAGCACGATTTAGATTCATCAATAATTGGTGCTATTCGTAGGGATATGGTCACTGCATTGCTAAGGGTCTGACTGCCAACATATGGGGATCATGTTTTCACAAATTCATTCATAAATTAAAGGCAGTCAAGGCTAAATTGAAAAAAATGAATAATTTGAGAGCTTGTGACAACCCTATTATCAAGTAGCAGGCAAATTTTGACACATTTTTTTACCAAACGGATCAAGATCCTGAGAACTTTACATTATACGATACTATGTATCGGCTGGGCCAGAGCTTAAATGAACATACTCAAAAACATCATGAATTTCTTAGGAAACAAAGTAAAGTGATGTGGTTACAACAGGGTGACAGCAACACGAAGTATATTTATGCCAAAATTTCTATGCGGAGACACAGAAATAAAATACATGCTTTACTTGACTCTCAAGGACAGTATCTCTACGACGGCACTTGTATCAAAGATGCAACCATAGAGTACTATCAGCAACTTTTTAATGGAGACATAACTACTGATTTCCCACATATAGATACCAGAATGCAAATTAATACAGCAGGGCAAGATTACTTATCTGCTATAATAACAATGGAAGAAGTGAAGACGGCATTGTTCTCGATCGATGATTCAAAGAGCCTAGGGCCAGACGGCTTTTCAGCCAAATTTTATAAGCTTCACTGGGACGACCTGCAAAATGACATATATGATGATGTGTCAGAGTTTTTCCATTCGAAGAAGCTACCTCGGGGGATTAATCATAATTTCATTACCTTAATTCCCAAAAAAGATAAGCCATAATTAATTTCAGATTATAGACCTATTGCATGTGCTAATGTTCTATATAAAATTATATCAAAAATTATATGTAATAGAATTAAATGGTTTCTTCCATTATTAATTGCAGAAAATCAATCTTCTTTCATACCGGGTAGAAACATCGGTGAAAATGTTCTACTGGCTCATGAACAAGTTCGGGATTTCGCAAAACGGGGTAAATCAAATATGTGTATTAAGATTGATTTACAAAAGGCTTATGACATGGTTAATCGCGAATTTGTTTATCATATGCTTAAGTGTTTTGGGTTTCCACTATCTCTCATTCAGTTAATACACGAGTGCATTTCAACTCCTACTTTTTCCATTATGATTGATGGTAGACCTAAAGGGTTCATATTGTCTAACAGGGGGTTACGGCAGGGAGACCCCTTATCTCCTTATTTATTTTTCATCGCCATGGAATTTTTCACATTACTTATGGAGGAGGGTATGGCTGATAAACATCTTGAGCCTATAAACAAATATCAACCTGCTATATTTCATCTATTATATGTCGATGATGTTATGATTTTCCTAGCAACTATTGTAGAAAATGATATTTACATGACTCATATATTCACTACAATGGAGGAAACTGCTGGTTTACACGTGAATCAAACTAAATCACAGATTTTTTCAGTAAAGGAGCTTTGTTGAAGTCAGAAATCACAAAATTTTAAACATGGCAGAGAAGGAATTACCTGTAAAATATCTCCAGGTCCCATTGTCAACAGACTACATCCATGTTGTTTATTGTTCTCCCCTGTTACACAATACCGGTTCTAAATTAGAAGGATGGGATAGTAATTGACTATCAATAGTAGGTTGTGAAGAGCTGATACAAAGCACAATAACACCTATTGTTATGTATTAGATATTCATTTATCATTTGCCTTCTTTAGGTTTAACAAAAATTGATCAACTTTGTGCCAATTTCTTTTGGAAAGGCAAGTTACATAAAATTTCTTGGAATACATTATGCAAGCCAAAATTGGAAGGTGGTATAGGGCTTCGAAAGTTCACTGACCTAAATACAACTGCCAGAACCAAGTTACTATGGAAGTTATTAACTTCAAACTGCTTATGAACTAGATGGATGAGGACCAAATACTTATCAAAAACAAATTTTTGGGTCCTTTCCATTAACAACATTTTCTCAGGTACGATGAAATCTATTTTATGCCAACGTAATTTAGCAATTAAGATCATGTCTCAAATCATTGTTAATAGGGAACATACAGACTTATGGTATGACCTATGTATTAACCATAAGTATCTTGTTGATTTTATCGACTGGAACAGGATTTTCATAAGTAGTACTGCTAACAGCAAGGTAAGCTGTATACTACATGATGGACAATTACAACCACAATTATTACCTAAGAATAGGGAGGTAGCATCCCAGATTACGCTAGTCTATTTATCTACGGAGCAGTCTACGGATTACTGGACTATAGCCAATCAGGAAAATTTTATTTTTTCTAACGTATGGAACGAAATCCGCCTACATGCGCAACAAGATGATACTTACAAACTCATATGGTATTACAAAACTACTAGGAAGTTTTGCTATACAACATATATGGCATGCATACATCATCTGTCTACATCCGACAGACTTATTTTGTGGGGAATGAATGTTGATCCACAATGTGTATTGTGCAAAAAACACAACGAAAATCATCAACATCTATTTATAGAATGTGAATTCAGCACTAGTCTGTGAAAGTCATTGCTTTCTAAGCTAGATTTTTAGCCTACAGTTAAACGATCATTGCAACAACAGTTGGCCACTTTGTGCCAAAGCTTTGCAACCAAATCAGATGTCCAACATCCGGCTTATGTTGCGGCAGTTACTACCATGCAATATATATGGATGGAAAGAGTTAGGTGACGATTCGAGAGGAAAAGCTGCTCGATGGAGCAAAGATGCAGACTTATTGAAATCGATGTGCACTTGCAGCTATAGAGAAGAATTCGCCATCGCCATTTATCATTGACAGCGAGACACACTTTGCCGAAATGGGAGATTGAATTAGATGACAATGGATAATGTTTGGTGGCTATGGTGAAGAGGGTTTGATTAGGTTTTTGTTCGCATGTCTTGTAATGGGCCGGGCTGGGTAGCATTTCGGGATGTGGTGGTGTCTACGTTACCCACTTGGGTCGGTCTCTCTTATGATTTTTCTTTGTGAGTTTGCTTTATATTTGTTTTTTTGGTTTTTGTACTGTCATCAACTGTATTAGAGTTGTTAAATAGAGGATGTCGTGCCCTTAAAAAACCTTACCACAATGGTAAGGTTTTTTAAGGAGGCGAATTCTGCTATTGTACGGTTCTTACTCGTCGTTAATAATAGAACCTTTTCTTCAAAATAAATTATTTTGAAACTTTATAAAATTTAATTTTGTTAGTATGACTTTCGATAATAATAAAAAAATTAATTAACTTTTTTGAATATATATTACATTTATATAAATTCTTTTTTTTAATTCAAAATTGTTTGAATAAATAAAATGTATGTATGTGTTTTATAATATAAAATTCTAGAAAAAATTTATATAATATAAAATATAATTTATGGTTTCGAAAATAATTGTTTCACTTTTTTTATTAATTATGTACTAATTAATTATAAGTTTTATCTAATAAATTATTTAAAAATCAAAAATTAAATTAAATTTTTTATCAGTTTGAAAGTAGCAGCAAATATATTTTTAATTTAAATTATATCTATAATTATAATTAGTTACATGTTTATATATAACCTGTATTTAATTTAATATAAAATAAATAAATATGTAAATATATTCAAAAAGTCTACTTGAATTTTACATTATAAATATTAAAAATAATTTTATAAACTAATATTGAAAATAAATTTATAATTCAATTATATTTATTCATATACTTATATATGTGTGTATGTGTGTATTTTAACTAATGTTTGTTGTAAATAATTTACAACTAATATTTTATAAAAATTATATAATTATATTTTCATATATATATATATATATATGATTTTATGCACATGCACACACATTTAGAAAATCCATTTGTATATACGAGGTGCTAACATGTCTGTTACAGTGTAAATCCTAACATCTATACATGGGCATGTGAAACCATGTACACTTATCCTGTTGCATGCACACGTAGACATATATGTGTATATAATACACATATACATATATGTGTATATAATACACATATATAAAATATAATGCAAATTATATAAAATAAAATAATATTTATAAATTTAAATAAAATATTGATTTTATTTAATAGAAATTTTAATAGGTTCTAAAATTAAACTACATGGGCCCATTAAAGATCCCATAACGGTAATTTTTTAAAATTTACCTAATTCCTCCACTGTGGCTTGACCCAATTCCAACACATACATACATACATAGATATATGTATATATATATATATAGGATTTATTATAAGAATAGACTAACTATTTATGTGATTACTTGAATATATTAAATTTTAGACTTCGTAAGCAATCTAAATTCATGGATCAAAATACAAAATATTAGGAAAAAATTAGGGGGTTATAAATAATTATGGAAATGTTAAAATATAGGCATTTGAAGCTAAAGACAGAATTTTACAACTAATATATGATAATTTATTTGGATACAGGAACAATAAATTAAATTTGTTAATGTTGATTATGTATATTATTTATATTATATGATTTATATATCTTCATATTTGAATGAAATAACAATTTTACCCTTTTTGTTGATATGAATAACGTATACATATTGAAACCTTCATATTTTAGAATTATTAGAAGAATTCACGAATATTTGATAATTAAATTTATTCAAATAGTTTAAATTCAAGACTGATAATTAATTAAAATATATTGACTTAAATGTGCAATATTGTACGTTACCGAGGAGGGTTTTGTAAACAACTATAGAAATTTCAAAATGTAGATACTTGACGTTGAAAAAATAATTTTATAATGCAATGAATGGTAATATATTGATAGAAATGAATTATAAATTAAATACATAATTATTATTTATGTATATAATTACTTTACGTGGTTGACGTATTTATATAACTATATAAATTTCATGCCACTTTTGTTAATATATAAACATGGTATAAGCATTGAAATTTCATATTTTTATTATCTATTAGACAAATCAATGAATAATAGTTTACTGAATTTATTTAAATGATTTTAAGATTATGTGAACTATTATATATGGAGTTAAATGTAAAATATTAGAAGGAAACTGGAGGGCTTTTAATTGGTTGCAACAATTTTAAAATGAAGGTATTTTGAAGTAAAAACATAATTTTATAATGCATTACATGATAAATTTATTAGGATAAATGAATTATAGATTGAATTTGTTATCGTCATTTACGTATATACGATGTTGTGTAGCTTATGTACTTTAACGAAAACATAATTTTATTATGTTAATATGAGTATAGGGTACATATTGAAATTTTCATATTTTCTAACTAACGAATATCATTTAATTGTATTTATCCAATTAATTTAATTTAAGACTGCATAGTTAATTTAAATATACGACTGAAACCCAAATATTAGGAGTAAGTGAGGTAGTTTAAATGTAGGTTGTGACGACCCACCTTTCCGACCCTCGAAAATCGACACAAATACATCCTCTATATTCACATGCCAAAGATCCAAGCGCCAGAGAGGCGGTGGTCAAGGGTAGAAAGAAGAAAAGAACAGAATAGAATCTTACACGAATGGCATAACATATATTATGTCAACATATAATCTTTACAACAAAATTTTTTAAATACATTTATTAGAGTTTAACTTAATATTAACATAGACAGTTATAAATATCTGTCCCTATAAATGCGGAATACAATAGTACATGAGTGTGGTGGAAATAGACAACAATCTTTAGAAGAATCTTATAACTCCATGCTCCGAGCTCTTCTAAAATGCTCCAAACTAAACCTGACTACTAGGTTGTCCGGAAAAATAGGGCACCCAGAGTTTAAATGTAAGGACTCGTTTCTTCAACTCTTAGAAATCGACACTAATACATCCTCGGTATTCCCATGCTGCAAATACAAGTGCCGGAGAGGCGGATTCTCAAGGGTAAGAAAGAAAATAAAGACAGAACAGAGTCTCACATATATTATCTCAACATATAATCTTTATAGCGGAAATTTAAATACATTTATAAGAGTAAAAAAAATGGACAGTTGTATATATCGGTCCTTACAAATGTGGATTACTATAGCTCAAGAGTATGGTGGAAATGGATAACAATCTTTAAAAGAATCTTCTAACTCCATGCTTTGGGCTCCATCTATATTTCTTCTAACTAAACCTGACTATTAGGCTGCCCAGAAAAATTAGGGCACCCAGAGTTTAAGGGAAAGGAAAATAAATTCCAAGTCAGTCATGGGACTGGTGTGAGAAACTCAAAATAAGCGGTTTGAAAATAAAGGGTATCTCATAAGACAACACCGCACATAAACATGTAACGGTTTTTTACCTTATGATAACCAAAACATTTGCTACACAAAATCATTTGATATTATTTTTAATGGCATCCTTTTGAAAACATTTGCAAGTAAACTTATTAATTCAAGCCAAAATAGTTACTATTATTAAATTTCGGATATGATAGGCTCTACAAACAAAACTCTTACAAGGCTCATTCGGAGAATGGATTTTCATACAATGGCAGGTAAAAGGACTACCTTCTGTGTAGTACATCTCTAGAGGAATGTACCGAGGATACACAAACAATCATCTGCATTTGGCAAGACCGGTCTATCCTTATTTGGCACTCATACATGGCCTGGATAGAAACCGAATATGACATCATCTCGGTCGTTACTGACCTATCCGAGATGTCTCATAGCATACACTACAAACCCGAAATATAGAGGGTTATCTAGAAAGGTGATGACCACACCCTAAGGGGTACGACCCACTTAGCCTCACGACGTACCCTGTTTAAGCCATTACCGGGTGATGATGCCTGAGGTAGCGATTACCTTTCACATAGCACATTCCACATCGAATGCCATATTGTCGTTCCATATTACACAACTAATTTCTACAAACGTATAACTCTTGAGCTCGTACATCTCATAAAAGGATGTTAAGCTAAGAGAAGTTGCCTTCTCTATCACCAAACAGATGATGTGTTTATAGGGATCGATTTATGTAATTAGAAATGCAAATTCAGACATTCATCCATACAAGTTGTCTAGGAACAGGACAATCCGAAGGTACCATCCACATCCTGTCGGGAATTACCCCTAAGATTAGTAACAAGAAGTCCTTACATCGAAGATTTCAAATGAAGAACTACTGCCACATAAATATGATATGGAAATTCCCCCCAAGGGTCAGTGATAAGCAGCCCTACATTTCCATCTTCCAAATCATTTCCATGTCTTCACTTCGAATACATAAATTAGTTTGAAGCGGTCTTCGTATAGGAATCACTCAAACTCATCCCCAGTTCCTTCGAACCAATCATCGATAAAAAGATGTTGAGTAAATAGGGAATTATTCTTTTGATTTATTACTTCCTGTTTATCAAAAATATCTTCAAGGGATATATATCTTTAAAACATTCTTTCCGGTATAAACAGAATCCTTAAACCTCATTCATCAAATCCTTTGATTGCTCAAAACCCTTTTTAAATCTTGGAATAATTTTAAATCATTTCATTTTTCACTTAGGAAAATATATCCAAATCATTTCATTTAAATCTTAACAAAGATTTCTTAATTCGAAACTCAAATATTTGTTAAACTCATGTTATCTAGGATGTTAATCCAAAGCCAGTAAATATTAAGTGAGCAGAATCTATATAAACCATCTACTTCTACTCAATATCAATTCCTGTATTCAACAAATACTATGGGCGGAATAAAGGTGAAATCACCTTTTAAATTCCACGAATAGTACGAGTTCCCTCTTCGGGGTTTAACACTAAGTATAAGAAGATTATCTCCATAAAATCTAAGTTGTTTATATTTGGAAAATCATATCCATTATACTTTAGAAAATTTTAATCCGATTAAATCAAATTTACTATCCCTCCGCCTGGCCAGTCCGGATAACCAGGGAGAGTAGGAAACTAGTTTTCCAAACTCAAGCCTAGACACTATCTCTCTGTCACTCATAAGGTGGTCAAGTTATTTGATCGACTCTAAATCATTTGACATTTATTTAACCATTCCATAAATCCTTCAAATCACCTTTAAAATACTTTATTAATCATTTTAAAACATTTACTAAAGATTTGGAAAAGAATGGTTGGATTTGGAAAAAAATTATAACTCAATTCACTTTTTAAATATTTTAAAAGATTTTCAGAATTTATTTCATATTTTTAAACAAATCTAAAATATCGTTTTCAAAGAAATCCATTTATGGATTTTGAACTGCAAAACTACGATTTTTCCAAAAACTTGTTTTACTCATATTTCAAAATTTGCTTATTGAAATCTCAATTTTCTTTCTTTGTTTGATAACTATGGATATAATAGTTCGGAAAATTCTTATCTCGAAGAATTTCGAGCTATATTCCATTTTATATACTCGTTTGACTTTTATGGCGCGAAATCGTGAACTGCCGTTACGCGACGCGCCTATTTTTGACTCAATTTTCAATATTCATTTAAACTTTTTCAAAACACTTTTAAATGTTTATAAAACATTTCTAAATCATATTAAACCATTTTGAAGAGGCTTAAACATTCCATATACACAATTTCATTCAATAAAGGAAAGTGATTTCCTTTGTGCTTATTGACGTGTATTAACGTAACTTGCAAATATATTCAACAACCATATTAAACAATCATCATCAATAATCATATCCATATATATATCATCCAATAGCATATATTACTATAGTTTAGAAGTTTATCACCTTCATTTTCCCTTGGGCTAGTTTAAAATTGGCTATAGCTTTGCTACGATGACTTTAAACTCCACAGAACCAAACTCTTTGACCTTGAATTTGCTTGACCCACCCTATGGTGCTCATGTCCTTGAGGTTGAGAGTTGGAAGGCTTAGCCAAAGGATGAAAGGAGGGTGGCCGTGGGTTTTAGGAAGGTTAGGGAGAAGTTTGATGATAGTTTGATGTGGTTTTACTAACACATATGTATTATATGATTTTAATTCTCTTTTGCTAAATATTTTGCCATTATTTTTCTAAGAATTGAAGCCATGAAAAAAGCTTGGAAGTGGAGGAGAAGATGATAAGAATGTGGTGAAAAAAATATGAGAAAGTGCATGGGTATTTATAGGAGAAATTTGGAACAAATATCTAATGGTAAAATTACCATTTTGCTCTCGACCCATACCACTCTCTGTAACAACCCGCAAATTCGTAGCCGTTAATTATCGGCACTAGGTGATTAAATCGTTCGCCAATTCTTATCGGAATTCTATCGAGTTGAGATTCTTTTATAAAAATTGGTGAGAAATTGTTTTGGGCTTTAAATTTCTTTGGCCCACTTCAATTTTCTTCAGCTCTTCATCAAACCCCCCTTTTCTCCATTCGTTTACCCTAAGTCAAAATCAAGCGAGCGAATAAAATGGCGGCCACGAGAAATTCTCGTGTTCGTTCATCTCCTGTTCGAAGCTAGGGCTTCTAGCAAACAAGTAGGGATGGCGGCCTCGTCATGTGATATCGGTCGGTGAGTTTTCATACTCCCATTTTTGTGATAGGCCTTTCCCCTTTTCTTTTTATGATTTAGACTAGCGATTATGCGATGTCTCTTTGTCTGCGAGGGAGACTAGACCCCGCTTTGTTGTAGGGTAGCGCCCTACGGTCTTCGGACCATTCCTGTGTGAAACTTTATTGGTTAGCCACCAAGAGATAGCGTCTCGTTCATGTGATACCGGTGTTTTGGAGTTTTCATACTCCCATTTTTATGCTAGGCCTTTCCCCCCTTCATGTGTTTTCTGGATTTCTTGTGATGATTTCTAGAATTTGTGCTTCACCAATTTTCGTGATTTCTATTGACAAGTTTCGTCAATTTTTGTGTATTGGTGAATTCATGTGTTATTAACTTGTTATGAATACAAGTTTAGGGTATGATATCCCTTTCTATCTTTGAGAAGATTCTTGTGACATCTTTGATGAATGAAAATTCATTTGGTATTATATTTTGATGCCAGTTATTTTAATGAGACTTTGACGTGTTAACTTCGGTAACCGTCAATTTTGAAATGGATTTACTAGCGGTTCTCCCGCAACATTGATATTGCTAATTTAATCACGCGTTTTCAAAATTCTTTATTTTTAAAAGTTGTTTCAAAAATATAAATTAAAGTTGTTTTCAAATTTTTACAGCTTACATTTTCAAAAGAACGAGGAAGCGATTTAAACATTTCAGAAAAATCAAGGACTATGACCCCTTTCTTTTACTGATTCGCTTAATTCCGGACTTGTCCGTTTGAGAATGTGAAATGTTATTTTTAAAACACACAATCCTGCACTTTCAAGGAAACGATAAAGAGATTTAAACGATTTAGCAAAAGTACGGACTATGAAACCATACTTTTACTACTTCGGTTAATTCCGGACTCGTTACTTGTATATATATAACTTCTTGAGTCGACAATTGTAGTTGTATCATTTGTATTGTGTCAAATGTATTGTAACTGATATCAGTTATTGTATATATGAGACTTTTCGTTCCATCTTTATTCCGCATTTATGTTTTCTGTGTTATCTTTATATCTATTGTCCTAAACTATTATAGCCACTGTGTAGTAGCTTTGAGTTTGCAACGGTATGTCGGATTTCCTCCAGTAATGAAATGCAAATGTTTTTATTATCTGACATATCGGTGCTCGCACAAAGCAATTACATAGATGGTCGCTCCTCAACAGCCTTATTCTCCGTGCTAGTTGACAGCACTACACCGTAGTGTTCTTGGCTAGCGTGGGTATAGAGGTGGGGCGTCACAGCTTGGTATCAGAGCCTGGGGTTTAGGACAATTATAAAACATAACTTAGATGGAGCATGTGTTACAACTATTTGTCGATGTTTTATCTCTCATCTTTACATATGATTATTTTTGACTGTTAGGTATGAATTCCTAACGCTTAATCTTGTGTTTTCGGCTCTGAATTGATTTAGCCGATGTTGATTTTGTTCGAATCTCTGCAATTTTGAACTTGTTCTTTTGTGTTTTCCTCATCTGGATTTCCCTTCGACTTCGGTCACTTTGTTTTTGAGAAATTGCTGATTTCTTGATTTTCAAGACTCTGATTTTGTTTGCCGTTGGTTTCTTTGATAATGATGATTGATTCATTTTGTACTCGACTGCGGCTATTAATTGTTGACTTCGACATTGACTTGATTCTTACTTTTGTTGAAGTCAATTATGCATTTCTACTCGTTTTGCTTTGTTTTTCCAGTTGATATCGATTCTTCTTTCCTAATTAGTTGTTATCACCTTTATTGATTTTGATAACTTCTATTTTCTGGAATTTTTGGGTGTTCCTATTTTAATAAATTCAGTATCGATTTCTTTGGATTCCATTCACATCTTCGTATGTGAATTCTTGTGATTGATTGTTTCTACAATCATTTTTGTGATTTGTCACTTTAAAAATATAAAGGTTTTCTATACTAGTAGTAAATATTAAAATCCTTTTCTCCAAACGATTTCAAAAATTATTTTACTACAAAGTTCTTTTTCTTGAACCGTTTTCCAATCTATTAGTATATACAAGCCTTTATTTCACTCGTATGAGAAATTGAATTAAACGGCCTAGTAAAACAAGTGGTATGAAACGCTTGCGTTTACTTCGTCGGTTAACTCCTGGACTTGTTCGATTGAACCCTTTTCGTGACAATTTCCTAGTGAAGATTTACAGCTTGTTCGTAAATATTTAAGTTAAGCAAGTGGTTATGGGACATGAAGCTAAACTCATATATTTACTAGCTTGGTGTGATTGACACTTCTTTATGATCATGACGATCATTTTTATGATTTAGACTGGACCTCATCGGTGTGATTTCGTCTCACACATATCTCTTGGGCTTTGAGGATTGTCTAGACACCAGTGTGTGATTTCGTCTCACACATATTGCACGGTTAGACTAGGCCTCATCGGTGTGATTTCGTCTCACACATATCTCTTGGGCTTTGAGGGTTGTCTGGATACTCTTTGTGTGATTTTTATGATTTAGACTAGCAACTGTGCGATGTCTCTTTGTCTGCGAGGGAGACTAAACCCCGCTTTGTTGTAGGGTAGCGCCCTACGGTCTTCGGGCCATTCCTGTGTGAAAATTTAATGGATGGCTTCCATGAGATAGCGTCTCGTCATGTGATACCGGTCGGTGAGTTTTCATACTCCCATTTTTATGATAGGCCTTTCCCCTTTTCTTTTTATGATTTAGACTAGCGATTATGCGATGTCTCTTTGTCTGCGAGGGAGACTAGACCCCGCTTTGTTGTAGGGTAGCGCCCTACGGTCTTCGGACCATTCCTGTGTGAAACTTTATTGGTTAGCCACCAAGAGATAGCGTCTCGTTCATGTGATACCGGTGTTTTGGAGTTTTCATACTCCCATTTTTATGCTAGGCCTTTCCCCCCTTCATGTGTTTTCTGGATTTCTTGTGATGATTTCTAGAATTTGTGCTTCACCAATTTTCGTGATTTCTATTGACAAGTTTCGTCAATTTTTGTGTATTGGTGAATTCATGTGTTATTAACTTGTTATGAATACAAGTTTAGGGTATGATATCCCTTTCTATCTTTGAGAAGATTCTTGTGACATCTTTGATGAATGAAAATTCATTTGGTATTATATTTTGATGCCAGTTATTTTAATGAGACTTTGACGTGTTAACTTCGGTAACCGTCAATTTTGAAATGGATTTACAAGCGGTTCTCCCGCAACATTGATATTGCTAATTTAATCACGCGTTTTCAAAATTCTTTATTTTTAAAAGTTGTTTCAAAAATATAAATTAAAGTTGTTTTCAAATTTTTACAGCTTACATTTTCAAAAGAACGAGGAAGCGATTTAAACATTTCAGAAAAATCAAGGACTATGACCCCTTTCTTTTACTGATTCGCTTAATTCCGGACTTGTCCGTTTGAGAATGTGAAATGTTATTTTTAAAACACACAATCCTGCACTTTCAAGGAAACGATAAAGAGATTTAAACGATTTAGCAAAAGTACGGACTATGAAACCATACTTTTACTACTTCGGTTAATTCCGGACTCGTTAATTGAATATTTATGACTTCTGATTATCGTTTTTGACAATCAGATGTTTGTGTTTCTGATTATCGTTTTTGATTATCAGATATTTGTGAAATTTGATTATCATTTAAGATAATTAAATATTTTTCGATTTGATTAATCGAATATTTGTGTTTCTGATTATCGTTTTTGATAATCAGATATTTGTGAAATTTGATTATCGTTTAAGATAATTAAATATTTTTCGATTTGATTAATCGAATATTGGTGTTTCTGATTATCGTTTTTGATAATCAGATATTTGTGAAATTTGATTATCGTTTAAGATAATTAAATATTTTTCGATTTGATTAATCGAATATTTGTGTTTCTGATTATCGTTTTTGATAATCAGATATTTGTGAAATTTGATTATCGTTTAAGATAATTAAATATTTTTCGATTTGATTAATCGAATATTTGTGTTTCTGATTATCGTTTTTGATAATCAGATATTTGTGAAATTTGATTATCGTTTAAGATAATTAAATATTTTTCGATTTGATTAATCGAATATTTGTGTTTCTAATTATCGTTTTTGATAATCAGATATTTGTGAAATTTGATTATCGTTTAAGATAATTAAATATTTTTCGATTTGATTAATCGAATATTTGTGTTTCTGATTATCGTTTTTGATAATCAGATATTTGTGAAATTTGATTATCATTTGAGATAATTAAATATTTTTCGATTTGATTAATCGAATATTTGTGTTTCTGATTATCGTTTTTGATAATCAGATATTTGTGAAATTTGATTATCGTTTAAGATAATTAAATATTTTTCGATTTGATTAATCGAATATTTGTGTTTCTGATTATCGTTTTTGATAATCAGATATTTGTGAAATTTGATTATCATTTGAGATAATTAAATATTTTTCGATTTGATTAATCGAATATTTGTGTTTCTGATTATCGTTTTTGATAATCAGATATTTGTGAAATTTGATTATCGTTTAAGATAATTAAATATTTTTCGATTTGATTAATCGAATATTTGTGTTTCTGATTATCGTTTTTGATAATCAGATATTTGTGAAATTTGATTATCATTTGAGATAATTAAATATTTTTCGATTTGATTAATCGAATGTTTGTGTTTCTGATTATCGTTTTTGATAATCAGATATTTGTGAAAATTCGATTATCATTTTAGATGATTGAATATTTGCGATTTTGAGATTCGAGCTTCGTCTTCTTCTCTGACTATTCAGGTGAGTAATTTGATTTACTCACATTCAATTCGTGCAGTACATGATTTCTGCTCTGATTCCTTTTCTTTCAATTGCTAGAACTCGATTGATTCTTGCTTCTGATAGTCGTCTGATTTTGATTCCTTGATCCCCTCGATGTTGATTCTTTTGATTTTAAGCAATCGAACCTTTTGATTTTTTTATCTGATACTTCCATAATTCTAATGCTTCCCTGTGGCATTTGCTTTGCTTATGCATTCGACATTGCCATGCTCTTATGGTTGTTACCTTTTGTCTAATTATTCCTTATGATTGCAAGGACGCAATTTCTTTAAGGAGGGGAGTCTGTAACAACCCGCAAATTCGTAGCCATTAATTATCGGCACTAGGTGATTAAATCGTTCGCCAATTCTTATCGGAATTCTATCGAGTTGAGATTCTTTTATAAAAATTGGTGAGAAATTGTTTTGGGCTTTAAATTTCTTTGGCCCACTTCAATTTTCTTCAGCTCTTCATCAAACCCCCCTTTTCTCCATTCGTTTACCCTAAGCCAAAATCAAGCGAGCGAATAAAATGGCGGCCACGAGAAATTCTCGTGTTCGGTCATCTCCTGTTCGAAGCTAGGGCTTCTAGCAAACAAGTAGGGATGGCGGCCTCGTCTTCGTTCCTCTACGAATTAGGGCATTCTCAATTAGCTTCGTCGATCGTCTACCTCTTGGAGTTGCTCACGGCCGCTCCTTCTTGGTCGAGCTCGAAACTGAGGTGAGTGATTTTATTCACTCACGTCTTCTAATTCACACTTAATTAATGCCTTGAATTTTGTTCGTATACGTTCGTCTGATTTGTTTCTAAATATGTGCTTTGGTCGTTTGATCATTGTTGGACGATTGCGATTTTCCTTGACCAATTCATGTTGCGTATATATCTTGGTTACTTGGTTTCCACGGCATTGATTTGATTTTGGAAATCTCGGTTTCGCATCTTCATGTATTCACCTGACTTCGTCATTTTTGTGCATTTTGAGTTCATGTATCACTTTGGTTCATGTTGCACTTCACCTATTAGTATAACCTGATTGCTTGAACATTAGCTTTGCTGGCATTACTTGTACATGATCTGTAGCTTGATAATTTAGACTTTTGTAGTCTGGTCCAGCTGCTGTCGAGACTGTATTTAGCCTTGTACTCATTGGATCATTTGCATTTCTCTGGCCTCTGTCTTGAGTCTGGTACGCACATGCACATGCTGTGTGACTTGAGTTTGCATATTCTTGTTGGTTCAACATATTCCTTCATCATGTATACACTATGTTGTATCTGCACTTGTACACTTGGTCACTGTTAAGTCTACTTTTTGATGTTCTTCGTTTGATACACTTCACTGTCTTGGCTTCACTTGACTTTGATCATCTATTTCGGTGATGATATTGATATACTTGCTGGAGCTGTTGTACATGATCGCTTGCATATGCATTCATGTAGAACCTTTGGGTTATCACCTTGTCCTGGATTAACATTTTTTACTGTGATGAGCGCGGGTCTTGTACTTGATTACTACGGCTATGTTTGTTCATCCAATAACATTGCTGGTTTCTACTGTTTGGTGTCTAAAGCTTTAAACCTTGTTGTCACTGGGTTGTTTCATGTGGCATTGTGTTTAGTCGAGTTATTGCATTTGGTCACCTATTCTAGTCTTCATTTAGTGGTGTCTGCACTGGTGACCCATTAGTTATACTTGTGACATTGAACTTGAATTTGTATCCATGTTTATCCATTTTGTAGTTAAACTTGAACTTGGATGAGTTTGTTCATTGGCCTTGTTGCATACCCATTCCATGTTGGTCGAGGCTTTGATGGTTCCAGTTTCATTTGTTATGTTGGTGGCATTTGTTGCTTGCCAGCCTTTGATATTTGCCTGACCACTGTTTTACCTGGTCATTTGAAATCTTTACTTTGGTATCTTCACTTGAGTCATTCTTGTTATACTTCGACTTGGTCTTTGATTCACAGTTTTGTTGACTCCTGTGTTCATATACATTAATGTTTTGTTGGACTATAGCTCCATGCTTGCACTGTCACTTCTGTCTTGTTTCATGTATATTTGATACTGCAGTTTCTTCACTTGGTCCCTGCATATATCACTACATGGTGTTTATGCTATTCTGGCTTATGTGCATGCGACTTTAGTTTGGGTTCATTTGAGGCTGCTGTTCCACTTTATTCGTTACAGTTTCATTTGCATGTATTTGTGCCCTTGTACATGCTTCACTGCACCATCTTCTACCTGTTGCACTTGCAATGATGTTCTCCATTTCATGTTCGAATTCATACTTGGCTGCACTGATGTTCATCTGTTCATCCCTGAGCACTTGCTGACCTGCTGCATTTTCGTAGCAGTTTTACCCTCGTCCCTTGTGGTGACTTTATATTCTGTTGTGGCGAGGCAGTGCACGCGTGCGTGCACTGCAGCCACACCGAATTGACAGATTTTAATCGATATCTCTTTTATTCTTAATTCATCGACCTGCTGTGTAATTCGTAAGCTGTATTGGCGAGGCAGTACACGTTAGCGTGTACTGCAGCCAATTAGCATTGATATTTTTTTAAACTGACATTTCAATTGCTTAAACTGCTTTGGATTTCTGTTTTGTGGATTAACACTGTTTAGTGTTATTTCTGCCGTTATCCAATTCTCGTATCGAGAGTTGGATATACGAGATTTCTGTGACTGTCATCTATATTGAGATTGATTATTATTGCTTCTATGCGCTAATAACTGAGTTTGAATTAGACTGATCCGAGTATTATTTTCTTTTGAATGTAGTACTCGGGTCAGACCGAGTATTTACAGGTTGTAGATTTTTAGCTTTGGGTTGCTGCTAGAGCTATGAAGACTTTTTATATCATTTGAAGTGGTCTTCGTCTTGTTGTAGTAGTCAGTGTGTCTGTTTAAGATGATAATGTATTCATGTATATTAGTCGATAATGTACTTGTATATATATAACTTCTTGAGTCGACAATTGTAGTTGTATCATTTTTATTGTGTCAAATGTATTGTAACTGATATCAGTTATTGTATATATGAGACTTTTCGTTCCATCTTTATTCCGCATTTATGTTTTCTGTGTTATCTTTATATCTATTGTCCTAAACTATTATAGCCACTGTGTAGTAGCTTTGAGTTTGCAACGGTATGTCGGATTTCCTCCAGTAATGAAATGCAAATGTTTTTATTATCTGACATATCGGTGCTCGCACAAAGCAATTACATAGATGGTCGCTCCTCAACAGCCTTATTCTCCGTGCTAGTTGACAGCACTACACCGTAGTGTTCTTGGCTAGCGTGGGTATAGAGGTGGGGCGTCACACTCTCCTACCCCCTAAGCTAGCCCGAAATGATGTTCACTTGGGTGAAGCCATGTGCTTGTCCTTATATGTGTGTATTTGTGTATACTTGGTTGACTTTGAGCTTGCTTAAAGGCTTAAGTAATTTGGAAATATCTTATATATTTCTTTTATATATATGTATATATATATTTGTGTGCATATTTATGTATAAGTTGAAGTGTATGTATGTATGTTACATAAGTGTTCATAACATGTTAATAAGATTGCAACAATCTTTGAATGACTTTTATTCGTTAAATCATTGAAATCGGGATGATGATTATCGGTCACATTTTCACTTATTAATTTATATACATATATTTGTAAACAAAGTTTGAAAATAAATTTCTTATCATTATTAATTAATTAAAATGATCACATTTGAATTATAAAACCATATAAATTAATATTAACAATTATTTACAGAAATTTCTATTATACCGATAAAGCAATATCAATTTTTTATATATTTTCAAATCAATTATATATCTTTATAAAACTATTATAAATGATTTATTAACACTTTATAACTATTTAAAATGAATTATCCTTATTTTAGAATGATGATTTTAATAATTATTAAATCATTAAATCTCAATTAAATTAAATAAATCAATTGTTAAATATAAGAGCATCGTTGATGATGTCTTAAATACATTTTATTCACAAAAATAAAATAATTAATTTTATTTCACATTCTTGTTCAATTATAAAAATAAGTGTATGTATCCAGCTCTGTGCGTAACGTTTTACGATTATAGAGTTGTTTATCGTTAAAAGGTTTTCGATCATTTTATCGATATACTTCCAAAGGAAATATTTTTGTAAATATCTATTCAAAATAAATTACTATTACTCAAAAAAATATTATTTGTATTCTCAAACTTTTATTTGAAATTTTTTAAAAATAAATATAATTTATCAAAGTGATAAATTTGCATGTCCTTACATTAAGGGGAAGAAAATAAACTCCTAGTCAGTCGTGGGACTGGTGTGAGAAACTCAAAATACGAGTTTTTTTAAAACAAAGAGTACCTCATAAAACCACGCCGCATATAAACACGGAACGGTTTTTTACCTTATGATAACTAAAACATTTCTACACCAAATCCAGCGATATTATTTTTAATGACATTCTTTTAAAAGCACTTTTGAAATAAACATATATTCAAATAACCGAAATTGTTACATTGGTTAAATTGGACGACATAATAGGTTTACAACTAAAATCGAAGGCACTTATTGGAGATTTGGATTTCCAACAAATAGCGAGGCAAGGGATTACCTCCCGTACAGTGCATCTTTAGAGGAATGCACCGAGGCCACCCATAGATGGTCCTATGCGAATTATGACTGGCCTACCCGAGTCCAACAGATGGTACAAACAACATCGAATATAATATCTCTGCGGTTGTTCCTTACATATTCGAGAGCTCTCAGGCCATACACGACATATTTTTTTACCCGACATCATAGCGGGTGCAAAATAAATCTAAAAAGGTGATATCATACCCTGATATTTGCGAACCACATGGCCTTAAAGTAACCCCTGTTTCACAATTCCCCGGGTGTGATGCTAGAGGTAATATTTACCTTTCTTAGAACATTTTCACTTAAAATGCCACATTGACATTTCCAACAGCACGATATTGATTTCAACAAAATACAACCTTTGAGCTCATACATCTTAAAGAAGGGTGTTAACTATAAGAGGGGTTAGCTCGTGCACCACCAAAAGATGTACATTTATAGAGATCAATGCACAGCGATCTTAGAAATGTAGTATCAAGTGAAACACCCCAAACCCCATAATATATCCAAAAGGACACATTAAAAGGCATGGTGCGTTGTAGGTATAACTAAAACTAACAAAGACTAAGATTCACAAGACACAAACAGGTAAAAACAACGAAAACTAAATAAGTATTAATTAAAACAAAGCCTCAGAATTAATTCATAAATAAGTCAAAAGCCAAATACAACATTCAAAACCCATGGTGTCCTATGAAATAAAACTTCATAGTCTCAAAATTAGAGTATGTAATATCCCTTATAAATAAACCAGTGCATATAAGAACAACATATGAAAATAAAAGAAGTACATAGAAGAAGTCTACTCCAAGGAGAACTCCAAGCTGCAGTAATCTACTAGCTTCTTCCTTAATTGCCTAAGGGGGAAAAGGGGGAAATAAAGGAGTGGGTCATACTAAAAGTCTGGTGAATGATAGTAATTACTAGAGTCTTTAAGCAAGATAAAAGTAATAGACTCTACAACAGTTCTAACATAAACAAGGATAACAAAGGAAAATAGGAAAGAGATAAACTGGAAATAAATACGATTAAATATTGCTCAAGGTAGGTTAACTTTGATTGCTTGCACTTGTTCTGATTTAATTAGGCTGAATTCCTAATCCTGTAGTTAGGATGTGACCCTAATTCTACCTCTTTTTGATCGGCCTGCTACTTCATAGACCTTTCTGTGGACCGGCCGCTATATAACTCCTTGCACATCAGCCAATGGTATTTACGGAAGATGCACAAAGCAACTACTATGGATCTGGATGACATATATAGCTCCCTACACAGAAGGCAATGGTATCTACTAAGACACCATACTAAGCGCTTGGAACTCATAGCTATTACTGAGCACCCGAATGGAAGTCGCACGCGTAACTGCCACCACGCCCATACTACCTTTTGCTCCACCTATTGGGTCTTCTTATTACCTCCAACATATAGCATAGCGTGTCCCTCATCTCACTTCAGGCTAATGCAAGATCACTATGTGTCCATAGAAAAATAGGGGAAATGTTGTTGGTACTGGTCCTTCATCCAAACAATATCTAGTTGCGCCCCTTATCCAAATCCCCATGATTTGGACTTTTATTTGACCAATTACTACCATTCTTAGCATAAGTGTGCCCTAGGGAATGCTATTTGGTACAGGTCCTACTTTCATCTTTGCTTATTAACTTAGATAAATTATTTAAATAAGCCTTTATTACCATTTTTACTTTCTACGCTTATTAATTTATCCCAAGCCTTAAAATAAGCGCCATTCTGTTCTTTTTCTTATTATGACCTAAGTTATAATTATGCTTTTTACTTAACCCAAGGTCTAAGTGTGAAAATAAGCTTCTTTCATCTTTTACTTCATTTAGTTATAATCCTAAGTTATAACTATGCCAATTATCTTTAATTAGTCCAATTCTAATTATAATTAGGCGTAATTTCAGTCCAATTCTACAGTCTTTATAATTTACATCTTATTTTCTTCATTTAATATTCTTACTTATAAAATCTATATTTGCGTTCAATTTATTCTTATCCATACGCGCATAAAAGGGGAATGAAGAGAATAGACGCTTGCATAAAATCCAAAACGTCGAAAAGGTGTAAATAAGAAATAAATAACAGTAAATGAACTTAAATACTGTAAATAGACTGTAAATTAATAAAAAGCTATGCTTAATAGTAATAATTTATGATTAACAGAAATAATACCAAAATTACTGAAAGGAATAGCTGAATAGACTGAAAATAATTAAAAACTGTAAATAATTACTGAAAAAGGCTATTCCAAAAATCGTAGTAAAACTACAACTATTGGAAACCCTATTATTTTAAATTACTTAAAAAAATCTTAAAATAATTACAACACTCACCTCCGGTCCTAAGCTCTTCCTTCGGTTTTCTCGGATCCACTTGGAGTTGTAAAATAATTTTTTATTAAAAAGATTCTCTCCTTAGGAAATTATTCCTTTTTAGGGTCCTTCCTGAAAAGGTGAACCCAAGTGGAGAAAATCTAGAATGAGAAAAAGTGTTAGGTCTAAGGGTCTATTTATATGTGTAGAAGTGGATCTCGGACCGTTGGATTTGGAGATTGAATAGGATGCAACCACGTCATAGGTTGAATATGAGCCATCAGATGCAGAAACAGAGGGACTCGATTGCACTAAAGGGTACAAATGACGTGTTCCGATGCTTCTCATTCATTCGAACGAATTATCGTTCATGCGCCTATAAAATTACAAGGCGGGCCGACCGGACGGTCGACCGTCCGGTTGACCTGTCCGTGTATATTATTATTTTTTCATTATATTTCTGCTTATTTTTTTATTTTATAACTTGGTCATATTAACTCGGTTTCTGACGTTCTATATATGGAATTTGACCAGAAAATTACCACGGACACAATGGTGCAACTTCTGTGGCTTAATTCTGATAATTTCATGAAGTTATTTTATTATTTAATTAATTAACAAATTAATTATTACGGGTTAAATTTCGGGTTGTTACATCAAACATCCATCCATACAAGTTATCCAGGAACAGGACAAGCCGAAGGCACCCTCTTACCACATCCTATTAGGCATTACCCCTAGGATTAGTAGCGAGTAGTCCTTGCATACGAAGATCCCAGAATGAAGGGACTACTGATATTTATTTATCTCGGGAGCTACTTTGAAATTATCAACAAGCGGGCCTTCCATTATGAAGATCCCCGCCTTCAACTTCGTTGTCTTCAACATATCTTCACTTTGAACTGGTAAATAGGTTCGAAGTTTTTTCAAATAGGAATCACCCAAATCCGAACTCGGTTTCCCCAAACCAATTATCGATAAAAAGATGTTAAGTGGATGATTAATATTCCATTAATTTGTATCCTTTTATCTAAAATATCTTCTAAGAGATATATATCTTTTAAAACCATTTCTTTTCAGTGTATACATGATCATTAAACCTCCCTTATCAAATCCTTTAGTTGCTTAAACCTTTTTAAATCTTGGAATAATCATTTCATCCTTTACTTAGGAAAATGTTTCCAACTCATTTATTTAAATCTTTAACAAAGATTTCTTATTTCCAACATATTTCTTTTTAATAGGTTGAAACCATGTTATTTTCGATGGTAAATCCAAATTAGTTAGTATTCAAGTAAAACGGATCCATAGAAATTATACTAATTTTACTTGATACTAACTTCCGTATTCAACTTGTACTATTCATCGAATAACAGTGGAATCACCTTTTAAATTCATATGATTAGTACAAATTCCCTTCTTGGAATTTAACAACAAGTATAAGAAGATTATCTCTATTCAATCCAAGTTGCAATTTATTAAATATAAATATTAAATCTTTTATACTTGTCTCGTTTCCGACATTTCGACCTTATCTATCCCTCGCCCAAGAAGGAGAACAGGTGAGCCAGGGCATTGGTTGGTCCTGAACATCTCCTTAGTTTAAGCACCTTACATCCGGATCTCACGAATAGAAAACCCTAGTCTATTCATCGGCTTTTAGCGCCAAAATTAAATCACTTTCTTATAATGACTTTTCTTTAAATCATTAATTTAACTCTTTTAAATAAATTATAAAACCTCAAAAATATCTTTAAAATACTTAATTATTTATTTAAAAATAATTGTAAAGGATTTGGGAATGAATACTTAAGTTTAAAGCCATATTTCAAAAGTTATTATAAATGCTACAAAAAGTGCTGCGAATAGTGATTTTAAGGATTATTTGATCAGAGTAACTTTCCTATCATTTAGAATCCTTTTTTGTAACTCAAATCTCTTTTAAAATATTTATAGAATTTATTCCATATTTTTAAAGAATAAAAAATATCAATTTTAAAAAATTTATCGCTTTGGTTTCCGAACTACCAAAGCGTGACTAGATTGAAAACTTGTTTTGCTCATATTTCAAAATCTACTAAATGAAATCTTGATCATTTTCTTTTATCTGAAAACTATATTATAAAAGTTCGGAAAATTCTTATTTCAAAGAATTCTGATGCCAAATCCATCATGTAAATGGATTTAACTTTGTACGACGTGAAATCGTGAATTGTAGTTACGCGACGCGCCTATTTTTAACTCAATTTTCATAACTTGTCAAAACTTCACCAAATATGGTTTTAGTATTTACATAACATTTATAAATCATTTTACACCATTTTAAAGAGGTTTAACGATCTCATACACAACATTTCATTTATTAAAGGAAAGTGATTTCCTTTGTGATATTCGACGTGTATTAAACGTGAATCATTTACACATCCAAACAAACATATTATCATATGCAAACATGGTTTATAATAATCATACCCAAGCATATCCAAACATACATACCATCCAATATATCATAATATAAATAGAGTTTCTCACCTTTATTGATTTCTAATTTTATGAAAATTCATTATAGCTTCGCTACGATAGAATTAAACGCCATGGAATCAGGCCTTGGACCTTTGAATGGGCTCGACCTAAGCTTGCAAATGGATATAGGCTTGGCTATGTGTGGTGGACGATGTGGTCGTGGGTTTAGATAGATGAAAGGAGTGGATTTGAGCTTGTTTTGAAGTGGATTGCTAATGCATATATACTTATATAAATTTATTTTCTTTTTGCTAATTTTTCTACATAATTTTCCTAAGGTAGGAAGCCATTAAAGAGGAGTATAAAGATATGAAGACGCTTAGGAATTTATGAACAAATGAAGTGAAGATGGAGGGTGGTATTTATACGCATTTTTGTGAAATAAAATATCATGATATTTATGTGCACATACATCACCATTTCATCACCACCACACCCTCCTCCTCCATCACTATACATGGCCGAACACCTACCCCCCCCCCCCACATGTGTGTAGCTATGTGTGTGAGTTGATGTGTGTAAGAGTGAAGTGAAGTTTTCTTTTTAAGTGTGTAAATATCTTAGATCTTTTTTAATATATATAAGTGTATATGTATGTTTGTATGTATATATG